>JAYESD010000005.1:7717111-10117111 GCA_036927565.1 Tuctoria greenei
CGCGTGATCATACATACAAGAATACATACCATTCAACATGATGCACACAAAATAATCAACATGCAATGATTGCATGCATGCAAAGTCAAATAATTAATTAACTATGGTTGTTTATTTATTAGAGCGAGTAGTTCATACGTGTTCATACGATTTTACAGGGGTTTTAGGGTGGATTAAAGCCGCTGAAAATAAAAAATACGACGCAACTACGATCAATTCACGTCTATTAGATTCCAATATGTCGCTAAAATTCGCATCGGGGAACATGGCCTGCCGTAGATGCGATGGCTTCGATGATCGCGGGATGGGGACAATGCGTAGACGAAGTAGATGCGCAGGGGTCCTCCGGCGGCACGACGACGGCGACGCGAATGGCGACGACGATCTCCGGCGGACGGTGGCGCCCTCCTCTTTTTCCCCTTCTTTTTCTCCTTTTTCTTCCCTGGGCGCAACCCTCCTGGTCCCTGGTTTCTTTTGCCTTCTGTACCGGCGGCTTTTCCCGTGGCTGGCGGCGGTTCTGGGTTCGAGGGAAAAACCTACGGGGCGGGTCTCCTTTTTATAGGCACGGTACGGGAGTCTCCCGATCTAGGGAACCGAGTCGGTTGCGGCCGGGAATCACGCGCGGGAGGCTGGGCGCATCGGGGTGGGATTCGGGGTGGGGCCCAGGGCGCGTACGGGGCAGGCGGGGGCGCTGGCGGCGCGGGAGGGGCCGGGGGCGTCGGGCGGGATTCGGCTGCGGAGTCGGCGGGAATTCCGCACGGGAGCGACATTTCGCGGGGGCCAAGGCGGGGCGCGCGCTACGGCGCGTGGCGGCTGGGGCCAGGCTGCTGGGCCGGGCTTCAGCCGCCTGGCCAGCGGTTAGGTTTTTTTTCTTTTTTTTCTTTTTATATTATTATTATATATATTTTATTATTTATATTTGATTTATTTTATTTATCTTATTCATTTTATTTTATTTATTGTTTTATATATATTTATTATTAGATAATTTATTAATATATTTCTTTTATTTATTATTATTATTATTTTTATATTTATTCCTAATACATGTTTTAGGCTATTATTTATTTTTCTTCTTTTGCTACACCATATATGTATATATGCTCCATCTTTTATTTCTTTCTTTTATTCTATTAATACTATATGCATGAACATGTATGCAATGCATGATGCGGAAATTGTGGGTGTTACAAACCTACCCCCTTAAGTGAATCTCGCCCTCGAGATTCGATAGCGTGGAGAAAAGGTGAGGGAATTCTGCCTTCAAGTCTTCTTCACGTTCCCACGTAGCTTCGACTTCCGTATGGTGTTTCCATTGCACTTTAGCACCAAGATCCTCTTATTTCTCGTGACACTTTCCCTTCATGTCCAAAATCTTGATAGGTTGCTCGACGTAGGACAAATCCTCCTGAAGTTCTAACTCGTCCATCGGCACTTGTTCTTCCGGTACGCTGAGACACTTCTTGAGTTGAGAGACGTGAAACACGTCGTGTACATCGGGAGAGATACGTCGGCAGCTCAAGTCGATATGCCACTTCTCCTCGTTTGTCCGAAATCTTGAACGGTCCAATGTAATGTGGTGCCAGTTTTCCATTTGACGTTAAACGTCGCTGACCTCTGATAGGTGACACTTTGAGGTATACAAAATCTCCAACTTCAAAAGTCAAACTCCTTCGCCTATTATCAGCATAACCTTTCTGTCGAGACTGGGCAGCCTTTAAGTTTTTCCCGTTTTATTTGGACTTGCCTTTCAGCATCTTGTAACACGTCGGGACCAAACACTTGATTCTCTCCGGTTTCATTCCAAAACAAGGGAGTCCTACACTTCCTTCCGTACAATGCTTCGTAGGGTGACATTTCAGACTTGCTTGGTAGCTATTGTTGTACGAGAATTCTGCACATGGCAAGCTCTTATCCCAACTTTTCCCATGCTTTAAAGCACAAGCTCTTAACATGTCTTCCAAAATTTGGTTGGTCCTCTCGGTTTGTCCATCTGTTTGAGGGTGATACGCCGAACTGAAGTTCAACCTCGTTCCCATTTCTTCATGCAATTTCTGCCAAAATCTGGAGGTAAACTGAGAACCTCTATCCGAGACTATCTTCTTCGGTACTCCATGTCGACACACAATATGCTCCATATACAATTCTGCTAGCTTTGCGGTGGTATATATGGTCTTGAAAGGGATGAAGTGAGCTGATTTTGTCAATCGATCACAATAACCCGTATTGAATCATAGCCAGACTGAGTTCGCGGTAATCCAACTATAAAGTCCATACCAATCTCTTCCCCGGGATCTTTAATGGTTGTAACAATCCGGCTGGCTTTTGATGTTCAGCTTTAACTCGTTGGCACACATCACAAAGTGCAACATATTCGGCTATGTCCTTTTTCATGCTGGCCCACCAATAACATGTGCCTCCTTCAATATTGTTTCTCGAATATGCCTGACATTAGGTACCACAATCCTCTTTCCAAGCCATAAGGTACCCTGTCCGTCCTCATCAAATCTGAATTCTTTTCCTTCTTGGGTCCTTTCCTTGATTTCCTGTATTTCCTTGTCCTTTGTCTGTCCTTCCTGTATTTCTGCTCTAATGTTGGGTTGACTTCCGTCGTTCCCATCTCATTTATGAATCCAAGGTTCAACCGTTCAAACTCCTTGCATAACTCGGATGGCAGCTCTCGAACTGTGAGTTGATGACTTACTCCTTTTCAGCTCAAAGCATCGGCCACTACATTGGCCTTTCCTGGGTGATAGTTGATTCCCACGTCATAATCCTTGATGAGCTCCAACCATCGGCGTTGCCTCAGATTCAGATCCCTTTGCGTAAATATGTACTTGAGACTCTTGTGATCCGTATAAATCTCACATCGGTGACACAAAAACATAGTGTCTCCATATCTTCAAGGCGTGTACCACGGCTGCGAGTTCAAGGTCGTGTGTAGGATAATTCAACTCATGTTTCTTTAGTTGTCTCAATGCATAAGCTACCACTTGGCCTTCTTGCATGAGCACACATCCTAATCCTTGTCTTGATGCGTCACAATATATATCAAAACTCTTGCTCACGTCCGGTAATACTAACACCGACGCGGTTGTCAACCTTTTCTTTAACTCCTCAAAGCTATCCCTGACAAGCTTGAGTCCATCGGAATGCCTTCCCTTTCATGAGTAATTCGGTCATAGGCTTGGCTATTTTGGAGAAATCCTTGATGAGTCGGCGGTAATATCCAGCCATTCCAAGGAAACTCCGAATTTCTTGACATTCTGTGGCGGTTCCCACTTAAGCACATCTCTCACCTTCCCTGGGGTCAACTGATACTCCTCCTCTGAAAATATATGGGCCTAAGAAGGAAACTTCCCGTAACCAGAATTGACATTTACTGAACTTGGCATACAATTGATGCTCCCTCAATTTCTGCAGCGTAAGCCTCAAGTGTTCCTCATGTTCCTTCTCATCCTTCGAGTAGATCATAATATCATCGATGAACACTACAACGAACTTATCCAGATATTCCATGAAGACCTTATTCATGAGATACATAAAGTACGCAGGCGCGTTCGTCAATCCAAATGACATGACAGTGTACTCATAAGATCCATATCGTGTCCGAAATGCTGTCTTGGGTATATCCGATGGTCTAATCTTCATTTGGAAGTATCCTGACCGCAAGTCGATCTTGGAGAAAATACAGGCACCCTTCATTTGGTCGAACAAATCCTCTATACGGGGCAGTGAGTACTTGTTCTTAATTGTCACTTCGTTGAGAGATCTATAGTCCACACACATCCTCTGGGTTCCATCCTTCTTATCTACGAAGAGTACTGGGGCTCCCCACGGGGATGAGCTTGGGCGTATAAAACCCTTCTCTAGCTGCTCTTGAATTTGCTTCTTGAGCTATGCTAATTCCTTAGGAGGCATCCTATACGGCCTCTTAGCTATAGGTGCAGTTCCGGGTATCAACTCAATGGCGAGTTCTATGTCACGATCAGGTGGCATACCTGGCAACTCATCTGGAAACACATCCGAGTACTCGCGAACGAACGGAATGCTTTCCAATGTCACTTCTTCCACGTGATTCAACATCGCTTTCTCTCTTGCAAGTTGGGCTGCCTCAACTTCGATGCGTGTACCATGTTCACTCGTCAACTGCACAATCCCCTCGGCACATTGAATGACTCCCATTATACTTGCTCAGCCAGTCCATTCCAAGTATTATGTCTATTCCTTGGGAGTCCAATACTATGAGGTTTGCGAGAAAGTCTACCCCCCTTATTTTAATGCTTACTTCGGACATACTATATTTGTCCTCATCTCTCCGCGAGGAGAACTTACTAGCATAGTTTGCTTCATATGAGATATAGGCAAATTATACTTGGCAACATACTTTGACGAGATGAATGAATGAGATGCTCCCGAATCAAATAAAACAGTCGTGGGGTTGGAGTTGGCGAGAAACATACCAATCACGATGTCATCAGCTTGCTGGGCTTCCTTAGTAGAGACTTGATTCACATTGCCACGAGCAAAATTTTGCTGTCCACGGTTGCCTTGTGGTGCTTCTCCATTTGGTCGCAGGGTGATTTGGCCTTGGTGCATTGTTCATAGGTCCATAGTTTCTCCTGGGGCATTGACTTGCAAAATGCCCGGGTCCTCCACACACATAGCATGTCATACCGCCCGTAGCATTAGGGAGGTTTGGGCGCAACTGGTTTTGAGCGTTTGCCGCCATGTTAGGACGCGGCGCAGGTGGCACGGGATAGCGAGGCGCTTGCATGGCGGGGCATTGCTGCGGTGGCTGATTTGGGCGGGGCGGATAAGCAGCGCGGTATGCAGGAGCAGATGGGTTGTAGTGTGGTGCAGTAGGTGGTGCATAGCGGGGGCGAACATTGCTTCCTTGCTGCGGTCCATGATGTGGCATCTTCCTCTTGTTGTCCTGCTCCATCTCACGAATCTTGTTCTCAACCACAATAGCCTTGTCAACCAGCTTTTGGAAGTTTGGATAATTAGTATTGAGCAACTGGACTTGAATTTCATTGTTGAGACCCCTCATAAATAGATATTGCTTCCTACTACCAGTTTTGATGTCTTCTGGAGCATATCTTGATAATTGAAGTGAATTTGTTGAGATACTCACTCACGCTCATCCTTCCTTGCCTGAGATTTTCAAAGTCTTGTCTTCTCAGTATCATAACCCCTTCAGGTACATAGTGGGAACGGAAGCTCTGCTTAAACTCAGCCCAAGTGATTGCCTCCTGATTATCATGAGCGTTGCAAAAGAGCTTCCCACCAGTCAGCGGCTGCTCCAACTAGCTGATGTGATGCAAAGAGAACCTTCTCCCTATCAGTGCACTGGACAATAGCAAGTTTCTTTTCAACGGACTTCAGCCAATCATCAGCTTCCGTTGGGTCTGTGGCTTGTGCAAAGGTAGGCGGTCTGGTCCTCATGAACTCTCCCAAACGGTTGTGAGGAGGCTGGGGTGGTGGCGGGGGTGGCGGTATATGAGGCTGATTGTTGTTGCCAGCTTGCAGCTGTCCCATGGTCTGTATCATGGTCTGCATGAGCTGGTTCTGCATAGCTAACAATTGTTCAATATTGATAGCTCCATGAGCATGTTCCTGGTTGTTCTGAGGTACTTCATTGCGCTCCTCCTCATCGTTGACATCCCTCTGGTTACGAGTTCTCACCATCTGTTGGCGAAAGAAGGGTGGAGGCAGAAGGATTTAGAATTTGGAAAGAAAACGTCCCAACTATATGCATCAAGGTATGTGACACTAAATAATCCTTTACTAATATAGACCTATATGAGGATGTGGACAAGTGACGAAGCATTCCACAACTCTCTACTAAGCACACAAGCACTCAAACAAGCACCAAAGAAAATTGACAAAAATCCTAAAAGAAGTAACACAACTCAAGGTCACACAAGTATGTCTACATCACTCTTATTTAACTAATGGGGGTGTGCCTATCCTTGGAGTCGTGGCATAGGTCGAGGACTACTCGTCGTCAAGCGGAAACTCCTCCGGGTCCTCCTCCTCGTCGTCGTCGTCGTCGGGGTCCTCGGGGTCCTCGGGGTCCTGTGGTGGTGACGGCAGCAGGCGGCGGTGGTGCGGTAGACACCACACTGGAAGGCTCCTCGTCAGAGGACTCCTCAGAAAACGACTCAACGCTGACCGTTGCGACGGTCTGGAGAGTCTGGGGTCCACATCGAGGTGTCGGACGCGTAGTCGTCCGGGTCCTCGTCGGTGATCCGACGATACCTCCTGATTATCGCCTCGTGGCGCTGGGCGAGGTCACGTCCATCCTGAATCTCCTGATGCACCCTCTGAAGTCGGGCACTGAGCTGGGCCACGTCGTCAACAGTCTGACGAGACTGCGGGAGGTCCAGGGGTCCCTCCACGTGCCTGGAGACAAAGCTCGCAGTGCCACTGGGACGCTGCGGAACGAAGGCGTGCACCGTGTCCTCCAGACGGAAACGGCGGGCGTGGCTCCAAAAGGTGGCTGCTTCCCAGCTAGCATCCTGCTCCGCAGATCGGCGGGAGCTCCTCCAAGCAGGACTGCTGTGGGTCTTCACCAACTCATCACCATAGTAGATATAGATCTTGCAGCTCCACTCCTTCCTGCCGGGGCGCTGCACTCCAGTGGTGTGGTAGGAGAGCGAGAGGCTGTGGTGACGGTAGCCAGCCTCGCGGAGTAGGGCACAGAGATGATGTCGCAGTTGTCCTGCGGCCCTGCCGTCAGAACGGATCACCACGGGGTGACGGGGGTCGACGGCCGGAGAGCGACTGGCCAACCTACGCGGGGGCACAAGTCCACCGGTCGACTTACGGGTGGTTGTCTTGGTGCGGGCCATCTACAGAAAACAAGAATACATTAGAAGAAAAAAAATAACGAAATACAAATCTGAAAATTTCAGCAGCTAAAATGGCGGAAAAAGAGCGGTGCAGCGGTTCCAAAAGAACGAAAAAATAGAGAGAAAAATACAGCAGCCAACACAATAATTTTACCCACACATAACAGCAGCAAAACACACTTTTTTTCGCGAAAATTTAAGCAACAAACAGCAGCACTTAATATTGTTCACTTCTGAAATTTTTTTATCAAAAACGCAGCAGCGATCAATACTTTTTGCAGCTGAAAATAAGGGAACAAAACAGCAGCAAAATTTTTCGAAAATAGCAGATTAGAAGAGTGTTCCTAAGTGCTCTAGAGTGTCCATTCTACCTTGGCTTGCGTCCTACGGTCAACGCGGCTCTGATACCAATTTGTGACACCCGGTTCCGAATATGAACCAAGCGTAACGCATATGTGTGCCCAGGAAGTTCATCACACATATACGGTTGCATCACAAACGATATACAGAATTTAACCACGTATTAACTAATATATAAGTACTTTATTACAATAATTCAATAGCTCACGAATGATAAAACTCTAAATAATGCAGCGGAAAATAAAATAAGTAGCATGACTCCAATCCACAGGCAATTGACGGCGGTACGCAACCTAGTACTCCACGTGATCCTCAGGGTACTCCCAATTGTCTCCAGTAGCTGTTGGGGGGGGGATTGCAAGGGTGAGTACATGTCGTACTCAGCAAGTGTGGAAGGTATGACATGTGGCTTATTCAAATGACGAATGTAATAATGGCTAAGTGCTGAAAGTACAGTAAAACATTTGAAAAGCATTATACTATGTCTATGTGAAACAATCCCATCATAACCATCATATTAACAAAATATAAACCATATCCAATTATTGCCAACATCATCATTATCCATGTCAAGTTACCAGAACTCAAATTCATAACCATGACCATAATCCATAAACCATCCATAACTATTACCAACCCATATCCATAAACCAACCATCCATAATGTTAACCATAATAATTCCAAATCCTAATTTCACTCTAATCATGTAGGTCATCCAAGTGCTCATAACCGGGAGCACGGCTATCATGATAGTTTTTAACACTCTGCAGAGGTTGTACCACTTTACCCACATGTTTGTGATTTCATCACCTTTCGATGACTAAGAAACCTCCATTATGCCATTTCACACTTCCATAGGTGTGTGGCCAAGAGATCACAAAATAGCCTTTCAAAAGGGACTACTAGTATGTACGGGCCCACTAAGGTTTCACCGGAAGGCTTGAATCTCCATTCTCCCACCCACGGGCCCCCTCGTGTGCCATGCGGATCCCAGGGCAGTCCTCCTCGACTCCCATTCCCCGCGCCATCCAATGGTCCATACAATACTAGCAGCGCTCCTAATTATTCAGCTACGCCGCACCCATACTTGGCCTTTTGGTGGCACTGTTGACCTGGCATATTCTCGCATGAACCGGTCCTTAGATTTAAGGCAAGCAAACCACCATAACATCCAACCCATCCACATACCAGGCTTGCTTAGATCGCCCATCGTATTGACCAGTTCACATTAACCAGAATATCATTGATGCATAATTAAATGTGTAGTGTTGTTTGCCATCCCAATTAATTAAGCAAAGCAAAAAGGTAAAAACCCTTCCCGACTCTCTCCCATAAATTCCAGGTGACAAGGGTGGTCAAACAAAACTAGTAAACTTCCTACCATAGGATTCCCATCAATTTGACACAAGCATGCAAGTTCGAAAACAAAACATTTAATAAAACAGGATCAATATGCTTCAAGGACACTTGCCTTGCTCCGACGGATGGGGTTGCTCAAGCGCTACAAAGTCTTGATTTTGGAAATCCTCGTATGCGGCCTCTTGAGCACGTTCCTCTACGCGTGATCATACATACAAGAAAATACATACCATTCAACATGATGCACACAAAATAATCAACATGCAATGATATGCATGCATGCAAAGTCAAATAATTAATTAACTATGGTTGTTTATTTATTAGATGCGAGTAGTTTATACGTGTTCATACGAGTTTACGGGGGTTTTAGGGTGGATTAAAGCCGCTGAAAATAAAAATACGACGCAACTACGATCAATTCACGTCTATTAGATTCAATATGGTCGCTAAAATTCGCATCTGGAACATGGCCTACCGTAGATGCGATGGCTTCGATGATCGCGGGATGGGGACAATGCGTAGACGAAGTAGATGCGCAGGGTCCTCCGGCGGCACGACGACGGCGACGCGATGGCGATGACGATCTCCGGCGGACGGTGGCGCCCTCCTCTTTTTTCCCTTCTTTTTCTCCTTTTTCTTCCCTGGGCGCAGCCCTCTGGTCCCTGGTTTCTTTTGCCTTCTGTACCGGCGGCTTTTCCCGTGGCTGGCGGCGGTTCTGGGTTCGAGGGAAAAACCTACGGGCGGGTCTCCTTTTTATAGGCACGGTACGGGAGTCTCCCGATCCAGGGAACCGAGTCGGTTGCGGCCGGGAATCGCGCGCGGGAGGCTGGGCGCGTCGGGGTGGGATTCGGGGTGGGGCCCAGGCGCGGTACGGGGCAGGCGGGGGCGCTGGCGGCGCGGGAGGGGCCGGGGCGTCGGGCGGGATTCGGGTGCGGTTTGCGCCGCGCGAGGGAGGCGGGAGTCGGCGGGAATCCCGCGCGGGAGCGGCGTTTCGCGGGGGCCAAGGCGGGGCGCGCGCTGCGGCGCGTGGCGGCGGGGCCAGCTGGTTGGGCCGGCTTCGGCCGCGTGGCCAGCGGTTAGGTTTTTTTTCTTTTCTTTTTCTTTTCTTTTTATATTATTATTATATATATTTTATTATTTATATTTGATTTATTTTATTTATCTTATTCATTTTATTTATTTATTATTTTATATATATATTTATTATTATATAATTTATTAATATATTTCTTTTTATTTATTATTATTATTATTTTATATTTATTCCCTAATACATGTTTTAGGCTATTATTTTCTTTTTCTTCTTTTGCTACACCATATATGTATATATGCTCCATCTTTTATTTCTTTCTTTTATTCTATTAATACTATATGCATGAACATGTATGCAATGCATGATGCGGAAATTGAGGGTGTTACACAGAAGGGCCTGGCGCTCAGCGGACTGGGCCTGCTGCGCCTCAGCTACGGCGGCTTCCTGGTGGTCCAGCTCGGCGGCGCGGACTCTTGCCCCTTCCTACCGGAGGATGAGCCCGCGGCAGGCCGCCTCCACCTCGGCCCGCTTCGCCGCCAGCTCCTGCTCCCGTTCGGCTAGAGCGGCCTCCCGGAGGGACAGCAGGTGCTGAAGTTCCTCGCAGGCTTGGAGGCGCGAGCTGGCCTCAGCGTGGATGGCCTCGGTGTCTGCCTTCAGCTTCTGGGTGACGACGTCCAGCTGGGCGATGAGGTCGCGCTCCTGCTCGAGGATCTTCATCTCCTCCCGAACGACCGCCTCCCGCTGGGCCGCTCGACTCTTTGCTAGCTGAGTCCGGGCCTCCAGGGCCCTCACCCACTCCCGGAGCCGGTCGTCCTCGTCCTTGAGCCGCCCTTTCTCCCGAGCAAGGGCCGCCTGGGCCTGCCGGAAGCCGGAGTAGGCCACGGCCATAGCCTCGGACAGGGGGAGGGGCTCCACCGTAGCAGCAGGCCCCTGCCTCCCCACTTCCTCAATATCATCCTCCATTTGGAGGACCACTGGGGAGGCGAGGACCAGGGCCCCCTCCCGGATGGCAGCACCCGGGGCGGTGGCGCCAGCCGACGCAGCAGTGTCGGAGGGCGCGGCGGCGTCGGCCGGCACGGAGTGGCCGGTGGATGCGGTGTCGTTGGTAGGTGCGGCGGCGGTCATCGGCGCGCGCGGTTGGGCTCCGGCAGCCGCTGCGGGGGTCTCAGACACGGGAGCCCGAGGTACCCCAGCGGCAGCAGCCTGGGGCACCGGGGCAGGGCCCAAGGCAGCAGACGATCCCCGCGAGCCGGCTGGAGCGGCAGACCCTCCAGCAGAAGTGCCCGCGGGTGGTGGAGTAGCTGTGGAAGCGCTGAAACCAAGCAAGCTCAGACCATAAGAGATTGACAGGGTAGGCACACAACAAAGAACACCCAAGGTAAAATCTGAGCAGACTTACCGGGGGACGCTAAAGTTCCACCGCTTCCCGAAAGGGTTGGGGGGGGTTCGGACCCCCCGAACCCGTAGTGGGGGCCCCTGAGTGTGCTGGGGGCCCCTGTGGTGGTGGTGTTGGCGGCACCCCCGAGGTCTGGCACCCCTCCGAACGGAGAGGGAACGCTGGGGTCCCATCTGTGTTGAGGAGCCTCCCCCTCTTGCGTGTGGAAGACTCAGGCGGCAAGGTGGCGCCATCGGGGGCCCCCACTGAACATGAGCGCGGTAGGGCTCCGGAGCCCTCACGAAAGGCAGAAGGGGCCGGTAGCGGCGACCGGGCGCGCTTCTTGGGGGACGGGTCCAGCACCAGAACCGACACATTCCCCTTCCCCTTGTCGCCGGGGGGCGACGACGCCACCCCATGGATGGTGCTGGGGGCCGCTCGAGGAGTCACCGCTTGAAGAACCAGCGTCGCTTAAGGGAGCCTCGCCTCCCTCAGCGTCGTCAGCAATGCTAACCCCCCGGAACGGGTCCCCGATCTGGCGCCGCGCCAGCTCGGACTCGTCAAGGGTAGGCATCGTCTTCAGCAGCTGCCTCCTCAACTCGGAGTCCGAGCACAAGGGGCGGCAGGCCGACGGAAGAGAAAGTGCCTCGGCGGAGATGTCGTCGGGGCAGACCAGGGCCAGCATGTCGAGTAGCTGCTGTTCGCCCAGGTTGGAGCCGGGGCCGGTCTCGAGACGGGTGCAGTCCGACAGGCCGGTGAACATCGACGCCGGGCGGGCACGGTGCTGAAGCGGGGCTATGCGGCGGGACATGAAGTCCCTCAGCACCATGGGAGATGACAGCCCGTGGTCTGCCAGCATTTGGATCCTCTCCAGCACCGGGTTGAATGCCTCCTCCAGCTCTGGGCGCTCCTCCCAGAATGATCGCTCGGAGTAGGGGATCCCGGTGGGGAGGCGCATCCGGTCGTGGGCCTCGACCTTGACGATCATCCAATCTTCGCGCCACATCTCCCACCTTGCCGAGTTGAAGGAAGCAATGTACCTTGTGGGGACCTTAGTCCGGCGCTGGAAGTAGTAGGTGCCGAGGTGCTCCTTCGAACTCCTGCCGGTGGCCCTCAGTACAAAAAAGTACCGGAAGAGCTTTACCGACGGCATCACCCCCACGAACATCTCGCAGAGGTGAGCGAAGACCGCCAGCATGGCGATCGAGTTCGGAGCGAGGTGGTGGAGTTGGAGGCCGAAGGTCTCTAGGAGCATGACCAAGAAGGCGGATGCCGGCGGGACGAAGCCGGCCAGAATGTACGACGAGAAGAGAACCATCTCCTCGGCGGAGAGGCTCAGCGGAAGCCTCCCAGGACGGAGCCACGACTCCCACTCAGGAGTGTGCCAGCCAAGAAGCCGGCGCATAGGGGCCAGGTCAGCGGGTTTGGACAGCCTGGACTTGGGAAAGATGCTCGCCATGAGGGCTGAGGTTGGAAGCTCTGGATGGGGAGACTGGGAACTAGAGTGCAAGAACTGGGCTTGAGGTGGAAACACGAGCGCAGGGATGCAGAGGCGGGAGAAAGAACCCTCAGGGGGAAAGTTCTCTCTTTATGCACCCCTGCAGGCCAACAGGCGCAAAAGTATGGATCGCCGCAGCCCCGGTAGAAGAGTAATGAACCCGTATTGGCAATGACATGAGGGCCCGGGTCGCTCAACAAAGAAGGCGAGCCGGGCAGCTAGCTGTGCGGGAGGTAACTCGGCGGTTTCCGAAAGGGCAAAAGTAGCGGAAGTGCAGGAGCCACCTTGGGAACTACCACAGTTAAAGCACGATTGAAGGCAGGAGTCACATTGCGCGGCGCCTGTTCAGCACCTTCGCTTACCAGAAGGAGACACGTCGCCTCAACGGCAGGGGCGTGTCGCATGGGGAACTGCCGTGAAGCAGAATCGGAAGAGTTGCGCAGGAAGTAAAGGGAGAAGACCCCACCTGCGGTATCGATGACTCTCCCGAGGTAGGCTCGGGGGCCACTGTCGGTACCCTGCAGACCAGGTACCCCCGCGCACAGGAGAAAACCGCTAAGTACTCCGCCTCTGCCAAGGAAGCCGAATCCGAGGCTGCCACGTAGGAGAGGGAAGGACCTGATCCTACCTCCCCCTCAGTGGAGGCCCCCAAGCTGCCACGTGGCCGGCAGGGCCAAGCCCATGCCTCCCCGCTGAGGAGGGCTCTGGAGCCGCCACGTGGCCATTCGGGACCTCAGGGCCAAGTCCGCCTCCCCGCTGAGGAGGGCTCCGGGGCCGCCACGTGGCCACTCGGGACCTCAGGGCCAAGTCCGTGCCTGGTCAGGGAAAAACACCGGAGCAACCACGTGGCCTGCACGGCTGAGCCTCCACCCCTCCATAGGGGTGGGTTCCGAATGCGCCACGTGGCCTGTTCCATCAAGTGCTTTACTTCCCGCTGAGGCAGGCTCCGGCATAACCACGTGGCGGACGCCCAACTCAGTGTGGTAGGAAGCCACAGTAAAGGAATGCGTGCACTGCTTAGACAGACATTAAGTACACGCGCCTTCCCCAGGCAGGCTGAGCCACGCTTACGAAAGTCAAGGCTCCAGTGTCCTGTCTTGTCCGAGTAGCCGGTACAGACCCACGCCGTAAGACGGACGAATGGGCCGCGAGGACAAGACGGACGAGACGTGCCCGCCATCATCACCAACTATGTGTAGCCCCGGCGCACGGCGCGGCGGGATGGCACATTGAAGCCCCTGACAAAGGGAAGTAGATAACAATTAATCCTAGATCTTGTATAGGATTTGGCTCTCCCCGGGACCACCTGTCGGGTCCTGGGTCTCACCTTGTAACTGCAGAGTCCTTGAACTATAAAAGGACTCGGCAGACGACCTTCTTGAGGTGATGGAAAAAAAGATAAGACCAAGGCTCATACACGAAAAGGCAAGGATATACACAACACTCCCGTGGAAGTAGGGTATTACGCTCCGGCGGCCCGAACCACGTAAATCCCCTGTGTCCATCATTCTGCTGTGTTCGATCTCCTGGGACTAGCCCTCGTGAATCCAAAGAACCTCCGCGGGCTGCTCTCTAAGTAGGTCTGGGGGAAGTGTCGTTTACGACCTTCGACAGTAGTGTTCACCGCACACATACAAACACACATGTTAAGTTAAGAATTAGCATTAATTGTTATTTCAATGTCATGTTTCAAACTTACTTGAAGTGGTACGAAGTGTTTACAAGGTCCTTGCCATCTCTGACAAAGTTAAACATGACATGTCCGATGTAAGCTGCGACCTCTGTCCTTTTATCCTTCTTTTGTTTTGCGATTGATTTTTCAAATTTTTTTTTCATGTGCTTGTACTCTTCCGGGTTCCGTTCCACCTTAAAGTTGAATATCTTCTTTGCAATAAGTGTAGGGTCAAAGATACCTGTCTTGATGTCCAGCTTTTTATTATCCATGTATTGCATTCTATTGAAGAGGTCCGGAATTGTTATAATCTCATGAAATGTGTATGCGTGTAGTAACAAAACCAAATACGAAATATTAGAGGCACTTACAAGTACCATATGAGTAGTAGGTTGATTTTGAGCATGCCTCGACGGAAAAGGCTATAAAGATCTTCAAAGAGAAGGGCTCGCTTATCTGCTCTAGTGCTCTAGAATGCTTCTTTTGGCATACAAAATGTGACGTAACAAAGATCATATTTTATGCTGACAGTGATGTATCACTCGTGCATTTTTTGCGCAATACAGGTTGTTTGCTAAGTTGTACCGATGTCATGAATGGCTTCCCATTCTTATATTCAGGAGGAACATCTTTAATTTTGTATATTGGAACTCCTAGTTTAACTAAAGTCGTCTGCCAATTATATATGACACTGTCTTCTTCCCACTCCTCAATATCTTCTAATGCTAGCTCATGTGAAGAAGGAGATGCATTCGATTTTCCAATATTTTCCTTCAGAATTTTTAAATATTTGACACTTCTTTAAAAGGATTCTTATTTTTGTATGAGCTAACTTTCATAGGCACTGATGACCGAGGAGTAGTCGTCGAAAGTTGGACACTGGCTTGTTGTTGAACATTTTGTTCAACTGATTGCACTTTACTGCCGGCAGCTTGCTCTAGTACGGCTGCAAGATGTTGCTCAACTATTTGCTCTTTACTACTAGCAGCTTCCTCTGGTACTGCTTCAAACTGTTGTTCAACTGGTTTCTCTTGGTTATCTTTACTAGCAAGGTTACTATCATCCTTCCTGAGATATAGCGGGAGTGGATCTTTCTGGACTTTCGGCTTAGAAGATGGGGTTGCAGTATTTTGAGATGTGATGGGGCTAGAAATCAGCTCATCGTCCAACTCGATATCGCATCGGTGCCAAAGGATTAATTGGTTGACAGCCTGCCTCCCCTCATGTGTGATGTGATCTATTTCATAATCTTCATAATCATTATCAATGATCTAAAGAACTTGCACCACAACATAATACAACGGAAGTGAATTGCCGTTGAAGTCACAATCAGGCTTTGCCATAGCAGTGACAACCTGTTTGGTTTTGTTACCTGCTCTAACGATCGGGACAAGAAGACGACAATATCTGTTCTTAACAATATCATCGACAACAAACTTATGGCACCCTGAGCGTGGCACAAAACCTACGCTGCTAGGGTAGACAATTGGAGATACCGAATGCTCCTTTGTTAAGGGAACCATTGCTGTACTCGGTGCCACTAATGTCTCGATTGTCTAAGTTGATCCATTCTTTCCTGCACATTTCCTTGACCTTTTGAGCAATCGTTTCATCAAGTGTTTTCCTGAATTTCTCACGTCTTCTATATGTCTTTTCATCTTTCGGGAAACCATCTCTCCAGGAAATCTGAGAAGAGATTGCTCGAACCCGTCCACTGTGTTCAGAGTTTCCTAGGATAGCAGTAAGTTGATCATTCTTCCTCTTCGGCTTGAAGAGACCCTTCTGTTGCTTTTCAATTACTTCTTTTATTTTTTGCTCTACTTTGTTCACACAGTCGGGCTTTTCAAGTTTGCCCTCGCTGGTCAAACCTGAGGATTGCCCTTAATGGTAATTTCCTCTAATATCTTATTCCATTTCTGAACTTTGGGGTTATATCTGGCAGACCCCAAGTGATGATGGTATTTGTTCTTTTTGGCAAGCTCTGACATAGTTGCACTTAGGACTTTAGCATCAGGTGTGGTATTTTGACGAAAAAATTCTTGCCACTGTGCTTGTGTGATTTTTCCCATCTTCTTCAGGCTAGGTACCTTATCGGCCTTAACATAAGCATTCATTTCACTCTTCCAACCACAAAACTTCTTGCCGCAAGAGACCAATGTTGCTTTCTTTACAACTTCTTTCGTGCCTTTCAGGTACTTGAATTGTTTCTTTATCCTCTCCCGCAACTCATTCTTGTTCTCCTCAGGTAATTTTCTCCAATTCTCGGTTGTGATCGGCACAAGCTCTCTAACAAGACAACCACATGCATTTCAGTACTTTGTAACTGAATCCAGTGGTTCTTAGGGAAGCCCACCTAGACCGACACTTGTTATGTATATGATGCGGTCCGATGGACCCTTATTGGGACCTCGTTGTCCTCATTTTCGCTTGAGTGAACCTGAGGATTCAACCATTGGAGAACCTTCTGCGGTTTTAGGAGCTGAAGTCACCTCGTTTGTGTTACTTCTTTAATGCAGTATCACAAAAGGTGATAGCACGTAAAGATTTAGACTATTTGAAAATGTACATCGTCGAGACCTGTATTCCCCTCAAGGCGAGTTTACCACTTTCACGAGGGTCATTAATGTAGTTGCCATATCATGCCTCCTTATAAACTCCTTTGCAATAAATGAATGTGTACCCCCTGAATCAAACAAATTTGTAGTGGGGTGGCTATTAGCAAAGAACAGACCAATCACCACGTCTGCAGTGCCGTGAGCCTCCTCCAAGGCTACATGGTTCATCCGACCATGCATGAAGTTATGTGGCTTCTTCTTCTTTGGGCAACGATCGGCGAAGTGTCCCATCCCTCAATGATGGAAACACTATACATCATTATTTACCCCCTAATTCTTGCTGCGCTGCTGCTAGAACTGTCTCGCCGTACGAGGTGGGAAGGTGGGACATGGCGACTGCACCTATTGATGCTGCTGCAGAGTCTGCGACATTAGTTATCTGATTGGGTTAGGGTACTTCAACATCTGGTAAGGACCCACGAGATGGCTGATCTGTCGCACTGGCTGCGGTGCAAAGCAGCGATGACTGCCTCTGTCTGAAGATTGATTTTGCCAAGACATCTTCCACTTCCTGTCCGCCTCTAGCTCGAGCCCCTCTTCTCCATCTTCTGAAAACAAGCACTAAACAAAAACAAATTATTTTCGTAGGCCACAGTTATTTTCATGAGCCCCCACAAAGATAGTTTTATATTTGTGAGCCACTGCAGGTCCAAAAATGCCTAAATAAGTTTTCAAATAAGTTTGATTGTCATGGGCCATATAACAACTCTTAAAATACTCCCCTATAAATCTTCCGACCCTAGCAGCCGCAGCGACAAAGCAAACCCTACCGCAGTCCCACCCGGCCACTCTCGCCCCCATCGATTCCCCACTCCGCTTTGGCACACCGTCGACACACACAATGTAGGAGTAGGCCCTTTTTGTTTCTGCTTATAAGCAGCTTATCAATGAAAAAAAAACAATAATCCTACCCAAACGCAATAATTAAATCGTTATTAATTTCTGAGCAAATAATCCACTTAAGCCCGAAATGAACTGAGGCCTAGCGTTTTCGGGTCGCGGCCAACCCTCGCGATACGGGAACACCGCAGCCTCCCCCCCCCCCCCCCCCCACCCGATACCCCCGAAGCTTCGGTACCTGCTGCCTCCCCTCCCCTCACGATACGCGGCGACGCCGCCTCCCCTCCCGGTAGGGAACGCCGCCCCTTGCCTTGGCGGACCGCGAGCGCGGCACCCGGTGCTCTCCCGTCGATAGTGTCGGCCTCGAGCGCCCGTCACCAGCATCGGCTCCTTGCTTTCGCCCGTCGCACCCTCACCCTATTGCTTCCGTCGCTGGGTCTGTCAGCCGCGTCGGCCCCTTGGCTTGTGCATCCATCGGCCCAGCCGCGTGCTCGCCTTCCGTCCGTGCTCGTCCTGTTGCTTCCATGCTGCTTGTTCCGCTCGTGGCTTGGAGTTGCTGCTCGGCCGTTGTCCTGAGTTCATGTAATGTTTTTTTTTTTTTGAAAAACGAAGGTAATGGCTGTTTACATTGTGGCTAACTAAGCATTGTGATGTATGTGTAAATTACACTCGTGCAGATGTGATTTTAGTAATGTAATTGTTTCAGATTTGGTAGTCAATGAATAATTGCATTTTAGGTTATCTTTCATTGTTATATACCAGTGATATTGAGCTCTCTTGGTTGTATTGTATTGGATTTAGCATTATACACCTTGAGATTGTGCTTATGAATTAACATGTACGCTGATCAATATTTGTAACTCGATGATTTGTCTGTCATCTTGATGATTTATTGTGTTTAGTGTATGTTTGGACTTTAATGTTTTTAGTACATTCGTATAATATATCTTGGATACTATAGATGGAAATGCCGCCAAAGGTTATTGCCAAATGGGACACATTTGCCGCCAAGGCTTTCAATGATATTTGCGTGGAAGAAGTTCTTGCCCATAATCACCCGAAACATTGCTTGAATAGTGTGGGATATGCAAACCTTGTTCAGAAATTTAATGAACGCACCAAGAGATCATACAATGAAACACTAATGAAAAACAGGTGGGATGTATTGAAGAAAAAATGTAATCAATGGAAGACTTTGAATATGAGAGCTACTGGATTAGGGAGAAATCCTGCTACTGGGTGTATTCTGGCGCATGATGTTTGGTGGCAAGAGCAAAACATTGTGAGTATACATGAATTTATTTTTTTCACTTTAGATTATATGCATGGTAGTATTTTGAAACAACTGTGAGTAATAATCGTGTTATTTATTTTCAGGCTATGCCAGGTTGTATAAAATTCATGAATGTTCCGTTGCAAGATGAGGAGCAAATGAGGATTATGTTTGATGCTATTAGTGTAACGAATGAAACTTCATTTGTTCCTACAAGTAGATTTGCTGTCAATGGTGTTGCATGTGCAGATGGTAGTCAAGTTGGTCATAATGGCTAGGACAGGATTGCAAGTGAGAATGAAGGTCAATAGAATGGGACCCCATTTCTTGAAAAAGACCTGCCCCATGTTCTCCAAATGGGAAGAAGAAGTCTCTTAAAGATCAATATATGAAGCGTTTAGTTGAGGCATATGAGAAATTAACTGCAATTAGTATTAATTCAACACCATCTCAAGGTGTTGATATTGTTAGAGAGGAGATTACTACAATGTTGGAGCAAGTCATTGAGGATGGAGCTGAAGAAGGGAGTGATGAACACTATTATGCAACACAACTTCTTAAAATCAAAGAGAATCGTGATGTGTTCACCACTTTAAAGTCATCAAAAAGGAGGTTAAATTGGATAAAGAGAGCTTGGGAAGACAATAAGAAGCAGTAGTTCATATTAGTCTTTCTTTTTAGATAGTGCATTTGTGAAACCTGATTTGGTTTGCTTCATGTGTGGGACCTTTTTTTTGCATCATGTGTGAGACCTTTTTTTGCATCATGTGCTAGACATCTATTATGTTAGAACTTATGTTACTTCAGTTATGTATCAAACATATATGTTTTATGTGCTGTGTGTTCTGAATTCTTATGTGCTATGTCAGTCATCTATTATGTGTTGATACACCTACTGTTTCATTTTTATTTACTTTATGGGTTCTGGTTTTGTGACAGATAAACATGAGCACATCTAATGATTTTAATGTCTCTAGTCATTCAAGTGACGATGATGATGATTTTGCGATGGCTATTTTGGCTTTGGA
Organism: Tuctoria greenei; assembly: GCA_036927565.1. Lineage (NCBI taxonomy): Eukaryota > Viridiplantae > Streptophyta > Magnoliopsida > Poales > Poaceae > Tuctoria > Tuctoria greenei. Next base: position 7,737,023 of record JAYESD010000005.1, read on the forward strand.
GTACATGGATGCAGGGTCCAGTGGTGGTAAGAACATAAGAAATCTAGCTATTCCTGTTATGACTAGAACTCAATGGGTTGAGTTGCAACTACAAAATTCTGTCGAGTGCTACAATATGTTCAGAATGTCAAGATCAGTCTTTTTACAACTACATAATACTTTAGTACAAAATTATGGGTTGCGCCGAAGTAGACGGATGTGCACAAAGGGGATGTTTTTATGGACTTGTGGTGCACCCCAGTCATTTAGGCAAGTAAAAAATAAATTTGGACACTCATTAGAAACTGTTTGCCGTAAGTTTTCGGAAGTTCTAGACTCCGTTGTGAAATTGAGTTCTGATATTATAAAGCCAAGGGATCCCACATTTACAACAGTGCATCGTAAGTTACAAGAACCATGATTTTGGCCTTATTTCAAAGACTGCATTGGTGCAATTGATGATACACATATGCCAATTACTGTTCCTGAATCAGAGCAACCAAAATATATTGGAAGACATGGGTATACTTCACAGAATGTCATGGTTGTTTGTGATTTTGACATGAGGTTTATATTTGTTGTCGCTGGGTTGTCCGGTTCGGTGCATGACACTAGAGTTCTTTTGGAATTTTAATCACATATAAGGATAGCTTTCCCCATCCGCCAAATGGTATGAATATTTTTGTTATTAATTTTTTAGATGCACTTTTATTTTCTGATTATAAAATTAATATTTACAATTCAATATGTAGGAAAATATTATCTTGTGTACTCTGGATATCCTAACAGAAAAGGATATCTTGCACCATACAAAGGACAAAGGTACCATGTATCTGAATGGCAAAATCATCAACCTATGGGATATAAATTTTTTTTTAACCAGGCACATTCTTCACTTAGAAATGTGATTGCGAGATCGTTTGGTGTGTTGAGGATGAAGTGGCGTATCCTATTGCAGTTGCCTAGTTATCCTGTTGAGAAGCAATAAAAAATTATCACAACATGTATGGCTCTTCATAATTTCGTTAGAGAAAATTCAATGGATGATTTAGACTTCGAAACAAATGTTCAAGACAGTCATGGCGGTGACAATCAATCTAGTTGTAGTGAAAGTTCTACTACTGGAGATGAGAGTGATATGAGTGTTTTACGTGATTCTATTGCTGCTGTGATGTTTAATACATAACTATTCTAGATATAATTTATGATTTGATACATTTTTATTAATTTGATGTCTAAACTGTTGGTATTTTTTTGTGCTGCAACATTACTTTATCTTTGTTTACTGTATGTGTGCTAGCAGGTAGCTTTTCTCCTACAGCGCACATTTTTTATCATACCAAGGTAGCCTGCTTTTTTTTTTTTTGCTACAACACAAATTCTGGATCATAAAATCAATACCAGCAGCAATGTTGTACGTATCTCCATCTTTGTACATAACAGCACCAGCGTGGTAGCCTGCTCTTCTTTTTTTCTAATCGCACATTAAACAGAGCATGCAGTACAGTAAAAGAGAATATAAAAAAAACATTAAAAATGAGTTGTAAAAAGTATTAGGGGTATATTGGTCATTTTACAGATAACACAGAGATAATTCATTGAAATAAACAGTGTTGCCAAACACCTCACTCCCTCAAGTAAACTGATTAATCATATTACGGTTTACCACCAAAAGCATGCTCATCAGATAATCAAGACTAAAAAAGTGAAACCAAACACGGCCGTAGCCTCCACAGGTAAGCCACTGCGTCCCCTCATCACCGCCCCCATCCACACACCACCTGTCCCCTCTTGAATTGGACGCCACACTCGAGCTAGATCCCATCCCGATCTCGCCTCCTCCTGCCTAGGGTTGCTCTCCACCCTTGCTCGGGATGACACGCGTCCACCAGGGTGTAGTATCTTGCCACTCGAGAAACAGAATGAAACAAGTAACAAGTGACTTAAGAACGATCCCGCCAACACAGTAACCTCGAACACATATACTTAGTGACAGGTGATCAATCCTGATCACATCACATCATCATCCACTCATCATCATAGTCTGGATACAATAGTTTGGAGAAGCAGAAAGAAATAACAGAAAGGGGGCAGGGAGGGGGGGAGGGACAGGGGTATCTGATCACTCAACTAACTTGATTCCCTCTCGATGGCTCCCGTGTCTATTTAACGTTCACGTCGTCATTCTGGGCTTTTGGGCCGGATGTTTTCCCGCACAAGCTCTCTTATCTCGATGACCCAATGTCTCCAGCCTTTGTCTCGCTCCTGCCAACATTTGGACCCGCGCTTGCTGCCATTGCACTTGTCATATGCGGCGTATACAGCTGCTAGGATATGATATTACCCCCCCCCCCCCCCCCCCCCCTTGAGATGCATATGACTCCCAGAGTGATGCGGCCGGGAAGCGATCCTTGAGCCCGTAATAGTCCTTCCATGTATTCATAGTGTCAGGCAGACTGAACCAGGACACCCGAATATGAAAGCAGCGGAGTTTCCCTTTTTAACCAAACGCCTCTCCCAAATCTTCAGAGGGATTGACTGGGTGACAGAACAATGTTGTTGCTGGAAGAGTACTGAAGACTGGAGTGTACTTCGGGTGGAAGGGCTTCAATTGGGAAACACGAAAAACATTGTGTATCTGGAATTAGGGTGGAAGCTCTAGTTTGTAAGCAATTGTAGCAACCTTCTTGAGTATTTTGAAGGGACCAAAGAACTTGAGTGCCAGCTTAGAAAATACTTGTTCACAACCGAGCTTTGATCATAAGGTTGGAGCTTAAGCCAAACAAAATCTCCCTCTTGAAAGCTTCTCTCTGACCTGTGAGCATCAGTTTGAGACTTCATACATGTTTGTGCTTTCATCAGATTGTGTTTCGGTATGGCAGTGGGGCTTCTCGAGAAAAAAGCGTGGTGCGGCTGCGCTAGCGATTTTCTTTTTGGATTTTTGGGAGTGGGAAAAGTTTGGGTGGCTTGGTGGGGGTTTATAGACGCACCGGTTCCTTTTTGGAATGAAATCAATAAGGTGAGGCGAGATTCACATGGTTTTTCTGGCCAATTCACTCGGGCGTCGTTCACATGCACTACTACGAAAAGCATTTTCACAGGCGACTCAATTTTTCAAACACAGACGGTCCGTAAAAAATACGACTGTGATGACGAATGATACAATAACCGCCTGTGATGACAAAACATCACATGCGGATTTTAAAAAACAACCGTCTGGCTAAATACATTATTTTCTCAGGCGGTTATTAATTAAGAGCCGCATGTGATGTGGAAAACTTCACAGGCGGTTCTTAATTAACCAACGCCTGGGTAAATACATGATTTTCACAGGCGGTCATTGTTTAAGAACCGTATGTACTGGTTCAATCATCACAAGAGGTTTTTATTGAAGAACTGCCTGGGGAAAGTCATTGTTTTCACATGATGCTTGTTAATTAAGAACCGCATGTGATGCTGATGAGCTCCTGTCAAGCTAATCCCTGCACAACAGGCTCTTGTAGATGCAAATAACACCTGTGGCTCATCATTTGGATTGTTGAAAGCATCAATTTGAAGCCTAACAATCCTTGGAAGGATTTTCCCATCTATTTGAAGGATTTATTTCCCTCCTGTCCATTTGAAAACTTAGGAAGATGCTCCTTTCTCAGTTTTAATGCCTAAATATATTTACTAAAAATCAATACCTACTCTCTTAGTGCTTCACACAAGCGAGGAAGCGAACAACTTCAATCACAAATCTTGTTTTTACACTTTCATTGGGATTTAACCTTAATCTTTCAAGCATAGATTTATCAATAAGTGAAGCTTCCTTATCACACATGTTAATGGCATTTATAAGTGAAGGATGTGCTGAAGCTAACGAAATCTAAATTGGACCGATGATAGAGAGATCCTACATATGAGTGGCAATGTCCAGGTTAGACAACGTGAAGCTATGATGGCAACCTTCAACAACATGAAAAGTGATGTTAAGGTTATGCTTGCATCAACCAAGGCATGTTGTGAGGATATCACACTTGTTGGGTCAAGCATAACCGTGATGCTCCAACAAGTGTTATGCCTTCACAACATGCCTTGGTTGATGCAAGCATAACATTGACATCACTTTTCATGTTGTTGAAGGCTGCCATCATAGCTTTATGTTGTCTAACCTGAACATTGTCACTCATATGCAGCATCTCTTTGTCTTCAGTCCCGTTAAGATTTTGTTAGCTTTGACACACCCTTCACTTGTAACGGCCATTAACATGTCTGATGAGGAAGCTTCACTTGTTGATAAATCTATGCTTGAAAGATTAAGGTCAAATTCCTATGAAAAGGGTAAAAACAAGATTTGTGATTGAAGTTGTTCGCTTCATATCTTGTGTGAAGCACTAGATGGTACTGATTTGTAGTCAATATATTCAGCCATTAGAACAGATAAAGTAGCATCTTCGTAAGTTCTTAAAATGGAAATAAGAGAAAGAAATCTTTCAAGGTTTGTTTGGGTGTACTCAATCTAATTGGATTGAAGTGGATTGGAGTGAAGAATGAACTAATTTTCTCGTCAATCCACCTCAAACCACTTATATTGAAGTGGATCCACTCCTATCCAAACAAGCCCTCAAATGGATGAGAAGTATCGTCATACTTCAATTGAATCTTTTAACAATCCAAATGATGAGTCTTGGGTGTTACTTGCATCTACAAGAGCTTGATGTGGAGGGATTATCTTGACAGGAGTTTCAAGAGTTGTGCTTCTAGATGTTATTTGGAACCAAGCTATTGGAAGGCAAGCCTGATCATCATAGGTCAGAAGAAATTTATATACACATACAATTTGATAACTTATGGAACAGGTGAAGGTAATAAATATGATAGTCAACAAGTCGAAAAGGATCACTTGTCCAAATTAGTCTTCTCTATAGAAGCTGAATTTAATAATGTTCGAGACATGCTATCTAAAACTGAAATAGAACATTGTTTTAAGTTGATTTCAGTGGATACAAATATATACAATATATATCATACATTTTTCCAGTATTTACATCTTCTCGCATATAGGGTTTCAAATCCTTTTTAATGCTTCTCTCTACGCGCTTGATGTTTTCTAGTTCGGTAAAAAAGTACATCTCTTCATACTAATTATATTCCTCTTCATTATATCCCACATTCTCAACCCCAACAATATTTTGCTTTCCAGAAACAACTACATGCATCTTCTCAGTTCCTGGATCTTGTACATAAAAAACTTGTGCAACACTATCACCGAGAACCCACATGTCATCTTTATAACCCACTTTATTCATGTCTACCAGTATTAGCCCGTAATTGTCCACTTTCACACCATCAGGATATTTGACCCATTGGCACTTAAATACAGGCATTACCATTCTTTCGCCATAATCGAGTTCCCATATTTCCTCTATGAACTCGAAGTATGTGGTCTTCTGCCCTTGTGAATCATAAACCTCAATACGAACACCACTATTTTGTGCAACACTCTTACCGTCTTTTTCTTTAGTGTAAAATGTTTAGCCATTGATGTCATATGCTTGCCATGATGTCACCAAAGCAGATGGGCCAGAAGCTAACTTCTTCATTGTTGCCTCTTCTATAGAGTTTCTGTATGGTATATTTTTGTCCATTAACCATTCAGTGAAACATCTTCCGTGCTCTTTTATGATCCAGTCCTCTATGCGGTCTTGGTTTTTTCCGCGAAGCTCAATTTGGTGTTCCTCAATGTACGACTCAGCTATTGCAAGTTTTTGTAGTACACCAAAATGTGCATGGTGTAAATTCTATTAATCTTGAATGATAAAAGTTTTCTTACCCACTTTGCCTCTCCCACGCAGTCTACTCTCATGTACTGGTATAGGCACACCTATCGGTTTTCCATCTTTGATGTAATCAGCGCAACCCTCAATCACTTCTTCAGTGGTGTATCCTTCCATAATTGAACCCTCTGGGTGAGCACGGTTCCACATATAATCTTTTAATACTCCTATATATATCTCTCCAACAAAAACATATGATGTAAATATAGTGGCCCCAATGCTTTTATCTGATCAACAAGATGTATGATTAGGTGTATTTGCATATCAAAAAAAGGATGGTGGGAAACACATCTCAAGCTTGCACATAGTGTCGACGATGTATGTTTTTAGATAGTCTAAATCTTCACGTGCTATCATCTTTTGTGATACTGCATTGAATAAGTAACACAAACGTGTGATGACAACTTTATATACTCAGGTTTGATGACTCTTATTGCAATGGCAAGGAACACTGCCATCATCATGTGACAATCGTGAGAATTATAGCCGAATAAAGACAAGTATTTCATTGAGACTAGTTTGCGGATATTGGATGAGAAACTCGTGGGCACTTTGATCCCACGCAAGCATTCGCAAATTGCTTTATTCTCTTCTAGTGTCAAATTGTAGCTGGCTGAGGGAAGGTAATGCTTTCCGTTCGCCTTTTCTACTGGATGAAGCTCTGGTCTCAAATCAAGATTTACTAGGTCCATACGTGAATTTAATCTGTCCTTTGTTTTCCTCGGCATGTCTAGCAAGGTCCCAATGACGCTGTCAAATACATTCTTTGTAACGTGCATCAAATCAATACTATGGCAAAATTCCAGATTCTTCCAATACGGAAGATACTTGAAAAAAATTGATTGTTTCTTGAAAGCCATGTTAGTTGTATCACCCGAAGGTGTACTTTTCTTTCTCTTGATTCCTTTACATTTTTTGCCCTTACCGAAAGCAATATGAATGTTCCTGACCATTTCGAACACAAGTTTTCCACTGTAAGGTTTTGGTGCAGTATCTTTCTCGATTTTGTTATCAAATTGTTCTTTCATCTTCCTATACTTGTGTGTATCTGTAAAGAACCGCTGGTGTCTCATGTACACCGTCTTTCTGGATGAAGTGAGGTATAGAAATCCAATTCTATCCACGCACCTTGCACAACCTTTCTTCCCTTTCATTTATCTCGATAATGGAAACAATCCGGGATAATGATGCACAGTAATGAATATCATCGCTCTTAGCATGAAATACCCCCGCTTGTACTCAGCCCATGTATGTACCGCTTCTGTTGAGTAGGTTTAGGCCCGATCTTTCAAAAGGTAAGTCAATTGAGGTGGAGAACTCGACGTTGATGATCTGCGGCACTTGAGCAATTCGAGTACCCATGCAATCACTACACCACTGCTCCGTTGGTTAGCAACCGTGCTGCACACGCTTGACCTTTCCAAGAAGGCTAACCCCTGCAAGTGCAACCGAGAACAAAAGCAAGAACGTAGAAGACACAATCTGAAATCAAGAAGTTGGGGTCTCACAAACCGTAGAACGGCGAAATTGTTAATCTAAGCAAAACCCACCAAATATGACCGGCAGCTGCAGCATTTAAAGGCTGGGGTTCGGCCAAAACACGATTAGACTCATCCCTAATGGACTCATACGGGATACAAGACCCAAAGGCCCGATTTGGTGGCGCAGCACCGGATAGAAATCTGGACTCCACTTGTTTTGACGATTCCCAATGACCCCGGAGGAATTTTAAGGTGGAACCAGAGCCATTGGAAAGTTTATCTTCTCCTCTTTCTGTGCATATGTATAACATCAAAAATGGAGTCTGTATGCATCCTGAGCATCCGTTTTAAGGTGGACTGCTCTTGGACTCCGAGTTGAGCTCGAGTCCGAGTTGTAAACTGCTTCCATCAACTTGTGGACGTCCCAACTGGTTCTCCACGCTCTCAAGGCCTATTTCTTTCACTTGTTGATCTTCTCCATTACTCCTAATAACAATTAAATCATCACATAGCAATCTATTCTCAAACTCACATGCAAAAAAAGTTAGGAGCGAGTTCACCTGCTGATTTATTAACCATGCTCGTGCTCTTGTGATTGATCCTTGCATTTCAATGTGCGTCTCCATTGTTGTGATGTCCTCATCGTCCTCCCCCTCTCGAATTGGAGTCGTTCTCGACTCAAGTTCATCTTTTTCTCCCAAGTACGATCGCAAATCTGAAATGTTAAATGTAGGACTAACCCCAAAATCGGGAGACAATTCAAGCTTATATGCATTATCATTAATCTTTTCAACAATCTTAAAAGTACCAGCAGCTCGTGGTATAAGTTTAGATTTTCTCAAGTCAGAGAATCGCTCTTTTCTCAAATGTAACCACACCAAATCACCCGGTTCAAGTTTTACTTCTTTTCTAGCTTTACTACCTGCAATCCTATACTTCTCATTCATCTTTTCAATATTTTTGTTTGTAGTTTCATGCATCTTAATAATGAATTCAGATCGTTGTGTAGCATCCAAATTTATAGTTTCAGAAGGAGGCAAAGGTAGTAAATCAATAGGAGCACGGGGATTGAAACCATACACTACCTAGAATGGACTTACCTTTGTCGATTAGTGAACGGATCTGTTGTAAGCAAATTCTATATGTGGTAAACACTCCTCCCACAACTTCAAATTTGTTTTCAAGACAGCCTGCAACATAGTTGATAAAGTACGATTAACTACCTTGGTTTGTCCATCCGTTTGTGGATGACATGTAGTTGAAAACAGCAACTTGGTTCCCAATTTATACCACAAAGTTCTCCAAAAATGACTTAAAAATTTTGCATCACGATCAGAAACAATGGTATTTGGCACACCATGTAAACGAACAATTTCCGTCTTAAATAAATCAGCAATGTGTGAGGCATTATCATTCTTATGACAAGGTATAAAGTGTGCCATTTTGGAGAAATGATCAACAACTACAAAAATAATATCCCTCCACCTCTTAGTCCTAGGCAATACCAAAACAAAGTCCATAGAAATATCCTCCCAAGGTACACTAGGAACAGGAAGAGGCATATAAAGACCATGTGGGTTAAGGCGAGACTTAGCTTTATTGCAAGTAGTGCATCGTGACACGTAGAGCTCGACATCACGCCTCATCTTTGACCAAAAGAAGTGTGTGGACATCACATCTTTAGTTTTCTTCACTCCAAAATGTCCCATCAAACCTCCTCCATGTGCTTCCCGCAAAAGTAATAGACGAACGGAGCTAGCTGGAACGCATAGCTTGTTAGCATGATAGAGGAGACCCTATTGCAACACATATTTATTCTAAGTTCTTCCTTCTCTACAATTTTTAAAAGCATCTTTGAAGTCCAAATCAGTAAGATATAACATTTTTATTGTTTTTAAACCAAAGATTTTATGATCAAGTTGGGACAACATGGTACATCTAGATAATGCATTGGCAATGTGAATGTGGCCTAGAGGGGGGGTGAATAGGCCTTTTGAATTTCCTGCACACTTAATAGAATAGTCAAAAACTTGGTTGGCCGGACTAGTCCGGTTGCGTGGGCGGACTAGTCCGGTGTGCAAGAAGAATGTGTGTTGATCAGGTGTTAATTGAGAAATTAAATTCCTTTAGCAGCGGAATTAAGAACAACTGATATTTATACTTGAAATTAATATAAAAATGCAGGTGTAACTTCAAATTGCCTTAAGTTAATGTTTAGCACTTAAGTGATCTAATGAACAAAATTTAAAGTAAATGAGACACGAGACACAAGAATTTTTCCCGAGGTTCAATCTCACAACGAGATCTACATCCTCGTTGAGGAAGCTCACACAGAGCCGGGTCTCCAACCCTTTTCCTCCTCAAGTCACCACGAAGGCCGACTTGATTCCACTATCACGGGTAATCACCAAGTTTGTGGGGCAACCTCACACGTTGAGGGCTCCCACGAAAATTACAATGAACAAGTGATCAAATACACTCAAAAGTATTACAATGCAGAGTATGAGTGTAGAAAGATCAAACCCCAAGAGCTCGCGATGAAAGAACGACGATCTCCCAATCCCGAATCCAAGTGTTCAATTGATTTCACTCTTTTTGAACTTTAGATCTGTGGGGAGATGTGTTTTGGGATCTTGGGACTGAGTGGTGGCGCTAGGGTTTGCTCCTTTTTCAATATTCGACGTCTGTTCACATGGGAAAGTCGTGGATCATCTATTTATAGGGTTTCCAAAAGCTAGCCGTTGAAAAACCCTAACACCGGACTAGTCCGGTGCAAGTCCGAACTTGTTCGGTCTCAACATGTTTTGAGGTCCAGAAAGTCTGCCAGAATAGTACGGTCCAACCTCGGACTAGTCCGGTACTGTATAAAGATGACTCCAGAAAGTTCATCGGACTAGTCCGCGGACTAGTCCGATCTCCACAAAAGGGAATTTACAGAAAGTTCAACGGACTAGTCCAGTCCATGATCGGACTAGTCCGGTCCCTCAGTATGAGAGACTCCAGAAACATCAACGGACTAGTCCGGTGGATGCACGGACTAGTCCGGTCTCCTTGTGAGTGTGATTCCAGAAAGGTGAACAGACTAGTCCGGTCCATGATCGGACTAGTCCGATGCTTTGTGAAAGTTATGTTAATTTTAATCCCTTATCCTGGCGCAAAGTTGTGAGCTCTTGGAGTGTGTCTTTCATACACTCCCTATACATTCAAATCTATTTTGGTCTTCCGAGCTTCATCAAAGTATCTCTCTTTGAACACCACTTCATTTTCACCTTTTTGTGTGCACCGATATGTCTCACTTGTTTGTCCTGCAATCATCTCAATAGTTTCATTAGGATCTCATATGTTTGTCATCAATTAGCCAAAACCCACAAGGGATATCCTAGATGCACTTACAATCTCCCCCTTTTTGGTGATTGATGACAACCATTTGAGATATCACAATTGAGAGTAAAATCTTGATTTTCATAAGGTGTCCACATATGAGAATAATGATAAGTCCACAAAAAGCTTCTCACATATGCACACACCTTATGGTGGGGTGCCTAACAAGTGTGTGATCAACAGGGTGTGATGTAGTAAAGATAATCAACAATGAGTATAAAGATAATCATCCAAGCAACAGTAAGCATCACACATAAGAGAGGGAATAGTGCATTACAAGGTTTTAAAATTAAGTACATGTCCTTGATCACAAAAACATAAAGACACCAACTACTCTTAAACTAGTAGTCTTAATCTCTCCTAGTCTCAATCTCTCCCCCTTTGGCATCAAGGCACCAAAAAGGGAAAAAATGAGGGAAATCACTCATCGCCACTCTCTTCCTCCGTTTCAGTCCGGTCCTCATCTTCACCATCATCATCATCATTCGCTGGAGCGGACTCTTCCTCGGAGTCCTCGAAGGCAGGCGGGGATCCCACCGGCTCAATCTCCAGCTTATCGCATATAGCTTTGATGTTGGCATTGACATATTGTTGATTCTTCTTTTGCCTGACTTCAATCTTGCGGCAGCAGGCAAAGATGGAGGTGAGCATTTTGAGCACACCACCGGAGGGTTCACGAGCAGCTGCAGAGCTGGGAGGAGCATCTGAGGATATAGGTGCATTCACATCCCGAGCCTGTTTAGTCCTCCTCTCAGTCTCAGGGGAGGGAGGTGCATCAGGGGTCGAAGGTAGAGTGTACTCCGTAGGCTTTTGTGGCTTCATCCCCGTATGGTGAACATCCTTGACGAACTCAAGTCCAGTCACCTTCTCAATCATGTACATGATGTACAGGGCATACCCGCAAGATCTGTTTGGAGTGATTGATATGTTCACAATGTCATTGTAGATGTATTCAAAGACATTGAATGGTCTCCTCCCACCAATGACCTTCATTAGGGTCCTCAAGGTCCCTTGAATAGTCCCCGCATCTCCATCCTTTGGGGCTATTGTCTTCCTCAAAATTCTGTTGAGGACCACATAGAAGGTCTTCAAGTACTTGATACTAGGAGCAACATATGGCATCCTTGTGTCATACAGAAATTTGAGCTCATCCTTCTCCAGGGGTTGTAGGTTGTGGATGACTAGATCATGATCCAAGGTATGCTCAAGGTGGAGAATCCTTGCAAACTCATCATAAGTGACACTATACTTGGATCCATGGGTCATCCAAGTAAGACTGTCTCCATCACCCCGAGCAAAGTAGAGAGTAGAGTAGAATTGGAAGATCACTTCATTGTTCCAGTCATTCTCAAAGGAGAATAGTTCTTTCAGTCCGTGCCTTTCCAGGGCCTCAACCACCTCACGGAAAGCAGGATACTTCTTTGACTGCATGTACCAGATGTTCACCCATTGACTCTTCACAACGGGATTCTTCATCTTCATGTACACATGCTCATAGTAGTCGGCATGGAAGTTGCTCCAAAATCTTGGGTCTGAGCATTGCCGAGGCTGAGCATACACATTGACCTACCAGAAGCTGTCGGAAAGCTCACCCCCTTTCCCAGTGAAATCCTTGCTTGAGCGCTGCCGGTTGTGGTGACTTTGGTTCTTCATTTTCAAGGGTCCAATGGGACCACTAGCAAGTCCTTTCCCTTTGTTGAGAGTCCTCTTTGGCCCTAAGGAACTCTCACCGGCCTTTCCTTGGGCCTTCTTCACCACTACCCTCCTTTTCTTGGGCAAGTTGTCATCGGAGGGTGGAGAGTGCACATTTACATCATGCCTTTTCTTCATGTACCTCTCCTTGGCTCTTTGCACTTTTTCGCGCTCAACTTCTTCATCAACATAGAAGGAGCTGTCATCTGAGCTTGAAGACATCGTGCCTAACAAGAAGTTCATGATTTAGATGAAGATGAACTGAAAATGAAGGTAATACTAGGATTCAAGTGTCAGAGACCGGACTTGTCCGATTTCAGAGAGCGGACTTGTCCGGGGTACCGGACTAGTCCGTACCTAGGGGCCGGACTAGTCCGGCTTGGCACAAGAACCCTAACAAAACTTGAATCACAACTTCTATCTAGGGGTGCAAATGAGCATGAAGGAGAAAGGAATACATCTATGAAGCTAATGTACTTCCTTGGAATCAAGGGAAATAAACTAGAACTAGAAAAGTTGAGAGTTTGACTTTGGGGAGAATTTTACCGAGATTTGAGGATTCTCGTCGAAGGAGCGCAAATCTGTCCGGATGAGTTTGGAGAGGAGTACCAACTCGTCGAGGGGAGAGTTTCCCACGGAGAGAGCTTGGATTTTGAGGGCTCAAACCGAAAATCACCTTTTGGGGGGTTAGGGTTTTTGAGGTGAGAGTTTAGGTCAAGTGGAGGGAGATTTGAAATGGGCCAGCTGCTTATATAGGCAGTCGACCGGACTAGTCCAGTCATGTGGCGGACTAGTCCGGTGTCCCTGGAAAACCTAGGTATTTGGAGATTATCCAGACTAGTCTGGTGCCAAACCTGACTAGTCCGGTGATCCTGGACAACCTAAGTATTTGAAGATAACTAATAGTGATCCAAGGACAAGTTTTGCAAATAATCTGGGTGTTTATGACCAGAAAGCAATCCACACAAAAACATGGTCATAAATTTCAAGATTTCTTCATTAAAAGTAGTTTTCTTAGGAGAAAAAGAGGTGAAGGGCAGTTTTAGCAATAAAATGCAACATTTGAAGTATCAACCAGATGTGCAACGTTTCAAGCCACATTTCGAGAGTCAAGAATATTAAGTTCATTCCTAAGTTCGCAAAACCTTTTCTCATCCAATGGTTTGGTAAAAATGTCCGCAAGTTGTTTTTCAGTTCTGACATGTGAAATAGTAATGTCACCTTTTAATGAATGATCTCTAAGAAAATGATGACGGATATCTATGTGCTTAGTTCTTGAGTGCTCTACTGGGTTGTGTGCAATTTTTATAGCACTTTCATTGTCACATAGAAGTGGGATATTGTTAAGATTGTAGCCGTAGTCCCTAAGTGTTTGCCGCATCCAAAGTAATTGGGCGCAACAGCTACCGGCTGCAATATATTCTGCTTCTGCTGTTGAAAGGGCAATGGAGTTTTGCTTTTTAGATGACCAAGATACCAGGGACCTACCAAGAAACTGACAAGTCCCTGACGTGCTCTTTCTATCGACTTTGCATCCTGCATAGTCGACATCGGAATATCCTATCAAGTTAAATTTGGACCCTTTGGGATACCAAAGGCCCAAGTTGGGTGTGTGCACAAGGTACCTCAAGATTCTTTTTACAGCAACTAGATGACACTCTTTGGGTGTAGCTTGAAACCTTGCACACATGCAAACACTAAGCATGATATCTGACCTAGATGCACATAAATAAAGTAAAGAGTCAATCATGGACCGATATACCTTTTGATCCATGTTTGGACTGTATTCATTGAGGTCAAGATGTCCATTAGTGGCCATGGGTGTCTTGATGGGCTTGGCTTTGTCCATATTGAACTTCTTGAGAATGTCTTGTGTATATTTGGTTTGGCTTATAAATGTACCTTCTCTTAGTTGCTTCACTTGGAATGCCAAGAAAAACTTTAATTCGCCCATCATTGACATCTCGAACCTATCTGTCATAATTTTGCTAAACTCTTCACAGAAGGGTTTGTTAGTTGATCCAAAGATAATGTCATCAACGTAAATTTGACATATAAATAAGTGATCATCACAGTGTTTAGTGAAAAGTGTATAGTCAGCTTTACCAATTTTGAATCCATTCTGAATTAGAAAATCTCTAAGGCACTCATACCAAGCTCGAGGAGCTTGTTTGAGGCCATAGAGAGCCTTACGCAGTTTGTAGATATGGTTTGGATACTTCAGGTCTTCAAATCTTGGTGGCTGCTACACATAAACTTCCTCCTTGATTGGGCCGTTTAAGAAGGCGCTTTTGACGTCCATTTGATACAGCTTAAAATTATGGTGAGTAGCATATGCCAATAAAATACGAATGGACTCAAGTCTAGCTACAGGAGCGAAAGTTTCATCGAAGTCCAAACCTTCGACCTGAGAATAACCTTTGGCCACCAGTCTTTCCTTATTTCTTGTCACTACTCCATGTTCATCTTGCTTGTTCCAAAATACCCATTTAGTTCCGACTATGTTCGCCTTTGGTCTCTCCACTAGCTCCCATACTTCATTTCTCTTGAAGTTGTTCAGCTCCTCTTGCATTGCAATCACCCAGTCTGGATCCCCTAAGGCTTCTTCTACCCTGTATGGTTCCAGAAAAGACACAAAAGAGTAGGATTCACAAAAATTTGCAACTCGAGATCTAGTAGTTACTCCCTTTGCAATATCTCCAATGATGTTGTTGACAGGGTGGTCTCTTTGCACGCTCTGGTGTACTCTTGGGTGTGGAGCTTGTGTAGTTGCTTGTTCTTCATGTACATTGTCTCCCCCTTGATCGTTGCTTCCATGATGGTCCTGCTCTTCTTGATCTTCCTCCTCTTGATCTTGTGCAAGGGCTCCCCCTTGATCATTGCTTCCGTGTTGAGGTTCATCTTGTGCATTTGGGTCGAATGTTTGCACTTGTGGTAAGATATCACCAAGTCCCATTTTCTTCAGTGCTTCATATGGAGCTTCCTCATCATCTAGCACACACTTGTCAACTTGCTCCACTTGTGAGCCGTTAGATTCATCGAACACTACGTCACGTGCTACTTCAACAAGGCCGGACACCTTGTTGAAGACACGATAGGCGTAGGCATTCAATTCATAACCGAGCAAGAATCCTTCATCGGACTTCGAAGCGAACTTCGAGGCCCTCTGTTTCTTGTTCAGAATAAAACATTTGCAACCAAAAACTTCAAAATAAGAAACATTTGGCTTTTTACCGGTAAGGAGCTCATATGGAGTTTTCTTCAGTAGTCGATGGAGGTATAGTCGATTAGTGGCATGGCAGGCGGTGTTCACCGCTTCTGCCCAAAATCGATCTGATGTCTTGTATTCATCCAGCATAGTTCTGGCCATTTCGATCAATGTTCTGTTCTTCCTTTCTGCCACTCCATTTTGTTGAGGGGAATAGGGTGCTGAGAATTCATGCTTTATCCCTTCTTCATCAAGAAACTCTTCAACTTGGATATTCTTGAATTCTGTCCCGTTGTCACTTCTGATGTTCTTTATGGTTGATGAGAATTCATTCTGAGCTCTTTTTAAGAACTTCTTGAGGATCCACTGAGTTTCTGATTTATCATACAAGAAAAACACCCAGGTAAATCTAGAAAAATCATCAACAATTACTAAACCATATTTGTTACCGCCGATGCTGATGTATGAAACTGGACCAAAAAGATCCTTGTGGAGAAGTTCCATCGGTCTCGCGGTAGTCATCACGTTCTTGGCGGGGTGTGGTGCTCCGACTTGTTTTCCTGCTTGACAAGCGCTGCGCGACCTGTCCTTTTCAAAAACCACATCCTTAATACCACGGATGTGACCACCTTTTAGAAGTTTCTGCAGATTTCTCATCCCAACATGGGCTAGCCGTCTATGCCACAGCCATCCCATGTTGGTCTTAGCAACCAAGCAAGTGTTGAGTTCGGCTTTATCTTTGTTGAAGTCAACAATATAGAGCTTGCCCTTCAACATTCCCTTGAATGCAATCGAGTCATCACTTCTTCTAAAAACTGTCACACCCTCATTAGTGAATAAACAGTTGTAACCTTTGTCGCATAGTTGGGATATTGACAAAAGCTTATAATCTAGAATCTACATGTAAAACATTTGATAAGGTATGTTGAGAGGAAATTTCAATGTTACCGCTACCAAGGACCTTTCCTTGGCTGTTGTCTCCGAAGTATATGCCTTCACCTGGATCCTTGTTGTACTCGTACTCCACAAGCATACCTCTCTCTCCGGTCATGTGATTCGTGCATCCACTATCAAGTACCCATTTTGTTCCGCCGGAGGAGTAAGCCTGCAAAAAAGAATCATTCCTTGGTTTTAGGTACCCAAGCTTGCTTGGGTCCTTTCAGGTTAGTCACAAGAGTCTTAGGCACCCACACACAAGTTTTCAAGTTCTTGTGGCGTGCCCTGTATATTTGGCAATGACTCTTCCACTTTTGGCCTTCATAAGAACATAAGAAGCATTAAATGTGTGAAACAACATTTGAGGTTCAGATTCATGAGATTTCTCTTTAACAAAGACAATTCTATTCTTAGCATGATTAGAAATAGCCATGTGTTTGTTCTTATCAAAACCAAGGCCATCTTTGACATTGGGAGGTCTAGTGACCATATATGCACTGCGTGCATATTTGATCTTCTCCTTATCAAAGATGCTGCTTGGGGGGGCATGCATATTACGAGAAGTTGATGTATTAGAAATAGTATTCTTCTTACTAGAGCAAGTGCAAGTCTCGATTGTTGTCGAACTCATATCTTTGGAGGAAGAGCTCTTGAAGGAAGAAGAGTCACTTTGCTTGAGCGACTCAACTTGCACCTCAAGGATCTTGTTAACCTTTGACAAGTTAGCAAGTTCTTCCTTGATTGCAGTATGTGAGTCTTTTAGCTTTGAGTAAGTTTCCTTACTCAAGGCTAGCTCAACTTCAAGCGACGTGTTCTTCTCTCTTTCAAGCTCGAGAAGTTTTTCAACTTCTTGATATCTCTTCCTTTCATGGATGAGAATATCTTCTTGTCGATCAAGAAGTTCTTCCTTCTCAAAAATTTTGTTCGACAACATTTCCATTTTCTTTAGAGCAATTTTACTTAGTCCTCTAAACATTTCTTCGTTATCGCTAGAGCTGTCAAAGTCATCAATAGAGGAGTTTAGTGTGGGAGGAGTGAGCCGTACCTTTTTCTTGCCTTCCTTAGCCATAAGGCAAGTGTGGTTGTTCATGTCCCGTCCTCCCATGTTTGGAAAGAGTGTGGCCTTCATAGTAGGTTTCTTGATGGCAATAGTGGCCATCTCTTCTTCTTCATCGGAGGAGGACTCGTCGTTTGAGTCCCACTCCTTGCCAATGTGAGCTTGATGGTTTTGTCTTCTTTTTCTGAAATTTTTCTTTTCTTGAGATCTTGTTTCCTTCTTATTTTTGTTTTCTTCATAGGGGCAGTCCATCATGAAGTGACCATACTCTCCGCAGTTGTAGCAAGTGCGTCGAGCCTTGGATTTTCCTTTGTCCTTGCTTTTGCCTTCATTTGAGTTGTTGCCGTGTCTTCTTTTCATCATTCGCTTGAACTTCTTGATAAAGAGTACCATCTCCTCATCATCAAGATCGGTGCTCTCGTCACTTGTGTGCCCATCGTCTTGATCTTCACGAGCTTCTTTGAGTTTGGGTCGGCATGTAGCTTTGAGAGCGACCTCTTTCCTTTTGGAGGAAGTGAGTTCGGCCAAATCTTTGACGTATTTTGCCTCTTTTTCCATCATCTCATAGTTTATGATCTTCCCCAACAGCTCATCGGGGGTCAATTTGTGGAAACCGGGGCTTTCTCTAATCATTGAGCAAAGTGTGACATTTCTTGGCACGAAGGCTCTAATCATTCTCTTGACTACCTCATGATCCGTCCATTTCTTATTTCCATAGGCACGTAACTTGTTGATGATTGCCTTCATTCGGTTGTACATGTCTTGAGGTGATTCACCTTCTTCAATAGCGAACCTCCCCAACTCTCCTTCAAGCATTTTGATTTTTTGCTTCACGAACTGATCTATTTCCTTCGTGAGCTGTCTTAAGTGTATCCCAGATTTCCTTTGCACTTTCTAAGACATCAATCTTGGTGAATTCTTCTCTGCTTAATGATGATGTGATCACGGCGACATCTTCTGCATTTCTGTGAATCTCTTGTTCTTGTTCTGGGGTGAGTTCTTCATCCGTGTCCGGGATATCTATGCCAGTGCAGATGATGTGCCATAGGCTAGGATTTAGGGATATTAGATGTATCTTCATGTTGTACTTCCACATTGTATAGTCGCTTCCGTCAATCTGTGGAGGTTTTCCCATGGGAATGGAAAGATAATGATTGTTGGAGTTGAGACGGTTGTAGTTGTAAGGCTGTCAGGAGTAGTCATGATGACCACTCCCCGTTGTCTTCTCTTCTTCTTTTCCCTTTTGTCCTAGCAGTTTCTTTCTCAGGAGTGCCTTCTATTGTCGCACTTCTTCATCATCGTGTGGGCTCTCTTTCAGCACATCAAAAGCCTTAGTTTCTTATTCCTCCTCATTAATGTTCATCTTCGAGATATCGTTGTTCTTCTCAGAGGCCATTGATCTCTCCGAGATGTGAGTCTCGTTGGTGGAGAACCAAACTCTGATACCAATTGAATGTGGCCTAGAGGGGGGGGGGTGAATAGGCCTTTTGAATTTCCTGCACACTTAATAGAATAGTCAAAAACTTGGTTGGCCGGACTAGTCCGGTTGCGTGGGCGGACTAGTCCGGTGTGCAAGAAGTATGTGTGTTGATCAGGTGTTAATTGAGAAATTAAATTCCTTTAGCAGCGGAATTAAGAACAACTGATATTTATACTTGAAATTAATATAAGAATGCAGGTGTAACTTCAAATTGCCTTAAGTTAATGTTTAGCACTTAAGTGATCTAATGAACAAAATTTAAAGTAAATGAGACACGAGACACAAGAATTTTTGCCGAGGTTCGATCTCACAACGAGATCTACGTCCTCGTTGAGGAAGCTCACACAGAGTCGAGTCTCCAACCCTTTTCCTCCTCAAGTCACCACGAAGGCCGACTTGATTCCACTATCACGGGTAATCACCAAGTTTGTGGGGCAACCTCACACGTTGAGGGCTCCCATGAAAATTACAATGAACAAGTGATCAATTACACTCAAAAGTATTACAATGCAGAGTATGAGTGTAGAAAGATCAAACCCCAAGAGCTCGCAATGAAAGAACGACGATCTCCCAATCCCGAATCCAAGTGTTCAATTGATTTCACTCTTTTTGAACTTTAGATGTGTGGGGAGATGTGTTTTGGGCTCTTGGGATTGAGTGGCGGCGCTAGGGTTTGCTCCTTTTTCAATATTCGACGTCTGTTCACATGGGAAAGTCATGGATCATCTATTTATAGGGTTTCCAAAAGCTAGCCGTTGAAAAACCCTAACACCGGACTAGTCCGGTGCAAGTCCGGACTTGTCCGGTCTCAACATGTTTTGAGGTCTAGAAAGTCTGCCGGACTAGTCCGGTCCAACCTCGGACTAGTCCGGTACTGTGTAAAGATGACTCCAGAAAGTTCATCGGACTAGTCCGCGGACTAGTCCGATCTCCACAAAAGGGAGTTTACAGAAAGTTCAACGGACTAGTCCGGTCCATGATCGGACTAGTCCGGTCCCTCAGTATGAGAGACTCCAGAAACATCAACAGACTAGTCCGGTGGATGCACGGACTAGTCCAGTCTCCTTGTGAGTGTGATTCTAGAAAGGTGAACGGACTAGTCCGGTCCATGATCGGACTAGTCCGGTGCTTTGTGAAAGTTATGTTAATTTTAATCCCTTATCCTCGCGCAAAGTTGTGAGCTCTTGGAGTGTGTCTTTCATACACTCCCTATACATTCAAATCTATTTTGGTCTTCCGAGCTTCATCAAAGTATCTCTCTTTGAACACCACTTCATTTTTCACCTTTTTGTGTGCACCGATATGTCTCACTTGTTTGTCCTGCAATCATCTCAGTAGTTTCATTAGGATCTCATATGTTTGTCATCAATTAGCCAAAACCCACAAGTGATATCCTAGATGCACTTACAAAATGAAATTTTCCTTCCCTTTCTTATGCTTAATGATGTATGGAAACAACTCTATGAACTCAATCCATTTAACATGTCGTTTATTCAGATGGTTTGACACTTAAGGTACTTCAATGATTCATGATCGGAATGTCTGACAAACTCCTTAGACCAAAGATAATGTTGCCAAGTTTGTAATACTCACACTAAGGCATAATATTCCTTATCATAAGTAGAATAATTTGGAGAAGGACCATGATGTTTTTCACTAAATAAAGCAATGGGTTTACCTCCTTGTATGAGAACGCCTCCAATACCAATGCCGCTTGCATCGCATTCTAGCTCAAAGGTCTTGTCAAAATCAGGAAGTTGTAGCAATAGTGCTTGTGTAAGCTTCGATTTGAGAGCATCAAAAGCTTGTTGCTGCTGTTCTCCTGTGACACCCGGTTCCGAATATGAACCAAGCGTAACGCATATGTGTGCCCAGGAAGTTCATGACACATATAAGGTTGCATCACAAACGATATACAGAATTTAACCACGTCTTAACTAATAAATAAGTACTTTATTACAATAATCCAATAGTTCACGAATGATAAAACTCTAAATAATGCAGCGGAAAATAAAATAAGCAGCACGACTCCAATCCACAGGCAATTGACGGCGGTACGCAACCTAGTACTCCACGTGATCCTTAGGGTACTCCCAATTGTCTCCAGTAGCTATTGGGGGGGATTGCAAGGGTGAGTACATGTCGTACTCAGCAAGTGTGGAAAGTATGACATGTGGCTTATTCAAATGACGAATGTAATAATGGCTAAGTGCTGAAAAGTACAGTAAAACATTTGAAAAGCATTATACTATGTCTATGTGAAAAAATCCCATCATAACCATCATATTAACAAAATATACACCATATCCAATTATTGCCAACATCATCATTATCCATGTCCAGTTACCATAACTCAAATTCATATCCATGACCATAATCCATAAACCATCCATAACCATTACCAACCCATAACCATAATCCAACCATAACCATCCCAAATCCCAATTTCACTCTAATCATGTAGGTCATCTAGGTGCTCATAACCGGGAGCACGGCTATCATGATAGTTTTAACACTCTGCAGAGGTTGCACCACTTTACCCACATGTTCATGATTTCGTCACCTTTCGATGACTAAGAAACCGCCATTATGCCATCTCACACTTCCGTAGGTGTGTGGCCAAGAGATCACAAAATAGCCTTTCAAAAGGGACTACTAGTATGTACGGGCCCACTAAGGTTTCACCGGCAGGCTTGAATCTCCATTCTCCCACCTACGGGCCCCCTCGTGTGCCATGCGGATCCCAGGGCAGTCCTCCTCGACTCCCATTCCCCGCGCCATCCAATGGTCCATACAATACTAGCAGCGCTCCTAATTATTCAGCTACGCCGCACCCATACTTGGCCTTGTGGTGGCACTGTTGACCTGGCATATTCTCGCATGAACCGGTCCTTAGATCTAAGGCAAGCAAACCACCATAACATCCAACCCATCCACATACCAGGCTTGCTTAGATCACCCATCGTATTGACCAGTTCACATTAACCAGAATATCATTGATGCATAATTAAATGTGTAGTGTTGTTTGCCATCCCAATTAATTAAGCGAAGCAAAAAGGTAAAAACCCTTCCCGACTCTCTACCATAAATTCCAGGTGACAAGGGTGGTCAAACAAAACTAGTAAACTTCCCACCATAGGATTCCCATCATATTGACACAAGCATGCAAGTTCGCAAACAAAACATTTAATAAAACAGGATCAATATGCTTCAAGGACACTTGCCTTGCTCTGGCGGATGGGGTTGCTCAAGCGCTTCGAAATCTTGATTCTGGAAATCCTCGTGCACGACCTATTGAGCACGTTCCTCTATGCGTGATCATACATACAAGAAAATACATACCATTCAACATGATGCACACAAAATAATCAACATACAATGACATGCATGCATGCAAAGATCAATTATTAATTAACTACGGTTGTTTATTAATTAGATGCAACTAGTTCATACGTGTTCATATGAGTTTACGGGGGTTTTAGGGTGGATTAATGCTGCTAAAAATAAAAAGACGACGCAACTACGATCAATTTACGTCTATTAGATTCAATATGGTCGCTAAAATTCGCATCGGGAACATGGCCTACCGTAGATGCGATGGCTTCAATGATCGCGGGATGGGGACGATGCGTAGACGAAGTAGATGCGCAAGTTCCTACGGCGGCACGACGACGGCGACGCGATGGCGACGACGATCTCCGGCGGCCGGCGGCGCCCTCCTCTTTTTCCTCCTCTTCTTCCCCTCCTTTTTCTTCTTTTTCTTCCCTGGGCGCAGCCCTCTGGTCTCTGGTTCCGGCGGCTAGGGCCTTTTTACCGTGGAATTGGCGGCGGCGGTTCTAGGATCGAGGGAAAAACCTACGGAGGGCGTTTTTATAGGCGCAGACGCGCGGCTCTTGGTCGACTCGGCCACGGGGCGCTGGGCGTCGGGCGAATCGGGGTAGGCGGCGGGGTGGGACCGGGTGCGCGGGAGCCGGGCGAGCGAGACGGCGCGGGAGCGAGGCCCGTCGGATCGGGGCGGGGCAGGGCGCTGCGCGAGGGAGGCGAGACCCAGCAGGCGGGCGCGGTCGGCCGGGGCGCGCTGTGCGGGAATCCCGCGTTTCGGCGCGGGGGCCAGGGCGAGGTGCGCGATTCAGCGCGGGGGCCAAGGCGCGTCGGCGCGTGCGTCGGGCGGGGCGCTCGGTCGGCGCGGGGCCGCGTGGGTGCGTGGCCGGCTGGGCCGTTTTGCCTGGCCGGCGGCTGTTTGTTTTGTTTTTTTCTCTTTTTTTTTCTTTTCTTTTTTTCTTTTATATATATACTTTCTTTTTTTCATTATATTATTTATTATTTATATGTATACATTTATTATTATATAATTTATTTATATATATATATTTCTTTTTATATATTATTATTATTTTATATTTATTCCCTAATACATGTTTTAGGCTATAATTATTATTCTCTATTTCTTCTTTTTTTGCTACACCATATATGTATGGTTTATCTTTTATTATCTATCTTTTATCCTACTAATGTTTAATGCATGATCATGTATGCAATGCATGATGCAAAAATTGAGGGTGTTACATCTCCCCATCGAAACGACACTCCCTTCTTTGTTAGCTCATGTAGAGGTGCTGCAATGGTGCTGAAATCCTGCACAAAACGGCGATAAAAACCTGCAAGACCAAGACAACTACGAACCTACATAACGGTTGTTGGGACTGTCCAGCTAGTGATCGCTTCAATTTTTTCCTCATCCACCTCAATTCCCCGCGAAGAAACGACATAGCCAAGAAAAGAGACTCGATTGGTGCAAAAGACGCACTTTTCGAGGTTACCAAACAAACATGCATCTCTCAAAATAGTAAAAACAACACGTAAATGATCAAGATGTTCATCATATGACTTGCTGTAAATGAGGAGATCATCGAAGTAAACCACCACAAATTGTCCAATGAAAACAGTGCGCCACACTTTACCCTCAGTCGGTATGGTGGCTCCCAGGCGGGTGACGCGGAAGGCGACCGCACCGCCACTTCCGCCATCGGTCGCCTCCCAGCTCCCCCCTCCAGGTACATACCCTCCCCTGCCACCTCCACCTCAGGTTGCTCCCTCACCTCCCTCCTCTACTGTCGTTCCTCGGTCGCTCAGATCTTCGGAGGCAGGGTCTGCTTCGGTTCCCTCTTCTGCAGCGCCTGCTGCTGCACCCTCATCTAAAGCCACCAGCTGTAGCGCCCCTCTCACTGACTTTGGATTGCAGAGGGGCTGGCTGGTCGCGCCGCGAGCGACGCGGAAGGCGACTGCGCCTCCACCCCCAGCTCCCTCTCTTCCAGTCGTCTCCCAGTGCTTTCCATCTCCGGTTGCATCCTCCCTGCCAGCCCCAGTCGCTTCTCCAGCTCCCTCTTCCGATGTCGTGCCTGAGGTCATGCTTCCACGCCCCTCAGCTATTGGTCCTTCGGCGGTGTCACCGTTGTCCAGATCTGCGCCGGTTGGGCTCAATTTGGTGCCTTCAGTGTGTGTCGGATCTGCACTGCCTGACCGCGGTGCCCATCTCTGCTCCTCCTCCCGAGGTCGTCCCCCATTCGATCTCCTCTGTGCCGGTTGGCTCGGCCCTGCTGGTGACACTGGGGGTTGTAGCTGCACCATCGACTGTCTCCCCTCCTCTTCTAGTCGTCCCCCTGCGAGGACAGGATGTGTTGCCTTCCTCGGAGGCTCGTTTTCCAGCTGCTGCACAACCTCAGTTCGGTTCAGTCGCCCCTTCACCTCCGGCTTCCCCTCTCTATACATTCGTCTCCTTTGTTTCCTGTCCACGAGGTCTAGCTGACTTTGTTCTTCCATGTGTTGGGTCTCCGCCACCTCGACCTGGGTCGCCTCCGAGGTCGCCACCACCGCCGTCGTCTTCTCCTCCCCTCTTACCAACTCCTACCATGCCGATTCCTGCTACTAGGTTGCCTCCCTTGCATCGTCCCCTATTTGTTAGCTCAACATCTACTCCTCAGTCTGTATCCTTCCCTCCCGCCTCAGGAGTTGTAGGTGTTGATCCTCTTCTAATCTCTTTGGATGTCAAGTCCCACAGTCGATTCCAGCGTCATGGCGCCAAGCCGGTGCCTGCAGATTTGATTGGTCGTTGTTTTAACTGTTTCTCTCCCAAGCACTTTGCTGCAAGGTGCACCAATGCCACTCGGTGCTTCCGTTGCAAGGGTGAAGGCCATAAGGCGAGTCATTGCAGGTCTGCTAAGACACCGGCTCCAATTTCCCTTGAAGCTTCTTCGAGGATTCCAGAGGCAATCAGCATCACACCCATCTTTGAAAAGCTAAAGTGTGATTGTCTGGATTGTCCTCTATCCTTGGCGGTGGCTAGTCTGGCTGCTTCCTCTACCTCATCGTCGCCGCCTGTCAAAGTGAGTCGTATGGTATTCCATTTTGACAAAGAGCGTTTCACAAGTAGCATATAGAAGGATCTGCAGTTTCCCCATGTGGTCAATGATGCTGAGATGGTTTATCCATTGGTTGTTCAACATTCGAATGATGGGTGGGACCGATGATTCTAGAAGCTTCTCTGTCCAAGCGGCACCACCACCTCAATTTGCCAGATTAGATAGTTTCAGGTTGTTGGAGTTTCTTCAGGTTGGATGGACCCTTCCTATAGCCTTAGAGGATCAAGTTTTTTTATCTAGTTTTTTAGATGGCACAAATCGGTTGTATGTGTCTTGTGGGTCGTGTATGTTTTTTTGGTCGTGTATGTCGTGTTGGTCGTTGTACTTGGCTACCTCAGCCATTTTATTAATGAATATACAGGAGGGGTTTCCCCTGCTGTTTCTCCTGCTCAAAAAAAATTGTCCAATGAAAGCACGTAAAACCTCGTTCATTAAACGCATAAAGGTGCTGGGTGTATTAGTTAAACCAAAAGGCATGACTAACCACTCATAAAGTCCAAACTTGGTTTTAAATGCAGTTTTACATTCATCTCCTAGTGCCATTCTAATTTGATAGTAACCACTACGCAAGTCAATTTTTGTGAAGATGATAGCACCACTCAATTCATCAAGCATGTCATCTAAGCGAGGAATAGGATAACGATATCGAATGGTGATGTTATTAATCGCTCGACAATCAACACACACACGCCAACTACCATCTTTCTTAGAAACCAAAAGAACAGGAACAGAACAAGGACTAAGGCTTTCACAAATGTACCCGCGGTCCAAAAGATCATGGACTTGTCGCTGAATTTTCTTAGTTTCCTCTGGATTCGCCCTGCATGCTGCACGATTTGGCAAACTTGCTCCTGGAATCAAATCAATCTTGTGTTCAGTGCCTCTCATGGGTGGTAAGCCAGGGGGTATCTCAAAGGGAAACACATCCTCAAACTCCTGTAAAAGGTTAGCAACAACAGGGGGCAATGCAATAGACAATTCATGAAGTGAAAACATGGCTTCTTTGCATACTGAAGCATAGCACATCCTCTTAGCATCGAATAAATTAGCAAGATCAGATTTAGTTGCTAGCAACAATGGTGATTTTAACTTAATGACTTGCTGTTTTTCAGAATCTAGTTTTGTTGCTTTGCCATCACGAATTTTACTCTTCTCAAAATTCACAATTTCAGCAGGAGTCATGAAGAGCAAAGTGATTTTCTTTCCCTTATGCATGAGAGTATATTCATTAGTTCTACCATGATGAATAGAATCTGTATCCAATTCCCAAGGATGACCCAATAGAAGAGAACATGCATCCATAGGAACGATATCAAAATCAGCAAAATCATGGTAAGAACCAATTGAAAAATGTATTCTCGCTGTTTGTGTTACCCGAACCTTACCACTGTTGTTGAACCATTGAATGTGGTATGGATGAGGGTGTGCTCTTGTTGTCAAACCAAGTTTCTTGACAACGTCCGTATTCACCAAGTTATTGCAACTACCTCCATCAATTATAGTGTGTACAAGGCAGTCCTTGACAATGAGAAACATGTGGAAGAGGTTGTATCGTTGTAGCTTGTCATTGATCTCCACTTTGGAGCTCAAGGCACGCTGCACAATGATGCTCCTATAGTTCTTTGTCGACGCTGTCTCAAGTACCTCTTCTTCGGTGTGTTCGTCATTTAGATTTGTAAAGTCAGTAGCAAGAGAATATTCATCCTCAACATCCGAAGTACTATCATACCCGCCATCATCGCGTGCTATGTATGCTCGTTTGCTCGGGCAATCTCTCATCATATGATGAAGTCCCTGGCAGCGGTGACACTTAATGTCGGAACTACGACTCATAGAAGGAGTGGACGATAAAGGCTTGAATGATGTCGTCTTGCTGCCCTCCGGCACGCAAGAAGGTGGAGCAGCAGGTGTAGTTTGTTGGCCGCCATTGGATGGTGTAGTCGCTGCACGGGGGGTCGAAGATGGTGCTATTTTGGATGGTGTGGGCGTCGAACGTGGCGTGAAGTTGCTCCTTGTGCGTTGTTGCTGTTGTTGTCAGCCCTGCAATTCTTTTTCTGCCAACATAGCAAGATGAAAGAATCTGTTGTCAGTATCATATTCCTTGTAATCAACAATGTCCTAAATTTCACGCCTCAACCCTCCATAAAAATGAACTATTTTATCATCCATGTCTTCTACTACCCCACAACGCAACATACCCTTTTGTAACTCTTGATAATACTCCTCTACGGACATGTTACCTTGGTCTAAGTGCTGCAATTTTTTGCGAAGGTCCCACTGAAAAGATGGAGGAACAAATCGAACACGCATAGCTTCCTTTAATCTATCCCATGTTGGAGGATCAGTTCTAGTTTTAACAAGTTCATTCCACCATATGATAGCAAAATCCTTAAACTCACTAGTGGCTTGACGAACTCTATGTTGTTCAGGAACAAGATGGGCATTAAATTTTTGCTCTACTATCATCTCCCAATCAAGATAAGCCTCAACATCATAAGCACCAGAAAAAGAGGGTATAGTAAATTTCACTTTAGCAAAAGAATCATCAGGAGGACGATTATAATTGTTATGATTATTACCTCCCATACCTCGACGATAAAGTGGCAGTCTTGGCTAATTGTTGTGATCTTCCATATCATCATAAGGATTGTCTTCATGTCTTCCAGCAAGAGGCAGCCGAGCCTCAAAAGTATTCATCCGAAGAGAAAGGTCATCAAGTTGGCGAGCCAAGTTCGCCAATGACTCCTTCGTTGATGCGTTGTATTTGGCGAACATATCTGTCATGGTCTTCATCATATCACGTAACTCAGCATGTTGAACACATTTATCATCATTGTCTTCTCCTTCCATTGTTAGTAGGAAACAAAAGACAACAAAATTTGTTATCCCTATCAACTACAGTGACAATGTGAAAGGTGGAAGAAAACAATCTCTCTCGCTCAAGCGTCTTACCACACTCTTACAAGTATTCTTACCGACACAACAGGTGGTGTGGACAGTGAGATGAACCAATGAAGTGTGAGATGATTGCAAAGGTACCTATTATGCTCAAGAGAAAGGTGGAGCTTGGATGGCACAATATGGTGGCTAATAAGCAGAAAATCATTAACAGGTAAACAAAGTTGAATAAGTATTCAATGTAGGAAACTGTTGCTGGTCAACCAAGTGCTCTAGTGCCTAGCACAACACAAGGAAGTAGCAAGGCAAACGAAAGACAAAATGATATAACCAACAAAACAACACCAAGTGGTATAGGCCAATTGCTTTAATATGCGTGTTCTTCACTATTTTTTTTCTTTTTTTTGTAATATTTTTTTATATTTTTTCTTTACTCAGGAGCACAAATATAGGAAGCACACATATTTGCAGCTCAATTGGATGTAATATGCGGCCTATAGAAAATCAAGAAGATTCTTTAAAATTCGTGCTGAAACTTCAGAGGCCGGATAGCCTATCTTCCGAGGGGAATTTGGGCAATCTAATTTCGAGTAGATGAATTTGAAAAAAATCACCCAATTTAGAGTTCGTATGCGAAAATTATGGCTGTTTTAAGATAGGTTGTCCAAGTTACGATTTTTGGATGTTGATTCCAACTCGGTTTGAGAACAGAACTCGCAATCGGATATGAAAACGATCGGGAATTTGCACAACAACTAATTGGGTGGTGTGTGATGATTCAAGGATGAGTGGTACAAAGATTTGTCATCTAATCTAGGGCTGGTGATGCGGGAGTTCACACAAGGCGGCTAGCTAGGGAAAACCAATGAACGTGGTCGATCGGTTTGTTATTTATGGATTGTAGAATAGGTGTCGAATAGCAAGAAAACAAGGACACAACACGATAACTAGGACCCAAAACACAAAGCTAAACCAGCAAAAAGACTCGACCACACGAATACAAACTCAACAAAGCAAACTAAAAAATGAAACTGCAGGCACTATAGTCTAGGAAGCGGTAAAACGATCTAATTTTTTGTGTGGCTTTTCCGTGGACTCTAGGTACGAAACAAAATCGATCTAATGGAAGGAAAACAAAGATACCTCAAGGGAAACCTGGAAATCTGATACCAATTGATGAGTAGGTTTAGGCCCGATCTTCCGAAAGGTAAGTCGATTGGGGTGGAGAACTCGACGTTTATGATCCGCGGCACTCGAGCAATTCGAGTACCCTTGCAATCACTACACCACTGCTCCGTTGGTTATCAACCGTGCTGCACACGCTTGACCTCGCCAAGAAGGCTAATCCCTGCAAGTGCAACCGGGAACACAAGCAAGAACGTAGAAGACACGATCTGAAATCGAGAAGTTGAGGTCTCACAAACTGTAGAATGACAAAATTGTCAATCTAAGAAAAACCCACCGATATGACAGGAAATTGCAGTATTTAAAGGCTAGGGTTTGGCCAAAACACGATTAGACGCATCCCTAATGGACTCATACGGGATACAAGGCCCAAGGCCCGATTCTGTGGTGCAGCACCGGACAGAAATCAGGACTCGACTTGTTTTGAGGATTCCCAATGACTCCGGAAGAATTTTTAGGTGGTACCAGAACCATTGGAAAGTTTATCTTCTTCTCTTTCCGTGCATATGTAGAATGTCAAAAACAGAGTCCGTATGGGTAGACTGCTCCTGGACTCCGAGTTGAACTCGAGTCCGAGTTGTAGACTGCTTCCATCAACTTGTGGACGTCCCATCTAGTTCTCCACGCTCTCAACGCCTCTTTACTTCACTTGTTGATCTTCTCCATTATTCCTAATAATAATTAAATCATCACATAGCAATCTATTCTCAAACTCACATGCAAAAGAAGTTAGGAGCGAGTTCACCTGCTTATTTATTAACCGTGCTCGTGCTCTTGAGATTGGTCCTTGCATTTCAATGTGCGTCTCTGCTGTTGTGATGTCCTCATCACCTTCATTCTATAATTTCGCCATATGTTCCATTAAAGGTTTCAAGAACACATCAATTTCGATACCGGGTTGTTTCAGACTTTGGATAAGAACAAATAACAAGATATATTTCCTTTTGTGACACAACCACGTCGGTCGGTTGTACATCGTTAAGACCACGGGTCATGTGCTGTGTATGCTCCTTTTTCCACCAAATGGATTCATTCCGTCTGTACACAAGGCAAACCTTACATTTCTGATTTTCTTTGTAAATTTTGGATACTGAATATCAAAATTTTTCCACTGTGTTGCATCACCAGGGTGTCGAATATGTTTTTCATTCTTCTTGCGCTGCTCGGAATGCCAACGCATAAGTTCAGCCACCCTAGGATTTGAGAACAAACACTTCAGGCTATCGATTACCAGAAGGTACTACATCACCAGGGCAGGAATTTCTCTTATTCTTCCCGTCTGTATCACTAGAAGTATCTTCATCGTCACCTTGAGGACCAATAATAAGCTTCTTATTCTTTTGAGACTTTTTCATGTTGGTAACATACTGATGATTGTAGTCCTTCTTATATCTACTGACACCACAGATGGGGCATCTAATTGCGAGCTTATGCTCTTTGCGATACAGAATACAATGGTTCACACAAGCGTGTATTTTTGTCACACCTAGTGCCATCGGGCAAAGAAGTTTCTTCGCTTTATAAGTGCTTCTGGGCAGTTTATTTGGATTTGGAAGAATTTCTGCCATAAGATTCAAAAGATCAGAGAAACTACAATCGGACCATCCTTGTGTGGCTTTCAACTTTAGTAGTTCTAAGATTGCACGCAATGTAGTAAACTCTTTATCACAACCGTTTGATTCATCATATAAAAGCTCTGTCACCGCATTCTGCAATGTCTCCATTTTACTTAAACCTTTACTTGCTCCCATAGAAGTCAATACATATGGTTCAATGTTGCACAATATCTCCTCACAATCGAACTCATCATCATCATCATCATCACCATCTTAATTGTCACTACCATCATTGATATGAACAATATCGTCATCTGAACCTCTCATCATCTTTATCCACTTCATGTGTATCTAGCTCACCATGCTCTGTCCATATTGTGTAGTTTTGTTTGAAACCTCTTTTCATCAAATGAGATTGGATTACTATAGTATCTATCAAAGCAATCTTATTTTCGCAGTCGATACATGGACATAATATGCCATCTATCTTTTGCAACTTCGCATGTCTCTTGGATACTTCAATAAAATTTGCAACATTATGAATGTACATAGGATCAGATCTTGGCATGTTATACATCTACGCTCGACGGTCCATGCTTCAATAACAGATCTTTTTGTAAGATTTACAAAATTTGGCCACATATATGACCTAAAGGTCTTCTATAAAATGAATTTACAAAGATATAACAAGCATATATCATATGAGTGTATACTGGTATCATGTAGGTCTGTTCATAAGGGTTCCAAAAAAAATGTTTCATAATTTTCTAAGCTTCCTAGTGGCCATAATGAATTTTTGAAGTTAGGCTTGTTCATTGAGACATTTCATCGAACACGTGATGTGCTTGTATTCATCTTCAACCTTTAATTCTTCAAATCTACTTCTTGTTCTGTAAAATTCATGGGTGAGCTCAAGCGGAGACTAAACTACATCTTTCAAATCATTCAAATCTACTACAAATCTCAAGTGGTGGTGGTGGTGGGGGGGGGGGGGGGCTGGAGGCATATGCAAACACAACAAAAAGAAACTGAAAACAAAACAAATTAAAAATATGATAGTGAAGAAGAAGTCTCTTCTAACATTTTCTCTGTTCGAAGCTTGATCAACTAATGAATGCAGTATTGTCCGGCGCACGGTGCAAAATTTTGCCAGCCTGGCGGCGTCGATGGAAAATCTCCAGGGTTAGGTTTTCTGTGGTGTCCGAGGGGTCTTTATATATGCGTCGGTTTTCACAGGCGGTTTTTAACGAAACAACCATCTGTGACAAAAATTAATAAAGTTTAGGCTTTTTTTCAGGCGGTTCTTAACTGCTTCTCGGGCGGTTGGTACTGAATAACCGCCTAAGAAAAAGATTATCTTAGGCAGGTATTACTTAACAACCGTCTGAGATAATTGTCCGAGCCTGTTCTTGAGTTTTCTTTTTCCTTTCTTCTTTTTTATTTAGATTCTAATATAAATACTCAAAAATGTATAGATTCTGCAAATTGAGTACAAATTCGATGATTCTTTCTTCTATATTTTTCAAAAATTAACATCTACCACCTGGACCAAATATTTTAAAACTTGTATAGCTAACATTGTAATGTTTTGGTAAATATCAAATTAATTTATACTCACATATTATTCACATTTGTGTATCTCCTAAAAAAGGGATCCTTCACTGAAATTGGATTGTATGAACATATTTGTATTGTTTATACATGTATGATTTTTCTTAAATTTTTTAAAGCATTCCAACATGTCAAAGTTAAAATTATCCATCATTCTAACCAAAATGTTCATATACATATGAGGCATTCATCAAATTTTGAACACACATAGATTCAAAAAAATTTAAAAAAATTGAAAAAAATCATAGAGGTTGGTATGATAACTAAAAAGGTCCATTGAAAAACTAAATGAAAAAATCATTATATTCATCAAGAAATAAAAATGGCAAATAGCAATTGCTATATGTTTTTTATGTTCTGACCAATTTAAAAGGCTTTATGAAGTGAAATTTAATGGTAACTGAAAGTGCATCTAGGAATCTCTTGTGGGTTTTGGATGATTTATGATAAGCAAATGAGATCCTAATCACTTTGTTGAGATGAGCAGAGGTTTTAAGTTGAAAATAAGCAAAGTGCTAAAAAGAAGGGAGACTGAGGAGCAATGTGAAGAAGAGCTCAAGGAACAAGTGTAGTAGATCATTGTGTGTGGAGTATGTTAAGGAAACACACCCCAAGAGCTCAATCACAAATAAACACACACATTGCACAAATTTATACAGGATCGGACTAGTCCGACTGACCCCGGACTAGTCCGATATCCCCTCTGCACAAGATCGGACAAGTCCGATATCCATCGGACTAGTCTGATATCTCTCTGACTAGAATTGGACTAGTCCCCCCAGTGCGGACTAGTCCTCAAAACACTTCACAAGTCACACAAAATCGTACAAGTCCGATAACACACCGAACTAGTCCGATATCTTTCTGATGTCAATCGGACAAGTCCGATATTAGCACGGACTAGTCTGAAAAACTCTCTGACCTAAATCGGACAAGTCCTCCAAGTGCGGACTTGTCCTCATAACCACTTAGGTTTTCACTGTGTGGACAAGTCTGATGTCTATCGGACTAGTACGTAGATTTCCAGAAGCGAAATCAGACAAGTCCGCTCCTAGCCAGACTAGTCCGATATTTCGGGACACTTAGGGTTTGCTACACACAGCACATCGGACTAGTCCGGTGACCACCACGGACTAGTCTGATCTTTCTAAACCCTAACGGTCACTTTTAGAAACCCCATATAAATAGAAGTGCACGGCCCAACATTAATCACTCTCTAACCCTAGCGCCGTCACACCTCTCAAGAGCCTCAAAAACACATCTCTCCACGAAATTAAGTGCAACGAAGATCAATCCTTTGAGGATACACTCTAGACCATTGGAGAGACACGTTCAACACTCATTGAGCTCTTGGTTTGATTCTCTAACACACTCCTGTGATTTTCATTGTAATCTTTTGAGTGTGTTCTTGGTGGATTTGTAATTGTAATCTAGGGGAGCCCTCAACATGTGAGAAGGTGTGACACCCGGTTCCGAAAATGAACCAAGTGAACGCATATGTGTGCCCAGGACATTCAACACACATACACGAGTGCATCACAAAAGAGTATACAGAAAATTACCACAGAACAAGATTAATTATCAAATTTTATTGCACAAACCATATTATCCTCGAGTACAAACTCTAATGAATATTAATGACAAGTTCAACTAATGCAGCGGAAATAAACAAAATAAGCAAACTAAACAGCTAGGCAGCATAAGCAATAGGGTATAGCGCAGCTCCAATCAACACCACAGGCAAAACTGACGGTAGACACGGCCTAGAACTCCACATTATCACCATTAAACTCCCAATACTGACCTGCAACTATTGGGGGGGATGCAAGAGTGAGTACATGTCGTACTCAGCAAGTGTGGAAAGTATGACATGTGGCTGATTCAAATGACAGCAATAATAATGGTTGAGTGCTGAAAAGTATATTAAAACCTTTAAAAATCAATATATTATATTTATATGAACCAAACCCATCATAGCCATGTAGTAATCATAATACCAGTCCATATTCCATATCCATCATCATATACCAATGTCCATATTCAATACTAGAATTTAATTCATAGCCATCCATAACTATAATACCAACCATAACCATAATCCCAATCATAACCATCCCAAATACCATCCCAACACCGAGTACCCTCTAATCATGGAAGTTGTCCAGGTGCTCATAACCGGGAGCACGGCTATCATGATAGTTTATTAGACTCTGCAGAGTTTGTACCACTTTACCCACGTGTTTGTGATTTCATCACCCGTCGGCGACTAAATAACCTCCCTTATGCCACTTACACTTCCTTTGGTGTATGGCCAAGAGATCACAAAATAGCCTTTACAAAGGGATTACTAGCCTATTTAGACCCCACTGAGGTTTCACCGGTGGTGATGTCTCCCGCAGAGCACATCTTCAACCAACAGCCCCCTCTTGAGCCATTCGGATCCCAGGGTAGTCCCACCAATCATCAAGAAACCCAATCCGACTACCCCTTCCCCGAGCATCCACAATGGTCCAAACGGCACTAGCAAAGCCCTAATTAATCAGCTACGCCGCACCCATACTTGGCCTCGTGGTGGCACTGTAGTCCTGGCCTATTCTCGCATGAACTGGTCCTTAGATCTAAAGCAAGCAAACCTCCATGACATCCAATCCATCCACATACCAGACTTGCTTAGATCACCCATAACCATATCATATTGACCAATTCACATTAACCATAATATCATTAGTGCATAATTAAATGTGTAGTGTTGTTTTCCCATCCCAATTAATTAAGCGAAACAAAAAGGTAAAAAGCCCATCCCGACTCTCTACCATAATTCCAGGTGACAAGGGTGGTCAAACAAAGCTAGTAAACTTCCTATCATAGGGTTCCCATCAAATTGACACAAGCATGCAATTTTGCAAACAAAACATTTACTTTAAAACAGGATCAATATGCTTCAAGGACACTTGCCTTGCTCTTGAGATTGGTTAGGGTCAAAGCCTTCAAACTCTTGGTATTGTAGATCCTCCGCGGCACTAATCCGCACAATAAACAAACAAACAAGAAACACAATCAAAGAGTGCACAAATATTACTCAATATGACATGACATGCATGATTGATGCAAATGCAAGGTAGAACTTGTTAATAGATTTCTTTTAAATGATCACTAACTAGTTCTAATAGATTTTAACAAGTTTATACAGGTTTGGATTTGATTAGATCTACTTTTAGAATCAATTCAACACAATTTATCTAGGAAAATCGGACTAGTCTGCAGAAGGCCGGACTAGTCCGCACTTCGCAGAACTAGCGAACTAGGGTTTTCTAGATCGACGTAAATTTGGAGATTAGGGGTTGAATTCATGTAAGGAAAATAGAATAGAAGGTATACCAGGTGTTTAGGACTCCAATGAATCAAGAAACTTGGAGATAACACTTGAATCTTGGCGATCTAGGGTTGGTGATGAACTTGGAGATGAATTGGTGATGAAGAACGAAAGCTTGGTGGAGATCTTGATCCTCTTTCGTTTCCTCCTCTTCTTCTTCTTGCTCGAGATCTTCTCCTCGCTCCTTGATGGTGGCTCCTCACGAACTAGGGTTTGGGTGGGGTGGAAAAGTAGCAAATAGATGTCAAGCAAAGGGGTGGGGTTGTTTATATAGAGGTGGAGGCTAGGGTTAGATGGATTTCGAGTTTGAGATGAGTAGAGGCCGGTTTAGAGTCCCACATGGGCTCTAAAAGTGTTAGGCACTATGTCCCTAGGCCCACTTAACGTGAAACCCAAGAAACAAGTCATAAAACAAAAGATCAATTCGGAGTCACGAAATATCGGACAAGTCCAAAAAGGACCGGACTATTCCGAAGTTGTCCAGAGAGAAAATCGGACAAGTCCGACTTTAGTCAGAGAGGAAATCGGACAAGTCCGCTGGAACACCAGACTAGTCCGGAAAAGTCCAGGCACTTAGAAAATTTTCAAGGATTCTTGGAATATCGGACTAGTCCGCACAAAATCGGACAAGTCTGAAAGTTTGTAGAGGCAAAATCGGACTAGTCCGCAGCAAAAACGGACAAGTCCATTTTTAGTCAGAGAGAAATCGGACTAGTCCTCAGTAAAATCGGACTAGTCCGCACTTTCCTGCATTTTAAGTGCAGTTTTATTCCAAATCAATTTTAAATGCTCCAAATCAATTTTAAACTTTTCCCTCTTGTTGTGGGTTAATATTAACATGTATATTGGTGTATGTAGGGCATGATGCATGAAAATGAGGGTGTTACAAACCTACCCCCCTTAAAATGAATCTCGCCCTCAAGATTCGACGCGAAAGAGAAGAGATAGGGGAATTCCTTCTTGATATCATCCTCCAATTCCCACGTTGCTTCTTTTTTCTGTGTGGTGCTTCCATTGAACTTTACACCATCAAATCACCTCTTTCCTTGTGACTCTCTCCTTGGTTTCCAAGATCTTGATCGGTTGCCCGGCATAAGTCAAATCTTCCTCTAGTTCCAATTCTTCCATTGGCACTTGTTCTTCTGGTACTCTCAAGCACTTCTTGAGCTAGGAAACATGAAAGACATCATGTACATCTGAAAGATGAGCTGGCATCTCCAACTTATACGCTACTTCTCCTCTTTTGTCCAAAATCTTGAATGGTCCAATATAGCGAGGTGCTAGCTTGCCTCTTATGTTAAACCTCTTATGACCTCTTATTGGTGACACCTTGAGGTAAACAAAATCTCCTATTTCAAAGGCTAATTTCCTTCTCCTATTGTCCGCATAGCCTTTTTGTCTTGATTGGGCAACCCTCAAGTTTTCACGAATTATTTGGACTTGCTTTTTGGCTTCTTGCAACACATCCGGACCAAATACTTGGGTTTCTCCTGCCTCATTACAGAATAAAGGTGTCCTACACTTCCTTCCATAAAGCGCTTCATATGGTGACATTTTCAAGCTTGCTTGGTAACTATTGTTGTATGAAAGTTCTGCATATGGAAAGCTTTTGTCCCAACCTTTCCCATGCTTTAAAGCACAAGCTCTTAACATGTCCTCTAAAATCTGATTGGTCCTCTAAGTTTGTCCATCCGTTTGAGGGTGATATGCTGAACTGAAATTCAGCCTCGTTCCCAAAGCTTCATGCAACTTCTGCAAAAATCTGGAGGTAAATTGAGAACCTCTATCCGAGACTATCTTCTTCGGTACTCCATGTCGACACACAATATGCTCCATGTATATTTTGGCCAATTGTGCAGCTGTATATTTGGTCTTCACAGGGACAAAATGAGCTGACTTGGTTAAGCGATCCACAATTACCCAAATCGAGTCATAACCGGACTGAGTACGTGGTAACCCAACTATGAAGTCCATTCCAATTTCTTCCCACTTCCATTCCGGGATTTTCAATGGTTGCAATAATCCGGCTGGCTTTTGATGTTCTGCCTTGACTCGTTGGCACACATCACACAATGCTACGTATTCAGCTATGTCCTTCTTCATGTTAGCCCACCAATAGCAAGTCTTCAAGTCTTTGTACATCTTCGTACAACCGGGGTGAATCGAGTATGGCGAGTAATGTGCCTCCTTTAGTATTGTCTCCCGAATATGCTTCACATTGGGCACGACAATCCTTTTTCCGAGCCATAAGGTACCATGTTCGTCTTCATCAAATCTGAATTATCTCCCTTCCTTGGTCCTTTCCTTGATTAACTTGATCTCCTCATCCGTGGTTTGTGCTTCTCGAATTTCTTGCTACAAGGTTGGATTTAACTCCATTATTCCCATCTCATTCACGAATCCAAGATTCAACCGTTCAAACTCCCTGCATAACTCGGATGGTAACTCTCAAACTGTGAGTTGATGACTTACTCGTTTTCTACTCAAAGCATCGACCACTACATTGGCTTTTCCCGGATGATAGTTGATCCCCAAATAATAATCTTTGATGAGCTCCAACAATCTCCGTTGCCTCAAGTTCAGATCCGTTTGTTTGAAAATATACTTCAAACTCTTGTGGTCCGTATAAATTTCACACCTATGCCCAATAATATAGTGCCTCCAAATCTTCAATGCATGTACCACGGCTGCGAGTTCCAAATCATGCATTGGGTAATTCTGCTCATGTTTCTTCAATTGTCTTGATGCATAGGCTACTACTTGACCTTCCTGCATCAATACACATCCAAGTCCTTGTCTCCATGCGTCGCAATAAATATCAAAACTCTTGCTCACATCCAGCAATACCAAAACTGGGGCTGTTTTCAACCTCTTCTTCAACTCCTCAAAACTGTTTTCACAAGCTTGAGTCCATTGGAAAGCCTTTCCCTTCGTTAGCAACTCCGTCATTGGCTTGGCTATCCTGGAAAAGTCCTTGATGAACCTATGGTAATATCTAGCCATTCCAAGAAAACTCCTTATTTCCTTTACATTTTGCAGTGATTCCCACTTCAACACGTCTCTCACTTTTCCGGGGTCAACCGATACTCCTCCTCTTGAAGTTATATGACCCAAAAACAACACCTCTTTCAACCAAAACTTACACTTGTTGAACTTGGCATACAATTGATGCTCCCTCAATTTCTGCAATGTAAGCCCCAAGTGTTCCTCATGTTCCTTCTCATCCTTCGAGTAGATCATAATGTCATCAATAAACACCACAACGAATCTATCCAGGTACTCCATGAAGACCTTATTCATGAGGTACATAAAGTAGGCAGGTGCATTGGTCAATCCAAAGGACATCACGGTGTACTCATAAGATCCATACCTCGTCCTAAAAGTTGTCTTGGGTATGTCTGATGGTCTAATCTTCATTTGAAAGTATCCCGACCTCAAATCAATCTTAGAGAAAACACAAACACCCTTCATCTGATCAAACAAGTCTTCTATGCATGGCAAGGTGTACTTTTTCTTGATTGTCACCTCGTTGAGAGCTCGGTAATCTACGCACATCCTTTGGGATCCATCCTTCTTGTCCACAAATAGAACGGGTGCTCCCCAAGGTGAAGAGCTTGGGCGAATAAAACCTTTCTCTAGTTGCTCTTGAATCTGCTTCTTGAGCTCTGCTAATTCCATAGAAGGCATCCTATATGGCCTCTTAGCTATAGGTGCAGTTCCAGGTATTAAATCAATAACAAACTCAATGTCTCGATCAGGTGGCATACCTGGCAACTCGTCCGGGAAAACATCCAAAAATTCACACACCACTGGAATTTCCTCAATTGCGGCACCGTCCATATGATTCAACTCCAATTGCTTTGGTGCGGTTTGAGATGCTTCAAATTCTACGGTGATCCCTTCTTCATTGGTCAACTTCACCGTCTTCATGGCACACTCAATAACTCCATTGTGCTTCCTCAACCAGTCCATACCAAGTATAATGTCCAATCCCTGAGAATCCAAAACAATGAGGTTGGCGGAGAAGTCTACCCCCCTTATTCTAAGGCTTACTTTTGGACAAACTATATTTGTCCTCATCTCTCCTCCATGAGACTTAACCAATAGAGTAAACTTCATATGAGAGATAGGCAAACTATACTTGGCAACATACTTCGATGCAATGAATGAATGTGATGCTCCAGAATCAAATAAAATAGTCGCGGGGTTGGAGTTGACGAGAAACATACCAATGACCACGCCATCCGCTTGTTGAGCATCCTCCATAGAGACATGGTTCACGTTGCCACGAGCAAAATTCTGCTGTCCACGGTTCCCTTGTGGCTGTCCTCCATTGGGTCTTGGGTTTTGCCTCGCGCATTGCTTCCTTGACCAAGGCCTGACTTAGGACATTGATGCGCAAAGTGTCCAACTTCTCCGCAAGTATAGCACTTCTTAACTCCACCAAAATTATTGGGAAGAGTTTGGTTTTGAGCATTGGCACCAGGAAGGTTAGCACAAGGTGCATAAGGCATTGGAGGCCTAAGTGCTTGCATGACAGGGCGCTGCTGCACAAATTGAGCTAGGTGCGGTGCAAATCCAGGGCATTGAGCAGGAATAGAAGAGC
Organism: Tuctoria greenei; assembly: GCA_036927565.1. Classification (NCBI taxonomy): domain Eukaryota; kingdom Viridiplantae; phylum Streptophyta; class Magnoliopsida; order Poales; family Poaceae; genus Tuctoria; species Tuctoria greenei. Next base: position 7,777,704 of record JAYESD010000005.1, read on the forward strand.
TGAAATAAGGCGCATTGGGCGGCACAAAGCGAGGGCACACATTACTTCCTTGTTGCTGCCCTTGATATGGTGCCTTCCTATTATTGTCTTGCTCCATCTTACGGATCTTGTTCTCAACCACAATTGCTTTGTCCAGAAGCTTCTGAAAATTTGCATAATCACAATTGAGTAGTTGCACTTGGATCTCATTGTTGAGGCCCCTCATGAACAAATATTGTTTCCGGCTGTCCCGGCTCACATCCTCAGGCGCATACCTTGAGAGTTGAGTGAACTTATTGAGGTATTCACCCACACTCAATTTTCCTTGCCTCAAGTTCTCAAATTCTTGCCTCTTCAGAATCATAACACCTTCCGGCACATAATGAGAAAGAAAGCTCTCTTTGAATTCGTCCCATGTAATTCTCTCTTGGTTCTCATGAGCATTGCATAGTGATTCCCACCAATCTAGAGCTGCTCCAACTAGTTGATGAGAAGCGAAAAGCACCTTCTCCCGGTCACTGCATTGGACAATAGCAAGTTTCTTCTCCACATATTTGAGCCAATCATCCGCATCCATAGGGTCAGCAGCTTGAGCAAAGGTTGGCGGCCTAGTCCTCATAAACTCTCCCAACCGGTTATGAGGAGGCGGGGGTGGCGGTGGAGGCATGTGGGGCTGATTGTTGATGTTGCCAGCCTGCATCTGTCCCATAGTTTGTATCATGGTCTGCATGAGCTAGTTTTGCATAGCCAATAAGTGCTCAATGTTGATAGGTCCCTGAGTAGATCCTTGCCCATTGTTGTTTTGAGGTACTCCATGGTCCTCCTCATCATTGACATCCCTCTGGTTGTGAGTCCTCACCATCTGAAGAATAGCAAGAGATAAGAATTAGAAAACGTCCCCAACTATATGCATCAAGGGATATGAAACTAAACAACTAGCTACACTAGCCTAGGTGGACATGGCAATGCTAAAGCACCCCAAAATCCTCTATTAAGCACACAAGCAAACAATATATATAGCAAACAGCAAGCCAACAAAATCAAATCGATTCCTAAGTGCTCCTATGTGCTCTAATGTGTCCATTCTATCTAGGCTGCATCCTACGGTCAACATGTGGCTCTGCTACCAAATTGTGACACCCGGTTCCGAAAATGAACCAAATGAACGCATATGTGTGCCCAGGACATTCAACACACATACACGAGTGCATCAAAAAAGAGTATACAGAAAATTACCACAGAACAAGATTAATTATCAAATTTTATTGCACAAACCATATTATCCTCGAGTACAAACTCTAATGAATATTAATGACAAGCAACTATGCAGCGGAAATAAACTAAATAAGCAAACTGAACATCTAGGCAACATAAGCAATACGATATAGCGCAGCTCCAATCAACACCACAGGCAAAGCTGATGGTAGACACGGCCTAGAACTCCGCATTATCACCATTAAACTCCCAATCCTGGCCTGCAACTGTTGGGGGTGGGGGGATTGCAAGAGTGAGTACATGTCGTACTCAGGAAGTGTGGAAAGTATGACACATGGCTGATTGAAATGACGACAATAATAATGGTTGAGTGCTAAAAAGTACATTAAAACGTTTGAAAAGCAATATATTATATGTATATGAATCAAACCCATCATAGCCACATAGTAATCATAATACCAGTCCATATTCCATATCCATCATCATATACCAATATCCATATTCAATACCAGAATTTAATTCATAACTATCCATAACCATAATACCAACCATAACCATCCCAAATACCATCCCAACACCGAGTACCCTCTAATCATGGAAGTTGTCCAGGTGCTCATAACCGAGAGCACGGCTATCATGATAGTTTATTAGACTCTGCAGAGTTTGTACCACTTTACCCACGTGTTTGTGATTTCATCACCCGTCGGCGACTAAAGAACCTCCCTTATGCCAATTACACTTCCTTTGGTGTATGGCCAATAGATCACAAAATAGTCTTTACAAAGGTATTACTAGCCTATTTATACCCCACTGAGGTTTCACCGGTGGCGATGTCTCCCGCAGAGCACATCTTCAACCAAGGGCCCCCTCTTGAGCCATTCGGATCCCAGGGTAGTCCCACCAATAATCAACAAACCCAATCTGACTACCCCTTCCCCGAGCATCCACAATGGTCCAAACAGCACTAGCTAGCCCTAATTAATCAGCTATGCCGCACCCATATTTGGCCTCGTGGTGGCACTGTAGTCCTGGCCTATGCTCGCATGAACCAGTCCTTAGATCTAAAGCAAGAAAACCACCATGACATCCAACCCATCCACATACCAGGATTGCTTAGATCACCCATTACCATATCATATTGACTAGTTCATATTAACCAGAATATCATTAGTGCATAATTAAATGTGTAGTGTTGTTTTCCAATCCCAATTAATTAAGCGAAGCAAAAAGGTAAAAATCCCATCCCGACTCTCTACCATAATTCCAGGTGACAAGGGTGGTCAAACAAAGCTAGTAAACTTCCTATCATAGGTTTCCCATCAAATTGACACAAGCATGCAATTTTGCAAACAAAACATTTACTTTAAAAAAGGATCAATATGCTTCAAGGACACTTGCCTTGCTCTTGAGATTGGTTAGGGTCAAAGCCTTCAAACTCTTGGTGTTGTAGATCCTCCGCGTCACTCTCTAGTGCAAATCCGTCTAATCCGCACAATAAGCATACAAACAAGAAACACAATCAAAGAGTGCACACATATTACTCAATATGACATGACATGCATGATTGATGCAAATGCAAGGTAGAACTTGTTAATAGATTTCTTTTAAATGATCACTAACTAGTTCAAATAGATTTTAACAAGTTTATACAGGTTTGGATTTGATTAGATCTACTTTTAGAATCAATTCAACACAATTTATCTAGAAAAGTCGGACTAGTCTGCAGAAGGCCGGACTAGTCCGCACTTCGCATAACTAGCGAACTAGGCTTTTCTAGATCGATGTTAATTTGGAGATTAGGGGTTGAATTCACATAAAGAAAAGAGAATAGAAGGTATACCAGGTGTTTAGGACTCCAATGAATCAAGAAACTTGGAGATAACACTTGAATCTTGGCGAGCTAGGGTTGGTGATGAACTTGGAGATGAATTGGCGACGAATAACGAAAGCTTGGTGGAGATCTTGATCCTCTTTCGTTTCCTCCTCTTATTCTTCTTGCTCGAGATCTTCTCCTCCCTCCTTGATGGTGGCTCCTCACGAACTAGGGTTTGGGTGGGGTGGAAAAGTGGCAAATAGATGTCAAGCAAAGGGGTGGGGTTGTTTATATAGAGGTGGAGGCTAGGGTTAGATGGATTTCGAGTTTGAGATGAGTAGAGGTCGGTTTAGAGTCCCACATGTGCTCTAAAAGAGTTAGTCACGACGTCCCTAGGCCCACTTAATGTGAAACTCAAGAAACAAGTCGTAAAACAAAATATCAATTCGGAGTCGCGAAATATCGGACAAGTTCGAAAAGGACCAGACTAGTCTGAAGTTGTCCAGAGAGAAAATCTGACAAGTCTGGCCTAAAATTGGACAAGTCCGACTTTGTCAGAGAGGAAATCGGACAAGTCCGCTGGAACACCGGACTAGTCCAGAAAAGTCTAGGGACTTAGCAAATTTTCAAGGATTCTTGGAATATCGGACTAGTCCGCACAAAATCGGACAAGTCTAAAAGTTTCCAGAGGCAAAATCGGACTAGTCCGCAGCAAAAACAGACAAGTCCATTTTTAGTTAGAGAGAAATCAGACTAGTCCTCAGTAAAATCGGACTAGTCCACACTTTCCTGCATTTTAAGTGCGGTTTTGTCCAAATCAATTTTAAATGCTCCAAATCAATTTTAAACTCGTTCCTCTTGTTGTGGGTTAATGTTAACATGTATATGAGTGTATGTAGGGCATGATGCATGAAAATGAGGGTGTTACAGAAGGCCCCTTGAATTCGGTTATTCACCCATTTGTGATAAGTGGAAGAGGATTGGCCTTCGTGGCTATCCGACGAGGTAGGGTTGGAGAAGACCCGGTCCTTTCGTGGACTCCTCAATGTGGATGTAGGTTGCCTCTGTGGGAGCCGAACCATAGGGTAAATCGTTTGTGTTCTTGCTTTGTGTTCATCGTTCTTATCCATCACAACAATCTAGGGTTTGAATCAATATTGCTTACTTTACATTGAATCATTAAGTATAATATTGAATTGTGATATATCCTAGTACATCATCTTGAAACATTTAAATTAACTGTATATTTCCGCTGCATACATCGTAGAATAAAATTAATCGATCAAACCTAATCAACCTAGTCGGTACACACCGGACTAGTGCGCACTTTATCGGACTAGTTTGATATCTCTGGTTTTGATTTGGTTGTTAAGTGTTGCAGGTTCCGACAAATTTCAAAAAGGCCTATTCACCCCCTCTAGGACACATTCAATTGGTATCAGAGCAGGTTCTTCAAGAAAGAGACTAATCGCTCGAAGAAGACCATGTCGGACATGAAAGACATCCACAAGAGCAACAACCAAGAAAAGGTTGATGATGACAAGAACCAAAAGGTGGAGAAGCTCCTCGAAGCCATTCAAGACTTCGAGGACGAAGATGAGGAGACGCTGGAACTAAAGGCGCTCCTAAGAAAGAAGACACTTTCCAAAGGGAAAGTAAAGAGTGAAGAGAAGAAGAAGGGGAGTAGTTACACCGACTACTCCCGATATCCTTTCAACTATGATCGTCTCAATTCCAACAATAATCATTATTTGTCTATCCCACTTGGAAAAGCCCCACATTTTGACGGAAGTGATTACTCAATGTGGAGGCAAAATATGAAAATGTATCTAATCTCTCTCAATACAAGTCTATGGCATATTGTGTGCACAAGAATAGATATCCCAGACGACGACGAAGAACTCACACCAAGCCAAGAGTAGGCAATTCACCGAAATGCTCAAGCCGCGGCAGTAATTACCTCTTCGCCCAGTCGGGACGAGTTCACCAAGGTGGATGGACTCGAGATTGCTAAGGAGATATGGGACACACTGCAAACTGCACATGAAGGTGACCAACATGTGCGTGAAGCAAAGATCAAAATGATCGAAGCCGAATTAGGAAGATTCGCAATTGAAGAAGACGAGTCACCTCAAGATATGTACAACCGATTAAAGACACTCGTCAACAAGGTTCGATCATACGGAAGCAAGAAGTGGAATGACCACGAGGTGGTGAAGCTCATCCTTAGAGCTTTCATGCCTCGCAACGTCACCCTATGCTCAATGATTAGAGAAAGTCCCGGATACAAGAAAATGACTCTGGATGAATTACTTGGAAAAATCATCAATTTCTGGATGATGGAAAAACAAGCAAAGCATGCCAAGGAAATTGCCGACCCCACCCCAGCAAAGAAGAAAGTGGTTGCTTTGAAGTCCACCCTCAAGCCCCTATCTAAAGAAGCTCGAGAAACTCAGCTAGAAGAAGACGGTGATGATGAGAGCAGTGAATTAGATGAAGAAGACATGATACTGTTCATGAAGAAATTCAAGAGAATAATGAAGAAGAGACAAGGTGCTAAATCAAGCGAAGGAATGTACAAGGAAAGAACAAAGCCAAAGTTGAGGCGGGCATGCTATAATTGTGGTGAGTATAGTCACTTTATAGTTGATTGCCCATATGTAAAGAACAAGAAGAAGACCAAAGAAGCCAATCCTCAACCCAATAAATTCTCCAAGAAGAAGAAACAAGCCGAATAAGCTCACATAGGGAAAGAGTGGGACTCAAATGATGAGTCCTCATCATCCGAAGAAGAAGAGATGGCTAGCATAGCCATCGAGAAGACATCCAAGAAGTATACTCTCTTCCCTACACTCGGCGCATGGAAGGGAAATGGCACTTGCCTCATGGCAAAGTAAGGTAAACACCAAACCCCATTCCGTGCATTCCTATTCTAGCGATGATGAAATCAATAGTGATAATGAGGACATGCTTATTGGATTAGATAGGAAAACTGCCACAAAAACGAAATTTTTACTTGATCAACTTGTTGAGAAGGAGAGGTTGATACATCGTCAAGAGGACATGATTATATACCAAAAGGAGGAACATGTTGAACTTGACAAACTTCTAGAGCTTGAAAAGGAGCGAAGCAAGTCACTAGAGGTTGAGTTAGCTTCAAGCAAGGAAACTTGCTTGGAGTTAAACGACTCAAATGCTACAATCAAGGAAGAACTTGCTAACCTAATCAAGGTTAACAAGATCCTTGAAGTGCAAGTTGAGTCACTCAAGCAAGGTGATCCTTCATCCTCCTCAAGTTCACCTTCTCAACCCATTAAAACTAAAGTTGCTTCTACTTGTACATGTAATAAAGTTGACACCAGTTTGAAAGACAAGCCAACCTCTACAAAGGATAAGCATCCTGCCCAAAGTGGCATATTTGACAAGGAGAAGTTCAAATATGCACGTAGTGCATACTTGGTCACAAGACCTCCAAATGTCAAATATGGCATTGGTTACTCTCATGGTGAAAAGCAACAAGCTAGAAGCCATAAGAATAACAGGGATAGCAATGTCTTTGTAAAGGGAGGAACCTTCCAAACTGGAAAATCGAAAATTAATAAGTACAAAACGCATGACCGTCGGACTAGTCCGGTCAGGGTCCGGACAAGTCCGGCCTCCCAGACTAGTCCTGTACATAAACAACAACAATTATTATTTAGAACCTTTGATGCATCGTATGTCCTAATGAGAAATAATTTGGCAAAGTTTATGCTCATTATGTTGGGCCACACCATGAGAACACCAAGTCTCATGTGTGGGTGCCCAAATCTCTTGTGATTAACCTCCGAGGACCCAAGCAAGCTTGGGTACCTAAAACCAAGGCATAATTTGTTTTTGCAGGCCTATTCCTCCGGTGGATCTAATAGGTGCTAGACAGTGGCTGCACCAATCATATGATCGGATAAAGAAGAATGTTCGTTGAATATGAAGCAAATGAGGATCCAAGCGAGGGCATCTACTTCGGAGACAATAGTCAAGGAAAGGTGCTCGGTACCGGTAAAATTGTCATATCATCACAACACACTCTTTCTCATGTATTACATGTAGATTTCTTAGATTATAACCTGCTGTCCATATCTCAATTATGTGACAAAGGTTATAATTGCTTGTTCACTAACGAGGGTGTGACCGTTTCTAGGAGGAGTGATGGTTCCATTGCATTCAAGGGTATGTTAAAGGGAAAGATCTATCTTGTTGACTTCAACAAGGATAAAGATGAACTTGACACATGCTTGATTGCAAAAACTAACATGGGTTGGCTGTGGCATAGATGGCTAGCGCATGTTGGTATGAGGAACCTTCAAAAACTCCTCAAGGGCGATCACATCCGAGGTTTAAAGGATGTTGTGTTTGAGAAAGACAGGCCTTGTAGCGCGTGCCAAGCCGGGAAGCAAGTTGGAGCACCTCACCCCGCCAAGAACGTCATGACTACAACAAGACCGCTTGATCTACTTCACATGGACTTATTTGGTCCAATTGCCTAGATAAGCATCGACGGTAACAAATATGGTTTAGTAGTTGTTGATGATTTTTCCCGCTTCACTTGGGTTTTCTTTTTGCATGACAAGTCAGAAACACAAGGAATACTCCAGAAGTTCTTCAAGCGAGCTCAAAATGAATTCTCATTGACAATCAAGAACATTCAAAGCGACAACGGCACAAAGTTCAAGAACACACAAGTGGAGGAGTACCTAGATGAAGAAGGCATAAAACACGAGTTTTCAGCTCCGTACTCCCCACAACAAAACAGAGTTGCCGAAAGAAAGAACTGAACACTCATAGAAATGGCAAGAACAATGCTCGATGAGTACAAGACCTCAGATCGATTTTGGGCGGAAGCGATTAACACCGCTTGCCACGCCATAAATCGACTTTATCTTCATCGACTACTCAAGAATACATCCTATGAGCTACTTACCGGTAACAAGCCTAATATTTCATATTTTCGAGTTTTCGGTTCCCCATGCTATATTTTAAACAAGAAGCCTAGGACTTCAAAGTTTGCTTCGAAGTCTGATGAAGGTTTCTTGCTTGGTTATGATTCGAACACTTACGCCTATCGTGTTTTCAACAAGACCTTCGGACTTGTTGAAGTAGCATGTGATGTAGTGTTCGATGAAACTAATGGCTCCCAAAAGGAGCAAGTTGACCCATGTGTGCTAGATAAAGAAGAAGCTCCTTGTCAAGCATTGAGAAGAATGGCGTTAGGCGAAGTTCGACCACAAGAACCACCTCTACATATCCATGAGGAAAACGAACCACAAGAGGAGACCAATGATCAAGGGGGAGCTTCCATACAAGATCAACCTCAAGAAAGTGAAGATGACCAACAAGTCAACGAAGGCAACCATTTAGGGGGAGAAGAAGATGATCATGAAGATACAACGCCTCAAGTGCCACACCCAAGAGTACACCAATGCGTCCAAAGGGATCACCCAATCGACAATATCATCAGTGACATCCAAAAGGGAGTAACCACTAGATCTCGCATAGCTAACTTTTGTGAGCACTATTCGTTTGTATCCTTTTTGGAATCACGCAGGGTTGAGGATGCATTGAATGATTCAGACTGGGTGGTGGCAATGCAAGAAGAATTGAACAACTTCAAGCGGAATGAGGTGTGGGAACTCGTGGCAAGACCCGATGCGAACATTGTTGGCACCAAGTGGGTCTTCCACAACAAACAAGACGAACACGGGGTGGTGACAAGGAACAAGGCACAACTTGTGGCCAAAGGGTATTCACAAGTCGAAGGTTTGGATTTCGATGAGACCTTTTCTCCCGTAGCTAGCCTTGAATCTATTAGAAAATTACTTGCATATGCTACTCACCATGATTTCAAGCTCAAATGGATGTGAAAAGCGCCTTCCTCAACGGACCAATCAAGGAGGAGGTGTATGTGGAGCAACCCCCCGGGTTTGAAGACGAAGAGTTCCCCGACCACGTGTTTAAATTGCGTAAGGCTCTCTACGGCCTCAAACAATCTCCTAGAGCTTGGTATGAGTGCTTAGAGATTTCTTAATTGAAAATGGCTTTATGATTGGCAAAATAGATTGTACATTGTTTACAAACAATTTTGACAATGGTATTTTTGTTTGTCAAATCTATGTTGATGATATAATCTTTGGTTCAACTAACCCATCTTTTCGTGAGGAATTTAGTAAAATTATGACAGATAGGTTTGATATGTCCATGATGGGAGAGCTAAAGTACTTCTTGGGATTCCAAGTGCGGCAACAAAAGGAAGGGACGTTCATAAGCCAAACCAAGTACACACAAGACATACTCAAGAAGTCTGGAATGGACAAGGCAAAGCATATAAAGACTCCCATGGCAACAAATGGCCACTTGGATCTCAATGAAGATGGACCTAGCATCGACCAAAAGGTATATCGCTCCATGATTGGATCTCTACTCTATTTATGTGCATCTAGGCCAGACATTATGTTGATTGTATGTTTGTGTGTAAGATTTCAAGCCAATCCTAAGGAGTGTCACTTGACAGCCGTAAAAAGGATCTTGGGATATTTAGTTCATACACCCAACCTTGGTCTTTGGTATCCAAAAGGCTCCAAATTCAACCTCATTGGCTACTCAGATGCAGATTATGCCGGATGCAAGGTAGATAGAGAAAGTACCACCGGTACATGTCAATTCCTAGGGAGATCTCTAGTTTCTTGGTCCTCCAAGAAACAAAATTCCATTGCCTTATCCACAGCCGAAGCAGAGTATGATGCGACAAACTCTAAGGGATTACGGTTACAATATGAACCGTACTCCACTCCTTTGTGACAATGAGAGTGCCATTAAAATTGCCCATAATCCCGTTGAGCACCCTAGAACCAAACACATAGACATAAGGCATCACTTCTTGAGAGAACACTCCATGAAAGGAGATATAGCCATTTCCCATGTCAACTCCCAAAAGCAATTGGCCAACATATTCACCAAGCCACTTGATGAAAAGCGCTTTTGTGAACTTCGAAATGAACTAAATATCCTTGATGCTCGGAGTGTGGCTTGAAATGTTGCATACCTGTATGAATTCTTCAAAATATGTTGATTGGATTGTGAAAATCATCTCTCTCAATTTTCTCCGAAAAACTATGTCAATTACTAGATCTTGGTGAATTATGGTCATTGCTTGATTGTTGTATGCTTACTGATCATATTCATCAAGATTATTTGATTTGATTTGCCTCCCTATATTCTAAATATGTACCTTCAAATATATATGAATGGGCTAAGGAGTTCTTGCCAGGTGACCACGGACTAGTCCGTGGTTACCCGGACTAGTCCGCCCATGCAGACTAGTCTGCAGAGTGCCGGTTAGGTCGGACTAGTCCGGTAGACCACAGACTAGTCCGATGTAGCCTCTGGAAAAGTTCGGACTAGTTCGGTCACTTCTGGACTTGTCTGATTTTTTGTGTCCATAACACTAGCTGCAACCAAACCCTAATTCCTTCACCTCCACTCTTGCCTCACGTGTTATCTCTCTTCGCGCTCGAGCTCTCAAGGCGATTTTGCATCCCCTCCACCAAAAAGCTCCGCATTTTGGTGGAAATAAAGCTTCCTTGCTCGAAGATTGAAGTTCTCAGACAAGTTCGAACTTCAACACCTCCTTCTTCGAGAATCAATCGATTTCTTCGGTAATTTTCACCCAAACCCTAGAAATCTCGATTTTCTTCATTGTTGATCGAATAGCCTAGCATCTTTCACTATATACATGCCTCCTTGATGTATTACGTTTATGATAAGCTAGCTGTGCATTAGGAATCAACATTTGTCTAGTTGCTTAGGTTTTTGAGGATGAATACCGACTAGTCCGGTCCATGCACGGACAAGTCCAGTCCCCCAGACTAGTCCGTGCTTGTACACCGGACAAGTCCGATTTTTCTAAACTCAAAACCTAGTCTGTCAATTCCTCAATGCAATGCCCGTTATTCTTTCTCACCCATGCCTTGAATCATCAATACTCATTCATGCCTTACACAACTCATTCTCAGGACATGTCGAGCACAAATGATGAGATTTCTGACTTCGAGGCCGAGATGGACCACGAGGTGGCACCTCGGCCCTCGACAAGCCTTGGCAAGAAACGCCAAGAGCGACCTTCCGAGCCAGCTCCATCTCCTCCTCAGGCTCGGAGGAAGGTGCTTGCCAAGAAGCCAGCCTCCAAGGCAACTGCAGCAACAAGTGGCCCTCGCCAAGCTAAGGGCAAGGGCAAGGGAATAGCAACGGGCCCGGTTGGCCCATGAGGATGCATGCTCCAAGGGAAGGGGTCAGGGACCCAACTAAAGACAGATTCAATGGAAAGGGAAATGACTCAGCGGCGAAGTTCAGAAGCATTGATTGGTATGGCCGTCCGAAGCAAGCTGTCGATGGCAGATTTTGGAGCAATTTCCATGCAGATTTCTACAAATTTGTGTACCTCCCAATGAAGACCCCGGTTGTGCGCAGTCAATGGATTGATTGGACACATTTTGAGAAAAAGGGCTGCTCCCCGCTCATTGAAGTGGTGGAAGCAATTGAGAGGCATGGACTGAAGGACCTTTTTGCCTTCAGAAATAATTGGAATGATGAAGTGATTGCACAGTTCTTTGCAACTTGCCACTTCTCAAGTGAAGATGAAGAAAGTTTTACTTGGATGACTCACAGATCCAAGTATAGTATAACTCAAGAAGATTTCGCAAGCCTGCTCCACCTTGACACCTCAAGACCTGACTGCTTGATCATCCACAACATAGAGTCATTGAGAAGGATAGGATGAAGTTCCTATATGAGCCAAACTCAAAGTTCAACCCTCCCTCCACAAAGAACATGAAGCCTTTCTTTGTGGTTCTAAACAGAGTCTTGAGGAAGATGATTGCTCCCAAGGATGGAGATACTGGGAGTGTGCAAGGTTATCTTCAGACCCTGATGAGAGTGATAAGCAAGGATCGTCAGTTTGATGTGGCTGACTACATTTGGAATGACATGGTGAACATTTCATGCACACCCAACAGATCTATTAACAAGTTCTACCTTGCATTTGCATCAATCATGCATGTCATGACATATTGAGTAATATTTGTGCACTCTTTGATTGTGTTTCTTGTCTTGTATGTTTATTGTGTGTATTAGACGGATTTGCGCTAGAGAGTGCCGCGGAGGATCTCCAGCACCAAGAGTTTGAAGGCTTTGACCCTAATCAACAGCAAGAGCAAGGCAAGTGTCCTTGAAGCATAATGATCCTGTTTTTAAATTAAATGTTTTGTTTGAAAATTGCATGCTTGTGTCAATTTGATGGGAAATCCTATAGTAGGAAGTTTACTAGATTTGTTTAACCACCCTTGTCACCTGGAATATATGGTAGGGAGTCGAGAAGGGCTTTTTACCTTTTGCTTCGCTTAATCAACTGGGATGGAAAACAACTATACTACTCAATTTAATTATGCATGGATGAGATTATGGTTAACATGAACTGGTTAAATATGATATGGTGATGGGTGATCTAAGCAAGCCTGGTATGCGGATGGGTTGGACGTATGGTGGTTTGCTTGCTTTAGATCTAAGGACCGGTTCATGCGAGAATAAGCCAGGACTACAGTGCCACCACAAGGCCAAGTATGGGTGCGGCGTAGCTGATTAATTAGGGCTTTGCTAGTGCTGTTTGGACAATTGTGGATGCTCGGGGAAGGGGTAGTCGGATTGGGTTTGTTGATGTTTGGTGGGACTACCCTGGGATCCGAATTGCTCAAGAGGGGGCCCTTGGTTGAAGATGTGGTCCGTAGGAGACATCGCCACCGGTGAAACCTCAGTGGGGTCTAAAGAGGCTAGTAATCCCTTTGTAAAGGCTATTTTGTGATCTCTTGGCCACACACCTAAGGAAGTGTGAGATGACATAATAGAGGTTCTAGTCATTGAAAGGTGATGAAATCATAAACACATGGGTAAAGAGGTACAAACTCTGCAGAGTATGTCTAAAACTATCATGATAGCCGTGCTCCCGGTTATGAGCACCTGGACAACTTCCATGATTAGAGGGAACTCGGTATTGGGATGGTATTTGGGATGATTATGGTTTGGTAATGGTTATGGCTGGTTATGGATTTATTTCTGGTATTGAATATGGTTATTGGCAATGGTGAAATTTAGAATTATTGATGATGGTAGTGAATTCAGACTGGTATTATGATATTACTTATAATTATGATGGGTTTGATTAATATAAATATAATATATTGCTTTTCAAATGTTTTGATGTACTTTTCAGCACTTTGCCATTATTATTGTCGTCATTTGAATCAGCCACATGTCATACTTTCCCCACTTGCTGAGTACGACATGTACTCACTCTTGCAACCCCCCCAACAGTTGCAGGTCAAGATTGGGAGTTTAATGGTGATAATGCGGAGTTCTAGGCCGTGTCTACCGTCAGCTTGCCTGTGGTGTTGATTAGAGCTGCGCTATGCCCTATTGCTTATGCTGCCTAGCTGTTTAGTTTGCTTAGTTGCTTAATTAGTTTATTTCTGCTGCATTAGTTGAACTTGTTATTAATATTCCTTAGAGGTTGTATTCGAGGATAATATGGTTTGTGTAATAAAACTTGGATAATTAATCTTGTTCTGTGGTAATTTTCTGTATACTCTTTTGTGAATGCACTCTTGTATGCGTGTTGAACGTCCTGGGCGCACATACGCGTTAGCTTGGTTCGTTTTTCGGAACCGGGCGTCACAGGTTGCCTCTGTGGGAGCCGAACCACAGGATAAATCGTTTGTGTTCTTGCTTTGTGTTCATCGTTCTTATCCATCACAACAATCTAGAGTTTGAATCAATATTGCTTACTTTACATTGAATCATTAAGTATAAGATTGAATTGTGATATATCCTAGTACATCATCTTGCAACATTTAAATTTACTGTATATTTCCGCTGCATACATCGTAGAATCAAATTAATCGATCAAACCTAATCAATCTAGTCGGTACACACCGGACTAGTCCACACTTTACCGGACTAATCCGATATCTCTGGTTTTGATCTGGTTGTTAAGTGTTGCAGGTTCCAACAAATTTCAAAAAGTCCTATTCACCCCCACCCTCTAGGCCACATTCAGTAACCTTTAATACTCAATCATATTACAAGAAAGTGGAATTTGGGCTTTTGAAAGATCCCACATTTAATCAAGAATATTAATTAAGCTTACATAATGTTCTTCTCAAGCGGTTGGTACTAAATAACCACTTGAGAAGAAGGTTATGTTAGGTGGGTATTACTTAACAACCGCCTGAGATAATTGCCCGAGCCTGTTCCTCAGTTTTATTTTCCCTTGACTTCTTTTTTATTTAGATTCCAATATAAATACTCAAACATGTATAGATTCTGCAAATTGAGTTCAAATTCGATGATTCTTTCTTCTATATTTTTCAAAAATTAACATCTAACACCTGGACCAAATATTTTAAAACTTGTATAGCTAACATTGTAATGTTCTGGTAAATATCAAATTAATTTATACTCACATATTATTCACATTTGTGTATCTCCTAAAAAAAAGGATCCTTCACTGAAATTGGATTTTATGAACATATTTGTATTATTTATACATGTATGAATTTCTTAAACTTTTTAAGGCATTCCAACATGTCAAAATTCAAATTATCCATCATTCTAACCAAAATGCTCACATACATATGAGGCATTCATCAAATTTTGGACACACATAGATTCATAAAAATTTAAAAAAATCTAAAAAAAATTATAGAGGTTGGTATGATGACTAAAAAGGTCCATTGAAAAACTAAATGGAAAAATCATTATATTCATCAAGATAGAAAAATGACAAATAACAATTGCTATATGTTTTTTATGTTATGACCAATTTAAAAGGTTTTATGAAGTGAAATTTAATGGTAACCTTTAATACTCAATCTTATTACAAGAAAGTGGAATTTGGGCTTTTGAAAGGCCCCACATTTAATCAAGAATATTAATTACGCTTACATAAAGTTCTTCTCAGGCAGTTGGTGCTGATTAACCGTCTGAGAAGAAGGTTATCTTAGGCGGGTATTACTTAACAACCGCCTCAGATAATTGCCCGAGCATGTTCTTCAGTTTTCTTTTTCCTTGCTTCTTTTTTATTTAAATTCCAATATAAATACTCAAACATGTATAGATTCTGCAAATTGAGTCCAAATTCGATGAATCTTTCTTCTATATTTTTCAAAAATTAACATCTACCACCTGGACCAAATATTTAAAACTTATATAGCTAACATTGTAATGTTTTAGTAAATATAAAATTAATTTATACTCACATATTGTTCACATTTGTGCATCTCCTAAAAAAAGGGATCCTTCATTGAAATTGAATTGTATGAACATATTTGTATTATTTATACATGTATGAATTTTCAACTTTTTAAAGCATTCCAACATGTCAAAATTCAAATTATCCATCATTCTAACCAAAATGCTCATACACATATCAGGCATTCATCAAATTTTGAACACACATAGATTCAAAAAAATTAAAAAATCTGAAAAAAATTCATAGAGGTTGGTATGATGACTAAAAATGTCCATTGAAAAACTAAATGGAAAAATCATTATATTCATCAAGAAATAAAAGTGACAAATAGCAATTGCTATATGATTTTTATGTTCTGACAAATTTAAAAGGCTTTATGAGGTGAAATTTAATGGTAACCTTTAATACTCAATCATATTACAAGAAAGTGGAATTTGGGCATTTGAGAGACCCCACATTTATCAAGAATATTAATTAAGCTTACATAAAGTTCTTCTCAGGCGGTTGGTACTGAATAACCGCCTGAGAAGAAGGTTATCTTAGGCGGTTATTACTTACCAACCGCCTGAGATAAGTTAATCTTCCCAGGCGGGTGGCAATTACCACCCGCCTGAGACAATCATCTTCTCAGGCGGTTGGTACTTAATAACCGCTTGAGAAGATAGGCGTCTATATATAGCCCTCAGTTGCGTTGGAAAAACCTAACTTGGGCGAAATCACTTAGACGCCGTCAGGCTGCCAAAATTTTGTTTGCCACCAAGTCTTCGCCGCTCTTGCTACCGAGCTTCGCCCATTACCACCGAGCTTCGCTGTCGCCGCTTCCAGGTACGCCGAGCTTCACCGTTGCCGCTGTGCTTCGCCCTCGCCACTTCCAGGTATGCTGATTTTGCCCTCGCCGTCGCCGCCGACCTTCGGCCTTCCCTCCTTCGTCCCCGTGCCGCCTCCCTCCTCGCCCTCGCCACCGGCAGTCCTCACCCTCGCCGCCAGCCGATTCAAATGGTGCCTTGCATAGATTTCCTTAATCAAAGTTTTGGAACCCTAGGTGCATTGGTCAGTCACCTCAAGAAGATGAACTGTGTCGCCCTAGGTGCATAGATTTACTCAAGTTTTTGAACCCTAGCCATCCCACGAAGGTCTGGGTTAGTTTTTATTTTGCGAAGTGTCAAGCTTAGCCATGCTTATACCGGTAAAAGTTGAATTGTGTGGCAAGGCCACCACTGTTAACGAGCTTAGGGCATAATATACTTGAATATGGGATAATAGTACTCCTTGTGATGAAGATTATCACCCCTCGTGGGAACGAGTTTGTAAGATGTTATTTTCACATGACATTACCAGTGCCAATGGTGTTGTGGGTAGGCATTGTTAGACTCTTGTTGTTTTCAAATGTCGATTTTCTCTACATAATGCTAGTTTAATGTGAACTTGAACCTTTTAATGGAAGATGTGTTCCTTGCGAGTTTAACCGCATCATTGCTCAATAGACTTGTATATATTTAACAAAAAACTTACCGATTCTTGTATGCACTATTTAAACCTGTAATTCTAAATTTGCTGTTTATTTGTGTGCTTGTGATATATGCAATGTTGTCAACTGCTATGTTGTGATCATGAGATGATTAAGAGTAAAAAATGGGTTGGATGATTAGAGGACCAACTAGGGTCGACTAGGATCGATTAGTCGCCCTAGTCGACCTAGTCGGTGGGTAGGTGACTAGGGTCGACTAGGCGACTTGAAAATATTTTGAATTATTCTTGTTTAATTGTTGATATAATTGTTCTTGTCGGCTTTTGATACAAGCAATACACATGCCTATCTAATGCCTTGGTCAGTTGCCTCAAACCCTAGAATGGAACTTGGTCAATCACCTTAGTCATTCGCCTTAAACCCTAGAATGCCTTATCAAACCCTAGAATGCTTCCATCTTTCTTCATGCAACACTTCATGTAGAGTTAATATGCCATTCATTATATTTTTTGTCTTATTAGTTCTAGCATGGAAAGCCTTAAGAAGACTGGTGCTGGTAGTAACAATAAAGAATACAATATGGAGTTTACTAACTCTAGCAGTTTAGGCTCCTTTCACAATCCATCGGATACTTTTTTGAATATAAAAATTAAAAAGACTTCAGAGGATCTCGACTCGGAATATGATCCTGCTGACGAGGTATAGATCACGAATCTTAACTTCAGTAGTTCAAGTTAATGTTGGTTGTCAAGCATACGAAGTCTTATAATTCTTTTCTACCTAGATTAATCGCGAAGACAACAAGGTGACTTCGGCTCCTAAAACCGCAGAAGGTTCTCCAATGGATGAATCCTCAAGTTCACTCAAGCGGAAACAAGGGCAACGAGGTCCCAATAAGGATCCATTGGACTGCATCATGTACATAACAAGGGTCGGTCCAGGTGGGTTTCTCAGAGAACCACTGGATTCAGTTACCAAGTACCAAAATGCATGCGGTTTTCTTGTTAGAGAGCTTGTGTCGATCACAACCGAGAATTGGGGAAAATTACTTGAGAAGACCAAGAATGAGTTGTGGGAAAGAATAAAGAAACAATTCAAGTTCCCGAAAGGCACGAAAGAAGCTGTAAAGAAAGCAACATTGGTCTCTTGTAGCAAGAAGTTCCGTGGCTAGAAGAGTGAAATGAATGTTTATGTTAAGGCCGATAAGGTCCCTAGCTTGAGGAAGATGGGAAAAATCACACAAGCTCAAGGGCAAGAATTTGTTCGTCAAAAGACCACACCTAATGTTAAAGCCCTAATAAGTGCAACTAAGTCAGAGCTAGCCAAAAAGAACAAATACCATCATCGCTTGGGGTCCGCTGGATATGCCCCCAAAGTCCAAAAATAGAATAAGATATTAAACGAAATTACCAGTAAGGGCAATCCTCACCTGTTAGAAGGTTGCGATGAGAGAACTCAACGGTGAGTGTTTGCTCGGTCAGGTTTGACCTGCGAGGGCAAACTTGAAAAGCCCGACTCTGTGAATGAAGTAGAGGAAAAAATGAAAGAAGTAATTGAAAAGCAACAGAAGGGTCTCTTCAAGCCGAAGAGGGAGAATGACCAATTTACCGCTATCCTAGGAAACTCTGAACACAGTGGACAGGTTCGAGCAGTCTCTTCTCAAATGTCTTGGCTAGATGGTTTCCCTAAAGATAAAGACACATATAGAAGACGTGAGAAGTTCAAGAAAACACTTCATGAAACGATTGCTCAAAAGGTCAATGAAAATGTGCAAGAAATAATGGAACAACTTATACAATATGGACAATTAGTAGAACCGAGTACAATGATGGTTCCCATGCCAAATGAGCAATTGGTTTCTCCAACTGCCTACCCTAGCAGCGTAGGTTCCGTGTCAGGCTCAGGATCAACACATAAGTTCGCTGTCAATGATATTGCTAAGGGCAAATCTTGTCGTCTTCTTGTCCCGATCAGCAGAGCGGGGAACAAAACCAAACAGGTTGCCACTGCTATGGCAAAGCCTGATCATGACTTCAACGACAATCCACTTCTGTTGTATTATGTTGTGGTGCAAGTTCTTCAGATCATTGATAATGATTATGAAGATTATGAAATAGACCACATCACACATGAGGGGATCGCGACTCTGGGGCGGACTGTCAAACAATTAATCATTTGGCACTGACGCGATATCGTGTTGAACAATGAGCCGATTTCTAGCCCTGTCGCATGTCAAAATACTACAACCCCATCTTCTAAGGCGATAGTCCAGGAAGATCCACTCCCAGTCCAGGAAGATCCACTCCCCCTAAGTCTCAGCAAGGATGATAACCAAGAGCAACAAGTTGAACAATAGCTTCAAGCAGTACCAGAGCAAGCTATTGCTAGTAAAGAGCAACCAGTTGAGCAACAACTTGAAGTAGTACTAGAGCCACCTGCTGGGAGTAAAGAGCAATCAATTGAACAACAGGTTCAACAACAAGCCAGTGTCCAGCTTCCAACGACTACTCCTCGATCATCAGTGCCTATCAAAGATAGCTCATACGAAATTAAGAAACCTTCATGAGAAGTGTCAAAGTATTTGGAAACTATGAAGGAAAATATTAAAAAATCGAGTGCATCTAGTTCTTCTCATGAGCCAACATTAGAAGATATCGAGGAGTGGAAAGAAGGTGTCATGTATAATCGGCGGACGGCTTTAGTCAAACTAGGAGTTCCAATATACAAGCTTGAGGATGTTCCTCCAAAATTTGAGAATGGGAAGCCGTTCATGACATCCGTACAACTTAGCAAACAACCTGCCCCGCTCAAAAGAATGCACGAGTGGTACATACTTGCCAGCACAAAATATGATCATTCTTGCATCACATTTCGTATTTCAAAAGATGCATTCTAGAGCAGATAAACGAGTCATTTTATTTGAAGAGCTGCATACCCTTTTCCATCGAGGCATGCTCGAAATCAACCTGCTACTCGTCTGGTGCTTGTAAGTGTATCTAATATTTTGCATTTGCTTTTCTTACTACACGTATACACATTTCATGAGATTATAACAATTCTGGACTTCTTGAATAGGATGCAATACATGGATAATGAAAAGATGAAATGCAAGACATGTATCCTTGACCCTACACGGATTGCAAAGACGCTATTCAACGTCAAGGCGGATCGAGACTCAGCACAGTTCAAGCACATGAAAAAAAAAGAATTTGAAAAATCAATCGCAAAACTTAAGAAGGATAGAAGGACATAAGTTGCAGCTTACATTGGATATGTAATATTTAACTTTGTCAGAGACAACAAGGACCTCGTAAAGGCTCCGTACCACTTCGAGTAAGTTCGACACATGACATTGAAATAACAATTATTGCTAATTGTTAACACGTTTGTTTGTATGTGTGCAATAATCACTACATAATCATCTTCATCAAGCCAACGTAGGGTTTGGCAACGGTCTTGGACTCAGCCGATTACCCACCAGAGCGTTACAAAGATTTCCTTTCCATTTAGAAACTGTACATTTATTCAATAATTTTAATTTACACATATTTAGAATGTGTTGAGAAGTTTTATATGACATTTCTTGTATTACAGCGCTTGGCGGTTTTACGCAGAATAACTTGGCAGTCAGAGACCTCCTAATACGAATGCATTAGACATTAAAACATATTATGCTTGTCCGAAGCAGCCTGCTGGGAGTGTCTTATGCAGTTATTATGTATGCGAGCATCTTTGGACCGCCAGCGAATATAGAGTGAATCGTGAGGATGTAAGTTATCCTTAACGTCGATATCTTATTTTCTTACTTTTGAGTTTCATTTTCATTGTAACTAGCATAGTTTAATACTTATATTCTCTGCTATTTAATATTACTAGAAACATTATTTTCATATTTTGATTCCAACTTCAAAATTAAATTTCTCATAGTACAACTGCTCCAAAAATACTAAATAAATTCTTGTATACTCTCACTTTGATCTATACTTTGATTGCAGCACACGAAGAATGTGAACGAAGAATGCCCGGTTTGTAGAAGTATTCCTGGTGGAGGAGTCGACAAGATTGTTGCTGAACTGTGTCAATTCATGCGTCGCAAAATTTTGCACAAAAGAGGGAAGTTCTTTGATGAGAATGGTGCAACTGCTGATGTGCCAAAACTTTGCGACTATGCCAACAGAAACAATTTTTAGTGAAAACTTGTAAACTATGAGATGAATTGTATGTGTAACTTGTACATATGTATATTGTTTTAATGAAATTGACTTCTGTGAGATGACTTCTGTGATGATATTGTTGAATTTTGTGATTATGTTGAATTGACCTGGAAATTAGAAATAACAGCAAGTAGTACTGCATACGGTATAACTTATCATAGAAGGTTATTTACCTACGGCTAGAATTGCATGTGAAATATCATTATCACAGGCGGCTAGATATAGGTAAAGAACCATTTGTGATAACCTAATTATCACAAACGGTTACTGTTATGGTACAAACCGGCTACGATAAACTGTCTTTACAGGCGGCTCGTTGTAGGTAAAGATCCGCCTGTGATAACACAATTATCATAGGTGGTTATGTATGCTGCACGACCCACCTGTGATAATATGTCTTCACGGGCAGCTAGCCTAAGTAAAGAACCACCTGTGATAATGTGTCTTCATAGGAAGTTTCACTTCTCCGCCTGTGAAATTGCGGATTATCACAAGCTCTTCGTTTCAGGCGGTTTTAGAAACCGTGTGTGATAATAGGTTTGGAGCCGCCTGCGATGAGGATTATTGTAGCAGTGATGTGTGCTCGCCATGGAAGAAGCTGCGGCTGACGGGGTGGGGGGGACCCACTGGCGGAGAGAAGAGTGGAAATTGAAAGCGCAGGCTGGGGTGAAAATGGGAGTTCGGCCCGAACACTATTGTTTTTTTTATTCAATTCAAGTTTCGACAAGGTTCTACCGTGTTTCAAATTTTAAATTTGTGACACATACGTATAGCATGATGCATAATTAAACATTTTATTTTATTCCCCTTCTATAGAATTCGAGTGTAACAGATCTTTGGGTTGCAGTTCAGCTAATATGTTATGAGAGAAATGTCGTAACAAGCCTATATTACAATTAAATGGGAAAGATAGTTGACCTACACATGAACATTGGATTGAAGCGAACGACTAGAGTGTAATCAGCCATTTGGTGCAATCGTGCAAAAATTCAGTCAGCACCACAAGATCTAATTCATATGGCCACTACATTTTTACGCTTAAACGCTCCCATATAGTAACATATATGCACAGCAAACACTATTGATAGGTGTAAGGGCTTAAGTTTAAAAATGCAGTAGTCATAGGATTTATATCGTGTGGTGCAGATTGAATTTTTGCACGATTGCACCAAATGGCTGGTTGCACTCTACTTGTTGTAATGCCTGGTTCTTGCAAAAGAAACCAAACGTCTCTTTGTGTGTGACAGGATCAATTTCGACATCACACACGAGCACAAAATGTAATATCATAATATAATAAGCCAAGCTCGATATCATAATAAGCCAACTACGGCGAGTACATCATCCAAGATACATAAATGACCCGTAGGTCTGAATGGAAAACTCATGAGCAGCGGATAAGCAGAAGCGAAAACTCCATCGTAGGCGCCGTCAGTGGGAACACCTGGTGTCGAAGTGTAGCAACGATACTTCCCCTGGTACTACTAAAGTGTAGTCCGCGGAGGTTTGTATTTAGGCGGGGCGCGCGTAAGATCAAGAACAAGAGGTAAACACCGAGGGTTTTTACGTGGTTGGAGCCGCCTGAGCGTAATACCCTACTCCACGGGGTGGTTGTTGATTCTATGCGTGTGTATGCGTAGTGAGTGTCTGAGATTGCTTGTATGTGTTTGAGCTTGCCCTCTACCGTATGGCGCAACCCTTTTATATGCTAAGGACTGGCCTTTACATTGTATGTCTGGCCCAACAAGTGGCCTCGGCTATCATAAACACTCTATACATGATCTACTGGTGTTATGGGTGATTAACACTATGATAACGTGGCTTAATGGCGGTGTTATCAGTCTTGATAGTCCTCTGATCGTGCATCATTAATATATCTTTAATGATGCATTAACCAGGTCTTGTAATAGCTGTTTAATAGCCTCTTGAATGTCCGTGGCATTGGAGATCCAACTGTCTTCTTGTTGCAGGCTTAGTTCCGAAGGTCTGACACATGGCAGCTCTGGAGCTTCCTTTGCGGGGAGGCAGGTCCGGAGCTACTTAACACGTGGCAGCACCGGAGCTTCCCTCTACTGGGGGTTAGGTCCGGAGCTTCTGGACACTTGGCAACACCGGAGCTTTCCTGTGAAGGGAGGTAGGTCCGACCCTGCAGGACACTTAGTAGCTCCAGAGCTACCCAAACGAGGGAGGCGGGACCAGTGCTGCGGGATATGTGTTGCCTTCGAAAGTCTTCAACAATGGAGAGCAGAACTCCATGACTTTATCCATAGTATCAGGGGGTACCCGATATTAAGGATACCGACACCTGCCTAGCACTGGACTCTAGCGTCGTCCCCATCGAACTCCTCCTCCATCGCTCCACCACTGGGTCCTGAGCAGCAAGGTGTGCTGTGACGCCCAGTTCCGAAAATGAACAAAGCTAACGCATATGTGTGCCCAGGATGTTCAACACACATACACGAGTGATTCACAAATGATAAACAGATAATTACCACAGCTCAAATTACTAAATAA
This sequence comes from Tuctoria greenei, assembly GCA_036927565.1. Classification (NCBI taxonomy): domain Eukaryota; kingdom Viridiplantae; phylum Streptophyta; class Magnoliopsida; order Poales; family Poaceae; genus Tuctoria; species Tuctoria greenei. The sequence continues at coordinate 7,801,241 of JAYESD010000005.1, forward strand.
GTACCCTTATTACATAATTCATTAAATCCTCGAATACAAGCTCTAATGAATATTAATGATAAGTTCAACTAATGCAGCGGAAATAAACTAATTAAGCAACTAAGCAAACTAAGCGAAAGGGAATAGCGCAACTCCATGCAACACCACAGGCAAAGCTGACGGTAGACACAGCCTAGATCTCCACATTATCGCCATTAAACTCACAATTCTGACCTGCAACTGTTGGGGTGGGGGATTGCAAGAGTGAGTACATGTCGTACTCAGCAAGTGTGGAAAGTATGACATGTGGCTTATTCAAATGACGACAATAATAATGGCTAAGTGCCGAAAAGTACAGTAAAACATTTGAAAAGCATTATCCTACGTCTATGGGAGACAATCCCATCATAACCATCATATTAACAAAATATTAACCATATGCAATTATTGCCAACATCATCATTATCCATGTCCAGTTACCGTAACTCAAATTCATATCCGTAACCATAATCCATAAACCATAACCATTACCAACCCGTAACCATAAACCACACACAACCATCCCAAATCCCAATTCCAACTCTAATCATGTAGGTCATCCAGGCGCTCATAACCGGGAGCACGGCTATCATGATAGTTTTAATACTCTGCAGAGTTTGTACCACTTTACCCACGTGTTTGTGATTTCATCACCCGTCGGCGACTGAAGAACCTCTCTTATGCCAATTACACTTCCTTTGATGTATGGCCAAGAGATCACAAAATAGCCTTTACAAAGGGATTACTAGCCTATTCAGACCCCACTGAGGTTTCACCGGTGGCGATGTCTCCCACTGAGCACATCTTCAACCAAGGGCCCCCTCTTGAGCCATTCGGATCCCAGGGTAGTCCCACCAATCATCAACAAACCCAATCCGACTACCCCTTCCCCGAGCATCCACAATGGTCCAAACAGCACTAGCAAAGCCCTAATTAATCAGCTACGCCGCACCCATACTTGGCCTCGTGGTGGCACTGTAGTCCTGGCGTATTCTCGCATGAACCGGTCCTTAGATCTAAAGCAAGCAAACCACCATAACATCCAACCCATTCACATACCAAGCTTGTTTAGATCACCCATCACCATACCGTATCGACCAGTTCACATTAACCAGAACATCATTAATGCGTAATTAAATGTGTAATGTTGTTTGCTATCCCAATTAATTAAGCGAAGCAAAAAGGTAAAAACCCTTCCCGACTCTCTACCATATATCCCAGGTGACAAGGGTGGTCAAACAAAACTAGTAAACTTCCTACCATAGGATTCCCATCAAATTGACACAAGCATGCAGTTTGCAAACAAAACATTTATTTTAAAAATAGGATCAATATGCTTCAAGGACACTTGCCTTGCTCCGGCGGATGGGGTTGTTCAAGCGCTTCGAAGTCTTGATTTTGGAAATCCTCGTATGCGGCCTCTTGAGCACGTTCCTCTACGCGTGATCATACATACAAGAAAACATATACAATTCAACATAATGCACACAAAATAATCAACATGCAATGACATGCATGCATGCACAGTTTAATAATTAATTTACTACGGTCGTTTAATAATTAGATGCGACTAGTTCATACGTGTTCATATGAGTTTACGGGGACTTTAGGGTAGATTAATGCTGCTGAAATAAAATTTATGGTGCAACTAAAATTAATTTACGCCTACTAGATTCAATACGGTCGCAAAAATTCGCATCGGAAACGGACCCTACCGTAGATCTGACGGCGTGACGGTCGCGGAACAAATGCGACGCGTAGACGAAGTGGATGGCGCGGCAGTACCTCGGCGGCACGACGACGGTGACGATCTCCGGCGGACGGTGGCACCCTCCTCTTTTTCTTCCTCTTCTTCCCCTCTTTTTTTTTCCTCTCTTTTCTTCCCCCTTCTTTTCCTGGCGGCGCAGCTCTGGTGCCTTTTTTTTTCTACCGGCGGCTGGCTCTCTGGCGGCGGCGTTTCTGGGATCGGGGAAAACCCCTAGGGACCTAGGTCCTTTTTATAGGGGCGGCTAGGGCCGGCGCTGGGAGTTGGGATCGAGCGGCGTCCGGAGCGGTCAGCGCAAAAAAAATCGGCGGGGTCGGTTGCTGGGGCCGGCACGCGGTGCGAGGGAGGCGGGAGCGTGCGGCGTGGGAGGCGGGGCCCAGGCGCTGGCCAGGCGGCGCGTGCAGGAGGCGGGGTCGCGCGCGCTGCGCGATGCGGGCGGGGCGAGCGCGGGGCTGGAGCGGCGGGCGCGTCGCACGCACGTGAGTGCGCGCGGTGGCTTTAGGGCGCGGGCGAGCGGCCGGCTCGGGCCGAGCGCTGGAATCGCGCTGGGCGCGTTGCCGTGGGAGCGGGGGAAATCAGGCGGGGTGGGGCCAACGCACGTGGCCCGGTCGGCGTGAGCGGGAGCGCTGCATCGGGAGGGCGCGCGTGGAGGCAGGGGCACGCGGCCGGGCTGGCGCGGGGGCCTAGGCAGCGGTGGGCCCCGGGTGGGCGTGGGCGGGAGCTGGGAAGGCGGCGCGTGCGGCTGAGCGGGAGCGGCGGGAACGGGCGTGGGGGCGGGGCCCGGGCGGCGTGACCGCAGGCGGCGTGGGAGCGGGGAGGGCGGCGGGGCCAGCGCCCTCGGTCGGCGCGGGAGCCAAGGCGCGGCTGGCGCAGCGCGGCAGGGTGGGGGCCCTCGGGGCGGGCCCGTACGGCGGCATCGGGGCGCGGCGAGCGGCCGGCTCGGGGCGGGGCCCGGCGCCTCGCGTGCGGGCGTGGCCGGCTGGCGGCTCGGCCGTCGGCCGGCGGGGACTTTTTTTTTCTTTTTTTTTTGAAACATATTACTTTTTTTTTATTATTTATTTATCTTATTTATTTTATTCATTTATTATTATATATATATTTATTATCATACAATCTATTATTTTATATTTTTTTTTATTTTAATTTTCTTTTTATACTTCCTTTTATAATTTATGTTATTTATTATATTTATTTCATATATAAATATTATTCATGTTATATATTTATTATTTATTATTATTATAATGTATATTATTAATATTATTTTATTTATTTTTATATATTGTTATATATTATTTATATATATACTTATATATATTTTTATTATTATTTTTATACTTATTTCTCATTACAAGTTTTAGACAATAATTATTATTTTCTATTTCTTCTTTTGCTACATACATTTGTATATTTTATCATTTTTCTTTTATCCTACTAATGTTTAATGCATGATCATGTATGCAATGCAAGATGCGAAAATTTAGGGTGTTACAATTCTACCCCCCTTAAAATGAATCTCGCCCTCGAGATTCGATAGCGTGGAGAAAAGGTGAGGGAATTATGCCTTCAGGTCTTCTTCACGTTCCCATGTAGCTTCGGTTTCCGTATGGTGTTTCTTTTCCACTTTGCACCAACGGATCCTCTTATTCCTCGTGAATCCAAAACAATGAGGTTGGCGGAGAAGTCTACCCCCCTTATTCTAAGGCTTATTTTTGGACACACTATATTTGTCTTCATCTCTCCTCCAGGAGACTTAACCAATAGAGTAGACTTCATATGAGAGATAGGCAAACTATACTTGGTGACATACTTCGATGCAATGAATGAATGCGATGCTCTAGAATCATATAACACAGTCGCGGGGTTGGAGTTAGCAAGAAACATACCAGTGACCACGTCATTCGCTTGTTGAGCATCCTCCGTAGAGACATGGTTCACATTGCCACGAGCAAAATTCTGTTGTCCACGGTTTCCTTGTGGCTGTACTCCATTAGGTCTTGGGTTTTGTCTCGGCGCATTGCTTCCTTGACCAAGGCCTGACTTAGGACATTGATTCGCAAAGTGTCCAGCTTCTCCACAAGTATAGCACCTCTTGACTCCACCAGAATTATTAGGACGAGCTTGGTTTTGAGCATTGGTTCCAGGAAAATCAGCACGAGGTGCATAAGGCATTGCTTGCATATCAGGGCGCTGCTGCACAAACTGAGTTGGGTGTGGTGCATAACCAGGGCGCTGAGCAGGAATAGGGGAGCTGTAATGAGGCGCATTTGGTGGTGCAAGGCGAGGGCGCACATTACTTCCTTTTTGTTGTCCTTGATACAGCGCTTTCCTCTTGATTTCTTGCTCCATCTCACGGATCTTGTTCTCAACTACAATTGCTTTGTCCACAAGCTTCTGGAAATTGGCATAATCGCAGTTGAGTAGTTGCACTTGGATCTCATTGTTGAGGCCTCTCATGAACAAATATTGCTTCCGCCTGTCTCGACTAACATCCTCGGGCGCATACCTTGAGAGTTGAGTGAACTTGTTGAAATATTCACTCACACTTGATCTTCCTTGCCTTAAGTTCTCGAATTCTTGCCTCTTCAAGATCATAACACCTTCCGGTACATAATGAGAACGGAAGTTCTCTTTGAATTCTGCCCAGGTGATCCTCTCTTGATTCTCATGAGCATTGCATAGTGAATCCCACCAATTGGCGGCTGCCCCAACGAGTTGATGAGAAGCAAATAGGACCTTCTCTCGGTCACAGCATTGGACAATAGCAAGTTTCTTCTCCACGGACTTGAGCCAATCATCAGCATCCATAGGGTCAGCAGCTTGAGCAAAAGTTGGCGGTCTAGTCCTCATAAACTCTCCCAATCGGTCATGAGGAGGCGGGGGTGGCGGTGGAGGCATGTGGGGCTGATTGTTGATATTGCCAGCCTGCAGCTGTCCCATAGTTTGTATCATGGTCTGCATGAGCTGGTTTTGCATGGCCAATAGCTGCTCAATATTGATGGCTCCATGAGCAGGTCCTTGTCCATTGTTGTTCTGAGGTTCTCCATTGTTCTCCTCCTCGTCATTGGCATCCCTCTGGTTGCGAGTCCTCACCATCTAGAGAAAAGCAGTAGGTAAGAATTTAGAAACGTCCCCAACTATATGCATCAAGGGATATGAAGCTAACTGACTAGCTACACTAGCCTAGGTGGACATGGCAATGCTAAGGCATCCCAAAATCCTCTATTAAGCACACAAGCAAACCATATATAGCAAACAGCACACCAACAAAAACACATCGTTTCCTGAGTGCTCCTTTGTGCTTTAAAGTGTCCATTCTATCTAGGCTGCGTCCTACAGTCAACCTGTGGCTCTGATACCAATCTGTGACGCCCGGTTCCAAAAATGAACCAAGCTAACGCATATGTGTGCCCAGGATGTTCAACACACATACACGAATGATTCACAAATGATAAACAGATAATTACCACAGCTCAAATTACTAAATAAGTACTCTTATTACATAATTCATTAAATCCTCGAATACAAGCTCTAATGAATATTAATGATAAGTTCAACTAATGCAGCGGAAATAAACTAATTAAGCAACTAAGCAAACTAAGCGAAAGGGAATAGCGCAACTCCATGCAACACCACAGGCAAAGCTGACGGTAGACACAGCCTAGATCTCCACATTATCGCCATTAAACTCACAATTTTGACCTGCAACTGTTGGGGTGGGGGATTGCAAGAGTGAGTACATGTCGTACTCAGCAAGTGTGGAAAGTATGACATGTGGCTTATTCAAATGACGACAATAATAATGGCTAAGTGCCGAAAAGTACAGTAAAACATTTGAAAAGCATTATCCTACGTCTATGGGAGACAATCCCATCATAACCATCATATTAACAAAATATTAACCATATGCAATTATTGCCAACATCATCATTATCCATGTCCAGTTACCGTAACTCAAATTCATATCCGTAACCATAATCCATAAACCATAACCATTACCAACCCGTAACCATAAACCACACACAACCATCCCAAATCCCAATTCCAACTCTAATCATGTAGGTCATCCAGGCGCTCATAACTGGGAGCACGGCTATCATGATAGTTTTAATACTCTGCAGAGTTTGTACCACTTTACCCACGTGTTTGTGATTTCATCACCCGTCGGCGACTGAAGAACCTCTCTTATGCCAATTACACTTCCTTTGATGTATGGCCAAGAGATCACAAAATAGCCTTTACAAAGGGATTACTAGCCTATTCAGACCCCACTGAGGTTTCACCGGTGGCGATGTCTCCCACTGAGCACATCTTCAACCAAGGGCCCCCTCTTGAGCCATTCGGATCCCAGGGTAGTCCCACCAATCACCAACAAACCCAATCCGACTACCCCTTCCCCGAGCATCCACAATGGTCCAAACAGCACTAGCAAAGCCCTAATTAATCAGCTACGCCGCACCCATACTTGGCCTCGTGGTGGCACTGTAGTCCTGGCGTATTCTCGCATGAACCGGTCCTTAGATCTAAAGCAAGCAAACCACCATAACATCCAACCCATTCACATACCAAGCTTGTTTAGATCACCCATCACCATACCGTATCGACCAGTTCACATTAACCAGAACATCATTAATGCGTAATTAAATGTGTAATGTTGTTTGCTATCCCAATTAATTAAGCGAAGCAAAAAGGTAAAAACCCTTCCCGACTCTCTACCATATATCCCAGGTGACAAGGGTGGTCAAACAAAACTAGTAAACTTCCTACCATAGGATTCCCATCAAATTGACACAAGCATGCAGTTTGCAAACAAAACATTTATTTTAAAAATAGGATCAATATGCTTCAAGGACACTTGCCTTGCTCCGGCGGATGGGGTTGTTCAAGCGCTTCGAAGTCTTGATTTTGGAAATCCTCGTATGCGGCCTCTTGAGCACGTTCCTCTACGCGTGATCATACATACAAGAAAACATATACAATTCAACATAATGCACACAAAATAATCAACATGCAATGACATGCATGCATGCACAGTTTAATAATTAATTTACTACGGTCGTTTAATAATTAGATGCGACTAGTTCATACGTGTTCATATGAGTTTACGGGGACTTTAGGGTAGATTAATGCTGCTGAAATAAAATTTATGGTGCAACTAAAATTAATTTACGCCTACTAGATTCAATACGGTCGCAAAAATTCGCATCGGAAACGGACCCTACCGTAGATCTGACGGCGTGACGGTCGCGGAACAAATGCGACGCGTAGACGAAGTGGATGGCGCGGCAGTACCTCGGCGGCACGACGACGGTGACGATCTCCGGCGGACGGTGGCACCCTCCTCTTTTTCTTCCTCTTCTTCCCCTCTTTTTTTTTCCTCTCTTTTCTTCCCCCTTCTTTTCCTGGCGGCGCAGCTCTGGTGCCTTTTTTTTTCTACCGGCGGCTGGCTCTCTGGCGGCGGCGTTTCTGGGATCGGGGAAAACCCCTAGGGACCTAGGTCCTTTTTATAGGGGCGGCTAGGGCCGGCGCTGGGAGTTGGGATCGAGCGGCGTCCGGAGCGGTCAGCGCAAAAAAAATCGGCGGGGTCGGTTGCTGGGGCCGGCACGCGGTGCGAGGGAGGCGGGAGCGTGCGGCGTGGGAGGCGGGGCCCAGGCGCTGGCCAGGCGGCGCGTGCAGGAGGCGGGGTCGCGCGCGCTGCGCGATGCGGGCGGGGCGAGCGCGGGGCTGGAGCGGCGGGCGCGTCGCACGCACGTGAGTGCGCGCGGTGGCTTTAGGGCGCGGGCGAGCGGCCGGCTCGGGCCGAGCGCTGGAATCGCGCTGGGCGCGTTGCCGTGGGAGCGGGGGAAATCAGGCGGGGTGGGGCCAACGCACGTGGCCCGGTCGGCGTGAGCGGGAGCGCTGCATCGGGAGGGCGCGCGTGGAGGCAGGGGCACGCGGCCGGGCTGGCGCGGGGGCCTAGGCAGCGGTGGGCCCCGGGTGGGCGTGGGCGGGAGCTGGGAAGGCGGCGCGTGCGGCTGAGCGGGAGCGGCGGGAACGGGCGTGGGGGCGGGGCCCGGGCGGCGTGACCGCAGGCGGCGTGGGAGCGGGAGGGCGGCGGGGCCAGCGCCCTCGGTCGGCGCGGGAGCCAAGGCGCGGCTGGCGCAGCGCGGCAGGGTGGGGGCCCTCGGGGCGGGCCCGTACGGCGGCATCGGGGCGCGGCGAGCGGCCGGCTCGGGGCGGGGCCCGGCGCCTCGCGTGCGGGCGTGGCCGGCTGGCGGCTCGGCCGTCGGCCGGCGGGGACTTTTTTTTTTCTTTTTTTTTTGAAACATATTACTTTTTTTTATTATTTATTTATCTTATTTATTTTATTCATTTATTATTATATATATATTTATTATCATACAATCTATTATTTTATATTTTTTTTATTTTACTTTTCTTTTTATACTTCCTTTTATAATTTATGTTATTTATTATATTTATTTCATATATAAATATTATTCATGTTATATATTTATTATTTATTATTATTATAATGTATATTATTAATATTATTTTATATATTTTTATATATTGTTATATATTATTTATATATATACTTATATATATTTTTATTATTATTTTTATACTTATTTCTCATTACAAGTTTTAGACAATAATTATTATTTTCTATTTCTTCTTTTGCTACATACATTTGTATATTTTATCATTTTTCTTTTATCCTACTAATGTTTAATGCATGATCATGTATGCAATGCAAGATGCGAAAATTTAGGGTGTTACATGTGCACACAAAGAAAAAGGAAAACAAGCAAGCGTGAGTACCTAATATACTCCGCAAATGTGGGAAGTTATGACATGCGGGCTATTCAATGAGGGAAAAGTGACACGGGGTTAAGCCTCTATGCAACACCTTATTCCTTATGTTGACCTTAGCATCCTATTTACTAGGTGAAGGACACATCTATCCAATAATAGTATAAAGCATCGGGTTACAACCACCCAACTCTCCACCGTCCAGGTTACCCACCTGGAGACCAACTCATCGGGTTCCCTCCATCCGGCTACCAACCAACCAACCAGCCAGTCCCAACTAATCGAGGTTGATCTTTTCAAGCGCGCTCATGACTGTGAGCACGACTATTTAGATAGTTTTGATACTCTATAGAGTTTGTACCACTTTACCCACAGGTTGTGATTTCATCCCCTGTCTCCAGGTGGACTAAAACCTCCCTGACGCCCATGACTCGTCGGTCACATTACACACTTTCGTAGGTGTGCGGCCAGAAGGTCACAATGAAGCCTTTACAAAGGGTCCCCCGACAGGTACAAGCACTCTAAAATTTTGCATACCACCACATACTGGAGTACACCCTCCACCGTAGCAGCCCCATCTTGAGCCTTGCGGATCCCAGAGCAGGTAACTCTGAACTTGTTCCCCGCATCGAACGTTGCCCATACCCATTGAAAGATCTCCTAATTACTCAGATAAGATGTTCCAAACCATCTTGTGGTGGCACAAAAATGCCTAGAATTGCTACGCAAGGAACCGGTCCTTAGAATTTACGCAGGCCTCTAACAACGAACCTGAGTCTCGTGCGTACTACACCCACCACGTCAACCTACCTGCGAGATTCCTCTCAACTACATCCCACCGCCAAAGCCACAGTAATGCATATTATAGTAAAGTAGACAGATTAGCAATTTAAATAAAGTTACCCCCAACTATGATAGCATGGCTAAGAAGTTGTAACCACCCAAAAATACCCTGACATCTACCCAAAAGAGCGACAAGGAATAATATGGAAAACTAGGAAAACACCCTAACATAGGATTCCAATTTGACATTGCATGCATCTAAATTCTAACTACATCCTTAATATTTTCCTAACCCGTGCAAAGTGATCAAGGACACTTGCCTGGAATGTGAGGGTCGAAGAGGTCAAACTCCTGGTCCTGAAGATTGTAGCTCGTCTCCAGGATCACCTCTATATACTTCGCCACGTGCAAGAAAATGAAATACAGGAAATACGCACAAGCACACAAATAATTGCATAGAGACAATAAAACATGCAACACATATCCATTCCATTAGCAAGCTCACACAGGAGAGACTAAATACAAGGCCTAATGTAATTACACTACTCTAGATTACATTTTATTATCTAGTGCCTATGTCAAGTTTCATTTAAAAGGGTGCACAACATATTTTATTAGCTGTTTATATAGTTATTATAGATGAATAAACATTTATAACATTTTTTATGGTTTAAATGTGTAGGTTCAACATGCTAAGGGGCATTTTCATAATTATTAGCGAAGTTCCAGATGTTGAAATATAAAAACAGCAAGTTCTAAGGATTGTATAAGCAAAAAACATCAATTAGGGGCAATTCTGTAATTTTACAGAAGTTCCCCAGGGGCTAAAATGCTAAATCCAAGAGGTACAGGGGTGTTTTTATGAAACCAGGGGGCCTAATTGTAATTAATTAGAATGTTCTAGGGGCTAATCAGCTAAAATAGTAGTGTACAGAAAATTAAAATGCCAAAACGGAAAGCTACAGAGGCTAGATTATTAATTTACAGCTTAAACCGTGATTTATAGTAATTCCAGAGGCTAGCAAGTAAAAGGTGAGGACCTATTTGCAAGAAAACTGAAAGTTCCAGGGTTGTGAGTGTAAAAGCGATGAAGGGTTACACGGGATAGACACTGGACAGCCGGATTTGAATTCAATGGCTCAAATTAGATCAGCGAAGGGGTACGCTGCGGATTTAAAACAGCCGTCTGATCTAAGATGGACGACCGAGATCCAAAGGCCATGTGGCCTCCTCTGGACCAACGTTTTCAAAACGAACGACTGAGATCTAAAATAACGAAGGGGTATCGCACGGTCTAATCCCGACCGTGGATCCTAAATCCGAGGGCCAGGAGGTGCCCCAGCCGGATCTGCTCGCTGACGGCGGCCTCGAAGGGCGGCACACCATGGCCGAGCCCAGGAGCTTGTCGGCGTTGCGAAATTCGCGCTAGGAGAACCCTAATCCCCAAATCTAAGCCTACAGATTGAATGAGGGGAGCCTAACGAACTCGCCCAAAGGGTTTTCGCAGGCCTCCGAGGCATGACACAGCGATCACGACGCGAGGGGCGAGGGAGCTTGCCGGAGCTCACGGGTCTACACCTACACGACCCTAAGCCTACATCTAAACGCACGAAGAGAGAGAGAGAGAGAGAGAGAGAGAGAGAGAGAGAGAGGGAGGCGTCGCGAGCTCACCGAGGGTGGTTCCAGCCTCGGGGAAGAGTGGAAGACTGCTCGCGTTGTTGAGGAAGATGGCAACTCATCAGGTCTTCGGTGCAGCAATGTAACAGTGATGATCTCCCGCGCTCACCTTACACGGGAGGTGTTTTGAGCCAAACGAAACACTACGACAAGGTTAGATTGAGACCAAATCGAACGGATGCTAAGGAACGCCGGAAAGGGCAGAAACTCACCAAGGGTCTCGCCGGGCTAGGCTTTGCACCTCGCGGCGCGTCGGGGAAGGACTCTCGCGACTTCGAAGTGTCCCTGTGAGTTGAGGTGATGGTGAGTTCGAGGGACAAGGAAGGGAGGAGGTAGAATCGGCGCGGCTTGGTGGTTTACCGTGGTGAGACGGCGGCGGAGCAGGGCTCCCGCGCTGTGCACAAACCGGGAGCAAGGAGGCAATTAGATCCAGGGGCGATTTAAAGGGAGGAAGCTTCTTGGCGGGCACCAAAGCTAGGGACCGGACATCTCTGGATTGGAGGGATTTTCTTGGTGTCCGCGCTCGGCGGGTTCACGCGATACGCGTGATATCGCGCGCATGAGAGAGGCGGGAGAGGAAGGAAAAGCTGACGGGTGGGGCCCGCCGTCAGCGACTGGAAGGAAAATGACACGGACGCTAGCGGATCCGAGGCGCGTGCGAGTGGGCTGGCAGGGCGTGAGCCAAAAGAGAGGGGAGTGGACCGCGGCTGGGGAAAGAGGAGGGGTGGGCCGGCTGAGAAAAAGTTGAGGTGGGCCTTGAGGGAGAAATGGGTTTTTGCCCAAGGTGAGTTTAAAAGTGAAGAAACTTTCTTCTAATTTCAGATTAGGGTTTCTAATTTCAATTTTTAACTAGTGCTTTGCAAATTTAAACTCAAATCAATCATCACAAAGCAGCAAAAAGAAATCTAGCCCCGTTATATAATTTGGGGTGTTACATTTATTTCCTGGATTGAATGAGGAATTATAATCATGTTAAGTTAAAGGTGGATACTTTCATTATAAATATTCATTAAATGCTACAGAAAATATTTTTTCTTATAAATGACAACATATATAACAATTTCTAAATTTTAATATGCATGTTCGACGATTTTGAACATTCAGAACATTTAAATCTCGCATAGCGTGGATGCTTTCTTTCTTGTTCTATATATAGAGAAGTTTATATACACGAAGCTCAAGATATAACATCCCTGGTTCTCTCAATTAGTTGGTTCACATACCACAAACTGGCACTTATTAAGATGCCATCCGGTAAGGCAGTATTGCTCCTCCTCGCAGTGTTCGCAGCAGTTAGTCTAGACTTTGGTGTGAGTGCTGCTGGTACTGAAGATTGTACTGCACAGCAGAAGAACGAACTCGTGGAAGCATGTAAGAGAAACATCGCCAGCAACGACGACTCCCCGCTCCCGGAGAAAGACAAGGCCTGTTGTCAGCTGGTAAGACGGCTTCTCAAAATCAACAGCCGTGTATTGTTCTGTATCGGCAACATACTTACATCTGAGGAGAGGGTTAAGTACCCCAAAATCAAGATTATTGCTCTTACATTAGACTGTTTGTGATGGAGGGGCATGGCTGTACTAAGAAGTGTGAGAGAGATTTAATAAAAAAGTGATCATGTTGGCATGTGTTTTCCATTGAATAAAAGTGTGATAAAAAGTTTACTATATTGGGTGCAGTCCTAGAACTACTAAAGTTGAAAGTCACACACGGATGATGTGATTGTAATTTCTCTGATCTTTTGAATCTTTTAACAGAAATTCTTCCAAATCTAAATAAACTGCCCAGAAGCACTTATAAAACGAAGAAACTTCTTTGTCCGATGACACTAGGTGTGACAAAAATGCACGCTTGTGTGAACCATTGTATTATGTATCTCAAAGAGCATGAACTCACAACTAGATGCCCCATCTGCGGTGTCAGTAAATACAAGAAGAACTACAATCACCAGTATGTTACCAACATGAATAAGTTCAGAATAATAAGAAGTTTCTTAATGGCTCTGAAGGTGACGATGACGATACTTCTGACGTTACAGACGGGAAAAATAAGAGAAAAATTCCTGTCTTGGTGATGTGGTACCTTCCATCAATTGATCGATTGAGGTGTTTGTTTTCAAACTCTAGGGAGGCTGAAATTATGTGTTGGCATTCCGAGCAGCGCAAAAGAATGAAAAACATATTCGACACCTTGGTGGTGCAACCCACTGGGAAAATTTTGATATTCAGTATCCAGAATTTGCAAGCGAAATCAGAAATGTAAGGTTTTCCTTGGGTACAGACGGAATGAATCCGTTTTGTGAAAAAAAGAGCATACACAACACATGGCCCGTGGTCTTAACGATGTACAACCTACCGATGTGGTTGTATCACAAAAAGAAATATATTTTATTATATGTTCTTATCCAAGGTCCAAAACAACCAGACATCGAGGAAAACAAATGACGGATTAAAATCACGTATGGACCTAGTAAATCTTGATATGAGACCAGAGCTTCACCAAGTAGAAAAGGCGAACGAGAAGCATTACCTTCCCCTAGCCAGCTACAACTTGACACTACAAGAGAAAAAGGAAATTTGCGAATGCTTGTGTGGGATCAAAGTGCCCATGAGTTTCTCATCCAATATCCGCAAACTAGTCTTGATGAAAGACTTGTCTTTATTCGGCTATAATTCTTACGACTGTCACATGATGATGACAGTATTCCTTGCCATTGCAATATGGGTCATCGAACCTAAGCATATAAATGTTGTCATCATACATTTGTGTTACTTCTTCAATGTAGTATCGCAAAATATGATAACTCGTGAAGATTTAGACTATATGAAAACGTACATCATCGGAGCTATGTGCAAGCTTGAGATGTGTTTGCCACCATCCTTTTTTGATATGCAAGTACACCTAATCATACATCTTGTTGATCATATAAAATCATTGAGACCACTATATTTACATCATATGTTTTTGTTGGACAGATATTTAGGAGTATTAAAAGGTTATGTGCGGAACTGTGCTCAACCAGAGGGTTCAATTATGAAAGGATACACCACTGAAGAAGTGATTGAGGGTTGCGCTGATTATATCAAATATGAAATACCGATAGGTGTGCCTATACCAGTACATGAGGGTAGACTACGTGGGAGAGGCAAAGTGGGTAAGAAAACTTTTATACTTCAAGATTATAATAATATACATCGTACACATTTTGGTGTACTACAACAACTCGCAATAGCTGAGTCGTACATCAAGGAACACCAAATTGATCTTCACAAAAAAAACCAAGACCGCACGGAGGACTGGATCGAGAAATAGCACAGAAGATGTTTTACTGAATGGTTAATGGACAAAAATATACCATACAAAAACTCTATAGAAGAGGCAACAATGAAGAAGTTAGCTTCTGGCCCATCTGCTTTGGTGACATCATGGCAAGCATATGACATCAATGGTTATACATTTTACCCTATGGAAAAATACGGTAAGAGTGTTGCACAAAATAGTGGTGTTCGTATAGAGTCTTATGATCTACAAGTGCAGAAGACCACATACTTTGGGTTCATAGAGGAAATATGGGAACTCAATTATGGCGAAAGAATGGTAATGCATGTATTTTAGTGCCAATGGATCAGACATCCTGATGGTGTGAAAGTGGACAACTACGGGTTGACACTGGTACACTCGAACAAAGTGGGTTATAAAAATGATCCGTGGGTTCTCGCCGATCGTGTTGCACAAGTTTTTTAGGTACAAGATCCATGAACTGAGAAGATACACGTAGTTGTTCCTGAAAAGCAAAATATTGTTGGAGTTGAGAATATGGAAGATAATGAAGAGGAATATAATCAGTATGAAGAGATGTACCTTTTCACCAAACCAGAAAATATCAAGCGTGTAGAGAGAAGCATTAAAAAGGATCTGAAATCCTATATGTGAGAAGATGTCAATGTTGGAAACAATGTATGATATATATTGTATATATTTGAATCCTCTAAAATCAACTTAGAACAATGCTATATTTCAGCTTTAGATAGCATGTTTCAAACATCATTAAATTCATCTTCTATAGAGAGGACTAATTTGGACAAGTGATCCTTTCGGCTTGCCTATCATATTTGTCATCTTCACCTGTTTCATAAGTTATCAAATTGTATGTGTATACAAATTTCTTCTGACCTATGATGCTAATGGCTTGCCTTTCAACAGTTGGGTTCCAAACAACACCTAGAAGCACAACTCTTGAAGCTCCGTCAAGCTAATCCCATCACAGCAAGCTCTTGTAGATGCAAGTAACACCCGAAACTCATAATTTGGATTGTTAAAAGCTTCAATTGAAGCCTGACGATACTTTGGAAGAATTTTCCCATCCATTTGAAAGATTTTTTGCCCTTCTCTCCATTTCAAAAACTTATGAAGATGCTACTTTATCAGTTCTAATGGCTGAATATATTGACTAAAAATCAGTACCATCTCTCCTAGTGCTTCACACAAGCGATGAAGCGAACAACTTCAATCACAAATCTTGTTTTTGTTCCTTCATATGGATTTGAAATTAATCTTTCAAGCATAGATTTATCTATAAGTGAAACTTCCTCTTCAAACATGTTAATGGCAGTTACAAGCGAAGGATGTGTCCGAGCTAACGAACTCTCAACGGGACTGAAGACAAAGTGATACTACATAAGAGTGGCAATGTTCAGGTTAGACGGCGTGAAGCTATGCTGGCGGCCTTCAACAACATAAAAAGTGATGCCAAGGATATGCTTGCATCAACCAAGGCATATTTTGTGAGGGCAGAACACTTGTAGATTTCGTTAGCTTGGGCACACCCTTCGCTTGTAACTGCCATTAATATGTCTGATGAGTATGTTTCACTTATTGATAAATCTATGCTTGAAATATTAAAGTCAAATCCCTATGAAAGGGTAAAAATAAGATTTGTGATTGAAGTTGTTCGCTTCATCGCTTGTGTGAAGCACTAAGAGAGAAGCTACCGATTTTTAGTCAATATATTAAGCCATTAAAACTGATAAAGGAGCATCTTCGTAATTTTTTCAAATGGACGGGAGGGAAATAAATCCTTCAAATGGATGGAAAAATCCTTCCAAGGGATCGTCAGGCTTCAATTGAAGCTTTCAACAATCCAAATGATGAGTCTCACTACAGGAATCCATCGATAGGGCGTCGGCCATATGAGTGTCGGTTGCCTACATAAACCGACACTCATAAGGTAAAGGTGTCGGTGAACCAACACACTTAGCTGACGACGTATATTGGACGCCTTTAACGTCTAAGTGCATCGGGGCCGACTCATTTATTGTCTATGTGCATCAGTTTGTAATAGTCGACGCACTTAAAGTTAAATGCGTTGGCCACGGTGACCGACACACTTAAGTCACTTATATGCGTCGGTTTCCACCGAACCGACACACATAAGTCGACACATGGCGGATTCACCGAGCGCGTGTTTGTGCGTCGATCCAATAGGATCTGGCGCATATAATCAAATTAAGTGCGTCGATGTGCAGGGACCGACACATATAATGTGCCGCGTGGCCGTCCTCCAGTAGCCAGCTATGGGCGTCGGCTTAGATAAAACCGATGCACATAACGTGTTTTTTTTAAGAAAATTTTTATTTTCTCTCCCTCCCCGGATGGGGAGCCTCCATTTTACACACAACAACAACATATATACAGCATAACAGTTTTTAAACATATGACCATACACAAGTTCTCAAACATAGCACCGTACACAAGTTTTGAAACGTTTCGAACACAAGCACAACAAAACACAAGCACAACAGTTCGAAAATGAGTAAACGAAATTCAAATGTCGTCATGGGAGCCTCCACTCGCATGTACTCCGCTTCCATCTCCTCCACTCGTACCTCTGTCGTTGATGTTGAAGAAAGCATCGACACCTTCAGATGTTCCGTGACGAGATCCCTGCAATAGATCACAAATGAAATAGAAACTTAATAACGTAACATGTTAAATCCTACTTACTTAATAACATAACTTTAAAAAGAAGAAGCATATTGGTTTGAACTAAAACTTATCAACACACTCTCATATTTCCTCTCACTCTCTCTAACTCTCTCGCCCTCACTCACTCTCCTACTCTCTCTATCTCTTCTCCTCTCCCTCTATCTCTTTCTCTCTAGCTCCCTCTCTATCTATCTCTTCTTTTCTCTCTATCTCTTCCTCTCTCCCTCTATATATTTCTATACCTCTCTATCTATCACTTTTTTTCTCTCTCTATGTCTTCCTCTCCCTCTCTATCTATCTCTGCCTCTCTCGCTCTCTCACTTATTCCCTCTTTCACTTCATCTCTCCGCTAGTATTTCCATTTTCTTTATAATATTGTGGTAATTAATATGTAATGTTATAATGAATATATTGTAACAAGTATGCAAGTCATACATACTGTTGCGTCTCCTTGTGATGGGTGAGTCTGCACCGGAGGGAAAGGTATCGGTGGAAAAACTGCTCGAAGTCGTGAGATTATAATTAGAATCATTTTGGAATCAAATAAAGTGGTCAAATGCGAAAATTATGGTTTACCTGGATTATTTGCTACAGTCCAGAAGGCAACGATGACATAAATCCGTAAGGTTGTGGAACATACGACTGACCACTCTCAGAACCTTGCAACACAAATGGTTATTATATTGCATTATATAACTGAAGTCAATAAGATAAGTAGATTTACCTGTGAGGAGCCAATCTGTGGTAGTGCTGGCTGCATTGGTCGAGGACCAAACTGAGAACTGGAGCTACCTTGACCCATGAACTGCATCAAGTAAATTAGTTGTGATATCTTGAGTAGATACATTTGTAAATAGAATAATATTTTCAAATAAGAAAATTGCATGTTACCTGAGATATATAAAAATAATGCATCTGTTGTTGCAACATATGTGTCTGTTGCTGTTGTTGTTGCAGCAACATCTCTGTCTCTTGTTGTTGTTGTTGCATCTCCTCGGTGCGTCTCAATTCTTCTCGTAATTCAGCCTCTGTAGATGATTGAAATCGACTACCATTAACATTGGACGGGTGCCGTCTAGCATAATCCATTTTTTGTTCGCTTTTCAATCGACAAGGGGGTCCTTCTGTAATACTTTTGCCTTTTCGAAATGATCGTCTATCACTCCTGTAAGGGTGATTTAAAGGAAGGAATCGTCGATGCAATCAAAGAAGCTGACTTTTCTTCCATAACCTGAAGGCATCGGTGTCAGTCATACATATGGGGCAACACAATTTTCCATGGACACACCAACCAGCCCAAATATCGTATGCCAACAAATCATGTATAGACCATAGATATGCGACACGTAAAGTAAATTCACATTTCATATGACTGTCGTATGCCTTTACACCTTGTCATAACTCTTTCAACTCCTCAATCAACGGTTGCATAAACACATTAATTTTCATCCCAGGATGTTTAGGACCAGGAATGATGGCCGCGAGGAATATGTATCCTTCTTTCATGCACATGTTGGGAGATTGTAAGGCATGATGAAAACAGGCCAACAAGAGTATGGACTATTACTTGTGCTGAAAGGAGTGAAACCATCTGTTGACAATCCAAGACGCACATTTCTTGGATCTTTACCAAACTCGGGATCGAAACGGTCTAGAGCTTGCCATGCCGCGCCATCCGAAGGATGTACTATAATATCTTTGTCATCGCTCTCACGTAACCCTTCTGAATGCCACCTCATCTGCTTCGCTGTTTCTTCAGAAAGGAATAACCGTTTAAGCTTGGATGTGATAAGCATGTACCAAAGCTGTTTAACCGGTACCTTTGTACTTATTTTCTCCCGATCATCATTCAAAACCTTCACATGTCTAGATGCATTGCAATGCATACATTGAGTATCGTTCCGGTGTTCCTTCCAAAACAACATGCAATTATTCTCGCACGCATCAATTTTCTCATAACTCATGCCCAGACCTTCCAAAATCTTCTTTGAATGATATGTCTTCGGACATCTTATGCTTTGCTGGAAGGAGATCATTGATCAACTTTAGGATACCATTGTAGCAATTGTTTGCAAAATTGAACTTAGACTTCAGCCCCATAAGTCGTGTGTTTGCCTGCAGAACGGTCACACTAGCGCCCTCATATATTTTTTCATCCGCGGAGGCAAGAAGTCTGTAAAACTTCTTCACCTCCTCTGGCAGTGACTGCTCTTCGTACTCTCGGCCAACATCCGCCATCATATCATCCATCCGATCTTCATTCTTGTTTTCATCTAGCTCACTAGCATGATCCATCTCTTCATGCTCACGCCACACTAGATAGTCTGGCAAAAATCCGTGCTTACAAAGATGTAGCATCATTTCAGACCTCTCCAAACATCGACGATTCTGGCACCTGCTACATGGACATTTCACAAAACGAGCACCACTAGGAAATGCTTGGTTCACAAACACATTTGCGATTTGTGCCCATTCTAAAGTGTACACACCATCTGAACTCCATCCATCATACATCACCTTACGGTCGTCACTCATTTTTCAACTTATACCTTCAAAGCAGAAAAATCATTATAATTAGTTTATTTTCATATTATTTGACGGTCACTACAACTAGGCAGATAGGTCCTAAACCCACCCAAGAGTGGTCGAGTGGGGCGTGCTTATGACGACACGCGTGGTCTGGATCCAGACGAAATTTCGGCAGCATAATCCCGTTGTTCTCCACTGCACGCCCGAAAATGGTGCATCAGAGAACATCAGGGTTATACCGTCGAAATCTCGAACAGATCCAGACTCGCGTCTCATCACAAGCCACGCCCCCCCCCCCCCCGATCCACTCCCAGGCTGTCCAAAAAGGGACAATCCTGAACCTTCACGCATCACATGCCAATAGCATGTGATATGTGCCGATTCAAAACGGGTAATCAAATTCTATAGGTTACGTTCCTCATTTTCATTTTTCAATAATTTACGAGAGAGGAAATAACAAGACAGAGGAGGAAAGTTGGTCAGAGTTGAAAGTTCTAAGTCCGGATCCACCGTTCAGGCGCGGTTAATTAGTCGTCCTCATTGCCTCCATACGCATCTGTGCTCATATTAACGCATACTTCACAACTAGAATCATCTTTCACTACAATCCTCTAAAGCTACCATAATTATAAAAATATTTACTATATTACAAACACATAATTAGTCATCATATCGCAAATGCTAAAAAGAAGCAATCACATGCATGATACGAACTTTTAATCACATTCAAATCATATAGCATAATGAATATGAAGTACATTCACGAGTTAGCAACTATATAATATGAATCACATTCACGAGTTAACAATAATCACATATTATGATAAAGAATTACTTTCACAAGTTAGCAACTATATGATATAACATTCACCTCTAATCACATACAACTCTAATCACGTACTTGCAATGCACCTAATATGTTACCTTCGCACTTAGGGTTGAACCGACAGGCAAGGTGGATGGGGGCGCCGGCGGCCGAGGCGAACGAGGCGCTGGACAGGAGCCGTAGGAGGGCGCTAGACAGGGGAGGCGGAGGGGACGTCGGCGAGGCGACGGGCAGCGGCGGCCGAGACGGGACAGGGGCAGCGCCAGCGGCTGAGCCGGACGAAGGGGTGGACGGGGGGCCGGACTGGGAGTCGGACGGGGAGACGGAGGGGACGCGGGCTGGCGAACCGATGGGCAGGGGCGCCCGCGAAGCGGCGGGGTGGCGGTGGGCTGGCGGCGGCAGCGGCGGGCGGGTTGGGTGCTCTCGGGCGCGCGCGGGAGAATGGAGTACGTGGGAGAAGAGAGGAGGCGAGAAGGGATTAGGTTTCGAGTGGGGCCCGCTTAAGAGTGTCAGTTTCTACCCGGCCGACGCTCTTAGAGCCGGAGCCAAACGGGCCTGTTGTATGAGTGTCGGTTTAACCGACGCATATATTATAAGCATTGGTCTGGCCGACGCATTTAATATGTGTGTCGGTTGGATCCAGAAAACTGACGCCTCTGACTTATGGGTGTCGGTTTCCAGAAACCGACACCCCTAGACCTGTTAAATGCGTCAGTGCCGACGCATATAGATAAACCGACACCCTATTCATTGTTTCCTGTAGTGTCTCGGGTGTTACTTGCATCTACAAGAGCTTGTTGTGAAGGGATTAGCTTGATAGGAGCTTATCAGCATCACAGGCGGTACATAATTAATAGAAGCCTGTGCAAACAATAACTTTGCCCAGGCATTTATTCATTAAAAACCGCTTGTGATGTTTGAACCAGTACATGTGATTCTTTATGAATGGCCGCCCGCGAAAATCATGTATTTATCTAGGCGGTGGATTATTAAAAAACCCTTGTGAAGTTTGTAGTAGTCCAGGCAGTTCTTAATTAATAGTTGTTGGTACCCCGCATACGAGTTACCCTCTCACACAAGCTGAATGTACCCAGGTACATCCAGTGGTGCCATGTGTCCAGAAGGTGCCAGACCCCAGCCTTCCTCAAGTGTGAGACCTGACACTGCCACATGGGCCTCAAAGATGGGATTCGGCTATTCCAGAGAGATGGGCTCCCAAGATGCCACGTGTTTGGACGGGACCTCATGATGAGTAGGGTTAGGCCCGATCTTCCGAAAGGTATGTCGATTGGGGTGGAGAACTCGACGTTGATGATCCGCGGCACTCGAGCGGTTCGAGTACCCCTGCAATCACTACACCACGGCTCCGTTGGTTATCAACCGTGCTGCACACGCTTGACCTCGCCAAGAAGGCTAATCCCTGCAAGTGCAATCGAGAACACGAGCAAGAACGTAGAAGACACGATTGGAAATCGCGAAATTGGGGTCTCACAAACCGTAGAACGGCGATTTTATTGATCTAAGCAAAACCCACCGAATATGACCGGCAGCTGCAGTATTTATAGGCTAGGGTTCGACCAAAACACGATTAGACGCATCCCTAATGGACTCTTACGGGATACAAGGCCCAAAGGCCCGATTCAGTGGCGCAGCACCGGACAGAAATATGGACTCGACTTGTTTCGACGATTCCCAATGACTCCGGAGGAATTTTGAGGTGGGACCAGAACCATTGGAAAGTTTATCTTCTCCTCTTTCCGTGCATATGTAGAACGTCGAAAACGGAGTCCGTATGCCTCCTGGGCGTCTGTTTTAAGGTGGACTGCTCCTGGACTCCGAGTTGAACTCGAGTCCGAGTTGTAAACTATTTCCATCTACTTGTGGACGTCCCAGGTGGTTGTCCACGCTCCCAAAGCCTCCTTCCTTCACTTGTTGATCTTCTCCATTATTCCTAATAACAATTAAATCATCACATAGCAATCTATTCTCAAACTCACATACAAAAGAAGTTAAGAACGAATTCACCTGCTGATTTAATAACCGTGCCCGTGCTCTTGTGATTGGTCCTTGCAGTTCAATGCGCGTCTCTGCTGTTGTGATGTCCTCATCATCCTCCCCCTCTTGAATTGGAGTCGTCCTCGACTCAAGTTCATCTTCTTCTCCCAAGTACGGTCGCAAATCTGAAATGTTAAATGTAGGACTAACCCCAAAATCGGGAGGCAATTCAAGCTTATATGCATTATCATTAATCTTTTCAACAATCTTAAAAGGACCAGCAGCTCGTGGCATAAGTTTAGATTTTCTCAAGTCGGGAAATCGCTCTTTTCTCAAATGTAACCACACCAAATCGCCCGGTTCAAGTTTTACTTCTTTTCTACCTTTACTACCTGCAATCCTATACTTCTCATTCATCATTTCAATATTTTTCTTTGTAGTTTCATGCATCTTAAGAATGAATTCAGATCGTTGTGTAGCATCCAAATTTATAGTTTCAGAAGGAGGCAAAGGTAGTAAATCAATAGGAGCACGGGGATTGAAACCATACACTACCTGGAATGGACTTACCTTTGTCGTGGAGTGAACGGATCTGTTGTAAGCAAATTCTATATGTGGTAAACACTCCTCCCACAACTTCAAATTTGTTTTCAAGACAGCCCGTAACATAGTGGATAAAGTACGATTAACTACCTCGGTCTGTCCATCCGTTTGTGGGTGACATGTAGTTGAAAACAGCAACTTGGTTCCTAATTTATACCACAAAGTTCTCCAAAAATGACTTAAAAATTTTGCATCACGATCAGAAACAATGGTATTTGGCACACCATGTAAACGAACAATTTCCGTCATAAATAAATCAGCAATGTGTGAGGCATTATCATTCTTATGACAAGGTATAAAGTGTGCCATTTTGGAAAAACGATCAACAACTACAAAAATACTATCCCTCCCCCTCTTAGTCCTAGGCAATCCCAAAACAAAGTCCATAGAAATATCCTCCCAAGGTACACTAGGAACAGGAAGAGGCATATAAAGACCATGTGGGTTAAGACGAGACTTAGCTTTGTTGCAAGTAGTGCATCGTGACACGTAGCGCTCGACATCACGCCTCATCTTTGGCCAAAAGAAGTGTGTGGACAGCACGTCTTCAGTTTTCTTCACTCCAAAATGTCCCATCAAACCTCCTCCATGTGCTTCCTGCAAAAGCAATAGACGAACGGAGCTAGCTGGAACGCATAGCTTGTTAGCACGATAGAGGAGACCCTCTCGCAGCACATATTTATTCCAAGTTCTTCCTTCTCTACAATTTTCAAAAGCAACTTTGAAGTCCAAATCATTAGGATATAATGCTTTAATTGTTTCCAAACCAAAGATTTTATGATCAAGTTGGGACAGCATGGTATAACGCCTAGATAATGCATCGGCAATGATATTTTCCTTCCCTTTCTTATGCTTAATGATGTATGGAAACGACTCTATGAACTCAATCCATTTAGCATGCCGTTTATTCAGATTGGTTTGACACTTAAGATACTTCAATGATTCATGATCAGAATGTATGACAAACTCCTTAGACCAAAGATAATGTTGCCAAGTTTGTAATACACGGACTAAGGCATACAATTCCTTATCATAAGTGGAGTAATTCAGAGAAGGACCATGAAGTTTTTCACTAAAGAAAGCAACGGGTTTACCTCCTTGTATGAGAACGCCCCCAATACCAATGCCGCTTGCATCGCATTCTAGCTCAAAGGTCTTGTCAAAATCAGGAAGTTGTAATAATGGTGCTTGTGTAAGCTTCAATTTGAGAGCATCAAAAGCTTGTTGCTGCTGTTCGCCCCATCGAAATGGAACTCCCTTCTTCATTAGCTCATGTAGAGGTGCTGCAATGGTGCTGAAATCCCGCACAAAGCGCCGATAAAATCCTGCAAGACCAAGAAAACTACGAACCTGTGTGACGGTAGTTGGGGCTGGCCAGCTGGTGATTGCTTCAATTTTTGCCTCATCCATCTCAATTCCCTGCGAGGAAACGACATAGCCAAGAAACGAGACTCGATTGGTGCAAAAAACGCACTTTTCGAGGTTACCAAACAAACGTGCATCTCTCAAAACAGTAAAAACAGCACGTAAATGATCAAGATGTTCATCATATGACTTGCTGTAAATGAGGATATCATCGAAGTAAACCACCACAAATTGTCCAATGAAAGCACGTAAAACCTCGTTCATTAATCGCATAAAGGTGCTGGGTGCATTAGTTAAACCAAAAGGCATGACTAACCACTCATAAAGTCCAAACTTGGTTTTAAATGCAGTTTTCCATTCATCTCCTAGTGCCATTCTAATTTGGTGGTAACCACTACGCAAGTCAATTTTTGTGAAGATGATAGCACCACTCAATTCATCAAGCATGTCATCTAATCGAGGAATAGGATAACGATATCGAATGGTGATGTTATTAATCGCTCGACAATCAACACACATGCGCCAACTACCATCTTTCTTAGGAACCAAAAGAACAGGAACGGAACAAGGGCTAAGGCTTTCACGAATGTACCCGCGGTCCAAAAGATCTTGGACTTGTCGCTGAATTTCCTTAGTTTCTTGTGGATTCGCCCTGTATGCTGCACGATTTGGCAAACTTGCTCCTGGAATCAAATCGATCTTGTGTTCAATGCCTCTCATCGGTGGTAAACCAGGGGGTATCTCGGAGGGAAACACATCCTCAAACTCCTGCAAAAGGTTAGCAACAGCAGGGGGCAATGCAATAGACAATTCATGAAGTGAAAACATGGCTTCTTTGCAAACTAAAACATAGCACATCCCCTTAGCATCGAATAAATCAGCAAGTTCAGATTTAGTTGCGAGCAATGATGGTGATTTTAACTTAATAACTTGCTGTTTTTCAGATTCTAATTTAGTTGCTTTGCCCTCACGAATTTTACTCTTCTCAAAATGCACAATTTCAGCAGGAGTCATGGGGAGCAAAGTGATTTTCTTTCCCTTATGCATGAGAGTATATTTATTGGTTCTACCATGATGAATAGCATCTGTATCAAATTCCCAAGGACGACCCAATAAAAGAGAACAAGCATCCATAGGAACAACATCAAAATCAGCAAAATCATGGTATGAACCAATTGAAAAATGGATTCTCGCTGTTTGTGTTACCCGAACCTTACCGCTGTTGTTGAACCATTGAATGTGGTACGGATGAGGGTGTGCTCTTGTTGTCAAACCGAGTTTCTTGACAACGTCCGTATTCACCAAGTTATTGCAGCTACCCCCATCAATTATAGTGTGTACACGGCAGTCCTTGACGACGAGAAACATGTGGAAGAGGTTGTGTCGTTGTAGCTTGTCGTCGGTCTCCACTTTGGAGCTCAAGGCACGCTGCACAATGATGCTCCTATAGTTCTCCGTCGCCGCTGTACCAAGTACCTCTTCTTCGGTGTGTTCGTCATTTGGATCTGTAAAGTCAGTAGCAAAAGAATTTTCATCTTCAACATCCGAAGTACTATCATACCCGCCATCGTCGCGTGCTATGTATGCCCGTTTGCTCGGGCAATCTCTCATCATATGACCAAGTCCCTGGCAGCGGTGACACTTAATGTCGGAAGTACGACCCGTAGAAGGAGTGGACGACGAAGGCTTGAATGATGTCGCCTTGCTACCTTCCGGCACGCGAGAAGGTGGAGCAGCAGGTATAGTTCGTTGGCCGCCATTGGGTGGTGTAGTCGCTGCACGGGGGGCCGAAGATGGTGCTGTTTTGGATGGTGTAGTTGCTGCACGCGGCGTGAAGTTGCTCCTCGTGCGTTGTTGCTGTTGTTGTCGGCCCTGCAATTCTTTTTCTGCCAACATAGCAAGCTGAAACAATCTGTTAACAGTATCATATTCTTTGTAATCAACAATGTCCTGAATTTCACGCCTCAACCCCCCATAAAAACGAGCTATTTTATCATCCATGTCCTCTACTACCCCACAACGCAGCATACCCTTTTGTAACTCTTGATAATACTCCTCTACGGACATGTTACCTTGGTCTAAACGCTGCAATTTTTTGCGAAGGTCCCGCTGAAAAGATGGAGGAACAAATCGAACACGCATAGCTTCCTTTAATCTATCCCATGTTGGAGGATCAGTTCTAGTTTTAACAAGTTCATTCCACCATATGATAGCAAAGTCCTTAAACTCACTAGTGGCTTGACGAACTCTATGTTGTTCAGGAACAAGATGGGAATTAAATTTTTGCTCTACTGTCATCTCCCAATCAAGATAAGCCTCAGCATCATAAGCACCAGAAAAAGAGGGTATAGTAAATTTCACTTTAGCAAAAGGATCATCAGGAGGGCGGTTATAATTGTTATGATTATTACCTCCCA
The DNA here is from genome assembly GCA_036927565.1 of Tuctoria greenei. Taxonomy (NCBI): domain Eukaryota; kingdom Viridiplantae; phylum Streptophyta; class Magnoliopsida; order Poales; family Poaceae; genus Tuctoria; species Tuctoria greenei. The sequence continues at coordinate 7,827,999 of JAYESD010000005.1, forward strand.
TACCTCGACGATAAAGTGGCAGTCTTGGCTGATTACTGTGATCTTCCAGTTCATCATAAGCATTGTCTTCTTGTCTTCCAGCGAGAGGCAACCGAGCCTCAAAAGTATTCATCCGAAGAGCAAGGTCATCCAGTTTGCGAGTCAAGTTCGCCAATGACTCCTCCGTTGATGCGTTATATTTGGCGAACATATCACGTAACTCAACATGTTGAACACATTCATCATTATTTTCTTCTCCTGCCATTGTTAGTAGGAAACAAAAGACAATAAAAAAAAAATGTTATCCCTATCAACTACAGTGACAATGTGGAAGGTGGAAGAAAACAATCTCTCTCGTTCAAGCGTCTTACCACGCTCTTACAAGTGTTCTTACCGACACAGCAGGTGGTGTGGACGGTGAGATGAACCAATGAAGCGTGGGGTGATTGCAAAGGTACCTGTTATGCTCAAGAGAAAGGTGGAGCTTGGATGGCACAATATGGTGGCTAATAAGCAGAAAATCGTTAACAGCTAAACAAAGTTGAATAAGTATTCAATGTAGGAAACTGTTGCTGGTCAACTGAGTGCCTTAGAGCCTAGCACAACACAAGGAAGTATCAAGGCAAAAGAAAGACAGAATGATATAACCAAACAAACAGCACCAAGTGGTATAGGCCAATTGCTTTAATATGCGTGCTCTTCACTATTTTTTTTTCTTTTTTGTAATATTTTTTTGATATTTTTTCTTTACTCAGTAGCACAAATATAGGAAGCACACAAATTTGCAGCTCAATTGGATGTAATATGAGGCCTATAGAAAATCAAGAAGGTTCTTTAAAATTCGTGCTGAAACTTCGGAGGCCGGATAGCCTATCTTCCGAGGGGAATTTGGGCAATCTAATTTCGCCGAACGCGGCTACGCCGCGGAAAATCAGATGCAAAATTTCGCGTAGATGAATTTGAAAAAAAAATTCGCCCGATTTCGAGTTCGTATGCGAAAGTTATGGCCGTTTTAAGGTAGGCTGTCCGAGGTACGTTTTTTTTTGGATGTTGATTCCAACTCGGTTTGAGAACAGAACTCGCAAACGGATACGAAAACGATCGGGAATTTGCACAGCAACTAATGGGGTGGTGTGTGATGATTCAAGGATGAATGGCACAAAGATTTGTCACCTAATCTAGGGCTGGCGATGCGGGAGTTCACGCAAGGCGGCTAGCTAGGGCAAACCGATGAACGTGGCGGATCGGTTTGTTATTTAGGGATTGTGGAATAGGTGTCGAATAGCAAGAAAACAAGGACGAAACACGATAACTAGGACCAAAAAACACAAAGCTAAACCAGCAACAAGACTCAACCACACGAATGCAAACTCAACAATGCAAACTGAAAAACGAAACTGCAGGCACTATAGTCTGGGAAGCGGTAAAAACGATCTAATTTTTTTTTGTGGCTTTTTTGTGGACTCTAGGTACGAAACAAAATCGATCTAATGGAAGGAAGGAAAACAAAGATACCTCACGGGCAACCTGGAAATCTGATACCAATTGATGAGTAGGGTTAGGCCCGATCTTCCGAAAGGTATGTCGATTGGGGTGGAGAACTCGACGTTGATGATCCGCGGCACTCGAGCGGTTCGAGTACCCCTGCAATCACTACACCACGGCTCCGTTGGTTATCAACCGTGCTGCACACGCTTGACCTCGCCAAGAAGGCTAATCCCTGCAAGTGCAATCGAGAACACGAGCAAGAACGTAGAAGACACGATTGGAAATCGCGAAATTGGGGTCTCACAAACCGTAGAACGGCGATTTTATTGATCTAAGCAAAACCCACCGAATATGACCGGCAGCTGCAGTATTTATAGGCTAGGGTTCGACCAAAACACGATTAGACGCATCCCTAATGGACTCTTACGGGATACAAGGCCCAAAGGCCCGATTCAGTGGCGCAGCACCGGACAGAAATATGGACTCGACTTGTTTCGACGATTCCCAATGACTCCGGAGGAATTTTGAGGTGGGACCAGAACCATTGGAAAGTTTATCTTCTCCTCTTTCCGTGCACATGTAGAACGTCGAAAACGGAGTCCGTATGCCTCCTGGGCGTCTGTTTTAAGGTGGACTGCTCCTGGACTCCGAGTTGAACTCGAGTCCGAGTTGTAAACTATTTCCATCTACTTGTGGACGTCCCAGGTGGTTGTCCACGCTCCCAAAGCCTCCTTCCTTCACTTGTTGATCTTCTCCATTATTCCTAATAACAATTAAATCATCACATAGCAATCTATTCTCAAACTCACATACAAAAGAAGTTAAGAACGAATTCACCTGCTGATTTAATAACCGTGCCCGTGCTCTTGTGATTGGTCCTTGCAGTTCAATGCGCGTCTCTGCTGTTGTGATGTCCTCATCACCTCACCCTACTATAAGAGTGAGCTCCAGTGCAACAACGTGGCTCGAAGCACCAGGCCGGACGCCTCCCGCAAAGAAGGGCTCCGGAGCTGCCACATGCCCCGAAGAGCTCCAGAGCTGCCACGTGCCTCGAAGAACTAGGCCTGGCCTCACCGGTAGAGGCCAGCCCGAAGCTGCCATGTTTCCCGCAACTCACCCTGGGCGGTGGGGTGCGGGAGTTAAGGGATGGTGCGCCCTGTCTAAATAAAGTATTGAAGCCAAGCACCCACCTCCGGCGGATAACACGGAGCACGCAAACGGTTAAAAACCACTGCTTCCAATCACATCACAGTGAAGACTCCACAGGCCTACACCGCTCCGCCAAGTGGGTAGCTTACGGCGACAAGACAGACGGACAGGACATCCCCTGACACCTTCAGCGATGACACATGGGTCACTGGTGACTGAGGCGGCAAGACGGCGAGTCTTCAAGCCACGATCATAGGAAGCTTATGCGCGAAGCCATAGATCTTTAGGATAATATTGCCCCGGAACCACCTTCGAGTCTTGAACCCCACTTGTAAGGCGTTTAGCCTTGTCTACAAAAGGACTAGACTTCCACTATTACAAAGGATCCCCAATCAACGTATTTAGACACACACACCAACAATACAACCACACTGTGGAGTAGGGTGTTACACTCCTGCAGCCTGAACCACGTTAAAACCACAGTCTCACACTCTCATACGCGATTACTTGATAGAGGACTAAGTCCTGCCGATCAAAGAACCTATGCGGGTTGCTCCTTAGCAGATTTGGGGAAAGTGTCGCATTGACACTTCGACATTTGGCGTGCCAAGAAGGGGCTTTTTCCCTCAAAAAAAGTGGTTGCGCTTTCATCACAATGGTAAGCATCAAGCTTGCGAGCAGTGGCAAGATCGAGCCGCAAAAGGCCGACCAACAGGTCGGTGAAGACGTGGAGATGGAGTTCCAAAAGCCTGAACGGGCCGTTGAAATGGTCCATCGGGATGAAAACCTCGACCTCAATGGCTACCACAGGCGTCGCAAAGCACTCCACGTAATTTTTGGGGGATCTTGGGAACCCACGTCCTCGAATGCGGTCAAGACCCTACGTCGAGCGGTGGTGTTGCTAGATCCTACTGACGCCCCAGCGCCACATGACAGGTGGATGGAGATGCTGATCAGCTTCGACGCCTCTGACTACCTCGAGAACATGGCACGAGTCGGGCTTCTACCCCCTCCTCATCGCCCCCACCATAGCCAACATAAAGTTCTACCACGTCCTGATAGATGGCAGGGTTGGCCTCAACCTTATCAGCCGTGCGGCCTTCGACAAGCTGAAGAACCCTCTGTCCAAGCTCGCCCGATTGAGATCATTCTCAGGGGTAGGACGAGGGAAGATCATCCATTACGGCAACATCCACCTCCGGGTAACCCTCGGGAATCCCGAGAACTTCATGATGGAGAATATCCTATTCGACATCACTGAGGTCAGCCTCCCCTACAACGCCATCATCAGTAGGCCAGCCCTGTACCGATTCCTGGTTTTAGTCCACTACGGCTACCTCGTCCTCAAGATGCCCACTCCCCCCAGCGTCCTCAAGATCTACGGAGATTGCACAGCCGTGGTGTGTGCTTTGAAGGAGCTCCAAGCACTGTCAGCAGCCCGAGCACCTGCCCCGGGCGATGCTAGACCTAGTCAGTCTTCACCGAGCTTGCGCGAGCGCGACTACGTTGCTGCACCACGGGTGCAGCCCTCCGAAAACGACAATGTACCCATCTAGACTATCCACATCGGCTCTGATGCTGCCCAGACCACCCGTATTGCGGGGAGTCTAGACGGAAAGTAGGAAGCAACGCTCATTGCTTTCCTGTGAGCTAATGTCGACATGTTTGCTTGGCAACCGTTAAAGATGCCCGACATCCCCAGAGAAGTGATCGAGCACCGTCTGAAGATATACCCCGATGCCCTGCCAGCACAGCAGAGGCCACAAAAGCAATCCATCGAGTGGCGGAACTTCATCCGCGAAGACATCAAGAAGTTGCTTGATGCTGGCTTCATCTGGGAAGTCCATCATCTCAAGTGGCTGGCCAATCCTGTCGTCGTTCCCAAAAGTGGTGGGAAGCTTCGGATGTGCATCGACTACACCAACCTCAACAAGGCATGTCCTAAAGATCCTTTCCTTCTCCCTAGGATAGATCAAATTGTAGATTCAACCTCAGGATGCGATTTGATCTACTTTCTAGATGCTAACTCAGGATTCCACCAAATCCCCATGTCTAGAGAGTATGAAGAACATATTACATTTATAATCGTAGATAGCCTCTACTGCTATGTATCCATGCCTTACGATCTTAAGAATGCCTTCCCTACTTTTGTACGGGCCATGCATAAAACATTTGGGGACCTCATTCGGGACCTGGTAGAGGTGTACGTCAACGATATGATTGTAAAAATCCAGACACATACATCATTGTTAGACAACCCCGCCCTAGTCTTTGATGATTGTTGACCACACGCACAAAGCTTAACCCTGACAAGTGCGTGTTCAGAGTCAAAGCCGGGAAGCTTCTTGGTTTCTTGGTCTCACACCAAGGATTGAGGCAAACCTGGAGAAGATCAAGGCTGTAGAGCTGATGCGGCCCCCAGCCCGCATCAAGGACTGTAAGACCTATGTGTGCTGAATACATTGGCTTTTAGTGAATAAACTTGCTTTGATGATGAAAGTTTTGAATATCACCAAAACATCTTTTTATTAAGATCCGACTAGTTTTGGTTAGCTCCGGTGAGTTTTGTCTTTAGCTCCGGCGTGTTTTTGGTAAGCTCCGAGTTGATTTTTCTAGCTCCGGCTTTTAGGTTTACTAGTTCCGACTAGTCTTGGTAAGTTCCGGCGCTAGGTTCTACTAGCTTTTGTTAGCTCCGGCTCAAGGTCCGGGTTGCTCTGGCAAGATCCAGAACTGTACCGCAATGCTTCTGTTTTTCATTTGCAATGTTTCGTACTTGCTTTACATATCTGGAAAGATTGCTTAGTGTTCATTTGCTAAGTCTTTGGTGCGTTTTTGGTTGACATGAATGATATCGTGTTACTGTGGTTTTGCAACATGCTTATGTGAGGTTCTCACGTAAGGTGTTGTGTTCGGAACTAACTTGAGTCAAGTCGAGGACTTGGGCTCGTATGGATTGGTTGTTTATTCATGTGCAGGTGTTGCTTGAGTTCAAGACATGGCTGGTGACGCGATCCATTGGACTAGTCTCAGGGAGGAGATGAGGCTCCAACAACTAAATTCAGGAGGAAGTGTGGTTGAGCTGATCAGGAGGTTGCGCAACATGATTGAATCAAGAACAATGCATGTGAAGGTATCGCGGACGTCATTGGAAGATGTGTGCACGTGTGCAATAAGTGCATGGACGTGGCTACATGGTTCCGAGATGTGATGAAGAGATTTAGGCGTAAAGAGTTGGTCGGAAAGGTCCAACCGACTAGGTTATGGACTCAGGCTGCGGCTGAGTCGGGTTTGACTCAAATATGGAAAGATTTGAGTTGTTTATTATAGGATTTTGTGTGGGTCATGAATTTCAGTTGTTTAGGAATGTGGGATACGTTCCTAAGGTGTTTGTAAGTCTTAAGATTGCTTCTATCTGCGTATAGAAGAATTCTAAGCAGTTATGTAAAGTTACGATTCGTGAACAGAGTAGGATTAGGTTCCTGATCTGAGTTGGGTTGGCCTAAGGGCTGGTTATATAAGCAAGGGAGCCCAGAGCTCGTGGTGCACGACTTTGGGACTGTTTCCTCTTGTGTTCTATTGAATAAAATTCGTAGTTTGAAGGAACTTTTGTGCCTTGTTCGTCCGACTTGTTCCAGACAAGTTTTACTCGTCGAGTTTCTGGACAGCACTACCTTTCGTCAGTGGTTTTATCATAACTCGAGTTTTACAGATCCAATTGACGTGATTCTTTTTGGGTTGTCTTCAAAACTTGATTATCTATCATCTGTCAAAATTTCACGATCATTGGATTTGTGGTCTATGATCTACATGAGTTTCTTTGCAGTGTTCCAGAACTGTTTTCCTTTCTCGGATAGTGCAGATTGACCTTTGTTTGATCTTTCGATCATAACTTGAGTTTTTCTCGGCGGATTTGAGTGATTCTTGTTGTGTTGTCTTTGTGACTTGATTCTCTCTGATATCTATCACTTTTGTCATGGTGAAACACGTTTATATTAGTCTCATACATGATTTCTTTAATAGATCGTTTTTCTGCCGAAGGAGTTGGGGTTTAATTGTTTCTGCTGCGTAAGTATTTTTAAATCTATCATTCACCCCCCTCTGGTAGTTTGTCACATGCTCTTCGATCCTACAATTGGTGTCAGAGCCACAGTGCTCTAATCTTTGTGATTTGCGCGTGTTTTGACTAATCATCATGGAGAAGTACTCTGCCAAACCTTGTGTGTTCGCTGGTATTGATTTTCAGGTTTGGAAGGCACACATGGAGGCTTTCATCCAGACACAAGGCTTTGCAATATGGGAGAAGGTATACAAGCCTTACGAAGTGCCATCAAACGATCAAGTTACAGCTACAAATCTGAGAGATGTCGACAATAACAACAAGGATCGGAACATGATCATACAAGGATTAACTCAAAGCGACTTCGGCCGTGTTGCGCACCTCCGATCTGCATATATGTGTGGAAAGCACTTTGTGACTACCATGAAGGATCCAACACGATAAGGGAGGTAAGACAGGACATGTTCAAGAAAGAATGCATGCGCTTCGAGATGCAACCCGGTGAGTCCATTGATGACCTCTTTGTTCGCTTTAATAAAATTCTCAGTAACTTGCGTAGCGTGAATGTAATTTTTTTAGATGCTGAGAATGCTAGGCAATTGCTAAGTGCATTAGATATGTCAATTTGGGAGATGAAAGTCACATCTATTCGTGAATCTACTATAATGAGTTCACTTACTTTAGATGTGCTATATTCCAAGTTAAAAACTCATGAAATTGACATAATCTCACGTAAGAACCCAACAAGTCTATTGCTTTTGTTTCTCAACGTGACATGCCTAGTTCCAGTCAAACATCATCTTGTGGTACACTTGCTTTGCTGTCCTCTCTAACCCTTGAACAGATTGAGGAGTTTCCAGAGGAGGAGCTAGCGCTCATCTCTACCCGGTTCTCAAAAGCATTGCAAAATGTGAGAACTAGAAGGAGAGGAAGCTCCAGACCTCAACGATGCTTTGAATGTGGTAAGACAGGACATTTTCGTTCAGATTGCCCTAACCTTTCAGGTCCTACTTCCCGGGATGAAAAGAAAACAAGAATGAAGCACTCCTCTGCAAAAGATACGAAGAAAAAGAAGGGTTTTACAGGACGTCAATTGGTGAGCAGTTTTATCTCGGCACTCCAGGAACTTGGCTCAAGCGACGTGGACATTGGGAGTGATGAAGATGAAGTTGATTTGGCAAACTTGTGCTTCATGGCGGGCAAGTCAAGATCAAGTATGGAGGAGGCAGAACACAACAGCGATAATGAAGAGGTATGTCCTACTTGCGAAGAAATGTTTGATGCTATTTCTCGTGCCACTGTTATTGTTAAGAAAAAGGACAAAAGGCCGAGGGACAATGCTGTTAAAATTGAGTCACTAGAATCTGAAATTAATCGTTTGAAATCCTTGATTCCTAGTGATGATTCTTGTTCCTCATGTGACTTAATATATGAACAATTGTCCTCCCTAAGAAGTGCACATACCTCCACACTTGATAAACATGAACTTGAAATTGAAAAGAACAAAAAGCTTGCTGCACTTAATATTAGAAACTTAAAAGATGCTTCTTGTTATACAATTGATTTGCATTGTTCTAGTTGAGATGATCTTGATAAGAAACTGCAAGATGCTATGAATGAAATCTCTATATTGAACAATGCTTTACGTTGTCATGAAGTTAAATATTGTTCCAATTGCAAATTAAAAGGAAAAACTTCATGTGAAAATTGTCTTGATCTTTCCAATAAACTTGATAACATGCATAAGACATTTGATCAGTTTTGTAATGGGAATAAGAACCTAAACTTGCTGCAGAATTCATCCAAGTCTTGCAATGATAAAACTGGTTTAGGTTTTGATTCTCATGCTCATGCTAAGGAACATCCACCTAAAATTGTAAAGTCATTAGGAAGTAGTTTGATTCAAACAGTTCCTAAACAAAAAGAAGTGGTTTTCAAATCTGCAGGAGTATTGTCTCATTCGGTTTCAAATAAAAATGTTGTTTGCTCATCTAGACATGAACAAAAAGTTAAATTTCATTGTACCTTCTGTGGTAGAGATGGTCATGTCATAGATTTTTGTTATAGACTAGCTAAACAACGGAAAAGGGAAAGAATGGTTGCTAGATCTCATAACTTTCATGCAAAATTTGCTGCACATATTGAACCGAATGTACAACCTACTGTTTTGAGTCAAAAACATTCAAAGTTTACCTCCGGACCTTCTGTTTTTGCCTCCGGAGCTACTGATTTTTGTGCTATACAAGTAACACCTTATAGGTCAGTAGTTAAGAATAAAAAATCTCAAACTTTGACTCATAAACCTGTTGTTTTGTCTCAGCTTTCGCGTGTTTTTCCTGCTGCACGTCGCGTGACTCAGTACTAGATTCCTAAATGCCTTTTGACTAACCCCAGTATTGAGTCATCGACGTATTGTGCTTATATGTAGGTTACACTTTTGAGGAAGGAGAACATTTAGATTGTGGATTCAGGTTGCTCACGCCACATGACCGGTAACAAAGATTGGTTTTCCTCCCTCTCTTTTGTGTCATGTGTAGAGAATGTTACTTTTGCTGATAATTCTTCAACTCCTATAATTGCTAAGGGTTCGGTTAGAGTAAATGATCACTACACTTTTAAGGATGTGACACTTGTCAAAAATTTGAAATACAACTTGCTTTCTGTTTCACAATTGCTAGATGAAAATCTGGAAATTATTTTCAATAAAAACTGCTGCAAAGTTGTAAGTTCAAATAGTGAGATTATTTTTAATATGTCTCAGTTTGGAAGAGTTTTTAAAGCTGATTTTGATATGTCTTCCTCTAAGCATAGGTGTCTAGTTGCTAATGATTCAAAGGACCTATATCTTTGGCATCGTAGACTTGGTCACGTAGGCTTTGATCACCTAACGCGTGTTAGTGCTCTTAATCGCATATGTGGGCTGCCTAAGCTTAAAGGGGACAAAGAAATTGTGTGCTCTTCTTGTAGACATGCTAAGATGGTTGCAGGTTCACATACTCCTCTCACAATGATCATGACAATTGAACCATGTCAACTTTTGCATCTTGACACCGTAGGACCTTCACGTGTTCAATCCTTTGGAGGTAAATGGTATGTACTTGTGATTGTTGATGATTATTCTAGATACTCTTGGGTTTACTTTATGGCGTCTAAGAATGAAGTTTTTAGTCACTTTAGAACTTTATTTCTTAGATTATCAATTGATTACCCAGGATCTTTAAAAGCAATTAGAAGTGATAATGGAACTGAATTTAAAAATCAATCTTTTGATCACTTTTGTGCTGAAAATAGAATAGATCATCAATTTTCTTCACCATATGTACCTCAACAAAACGGTGTTGTAGAAAGAAAGAACGGAACCTTAGTTGAGATGGCTAGGACTATGCTTGATGAATATCAAACTCCTAGGAAATTTTGGGCTGATGCGTTAGCAACCGCTTGTTATGTCTCAAATCGTGTTTTCTTGCGTGCTAAGCTAGGTAAAACACCATATGAGCTCCGGTTTGGACATAGGCCTAGTGTTACACACTTTTGGGTCTTTGGTTGCAAATGCTTTGTTAAGAAACATGGTAATCTTGATAAATTTGAACCTAGATCCATTGATGGCATGTTTCTTGGTTATCCATCTCATACTAGAGGCTACCGTGTGCTTTTACTTGACACTAACAAAATTGTGGAGACTTGTGAAGTGTTTTTTGATGAATCTAGCCCAGTTACTAGTTCAAACATTGCAGGTCCAGATCCATATCCACATGGGGAGAGCATTTTCGTTGAAGATGAGGAAGAGGTGGAACTGCTGCCCGAAAATTCAGCAGCTAATGACATAGTTCGAGCTCCTGATATTGATCCACAGTCAGCACCGACGACCACCATTGCTGGTCCAGATCCTCCTCAAGTCACAAGCTCATCGATTTGTGATGAACATGAAAAAGAAGAAAAATCTTGTGAAGTGTCCACTCCCCTCCGGGTTCTCCAAATTCATCCTCCACAACAAATTATTGGAAGCTTGCACGAACGAGTTACACGGTCCAGGTTTTGCGATCCAAACTCTCATGCTCATTTTGCTTTTGTTGCTTCTTTTGAACCCAAAGATATATCACACGCACTTACTAATGAATCTTGGATTATTGCCATGCAAGAAGAGTTAGAAAATTTTGAAAGAAATAATGTTTGGAACTTGTACCTCCACCTCAAGGTCACACTTTAATTGGAACTAAATGGGTATTTAAAAATAAACAAAGTGAGGATGGGGTTGTGGTTAGGAATAAGGCTAGGTTGGTTGCTCAAGGTTTCACTCAAGTTGAAGGTCTAGATTTTGATGAAACTTTTGCTCCTGTTGCTAGATTAGAAGCCATAAGAATTTGGTTAGCTTTTGCTGCATCTATTGGTTTTAAGCTACATCAAATGGATGTTAAAAGTGCTTTTCTTAAAGACTACATAGATGAGGAGGTTTATGTGAAACAACCACCCGGTTTTGAAAATTCAGATTTTCCTAATCATGTTTACAAACTGTTCAAAGCCTTGTACGGTCTCAAACAAGCCCCTAGAGCATGGTATGATAGGTTAAAAACATTCTTACTTGAAAAAGGGTTTACCATGGGCAAGGTTGATAAAACTCCTTTTGTGCTTAAGCATGGCAATGACTCATTATTCATTCAAGTGTATGTGGATGATATTATCTTTGGTTGCTTCTCATGATCTTGTGTCCAAATTTTCAGCAATGATGAGTTCTGAATTTGAAATGAGTATGATGGGTGAACTCACTTACTTTTGGGGTGAAAGTGCATCTAGGACTCCCTTGTGGGTTTTGGATGATTTATGACAAGCAATTGGGATCCTAACCCTTTGGTTGAGATGAATGCAGGAAAATGATGAAAAATGAGCAAAGTGCCAAAAAGAGGGAAATTGAGAAGGAAAATGAATTTGAGCTCAAGGAGAAGAAATTAGTAGTTTAGTATGTATGGAGTGTGTTAAGGAAACACACCCAAGAGCTCAATCTCACACACACACAATGCACAAAGCTATACAGGACCGGACTAGTCCGATATCAGCCGGACTAGTCCGATATCACATTCTGCACCAGATCGGACAAGTCCGGTCACCACCGGACTAGTCCGATATTCTTTCTGTTCCACTTCGGACTAGTCCTCCCCAATGCGGACTAGTCCTTATCAATGCACAAGTCACACAAAATTGGACCAGTCCGTTGTGACCCGGACTAGTCCGATATTCATTCTGATCCACTTCGGACAAGTCCGGTGTCCACACGGACTAGTCCGATATACACCCTGATCTAAATCGGACAAGTCCTCCAAGTGCGGACTTGTCATCCTAAACACTTAGGGTTTCATATGTCTGGACAAGTCCGATGACAATCGGACTAGTCCGAAGCTTTCCAGTAGCGAAATCGGACAAGTCCGTTTTGAACCGGACTAGTCCGAGATTCCTGGACACTTAGGGTTTGCTTCACACAGCACACCGGACCTAGTCCGGTCACCACCACGGACTAGTCCGATCTTTCTGAACCCTAACGGTAACTTCTAGAAACCCCATATAAATAGAGGTGCACGGCCCACTTTCACCCTCTCTCGAACCCTAGCGCCGTCACACCTCCCAAGAGACTCAAAAACCATCTCTCTCCACGAAATTAAGTGCAAAATCAATCAATCCATTGAAGATCACTTGTAGATCATTGGAGAGGCACTTGGCACACGGTTGAGCTCTTGGTTTGAATCTCTAACACACGTTTGCATCTCAATTTGTATATTTCGAAGTGTGTTATTGGTGGTCTTGAAACTTGTAATCAAGGGAGCTCTCAACTTGTGAGATCGCCCCTTCAACTTGGTGATTTACCCCTGTGTGTTTAGTGGAAGAGGATTGGCCTTCGTGGCGATCCGACGAGGGAAGGGTTGGTGAAGACCCGGTCCTTTTGTGGGCTCCTCAACGTGGACGTAGGTTGCCTTCGTGGTAACCGAACCACGGGATAAATCTTGTGTCTTGTTCGTTTGTGTTCATCATTCTAGTTGATCAACATTATCTAGGGTTTGATTCATCTTGTTGAATTTAAGTTAAATAGTTGAACAAGAATCATACTTGCAATAGAACTTGACATACAATCATTGAACTGTTATTGAAGTTTATATTTCCGCTGCAAACGTCAACGAAACAATCAAATTGACCTAACTTGATCAACCTAGACCGTGAAATCCGGACTAGTCCGCACTTTTATAGGGGCGGCGCTAGGGTACGTCACCGGTAGAATCGGAGGCTGTTACGGGATGGGACTCGTATCCGGGAAAAATCGGAGCGTTACGGTGCGGGAGACCGCGGAGCGGGGCGGGGAGCGCGGAAAAACCGGGAACCGCACGCGGTGGCGGGGCCCAGGGGGACCGGGCGTGCGGGACGGGAGGCGGCTGGGGGTCAGGCGGCGGGGCCTCGGGGCGGGCGCGCTCGGGGCACGCGCGTCGGGGGTGGGCGGGCGGCGTCGCGTCAGGGGGGCGGGGCCCGGCGCTGGCATCGGGGCTGGGGCGCGCTCGGCGCCTGTCGGCCGAAGCGGCGGCGGTGGGGCCCTGCTGCGGGAGCGCGGCCGCGGGAGATGCCGCTGGCTGGGCTGGCTTGGCCTGGCCAGCGGTGATTTCTTTTTTTTTCTTTTTCTTTTTTTTCTTTTCCTTTATTATATATATATATATTTATATATATATATATTAATATTATATATTTATTATTTATTATTTATTATTTTTATAATATATATTATTAATGTTATATTTTTTTCTATTTTTATATTTTGTTATATATATTATTTATATATATTTATATATATTTTTATATTATTCTTTTTTTATTCTTATTCCCTATTACAAGTTTTGGGCTATTATTATTTTCTATTTCTTCTTTTGCTACACATATTTGTATATGTATATGTTTTATTATTTTTCTTTTATTCTACTAGTGTTTAATGCATGACCATGTATGCAATGCATAATGCGAAAATTTAGGGTGTTACATGATGATGAAGATATGCTAATTGGCTTAGATAGAAAAACTGCTGCTAAAATAAAATTCTTGCTTAACCAACTTGTTGAGAAGGAAGAGCTAATTGATCGTCAAGAAGACATGATTATTTCCCAAAAGGAGAAGCATGCCAAACTTGACAATCTTCTAGTTCTTGAAAAGGAGAGAAACCACTCACTAGAGCTTGAGCTAGCTTCAAGCAGGAAAACTTGCTTGGAGTTAACCAACTCAAACGTTGCAATCAAGGATCAACTTGATGACCTAATCAAGGTCAACAAGATCCTTGAAGTGCAGGTTGATTCACTCAAGCTTAGTGAACCTTCCTCCTCTTCAAGCCTACCTTCTCAACCCACTTCAACTAATATCGCTCATATTTGCAAATGTGATAAAATTAACACCAGTTTGAAGGAAAATTCTACCTCCACAAAGGACAAAAATCCTACCCAATGTGTAATATTTGACAAGGAGAGGATCAACTATGCACGTAGTGCATATTTGGTCCAAAGACCTCCAAATTTCAAGTACGGCATTGGTTACTCTCATGATGGAAAGCAAAGAGCTGGAAATCATAAAAATAACAAGGGAAGGATTACCTTTGTGAAGGGAGGACCCTCACAACCTGGTAACTCGAAAACTAAAAATCTGAACTCTCATGAAAATCGGACTAGTCCGGTCGTGGCCCGGACAAGTCCGGTAATCCGGACAAGTCCGGTCACACAGACTAGTCCGACCCATAATCAACAGCAACTCTTGTTTAAAACCTTTGATGCTTCTTATGTATTAATGAAAAATAATGTTGGTAAAGTGTATGCTTATTATGCTGGGCCACGCCATGGGAACACAAAATCCCATGTGTGGGTGCCCAAATGTATTGTTACTAACCTCCAAGGACCCAAGCAAGCTTGGGTACCTAAAACCAAGGCGTAATTTGTTTTTGCAGGCCTACTCCTCCGATGGATCCAAATGGGTGCTAGACAGTGGATGCACCAACCACATGACCGGAGAAAGGAGGATGTTTGTGGAGTATGAAGTTAACCAGGACCCAAACGAAGGCATCTACTTTGGGGATAACAGTCAAGGAAGGGTCCTCGGTATCGGTAAAATAGCAAAATCCTCTGAACATACTCTTTCGCATGTTTTACACGTTGAATCTTTAGATTATAACCTGCTGTCCATATCTCAGTTATGTGACAAAGGTTATAATTGCCTGTTTACTAACGAGGGTGTGACCGTCTCAAGGAGAAGTGATGGTTCCGTTGCATTCAAGGGTATGTTAAAGGGAAAGCTTTACCTTGTTGACTTCAACAAGGATAAAGCCGAACTCGACACATGCTTGATTGCAAAAACCAACATGGGTTGGTTGTGGCATAGACGGCTAGCACATGTTGGTATGAGGAACCTTCAAAAACTCCTCAAGGGCGATCACATCCGAGGTTTGAAAGATGTTGTGTTTGAGAAAGACAGGCCTTGTAGCGCGTGCCAAGCAGGAAAGCAAGTTGGAGCACAACATCCTGCGAAGAACATCATGACCACGACAAGACCGCTCGAACTACTTCATATGGACTTGTTTGGTCCAATTGCTTACATAAGCATCGGCGGTAACAAATACGGTTTAGTTATTATTGATGATTTTTCCCGGTTCACTTGGGTGTTCTTTTTGCATGACAAGTCAGAAACACAAGGAGCACTCAAGAAATTCTTCAAGCGAGCGCAAAACGAGTTCTCACTATCAATCAAGAGTATTCGGAGCGACAACGGCACGGAGTTCAAGAACATACAAGTGGAGGAATACCTTGATGAGGAAGCAATCAAGCACGAATTCTCAGCACCATACTCTCCACAACAAAACGGAGTTGCCGAAAGGAAGAACCGAACGCTCATAGAGATGGCAAGAACAATGCTCGATGAATACAAGACTTCGGATCGATTTTGGGCGGAAGCAATCAACACCGCTTGCCATGCCACAAATCGACTCTACCTTCATCGACTACTAAAGAAGACCCCCTATGAGGTACTCACCGGTAACAAACCGAACGTTTCATATTTTCGAGTTTTCGGTTCTCCTTGCTACATTTTGAACAAGAAGCCCAGGACTTCAAAGTTCGCTTCGAAGTCCGATGAAGGTTTCTTGCTAGGTTATGATTCGAACACTTACGCCTATCGTGTTTTCAACAAGGCCTCCGGACTTGTTGAAGTGGCACGTGACGTAGTGTTCGATGAAACTAATGGCTCCCAAAAGGAGCAAGTTGATCAATGTGAATTAGGTAAAGAGGAAGCTCCCTATCAAGCATTGAAGAGGATGGCTCTAGGCGAAGTACGACCACAAGAGTCATCGTCACAAATACAAGAGGAAAGTGAACCACAAGAGGAGATCAACAATTCAGGGGGAGCCTCGATACAAGACAAATCACAGGAATATGAACATGATCAACAAATCAACGAGGACAACAACTCAGGGGGAGAAGAAGATGATCACCAACATACGACCCCCCAAGTGCCACACCCAAGAGTACACCAATGCATTCAAAGGGATCATCCAATCGACAACATCATCGGCGACATCCAAAAGGGAGTAACCACTAGATCTCGTATAGCAAATTTCTGTGAACATTACTCGTTTGTCTCCTTTTTGGAACCCCGCAGGACTGAGGATGCATTGAAGCATCCGGACTGGGTGGTGGCAATGCAAGAAGAGTTGAACAACTTCAAGAGAAACGAGGTTTGGGAACTTGTGGAAAGACCCAATGCAAACATAGTGGACACCAAGTGGGTCTTCCGCAACAAGCAAGACGAACATGGAGTGGTGACAAGAAACAAGGCACGACTTGTGGCCAAAGGTTACTCACAAGTCGAAGCTGTACCAAATGGACGTAAAAAGCGCCTTCCTCAACGGACCGATCAAGGAAGAAGTGTACGTGGAGCAACCACCCGAATTTGAAGACGAAGAGTTCCCCGACCACGTGTATAAACTGCGTAAGGCTCTCTATGGCCTCAAACAAGCTCCTAGAGCTTGGTATGAGTGTCTTAGAGATTTTTTAATTGATAATGGCTTTCAAATTGGCAAAGTGGATTATACACTATTCACGGAAAATATGGATAATGATCTTTTTATTTGCCAAATCTATGTTGATGATATAATTTTTGAATCAACTAACCAATCTTTCTGTGAAGAGTTTAGTAAAATTATGACAGACAGATTTGAAATGTCAATGATGGGAGAATTGAAGTACTTCTTGGGATTCCAAGTGCGGCAACAAAGGGAAGGAACATTCATAAGCCAAACCAAGTACACACAGGACATCCTCAAGAAGTTTGGCATGGACAAGGCAAAGCCCATAAAGACTCCCATGGCAACGAATGGTCACTTGGATCTCAATGAAGATGGACCGAGCGTCGACCAAAAGGTATATCGCTCCATGATTGGATCTTTACTTTACTTATGTGCATCTAGGCCAGATATTATGTTGAGTGTATGTTTGTGTGCAAGATTTCAAGCCAACCCTAAGGAATGTCATTTGACAGCCGTAAAGAGAATCCTAAGATATTTAGTTCATACACCCAATCTTGGTCTTTGGTACCCAAAAGGCTCAAAATTCAATCTCATTGGGTATTTCGATGCAGACTATGCCGGGTGCAAAGTTGATAGAAAAAGCACTTCCGGCACCTGCCAATTCCTAGGAAGATCCTTAGTTTCTTGGTCATCCAAGAAACAGAATTCCATTGCATTATCCACTGCCGAAGCAGAGTATGTTGCAGCCGGGAGTTGTTGTGCACAACTCCTTTGGATGCGACAAACTCTAAGGGATTACGGTTACAATATGAACCGTATTCCTCTCCTTTGTGATAATGAGAGTGCCATTAAAATAGCCCACAATCCAGTTGAACACTCTAGGACTAAACACATTGACATAAGACACCATTTCTTGAGAGACCATTCCATGAAAGGAGACATATCCATCTCTCATGTCCATACCCAAAAACAATTGGCCGACATATTCACCAAGCCACTTGATGAAAAACGTTTTTGCGAACTCCGAAATGAGCTAAACATTCTTGATTATCGGAGTGTGGCTTGAAAATTTGCATACCTGTATGATTGCTTCAAAATATTGATTGAATTGTGAAAATCATCCCTCTTTTTTTTTCTTTCTTGAAAAACTATGTCAATTATTAGATCTTGATGAATTTTTGATCATAGTATGATTGTTGTTTGCTTACTGGTCAAATTCATCAAGATTATTTGAATTGTTTTGCCTCTCTCTACTCTCAATTATTGGACCTTCAAATATATATGAATGGGCTATGCAATTCTCTCCTGGTGACCACGGACAAGTCCGTGGTTACCCGGACTAGTCCGCCATTGCAGACTAGTCCGCAGTGTGCCGATTAGGCCGGACTAGTCCGACAGACCACGGACTAGTCCGACTTAGGTCTCTGGAGGACTTCGGACTAGTCCGGTCATGTCCGGACTTGTCCGATTTTTCGTGTCCATAACCCTAGCCGCCACTAAACCCTAATTCCCTCACCCCACACTCGCCCCCAAGCTTTCTCTCTCTTGCGCTCGAGCTCCCAAGGCGAATCCTTGATTCCTCCGTCGAAAAGCCTCAATCTTGGGCGGAGATCAAGCTTGAAGACTCGGGGATTGAAGTTAGCGGACAAGTCTGGCCTCCAACCCCAAAATCTCAAGCTTCCTTTGATTTCTTGGTAAATTTTCTTCAAAACCCTAAGAAATCACAAATTTCTCTATTGCTTATCGTTTGGCCTAGCATTCTTCACTAGTTACATGTCTAGTTGATGTACTATGTGTATGCTAGACTAGTTTTACCTTAGGGATCAATTTTTGTCCAGACTGTTAGGTTTTTTGCGGATGAACACCGGACTAGTCCGGTCCAGGTACGGACAAGTCCGATCCCCCGGACTAGTCCGTGCCTGTGCACCGGACAAGTCCGTTGTTTCTGAACCAAAACCTAATTCTTTAATTTCCTAATGCCTTCCATTGCCATCTTACCTCACCAATACCTTGTATAACTTGTCCTTTCTCTTGATCACTCATTCTCAGATCATGTCGAGCTCCGACAACGAAATCTCCGATTTCGAGGCCGAGTTGCACCACGAGGTGGCACCTCGGTCCTCGGCGGGTCTTGGCAAGAAACGCCAAGAGAGACCCTCCGAGCCTGCTGCATCACCTCCCCAGGTTCGGAGGAAGGTGTGTGCCAAGAAGCCCGCCTCGAAGGCTGCTACTCCATCAAGTGGCCTTCGCCAAGCTAAAGGGAAGGGCAAGGGGGTTGCCACAGGGCATGTTGGGCCCCTAAAGCTGCATACTCCCAGAGAAGGGGTCCGGGACCCCAATGAGGAAAGATTCAATGGCAAGGGCAGCGATGTGGCTGTGAAGTTGAGAAGTGTTGATTGCTATGCAAGGCCCAAGCAAGCAGCTGATGGCAGGTTTTGGTCAAATTTCCATGCTAATTTCTACAAGCTGGTCTATTTGCCGATGAAGACTCCGGTGGTACGCAGTCAATGGATTGACTGGGCCCACCTTGAGAAGAGGAAATGTGCAGCTTTTGATGAAGTGATAGCAGCTGCAGAGAGACATGGGCTGAAGGATCTGTTTGCCTTCAGATATAATTGGAATGATGAAGTGATTGCACAATTCTATGCAACGTGCCACTTCTCAAGAGAAGACGAAGAAAGTGTGACTTGGATGACTCATGGATCCAAGTATTCTATTACTCAGGAAGAGTTTGCCCGCCTGCTGCACCTTGACTCTGAAGGACATGACCACCTCATTATCCACAACATTGGGTCATTGAGAGGGATGGAATGAAGTTCATGTATGAGCCGACCTCCAAGTATGTCCCTCCCTCCACAAAGAATATGAAGCCTTTCTTTGTGGTCCTCAACAGAGTCCTCAGGAAGACGATTGCCCCCAAGGATGGGGATGCAGGGAGTGTGCAAGGCTACCTCCGGACCCTGATGAGGGTCATTAGCAAGAAAAGGCAATTCGATGTTGCAGACTATATTTGGAATGATATGGTCAATATTTCAAGTACCCCCAACCGATCCTGTGGCTATGCCCCTTACTTGATGTTCATAATTGAGAAGGTCACAGGAATCGAGTTTGTGAAGGATGTGGAGCACACTCCACTGAGGCCTCAGAAGCCTCAGTCAGTGAGTGTCCAGGCTGCTCCATCGCCGGCCTCAAGCCCCGAGGCACCGGCAAGGCAAGAAGAAGCTGCTAGGGCTACTCCTCCCTCCAGGGAAGCCCCTCAGAAAGGATCCGCCAGTGGGATCCTCAAGTACTTGGCTGCAATTTTCTCCTCATGCAAGAAAACTGAAGTGAAGCTTCACAAGCTGAATCAGAAGAGGAAGGAGAACATGAGATACATAAAAGCCAATGTGAAGCAGCTGAGTGAGAAGCTGGAGATCAACCCAATTGGATCTCCAGTACTTTCTGAAGATTCTGATCCGGACATCACCGAGCTCAGCCCCTTGACTCCCTCCGAGCTTGCCTATTTTGGCATTGGGGGCTCGAGCAGCTCCGCTCCTCCTCCTACCTCTCAACCTCGTCAAGCGGAACGCGAGGAAGACGATGAAGACGACGAGAGGACTGACAGCGAAGAGTGAAGCCCTAGGACCTTCCTCTCTCTCTCTTTTTTGTGTCTTGATGCCAAAGAGGGAGAGATTGAGGGGGAGTCTCTAGTCTTAGCTTTAGCTGCATAGGATGCGAGGAGAGAGCTCTCTATGTTTTTTTTAATTGTGATTGCATTTGCTTAACTCTATTTTCATATCATGTTTGGTCCTGTTATGAATGGCTCTATTAATTTGCAAGTGTGTGATGAAATCTGAACTTTTGCCCCTGAAGTGCCATATTCTCTTGATATTAGTTGATAAATGCAAATTCGATCATTCTTAATCCACTCATGCTCTTAGTATGCATCCCACCATAAAGAATGCACATATGAATAATTATCTTGTTGCTTGATGTATTTTTGAGTCATATGTGCATACTTTATGAAAATCTCATTTTATACCTCATTTTGTGAAATCTCAATTGGTTGTCATCAATCACCAAAAAGGGGGAGATTGAAAGTGCATCTAGGACTCCCTTGTGGGTTTTGGATGATTTATGACAAGCAATTGGGATCCTAATCCTTTTGTTGAGATGAATGCAGGAAAATGATGAAAAATGAGCAAAGTGCCAAAAAGAGGGAAATTGAGAAGGAAAATGAATTTGAGCTCAAGGAGAAGAAATTAGTAGTTTAGTATGTATGGAGTGTGTTAAGGAAACACACCCAAGAGCTCAATCTCACACACACACAATGCACAAAGCTATACAGGATCGGACTAGTCCGATATCAGCCGAACTAGTCCGATATCACATTCTGCACCAGATCGGACAAGTCCGGTCACCACCGGACTAGTCCGATATTCTTTCTGTTCCACTTCGGACTAATCCTCCCCAATGCGGACTAGTCCTTATCAATGCACAAGTCACACAAAATCGGACCAGTCCGTTGTGACCCGGACTAGTCCGATATTCATTCTGATCCACTTCGGACAAGTCCGGTGTCCACACGGACTAGTCCGATATACACCCTGATCTAAATCGGACAAGTCCTCCAAGTGCGGACTTGTCATCCTAAACACTTAGGGTTTCATATGTCCGGACAAGTCCGATGACAATCGGACTAGTCCGAAGCTTTCCAGTAGCGAAATCGGACAAGTCCGTTTTGAACCGGACTAGTCCGAGATTCCTGGACACTTAGGGTTTGCTTCACACAGCACACCGGACTAGTCCGGTCACCACCACGGACTAGTCCGATCTTTCTGAACCCTAACGGTAACTTCTAGGAACCCCATATAAATAGAGGTGCACGGCCCACTTTCACCCTCTCTCGAACCCTAGCGCCGTCACACCTCCCAAGAGACTCAAAAACCATCTCTCTCCACGAAATTAAGTGCAAAATCAATCAATCCATTGAAGATCACTTGTAGATCATTGGAGAGGCACTTGGCACACGATTGAGCTCTTGGTTTGAATCTCTAACACACTTTTGCATCTCAATTTGTATATTTCGAAGTGTGTTATTGGTGGTCTTGAAACTTGTAATCAAGGGAGCTCTCAACTTGTAAGATCGCCCCTTCAACTTGGTGATTTACCCCTGTGTGTTTAGTGGAAGAGGATTGGCCTTCGTGGCAATCCGACGAGGGAAGGGTTGGTGAAGACCCGGTCCTTTTGTGGGCTCCTCAACGTGGACGTAGGTTGCCTTCGTGGTAACCGAACCACGGGATAAATCTTGTGTCTTGTTCGTTTGTGTTCATCATTCTAGTTGATCAACATTATCTAGGGTTTGATTCATCTTGTTGAATTTAAGTTAAATAGTTGAACAAGAATCATACTTGCAATAGAACTTGACATACAATCATTGAACTGTTATTGAAGTTTATATTTCCGCTGCAAACGTCAACGAAACAATCAAATTGACCTAACTTGATCAACCTAGACCGTGAAATACGGACTAGTCCGATATATCTGGTTTTGACCTTGTTGTTGAAGTGCTACAGGAACCGAGAAAATTCAAGAAGGCCTATTCACCCCCCCTCTAGGCCTACATTCAATTGGTATCAGAGCCGGTTCTTCAAGAAAGAGTGCAACCACTCGAAGAGATCATGTCGGACATGAAGGAAGTCCAGAAAATCAACAACCAGGAAGAAATGAACAATGACAAGCACCAAAAGCTTGAGAAGTATCTCGAAGCCATTCAAGACTTCGATGATGATGATGAGGAGACATTGGAGCTGAAAGCACTCCTTAGAAAGAAAGCGCTTTCCAAAGGGAAATCTAAAGTCGAAGAAAAGAAGAAGGGGAGTAGTCACACCGACTACTCCCGATATCCTTTTAACTATGACCGTTTAAACTCTAACAGCAATCATTATCTATCTATTCCTCTCGGAAAAGCCCCACACTTCGATGGGAGTGATTACTCCATGTGGAGGCAAAATATGAAGATGCACTTGATTTCCCTTAACCCAAGTTTATGGCATATTGTGTGCACGGGAATAAACATCCCTGATGACGATGAAGAGCTCCCGCCAAGTCAAGAGCAAGCCATTCACAGGAATGCCCAAGCCGCAGCCGTTATCACCTCATCTCTAAGTCGAGATGAATTCACAAAGGTGGACGGATTGGAAATTGCCAAAGAAATCTGGGACACACTACAGACAGCACATGAAGGTGACCAGCATGTGCGGGAGGCAAAGATTGAAATGATTGAAGGCGAACTAGGAAGGTTCGCGATTGAGGAAGATGAGTCTCCCCAAGACATGTACAACAGACTGAAGACTCTTGTGAACAAGGTTCGATCATATGGGAGCAAAAAGTGGAATGACCATGAGGTTATAAAGCTCATCCTTAGAGCCTTTATGCCTCGCAACGTCACACTTTGTTCTATGATCCGAGAAAGTCCCGGGTACAAGAAAATGACTCCAGATGAACTGCTTGGCAAAATTATCAACTTTGAGATGATGGAGAAGCAAGCCAAGCACGTAAAAGAAATAGCCGATCTCACATCAGCTAAGAAGAAGGGAGTTGCCCTAAAGTCCTCACTCAAGCCTCTATCCAAAGAAGCAAGAGAAGCACAGCTTGAGGAGGACAGCGATGATGAAAGCAGCGAGCTGGACGAAGAAGATATGATTTTGTTCATGAAGAAGTTCAAGAGAATTATGAAGAAAAGACAAGGAGCAAAATCGAGTGAAGGAAAATACAAGGAGAAGACAAAGCCGAAGATGAGGCGGGCATGCTATAATTGTGGTGAATACAATCACTTTATAGTCGATTGCCCGTATGAGGACAACAAGAAGAAGAGTAAAGAGTCCAAGCCTCAACCGAAGAAATTCTTCAAGAAGAAGAAGCAAGTTGAACAAGCACACATCGGAAAGGAATGGGACTCAAACGATGAGTCTTCATCGTCCGATGAAGAAGAAATGGCTAGCATAGCCATTGAAAGCATGTCCAAGAAACCCACACTCTTCCCCACGCTCGGTGCAAAGAAGGCAAATGGAACTTGCCTCATGGCTAAGGAAGGTAAACGCAAGGTAAACATCAAAACTCCTTCCTTGCATTCTTACTCAAGTGATGATGATCTAGATAGTGATGATGAAGATATGCTAATTGGCTTAGATAGAAAAACTGCTGCTAAAATGAAATTCTTGCTTAACCAACTTGTTGAGAAGGAAGAGCTAATTGATCATCAAGAAGACATGATTATTTCCCAAAAGGAGAAGCATGCCGAACTTGACAATCTTCTAGTTCTTGAAAAGGAGAGAAACCACTCACTAGAGCTTGAGCTAGCTTCAAGCAGGAAAACTTGCTTGGAGTTAACCAACTCAAACGTTGCAATCAAGGATCAACTTGATGACCTAATCAAGGTCAACAAGATCCTTGAAGTGCAGGTTGAGTCACTCAAGCTTAGTGAACCTTCCTCCTCTTCAAGCCTACCTTCTCAACCCACTTCAACTAATATCGCTCATATTTGCAAATGTGATAAAATTAACACCAGTTTGAAGGAAAATTCTACCTCCACAAAGGACAAAAATCCTACCCAATGTGTAATATTTGACAAGGAGAGGATCAACTATGCACGTAGTGCATATTTGGTCCAAAGACCTCCAAATGTCAAGTACGGCATTGGTTACTCTCATGATGGAAAGCAAAGAGCTGGAAATCATAAAAATAACAAGGGAAGGATTACCTTTGTGAAGGGAGGACCCTCACAACCTGGTAACTCGAAAACTAAAAATCTGAACTCTCATGAAAATCGGACTAGTCCGGTCGTGGCCCGGACAAGTCCGGTAATCCGGACAAGTCCGGTCACACAGACTAGTCCGACCCATAATCAACAGCAACTCTTGTTTAAAACCTTTGATGCTTCTTATGTATTAATGAAAAATAATGTTGGTAAAGTGTATGCTTATTATGCTGGGCCACGCCATGGGAACACAAAATCCCATGTGTGGGTGCCCAAATGTATTGTTACTAACCTCCAAGGACCCAAGCAAGCTTGGGTACCTAAAACCAAGGCGTAATTTGTTTTTGCAGGCCTACTCCTCCGGTGGATCCAAATGGGTGCTAGACAGTGGATGCACCAACCACATGACCGGAGAAAGGAGGATGTTTGTGGAGTATGAAGTGAACCAGGACCCAAACGAAGGCATCTACTTTGGGGATAACAGTCAAGGAAGGGTCCTCGGTATCGGTAAAATAGCAATATCCTCTGAACATACTCTTTCGCATGTTTTACACGTTGAATCTTTAGATTATAACCTGCTGTCCATATCTCAGTTATGTGACAAAGGTTATAATTGCCTGTTTACTAACGAGGGTGTGACCGTCTCAAGGAGAAGTGATGGTTCCGTTGCATTCAAGGGTATGTTAAAGGGAAAGCTTTACCTTTTTGACTTCAACAAGGATAAAGCCGAACTCGACACATGCTTGATTGCAAAAACCAACATGGGTTGGCTGTGGCATAGACAGCTAGCACATGTTGGTATGAGGAACCTTCAAAAACTCCTCAAGGGCGATCAAATCCGAGGTTTGAAAGATGTTGTGTTTGAGAAAGACAGGCCTTGTAGCGCGTGCCAAGCAGGAAAGCAAGTTGGAGCACAACATCCTGCGAAGAACATCATGACCACGACAAGACCGCTCGAACTACTTCATATGGACTTGTTTGGTCCAATTGCTTACATAAGCATCGGCGGTAACAAATACGGTTTAGTTATTATTGATGATTTTTCCCGGTTCACTTGGGTGTTCTTTTTGCATGACAAGTCAGAAACACAAGGAGCACTCAAGAAATTCTTCAAGCGAGCGCAAAACGAGTTCTCACTATCAATCAAGAGTATTCGGAGCGACAACGGCACGGAGTTCAAGAACATACAAGTGGAGGAATACCTTGATGAGGAAGGAATCAAGCACGAATTCTCAGCACCATACTCTCCACAACAAAACGGAGTTGCCGAAAGGAAGAACCGAACGCTCATAGAGATGGCAAGAACAATGCTCGATGAATACAAGACTTCGGATCGATTTTGGGCGGAAGCAATCAACACCGCTTGCCATGCCACAAATCGACTCTACCTTCATCGACTACTAAAGAAGACCCCCTATGAGGTACTCACCGGTAACAAACCGAATGTTTCATATTTTCGAGTTTTCGGTTCTCCTTGCTACATTTTGAACAAGAAGCTCAGGACTTCAAAGTTCGCTTCGAAGTCCGATGAAGGTTTCTTGCTTGGTTATGACTCGAACACTTACGCCTATCGTGTTTTCAACAAGGCCTCCGGACTTGTTGAAGTGGCACGTGACGTAGTGTTCGATGAAACTAATGGCTCCCAAAAGGAGCAAGTTGATCAATGTGAATTAGGTAAAGAGGAAGCTCCCTATCAAGCATTGAAGAGGATGGCTCTAGGCGAAGTACGACCACAAGAGTCATCGTCACAAATACAAGAGGAAAGTGAACCACAAGAGGAGATCAACAATTCAGGGGGAGCCTCGATACAAGACAAATCACAGGAATATGAACATGATCAACAAATCAACGAGGACAACAACTCAGAGGGAGAAGAAGATGATCACCAACATACGACCCCCCAAGTGCCACACCCAAGAGTACACCAATGCATTCAAAGGGATCATCCAATCGACAACATCATCGGCGACATCCGAAAGGGAGTAACCACTAGATCTCGTATAGCAAATTTCTGTGAACATTACTCGTTTGTCTCCTTTTTGGAACCCCGCAGGACTGAGGATGCATTGAAGGATCCGGACTGGGTGGTGGCAATGCAAGAAGAGTTGAACAACTTCAAGAGAAACGAGGTTTGGGAACTTGTGGAAAGACCCAATGCAAACATAGTGGACACCAAGTGGGTCTTCCGCAACAAGCAAGACGAACACGGAGTGGTGACAAGAAACAAGGCACGACTTGTGGCCAAAGGTTACTCACAAGTCGAAGCTGTACCAAATGGACGTAAAAAGCGCCTTCCTCAACGGACCGATCAAGGAAGAAGTGTACGTGGAGCAACCACCCGGATTTGAAGACGAAGAGTTCCCCGACCACGTGTATAAACTGCGTAAGGCTCTCTATGGCCTCAAACAAGCTCCTAGAGCTTGGTATGAGTGTCTTAGAGATTTTTTAATTGATAATGGCTTTCAAATTGGCAAAGTAGATTATACACTATTCACGAAAAATCTTGATAATGATCTTTTTATTTGCCAAATCTATGTTGATGATATAATTTTTGAATCAACTAACCAATCTTTTTGTGAAGAGTTTAGTAAAATTATGACAGACAGATTTGAAATGTCAATGATGGGAGAATTGAAGTACTTCTTGGGATTCCAAGTGCGGCAACAAAGGGAAGGAACATTCATAAGCCAAACCAAGTACACACAGGACATCCTCAAGAAGTTTGGCATGGACAAGGCAAAGCCCATAAAGACTCCCATGGCAACGAATGGTCACTTGGATCTCAATGAAGATGGACCGAGCGTCGACCAAAAGGTATATCGCTCCATGATTGGATCTTTACTTTACTTATGTGCATCTAGGCCAGATATTATGTTGAGTGTATGTTTGTGTGCAAGATTTCAAGCCAACCCTAAGGAATGTCATTTGACAGCCGTAAAGAGAATCCTAAGATATTTAGTTCATACACCCAATCTTGGTCTTTGGTACCCAAAAGGCTCAAAATTCAATCTCATTGGGTATTCCGATGTAGACTATGCCGGGTGCAAAGTTGATAGAAAAAGCACTTCCGGCACCTGCCAATTCCTAGGAAGATCCTTAGTTTCTTGGTCATCCAAGAAACAGAATTCCATTGCATTATCCACTGCCGAAGCAGAGTATGTTGCAGCCGGGAGTTGTTGTGCACAACTCATTTGGATGCGACAAACTCTAAGGGATTACGGTTACAATATGAACCGTATTCCTCTCCTTTGTGATAATGAGAGTGCCATTAAAATAGCCCACAATCCAGTTGAACACTCTAGGACTAAACACATTGACATAAGACACCATTTCTTGAGAGACCATTCCATGAAAGGAGACATATCCATCTCTCATGTCCATACCCAAAAACAATTGGCCGACATATTCACCAAGCCACTTGATGAAAAACGTTTTTGCGAACTCCGAAATGAGCTAAACATTCTTGATTATCGGAGTGTGGCTTGAAAATTTGCATACCTGTATGATTGCTTCAAAATATTGATTGAATTGTGAAAATCATCCCTCTTTTTTTTTCTTTCTTGAAAAACTATGTCAATTATTAGATCTTGATGAATTTTTGATCATAGTATGATTGTTGTTTGCTTACTGGTCAAATTCATCAAGATTATTTGAATTGTTTTGCCTCTCTCTACTCTCAATTATTGGACCTTCAAATATATATGAATGGGCTATGCAATTCTCTCCTGGTGACCACGGACAAGTCCGTGGTTACCCGGACTAGTCCGCCATTGCAGACTAGTCCGCAGTGTGCCGGTTAGGCCGGACTAGTCCGACAGACCACGGACTAGTCCGACTTAGGTCTCTGGAGGACTTCGGACTAGTCCGGTCATGTCCGGACTTGTCCGATTTTTCGTGTCCATAACCCTAGCCGCCACTAAACCCTAATTCCCTCACCCCAAACTCGCCCCCAAGCTTTCTCTCTCTTGCGCTCGAGCTCCCAAGGCGAATCCTTGATTCCTTCGTCGAAAAGCCTCAATCTTGGGCGAAGATCAAGCTTGAAGACTCGGGGATTGAAGTTAGCGGACAAGTCCGGCCTCCAACCCCAAAATCTCAAGCTTCCTTTGATTTCTTGGTAAATTTTCTTCAAAACCCTAAGAAATCACAAATTTCTCTATTGCTTATCGTTTGGCCTAGCATTCTTCACTAGTTACATGTCTAGTTGATGTACTATGTTTATGCTAGACTAGTTTTACCTTAGGGATCAATTTTTGTCCAGACTGTTAGGTTTTTTGCGGATGAACACCGGACTAGTCCGGTCCAGGTACGGACAAGTCCGGTCCCCCGGACTAGTCCGTGCCTGTGCACCGGACAAGTCCGTTGTTTCTGAACCAAAACCTAATTCTTTAATTTCCTAATGCCTTCCATTTTCATCTTACCTCACCAATACCTTGTATAACTTGTCCTTTCTCTTGATCACTCATTCTCAGATAATGTCGAGCTCCGACAACGAAATCTCCGATTTCGAGGCCGAGTTGGACCACGAGGTGGCACCTCGGTCCTCGGCGGGTCTTGGCAAGAAACGCCAAGAGAGACCCTCTGAGCCTGCTGCCTCACCTCCCCAGGTTCGGAGGAAGGTGTGTGCCAAGAAGCCCGCCTCGAAGGCTGCTACTCCATCAAGTGGCCTTCGCCAAGCTAAAGGGAAGGGCAAGGGGGTTGCCACAGGGCCTGTTGGGCCCCTAAAGCTGCATACTCCCAGAGAAGGGGTCCGGGACCCAAATGAGGAAAGATTCAATGGCAAGGGCAGCGATGTGGCTATGAAGTTGAGAAGTGTTGATTGCTATGCAAGGCCCAAGCAAGCAGCTGATGGCAGGTTTTGGTCAAATTTCCATGCTGATTTCTACAAGCTGGTCTATTTGCCGATGAAGACCCCGGTGGTACGCAGTCAATGGATTGACTGGGCCCACCTTGAGAAGAGGAAATGTGCAGCTTTTGATGAAGTGATAGCAGCTGCAGAGAGACATGGGCTGAAGGATCTGTTTGCCTTCAGATATAATTGGAATGATGAAGTGATTGCACAATTCTATGCAACGTGCCACTTCTCAAGCGAAGACGAAGAAAGTGTGACTTGGATGACTCATGGATCCAAGTATTCTATTACTCAGGAAGAGTTTGCCTGCCTGCTGCACCTTGACTCTGAAGGACATGACCACCTCATTATCCACAACATTGGGGTCATTGAGAGGGATGGAATGAAGTTCATGTATGAGCCCACCTCCAAGTATGTCCCTCCCTCCACAAAGAATATGAAGCCTTTCTTTGTGGTCCTCAACAGAGTCCTCAGGAAGACGATTGCCCCCAAGGATGGGGATGCAGGGAGTGTGCAAGGCTACCTCCGAACCCTGATGAGGGTCATTAGCAAGAAAAGGCAATTCGATGTTGCAGACTATATTTGGAATGATATGGTCAATATCTCAAGTACTCCCAACCGATCCTGTGGCTATGCCCCTTACTTGATGTTCATAATTGAGAAGGTCACAGGAATCGAGTTTGTGAAGGATGTGGAGCACACTCCACTGAGGCCTCAGAAGCCTCAGTCAGTGAGTGTCCAGGCTGCTCCATCGCCGGCCTCAAGCCCCGAGGCACCGGCAAGGCAAGAAGAAGCTGCTAGGGCTACTCCTCCCTCCAGGGAAGCCCCTCAGAAAGGATCCGCCAGTGGGATCCTCAAGTACTTGGCTGCAATTTTCTCCTCATGCAAGAAAACTGAAGTGAAGCTTCACGAGCTGAATCAGAAGAGGAAGGAGAACATGAGATACATAAAAGCCAATGTGAAGCAGCTGAGTGAGAAGCTGGAGATCAACTCAATTGGATCTCCAGTACTTTCTGAAGATTCTGATCCGGACATCACCGAGCTCAGCCCCTTGACTCCCTCCGAGATGCCTATTTTGGCATTGGGGGCTCGAGCAGCTCCGCTCCTCCTCCTACCTCTCAACCTCGTCAAGCGGAACGCGAGGAAGACGATGAAGACGACGAGAGGACTGACAGCGAAGAGTGAAGCCCTAGGACCTTCCTCTCTCTCTCTCTTTTTGGTGTCTTGATGCCAAAGGGGAAGATATTGAGGGGGAGTCTCTAGTCTTAGCTTTAGCTGCATA
The DNA here is from genome assembly GCA_036927565.1 of Tuctoria greenei. Lineage (NCBI taxonomy): Eukaryota > Viridiplantae > Streptophyta > Magnoliopsida > Poales > Poaceae > Tuctoria > Tuctoria greenei. The sequence continues at coordinate 7,858,565 of JAYESD010000005.1, forward strand.
GGATGCGAGGAGAGAGCTCTCTATGTTTTTTTTAATTGTGATTGCATTTGCTTAACTCTATTTTCATATCATGTTTGGTCCTGTTATGAATGGCTCTATTAATTTGCAAGTGTGTGATGAAATCTGAGTTTTTGCCCCTGGAGTGCCATATTCTCTTGATATTAGTTGATAAATGCAAATTCGATCATTCTTAATGCACTCATGCTCTTAGTATGCATCCCACCATAAAGAATGCACATATGAATAATTATCTTGTTGCTTGATGTATTTTTGAGTCATATGTGCATACTTTATGAAAATCTCATTTTATACCTCATTTTGTGAAATCTCAATTGGTTGTCATCAATCACCAAAAAGGGGGAGATTGAAAGTGCATCTAGGACTCCCTTGTGGGTTTTGGATGATTTATGACAAGCAATTGGGATCCTAATCCTTTTGTTGAGATGAATGTAGGAAAATGATGAAAAATGAGCAAAGTGCCAAAAAGAGGGAAATTGAGAAGGAAAATGAATTTGAGCTCAAGGAGAAGAAATTAGTAGTTTAGTATGTATGGAGTGTGTTAAGGAAACACACCCAAGAGCTCAATCTCACACACACACAATGCACAAAGCTATACAGGATCGGACTAGTCCGATATCAGCCGGACTAGTCCGATATCACATTCTGCACCAGATCGGACAAGTCCGGTCACCACCGGACTAGTCCGATATTCTTTTTGTTCCACTTCGGACTAGTCCTCCCCAATGCGGACTAGTCCTTATCAATGCACAAGTCACACAAAATCGGACCAGTCCGTTGTGACCCGGACTAGTCCGATATTCATTCTGATCCACTTCGGACAAGTCCGGTGTCCACACGGACTAGTCCGATATACACCCTGATCTAAATCGGACAAGTCCTCCAAGTGCGGACTTGTCATCCTAAACACTTAGGGTTTCATATGTCCGGACAAGTCCGATGACAATCGGACTAGTCCGAAGCTTTCCAGTAGCGAAATCGGACAAGTCCGTTTTGAACCGGACTAGTCCGAGATTCCTGGACACTTAGGGTTTGCTTCACACAGCACACCGGACTAGTCCGGTCACCACCACAGACTAGTCCGATCTTTCTGAACCCTAACGGTAACTTCTAGAAACCCCATATAAATAGAGGTGCACGGCCCACTTTCACCCTCTCTCGAACCCTAGCACCGTCACACCTCCCAAGAGACTCAAAAACCATCTCTCTCCACGAAATTAAGTGCAAAATCAATCAATCCATTGAAGATCACTTGTAGATCATTGGAGAGGCACTTGGCACACGATTGAGCTCTTGGTTTGAATCTCTAACACACTTTTGCATCTCAATTTGTATATTTCGAAGTGTGTTATTGGTGGTCTTGAAACTTGTAATCAAGGGAGCTCTCAACTTGTGAGATCGCCCCTTCAACTTGGTGATTTACCCCTGTGTGTTTAGTGGAAGAGGATTGGCCTTCATGGCGATCCGATGAGGGAAGGGTTGGTGAAGACCCGGTCCTTTTGTGGGCTCCTCAATGTGGACGTAGGTTGCCTTCGTGGTAACCGAACCACGGGATAAATCTTGTGTCTTGTTCGTTTGTGTTCATCATTCTAGTTGATCAACATTATCTAGGGTTTGATTCATCTTGTTGAATTTAAGTTAAATAGTTGAACAAGAATCATACTTGCAATAGAACTTGACATACAATCATTGAACTGTTATTGAAGTTTATATTTCCGCTGCAAACGTCAACGAAACAATCAAATTGACCTAACTTGATCAACCTAGACCGTGAAATCCGGACTAGTCCGCACTTTACCGGACTAGTCCGATATATCTGGTTTTGACCTTGTTGTTGAAGTGCTACAGGAACCGAGAAAATTCAAGAAGGCCTATTCACCCCCCCCCCTCTAGGCCTACATTCATGGGGGCTGCAAATCAAGCAAACTAAGGAGGGTACCATTGTGCATCAAACGAAGTATACAAAAGATCTCCTAAGGCGCTTCAACATGGACAATAGCAAGCCTCTTCGGACACCAATGGGAACAGCAACAACACTTGGACTTGATGAAGATGGTGAACCAGTGGATCAAAAAGAATATAGAAGCATGATCGGATCACTTTTATACCTCACGGCATCAAGACCAAACATATAATTCAGCGTATGTCTTTGTGCACGATTTCAAGCCACATGTTTCACATCGTCAAGCCATCAAAACAATTCTCAGGTACTTACATGGAACTCAAGAATTTGGCATTTTTCTTCCTTCTTCCTCAATCGTTACTTTGAAAGCTTTTTCCAATGCTGATTTTGGAGGTTGTAGGATTGATAGGAAAAGTACTTCCGGTGCTTGTCATTTTCTTGGTAATTCACTTGTTGCTTGTCCTCCAGAAAACAAAATTCAGTTGCACAATCCACAGCCGAATCTTAATATGTAGCTGCTGCTAGTGCTTGCTCACAAATCCTTTAGATTGTTCAAACACTTAAGGACTATGGGGTTGATCTAGATAGTGTTCCACTTCTTTGTGATAACACTAGTGCCATTTGCATTGCTAAAAACCCCGTGCAACATTCTAGAACTAAGCACATTGACATTAGGTATCACTTTCTCCGAGATAATGTTGAAAAAGGAAACATTGTGCTTCACCATGTAGATACCGATCAACAATTGGCTGACATTTTTAAAAACCTTTAGATTTCAATCATTTTTGTTACATTCGTAGTGAAATAGGGGTTATGCATCCTCATGGCTTAAATTGAGGGGGAGTTTTGAAACTTGGGAAGTCTATGTGTGAATCTGATATTAAAATAATATGAGCATAGTATTTCATACATATATGACTTTGTGATTCCTTTTACATGCTGGAAGTTCTTACTACATTACTCGTGTTATACATTTTGTAGTTTTTGCCATGTCTAGTAATTGGAATAATTACTTACACTAAAACTGGTCATGGTCGAACTTTCTTGCTGTTTTCAACTTGTTACATGTTCACAAGTGCTTTTAATCATTAAGAATTAATCAAGTAATCAACTCACATGTTGAGTTTTTATGAACATATATAAATTGAGAGAAGATCGAGAGAATATGCATGCATCGCACTTCTTCTTTTGAGATGGCTTATCATTGCACTTAGATAGGAACTTGGAAGAAGTTGTGTATGACTAAAACTATGTCCTTAAGCTTCTGATTGTCAAATGACATAGGCTTGGCTTGGTTGGTTAGAATAAGGCAGATGCGCATACAATCTCTTGCAAATATCATATGATCTAAATTTATGCTTTGAAAAACAATAAAATGCAGCAACTAGTGTCATGATTTCAGGTTTTGAAATAGTTAAGTTTGTGAGATCATGACTTACTTAAATTGAAAATTACATTTGATCTCTAGCATGTCTTACACTACTTTATGTATTTCATTGATGTGATAATGTAAGGTACTTGATAGTATGACTTGGATGAGCTTTGTTTATATGTATATGTTATAATATGCTCATAACAACTAAAGGGGGAGAGATAATTTGTTTATATGCTCATGACTTGTTGAATACATTGTCAAAGGGGGAGAGATAAGCATGAAGAGAATGATAATATGTGCATAAGGAGAGATAATAAAGGGGGAGAGATAATATGGGATAATTTTTGGACTTTCTTCTCATTTTACTTTTGATTTACAAAGGGGGAGAAATTGCCTTCAAAACTTTTAATGAGAATAAGCCAATGTTCGGATTTTAAATGGTGTTGCCAATGCATTCATCAAGGGGGAGATTGTAAGACCTATGTGTGCTGAATACATTGGCTTTTAGTGAATACACTTGCTTTGACAATAAAAGTTTTGAATATCACCGAAACATCTTTTTATTAAGATCCGACTAGTTTTGGTTAGCTCCGGTGAGTTTTGTCTTTAGCTCCGGCGTAGTTTTGCTAAGCTCTGAGTTGATTTTTCTAGCTCCGGCTTTTGGGTTTACTAGTTCCGACTAGTCTTGGTAAGTTCTGGCACTAGGTTCTACTAGCTTTTGTTAGCTCCGGCTCAAGGTTCGGGTTGCTCTGGCAAGATCCGGAACTTGACCGCAATGCTTCTGTTTTTCATTTGCAATGTTTCGTACTTGCTTTACATCTCTTGAAAGATTGCTTAGTATTTATTTGCTAAGTCTTTGGTGCGTTTTTGGTTGACATGAATGATATCGTGTTACTGTGGTTTTGCAACATGCTTATGTGAGGTTCTCACGTAAGGTGTTGTGTTTGGAACTAACTTGAGTCAAGTCGAGGACTTGGACTCGTACGAATTGGTTGTTTATTCATGTGCAGGTGTTGCTTGAGTTCAAGACATGGCTGGTGACGGGATCCATTGGACTAGTCTCAGGGAGGATATGAGGTTCCAACAACCAAATTCAGGAGGAATTGTGGTTGAGCTGATCAGGAGGTTGCGCAACATGATTAAATCAAGAACAATGCATGTGAAGGTATCGCGGACATCATTGGAAGATGTGTGCACGTGTGCAAGGAGTGCATGGACGTGGCTACATGGTTCTGAGACGTGATGAAGAGATGTGGACGTAAAGAGTTGGTCGGAAAGGTCCAACCGACTAGGTTATGGACTCAGGCTGCGGCTGAGTCGGGTTTGACTCAAATATGGAAAGATTTGAGTTGATTATGATAGGATTTCGTGTGGGTCACGAATTTGAGTTGTTTAGGAATGTGTTATATGTTCCTAAGGTGTTCGAAAGTCTTAAGATTGCTTCTATCTACGTATAGAAGAATCCTAAGCAGATATGGAACGTTACAATTCGTGAACAGAGTAGGATTAGGTTCCTGATCTGAGTTGGGTTGGCCTAAGGGCTGGTTATACAAGCAAGGGAGCCCAGAGCTCGTGGTGCACGACTTTGGTGATGTTTCCTCTTGTGTTATATTGAATAAAATTCATAGTTTGAAGGAACTTTTGTGCCTTGTTCGCCCGACTTGTTCCAGACAAGTTTTACTCGTTGAGTTTCTTGACAGCACTACCTTTCGTCGGTGGTTTTATCATAACTCGAGTTTTACAGATCCAATTGACGTGATTCTTTTTGGGTTGTCTTCACAACTTGATTATCTATCATCTTCAAAATTTCACGGTCATTGGATTTGTGGTCTATGATCTACATGAGTTTCTTTGCAGCGTTCCAGAATTGTTTTCCTTTCTTGGGTAGGGCAGATTGACCTTTGTTTGATCTTTCGATCATAACTTGAGTTTTTCTCGACGGATTTGAGTGATTCTTGTTGTGTTGTCTTCGTGACTTGATTCTCACTGATATCTATCACTTTTGTCACGGTGAAACACATTTAGATTAGTCTCACACACGATTTCTTTAATAGATTGTTTTTCTAACGAAGGGGTTGGGGTTTAATTGTTTCGCTGCGTAAGATTTTTTAAATCTACCATTCACCCCCCCTCTGGTAGTTTGTCATGTGCTCTTCGATCCTACAAGGACGTATAGAAGCTTGAAGGTTGCTTGGCAGTGCTCAGTCGGTTTATCTCTAGACTGGCTGAACGGGCCCTCCCGTTCTTCAAACTGCTGCGCCAGTATGGACCGTTCGTCTGGAGTGAGGAGGCAGAAAAGGCGTTCCGTGAGCTGAAGCAACAACTTACGTCGCTGCCCATAATGGTGGCCCCGAAGCCCAGGGAGCCTTTGTAACTCTACATTGCTTCCATAACAAAAGTGGTAAGCATGGTCTTGGTGGCGGAGCGACCTGGTACCCAGCAGAGACGGACGGGGCCCCTGCTGCTGATTCTGAGCCCCAAGGCTTGGAAACCGCAGGGGGGGCCCTACAACCAATATGCCTCCGGGTCCCAGCCCTCGGAGGGTACCCGGGTCCCCACAGGTGGCCCTGGAGATCAAGAAGCTTCTAGGTCTCAGTCCAAAGAGGATGTCTCGGGTTCAGGGAACACGGAGTCTCTGGGCTCAGAGCAGAAGGAAGAGGATGCGTCAGATTCCCCGAGGAGGTTCCGGACTATCCAGCGCCTAGTCTACTTCATCAGTGAAGTCCTACATGAACCAAAAACAAAGTACCTTGAAGTGCACAAGTTACTCTATGCAGTGCTAATCGCTTTGAGGAAGCTCCACCATTACTTTCAGGCACACAGAGTTTCAGTGGTGACCTCGTTCCCATCGGGGGCGATGCTCCGTAGTTCCAACGCAACTGGCAACATTGCCAAATGGGTGGCGGAACTGGCAGAGCTCAAGCTCGACTTCTTGCCGTGACATGCAATCAAGAGCCAAACACTACCAGATTTCGTTCCTGGGTGGACTCCCTCACCAAGCAACCCAAGGGGCCTGGAAGTCAGCGAGCCGGAGCTCAGGGATCCGGTGCTCACCAGACCCCACTGGACACTCTTCTTCGACGGTTCATCATGGAAGCAAGGGGCCAGAGCTGGTGTACTGCTCACCTCGCCAATAGGGGAGCAGTCCAAGTACGCGGTGTGCCTTGACTTCAAGGCGACCAACATGGCAGGGTATGAAGCTCTCATCTTTGGACTAACAGCTCTGCAAGGTCTCGGTGTCCAGCAGATGCTGGTCACGGGAGACTCCCAGCTGATCATCAAGCAAGTCTGAGGAGAATGCTACTGCAACGAACCTCAGCTCGCGGTGTACATGCTGCACGTCAAGAAGCAAGAAGCTGGTTTCAAGGCTTTGGACCTCTGCCACGTGCCGCGCACCGACAACTCCATCGCTGATGCCTTGTCAACTATGGCATCCACCGAGGCCCCAGTTCCTAAAGGTGTCTTCTACAGGAGATTAGTGCGACCAACACCTCGGAGCTGGTGACCTCAGCAGCCCTGCAAATGTGGGGCCCATTAAGGTTCTTATGCATCATCGGCGACCCCAGATCACCCGCTACCCAAGATCCAGAAGCTCAGGAGAGTCCCGATGCATGGATCACGAAGATCCGGGACTACCTAAAAAACAACTTCCTTCCAGAGGAACACGTATCTGTTGAGTGGATCATAAGGATAGCGAAATGCTACATGTTGGTAGAAGGATACTTTTGTCGGTGTGGCTCCAACGGCGTTCTATTACGGTGCATAACTCAGGAGGAGTGTTGTGACTTGTTCGCAAATATCCCCGATAGAGAGTGTGAGAATCATGTTGCATCCCACATGCTGGTCGGTAAAGACTTCTTACATGGCTTCTACTGGCCGACGGCACTCCAAGACGCCGTCAATCTGGTGAAAAGGTACAAGGTGTGCCAGTTCCACGCCAAACAGATTCACACTCTAGCGCAGACACTGCAGATGATCCCACCCTCCTGGCCGTTCACGGTTTGGGGGTTGGATATCCTGGAACCCTTCCCAAGGGCAGTCGGAGGGCACTAGTTCCTCTACGTCACTATAGACAAGTGCACCAAGTGGCCGGAGGCAGCCCTGGTGATCAACATCAACAAGAAGTCCGCAGTCAAGTTCATCAAGTTGATCATCTGCAGGTTCGGGGTCCGAACAGGATCATCACTGACAACGGGACCGAGTTCACCAGCATAGCATTCCAAGACTACTGCAAAGATTTCGGCGTCCAAGTTTGTAATGCGTTCATGGCTCACCCAAAAAACAACAGTCAAGTTGAAAGGGCCAACGCTGAGATCCTCAGGGGTCCCAAGACACAGACGTATGACTGCTTGGATAAGCTTGGTTCCAAGTGGGAAAACTCTCATGTGCGTTGTTGGCCTGCCGGACATCGTCGAGCCGCGCCACGGGGGAAACACCCTTCTTCCTGGTGTATGGGCCGAGACCGTCCTCCCCCGAGAGATCGCAGTGGGCTCCCTCGGAGTCCAAACATTCGATGAAGCCACACAGGACCAACTTCAATGTGAAGATGTTGACCTCGTCGATGAAGCAAGGTGGCATGCTACCATCCGAAACGCACGATACCAGCAGGCGCTCTGGCACTACCAGGAATGGTTCATGCGGAGAAGAGAGCTCCAGACAAGCGATCTGGTGCTGTGGCGAATACTTTCTCGAGAAGGGGCGCACAAACTCTCCCTCAGTAGGGAGGGCCCCTTCCGAGTGACACAAGTATCCCGCCCCGACTGCGTATGCCTGGCCACGGAAGAAGGGGAGCCCCTCCCCAACCCTTGGAACATAGAGCACCTCTGTAAGATCTACCCCTAAGCATATAGTAGGAAAGAGTAGAGTGGCATGGTGCCAAGGAACGACACTTAGGACAACCAAGCTCTGGGGGGACAGGTCCAGAGTGTTCAGGCGTTTAGCTTGGTCATGTACCCTAAGCATGAACACTCTGCCTCCCTTGCCAACCGGAGTGGGTCGTTGCCTTATTGTAAAGCTAGTCTCCTCCTATGAATGCCAATTTGAAAGAATCATTGTATTACCCTATGTTTTCTCTTATGTTCACTTAATTATCCATTAATTTTATGATCATCAATCTATTCTTGTTTTTCTTATATTATCTTCATATACCTGGTGAATTTTTTCTCTATATCACCCCTAGTGGAGTTATGCAACCCTACTGAAGGCAAACTTGTTTGAGGTACCTGCAAGGTGTTTCGGGATCTCGCGGCTACCCTTTTATTTGGGGCACTGTGGTGCCAGATGGTCCCCCACGAAAGGCCTACGCCGAGCTGGAGGTCCAGAGCACGCAACCTGCTTAGTCTGGTCTTGTACCCTAAGCATGCGCGCTTTGCCTCCCAGTACTATGGCTAAGTATTGAGGGCCAGGAAGCTCACACCTTGAGTAAGGCGGGAGCCGGATCCCGGGCACTAACGCACTGAATTACCCAAGCCCCGCGTACCAGCCTAGGACTGTAAGACATGGCAAAACTAAAGAGTAGGGAAAGATCGCCGACGAGCAAAATTATGCCCCCCTATTGTATGTGCAGGACATACAAAGCAGGATGATTCGGGCACAACCAGCAGCAGCATCGGCGAGATACACATCACCCAGGGGGCCTGCCGTCGACGTTCCTACATGTTGATGGTAGATGACGCCAGAGCATCTAGCTCCGGCACCTTGCCGTCGATGCTGTTCTACATAATGGAAACAAGTGTTGATTTGTGAGTATGCTCTCTCATTCCGCTTTTGTCGCTAACAAGGTTTCTTTGGTTTCTTACCACCAAGGGGTCTATTCTCGATGACTCTGCGATGATGGTGGGCGACGCTGGAGCAGCCAGCTCCAGCACCTCCCAAGGGGCCTGCCGTTGACGACTCTACGACGATGGTGGGCGACGCAAAAGCAGCCAGCTCCGGCACCACCCAAGAGGCCTCCCGTCGATGTCTCTACGACAATGGTGGGCAACGTCAGAGCATCCATCTCTAGCACCATCCAGGGGGCCTGCCGTCGACGACACTACGACGATGATGGGCGACGACGGAGCATCCAACTCTGGCACCACCCAAGGGGCCCGCCGTCGATGTCCCAGCACGTCGAAGACAGCAACAAGCGCTGATTCGTGAGTACAATCTCCCGTCCCACTCTTTTTGCTCATAGGATTCTCTTGTGGTACCTGTACACCAGGGGCCTACCGTCGACATACTACATATCGATGGTGGACAGCGCTGGAGCATCCAACTCTAGCACCTTCCAGGGGGCTTGCCGTCGACGACTCAGCCACTATGGTGGGCGACATCGGAGCAGCAAGCTCCGGCACCACCCAAGGGGCCTGCCGTCGACGTCTCTACGATGATGGTGGGTGACGCCAGAGCATCCAGCTTCGGCACCTCCTAGGGGGACTGCCATTGATGATTCTGCGATGATGGCGGGCGACGCCAGAGTAGCCAGCTCTGGCACCACCCAAGGGGCCTGTCGTCAAAGTATCTACGACGATGGTGGACGACGCTGAATCATCCAGCCCCGAAACCTCCCAAGGGGCCTGTCGTCGACGACTCTGCAACGATGGTGGGCGATGTCGGAGCAGCCTACTCTGGCACCACCCAAGGGGTCTGCCGTCGACATCTCTATGACAATGATGGGAGACACCGGATCATCCATCTCCGACACCACCCAGGGGGCCTGCCGTCGATGACTCTGTGATGATAGTGGGCGACGCCGGAGCAACCAGCTCCGGCACCACCCAGGGTGCCCACCGTCAACGTCCCAACACATCGAAGACTGCAACAAGCGCTGATTCGTGAGTACACTCTCCCGTCCCTCTCTTGTTGCTAATAGGGTTCTCTTGTGGTACATGTACACTAGGGGCCTGCTGTCGATGTACTACACATCGGTGGTGGACGACGCTGAAGCATCCAGCTTTAGCACCTCCCAGGGGGTCTGCTGTCAATGACTCTACGACGATGGTTGGTGATGCCGGAGCAGCCAACTCCGGCAACACCCAAGGGGGCTATCGTCGACGTCTCTACGATGATGGTGGGCGACGCTGGAGTATCCAGCTCCGACACCTCCCAAGGGGCCTGCCATCGATGACTCTACGATGATGATGGGTGACGCTGGAGCATCCAGCTTCAACACCACCTAGGGGGCCTGCCGATGACGACTATATGCCGATGGTGGGTGACGCCAGAGCAGCCAACTCTGGCACCACCCAGGGGGCCTGCTGTCGATGTCCCAGCACGTCAAAGATAGCAACAAGTGCTGATTCATGAGTACACTCTCTTGTCCCGCTCTTGTTCCTAATAGGGTTCTCTTGTGGTACCTGTACACCAGGTGTCTGCCGTCAACGTACTACACATCGGTGGTGGATGACACCGGAGCATCTAGTCCCGGCACCTCCCAGGGGGCATGCTGTGGACGACTCTGCAACGTTGGTGGGCAATGCCAGAGCATCCAGCTCTGGCACCACCCATGGGCCTGTCGTCGATGTGTCTATGATGATGGTGGGCGACGCCGAAGCATCCAGCTCCGGCACCTCCCAAGGGGTCTGTCGTCGATGACTCTACGATGATGATGGGCGACGTTGGAGCATCCAACTCCAGCGCCACCCAGGGGGCCTATCGTCAACGACTCTGCGACGATGGTGGGCACGCCAGAGCAGCCAGTTTCGGCACCACCCAGGGGGCCCGCCATTGATGTCCCAGCACGTCGAAGACAGCAACAAGCGCTGATTTGTTAGTACACTCTCCTGTCCCGCTCTTGTTGCTAATAGGATTCTCTTGTGGTACCTGTACACCAGGGGCCCGTCGTCAACGTACTACACATCGGTGGTGGACGACGCCAGAGAATCCAGCTCTGGCACCTCCTAGGGGCCTGTCATCGACGACTCTGCGACGATAGTGGGCGATGCCAGAGCAGCCAGCTTCGGCACCACCCAAGGGGCCTGCCATCGACGTCCCTACATCGATGGTGGGCGACGTTGGAGCATCCAGCTCTAGCACCTCCCAGGGGGGTCTATCATCGATGACTCTATGATGATGGTGGGCGATGCCGAAGCATCCAACCCCGACACCTCCCAAGGGGGATGCCGATGATGTCCCTACTAAGACAAAGCTTGGCGCCAATGGCCCCACTGAAGCCATAACTTCAAACTCCCCCACTCCGGTGGGGGCACTTCGAAGACATCTTGCGATCAACTGGTAGGTGTGCCCAGCCACCCGGCCACACCTACCAGGGGGCCTCTAAGGGGGTTCCATAGGCAGGATGTCAACTGACGACAAGATTGGCCATGTCAAATGTGCGATTGTTTGTTCCTCAAAAACTAATGAACTCGACAAAATTCCCCAAGACCATACGCAGCTAAGGACTCAGAGCGACAGATTGAGCAGCACAAGACAAGCCAACAAGTGAAACATGAATTCAAATTCATTAGCATTTATTTGTACAAACATGCCATCCTCGATTAAAAAGGTGCTCTGTCTAGGGGCCGCCGGTATCAACTCCGTTGGAACGAAGAGGCCACCTGCTGGCAAGGTCCTGGACTTCGTCCCTCACCTCCTCCTCTTGCTCATCGAAGGGGTCTTTTTCTACCGACTCCAGCAGGATCATCGGGTACCAGCTCCGGAAGCACACCAAGACATGGGAGGCCACTTGCTCTGCCAATTCCCTTCCTTCGACCTCCAACCGCCTCACAAGGACAGTGTTCATAGACCCCAACGTCGAGAAAAAAGAGTCCAAAGATGGGAGAAGCTCGGTCACCCCATGACACGGCTCTCCGCGCGGCACGGGACCAAGTTTGAGGGGTTTCAACACCGCCCTGGCACGGGCCAGGAAATCCCGCATCCCTTACGCCTCGGCCACGTGGGAAGACTGGAGGCCTTATGCCTCTCTCTGTGTAGCTTCCTCCCGGTCGGTGAGCTCCTGAGCACGACGCTTCAAGTCGCCCTCCCAGTGTTTGATGGCGAGCTCTGAGTCCTGCACAGCTCGACGCCTCTCCTCCAGCATGCCGAGGGTCTGGAAGACCTCTTCTTCCTGCACCGCCAGGTCTCGTTCCGCATCAGCAACTGCAACCTCGCGGCGGACCAACTCCAACCGCTTATCCTCGCACAGCTTCAGGCGGGTTTCGGCGACATCATGGCCTACAGGGCCTTCGCCTCAAGCTCCTTATTCTTGACATCGACTAGCTTCTCCAGGCACCGCTCCTCAGCAAGCTGATCCCACTCTCGGGCAAAAGCAGCCTGCATCTGGCGCAAGGCGGACTGGGCCGCAGCAACAACATCGGAGAGGGGAATCGACATGGTTGTCACCACAGATGGCTGCCTCTCCACCTCCTATGCCGACTCCGCAGAAGACACCAATGCCTTGGGACCAGATGGCTCCCCAGTGGGAGCTCCAGGAATCAGCGCATCGCTACCCGGCGCCGAAGCACTCCGCCCTTGCACAAAGGTATCGTCGGCCTCCAGTGGCGCGTCACCATCTTGTGCGCCAATGACATCAGGCACCAGTGCAGTATCAGCGGTGGGCGGGTCTTCTCCACCAGGGGTAGCCGAGATGGCCAAGGTGGCCACCTCCTCGCCTGGCTCTGCCTCGACCCCATCTGCTTCGACGGGCGGAGGAGTAGGAACATCAGTATCACCAGAAGCCGGTGCACCATCAGGCATAGGATATGGCACAGCAGACCCAAGTTCTGGGAGGTGCGGGAGCTACCAAGCCCACCCCTGGAAGCACTAAGAGCACTATGTCGGCTGACGGCGCCCTAAAAAGCCAAAACTAACTATGTCAGAGCAAAGAAACAATGAAAAAATTATGGGGGAAGAAGTTGTGCCTTACCGGCGGGTCGATCTGCTCCAAAGACCCTGAACTCCCAGCTCGCTTGGCGAATCGAGGTCCCCTGGACCCGATGACAAGGCTGGCGCCACATCCTATGGCACTAGCATCGAGACAGCTTGTGCCGATGTGGCCATCGGCTTAGACTCCTCCGCGCGTCCCCCAGTACCAGAGTCACCACTGGAATCAGAGACCAGGTCGATGATAGAGGATTCGACTGCTCCGGCTCCCTCACAATGGTAGATTAGGGTGCCATCTACTCGCGTCAGCTTCCGCCTCTTTGGCACATCGGTGGCAGAACCTGTGGTCAGGGTACGGGAACACTTTCCCGACGCCAGAACTGGCGCTGGCTGGCTGTCCTCCAACCTGTCGGAGGTTGTTGGTGGCCCTACCTCCGCCCTTTCTGGAGGACGCGAGGTAGACCCTGACCTTGGTCACGTTGCAGCACGACACCATTCCAGGACTGTCGAAGCCCCAGTCGTCTCTTCAGGGTGCAAATGGACAATGTCGAACATGTTGACCTTCGGCATCAAGCTTTGCAATTCGTCCCTCAGGACAGGGGTCATGACGAGTGGCTTGCAGTCTTCTGGGACGGAGACGTGCTCATCATTGACAGTATCGTAGGTCACCACCTTCAGCATCTCCTCCAGCATCTGGGGGGTCGAATCATCCAAATCCAGCAGGTACCGGTCATACGTGCCGGTGTAGACCCAGGCCCTATACAGGCACCTCTAGACGGGGGCGGTGTGGTAATGCAAGAAGTCTGCCAGCACCATGAGAGAGGGCAAACCCTTGTCTGCAGGAACCCAACAGCGGGAGCCCAAGCCCCGCAGACACGTAGGCGACGAATAGAACAGTCTCGTCTTCGTGAAGGTCTTGAAGGGTGGGAGATCCGCAGCGGATCATCCATCCATGCTCCGTCGCCACTTAACCAAGCAGTCCACCCCAATGCAAACTTATCCTCAGAACATCACACTTTACACAAAAACGGACAAGTCCGATATCACCACAGACTAGTCTGAAAACTCTCTGACTAAGATCGGACAAGTCCTCCAACTGCATACTTGTCCTCAATTCTACATGAGGTTCACCACACCGGACTAGTCCGATATGAGCCGGACTAGTCTGAACAATTCTAGAGCCCAAATCGAACTAGTCCGCCCTTTGTGGGACAAGTCCGATATATCAGAACACTTAGGGTTTCCCACACGCTGCACAACGGACTAGTTTGGAGTCCACCATGGACTAGTCCAGACATCGCAAACCCTAACAGTAACTTTTGGAAACCCTAGTATAAATAGAGGTGTACGGCCCTAAAACCAATTCTCTCGACCCCCTGCGCCGTCACACCTTCCAAGAGCCTAGAATACATGTCTCTCCACACAATCTAACCCTAGAAAGATCAAATCTTCGAGGATTGGTCATTGATCAAAGGAGAGACTCGTTCTACACGTCTTGAGCTCTTGGGTTTGAATCTTTTGCACACTCTCGTTGTTTTATTGCATATCTTTCGAGTGTGTTTGGTGGTGTATTCAATTGTAAATCTTGCGGAGCCCTCAACTTGTGAGAAGGCCCCTTGAACACAGTGATTTGCCCCCCTTTGTGATTAGTGGAAGAGAATCGGCCTCCGTGGTGATTTGACGAGGGTAGGGTTGGTGAAGACTCGATCCTCCGTGGAATCCTCAACATGGACGTAGATTTCCTCTGTGGAATCGAACCACGGGATAAAAATCATGTGTCATACTCGTTCTTACTTTTCATCATATTCTAGGGTTTACTCGATCTTATACAACTTACCTTAAAACATTGAAACCAAAGTTAGTTTGTGCCATACCTAGTTTCATTGACGTAAAAAATTCAAGTTACAACTTAATTTCCGATGCATAGAGTACTTGAATTGAAATCATTGATCAAACTTGATCAATCTAGTTCGCGCACACCAGACTATTTCGCACCCTACCGGACTAGTCCGATTTCTCTGTATTTGATCAAGTTGTTAAGTGTTTCAGGATCCAACAAAAATTCAAAAACTCTATTCACCCACCCCCCCTCTAGGCTACATTCAGTGAAGGCTTGGGCGCTCAAGGAAGAAGGCGGAGGCTCGAGCGCCAGGATATGAGTAAGGAAGGAATTGTCCCCTCTGACAAATGTTTCCTTTTTTATCACCCCCACAATGCCTGAGCACTTCGTGCGGATCCCAAAGGCTCGGCCCGCACCACTCAACCCACAGCGTCAATGACAATGGGGGCTAGGCCTCTTGACTGAAGTGCTGGCCCAAGCGGTCAGCCACCTGAGAAGACAGCTAAAGCAGTTCCCATAAAGGCTGAACAAACGTAAGTGCTATAGCCACATTGGGAACCGTCGCGGTTAAAGGCGCCGCAGAAGACAGAGATACTACAACAAGCAAAGATCTCATCGCCATAGTCCCTCAACTAGGAACAGACGCGTGGCTACGTTGGCAGAAGCGCCCGCCGCTTCGACTGACCAAGACAAAATTCAAAGGTCAGTGCGGGAAAATATGGAAAGTGATCCACCCTCGGGCTCATCACCTCCCCCCAAAGTGGACCCAGGGGCCACTGTCGGTACCCCGCATGCGGGGTACCCTCGCTGTCAGAGTCTGGTTCCGGCAATTCTCCCGACACTACCGTAGGTAGCCCGCGGAGTTTGTAGTTCGGTAATAGGCGCGCAGAGATTCAGAACACGATGGCAAGTAGACACGAGGATTTACGTGGTTCGGGCCGCCTAAGTGTAATACCCTACTCCACAGGGTGTGTAGTTGTTGTATTGAGCGTCTGAGCACTTGTGAGTGTGTGTGAGAGCTGAGTCTGGAAGAGGTCCAAGAGTCCAGAGAGAGAGAGAGCCCAGTGTATTGCTCAACCAGTCCTTTTATAGTACAAGGACTGGTCGTTACATCGCTAGCCTGGCTCGACATGTGGCCCTGGCGATTATTGATGCTTAATACACAATTAATGAGGTTGATTACCCTTAATAGTGTGGTAACGGGCCTTGACAGTGCCATTACTGGTATTAAGGGCCCTCCGATCGTGTGTCATTAATATGGTATTAATGACACTTAATCGGGTCTTAAAGTCTTTGATTGTCCCTTGAAGGTCCGAGTCGTTGGGGGTCCACCAGTCTGATTGTTGAGGCTGAAGGTCTGGCGGTTGGACACGTGACAGCTCCGGAGCTTACCGTCTGGGACGGGTAGGTCCGGTGCAGTTGTACACATGTCGGTACCGGAGCTTCCCCTTGTCGGGGGTTAGGTCCGGGGGTGCCGCGCAGGTATTGGGCCCGGAGCTTTCCCATGTGTGGGACGTAGCTCCGGTTGCTGTATACACGTGGCAGCACCGGGATTAACCATAGAAGGGAAGCGGGTCCGGTCCTGTATGACACGTGGGGCCTTCGTAGGTCTTCAACTCAGACAGGTGAAGTTCCTTTGGTCTTCTTATAGTCCCAAGGGTTATACGGTATGCAGGGTACAGACAGTGGCCCCTTGGGCCCACCTCTGGGAGAGACCTTTTGGATGAAGTCGTTCTGCTGGAGGTGGGTCCATCCTTTGATTTTTGAGTAGTGTCTTCAAGGGTCTTTGGATGTGCCATTGGCGGTAGTCCGTAGTTAAACCAACGCCGTGTGGCATATCCAGGATGCGGCAGGTGAGATCAGAGCGTGCAGATCTCACTCAATTGAAGGTCACCGGTTCCCGATACAAAAACCGTATCGGTTCCGTGCGCCCTGTCAGGCCGCCTCCCTCGGTCTTCCTGCCTTTCATGATGACAACCGTTCGCCTGGGGTAAGGACCTCGACTTGATTGTCGGGGTGGCCCTGGGCCCCCTTGTCATTGGCAGCGTGAAGTTTTTGAACTGTGTCGTCGGCTCCTCTGCGGTTTCCATCCAAGCGTTGTGGGGGCTTACTTAAGAAGGAAAGCGTGCACCGTTTGGGGATTCTTTATGCCTTCATTTGAACTTGCGCTCGAATCCTCCAAACTTTGGCCTGCTTTTCATCCTTCGCCCCGCTGTGTTGCGATGAAGTTGAGACTCCCCAAGAGCCGCATTGGGAGCAAGAAGGAGTTGTCTAGGGTCCGGACCTACATGGGATGGTCCAGTGACTCCTTCAACAATGACATTCGTTGCGGCAAGCTTCCCTTCGAGGAGGAGCGAGTCGGAGATATGGTGTACTTCCTTGGGTACGCCATGGTGGGTTTGATCCCGCCTTTCTCCACTTTCTTTTTGATGCTGCTTGATTTCTATGGTCTGAAGCTTCACCATCTTGGCCCCCACTCAATCTTGCTGGTGGCGACTTTCGTCCACTTTTGTGAGATGTGGGTGGGTGTGCCCCCTTGCGTGGAGTTGTTCCAGACTTTCTTCACTGTCCACCCGACCGGGAAGAGCGATGAGTTCATCATCTTCTACTACTTCATGAAGCGGAGGAACTCCCCCCTCAAGTACTTTAGGTCCTTCCCTTCTGGCAAGTTGGACGACTGGAAGAAAGATTGGGTGGTCCTCACCGTCGAGGGACACGAGAGGCTGGAGCTGCCTGAAGGCCTTCCTCGCGTTGACACTAACACTTGGAGTGATGTGCCGGAGCTATCGGGGGAGTACAGGCCCATCCTGGACAGAATCCAGGAATGTGTCGAAGGTGGGGTGACCCCGCGGATGGTCTTTGGCAACTTCTTAATAAATAGGTGGGCCCCGCTGAGGGATAGGAGTCGACCTACCTGGGCCTTTGAAAGTGCATCTAGGCATCCCCGTGGGTTTTGGATGATTGATGACGACAATTAAGAGGCTAATGAGCTAAGTTGATCTTAAGCACGGGTACAAAGATTGAAATGAGATGAAAACCCTCAAAAAGGAAAAGGAGAAAACGGGTGTCAAAGATTCAAGCGTAGAAATTAGGGTTTCTATGGTATTGAGCTTATATGAGTCGTATCATGTGAGAGGGTGGTTGTATCATGTGCATTGAGGTCATACCAAGGGGCTCAAAGTGGTGGTTTAGAGAAAAACCTAAGTGAGAAGACTAAAATGAGAAAAACCCTAGGAGGCCGGAATAGTCCGGGCCTCTGGGACGGACTAGTCTGTCCATGGCAGACAAGTCCATTTTTGGACATACCAAATGTCTCTGGAGTGTTCCCGAGTGATTTTGGAGCTAAGCCCGAGAAGTCTGGACTTGTCCGTTTTTTGGACAGACTAAAGCTCTCTGGAGTAGTTCAGACTTGTCCATTTGGGATTTAGTGTGACGAACCGAGAGAAAACCCTAGGTGGTCGGACTAGTCCGGCCCTGTGGCCAGACTAGTCCGGACCAATCCAGAAGAGTCCGTTTTGGGATGGACCAAGTGGTTCTGTTCCACTTCGGACTAGTCCGTTGTTGATCGGACTAGTCCGGTGTCTAGTGACCGTTTGAATTTGGACATTTGGCGGGTAGCGTGACGATCGTTGCTCAGTGTGGCAGTTGTCGGGAACTGACCAGGGGGTCAGTGGTCCCATAGGGCCGGACCAGTCCATGGTCTAAGGCCGGACTAGCCCGTCCCTTTGCTGATGTCAGCAAAAGGGGCTCGGGACCTCTATAAAAAGGGGACCCCCGGGCTCATTTGAATAAGACTCGAACCCTAGCGCCGCCACAAGCATCCTAGAGCCTTCTAGAACCTTCTACTCGTCCTACTAACCCCCTAAGAGCAAATCTTGAAGAGATTAGGGTTTGGGGAGGAGAGTAAAGGAAGATCATCGCGCTTTGGCTCTCGGTTTGATCTCTTGCACATTGTGTTGTGTTTTGTGGCTTGTGTGAGTTGAGCTTCGTATGCTCCTCATTGTATTGATTTGTGGGAGCCTCAAGTTGTGAGTAGCCCCATCAAAATTTGTGATTGTCCATTGATATAGTGAAAACCAAGCCAGCCATTGTGGTGGCTTGGTGAGAGAAGGGTCAAGTGAGACCTGGTCCTTGTGTGGACTTCTCAACGTGGATGTAGGCTTCTTCGTGGAGCTGAACCATGGGATAAATGTCATTTCGCTTGTTTTGCACTTTTCATAATCTCTAGCATTGCTATTAGGGTTCACATTTGACTTATTGTCTTACGCTTGATCACTATTGTAAACTTGCAATCTAAGTGTTTAAACATCACAATCTGAGATTCACAAGTTTGTTACATATTGCTTTTATTCACCGTGAACTTTAATTCCGCAAACAACTTGTAGAAATCAAGTTTTAGGGTTTCCACCCTGTGTTGAGCGAACTAGTCCGACCCTGACCAGACTAGTCTGGCCACAGAGAATTAATCTCGTTTAATTAAGTAATTTCAGGTATTATTGCCTATTCACCCCCCCCTCTAGGCGACTTTCAATTGGTATCAGAGCAGGCTTCTCTTCAAGAGTCTAACAACTCGGAGAAGTAATGGTCGGAAGGGGTGACAATGAGGTTCCGGTGGTCGTCGATGACACCAAGACAAAGAAAGTTGATGTTCTTCAATATGATCAAAATGACGATGAAGAGGTTCGGATGCTCAAAGCACGGCTTCGTGAGAAGCTCAACGTGCCGAAGAAAAAAATCAAGTCAATTGCTCCGGTCAACATCGACAACGGGAGTAGTTCACAAGACTACTCCTGGTATCCTTACAATTATGAGCAACTTACCACTAGCAACCATTACTTATCTATTCCCATTGGCAAACCTCCTCAATTTGATGGAAATGATTATTCTATGTGGAAGCATAATATGAAGATGCACCTCATTTCCTTAAATCCTAGCTTGTGGCGAATTGTGATGACAGGTGTTCACCTTCCCAAGAATGAGGAGACATCACTCCAGAGCAAGCCGTCCTTCTACATCGCAATGCTCAAACCGCTGGAGTGATTACCTCCTCATTGACTCGTGAGGAGTTCAACCGCATTGAAGTGTTGGAGGTTGCCAAGGAGATTTGGGATACCCTCAAGACGGCGCACGAAGGCAACCACGTCATAAGGGAAGCAAAGATCGAGATGATCGAATGAGAGCTTGGGAGATTTACCATCATGGAGGGTGAATCTCTGCAAGACATGTATGACTGCCTCAAGACTCTCATCAACAAGAGCTGGTCATATGGAAGCACCCAGTGGACCAACTACGAGGTAGTAAAGAGGATGATTCGAGCATTTATGCCTCGAAACATCACTCTTTGCTCACTAATTTGTGAAAGTTTGGGATTCCATAAGATGACTCCCGAAAAAGTACTAGGGAGAATCATAAACCATGAGATGATGGAGCAAGAAGCAATGTTCTACAACGATCTACAAAAGCTCTCCTCCTTCAAGAAAAGGGATGTTGCATTCAAAGCAACGTCCTCAATATCTCAAGAAACGGAAAAGAGTGATGAGGAGAGTCCCGACACCGATGAGGAAGAAGCTCTCTTCATCAAAAACTTCAAGAGGATGTTTAGAAGGAGGAGGGGGGATACCAAAATGAGAGGAGAAGCAAAGACAAGCCCAAAACAAGATCAAAAAGGGCTTGTTACAATTGCGGAGAATATGGTCACTTCATTGTGGATTGTCCACATGAAGAAAACAAGAAGAAGAAGGAGGGCAAGTCCAAAGAAAAGAAGTACTTCAAGAAGAAGAAGCAATACAGACATGCCCACCTTGGAAAGGAGTGGGATTCAAATGAGGAATCCTCCTCCGATGAAGATGAGAAAGTAGCAACTATTGCTATGAAGAAGACAACAACGGAGAAAAAGATCTTCCCCAACTTGGAAATCTCAAAGACCGACATGTCTAATGGCCAAGGAGGGAAGAAAGAAGGTTAAATCTAAATCCTCTTCTCCAATTTCTTCTCATGATGACTTTGATAGTAGTAGTGAAAATGAAGACATGCTTAAAGACATGAGCAAAAGCACCTTGAAGAGATTGAGATTGTTAGCGGAAGAGATATTTGAGCAGGAGGAACTCATCAACCATCAAGAGGACATGCTCGTCGAACAAAAGGAGAGATGTCAAGAGGTTGAGGAGCTCTTGGAGCTTGAAAGAGAAAGAAGCAAGGCACTTGAGCGTGAACTCGCTTTGAGCAAGGAAACTTGCTCAAACCTTGAGAACACTACAATTGTGCTCAAGGATGAACTTGTTAGTTTGACACAAGCTAACAAGATCCTTGAGACGCAAGTGAAGTCTCTCAAGGTCAATGCACCTTCTTCCTCTACAAGCTCACCTTCCACAAATATTAAGTCCAAAGCATCTCAACCTTGTAAATGCTCAAACTTAATCATAAAACTTAAAGATGAGCTAAAGTTGGCACAAACCAATCAAGCACCCAAGGGTGGCATTTTTGACAAGGAGAAGGTGGCATATGCACGTAGTGCATTTACCAACACAAGACATCCTCTTGTCAAGGATGGTCTTGGTTATTCTAGGGGGATGAGGCAAAATGCCAAAACTCCCAAGAATGGCAAAGACTTGATTGTCTTTGTCAAAGGAGGCTCATACAACACTAAGGGAAATAACATTGCTACTACACCTAAAATGCCTAAGAAAGAACCGCATCCATTGTTCCATGATTTTGATGCTTCATATGTTTTATTAAGGAACAAGTTTGGAACGGCATATGCTAGGTATGTTGGGCCACACTGCAAGAGTCCCAAACCTTGTGTGCGGGTGCCCAAGTGCCTCTTGACTAACTGAAAGCATCTAGGCCCCATGAGGTACGGTTTCGGTGATTAATGACAACCATTCGATATTACTAATGAATTTGTGAATGCAAGGTCCCAATAACACTCAATCAAATTAAATCAATATTACATTGGAGACCCATATAAAACCAACCAATGAGATCAAATCGAATCATACGAAGACAAGAAGTGAAAGCTCTAACTTGATACTTGAAGGCTATCAAAACAACACTTCAATCAAGTGTCAAAGAGGTCACAAGTTCAATTTCCAAAATAACAACTCAAAACAACTCGAAGTAAACAGATTGAACACACCGGATCATCCAATGTTTGTTGAGTTGACTGCATCGGTCAAGTTGTGTCAACAGAAGAAGAAGACCTCAGACAAATGCACTCACCGGATCATCCGATGTGAGTGGCTCAGTGACATCGATCCATCATCACAGTTTGCAATACCATTGGACCAAGTGAAGCACCAGATCATCCGATGTGCAGAATTACATACATCGGTCGATCACTCCAGTAAGCTTCAAGATCAAGCAAAATTCTGGAGAAAGAGCCACCGGGTCATCCGATGAGAAGACAGGTCAACATCGGTCTAACAACGGTCATATCTGACACAGTGACATCAGCTAATTTGGCTTTGACCGATGATAAATGAAGGGGAGACATCGGATCATCCGGTGTTCACAGAGAAGTGATGTCAGCCTACTTTTCCAACGGCTATTTTGTGGAGGCTGGCTATTTATACCCATTCAACCTGTCAAATCGACAAGACTTGATGCTCAGACATACTCTACACATCCTAGAGCATTCAAGACCTAGAGCTACCACTTTCACATCATTGTTCATCATTTGTACACCAAGAGATAGGCTAGAACTAGCTAGAGATAGTGCATGTGTGCCTCCATTCTAGGTGATTGGAGTCTCTAGTGTAGTGAGAGCCATAAGGGAGTGTCCCTTGGTGTGTATGACTTCCGGAGCTTGCCAAGAGGATTGTGGAAGCCCGGAGGATTCAAAGTGTACAAGGCTTGAGCTCCACCTTGCCAAGGTTGGTGAACGGAGAAGAATAGTGAAGACCCCCTTGTCTTGGTGACTTGGGAGTGGCAAAACCCTTCGGTGGGTGCCACAACGTGGATGTAGGAAGATCCTTGTGATCTTGCCGAACCACGGGATAAACTCCGTGTCCCTTGAGCGTTTGCATCCCTCTCCCTTTTACATTTATGCAATCTTCATTCTGCAACTTTAATTTACATTGATTGCATAGATTAATCGCATAGGGAATTGGGCTTTAAGTTGTTAGCTTTTAATTACCTTAAAATTTGAAAGAAAGCCCAATTCACCCCCCCCCTCTTGGGCGTTTCGATCCTTACAATTGGTATCAGAGCCTTGTTGCTCTTTGGATCATCCTAGCCTCACCGCTAGAGAGCTAAAATGGCCAAGAATGGGGGTTCGGTTCCTACCTTCGAGGGCAAGAACTTTGCCTATTGGAAAGCACGCATGCGTACCTACCTAGAGGCTATTGCTCCCGAAGTTTGGGAAGCAACCCATGCGGGGTTTGGAGATCTTAATTATGTTGGTGACCAACTAAAATGGGATGCTAAAGCTAGAAATGCTATCTATGAATGCATAAGTCAAGACGTATTTGCTAGAATTGCTAGTAAAGAGAAAGCTTGTGAAATTTGGGCATGTTTAATTGAAATACATGAGGGCTCATCTCGTGTTAAAGAACTCAAATATCACTTGCTTAAATCCAAGTATGATGAATTCAAAATGCTTCCTCATGAGAATGTTAACCAAATGTTTTCTCGTTTAAATGTGCTCATTGAGGAGATTAACACACTTGACATTGCTTCTCTTGGTAAGGGACTTATCAACCGCAAGATCCTCATGCTTCTACCCAATCCCAAGTACAACATTATCAATTCAATGCTCCAAAAAGAATCACTTGACAACATTGAAGTTTCGGAGCTCATTGGAGAAATTCATGCTCATGAGATGAGCGTACTTGGAATGATGGAGGAGTCATCGTCAAAGACCATTGCTCTCAAGGCTTCAACCAAGAAGACAACTCCCAAGAAGAAGAGAGTGGTTGAGCCTAGCTCAAGTGAAGAAGAGCAAGCAACAAGCGAAGAGGACGATGACGAGCTTGTGTTGATGATGAGGAAATTTTCATGTTTAAAGTCCAAGCTCGCAAAGAAGGGATACTCTTTTGATCCCAAGAAGAAAGCCTTCCTCCCAAGAAAAAATGAAAACAAGACATGCTATAATTGTGGTGATCAAGGCCACATATGATATGATTGTCCAAGACCGGACAAGAGGAAGGACAACCACAAGGGAAAGCATCAAAAGCTAGAAGAAAGTGATGAAGATGAAGAAGAGGTCAAGCCCAAGCGCTCCTTTGGAAAGAAGAAATTTGACAAAGGCAAGAAGACCAAGCTCTTTCCAAAGAAGAGAAGAGGGCCTCAAAAAGTCTTCATGTGCGAGGCCAATGAGTGGATCACGGATGAAGGATCAAGCGACGAAGAGAGTGAAGATGAAGAAAACTTGGCGGGCCTTGCCATCGTCGACAAGGACAACTCACCTCTTCGTCCACCTCCTATGTGCCTCATGGCAAAAGGTAACACTAAGGTATGTGACGACTCTAGCGATGATGATGATGATGAGCTCTCCCCCGATGAATTAGCATCTATGATTAATGAATACCATGTCATCATAAAAAGGGAAAAGAGCAAGGTTAAGGCACTTGAACAAGCTTGTGCTAAGCTTGAGAGTACGAAGCTCGATTTGCATGACAAGTATGTAACCATACTTAAAGAACATGACACGCTCAAAACACATGTCAAGCAAATCGAGGAGGAAAATGCTCAAATCAAGCTTGATCATCATGAGCTTGACTTAGCAAACCAAGCACTCTTGGGAAAGCACAATGACTTGGTTCAAGAACATGAAGTGCTTAACCGTGCTTATGAAGCAATTGAACTAAAAATGAAAAACATGAAAAAGGAAACCCTTGATGGCAAAGTATCAACTACTTCACATGCCACTAATATTTTGGATAAGTCTTTGCCTTTGAAAGCAAGCCTTAGGGAGAAGGAGTTGATGGACGAGATTGAAAGTCTCCGCACTAGTGTGGCAAGACTTTCTAAGGGGGAGGACAAGCACAAGGAAATCCTCTACCAACAAGCTAAAGGCTTCAACAAGAGAGGACTTGGATCCTTCCCGATGCTCAACAAAGGGAAGGTGCCCTCACCGGAGCTTAGGACGAGCTTCATCAAAGAAGTTGGTTCCTATTGCCAACATTGTCAGGTCACCGTACATCACACGAGGGAGTGTCCTCTTCCCAACCGTCCTTCCCCAAAATTGCCTCCTAACTACAAATCTACTTTCAATGATTACCACTATCTCTTGAGCAAAGTAGGTGGCAAGGTGAAGGCAAGGTTCATCGGCAAAGACATTAAGGGCATGAAGGGGAAGCTACCCAAGCAACTTTGGGTCCCAAAATCACTTGTATCACACATACAAGGACCTAAGTTGGCTTGGGTGCCTAAACTCAAAAACTAACTTCATGTGTGTAGGTGAACTACAAAGCTGGAGGAAAGCACTGGGTACTCGATAGCAGGTGCACTCAACAAATGACCGGCAATGATGGTATGTTCACCACCATAGAGAACCCCTATAATCATGAACAAGTCACCATTGGTGACAACTCAAAGGGGAAGGTAATTGGTTTAGGTAAAATTGCTATTTCGCATGATTTGTCCATTTCTAATGTACTATATGTTAAGTCACTTAGTTTCAATCTACTTTCCATTGCACAACTATGTGATCTTGGACTAACGTGCACCTTTGACAAGAATGGTGTTGTAGTAACTAGTGAATCAAGCAAAGAACTAATCTTCAAAGGTTTTCGGCATGGACATCTTTACTTGGTGGACTTCTCCAACAAGGATGCTAGCTTGACCACTTGTCTTTTTACTAAGACAAGCTTGGGTTGGCTATGGCATCGACGCATTGCTCACATTGGGATGAGCAAGCTTAAGAAGTCGTTCAAGCTTGGGATGGTGACCGGCGTGAAGGATGTCACGTTTGAGAAGAACAAGCTTTGTAGTGCTTGTCAAGCCGGGAAGCAAGTTGCTTCACGCCACCCAATGAAGACAATGGTGTCAACCTCCAAGCCGCTTGAACTACTCCACATGGACCTCTTCGGACCGTCCACATATCAAATTCTTGGTGGTAATTTCTATTGTCTTGTTATTGTTGATGACTATTCTAGATATGCTTGGACCTTGTTTCTAGGTGACAAGGGTGAAACTCCGGAAGTCTTCAAGACCTTTGCTAAATGTGCTCAAAGGGAATTTCAACTTCCCATCATCAAGGTCCGGAGTGACAACGGCACCGAGTTCAAAAACTACAACATTGGGGAGTGGTGTGATCGTGAAGGCGTGAAGCATGAGTTTTCGGCCACATACACCCCTCAACAAAACGGTGTCGTTGAAAGGAAGAACAAGACTCTCATCACCCTTGCTAGAGCAATGCTTGATGACTATGGCACGTCGGAGAAGTTTTGGGCTGAAGCAATCAACACGGCGTGCCATGCCGCAAATAGGGTCTATCTTCATCGACTACTTCAAAAGACCCCATATGAGCTCCTCATTGGGAGAAAGCCCAACATCTCCTACTTTCGAGTCTTCGGGTGCAAGTGCTACATCTACCGCAAGAAAAGGCTCGGTATGTTTGAAAGAAGGTGTGATGTTGGTATCTTTCTTGGTTATGCGTCAAACTCAAAAGCATATCGAGTATTCAACCAAACCTCCGGCATAGTTGAAGAAAGTTGTGATGTTGAGTTTGATGAGACTAATGGCTCCCAAGAGGAGAGTTTTGGTCATGATGATATAGATGATGAGCCTCTACGAGAAGCCATCAAAAACATGACCATTGGAGACATCAAGCCCGAAGTTGAGGAGAGCCATAATCAAGGGGGAGCATCAAATTCCAACATCAACACCTCCAAGGCGCCTCAAGTTGGTGAAGAAGAAGAAAAAGATGATGATCCATTGCCAATGCAAGATTCACAAGCCACACAACATCAACAAGAAGAAGAATAAGTCCAAGATCAAGTCCAACCACAAGACAAGCAAAATGCCTCACCACCACCAAGTTCTTCACAATCACTTATGAGGCATGGACGCATCTCCAAGGCGCATCCGATTGATCAAATCATCGGAAGTCCATCACGGGGAGTAAGTACTCGTTCTCGCCATGTCGCTTCATTTTGTGAGCACTACTCTTTTGTTTCGTGTGTAGAACCCACTCATATAGAGGAAGCACTCCAAGATCCAAATTGGGTGATGGCCATGCAAGAAGAACTCAACAACTTCACCCGCAATGAAGTTTGGGTATTGGAGGAGCGACCCAAGGACAAGAACGTCATCAGAACGAAGTGGGTGTACCGCAACAAGCAAGACGAGAATGGCGTTGTGGTCCGCAACAAGGCAAGACTTGTGGCCAAGGGTTTTTCCCAAGTTGAAGGACTAGACTTTGGAGAAACATTCGCTCCGGTCGCTCGGTTAGAAGCTATTCGTATACTCCTTGCCTTTGCTTCACATCACAATATAATGCTTTATCAAATGGATGTTAAAAGTGCCTTTCTTAATGGCTATATTAACGAGCTTGTTTATGTTGAGCAACCTCCCGGGTTTGAAGATCCGAGGAATCCTAACCATGTGTATAGGTTACACAAGGCGCTCTACGGGCTCAAGCAAGCACCTAGGGCGTGGTATGAACGTCTAAGGGATTTCTTGGTCATGCAAGGATTCAAGATCGGGAGGGTGGACACCACACTCTTCACCAAGGACATCGACGGGGATTTATTTATTTGTCAAATTTATGTCGATGATATCATTTTTGGCTCAACTAACAAATCTCTTAGCCATGAGTTTGGCACCATGATGTCTAGGGAATTCGAGATGTCAATGATTGGAGAGCTCAACTTCTTCCTTGGATTTCAAATCAAGCAACTTCAAGAGGGGGCCTTCATCTACCAAGAGAACACCAAGGACCTCTTGAAGAAATTTGAGATGGGAGATTGTAGCACAAGAAGTACTCCAATGGCGACAAATTGTCATCTCGACGCGGACTTGGACGGTAAACCTATTGATCAATCTCACTACCGTTCCATGATTGGTTCATTGTTATACCTTACCGCATCTAGGCCCAATATTATGTTTAGTGTGTGCTTGTGTGCACGCTTTCAAGCGGCACCTAAAGAATCGCATAAGAAGGCGGTCTTTAGGATACTTCGGTATCTCAAGCATACCCCAAGTGTAGGTTTGTGGTACCCCAAGAACGCTAGTTTCCATCTCTTGGGATACTCGGATTTGGACTTTGCCGGATGCCGTGTGGATCGCAAGAGTACCTCCGGTGGGTGCCACTTACTTGGGCGTTCCCTAGTATCTTGGTCAAGCAAAAAGCAAAATTCCGTGGCTTTGTCCACCGCGGAGGCGGAGTATATAGCGGCCGGTGCATGTTGTGCCCAAATTCTATATATGAAGCAAACCCTTTTGGACTTTGGAATTAAATTTGGTTGTGTGCCTCTCCTTTGTGACAATGAAAGTGCGGTCAAGATAGCTAGAAACCCCGTTCAACACTCCCGCACTAAGCACATTGATATTCGCCATCACTTCTTGCGGGATCATGAGGTTAAAGGAGACATCTCTTTGCAAGGTGTTAGATCCGAAGAACAATTGGCGGATATCTTCACAAAACCACTTGATGAGAAAACCTTTTCTAGACTTCGAAGTGAATTAAATGTGCTAGATGCATCTAACGTCATGTAAGTTGCCTTGTTCATGTAAGGATGCATATCATATAGGTCTTGTCTAACTCCCAAAGGATAGGGGTGAGCTAGAAATAGTTTTCCCTGAGGAAGCCTTTGGAAGGTTTAAACTTGGCAAGATAAATTTATTTTATGCCTTGCATGATCCCTGCCATATAGACTTGCACTCATTTAATTTCTTGCACTATAACTTGTTTGGCATTGCATACGGTAGATTGTCACAAAGGGGAACCCACCTCATGAGAAGGAGACTTGTTTAAAATACAATATCTCAACTCATATAAGGTGGAAAGAACAAAATGTTAGGTACGATTAATGCCTAGAGGAACATGCTTCAAAGAGATAGAAGTCTTCATACTCTACCTCACAAAGCATGGGTCTTACATTTTATTTGGACATTTTTCCTCCATTTTTCTCGGTGTTCCATTTGCATTAAGGCCTAGCCAAGCTATTGGCATATTAGCTTCTTGAGGGGTAAGGGGTTGCCCAAGAAGTCCTAAGACATGTGTTTCTCTTCGATTGTTTGTTTGGTCAAAGGACAAATATGGGATGTTTCTGTTCTGTTGTCATCGGATTATCCGATGCCCAAGCCAATCCCTCATCGGACCAATAGGTGTTCAATCTTCAAGAGCCAGTTCAGTCAAAATTTCAATTGATCCGACGCGTTCATTCCGAAAAACATCGGTCCATCCGATGTTCACTCTTCTGGAGCTGTGGTCAATTCAACCGATGTTTACTCCCTCTAACGTCGGATCATCCGGTGTCTACATCACTCTGTTGAACACCCTTACTGTGATATTCGACCGATGATCAAAACCCTAGACGTCGGTCCATCCGGTGCCAACAGCAATTATTGAATATCCTTTCTGTGGCATTCGACCAATGTTCTTTTCTCCTAACATCGGTCCATCCGGTGTTAAAATAACGGCTAGGGTTTGGGGTCCACTATTTAAACCCGCACGCCGGCCCGACTTTCTCTCTCCCCGACACCCTTCTCTCCCGCCGCCGCCGAACATCGTCTCCCTCGCGCCGCCGCCTCTCCCTCGCACGCAGCCGCCGCCGCTGTCGCCGCCCTAGGCGCCGCCGCCCACAGCGCCACCGCCCAGTGCCACTCCCGTCGGACACCACCGCCACCCGCGCCGCCTCACCTCCAAGCGCCGCGCTGCCGTCTCCACACCTCTCCACCGCGCCCAAGCGCCGCCGCCGCCTCTCTCCACCGCCACAGCCGCACCACGCACAAACCGCTCCACCCTCCATCAAAGCACCTCCACCCGAGCGACGCCGTCTTCTCCGGCCACCTCGCTAGGATTTCCCGGCCCGTCAATCTTCATGCCCCGTCGTCGACTCCGTGCAATCTCGTGATCGCGATGGCTCGTGACAGGAAGAACAAGGGCAAGGCCGTCGCGGAGCCCGCCGCGAAGAAGCAGAAACTATCCAAGGAGGAGAAGAAGGCCTTGATGGCCGCTCACGCCGCCGAGGAGCGTGAGCATGGCCGAGGAGGGTCCCTGAGGATCCGCGAGGCTTGTTCCAGACAGCCTCCCGTGATCGACGACTCCGAGGCCGAAGAGGAGCCGGTTGAGCCTCTCGTCCGCTGGCGCTCAGCCCGGATGCGTGGGGTTCACACCGAGGCTGCTCCTCGTCCGAGATCGACGGCTATCAACCGTCGTGAGGACAGGGAGGCCGAGAGGGCCATCTACGAGATGGACACGGCAGTCCGTGTCGGTGAGGGAGTCCGTCTCACGGACTACCGGAAGAAGAATGCTAAGCAACTCCGGAAGCTCAGATGGAGTGTGTTGCTTGAGGAGTGGTACCCGCAGCCCCGGGAAGCTATGGTGGACAGTCGGTTCTGGACGGTCACACAGGCGTCTCTCTACGAGACCTACAGACGCCGTGGCCACAAGTTGTTCCAACACAACTACATGGATTGGGTTCAGCTTGAAGTAGCCGCAGGGACAGAGATCAGGCCGTTCTTTGAGAGGTACAGGGGCCTGGTGCAGTTGCTGTCATATGAGCGGAGTGCTTACGTGGAGGATTGGGTTCGCGTGTTCTACGCCACCCTCTATGTCTCTGAGGGCAGACGATCCATTGACTTCATGTTCATGGGTCAGCACTACCACCTGTCGAGGCAGACGTTGGGACAGTTGCTTGGAGTAGACCTGCACGACACTTGCATACATGAGAGGGTCTACGGTCAGGCAGACCCGCCGAGGAGGCCGCTCACTGGAGGAGTGGCTCCTGCTCTGGAGGAGATCAGATCACTCTTTGGACCCACTTTCTCTCTAGACCAGCCGAGAGTTCCGGCCCTGTTGACTCCTGCAGCGCGCACGGTGCACCTTGCCCTGTGTCGCTCTCTCCTGTCGAGGTTCGGCTATCTAGAGGGATTCACAAGCCTCCAGCAGACGATCCTGTTCTACATCATGAACGGGATGGACTTTGATATAGTGGATGTCATTATCTGCGAGATGGAGGATGTCATCACAGATGGAGTGGGCATGATGAGGCAGCTAGCTTATGGGCACTGGATCAGCTACCTGCTCACTATGATGGTTCCCGAGGGGTCCGCCGCACACGACCGTCTCTCTGACAAGAGTGTGTCTCGGTTCGGACACTACCGAGCTCCAGCTCCTGGTGACCGCCGCCTTGGCCGTCCAGTTGAGCGTCAGGTCAGGGCCCGACTGACTGAGGAGGACTGGTCTGACCTTGAGAGAGAGGATGAGCGACTAGCTGAGGCGGAAGCTCAAGGAGGAGATCTGCAGCACGTCTGGTCCGAGAGCGACACAGACGAGAGTGTCGAGGAGTACTTCCCTCCTCCTCCTCCTTCACCGAGGCAGCACGATGCAGAGGAAGGAGGTTCAGCTGCTCCACCACCGACTCCACCTCCTGTGTCCGAGGCGCAGGTGTCACAGCCGTCAGAGCTGTCGACGCTACTCCAGTAGATGATAGAACAGCAGCGCCAGGACAGGCTCGCTGCTGAGCAGGCCAGGGCAGAGCAGGCTGCTCACCTGGCTCAGCTTCAGAGGCAGCAGCAGGAGCTTCAGCTGGAGATCGCCTGACAGAGGCGAGAGGATACGGACCGATTCACAAACCTCGTTGATCAGATGCACCGGCGTACCCTCGACCAGCAGCAGCAGACCCAGCAGGCCATGATGGGGATCCTAGGGTTGATCACCAACCTTTACACTCAGACCGGGATCGCCCTTCCTCCACAGCAGTCTGGACTGGGACTGGCTCCAGGTGTTGCTCAGGTGCCTACTACACCTATTCCTTCGATCAGTATGTCACCACTTCTGGCACCCAGCGCACCGATTCACTCACCTCTGCCGGCGACGACTCTGTTCCAGCAGACGCCGGCATCCGTGGTGAGCGCTCCACTTCCTCCAGCTCCACCGGCGCCTCCAGTACCTGCTTCCTCTCCTCTAGCACCGGCAGCGGACCCCCCAGCTCCCTCCGCTCCGGCAGCTCCTACGACCGGCGACTCCAGCTCCGACGACTGCGACGGTGACCAGTTCGTCATCGCGCCCAGCTCTCAGGGTCTGTAGGCTCTCTGACCCCTTTTTGGTGTCTTGATGCCAAAGGGGGAGAAGAGGTAGATGAGTCAGGGGGAGTGGTAGTAGTAGTCTCAGGGGGAGTTTGAGTTTGCTCTTTGTTTTCTCGTGTGTTTATCCTTTGTATTCGTGCTTGAGTACTCTTATGTAATTTTTTATTAAGCACTCTTCCGCTTGTTACATTTGCTTATGTTATTAATCGATTGAGCCTTATTGCGCCATTAATTTCATTTGATTTCTACAAGCTTAATGTGTCCTATCTTGTATTCATTGCATATCTACTTGAGTATTGTACCATCAAATTCATTATTATTGTGCTTTAAATTATTGTGTTGTCATCAATCACCAAAAAGGGGGAGATTGAAAGCATCTAGGCCCCATGAGGTACGGTTTCGGTGATTAATGACAACCATTCGATATTACTAATGAATTTGTGAATGCAAGGTCCCAATAACACTCAATCAAATGAAATCAATATTACATTGGAGACCCATATAAAACCAACCAATGAGATCAAATCGAATCATACGAAGACAAGAAGTGAAAGCTCTAACTTGATACTTGAAGGTTATCAAAACAACACTTCAATCAAGTGTCAAAGAGGTCACAAGTTCAATTTCCAAAAGAACAACTCAAAACAACTCGAAGTCAACAGATTGAACACACCAGATCATCCGATGTTTGTTGAGTTGACTGCATCGGTCAAGTTGTGTCAACAGAAGAAGAAGACCTCAGACAAATGCACTCACCGGATCATCCGATGTGAGTGGCTCAGTGACATCGGTCCATCATCACAGTTTGCAATACCATTGGACCAAGTGAAGCACCGGATCATCCGATGTGCAGAATTACATACATCGGTCGATCACTCCAGTAAGCTTCAAGATCAAGCAAAATTCTGGAGAAAGAGCCACCGGATCATCCGAAGAGAAGACAGGTCAACATCGGTCTAACAACGGTCATATCTGACACAGTGACATCAGCTAATTTGGCTTTGACCGATGATAACTGAAGGGGAGACATCAGATCATCCGGTGTTCGCAGAGAAGTGATGTCAGCCTACTTTTCCAACGGCTATTTCGTGGAGGCTGGCTATTTATACCCCTTCAACCTGTCAAATCGACAAGACTTGATGCCCAGACATACTCTACACATCCTAGAGCATTCAAGACCTAGAGCAACCACTTTCACATCATTGTTCATCATTTGTACACCAAGAGATAGGCTAGAACTAGCTAGAGATAGTGCTTGTGTGCCTCCATTCTAGGTGATTGGAGTCTCTAGTGTAGTGAGAGCCATAAGGGAGTGTCCCTTGGTGTGTGTGACTTCCGGAGCTTGCCAAGAGGATTGTGGAAGCCCGGAGGATTCAAAGTGTACAAGGCTTGAGCTCCACCTTGCCAAGGTTGGCGAACGGAGAAGAATAGTGAAGACTCCCTTGTCTCGGTGACTTGGGAGTGGCAAAACCCTTCGGTGGGTGCCACAACGTGGATGTAGGAAGATCCTTGTGATCTTGCCGAACCACGGGATAAACTCCGTGTCCCTTGAGCGTTTGCATCCCTCTCCCTTTTACATTTATGCAATCTTCATTCCGCAACTTTAATTTACATTGATTGCATAGATTAATCGCATAGGGAATTGGGCTTTAAGTTGTTAGCTTTTAATTACCTTAAAATTTGAAAGAAATCCCAATTCACCCCCCCCCCCCTCTTGGGCGTTTCGATCCTTACACTAACATCAAAGGAACCAACACCGTTTGGGTACCTAAAGCCAAGGCTTAAATCTTTCTTGTAGGCATACTCCTCCGGTGGAACTAAGTGGGTCCTTGACAGTGGATGCACAAATCATATGACCGGAGAGAGGAAGATGTTTGTGGAGTATGAGCTTAATGAAGATCCGAGTGAAGGAATCTATTTTGGGGACAATAGCCAAGGAAAAATCCTTGGCACCGGTAAAATTGCTATATCCTCTAATCATACTCTTTCAAATTTCTTACATGTTGATTCACTTGATTATAACCTCTTGTCCATATCACAACTATGTGAAAAAGGTTATAATTGTTTATTTACTAATGAGGGTGTGACCGTCACAAGGAGAAGTAATGACTCAATTGCCTTTAAGGGTGTACTCAAGAGAAAGCTCTATCTTGTGGATTTCTCCGAGGATAAAGCCCAACTTGATGCATGCTTAATTGCGAAAACTAACACGGGATGGCTTTGGCATAGGAGGCTAGCCCATGTTGGAATGAGGAATTTGCAAAAACTCCTTAAGGGCGAGCACATCTGTGGTTTAAAGAATGTTGTGTTTGAAAAGGATAGGCCATGTAGAGCATGCCAAGCTAGAAAGCAAGTTGGAGCACCTCATCCATCCAAGAACATTATGACAACATCAAGACCATTGGAGCTTCTACACATGGATCTATTCGGTCCAATCGCCTACATTAGTATTGGTGGTAATAAATATGGTCTTGTTATTGTTGATGATTTTTCACGTTTCACTTGGGTGTTCTTTTGCATGACAGGAGCGAGACTCAAGGTGTCCTCAAGAGATACCTGAAGAGAGCTCAAAATGAGTTCTCCTTGAGTATCAAGACCATTAGGAGTGACAATGGCACCGAATTCAAGAACACCCAAGTTGAAGAATTTTTGGATGAAGAAGGCATCAAGCATGAGTTCTTGGCCCCCTACTCCCCTCAACAAAATGGAATGGCCGAGAGGAAGAATAGGACTCTAATTGAGATGTCAATAACCATGCTTGATGAGTACAAGACGTCGGACCGGTTTTGGGCGGAAGCGATCAACACCACTTGCCATGCCATAAACCGGTTGTACCTTCACCGCATATTTAAAAAGGTGTCATATGAGCTCCTGACCGGTAACAAACCAAACATCTCTTACTTTCGTGTTTTTGGGAGCAAATGCTACATTCTTAACAAGAAGCCTAGGACTTCGAAGTTTGCTTCTAAGTCCAATGAGGGTTTCTTGCTTGGCTATGACTCAAACACTTACGCCTATCGTGTCTTTAACAAATCCTCCGGAATTGTTGAAGTAGCACGTGACGTAGTGTTTTATGAGACTAATGGCTCCCAAGTGGAGCAAGTTGATCGTCATGTGCTAGATCAAGAAGAATCTCCACAAGGAGTGATAGGAAGGATGGCACTTGGAGACATACGACCACAAGAGCAACCTCAAGTCACAAGTAACCATCCTATACATCAAGCAAGCTCTTCCTCAAATGATCAAGATCAACCTCCCCAAGATGCGCTTCAAGAAGATGAAAATGAAGGCATCAATCAAGGGGGAGACAATGAGAATGAGGAAGACCAAGATGATGAATCAAGACCTCAAGCACCTCACCCAAGAGTGCATCAAAGCGTCCAACGGGACCATCCCGTTGACAATACACTTGGAGACATCTCCAAGGGGGTAACTACTCGATCTCGTGTTGCAAATTTTTGTGAACATTACTCTTTTGTTTCTTCCTTGGAGCCCCACAAGGTTGAAGAAGCACTACGAGATCCAGATTGGGTGATGGCCATGCAAGAAGAGCTCAACAACTTTGGGAGAAATAAAGTATGGGAGCTTGTGAAGAGGCCAAATGCAAATGTTGTAGGGACCAAATGGGTGTTCTGCAACAAACAAGATGAACACGGGGTGGTTACCAGGAACAAGGCACGACTTGTGGCCAAAGGGTACTCACAAGTCGAAGGTTTGGATTTTGAAGAAACCTTTGCTCCCGTAGCTAGGCTTGAATCAATTCGTATATTACTTGTATTTGCTACCCACCATGATTTTAAGCTATATCAAATGGATGTCAAGAGTGCATTCCTAAATGGTCCAATCAAGGAAGAAGTATATGTGGAGCAACCCCCTGGATTTGAAGATGAAGAATTCCCAAACCATGTGTACAAATTGCGTAAGGCTCTCTATGGACTCAAACAAGCTCCTAGAGCTTGGTATGAGTGCCTTAGAGACTTTCTAACTCAAAATGGTTTTAAAATTGGGAAGGCAGACTATACTCTATTCACTAAGCATTTTAATGATGATTTGTTTGTTTGCCAAATATATGTCGATGACATTATATTTGGTTCTACTAATAAAGCCTTTTGTGATGAGTTTTCCAAGATAATGACGGAGATATTTGAGATGTCCATGATGGGGGAGTTGAAGTTCTTTCTAGGTTTTCAAGTGAAGAAACTCAAGGAAGGCGCGTTCATTAGTCAAACCAAGTACACACAAGATATACTCAAGAAGTTTGACATGGACAAGGTCAAACTCATCAAGACCCCTATGGCAACCAATGGGCATCTTGATCTCAATGAAGATGGTCCAAGTGTAGACCAAAAGGTATATCATTCTATGATAGGCTCATTGTTATACTTATGTGCATCTAGGCCCGATATCATGCTTAGTGTGTGTATGTGTGCTAGATTTCAAGCTGGTCCAAAGGTGTGTCATTTGACCGCCGTTAAGAGAATTCTTAGATATTTGGTTCACACACTAAGCCTAGGACTTTGGTACCCCAAAGGCTCTAAGTTTAACCTCATTGGATATTCCGATGCGGACTATGCGGGGTGGAAGTTGATAGGAAGAGTACATCGGGAACTTTCCAATTCCTTGGTAGATCTCTAGTGTCATGGTCCTCAAAGAAACAAAACTCCATTGCACTTTCCACAGCCAAAACGGAGTATGTCGCCGCCGGAAGTTGTTGTGCACAACTTCTTTGGATGCGACAAACTCTTAGTGACTATGGCATAAACTTGCGCCATATTCCTCTCCTATGTGACAATGAGAGTGCCATCAAAATAGCTCACAATCTAGTTGAACCTCAAGGACCAAGCTCATCGATATATGCCACCACTTCTTGAGAGATCACTCCATCAAAGGAGACATTGCAATTTCTCATGTGAGAACCGATAAACAATTGGCCGATATCTTTAACAAGCCCCTAGATGAGAAAAGGTTTTGTGAGCTTAAGAGTGAGCTAAATATCTTGGATTCTCAAAATGTGGCTTAAGTCTTGCACATCTGATTGCAATATTCAAAATTCACGCATGCTTGCGAAAAACTCATCCTCCTTAATTTTTCCACAATTTATTTTGAAATTATTGAATCCTTGTGAATCATGGTCATAGTTTGATTGTTGATTGCTTACTGACCATATTTACAAAGATCTTTTGTGAAATATACTCCAAAAGGATCAAATCTCCACTCAAAACCCAATATATATGAGTTTTAAGTCTTGAGACCAGACTAGTCCGCTCCTTGTACCGGACTAGTCTGGTGGTATGAGTTGTCCGGACCCAGTCCGAATGCTGGACAAGTCCAGGTCCTTGACTGGACTAGTCCGGCCCTTGGGGACTTAACCTCCCCAGGGTGCCCTCGACCGTCCCACGTCCGTTCAAACACTCTCTCTCCAAAACGCTCGAAAATCGCCTCCCCAACGGTGATTTTTTAGTCCATCCACCAAATCGCGATTCCAATCAGTGGATTGAAGCCCCAAGGTGCTTAGGAACTTTTCCCCAAGCATCGGAGACCACTTCCTCTTCCACATTTCTACAAATCTAAGACTTGAAGAGGTATTCTTGACCTAACTCCAAAATCCTTGAAACTCAATTCTTTTGGGTCCATTGATCAAATCTTCTTCACAAATATTGTTGTACACATCAATGTGATCATGTAGCTCCATTTTTGTGGTAGGATCCGTAGTTTTTGCAAAATTTCCCTCAATTAGGGTTCTTACTGTGTGAACTGACTAGTCCGGCTGCCGGGCGGAAAAGTCCGACCTCGTGCGGACTAGTCCGGCCCTTGGGCGGACAAGTCCGGGTTACACAGTGAAAATCCTAACCTAGGTTGATCTTGTGAATTCTACCATTTTACTCTAACTTCCTTAACTCATACACATTCCCTTGCTTCTATTGTCAGCAACCATGTAGGACAATGAGTGTGTTCCTCCCTCCGACTCTGAGATCGAAGCGGAGAAGCAGGCTCTCTTTCGCCGGAAACAAAGAGAGGATCAAGAGATGGCTGCTGCGTACTTTGCCTCTCAGAGGGCAAAGAAGACGCAGCATGAGGAGCACAACTCCGCTGCTGCTGAGGTTGCCCCAAAGAGGAAGAGGCTTGTGACCTTGGGTGAGCAAGCTAAGTCCCAGGGGGCAAGATCCTCCAAAGATAAGGGCAAGGCCCCTGTTGATGCTGCACCTAAGAAGAGGGTGACTGTGGCCAAGAAGGCAGCAAGCAAACTGAAGAAGGGTGCCCCACTGTGACGCCCGGTTCCGAAAATGAACCAAGCTAACGCATATGTGTGCCCAGGATGTTCAACACACATACACGAGTGATTCACAAATGATAACCAGATAATTACCACAGCTCAAATTATTAAATAAGTACTCTTATTACATAATACATTATATCCTCAAACACAAACTCTAATGAATATTAATGACAAGTTCAACTAATGCAGCGGAAATAACTAATTAGGCAACTAAGAAATTAAGCATAAGGGATAGCACAGCTCCATGCAACACCAAGTGCTAAAAAGTATAGTAAAACATTTGAAAAGCAATATATCATATTATGTGAAGTAAACCCATCATAAACCATGTAACCATAATAATACCAGTCCATAAATCACCATTACCAATAACCATAATCAATGTCATAAACCATAATTCCATCCCATAACCATAACCATAATCATAATATCAACCATAATCATTACCAAACCATAACCATTCCAAATTCCAACTTCCCTCTAATCATGGAAGTTGTCGAGGTGCTCATAACCGGGAGCACGGCTATCATGATAGTTTTAATTAACTCTGCAGAGTTTGTACCACTTTACCCACGTGTTCGTGATTTCATCACCTTTCGGCGACTAAGAATCTCCCTTATGCCCATGACCCGTCGGTCACATTACACACTTCCGTTGGTGTGTGGCCAAGAGATCACAAAATAGCCTTTACAAAGGGATTACTAGCCTATTTAGACCCCACTGAGGTTTCACCGGTGGCGATGCCTCCAACTGAGCACATCTTCAACCAAGGGCCCCCTCTTGAGCCATTCGGATCCCAGGGTAGTCCCACCAATCATCAACAAACCCAATCCGACTACCCCTTCCCCGAGCATCCATAATGGTCCAAACAGCACTAGCAAAGCCCTAATTAATCAGCTACGCCGCACCCATACTTGTCCTCATGGTGGCACTGTAGTCCTGGCTTATTCTCGCATGAACCGGTCCTTAGATCTAAAGCAAGCAAACCACCATAACATCCAACCCATCCACATACCAGGCTTGCTTAGATCACCCATCGTAATAACCAGTTCACATTAACAAGAATATCATTGATGCATAATTAAATGTGTAGTGTTGTTTTCCATCCCAATTAATTAAGCAAAGCAAAAAGGTAAAAAGCCCTTCCCGACTCTCTACCATATATCCCAGGTGACAAGGGTGGTCAAACAAAACTAGTAAACTTCCTACCATAGGATTCCCATCAATTTGACACAAGCATGCAGTTTTACAAACAAACATTTATTTTAAAACAGGATTAATATGCTTCAAGGACACTTGCCTTGCTCCGGCGGATAGGGTTGCTCAAGCGCTTCGAAGTCTTGGTTCTGGAAATCCTCGTACACGACCTCTTGAGCACTTCCCTCTACTCGTGATAACACATACAAGAAAATACATACAATTCAACATGATGCACACACATTAATCAACATGCGATGATATGCATGCATGCAAGGTTTAATTATTAATTAACTACAGTTGTTTATTAATTAGATGCAACTAGTTCATATGTGTTCATATGAGTTTACGGGGGTTTTAACAAGGATTACTGCTGCTGAAAATAAAATTATGGTGCAACTAAAATCAATTTACGTCTATTAGATCTAATACATCGCTAAAATTCGCATTGGAAAAACGAATCCTACCGTAGATCTGACGGCTTGACGATCGCGGAACAAATGCGACGCATAGACGAAGTAGATGGTGCAACGTCCTCCGGCGGCACGACGACGGTCTCCGGTGGACGACGGCACCCACCTCTTTTTCTTCCTCTTCTTTCCCTCCTTTTTTCTTCCTTTTCTTCCCCTGGCGGCGGCTCTGGTGCCTTTTTCTTTTCTGTACCGGTGGTGGGGCTTTTTATCATGGAGGCGGCGGCGCTGTTTCCTGGGATCGGGAAACCCACGAGACCTACGATCTCTTTTATAGGCGGGGCGTGTTCGAGGGCGGCGCGGGAATCGCGCTGGGCGCGCGGCCGTGGGAGCGGGAATCGCGCTGGGTGGGATCGGCGCGGGGCGGCGTCAGGCGGGGCTTAGGCGCTTCGGCGCAGAGCCCAGGCGCGGGCGGGCGTGGGATTCGGGCGCGTCTGTGCGGCCGGTTGCGCGGGAGGGTGGGGCGTGCGGGACGTGGGATCGCGTGGGCGTGGGGGCCAGCGGGGCAGCGGCGGGATCGCGCTGGCGGGCGCGTGGGCGAGGCCGGGAGGTGCGGGAGCGGTCGGCGGGATTCGGCGGGGTGGGGCCAAGGCGCGGTACGGGGCTTCGGGCGCGGTTCGCGCCGCGCCGGGTGGTGGTGTGGCCGGCTGGGCCGGCTTGGCCGCCTGGCCAGCAGGCGGTTTGTTTTTCTTTTTTTTTCTTTTATTTTCTTTTTTTATAAATATATTACTATTTATTTATTTATTTATTTTATATTACTTATTTATTTTTATTATTTTTTACAGTTATTATATATTTTATATATATATATATTTTATTATTATTATTTTATACTTATTCCCTATTACAAGTTTTACGCTATTATTTTATTTTTCTTCTTTTGCTACATACATTTGTATATATGCTCCATCTTTTATGTTTTATTATTTTTTTCTTTTATCTTACTAATGTTTAATGCATGGTCATGTATGCAATGCATGATGCGAAAATTGAGGGTGTTACACCCACAACCCATTGGCCCCTTGAGGATGTCCTCTCCTGCACGGAATCCTAACCGTGCAGCTGCTTTTGATGTCAACATCTTCAAGGGCAAGGGGGCTGAGAATGCACGCAAGTTGAGAAAGATAAATGTTTATCAGCGTAACAGGAGCACAGTGGATCCCTGGTTCTGGTGTGACTTCCACTGTGACTACTACAGGACAGTCTATATTACCAAGCAAACTCCTGTCACAGATGCTCAATGGATCAACTGGGATTACATGGCCCAGAAAGATCATCAAGCCTTCAATGTTGTGATTGAGGCTGTCGAGAGGCATGGTCTGAAAAAGCTTATGGCTTTCCAGTATGACTGGAATGTGGAGGTCATCACTCAATTCTACTCCAACCTTTACTTCCACACCTATGGGGACAGGAGGACCACCTGGATGACCCATGCAGAGCAGCACTCTACCACCTTTTGGGAGTTTGCTCAGTTACTTGACTTGGAGGATCAACTGGATAATGAGATCATCATTTCCAATCTGAAGCCAGTTGATCGGGACACATTGAAGTATATGTATCCAAGCCATGGATAGTATGAGGTCGGGCACATCAGAAATATCAAGCCCTTCTATAGTGTGCTCAACCGGGTCCTCAGAAAGACAATTGCCCCCAAGGATGGAGATGCGGGGACCATCCAAGGCAATTTGAGGCATTTAATGGTCCTTATTGATGGAGATGTCCGCTTCAATGTGGTGGACTATATCTTTGATGACATGTCCAACATCTCTCACACCCTCAATCGATCATTTGGATACGCTCCATACATTATATACATGATCTAGAAGATCTCCGGGCTCACATTCAAGAAAGATATCATTCACCGGAGGCTTCGATCACAACTCCCTCCTCTGGAGCCAGCTGCCCCTCGGAGGAAGAATACGGATCCCCCCGCTTCTTCGTCTCGCTTTGTGCCATCTCCTCCACCACCTCCGCCTTCAACACAATGCGGAAGCGGGTTCTTCAAGTGCTTCAAAGCTCTTTTTTCTTTGTGCCAGAAGACAGAAATTTGGCAACGTCGCATGGAGCGTCACAATGAGAAGTATCTCAAAGCGATGTGCGACAAGCTAGACATCCCTATGTCCCCTGCCGAGGAGAGCAATGGTGAGCTCACTTCCTTTCTCGAGTTCACTGTCGAAGAGCTCGCTAAATTTGGAGAAGCTGGAACTTCCACCGCGGCCCCGATCGAGGATCCGGAGGCCACAGAAAGTGACAGCGAGCCCCAAGGTGACAATGATGACTTCGACACCGACGTTGAGTAGTCCTAAGGTATCTTTCTCTCTTCTTTTCCTTTTTGGTGTCTTGATGCCAAAGGGGGAGAGATAGTGAGGAGATAACTTGACGAGCTCTTAGATCCAGGGGAGAGATGAAGGGCTGGTGAATGAGTGTTTTGATCAATGTTGGACCTATGTGTTAAACCTCATTTCAAGTTGTATTGTAAGACTTAATCTATGTATTCAAGTATTCATGTATCTTTCCTAAATTTGCGATGTGTTTCCTCATTTTAATGTCTATTTTGCATAATCATTGTCTTATCACACTTTATGAACACATCACTTAGGCACTCCACCATAACATGTATATGTATGAGAACTCTCTCAATCTCTCTTACTCATGATTCATACATTGAGGGGGAGTCCCTCATACAAATACATGTTATGAAAACAAATTATTATCCTTGGTGTTGAAGTCTTAATGTGTTGTCATCAATTCACCAAAAAGGGGGAGATTGAAAGTGCATCTAGGCATCCCCGTGGGTTTTGGATGATTGATGATGACAATTAAGAGGCTAATGAGCTAAGTTGATCTTAAGCACAGGTACAAGGATTGAAATGAGATGAAAACCCTCAAAAAAGAAAAGGAGAAAACGTGCGTCAAATACTCAAGCGTAGAAATTAGGGTTTCTATGGTATTGAGCTTATATGAGCCGTATCATGTGAGAGGGTGGTTGTATCATGTGCATTGAGATCATACCAAGGGGCTCAAAGTGGTGGTTTAGAGAAAAAC
Organism: Tuctoria greenei; assembly: GCA_036927565.1. Taxonomy (NCBI): domain Eukaryota; kingdom Viridiplantae; phylum Streptophyta; class Magnoliopsida; order Poales; family Poaceae; genus Tuctoria; species Tuctoria greenei. The sequence continues at coordinate 7,901,687 of JAYESD010000005.1, forward strand.
CTAAGTGAGAAGCCTAAAATGAGAAAAACCCTAGGAGGCTGGACTAGTCCGGGCCTCTGGGCCAGACTAGTCTGGCCATGCCAAACAAGTCTATTTTTGGATGGACCAAATGTCTCTCGAGTGTTCCCGAGTGATTTTGGAGCTAAGTCCGAGAAATTCGGACTTGTCCCTTTTTGGACGGACCAAAGCTCTCTGAAGTAGTTTGGACTTGTCCGTTTGGGCTCGGACTTGTCCGTTTGGGACTTTGTGTGACGAACCAAGAGAAAAACCTAAGGGGCCGGACTAGTCTGCCCCTGTGGCCAGACTAGTCCGAACCAACCCAGAAGAGTCCGTTTCGGGATGGACCAAGTGGTTCTGTTCTACTTCGGACTAGTCCGTTGTTGACCGGACTAGTCTGGTGTCTAGTGACCGTTTGAATTTGGAAATTTAGCGGGTAGCGTGATGATTGTTGCTCAGTGTGGCAGTTGTCGGGAACTGACCAGGGGTCAGTGGTCCCATAGGGCTAGACTATTCCGTGGTCTAAGGCCGGACTAGTCCGTCCCTTTGCTGATGTAAGCAAAAGGGGCTCGGGACCTCTATAAAAAGGGTACCCCTGAGATCATTTGAATAAGACTCGAACCATAGCGCCACAACAAGCATCCTAGAGCCTTCCAAAGACTTATACTGGTCCTACTAACCCACTAAGAGCAAATCTTGAAGAGATTAGGGTTTGGGGAGGAGAGTAAAGGAAGATCATCGCGCTTTGGCTCTCGGTTTGATCTCTTGCACATTGTATTGTGTTTTGTTGCTTGTGTGAGTTGAGCTTCGTGTGCTCCTCATTGTATTGATTTGTGGGAGCCTCAAGTTGTGAGTAGCCCCATCAAAATTTGTGATTTCCCATTGATATAGTGAAAACCAAGTCGGCCATTGTGGTGGCTTGGTGAGAGAAGGGTCAAGTGAGACCCGGTCCTTGTGTGGATTTCTCAACGTGGATGTAGGCTTCTTTGTGGAGCTGAACCACGGGATAAATCTCGTTTTGCTTGTTTTGCACTTTTCATAATCTCTAGCATTGCTGTTAGGGTTCACATTCGACTTATTGTTTTACACTTGATTGCTATTGTAAACTGCAATCTAAGTGTTTAAATATCACAATCTGAGCTTCACAAGTTTGTTATATATTGCTTTTATTCTCTGTGAACTTTAGTTCCGCAAACAACTTGTAGAAATCAAGTTTTAGTGTTTCCACCCTGTGCTGAGCGGACTAGTCTGGCTCTGACCAGACCTGTCCGGTGACAGAGAATTAATCTCGTTTAATTAAGTCATTTCAGGTATTATTGCCTATTCACCCCCCCCCCCCTCTAGATGACTTTCAGCCTTCAACGGTGAGATGGACACCAACCGCATTGAAGTCGGCTTGGACACCAACCTGACCGGTGAAGCCTTGAAGACCCATCTCAAGAAGTTCCAACCTAGGAACATCGGCCCTGGCGACGCGTCTCCACCGGCGGCCTTCCTTCCTCTGAATATGATACCAGATGAGTGCAAAGAGCTCCGGAGGAAGATGCCTCTATTGGACGACTTGGGCCTGGTGGAGAGGCGATCAACCTCCAGGGTGGCAATCCCCGAAGCTTCTCAACGTGGCTCTGCTCCCGCCCCGAAGCCAAGAGTTGAAGTTATAGGCAAGGGCAAGGAGTTGGCCGAGCCCTCGAGCTGCAAGAGGAAGTTGAAGCACGCTGATGGGAGGTCCGTCAGACCTACTCCTTCCACATCAGCTCCTTCTCCCCAGCGAAGGAGGTCTTCGGCGGCGGTAACCACTCCAGCATCGGCATCTCCTCAGGGCGCTAGCTCCGGCCATGTGGCTCCAGTACCAGGGCCAGCTGAGGGCTCTTGGTCTGGAGGTCCTTCTCAGTCGAGGGGGGCCTCAACCAAGGCGACGCCGATGGCGGCACCAAGCTTCGAGGAGCCTTCTGGAGCTACTACACCAATGGCGTCAGGGTCCGGCCCCGAACGTCCAGTGAAGAGGTTCCGCGCTAGCTGGAGCGGAAGCCTTCCGAGGTAAGTTTGATTTTCTACCTCAGTTGACTGTTTTTTGTTGTAACTGTGTTTTAAGTGTCTTCTTCCTTCATCCACAGGGTACCCAAGAAAGGGGTTGAAGCTCCGGTTCCTGCAGCAGCGGCTGAGGTTGTGCAAGCGGAGGCTCGGGCTCTAGTTCCAGTGCCGCCCCAAGAGGTGGCTGAGGCCGCGGCAGCTCCGGCGCCAGCTGTCATGGTCCTTGACCTCGAGTCATCCCCTGAAGCTCCCGTGGTAGTGCCGGACCACGGGAATGAAGATGTACCAACGGCACCAGCCCTGGAGGTTGAAGCTCCGGGTTTGGATGTTGAGATGATGGACGCCCCGGCCTAAGAGCCGGAGGTAGCTGCGGTTTTGGCCCTAGAGAAGGATGTTGTTGAAGCCCCGGCAGCGGAGCCGGTGGTTGATGAAGCCTTGGCGGTAGAGTCAATGGTTGATGAAGTTTCGGCGCCTGAGCCGGTAGTCGCAGAAGTGCTGGCGCCTGAGCCGGTTGTCGAAGAAGTGCTAGTGCCTGAGCTAGTTGTCGAAGAAGTGTCGGCGCCCGAGCCAATGGCGGTCGAGGCACCAGCGCCTAAACCGGCGGTGGAGGAGGCGCCAGCGTCTGAGCCGGAAGTGGCTTCAGCTCCGGTTGAACCTTCAACGCGTGCCCCAGAGGTAGTGGTTCCGAAGGTGCCCATGCCTGAGCCAGGGTGCCAAGAGGAGGCTGTCGGTCCCCCGCCTGAGGGACCAGTTGCCAATGACCAGGCGGCAGAACCTTCACAGCCGGCTCCAGAGGTAGGAACTTCTGCTGCAGGACCTTCCTCGGCGGCAGTCGAGGCTATCCCGGAGGGCAGCCCTAGTTCTGCGGAAGCTTAGGGGACCACTCTCGTAGAGTGGGACCCGATTTTTGTTGTAGAGAACCTGCTGGAGCCAGCGGAGTGGTCCCAGGCAGGTCCAGAGCCAATCCCCGTGTCATTGTCTATTGACAACGCCTGCTCCAGCCTTCGTCAAGTGCAGCTGGCCTTCTACCACGACAGCAGGGCCCTCGAGGAGGAGCGGCAAACCCTTAGGCGGTGGCGCAACCGACTCCAATTCGAGACCAAGCTGGCACAAACCAGGCTGGCTGACGACAGGGAGTGTGTGAAGAAGGAGAAGGCCCGGATGGAGTATTGTGGCCAGCTGCTGGACGAGAGGGAAAGCATGGTGTGATCCCTCAACAACCATTCTTAGGTCATCCATGAACAGGCCGTAGCTGCTAATAATGCAGTGAATGATCGCGAAGAGAGGCTCAGCACTATCCACGACAGCCTCATCAAGCGTCGGGAGGCTCTTGAGGAGTGGGAGAAAAAGCTCGAAGATGAATAGCAAAAACTCCTGGGGCTGCGGGATGACCTCGTGAAGAGGGAAGAGGAGCTTACTCAGAGGCTGACTCTGGGTGACAAGAGTCTCGCGGAGTGCACCAAGAAGCTGGAGGAGCACTGCGAGAAGGAGGAGAAGAAGGCCTCGCAGCGAGGACAGGACCTCCATAAGAGGGAGGATGAAATAGCTGCCAGGGAGAAGAAGGTATGGGGCCGGGAGAAGGACCTGGTCGACCGCCGGAACAAGATCCACCTCCGGGAGGAGGAGCTCAGTAAGCTCGAAAGGCAGGTTGCTAAAAATATTCAGCAGAATGCCAAAGAGGTTGAGCGCCTTGCCCGGGAGAATTTGGAGCTTGCGGCGACCAGAAGATCCCTGGAAGAGATGCGAGGCTCGAGGGCTGCAGAGTCCCAACAAGTTTGGGACTTCTTTGGCAAAGCCAATGACGCATTGACGCCGATGGGTTTTAGTCTCGTGCGTCCGGATGATCCGGAGCTGGAGCTGGACCAGGTGTTGCAGGCGTTGAGCTCGGCAGGCAACAAGCTCACCAAGATGGGCGATGTCATCGCGGACCAGCTGGAAACCGAGGGACAATCCCTGGCGAAGAACATCGCAGAGTTCATGCTGACGTGCTACACAAGCCGGGACCCTCACTTCTCACTGGACCTGGTGCTTGAAGGCCCCATCGACGGAGAGGGTGAAGCTGCCAAAGCCAGCGTGTCGGAGGTTGCCCACAAAGTCGCCTCGTTCTTCCATAGGGTCTAGGACTCTCTCTTTGTAGCTCCCACTTGTATTCTCTCTTCTTTTTCTCCAATTTGTAATCTCTTGTCTCCGGATGAATGAAATCCACGTTTTTTATGAATTTAATTTTTTGTCTTCAACACACTTTTGTCCCACTTGGCCCCCTGGTAGATGGACACAATTTGATTGTGAACATATACCAAGAGGATGTAGAATTTTGTTGAAGACTTGCATGCTTCGAACTTGTAGTTTGTAGGTCCGAAGTCGCCGATAGTAGGGGCCCCCTGAGGTTTTCGGAGCTTGGTAGCTCCGGCAGCGACCACTGTCAATATGCAGTGCATCGACAGCAGACCCCACTGGGGAGTCTTCCCACCATCTTTTCGTCACATTGATGGTTGGCCCCCTGGATTTGCCAGAACTTTGTAGCTCCGGCGATGTCTATTATCAATGTTTGAAACATCGACAGTAGACCACCTTAGGGGTGTCGGAACTTTGATAGCTTCGGCTTCTTCCACCATCATCATTAAATCTTTATTTTTCCTGCACACTAAAGTCAAGAAAAACAGTAAAATCCATTTCTTCTCTATAACTCGTTTGCGGCTTACTATTCTCGAAAGAAATTTTTAGGTCAAACGCAATTCTAAATATAATCAAGTGCACTGGCTTGTTTTCTCCAGGTCCGATCGTTTTTGGACTCGCCTTACTTCAGTCTGTCGGGGTGTAGGTAGAGTGGCGTACTTAGGGTGCAGGAGCAGGCTAAGTCGATAGCACACTCCAGACCTAGATTGGCTTGGTGGCATTCAGACGAGTAGACCATTAACAATGTTTAGACCCGGAAGAATTGGCAATGCAACTTGAATTATATATGAATTGACCGAACTAAAGTTTCTTAAGAATTGCACAACTTTGTTATAGACAAGAAAGAGAAAAATAAAAAATATTGAGCTTGTACAAAATAAATGCACGTGGAGTTTGTTTTCACACAATGATGTCTTTCATTATAGGTATGGGGTACAGGGGAAACAAGTACACTCTTAGGGTACGAAACCAGGCTAAGTGTGTTACGTTTCTCGTTTGACCCAGGGTATCTCGCTACACTTTTAGTTCTGAGACTGTGACAAGTGTTGCCTGAACTTTGCGGACCTTCCGGGGAAGGTCCGGTTGTTCTCCCGAAGGAACTACCCGACTCTGTACAATGACTCTATAACATACATCACATGTAACTACAGACTCTCTGTAACACCCTCATTTTCATGCATCATGCCTACATACACACATATACATGTTTAACATTAACCCACAACAAGAGGAACAAGTTTAAAATTGATTCGGAGCATTTAAAATTGATTTGGAACAAAATCGCACTTAAAACGCAGGAAAGTGTGGACTAGTCCGATTTTGCTGAGGACTAGTTCGATTTCTCTCTGACTAAAAACGGACTTGTCCGTTTATGCTGCGGATTAGTCCGATTTTGGCACTAGAAACTTTCAGACTTGTCCGATTTTGTGCGGACTAGTCCGATATTCCATGAATCCTTGAAAATTTGCTAAGTCCCTGGACTTTTCTGGACTAGTCCGGTGTTCCAGCGGACTTGTCCGATTTCATCTCTGTTTAAAGTCGGACTTGTCCGATTTTAGGCCAGACTTGTCCGATTTTCTCTCTGGACAACTTCGGACTAGTCCGGTTGTGATGCCCGGTTCCGAAAAATGAACCAAGCTAACGCATATGTGTGCCCAGGATGTTCATCACACATACACGAGTGCAATCACAAAAGAGTATACAAAAAAATTACCACGGAACAAGATTAATTAACCAAATTTTATTACACAAACCAAATTATCCTCGAATACAAGCTCTAATGAATATTTATGACAAGTTCAACTAATGCAGCGGAAATAAACTAATTAAGCAAACTAAACAGCTAGGCAGCATAAGCAATAGGGTATAGCGCAGCTTCAATCAACACCACAGGCAAAGCTGATGGTAGACATGGCTTAGAACTCCGCGTTATCGCCATTAAACTCCCAATCCTGACCTGCAACTGTTGGTGGGGGGGGGGGGGGGGGGGTTGCAAGAGTGAGTACATGTCGTACTCAGCAAGTGTGGAAAGTATGACATGTGTCTTATTCAAATGTCGACAATAATAATGGTTAAGTGCTGAAAAGTACATTAAAATGTTTGAAAAGCAATATATTATATGTATGTGAAGTAAACCCATCATAATCATAAGTAATACCATAATACCAGTCCACAATTTACCATCTTCATCAATAATTCCAGATTTCACCATTTTCCAATAACCATATTCAATACCAGAAATAAATCCATAACCATCCCAAATACCATCCCAGTACCGAGTTCCCTCTAATCATGGAAGTTTTCCAGGTGCTCATAACCGGGAGCACGGCTATCATGATAGTTTTATTAGACTCTGCAGAGTTTGTACCTCTTTACCCACGTGTTCGTGATTTTATCACCTTTTGATGACTAGAACCTCTATTATGCCGTCTCACACTTCCATCGGTGTGTGGCTAAGAGATCACAAAATAGCCTTTACAAAGGGATTACTAGCCTATTCAGACCCCACTGAGGTTTCACCGGTGGCGGTCTCCAACTGAGCACATCTTCAACCAAGGGCCCCCTCTTGAGCCATTCGGATCCCAGGGTAGTCCCACCAATCATCAACAAACCCAATCTGACTACCCCTTCCCCGAGCATCCACAATGGTCCACATAGCACTGGCAAAGCCCTAATTAATCAGCTACGTTGCACCCATACTTGGCCTCGTGGTGGCACTGTAGCCCTGGCTTATTCTCGCATGAACTGGTCCTTAGATCTAAAGCAAGCATACCACCATAACATCCAACCCATCCACATACCAGGCTTGCTTAGATCACCCATAACCATATCATATTTAATCAGTTCATGTTAACCATAATCTTATCCATGCATAATTAAATTGAGTGGTATAGTTGGTTTCCCATCCCAGTTAATTAAGTGAAGCAAAAGGTAAAAAGTCCATCCCGACTCTCTACTAGATATTCCAGGTGACAAGGGTGGTCAAACAACGCTAGTAAACTTCCTATCATAGGGTTCCCATCAAATTGACACAAGCATTCAATTTTTCAAACAAAACATTTATTTTAAAAAAACAGGATCAATATGCTTCAAGGACACTTGCCTTGCTCTTGCTGTTGATTAGGATCAAATCCTTCAAACTCTTGGTGTTGTAGATCCTCCGCGGCACTTTCTAGCGCAAATCCATCTAATCCACATAATAGACATACAAGACAGGAAACACAATCAAAGAGTGCACAAATATTACTCAATATGTCATGACATGCATGATTGATGCAAATGCAAGGTAGAACTTGTTATTAGATTGCTTTTTAATGATCACTAACTAGTTCTAATATATTTTAACAAGTTTATACATGTTTGGAGTTGATTCAAATAAAATTTTAGAATTAATTCAACATAATTTAACCAGAAAGATCGGACTAGTCCGCTAGGGACCGGACAAGTCCGCACTCCGCGAGATCAGCAGATTAGGGCTTTCTAGATCAGTGTAAATTCAGAGATTAGGGGTTGAATTCACGTAAGGAAAAGAGAATAGAAGGTATACCACGTGTTTAGAACTCCAATGAAACAAGAAACTTGGAGGTAGCACTTGAATCTTGGTGATCTAGGGTTGGTGATGAACTTGGGGATGAATTGGTGATGAAGAACAAAACTTGGTGGACATCTTGATCCTCCTTCATTTCCTCCTCTTCTTCTTCTTGCTTGGGATCTTCTCCTCCCTCCTTGATGGTGGCTCTCCACGAACTAGGGTTTGGGTGGGTGGAAAAGTGGCAAATAGATGTCAATCCAAGGGGTGGGGCTGTTTATATAGAGGTGGAGGCTAGGGTTAGATGGATTTCGAGTTTGGGATGAATAGAGGCCGGTTTAGAGTCCCACACGGGCTCTAAAAGAGTTGGGCACGACATCCCTAGGCCCACTTAACATGAAACCCAAGAAACAAGTCGTAAAACAAAAGATCAATTCGGAGTCACGAAATATCGGACAAGTCCGGAAAGGACCGGACTAGTCCGAAGTCGTCCAGAGAGAAAATCGGACAAGTCTGGCCAAAAATCGGACAAGTCCGACATTAAACAGAGAGGAAATCGGACAAGTCCGCTGGAACACCGGACTAGTCCGGAAAAGTCCAAGGACTTAGCAAATTTTCAAGGATTCTTGGAATATCGGACTAGTCCGCATAAAATCGGACAAGTCCGAAAGTTTCCAGAGCCAAAATCGGACTAGTCCGCAGTAAAAACGGACAAGTCCGTTTTTAGCCAGAGAGAAATCGGACTAGTCCTTAGCAAACTCAGACTAGTCCGCACTTTCCTGCGTTTTAAGTGCGGTTTTGGTCAAAATCAATTTTAAATGTTCCAAATCAATTTTAAACTAGTTCCTCTTGTTGTGGGTTAATGTTAAACACGTATATGAGTGTATGCAAGGCATGATGCATGAAAATGAGGGTGTTACACCGGTCCTTTCCGGACTTGTCCGATATTTCGCGACTCCGAGTTGATCTTTTGTTTTACGACTTGTTTCTTGGGTTTCACGTTAAGTGGGCCTAGGGATGTCGTGCCCAACTCTTTTATATCCCATGAGGGACTCTAAACCGGCCTCTACTCATCCCAAAACTCGAAATCCATCTAACCCTAGCCTCCACCTCTATATAAACAGCCCCACCCCTTGGATTGACATCTATGTGCCACTTTTCCACCCACCCCAAACCCTAGTTCATGGGGAGCCACCATCAAGGAGGGAGGAGAAGATCCCAAGCAAGGAGAAGAAGAGGAGGAAACGAAAGAGGATCAAGATCTCCACCAAGCTTCGTACTTCACCACCAATTCATCCCCAAGTTCATCACCAACCCTAGATCATCAAGATCCAAGTTCTACCTCCAAGTTTCTTGATTCATTAGAGTTCTAAACACCTGGTATACCTTCTATTCTCTTTTCCTTTCAAGAATTCAACCCCTAATCTCTGAATTTACGTCGATCTAGAAAACCCTAATCTTCTGATCTCGCAGAGGGCGGACTTGTCCGGTCCCTAGCGGACTAGTCCGGTCTTCCTGGTTAAATTGTGTTGAATTAATTCTAAAATTTGATCTAATCGAATCCAAACCTGTATAAACTTGTTAAAAGCTATTAGAACTAGTTAGTGATCGTTAAAAGCAATCTATTAACAAGTTCTACCTTGCATTTGCATTAATCATGCATGTCATGTCATATTGAGTAATATTTGTGCACTCTTTGATTGTGTTTCTTGTCTTGTATGTTTATTGTGTGGATTAGACGGATTTGCACTAGAAAGTGCCGCGGAGGATCTACAGCACCAAGAGTTTGAAGGCTTTGACCCTAATCAACAGCAAGAGCAAGGCAAGTGTCCTTGAAGCATATTGATCCTGTTTTAAATAAATGTTTTGTTTGCAGAATTGCATGCTTGAGTCAATTTGATGGGAACCCTATGATAGGAAGTTTACTAGCTTTGTTTGACCACCCTTGTCACCTGGAATATATGGTAGAGAGTCGGGAAGGGCTTTTTACCTTTTGCTTCGCTTAATCAACTGGGATGGGAAACAACTATATCACTCAATTTAATTATGTATGGATGAGATTATGGTAAACATGAACTAGATAACATGATATGGTAATGGGTGATCTAAGCGAGCCTGGTATGTGGATGGGTTGGACGTATGGTGGTTTGCTTGCTTTAGATCTAAGGATTGGTTCATGCGAGAATAAGCCAGGACTACAGTGCCACCACGAGGCCAAGTATGGGTGCGGCGTAGCTGATTAATTAGGGCTTTGCTAGTGCTATTTGGACCATTGTGGATGCTCGGGGAAGGGGTAGTCGGATTAGGTTTGTTGATGATTGGTGAGACTACCCTGGGATTCGAATGGCTCAAGAGGGGGCCCTTGGTTGAAGATGTGCTCAGTTGGAGGTATCGCCACCGGTGAAACCTCAGTGGGGTATAAATAGGCTAGTAATCCCTTTGTAAAGGCTATTTTGTGATCTCTTGGCCATACACCAAAGGAAGTGTAATTGGCATAAGGGAGGTTCTTTAGTCGCCGACGGGTGATGAAATCACAAACACGTGGGTAAAGAGGTACAAACTCTGCAGAGTCTAATTGAAACTATCATGATAGTCGTGCTCCCGGTTATGAGCACCTGGACAACTTCCATGATTAGAAGGTACATGGTATTGGGATGGTATTTGGGATGGTTATGGTTGGTATTATGGTTATGGACTAATTTCTGGTATTGAATATGGTTATTGGCAATGGTGAAATCTGGAATTATTGATGATGGTAGTGAATTCAGATTGGTATTATGGTATTACTTATGATTATGATGGGTTTACTTCACATACATATAATATATTGCTTTTCAAACGTTTTAAAGTACTTTTCAGCACTTAACCATTATTATTGTCGACATTTGAATAAGCCACATGTTATACTTTCCACACTTGCTGAGTACGACATGTACTCACTCTTGCAATCCCCCACCCAACAGTTGCAGGTCGGGATTGGGAGTTTAATGGTGATAATGCGGAGTTCTAGGCCGTTTCTACCGTCAGCTTTGCCTGTGGTGTTGATTGGAGTTGCGTTATACCCTATTGCTTATGCTGCCTAGCTGTTTAGTTTGCTTAATTAGTTTATTTCCACTGCATTAGTTGAACTTGTCATTAATATTCATTAGAGCTTGTATTCGAGGATAATCTGGTTTGCGTAATAAAATTTGGTTAATTAATCTTGTTCTGTGGTAATTTTTTGTATATCGTTTGTGATTGCACTCGTGTATGTGTGATGAACATCCTGGGCACACATATGCGTTAGCTTGGTTCATTTTTTCTCAGAACCGGGCGTCACAGATTGGTATCAGAGTCACAGGTTGACCGTAGGATGCAGCCTAGATAGAATGGACACTTTAGATCACATAGGAGCACTCAGGAATCGATGAGTTTTTGGTTGGTGTGTTGTTTGCTATATATTGCTTGCTTGTGTGCTTAATAGAGGATTTTGGGATGCTTTAGCATTGCCATGTCCACGTAGGCTAGCTAGTTGTTTAGTTTCATATTCCTTGATGCATATAGTTGGGAATTCGTTCTACCTCTCTTTTCTTTTTCGCTTGATCTCTACTTCAATGGAAGAAGGACACAACCAGAAGATCCACTGTCTTAGACGAAGTTGTATGGAATATGAGAACAAAGATGGTGTGTCCAAGAGCAAGTTTTAAAATAAGGGGTAGAATCCTTCACCAACCTTATTGTTTGGATTTACAAGGATCGGACATGACGCTTGGGATGGATTGACTACCGAAGCATAATGGAGTGGTCCAATATGCCACAAGGACAAAGCAATCGACAGGTGATAAGGAAGTCAACATTGGAGTTGATGCGTCGCAATAAATGTCAAAGCTAACCAATCATCAAGGACTACTCCAACGTAGTGAAGCGCATGACTGAGTTGCTAACAAGGGGAAAGCTTCTCAAATGGACTCTATCTTGCTAGGATGACATTGAGAAGGTGAAGAAGAGATTTATAACTGCACCGGTGCTGGTATTACTAGACGTGAGCAAGAAGTTTGGATTTGTACGACGCATCGAGACAAGGGCTTGGATGTGTATTGATGCAAGAAGGTCAAGTGGTCGCCTATGCATCAAGAAAACTAAAGAAACATGAGCAGAATTACCCCACGCACGATTTGGAACTTGCAGCCGTGGTACATGCATTGAAAATTTAGAGACACTATATTCTTGGACATAGGTGTGAAATTTATACGGATCATAAGAGTTTGAAGTATATTTTCACACAAACGGATCTGAACTTGAGGCAACGAATATGGTTGGAGCTCATCAAAGATTATGATTTGGGGATCAACTATCATCCAGGAAAGGCCAATGTAGTGGCCGATGCTTTGAGTAGAAAAGGAGTAAGTCACCAACTCGCAGTTCGAGAGTTACCATTCGAGTTATGTAAGGAGTTTGAAATGTTGAACCTCGGATTTGTAAATGAGACGGAGATGATGGAGTTAAACCCAACCTTGGAGCAAGAAATTCGAGAAGCACAAACCACGGATGAGGAGATCAAGGAAATCAAGGACAGGACCGAAGAAGGGAGAGAATTCAGATTCGATGAAGACGAACATGGTACCTTATGGCTGGGAAATAGGATCGTTGTGCCTAATGTGAAGCATATTCAGGAGATGATATTAAAAGAGGCACATGACTCACCTTACTCAATTCACCCTGGTTGTACAAAGATGTACAAAGACTTGAAGGCTTGCTATTGGTGGGATAGCATGAAAAAGGACATAGCTGAATACGTAGCATTGTGTGATGTGTGCCAACGAGTCAAGGCGGAACATCAAAGGCCGGCCAGATTATTGCAACCGTTGAAGATTCCGGAATGGAAGTGGGAAGAAATTGGAATGGACTTCATAGTTGGGTTACCACGTACTCAGTTCGGGTATGACTCAATTTGGGTAATTGTGGATCGCTTAACCAAGTCAGCTCATTTTGTCCCTGTGAAGACCAAATATACAGCTGCACGATTGGCCGAAATATACATGGAGCATATTGTGTGTCGACATGGAGTCCCTAAGAAGATAGTCTCGGATAGAGGTTCTCAATTTACCTCTAGATTTTGGCAGAAATTGCATGAAGCCTTGGGAATAAGGTTGAATTTTAGCTCAGCATATCATCCTCAAAAGGATGGACAAACCGAGAGGACCAATCAGATTTTGGAGGACATGTTAAGAGCTTGTGCTTTAAAGCGTGGGAAAAGTTGGGACAAAAGCTTGCCATACGCGGAATTTTCTTTCAACAATAGTTACCAAGCAAGTTTGAAGATGTCGCCATATGAAGCGCTTTATGGGAGGAAGTGTAGGACACCTTTATCCTGGAATGAGGCAGGAGAAACTCAAGTATTTGGTCCGGATGTATTGCAAGAAGCCGAGAAGCAAGTCCAAATAATTCGTGAAAACTTGAGGGCTGCCCAATCAAGGCAAAAAGGTTATGCGGACAATAGGAGAAGGAAATTAGCCTTTGAAGTGGGAGATTTTGTTTACCTCAAGGTGTCACCAATGAGAGGTCATAACATAAGAGGAAAGCTCGCACCTCGTTATATTGGACCATTCAAGATTTTGGACAAAAGAGGAGAAGTAGCATATAAGTTGGAGATGCCAGCTCATCATTTGGATGTCCACGATGTCTTTCATGTTTCCCAGCTCAAGAAGTGCTTGAGAGTACCGAAAGAACAAGTGCCAATGGAAGAATTGGAACTACAGGAAGATTTGACTTATGCCGAACAACCGGTCAAAATCTTGGAAACTAAGGAGAGGGTCACAAGGAACAAGGTTATTATATGGTGTAAAGTTCAATGGAAGCACCATGCAGAAAAAGAAGCGACGTGGGAATTGGAGGATGATCTCAAGAAGTACTTTCCCTATCTTTTCTCTTCCGCATCGAATCTCGAGGGCGAGATTCATTTTAAGGGGGGTAGGTTTGTAACACCCTCATTTTCATGCATCATGCCTACATACACTCATATACATGTTTAACATTAACCCACAACAAGAGGAACAAGTTTAAAATTGATTTGGAGCATTTAAAATTGATTTGGAACAAAATCGCACTTAAAATGCAGGAAAGTGCGGACTAGTCCGATTTTGCTGAGGACTAGTCCGATTTCTCTCTGACTAAAAACGAACTTGTTCGTTTTTTCTGCAGATTAGTCCGATTTTGGCACTGGAAACTTTCGGACTTGTCCGATCTTGTGCGGACTAGTCTGATATTCCATGAATCCTTGAAAATTTGCTAAGTCCCTGGACTTTTCCAGACTAGTCCGGTGTTCCAGCGGACTTGTCCGATTTCCTCTCTGTTTAAAGTCGGACTTGTCCGATTTTAGGCCAGACTCGTCCGATTTTCTCTCTGGACAACTTCGGACTAGTCCGGTCCTTTCCGGACTTGTTCGATATTTCGCGACTCCGAGTTGATCTTTTGTTTTACGACTTGTTTCTTGGGTTTCATGTTAAGTGGGCCTAGGGACGTCGTGCCCAACTCTTTTAGAGCCCATGAGGGACTCTAAACCGGCCTCTACTCATCCCAAAACTCGAAATCCATCTAACCCTAGCCTCCACCTCTATATAAACAGCCCCACCCCTTGGATTGACATTTATTTGCCACTTTTCCACCCACCCCAAACCCTAGTTCGTGGGGAGCCACCATCAAGGAGGGAGGAGAATATCCCAAGCAAGGAGAAGACGAGGAGGAAACGAATGAGGATCAAGATCTCCACCAAGTTTCATTCTTCACCACCAATTCATCCCCAAGTTCATCACCAACCCTAGATCATCAAGATCCAAGTTCTACCTCCAAGTTTCTTGATTCATTGGAGTTCTAAATACCTGGTATACCTTCTATTCTCTTTTCCTTATGTGAATTCAACCCCTAATCTCTGAATTTACGTCGATCTAAAAAACCCTAATCTTCTGATCTCGTAGAGGGCGGACTTGTCCGGTCCCTAGCGGACTAGTCCGGTCTTCCTAGTTAAATTGTGTTGAAATAATTCTAAAATTTGATCTAATCGAATCCAAACCTGTATAAACTTGTTAAAAGCTATTAGAACTAGTTAGTGATCGTTAAAAGCAATCTATTAACAAGTTCTACCTTGCATTTGCATTAATCATGCATGTCATGTTTTTTTTTTTGAAAAACTAAATGGCAGGAGTGCTGCCTCTCATTAAGAAGAAAAGAAGTTACAGCCTAGGTTACATGAGACTAACCCGAACGCGGGCATCGGGGCGCTACAGGGCATACCCTGTAAGCACTCAAAAGAGAATTAATCTAGCGCTACCTCTCTGATAAAGGAAAGGTTCAAGGAGTTAATATCTAAGAAGATTAGCTGCGCCACTTGGATGTAGGAGGTGAAGATCTGGTCAAAGGTTCGCTTGTTCCTTTCTTTCCATACGTTCCACCATAATGTGAGAATGTAGCCTGCGAGTTTGCTTCTGTATTGGCGTGGTCGTGTTATTTGCAGCTGATTCAGGCACTGTTCTACACCTGAGGTGATCATTGGAGAGGACCTTGTCCTGTTGATCCTATGTTTTCGGCACATTTCCTCCCAGACTTTCTGGGTATAGCTGCAATTACCCAAGAGATGGTCTATATTTTCCTGATTGCCAAGGCAGAGCTGACATCTTGTGTCAGCAGGGATCCCTTTCTTGATCAGGTTGTCCGCTGTGGGTGCACGATTCTGCCATGCTAGCCAAGCAAAAAATCTTGATTTGGGAGATGTGTTAGCTTTCTAGATAACCTCGGTTATTGGTTGTACAATGGTGCCCACGAACTGAATCTCGTATGCTGATTTGACCGTGAAGGCTCCACTGCTCGTCCAGCTCCATTTGATTGTATCCTTTTCTGCATTGAGCTGAACCTCGCTTAACAGGGAGAAAAGGAGTACAAACTCATTCAGCATTTTTTCAGTGTTACAGTTTTTCAGATTCTTGATCCGGCTGAAGTTATGGAGTTCTTTCTGAACTGTTCTTGACTTGCATCTTGCTTGGGAAAAGAGCGTTGGAGCTATGTGTCTTGGAGCTAACCCTCGTAGCCATTGAGCTTCCCAAAAAGGTGTGTCTGCGCCATTTCCTATTGTGATCTCCGTGGACATGAAGAACAGTTCCCGCTCCGTTGTGTATTTGATTTTTAACAAGGATTTCCAAAGTCTGACCTGATCATCCCATTGGAGCCAAAGCCACCTTAGTCGGAGAGCTCTGTTAAATTTCTCTAAGTCCTTGAAACAAAGTCCACCCCATTTTTTCGGCCTTGTGCATTTGCTCCATTGAACTAAGCATCTGCATGCCGGTGTCTGTTGTGATTCCGGTCCTTTCCAAAGGAAATTCCTCCTGATACGGTCTATGCTCTTAATTGCCCACTTAGGAAGTTTGAACACCGTCAAAAAGTATGTTGGAATTGCAGAGAGTACGGCTTTGATCAGAGTTTCATGTCCTGCATAAGAGAGAAGGCTCTTTTTCCATCCAGGTATTCTGTTGTTCACTTTCTGTATGATAGCTTGAACCGAGTTTCTGCTGAGTTTTTTAAGATGGAGTGGAAGGCCCAAGTAGTTAGTTGGGAAGGATTCCATGTTCTGAGAGGGGCCTAGAATGTCTGCCATGTTGATGTCCTGACAGTGTATTGGGAATATTTTTGTTTTCTCCATATTGGTTATGAGGCCAGAAGCTCCTCCAAAAATTCCAAGAATGTGCTTGTCCATCCCATAATCACTCCTTTGTGGCTTAATGAAGAGTGCTGCATCATCAGCATAAAGGGAGATCTGAAAGTTACTATGTTTACTGTTCACTCTTTCTAGTAACCCATTCTGCTGTGCGTATCTGAACATTCGATGTAGTGGCTCTATTGCAAGTAAGAAAATCATTGGTGACAGTGGGTCACCTTGTCTAACTCCCCTGGCATGTTGAACTCTTCTACCCGGTGTACCATTCAGCAGAAAGCAGGAGGTGGCATTATTCCAGAGATTAGCAACCCAATTCTTCCACCGTGTACCAAAGCCAAGGTGTGTCATAATGTCCAGGAGGTAAGGCCAACTGACTGTATCAAAAGCTTTGGATATGTCTAGCTTTATGAAAAGGGAGGGGCATTTTTGTCTGTTGAGTTCTCGAATGAGTTCTTGGACATAGACAAAATTGTTGTGGATACTTCTCTTCTTTATAAACGCGCTCTGATTGATGGAGATCAGTTTGCTTAGGAAAGGTTGTAGGCGACAAGCTAATATTTTGGAAATTAACTTCGAGAAACTGTGCAGCAAGCTGACCGGTCGATAATCCGATATCTTCAGGGCTTCTTTATGTTTTGGAATGAGAACCATATATGCTTGGTTTAGAAGATGGAGGTGTTGTGCGTTAGAATTGTAGAATTGCCTCACAGCAGCCATCAGGTCGCCCTTAATAATGTCCCAGCACGTTAGGAAGAAGGAGCCGATATATCCATCAGGTCATGGGGCCTTCTCTTTCGGGGTAGATTTTATTGCATCCAGTACTTCTTGTTCGGAGAAAGGGTTTTCCAGGGAGTCCATTCGAACAGGGTCCCACCCCAATTGTTGGAAGTTTAAGGAACATTCTCTCGGGGTATTAGTACCAAGTTGACTGTTAAAATGATCATAGATCAATTTGGCTTTTCCTTCCTGGTCATATTTCTGATCTGAGCCATTGTGGAGTACATGTATGAAGTTTGCTTTCCTGCGGCAGTTGGCCATGGTGTGAAAATACTTTGTGTTGACATCACCTTTTCTTAACCATATTATTCTTGATTGTTTCCGAGCTCGTGACTTTTCAGTTGCTGCCAAGCATAGTAGTCTCATTTTTAGTGTCTGCTTCATATCAGTTTCTGGAGGCATTAGTCTTCTATTCTCCTGCGCCTGCTCCAGGCGTAAGATCACTTCACGGCATATGCAGGCAGCGAGTTTCCCTTGTGGAACAATGGTCTTTGCCCACCTTTTCAGTGCAAATGCAGTTCTACTGAGCTTTATATGGAGTTTAAGCATTGGAGTTGGGTTGTTTACCACCGTCTCCGACCAAGCTCTCTGAACGCAGTCAGTGAAACCCTGTGATTGTATCCAGTAGGATTCGAATCTGAATAACGGTGGAAAATGATGACGCTCTAGAGGTTGTAGCAATAATGGGTAGTGATCAGAGATTGCTGAAGACAACAGGAACATCACTGGATTGCAGTAGGCGTTTTCCCATGCTAGAGAGTTGAAAGCCCGATCAATTCTGGTCATGGTTGGGGAGGTTTGTTCGTTTGACCATGTAAACTTTCTTCCAATGAGGGGATTTCCTTTACTTCTAATTTGTCAAGTGTCCTTCTGAATCGTCTCATCATTCTTCTGTTGAGTCTTCCATTGTTTTTGTCCTCTTCTTGGTAGATAAGATTGAAGTCACCGATTATCATCCATTCCTGTTTGACTGTCGCCTTTAGCTGCTCGAGCTCTCTTAGGAAGAGGCGTTTTTCTAGGTCTGCTTGTGGCCCGTACACCCCCGCCAGAGTCCAAGATGATAGTGATCTACTGTCCTCAAACGTAGCTGAAAGATAGTAGCCTGTGTAGTGGGCATTTGTCAACTTGTTAAATCTGTTCCTCGATGCAATGAGGATGCCCCCCCTCGTTCTGACTGATGGTAGGAAGCACATATGATCCTTGGACTCGCTTCCTAGTATGTGTGAGATGGTGTTTGGGGGAATGGTGGAGAGTTTGGTCTCTTGAAGACAGACTATCTCAGGTTTGTGCAGTTGGATCACTTGTTTAACTTCCTGTTGTCGAGCTGGATTGTTTAGTCCCCTGACATTCCAGGAGAAGATACTGTAGTCATTAAATGGTCGATCCATAGATAATAGTAGAATGCCACTGACTAGAGAGATATAACACGTACACAGGATATTGAAACCAAAGCCGCCACAACATACATATTAAACCCGACCGGGCACAAAATACAAGTCTCGCTGACCTGGTCTGGAGGTTAGGGTCTCGCGGCTAATATAACTAATACAAGTGGGAGTGATCCCTCTCGACATAGCGATCGAGGGCCGGATAAAAAGCATTACAGCTGAGGCACACATAAGGAAACTTAATAGCTACTAGTAGGCTGGCGAGGGTTCTTAGTCCAGCTTGTCCGCAACAGTCGCATGTGCGTCCTCCAGCTTATCACTTCCAGTCTTCGTCTCCCTCTTCTTCATCTTGGTGGTCTCCTTCTTTTTCTTGCCGAGTCCCACTTCTGTCAGCTTAGATATAGCATCCAAGGCCAGTTGCGAGAGCATCTTGTTTTAAGTGTCCAAATATTGTTGTAATGTACCCTCATCCAGTCTTTGTTCCTGTTCCAGTAGCCCCCATTTCTTTGCGAGCACCTCCTGTGCCATTTTGATCAGCATCTTCTGCCCAGTAAGCTTGCTTTTGAGTCTGGGACTGGTCCGAGGGGCCTCTCCAACTAAGGTTTTCTCACTCTTCTGCTTCAGTTTCTTGCGAACTGGGTTCTCTAGGATGGCTTTCTCCATTGGCTTAGTGATAGCAGCTGTCAGCTGTGATAGTGCTGCGTCTAATTGTTTATCAAGATTCTGGTGGTCAGATGATGTGTCCTCCATCTGAGGGCGTGCCTCCGTCTGTGCTGGAATCAGATCATCCTGAGTACTCTGAACTGCTTGGTCAGGATTTTCCTGTTCTTCAGAGCCGGTGTCCATATTAATTGTGATCATACGGTCCAACCCGCTGACTATTGGGGTTTCTAGAAAACCAGTACTTGCAGATGGGTTCAGCGGTGAAGGTGACTTTCTCTGCTGTATCTCCAGGCACTGGTCGGGGGGTGCTGTGCTCCAGTACGGCTGTTCCTCCGAGATAATCACAATTGCCTCAGAGCGACCTTCCTCCATGCCTCCAGAACCCACCTGGGCGGTATCCTCATCCCCCTGGCCCGAGGCCAGATCCTTGCGACCAAACTTAGTGGGCATCAACGATTCTCCTACCATCACTTGAGATTTGACACGTTGCGGAGTAGAAGCTTTGCCTAACTATTCTCCCTTTGGGGCTCTGGTTTCCTGTGGCCCACCATCATGCTTTTCTGCCCATAGTCGCCTCAGTTCACGACGAACATCCGGTGGGTCGTTGTGTCGAGCAGGAGGTGGAGAGTAGCTTCTCATCCTTCCACGATACCTACTCGGGCCTCCAGTGTCGGACCTACCACCCCACATCATCCTCTCCGGTTCTGTTCGACGTCCTCTTGTTCTATTATCAATCCATTTGGACATCCTCCCCATGAAGTTTCGAGGGCGAGGGTCCCTATCTCCTGCTGGATCATCATCATCCTCTCTTGGTCTTCTCCATTGTTCCACGAAGGGGCGGCAATGCCTATCCAGTAAGCAGATGTCTTCTTCCTCAATGTCACTGTCCACTTTACCAGGTTGCCAGTGAAATGCCCTCAATTGCACTCTGCCTTGGGCCTCCAAAGTAGCTGTTGGGAAATGGTAGAAACGGAGATCTTCCACTGCATCTAGGTGAATCAGGACCCTGAAGGTGTGGCCTTTGAGAATGCCCCTTGGTCTGGTGAACTGGAGCTCTTCTTCATTCCTCGGGTTGTCCTGTCGGTTCAGCTAGTGTTACATAAGCTAATTGAGGCAGTCTGCTTGGATCCTGGCAGAATGCCCAACAAACATAGTATCGGTGGTCTTCCCAACGCCTAGTTGCAGTATCCACGTGATGGATCACACAATGGTCATTCAGGATCTTCTCTACCAGTTATTGGTTCCACGCAAATTGTGGGAGACCCTCAATGCTCAGCTTGATGTGGTATGGAAAGCACATGCGCTCCCCAAACATGTCACTGTGCCAAGAATGGAACTGCAGCTGGAAGGGACCGTCATTGATTCTTACTTTGGTATAGACTCTATCTCTGATCGCTCTTTCAGTGAATATGAGTGTGAAAGGCTGGGGCGTGGAGCGATATACCTCAAATTCGTAGCGCGAAAGACCGAAGTGGTGGCAGATTGCTGTTGCAACTTCTTCCTTGGAGGTCAATCACATAGGTCCCTCCTCTGTCACCAACAGGGCATGCCTCTCCAGCATTTGTCGATGATGCATCATCTCGTCGGAGTTCCACGCCGTGACTTCTGTCAGCCTTGGACGCAGGTGCGGGTTGCCTGGAATGTGTATTCCATTGTTGGCCTCGCGCTCCAGTTGTCGGCGGCGGCCAGGTTCCGTCGAGGTGCTTCCCATCGACAGCCTCCGCTCCATGTAGACTATGGGTGTGGAGTGACAAGGTTGTGGACAGTTGTGGGAGCGGTGCCCGCTTCTATTACAACGCCAGCAAGTGGTAGGTTTCCTGCATTGATATTTGAAGTGACCTTTGATAGACAATTGTAACATCGCCCTTTTAATTTTGCTTTGAAGTCCATCTGCCGAACAGAGGGTTTTGTGTGGCGCTTGCAGTCGTTCTGTCTTTTCAATCTTCTCCACCAGTACCTCGGTTTGACTTCGTGCCACTCATCCGTTGTCAATTTATGGGCTGTAGCCTAAGCTTCAAACTGGTCTGTTTGGGTAATGGGCCGGCCTAGGATAGCTGTCGGAGGCTCAAGCTTGTCGAAGAAGATTTGTTCATCCTTCTCATGGAATCGGACTCTCCGTCGATCTTCCGCTGGTGGGGGTGCTCTCCGCTTGCGGGTAGATCCAGCCTGCAAGGGGAGAAGGAGGGCTTCCGCATAAGACTTTGAGAGCATACCTTGAGTACACCTAGCGTCGACGGTGTTTCCCGGCACTTGGCGGCTTGATGGCGATTTCGTCGCCTGGAACTGTTCTCCAACTTGAAATGCCTCTGTTGGTGTACTGGAGGCTGCCAGATCGTAGCTACGAACCCATTGGCACCGGGTCTTCTTCTCTTTGATTGAGAAGTCGAACTCTTTCTCTTTCAGACTCTCACTATTTTGGACTCTCTTGGCTCTTGTGTTTGAGAGAAGGAGCTGGTGGATCTGCTGAGTGTTGTGTGGATCTTGGTTTGCACTGCTTGGATCTGGGTTTTGGAGGTGGATTTGTGGTGGATTTCGGGAAACGGATGACTGGCTAAGCATAGATCTAAGAATCGCCTTAGTTTTGCCTGAGTCGCCCCCGAGAGGACCGTTGCTATCCATCTTAACATCAAAACTTTTCTCATGCATGTCATGTCATATTGAGTAATATTTGTGCACTCTTTGATTGTGTTTCTTGTCTTGTATGTTTATTGTGTGGATTAGACGGATTTGCGCTAGAAAGTGCCGCGGAGGATCTACAGCACCAAGAGTTTGAAGGCTTTGACCCTAATCAACAGCAAGAGCAAGGCAAGTGTCCTTGAAGCATATTGATCCTGTTTTACAATAAATGTTTTGTTTGCAAAATTGCATGCTTGAGTCAATTTTATGGGAACCCTATGATAGGAAGTTTACTAGCTTTGTTTGACCACCCTTGTCACTTGGAATATATGGTAGAGAGTCGGGAAGGGCTTTTTACCTTTTGCTTCGCTTAATCAACTGGGATGGGAAACAACTATATCACTCAATTTAATTATGTATGGATGAGATTATGGTAAACATGAACTGGATAACATGATATGGTAATGGGTGATCTAAGCAAGCCTGGTATGTGGATGGGTTGGACGTATGGTGGTTTGCTTGCTTTAGATCTAAGGACCGGTTCATGCAAGAATAAGCTAGGACTACAGTGCCACCACGAGACCAAGTATGGGTGCAGCGTAGCTGATTAATTAGGGCTTTGCTAGTGCTATTTGGACCATTGTGGATGCTCGGGGAAGGGGTAGTCGGATTGGGTTTGTTGATGATTGGTGGGACTACCCTGGGATCTGAATGGCTCAAGAGGGGGCCCTTGGTTGAAGATGTGCTCAGTTGGAGGCATCGCCACCGGTGAAACCTCAGTGGGGTCTAAATAGGCTAGTAATACCTTTGTAAAGGCTATTTTGTGATCTCTTGGCCATACACCAAAGGAAGTGTAATTGGCATATGGGAGGTTCTTTAGTCGCCGACGAGTGATGAAATCACAAACACGTGGGTAAAGAGGTACAAACTCTGCAGAGTCTAATTAAAACTATCATGATAGACGTGCTCCCGGTTATGAGCACATGGACAACTTCCATGATTAGAAGGTACTTGGTATTCGGGTGGTATTTGGGATGGTTATGGTTGGTATTATGGTTATGGACTAATTTCTGGTATTGAATATGGTTATTGGCAATGGTGAAATCTGGAATTATTGATGATGGTAATGAATTCAGATTGGTATTATTGTATTACTTATGATTATGATGGGTTTACTTCACATACATATAATATATTGCTTTTCAAACGTTTTAAAGTACTTTTCAGCACTTAACCATTATTATTGTCGACATTTGAATAAGCCACATGTCATACTTTCCACACTTGCTGAGTACGACATGTACTCACTCTTGCAATCCCCCACCCAACAGTTGCAGGTCAGGATTGGGAGTTTAATGGTGATAATGCGGAGTTCTAGGCCGTGTCTACCGTCAGCTTTGCCTGTGGTGTTGATTGGAGTTGTGCTATACCCTATTGCTTATGTTGCCTAGCTGTTTAGTTTGCTTAATTAGTTTATTTCCGCTGCATTAGTTGAACTTGTCATTAATATTCATTAGAGCTTGTATTCAAGGATAATCTGGTTTGCGTAATAAAATTTGGTTAATTAATCTTGTTCTGTGGTAATTTTCTGTATATCGTTTGTGATTGCACTCGTGTATGTGTGATGAACATCCTGGGCACACATATGCGTTAGCTTAGTTCATTTTTTTTCGGAACCGGGCGTCACACTCACCTCCGTGATATTAAGCGTAAAACTTACGGAGGTGCTCAATGTTCCAAGGATTAGGGAGAGGTGTCCCATCCTCAGTTGCCAAGCGAACGCATCCGGGACGGGATACTTTGTTCACTCGGAAGGGACCTTCCCAGTTGGGGGAGAGTTTGTTTAACCCTTCTCGAGTTTGTATTCTCCGTAGCACCAGATCGCCTTCCTCGAGCTGTCGGTTGTGAACATGCCGTTGGTGATAGCGCCGAAGAGCTTGGCGGTATAGGTCATTCCGAATAGCTGCTCGGCACCTTCCCTCTTCAAGGAGGTCAAGGTCTTCACACCGGAGCTGGTCCTGTGTGGCATCGTCGAAGGTCTGGACCAGGAGTGACCCCAAGGTGATTTCCGGAGGAAGGACTGCTTCAGCTCCGTACACCAAGAAGAAGGGTGTCTCTCCAGTTGACCGGTTTGGAGTTGTCTTGTTGGCCCACAAGGTGGGCGGAAGCTCTTCGATCCAGTTGGCTCCATGTTTTTTTAGGCGCTCGTATGTGCGTGTATTGAGTCCTTTTAGGATTTCTGCATTTTCTCTCTCAGCTTGGCCATTGCTTGTCGGGTGAGCTACTGAGGCGTAGCTGACTTGAATGTCGAGGTCTTCACAATATCCTTGGAATGTAGAGCTTGTGAATTGGGTCCCATTATCAGTTATGATCTTGTTTGGGACTCCAAATCTGCATACGATGGACTGCAAGAAGTTGATAGCTGATTGCTTGTTTATTGTCACAACTGGAGTTGCTCCCGGCCATTTGGTGAACTTGTCAATGGCAACGTACAGGAACTTGTAACCTCCGACAGCTCTTGGGAAAGGTCCCAAGATATCCATCCCCCACACAGGGAATGGCCATGTAGGAGGTATCATTTGTAGAGGTTGAGCTGGTGTGTGAATTTGCTTTGCATGGAACTGGCATGATTCGCATTTCTTCACTAGCTCAGTTGCATCCTGGAGCGTTGTAGGCCAGTAGAAGCCATGCCGGAAGGCTTTACTGACCAGTGTGCGAGAAGACGCGTGGTTTCCACACTCGCCTCCATGGATTTCTGCAAGGAGCTCGCAGTCTTCTTCCCTTTTAATGCACCGCATTAGGACGTTGTTGGCACCACGCCGGTAGATATCCCCTTCTACCAGTGTGTATCTTTGAGCCAATCTGACTATCCGGTCAGCGGATACATTATCTTCAGGAAGGAAATTGTCTTTCAAGTCGCTCCGGATCTTCGAGATCCATGCATCAGAGCTAACTTGAGGATTTGAGTCTTGCGTGCTGGGTTGCTCGGAGCTTCCTGTAGCACCTACGACCCTTGACGGACGCCATGGTAACAGGTCCATCGGGACCACCAGCTTCGAGGTGCTGGTCTCGCCCCCTTTGCTCAGTTCGGCAGGCTGAGCTATTGGTCTTGACAATCTCTGGACGAAGGTTCCGTCAGGAGCCGTAGCTCCGGTTGAAGCTTTTATCGAGAGTTCGTCGGCTTCAGCGTTGTTGAGACGCTGGACATGGCAGAGATCCAGGACGTCGAAGTCCTTTTGAAGCTTCTGGACTTCAAGTAGGTATGCAGCTGGTTGAGGATTATTACAGCAACATTCACCTTTGACTTGTTTTACAACAAGCTATGAATCACCCTTTACCAACAGCTGCTTGACACCATACGATAGTGCCACCTTGAGCCCATATATTAGTGCTTCATACTCCGCTATGTTGTTGGTCGTCTTGAAGTCAAGGTGAACCATGTATTTGACCTTCGTCCCAGTCAGAGCGAGAAGGACTCCAGCTCCAGCCCCCTGCTTTTGCACGGAGCCGTCGAAGTAGTTTTGGCTTCTGCTCACTGGGGCCCCCAGGATTTGATGGAGAGGGGTTCTGCCATGAAGTCCGCCAATTCTTGACTCTTGATCGCTTGTCTTGGGACGAATTCAAGGTCGAACTCGGCCAAATTCGCTGCCCACTTTGCAATGTTCCCAGTAGAGTTGGGATTATGAAAGATTGCACGTAGTGGATAAGAAGTTACCACTGAAATCTTGTGAGCTTGGAAGTAGTGTCGGAGCTTCCTAGAAGCAATAAGAATTGCGTAGAGCAGTTTATGCACCTCCAGGTACCGAGTCTTGGCATTGTGTAGTACTTCACTGATGAATTACATTGGGCGTTGGACTGTCCGGACCCTCCCGAAGGGGCCCGGATCTTCCTCCTCATCAACCCAGACCCTCCCAGAGGGGTTCGGACCTTATTCGGGGACCTCTGGGTTCCTACTGGATGAACCCAGAGGTTCTTCTGAAGTGACTCGGACCTTCCCGGAGGGGACCGGATCTTGTTACTCAGCAACAGCAACTTCTTCATTTGAAGGAAGTTGATCCTCTAGCATCTCTCCTTGAGGATTTGGGTTTGGGAGTTGGGACCCAGACTCGTCTTCAGATAGCTCCAGACCCTCCCGAAGGGGTCTGGATTCCTGACCTGGAGATGGTTCTGGTCTTTCCGCAACCAGGACCATGCTGACAACTTCGTCAGTTGCCGAAATGTAAAGCAGAAGTGGCTCACCAGGATTCAGAGCTACCAAGGTTGGTAGAGTGGTGAGGACCTGCTTCAGATCCTAGAATGCCTTTTCTGCTTCTTCATACCATTGGAATGGTTCGTACTTCCTCAATAACTTGAAGAAGAGTAGCGCCCATTCCGCCAGTCTTGAGATGAACCGGCTGAGGGCAGCTAGACATCCAGTCAGCTTTTGGACTTCCTTGATGTGAGCTGGTGGTCGCATGTCTTGAATAGTTTTAATCTTCGCCGGATTTGCTTCTATCTCTCGGTGGTTCACCAGGAATCCAAGAAGCTTTCCGGAGCTAACCCCGAAGACACACTTGTTCAGGTTCATCTTTGTGCGTGTGACTCGCAACTTGTCGAAGACAGCTTGCAAGGTGCCAAGGAATGAATCCTTGTTCTTGATCTTGACGACGATGTCATCGACGTACACTTCCACTACGTCTCTTATAAGCTCTCCAAAAGTTTTGTACATAGCTCGTACAAATGTTGAAGCAGCGTTTTTGAGACCGAATGGCATGGCAGTATAACAATATAATCCATCTACTGTGATGAAGGAGGTATGTTCTTCATCTTCCCTAGACATTCTGATTTGATGATACACAGAATATACGTCTAGGAAACACAGTAATTCGCACCCGGAGGTGGAATCCACTATTTGATCTATTCTAGGTAGTGGGAATGGATCTTTTGGACATGCCTTATTCAGTTTAGTGTAGTCGATACACATCCGAAGCTTCCCGCCGGCCTTGGGTACAACGATTGGGTTTGCCAGCCATTTTGGGTTGAAGACTTCTCGGATGAATCCAGCTTCGAGCAACTTCTTCACTTCTTGACGTATGAAGTTTTGTCGCTCTACTGATTGCTTCCGAGTCTTCTGGTGTACAGGCCGAGCGTCAGGATAAATCTTCAGATTGTGCTCGATCACTTCCCTAGGAATCCCAGGCATTTGTGACGGTTGTCAGGTAAACACGTCGACATTAGCCCGGAGGAAAGTGATGAGTGCGAGTTCCTATTTGTCACTTAGACCTCCCGATATACGGGTGGTCTGAGCAACGTCGGAACCGGTTTGGACGACTTTGACGGGGATGTCAGTGTCGCCACTTGATTGCACGCGAGGTGCGGAGGTTGATCCTCGATGACGAATGCTCGGGGGTTTCGGAGCTTGTCATTTTCGGATTCTTCCTCTTGCGATGTAGCAAGCTCATAGAGTTCTTCCAGAGCAGTCACTCCAGCGGTGCGATCCCCGCGGATCCGGAGAACACCTGCTGGTGTTGGCATCTTCAACACCAAGTAGCCATAATGGGCGGCAGCCATGAATTTGTACAAGGCTAGCCTGCCCAAAATGGCGTTGAATGGTAAGTTGATTTGTGCCACGTCGAAGACCAACTTCTCAGTGCGGTAATTCTCCTGGGTCCCGAAGGTCACCGGGAGAGTAATGGCACCGAGTGGGGTTATGGCCCTCGGACCTACTCCGGAGAAAGGTCGGGAGGGGTGAAGATCTGAAGGTCGGAGCTGAAGCTTGACGAAAGCTTCAAAGCTTATGAGGTTCAGCCCCGAACCTTCGTCCACCATTACATGGTGGAGTTGGATGTTATTGATGGTAGGATATACCATCAGTGGAAGTTGTCCAGCTCCGATCATGTTTTGAGGACAGTCCGAAGCATCAAAAGTGATGGCAGTGTCCATCCACTTTCGGTGAGGCTCCGCCCTGGCGGTGGGAGCTACTGAGGCCATGTCCCGCCGCATTGTCTTGAGGACACGGGAGGTTATGTCCCACGAACCACCAAAGATGGTGTTGATGGTCTTCCAACGCTCATTATCGGAGACGTCAGAGTCGTCGTCGACGGAGGTGTAAATAGCCTTCAAGACCTTTTTAGGGTCCTGAAAGCCTAACTCCTCTTCAGCCGGAGCTTCGTCGACTTTCTGTTTTCCTTCCCTTTGATGGAAAGGAACTTCTTCCCGGCGCTTGTTGTAGCGCTCAGCGAGGTTCTGGACCTCTCGGCAGCCTTCCAGGTTGTGGCTGTTCGACTTGTGTATGGGACACCACATCTTGGAGTTGCCTCCGTCTTAAGACAACGGTCGAGGTCGTTTCTCGGGGCGTGGCCCCCGGCCACCCAGAGCTGCAGCAGCTGCAGCAGTAGGCGTGCCGACCGATGGCTTTTTCTTCGTCTTCCCACTCCCGGAGGTAGTGGCTTCACCCTTGGAGGACTTTTTTTTGTCCTTCGGAGGTGGTTGGGAGTGCATTTCACGGCCCTCCGCAGCTTTGGCGCACTTGTCTGCCAAGCTGGAGAGTTCTATGACGCTGGTGACTTCCTTGGTCGCCAGCTTCTCCAGCATCTTCTTATTTCGTACGCCCTGTTTAAATGCCAAAATGACAGAAGCACTTGAGATAGAAGGTATAGTGTTTTGTACCTGGGAGAACCTATGGATGAAGGATCGCAGGGACTCTCCCCCTTCTGCTTGACAGCAAAAAGGTCCAGTTCCGTGCCTGGTCGGGTATATGAACTCCCGAAGTTGGCAGTGAACTGCTGGCATAGTTCCGCCCAACTATTGATGGAGTCAGGCGGTAGGCTCATGAACCAGGACCTGGCGGTCCCTGTTAAAGCCACAGGGAAATAATTGGCCATCACGGCCTCAGTGCCTCCAGCCGCAAGGATTGTGGGGGAGTAGATTTGGAGAAACTCAACGGGATTTACATTCCCATCAAATTTCTCTGGCAGGTGAGGTCGGAACTTCTGTGGCCATCTGACCATGCATAGGTGCATGGCCAGGCCTGAACAACCTCCTCCTACTCCCTCGGGAGCAGGACTGTCTCGAGCCTCTCGCCTCTCACGAGCACGCTCGATGTGGACGCGGCCATCCTGTTGGCGATAACGGCGATCAAGCTCCACTCGGAGGTCTTGAGTTGAAAGCCTCGTTACCGTATGGGTACGTCGTGCCCCGGAAGGCAGCGACATCGCCTGTTGAGATGCAGCTCGCCTCCTGTGTTGGGAAGCGTGTAGACCAAGTCTACCCGACACGGTCCGATGCTACGATGGGCCCCGCCTCGAGGGGGGGGGGGACCTTGGTTGCTGATGCGATCGGTTGCTGCTGCAACCAAGTGTTCCACATCAGCCCTCCACTGCTCCATTGCACCTTGAGATGCTCCTGGAGGCGGTGGACATTGGAGAAGAGCACGCGCGGCATGGAGCGCGTGTTCAGGGTTGTTGTTCACCGATGCCGTGACCGACGCAGACGCCCCATCCCGTTGTCCAGCTTGATTCGCTGGTGCGGACGGTGGCGGCGGTGGCATGACTCCTGCTGAAGCCACATCACCTGTTAGCTGCTGCATGTTGGAGGGATTGCCTCTAGCAGGTTGCACAGTAGGACTGCCGTTGGATGATCCAGCAACAGAGTTCACCATCCTTGAATCTTGGGCGCCCTACCTGGTGCGCCAACCGTCGGAGTCTGGTTCTGGCAATTCTCCCGGCACTACTGTTGGTAGCCCGCGGAGTTTGTAGTTCGGTAATGGGCGCGCAGAGATTCAGAACACGATGTCAAGTAGACACGAGGATTTACGTGGTTCGGGCCGCCTAAGCGTAATACCCTACTCCACGGGGCGTGTAGTTGTTGTATTGAGCGTTTGAGCATTTGTGAGTGTGTGTCAGAGCTGAGTCTGGAAGAGGTCCAAGAGTCCAGAGAGAGAGAGAGCTCAGTGTATCGCTCAGCCAGTTCTTTTATAGTACAAGGACTGGTCGTTACATCGCTAGCCTGGCCCGACATGTGGCTCTGGCAGTTACTGATGCTTAATACACAATTAATGAGGTTAATTACCCTCAATAGTGTGGTAACGGGCCTAGATAGTGCCGTTACTGGTATTAAGGGCCCTCCGATCGTGTGTCATTAATACGGTATTAATGACACTTAATCGGGTCTTGAAGTCTTTGGTTGTCCCGTGAAGGTCCGAGCCGTTGGGGGTCCACCAGTCTGATTGTTGAGGCCGAAGGTCCGGCGGTTGGACACGTGGCAGCTCTGGAGCTTACCGTCTGGGACAGGTAGGTCTGGTGCAGTTGTACACGTGTCGGTACTGGAGATTCCCTCTGTCGGGGGTTAGGTCCGGGCGTGCCGCGCAGGTATTGGGCCCGGAGCTTTCCCATGTGTGGGACGTAGCTCCGGTTGCTGTATACACGTAGCAGCACCGGGACTAACCATAGAAGGGAGGCAGGTCCGGTCCCGTATGACACGTGGGGCCTTCGCAGGTCTTCAACTTAGACAGGTGAAGTTCCTTTGGTCTTCTTATAGTCCCAAGGGGTATAGGTACGCAGGGTATCGACACTCGCACACAAGCTCAACGTGCCCAGGTACGTCCAGTGGCGCCACATGTCCAGAAGGTGACAAACCCCCACCTTCTTCATGTGCGGGATCCGACACTACCACGTGGACCTCAATGATGAGACCCAACTCCTCCTGGGAGATGGGCTCCTAAGATTCCACGTGTTTGGGCGGGACCTCACCCTACTATAGGAGTGAGATCCGGCGCAACCACTTGGCTCGAAGCACCAGGTTGGACGCCTCCCGCAAAGAAGGGCTCCAGAGCTGTCACATGCCTCGAAGCTCTCTGGAGCTGCCACGTGCCTCAAAGAACCAGGTCTGGCCTCCCCGGCAGACGCCAGCCCCGAAGCTGCCACGTGTCCCGTAACTCACCCTGGGCGGTGGGGTCTGGGAGTTAAGGGATGGTGTGCCACGTCCAAATCAAGCATTGAAGCCAAGCAGCCACCTCCGGCGGATAACGCGGAGCACGCCAACAGTCAGAGACTGCTGTGCCCAATCATATCACAGTGAAGACGATGTAGGCCTACCCCGCTCCGCTAAGTGGGTAGCTTACGGCAACAAGACAAATGGACAGAACATCCTTCAGCGACTATGCATGGGCCACTGGCGACTTAGGCGGATAGACAGCGTGTCTTCAAGCCGCGGTCAGAGGAACTTTATGCGCGAAGCCATAGATCTTTAACAATAAGATCACCCTGAGACCACCTGTCGGGCTCCGAACCCCACTTGTAAGGCGTCTGGCCTTGTCTACAAAAGAAGTAGACCGACACCGTTACAAAGGATCCCCAATCGATGTATTCACACACACACAAGCAATACAACCTCACTGTGGAGTAGGGTGTTACGCTCTTGCGGCCCAAACCGCGTAAAAACCACAGTCTCACGTTCTCATACGTGCGATCACTCGATAGAGGACTAAGCCCTGCCGATCAAAAAACCTCCGCGGAGTGCTCCTTAGTAGATCTGGGGAAGTATTGCATTAACACTTCGACAATAGCCGCCTGAAAAAAATCATGTATTTAGCCAGATGGTTGTTTATTAAAATCCGCATGTGATGTTTAGTCATCACAGGCGGTGTCGGTACCCTGGGTACCATATACCCCTTGGGATTGCAAAGATCTCAAGGGAATGTCATCTACTTGATTTGAAGACCTTCGGAGGCCCTCATGTCAGACATAACCGGGCCCGCTTCTCCAACATGGTTAGTCCCAGGGTCGTCACGTGTACTATCAAACCGGAGCTACCGCCCACAAGGGGGAAGTTCCGGGCTATGTACCGAAATAGCACCCCCGGACCTAACCCCAGACCGAGGGAAGCTCCGAAACTGACACGTGTCAGGTTAGCTCCGGACCTATATGTTTCCCACAGTATGCTCCGGAGCTGCCACGTGTCCAACCATCAGATCTTCACCCTCTAACCTCCGGGAGACTCCATAACGGTCCGGATCTTCAAAGGGGAATCAAGGACTTCAAGACCCGATTAAGTGTCATTAATACCATATTAATGACACACGATCGGACGACCTTAATTACCAATAATGGTGTTGTCAAAGCCCACAACTCGGTCATTAAGGGCAATTAAACGTGTTGAATGTGTATCAATATCATTAACCGACAGGGCCACATGTCGGGACAGGCTAACTTGTAACGGCATGCCCTTGTACTATAAAAGGACAGGCCAACGATACATAGGACACGGGGGGGAACACATAGACGCGACGTGCTCACTCTACACCTTGAACTCACTTTGAGCTCATACAACCAATACAACACCAACACATCCCGTGGAGTAGGGTATTACGCTCAGGCAGCCCGAACCACGTAAACCTTCGTGTCTACTGTGTCATTTACACTTCACCTTCTTGAATCTCCGCGCGCCCACGCCGAACCTCAAACTCCTCTAACACTTTAGTAGTGTCGGGAGATCTGCCGGATCAAAACCACCGACAGTTGGCGCGCCAGGTAGGGGGGCACTCGAGATTTCAAGAATGGTGAACTCAGCCGCTGGATCATCCAATGGTCATCCCGCTGTTCAAGCCGTTGGGGGTAATCCCTCCAATATGCAGCCACCAGCAGGAACCACGGTTCCAGCAAGAGTCACACTTCCACCACCGCCGCCTCCACCAGCAAATCAAGCTAGACAATGTGATGGTGCACCGGCGTCAATCACTGCGTCGGCGAATCTTGACAACCCAGAACACGCGCTTCATGCAGCACGTGCTCTTCTTCAGCGCCCACCACCTCCGAACGCATCTAGGGATGCAATGGAGCAGTGGAGGGCCGATGTGGAACACTTGGTTGCAGCAGCAGCCGACCGCATCAGCAACCAGGGTCCTCCTCCTTCAGGACAGGCCCCGTCACAGCGATGGACCTTGTCTGGCAGACTTGGTCCACACGTTTCCAACAACAGGAGACGTGTTGCATCACAGCAGGTGACGTCGTTGCCCTCCGGGGCACGACGCACTCACACGGTATCAAGGCTTTCAACTCATGACCTCCGGGCGGAGCTTGATCGCCCATATCACCAACAAGACGGCCGAGTCCATATTGAGCGTGCTCGTGAAAGACGAGAAGCTCAAGACATTCCTGCTCCTGAAGGAGTGGGAGGAGGCTGTTCAGCCCTGGCCATGCATCTGCGTATGGTCAGGTGGCCACAGAAGTTCCGGCCTCACCTGCCGGAGAAGTTTGACAGGACCGTTAATCCTGTCGAATTTCTTCAGATTTACTCCACTGCTATCTTGGCAGCTGGAGGAAATGACGCCGTAATGGCCAATTATTTCCCAGTGGCTTTAACTGGGACCGCTAGGTCCTGGTTTATGATCCTTCCACCCAACTCAATCAGCAGTTGGGAGGAATTGTGCTGGCAGTTCACCGCCAACTTCGGGAGTTCTTACACCCGACCAGGCACCGAACTGGACCTTTTTGCAGTTGTGCAAAAAGGAGGAGAATCCCTACGATCATTCATCCAGAGATTCTCTCAGGTACGAAACACTATCCCTTCTATCTCTAGCACCTCTGTCATCGTGGCATTTAGACAGGGAGTGCGGGATAAGAAGATGCTGGAGAAACTGGCGATCAAGGAGATTACCAGTGTCACGGAACTCTTCAGCTTGGCTGACAAATGTGCCAGAGCTGCGGAGGGCCGTGAAATGCACTCCAAATCAACTCCGGAGGATCACAATAAATCCTCCAAAGGATAAGCCACTACCTCCGGGAGTGGCAAGAAGAAGAAAAAGACCAACGACAAGAAGAAGTTGTCGGCCGGTGCATCCAATGCTGCAGCTACTGCAGCTCCGGGTGGCCGGGGGCCACGCCCCGAGAAGCGACCTCGACCGTCTTCTGAAGACAGTGGCAAACCCAAGGTGTGGTGTCCAATTCACAAAACGTACAGCCACAGTTTGGAAGACTGCCGGGAGGTCCAAAACCTTACCGAGCGCTACAACAAGCGCCGGGAAGAAGCTCCTTTCCGACAGAGGGAATGGAAACAAAAAGTTGACGAAGCTCCGGCTGAAGAGGAGTTAGGTTTTCAGGATCCCAAAAAGGTCCTGAAAGCCGTCTACACCTCCGTCGACGACGATTCTGACGTCTCTGACAACGAGCGTCGGAAGACCATGAACACCATTTTTGGTGGATCATGGGACATCACCTCCCGCCGCATCATCAAGACTATGCGTCGGGACATGGCTGCTGTAGCTCCTACAGCCAGGGCGGAGCCTCATCGGAAGTGGATGGACACAGTCATCACTTTTGATGCTTCGGACTGCCCTCGAAGCATGGTTGGAGCAGGTCAGCTACCTTTGATGGTATCTCCTACCATCAGTAACATCCAGCTCCACCATGTCATGGTAGACGGAGGTTCGGGGCTCAACCTCATAACCTTCGAAGCTTTTACCAAGCTTCAGCTCCGACCTTCGGATCTCCACCACTCCCGACCTTTCTCCGGAGTAGGTCCGGGAGCCATTACCCCACTCGGAGCTATTACCCTCCCCGTTACCTTCGGGACCCGGGAGAAATATCGCACCGAGAAGTTGGTCTTTGACGTTGCTCAGATCAACTTACCCTTCAATGCCATCTTGGGTAGGCCTGCCTTGTACAAATTCATGGCAACTGCTCATTATGGTTACCTGGTGTTAAAGATGCCAACACCAGTAGGCGTTCTCCGGATCCGCGGAGATCGTACTGCCGGAGTAACTGCTCTGGAAGAACTCCATGTGCTTACTACGGCGCAAGAGGAGGACTCCAGGTAGGAGCAAGCTCCAAAACCCCCCGAGCAATCGTCAGCGAGGCTCGACTTCTGCACCTCGTGTGCAGCCAAGCGGCGACACCGACATTCCCATCAAAGTTGTCCAAATCGGTTCCGATGCCGCTCAGACCACCCGTATATTAGGGGGATTGAACGACAAATAGGAACTCGCGCTCATAGCTTTCCTCCGGGCTAATGTCGACGTTTTTGCCTGGCAACCGTCACAAATGCCTGGGATCCCCAGGGAAGTGATTAAGCACAATCTGAAGATCTACCACGACGCCCGGCCTGTGCATCAGAAGCCTCGGAAGCAATCCTTAGAGCGACAGAACTTCATTCGACAAGAAGTGAAGAAGTTGCTCGAAGTTGGATTCATCCGAGAAGTCTTCCATCCAAAATGGTTGGCAAACCCAGTCGTTGTGCCCAAGGCCAGCGAGAAGCTTCGGATGTGTATCGACTACACAACACTAAATAAGGCATGTCCAAAAGATCCATTCCCATTACCTAGAATAGATCAGATAGTGGATTCCACCTCCGGGTGTGAATTACTGTGTTTCCTAGACGCTTATTTTGGGTATCATCAAATCAGAATGTGTAGGGAAGATGAAGAGCATACCTCTTTCGTCACAGTAGATGGATTGTACTGTTATACAGCCATGCCGTTTGGTCTCAAGAATGCAGCTTCAACCTTTGTACGAGCTATGTACAAAACCTTTGAAGAACTCATTAGAGGCATAGTGGAAGTGTACGTCGATGACATCGTGGTCAAGGTCAAGAACAAGGAGTCACTCCTTGACACCTTGCAGGCTGTCTTCGACAAGCTGCGGGTCACCCGCACAAAGCTAATTCCAGACAAATGTGTCTTCGGGGTTAGCTCCGGAAAACTTCTTGGTTTCCTGGTAAGTCATCGGGGCATAGAAGCTAATCCGGCGAAGATCAAAGCCATTGAAGACATGCGGCCACCAGCCCGCATCAAAGATGTCCAAAAGCTAATTGGATGTCTAGCAGCCCTTAGCCGGTTCATTTCAAGACTGGTGGAACGGGCACTCCCCTTCTTCAAGTTATTAAGGAAGTCTGGACCATTCCAATGGTCTGAAGAAGCAGAAAAGGCGTTCCAGGAGCTAAAACAGCTCCTCACCACCCTACCAATTCTGGTAGCTCCGAACCCTGGTGAGCCTTTGCTACTTTACATTTCAGCCACTGACGAAGTCGTCAGTATTGTCCTGGTTGCGGAGAGACCAGAACCATCCCATACTCAGGAGTCAAGACCCCTTCAGGGGGGTCTGGAGGTTCCTGAAAGCGAGTCTGGGTCCCAGCTCCTAGACTTGAATCCACAAGAAGTTACTTCAGAAGACCCAGACCCCTCCGGGAGGGTCCAGGTCGCTTTTGAAGAAGCTCCGGGTTCCTCCAGCAAGGACACGGAGGTCACCGAAGAAAATCCAGATCCCTCCTGGAGGATCCGGGTCAGTGAAGAGGAAGCTTCGGGCCCCTCCGGGAGGGTCCAGACCATTCAGCGCCCAGTGTACTTCATCAGTGAAGTACTACATGATGCCAAGACTCGATACCTAGAGGTGCATAAGCTGCTCTATGCAGTTATTATTGCCTCCAGGAAGCTTTGCCATTATTTCCAAGCTCACAAGATCTCAGTGGTGACTTCTTACCCACTTCGAGCAATCTTGCATAATCCCAACTCAACTGGGAATATTGCAAAATGGGCAACGGAGTTGGCCGAATTCGCTCGAATTCATTTCAAGGCAAGCAATTAAGAGTCAAGCATTGGCAGACTTCATGGCAGAATGGACTCCCTCTCCATCAAACCTTGGGGGCCCCAGCGAGCAAAAGCCAGAACACATGGCTCCGGTCTTCACCGAGCCTCACTGGACCCTCTACTTCGATGGCTCCATGCAAAAGCAGGGGGCCGGAGCTGTAATCCTTCTCCTCACACCAACCGGAGAGAAGGTAAAATACATGGTACACCTTGACTTCAAGGCGACCAATAACATGGCGGAATATGAAGCACTCATTTACGGACTAAGGGTGGCACTGTCATACGGTGTAAAGCAACTGCTATTCAAGGGAGATTCACAGCTCATCATTAAGCAAGTGAAGGGTGAATGCTCCTGCAACAATCTCCAGCTAGCTGCTTACCTCCTTGAAGTCCAGAGGCTTTAGAAGGACTTCGAAGTCCTAGATCTCCACCATGTCCAGCGTGCCCACAACGCTGAAGCTGACGAACTCTCGACGAAAGCGTCAACTGGAGCTCCGGCTCCTGACGAAACTTTTGTTCGGAGGTTGTCAAAACCCACAGCTCAGCCTGCCGAACTGAGCGAAGGGGGCGAGATCATCCCGAAGCTGACGGTCCCGATGGCCCTGTTACCATGGCAGCCATAAAGAGTCGTAGGTGCTGCCGGAAGCTCCGAGCAACCCAGCACGCAAGACTCAAATGCTCAAGTTAGTTCCGATGCATGGATCTCGGAGATCCGGAACTACTTGAAAGACAACATCCTTCTTGACGATGATGTATCCACTGACCGGGTAGTCAGATTGGCTAAAAGATACACGTTGGTAGAAGGGGATCTCTATCGGCGTGGTGCCAATGGCATCCTAATGCGGTGCATCACAAGGGAAGAAGGCTGCGAGCTCCTCGCAGAAATCCATGGAGGCGAGTGTGGGAACCACGCGTCTTCCCGCACGCTGGTTGGTAAAGCCTTTCGGCATGGCTTCTACTGGCCTACAGCACTCCAGGATGCAACTGAGCTGGTGAAGAAATGCGAAGCATGTCAATTTCATGCAAAGCAAATTCACACACCAACTCAGCCCCTACAAATGATACCTCCTACATGGCCCTTCGTTGTGTGGGGGATGGACATCTGGGGACCTTTCCCAAGAGCCGTCGGAGGTTACAAGTTCCTGTACGTTGCCATTGACAAGTTCACCGAGTGGCCGGAAGCAACTCCAGTTGTGACAATCAACAAGCAATCTGCTATCAACTTTTTGCAGTCCATTGTATGCAAATTTGGAGTCCCAAACAAAATCATCACTGATAATGGGACCCAATTCACAAGCTCTGCATTTCAAGGATATTGCGAAGACCTCGGCATTCAAGTTTGCTACGCCTCCGTAGCTCACCCAGCAAGCAATGGCCAAGCCGAGAGAGCAAATGCTGAAATCCTTAAAGGACTCAAAACGCGCACCTATGAGTGCTTGAAAAAACATGGAGCCAACTGGATTGAAGAGCTTCCACCCACTTTATGGGCCAACAGGACAACTCCAAACCGGTCAACTGGAGAGACACCCTTCTTCCTGGTGTATGGAGCTGAAGCAATCCTTCCTCCGGAAATCACCTTGGGGTCACTTCGGGTCCGGACCTTCGACGAAGCCACGCAGGACCAGCTCTGGCGTGAAGACCTAGACCTCCTTGAGGAGGGAATGTGCCAAGCAGCTGTTCGGAATGCCCGATACCGCCAAGCCCTTCGGCACTATCATCAGCGGCATGTACACAACCGACAACTTGAGGAAGGCGATCTGATGCTACGGAGAATACAATCCAGAGAAGGGTTAAACAAACTCTCCCCTAGCTAGGAGGGACCCTTCCGAGTGATTAAAGTATCCCGTCCCGGAAGCGTTCGCTTGGCTACCGAGGATGGGACACCTCTCCCAAATCCTTGGAACATTGAGCACCTCCGTAAGTTCTACACTTAATATCACGGAGGTGAGTCTGTAGTAGCTTGAGGTGTATGTTATAGAGTCATTGTACAGAGTCGGGTAGTTCCTCCGGGAGAACAGTCGGACCTTTCCCGGAATGTCCGCAAATTTCATGCAACACTTGTCACAGTCTCAGGACTAAAAGTGTGGCTAGCTACCCTGGGTCAAACGAGAAATTAAACACGCTTAGCCTGGTTCCGTACCCTAAGAGTGTACTTGTTTCCCCTGTACCCCAGACCTATAATGAAAGACATCCTCATGTGAAACAAACTCCACGTGCATTTATTTTGTACAGGCTAAACATTTTTTATTTTTCTCTTTCTTGTCTATAACAAAGTTGTGCAATTCTTAAGAAATTTTAGTTTGACCAGTTCATGTACAATTCGAGCTGTATTGTCAATTCTTTTGGATTCAAACATTGTTCATGGCCCACTCGCCTGAATGCCGCCAAGCCAATCTAGGGCCCGCGTGTGCTATCGACTTAGCCTGGTCAAGCACCCTAAGTACGCCACTCTACCTACACCGTGGCAGGCCGAAGTAAGGCGGGTCCAAGTACAATTGGATCTGGAAGAAAGAAGGCAACGCATTCGGTTGTATTCAGAATTGTGTTTGACCTAAAACTTTCTTGGGAATCGTAAGTCGCGACGAAGTTATAGGCAAGGAGCGAATTTTACTATTTTTCCTGGCTTCAGTGTGCAGGAAAAATAAAAAATCCACGTTGATGGAGAAAAGTCGGAGCTAACAAAGCTCCGACTCCCCTAGATGGCGTGTAATCGATGTTAAACATTGAAAATGAGCATCACCGGAGCAACCAAGCTCCGGTAAAGCTAGGGGGGCCAGCCGTCGACGCAGAATAAAATATGGTGAGAAGACCCCACAAGCGGAGTCTGCTGCCGACAAACTACGCGTTAGCAAAGGTCACTGCTGGAGCTACTAAGCTCCGACACCCTGGAGGGCTAACTATCGATGCTCTACGCGTTGATAGGGACTATTCCCGGAGCTACTAAGCACCGACGATAGTCAATGCCGGAGCTTCTAAGCTCCGACAACCTCAGGGGGCCTTCACTATCGAAGACTTCGGACCTACACTCTACAAGTTCGAAGCAAATGAGTCTTCAACAAAACACAATATCCTCTTGGTACATGTTCACAATCAAATTGTGTACATCTACCAGGGGGCCAAGTGAAGACAAAAGTGTTGAAGACAAAAAGTGGAATTCACAAAAATTTGGGGATTTCATTCATCTGGAGACAGGGGATTACAAAATTGAGGAAGAAAAAGAGAGAATACAAGTGGGAGCTACGGAGATGGTCCTAGACCCTATGGAAGAACTGGGCGATCTTCTGAGCAACCTCCGACACGTTGGCTCAGGCGGCTTCACCTTCTCCTTCAATGGGACCTTCAAGCACCGGGTCCAGAGGGAATTTGGGATTCCGGCTGGTGTAGCACGTCAGCACATACTCTGCGACGTTCTTCGCCAGGGATTGCCCCTCAACCTCCAATTGGTCCGTGATGACGTCGCCCACCTTGGAGAGTTTGCTACCTGCCGAGCTCAACGCCTGCAACGCCAGCTCCGGCTCCGGATCATCCGGACGCACGGGAATGAAGCCCATCGGTATCAGCGCGTCGTTGGCCTTGCCCAGGAACTCCCAAACCTGTAGGGAGTCCGCAGTCCTCAAGCCCTTCAATTCTTCCAAGGATCTTCTGGCCGCCGCCAGTTCAGAATTCTCGCGAGCGAGGCACTCAACCTCTTTGGCATTTTGCTGAATCTTTTCAGCAACCTGCTTCTCGAGTTTTCCGAGCTCCTCCTCCTGGAGGTGGATCTTGTTCCGGCGGTCAACCAGGTCCTTCTCCCTACCCCTTACTTTCTTCTCCCTGGCAGCGATGGCACACTCTTGCTCGTAGAGTTCCTGCCCTCGCACCCAGGCCTTCTCCTCCTCCTCAGCGCAGCGTTCTTCCAATTTCTTGGCGCGCTCCTCGAGGCCCTTGTCAGCCAGAGCCACCTTTTCGGTGAGCTCCTCCTCCCTCCTCAAGACGTCATCCCACAGCTCTAGGAGTTTCTGCTCTTCATCTTCGATCCTTTTCTCCCTCTCTTCAAGTGCCTCCCGGCGCTTGATGAGAGTAGTGTTAATGGCCTCAAGCCTTTCTTGGCGTTCATCGGCCGCACTATTAGCTGCTTTGGTCTGCTCATAAATGGCCCGGGATTTAGCGTCGAGGGCGCGAGTCATACTCTCCCTGTCATCCAATAATTTGCCCCAGTATTCCAGGCGGGCCTTCTCCCGCTTGATCCACTCTTTGTCATCTGCTAGCCTTGACTGCGCCAGCTTGGTCTCGAATTAGAGCCGGTTAAGCCACCGCCTAAGGGTTTGGCACTCCTCTTCAAGAGCCTTGCTGTCGTGGAAGAAGGCCAGTTGAACTTGACGCAGATTGGAACAGGCGTTGTCAATAGACAATGACAATGGGATAGGTTCCGGACCTGCTGTGGTCTCCTCCGCTGGTTCCAGCGGGTTTTCAGTTACAAAAATTGGGTCCCACTGCACAAGAGTGGTCCCCTGAGCCTCTATGGCACTAGGGCTATCCTCCGGGATGGCCTCAGTCGCCATCGAGGAAGGCCCCGCCGCCAGGTCTTCATTTGCCCCCTCAGGCAGGGGGCCAGCAACCTCTTTTGGGCACTCCGGCTCAGCCGCGGGTACCTCTGGCGTCGTCACTCCCGGAGCAGGGGCTGCTTCTGGCACCGGCCTGGGCACCTCCTCTACTGGTGGCTCGAGCGCTGACGCCTCTGCAACAACCGGCTCGGGAGCCGGAAGGTCTTCAACATCAATCGGCCCTGCAGCCGGTGCTTCAGAGGTAGACAGCCCAACCGTCGGGACTTCCTCAACATCCAGCGCGCACGCTGAGACTTCAATTACCTTCGGCTCAACCGCCGGAGCTTCGATAATTTCCGGCTCTGGGGTCGGAATTACTGCTTCCTCCGGCTCAACGGTCGGAGCTTCCATCATCTCTGCACCAGGACCCGGAGCTTCAACCTCCGGGGCAGGTGCCGCTGGCACATCTTCTCTCCCGCGGTCCGGCGCTACCACGGGAGTCTCTGGGGATGAGTCGAGGTCCATGACCACGAAAGCTGGCGCCGGAGCTATCGCAGCTTCAGCCACCACTTGGGGCGGCACCGGAACAGGAGCAGAAGCTTCCACCCTCACATCTTCAGCTGTTGTGGCTGAGGGTGGAGCCTCACTCCTCTTCTTGGGAACACTACAGATGATAGATGAATAAACTTAAAAAACAGTTACTACAACAAAACTACTGTCCGAGGTAAATATTAAAAATTACCTTGGGAGGCTTTCGCACCAGCTTGCGCGGAACCTCTTTCTCGGGCGTTCTGGGCTGACCATATCCGCCGCCTGCGTGGAAGCTCCGGAAGGCCCCCCGGAACTCGTTGCAGCCACGGGCATTTCCCTAGTCGAGGCCCCCCTCGATCGGGAAGAACCTCCGGACCTAGAGGCCTCAACCGGCCCCGGTGTTGGAGTCGCATGCCCGGAGCTAGCACCCCGGGAGGACGCCGCTGCGGGTACAGTCGTCGTGGTTGTAGAAGACCTCCCCCTCCGGGGAGAAGGAGCTGATGCAGAGGTGGCAGGCCTGACGGACCTTCCGTCGGCATGCTGCAACTTCCTCTTCCGGCTCAAGGGTTCGTCTGCCGGCTCCTTGCCCTTGCCAACGATTTCGATCCTTGGCTTC
Organism: Tuctoria greenei; assembly: GCA_036927565.1. NCBI lineage: Eukaryota > Viridiplantae > Streptophyta > Magnoliopsida > Poales > Poaceae > Tuctoria > Tuctoria greenei. Next base: position 7,943,773 of record JAYESD010000005.1, read on the forward strand.
GGGGCAGGGTCGGAGCTACCTTCGGAAGCCCCAGGGATCACCACCCTGGAGGTCGATCTTCTCTCAACGACACCAAGGTCGTCAAGCACAGGCATCTTCCGCTGGAGCTCCCTGCTGAACTCTACTTCCACGTTTAGAGGGAGAAAAGCTGATGGCGGAGTCAAGTTGTCACCCGCGACGTCGATGTCGTGCTGGAACTTCTTGAGATGAAACTCCAAGGTTGCCCCCGCCATGTTGGACTTCAGCCCGGTCTCAACATGGTCGTCGTCCATCACACTGTTGAGAGCCCAAGCGAGTTTTTCTCTCCTCTTCAGCGGTGCCCACCTGTTGACCAGGAAGTTGCAAAACACCGCCTGAGGGGTTAATACTCTCTCCACGCACTGGCGGATCCTGGTCAGAGCAGGGTTGAAGGCGTCCGCCAGCACCGGAGCTTCACTCCAGACTGTAGTGTCAATGTTGGGGAGGCCTTCGGGCAGCTCCAGCTTCTCGTGTTCCTCCACCCGGATGACTATCCAGTCCTTCTTCCAATCATCCCACTTCCCAGAGGGAAACGACCGGAGGTACTTGAATGGGCACTTCTTGCGCTTCACGAAGTAGTAGAAGCCAAGATACTCATTGCTCCTACCGGTGGTATGGACGGTTAAGAAGGTCCGGAAGAGTTCAATGCAGGGGGGATGCCCACCCACATCTCACAGAAGTGGACGAAGACGGACACAAGAAGAATGGAGTGGGGGCCAAGGTGATACAGCTGCAGACCATAAAAGTCTAGCAGCATCAAGAAAAAGGAGGAAAAAGGTGGGATCAACCCCACCATGGCGTACGAAGAGAAGTACACCATTTCGCCGGCGTGCTCCTTCTCAAACGGGAGCTCTCCCTCGGCGCGGACCAGGCGGTTGAAGAAGTCCGAGGACCATCCCATGAGGGCCCGGACCTTCTTCAGGTCACCGTCGGTCTTCAAACGGCTCTCGCGGAGACCCAACTCCATCGCAGCACAGCAAGGCAGGAGAGGAAGAGCAAGCACAAGTTGGGAGTTTGAGCGCAAGATCAGATGAGAGGCGTAAAGAACCCCAGACGGTATGCGCCTTCCTTCCTAAGTAAGCCCTCGCAACGCTTGGATGGAAACCGCAAGGAAGTCGAAGATACTACTAAAAAATCCTACCATGCCGATGACAAGAGGGCCCGGGATCACCCGGACGATCAAGTCGAGGTTCTTACCCAGGTGAACGGTTGTCATCATGAGGCGGGAATCCCGAAGGCGGCGGCCTGACAAGGCGCGCGGAACCGATACGATTTTCGTATCGGGAACCAGCGACCTTCAATTGCGTGAGATCCGCACGCCAAAGATCTCATCTATCGCACACGGGATATGCCACGCGGCGAAGATTTAACTCCAAACCATCGCCAACGGCACATCCAAAGACCTTTGAAGACTTAGTTCAAAAGTCGAAGGATGGACCCACCTCCGGCGGAATGACTTCACCCAAGGGGTCTTCCCCAGAGGTGGGCCCAGGGGGCCACTGTCGGTACCCTGGGTACCATATACCCCTTGGGATTGCAAAGATCTCAAGGGAATGTCATCTACTTGATTTGAAGACCTTCGGAGGCCCTCATGTCAGACATAACCGGACCCGCTTCTCCAACATGGTTAGTCCCAAGGTCGCCACGTGTACTATCAAACCGGAGCTACCGCCCACAAGGGGGAAGCTTCGGGCTATGTACCGAAATAGCACCCCCGGACCTAACCCCAGACCGAGGGAAGCTCCAGAACTGACACGTGTCAGGTAGCTCCGGACCTATCTGTTTCCCACAGTATGCTCCAGAGCTACCACGTGTCCAACCGTCAGATCTTCAGCCTCTAACCTCCGGGAGACTCCATAACGGTCCGGATCTTCAAAGGGGAATCAAGGACTTCAAGACCCGATTAAGTGTCATTAATACCATATTAATGACACACGATCGGACAACCTTAATTACCAGTAACGGTGCTGTCAAAGTCCACAACTCGGTCATTAAGGGCAATTAAACGTGTTGAATGTGTATCAATATCAGTAACCGCCAGGGCCACATGCCGGGCCAGGCTAATGCCCTTGTACTATAAAAGGACAGGCCAACGATGCATAGGACACGGGGGGGGGGGGGGGGGGGGGGGGGACACATAGACGCGACGCGCTCACTCTACACCCTGAACTCACTTTGAGCTCATACAACCAATACAACACCAACACATCCCGTGGAGTAGGGTATTACGCTCAGGCGGCCCGAACCACGTAAATCTTCGTGTCTACTGTGTCATTTACACTTCATCTTCTTGAATCTCCGCGCGCCCACACCGAACTTCAAACTCATCTAACACTTTAGTAGTATCGGGAGATCTGCCGGATCAAAACCACCGACAAGCGGTTTTTTATCATTCGTCGCCATAGTCGCATTTTTAAACGGTCAGCATGTGTTTGAAAAACGAAGCGTCTGTAATAAGTGGTTTTGTAGCAGTGACCAGACATCAGCCGGAGACGGGCAAGAGGCGACGCCCATGCATGGCTGGGGCAATGGCGCCAGCTATATGTTTACTTCAGTAAAGCTAGATAGAGCATGAATAAGAATACTATGTTATTTTACTCCAGAAACTGTTGTGAGTCAATGTAGGGTGATTTCTATTTCTTCCGATCTGGAGTTGTAATAGAAGATTATCTTGTTCATGGATTTTGGTCTACAGCTTGTAGTGCAGTTAAACTGGCAGGAATTACCATGTTCTAATTTTGGCTGTTTACTCAACTCACATTCTATTCATACATTAAGTTTGAGTGTTAGATATTTTACCGTTATCATGGATTAGTGGTTGATATGTTTCATTATTCACGTCTTTTTTTTTTGTATTCAGTCACTACTAACCATTTCATGCCATTTTGTAAGTATTGGGAGGGCATGATATGCTCCATGACTTCGTTCTTTGCTTAATGGTTATGTTCTATATGATTGAGTGGTATTTTGCCAAAAAAAAGTTTCTTATGATTTTAGTTCCGAGCTTATGCACATTGACATCATTATTTGCTTCAAACCACTAGTTTGCTACACTTACTACACGTAATGGGGTTGTCCACAGAATACATGGCCATGTTTTATATGATTCCAATACATCTAGTTATGTCCAATATTCGGAATCATTTGTACAAACCAGATCTTTGAAGGAAAAATTGTAGACTCGTATTTCCTGGAGTTACTGACCTTCGGTGCTTTTGCCATGTACACTATGAGGTTAGAGGCTTCCTAGTTTGTTGTACTGCATTGCCTTCCCCAACTAGGAACAGGGGGCTTTAAAAATTTCTAGTCAATACAGAAAAATAGTATGGTTATGGAGCCAATACTGTATCCCTTGTTATGTCTTTAGATAGTAATATGGAGGGCACTTGCTATGCTATGTTTTATAAAGACCATCCTGAACTCTTTCTTTGCGAAGCCACAGTATGCATTGCTTTGATCTGTACTCATTCTGTGGTATACGACATTTCCTAGTGCTTGAGATTTTTTTAAATCACGTCATGCCAAGATAACCTGGTTTCTATTCATGCATTGTTTTGTTTCCCTCTTAACTTTTGTAAGGTCACTCATGTGATTCTTCTTGTATGAAGGAAAATGTGTAGTTGGAACTCGGAACCTGTTCAGATGTGTGAAGACCTTCTTTCCTGGATAATAGTTGCTGCCTTTTTATCGCGTGTCGTTAAATGCCTGAATTTTGCAAAGACATAAGAACCTATTATTGTGTATTTTTGTGGAAATGACACTTTGCGTCATTGCTGGAGAAGATTTTGACTATATTACTATTGTTGTACTTGTAATCCTGTTGTATCCTTCTACTGTTCCAAACTGGTTTATGTTATGGTCGCCTTTGAGAGATAAAATTGCATATGCCTTCTCTGTTGGAAACAGCCTTACATGTAGTGTACAACTGATTTTTTTTCATTCCTTTTCATCTAAGGTAACTGATTGTTGCTGCTTATGGTTACAAAGGTACTAAACAAGGCTTGACGTTGCATTTTTTTCGTTTGGTATATACTCTTTTTATCTCAAAATACTTATCACTTGTTAGTTCATTTTGAACTAATAAGTGACAAGTATTTGGGGACAGAGCTGGTACAATGCTGACCATTGCAGTTGTTTTTAGGGCAAACACGATAGCTTTATTCATTCATAGCAGGATTACAAACACAGTTGGTCATTGCAGTTGGAGCGTGCTAGTTGTCCTCATGATCAATATGTGGTTCAATTATGTTACCGACTTTATCTGTGTAACTGTGGTTTCGTCAAGAAATTTCTGCTTCTATTTTGATATGGAGCTCTGAATGATCCTCGAACAGTCCGGTATAATGTCATAGTGACATCAACTAGAAGAACACACTATTGATGGGATTTAGGAAACTGAATGCCTGGTGAGTGGCATTTGAGGGGGCCAAGGACCAATCAGCTCGAATAATCATATACGCGCTCGGTAAATTACAGCAAAACGGCCGAGTAAATGACAAGACAGCCTTGCAAGTAGACCGACAACAAGACTATGACGCCGCCCATCGGCCCATGGCTGGGGTGATGGCGCCGGCTTACGGGTCCCGCGCGACGACGGGGACGAGCCTGAGATTCACTAGCACGCAATCAAAACACACGCGACGATACGTGGCTCCGTGCCGCCGTGCACATGGTTTGTCGTGCCGAACCGCTGTTTTTGTGTCGACTGGACTGGAGGATGATTAACCACCGACTTGTCACGGGTTCGTCCCACTTCACACGCGGGTGCTTCTGTAAGTTGCAGTGATGTGGGTACTGACCAAGCTGGTGAGGTTCATCTCGCGCGACATTTTGAGTTCCTCCCCGACCGTAACACCGCGTTATGGACGGCGTAATTCGACATAGGACGACGCAGGAAACTCCTATAGGAAACTCCATGTCGCTATCAGGCGGCCCCACGACGCGGCGTGGCGCGAAACCAGCCGCCTGGTGTCGTCGTTGGTTATCATGCCGACGTGATCCGGCGGTTCATCCAACCGCAAGCCCTACCACCACGGCGTAGAAACTCGTCAGCAGCGAGCGACGTCGCCGTCGCGTCCCGAACCACCACCGCCGGCACGAGCATATACTACAATACAATTCCCGACCCACCAACGTCACCACGCTTCCCCCTTGCCCCCGCACCACGCCAAATCCAACCCCGCACCCCCGCGTCACAACGACCGATTCACGATCATGGGCCGGGGCGGGCCTCCCGTCGGCGAGCGGGGGCGAGGCGATCGCATTAGATTCTGAGTTTCTGACCCCTCGACACGGCGAACCAAGACACACGTCGAGGTCACGGGGGCGGTGGCGCGCGTCGGCTGACACTGACAGATCAATCGACGGATCGGTCCGCAGTGAGTCGCGTACCCACTACATTGACGCCGCCGATCGCGACGTCCAACCGCACGCCCCCCGGCCACTGGTCGCACTTGACATCACCAAGTGGCCTCCTCTCAGTCACGCCCCCACCCTGGCGCCGGTGCGTGCCGCTCCTGCTCCACACGCAATTTATTCCCGGGACCGCACGGTGGCGGATCACTCGGCGTAATGATGTTCGATGCGCGCGTGACAACGGTCCCGGGTATCCGAGAACCGGATGCCCTGCCGCGTCCGCTCCACCCTCGCCTGGCGTTCCGAATCGTCATCGCATCACCTCATCCTCGGCGCCGGGCATCGCGATGATTCGCTGCTCGTTCGTTCCCGTTGCGCGGCGGCTGGGACGGACGAATCGCCTCGGGTCTGGACATCGCTGGGACGGACGCCCGGAACCAACCAACTCGACTCGCCGACGGGAATCATACACCAACGGAGGTCATCCGCAGCCACGCCAGCCACCGTCTCTCCACATGAATCAGTGTGTTCTCCCCAAACGCAACTCAAATCGAACCCCGCATATAACTTACAAACGAAAATTCGCAATATTATTAACCGTACACTTCTAATTTCATCATTTCAAGCTTGACAGTATAAGAATTCCGACAACGAGGACTCGAGCACGGAAGGAGAAGGCTTAGAGCAGAGCATGAAGAACCAACTAAACACCGCATCCTCTCCATACCCACGCAGAGGCAGATCGAGTATCGATACATGTCCATGACGAAACGAAACAGATAACAAATGTATGATGAAGAGGAAGAATCCGAAACCCTCCTTAATTTATCGACAGATGCAACGTCAAACACCCAAAAGCTGTTGAGTTAGCCATCTGATGAGTAAAGTAGAATAATAAAACTCGACCGACCACTAGTTGACCTCTGGTAATCTAGTCCAAATAAAAACAGAGATCGAGGCGGTCGTCTTCATCATCGTCACGATCAGCATCATAATAGACTCCATGCATGTCATCATGTACTGCTAGTTAACTGCAAGAAGAAGAGAGCTGGTGGTTGATCAGGTCAGGTTGCGAAACCCACCACACCTGAGGTGAGGAGCAGCCGTGCTTCGTCTTCGATCAGGGGATGTTGAGGAACAGGGCGGGGTCCGTGTCGACGAAGCCGCCGGCGGTGCTCCAGCATGTGCTAAGGTCGAACGACGACGCCGGCCACACGAACGAGTCCGGCTCGAGGAGCGCGCTCTTGCAAGAGGAGGGGAAGTCGGACAGGTCCAGCTCGAGCGCGACGGCGTCCGGCGGCTGGAGCAGGTGGGCGAGGGAGTCGTCCTCCGCCGCGGGGTAGACGAGCTCGGTGGTGATCTCGCTGACGGCGTCGGTCATCGTCGGCTTGGCGGAGTCGGTCGTAGCAGCGGGCGGTGCCTTGGCGGGGTCGGCGGCCGCCGGGGAAGCGACGGGAGCGGGAGCCGGGGCGGAGGAGGGCTCCGGCGGCGCGACGCGGCGCTTCTTCTTGTACGGCCGTTTGGGCTTGGCGGCGGCCGCGTAGGACGAGGGGGAGGACGAGGACGAGGACGGCTTCTTGCGCGTGCCGCCGCCGACGGGGACGTTGCGGAGGGTACCGCCCTTGGTCCAGTAGCGGCGGCAGCCCTTGCAGAAGTGGCGCGGCTGGGCGGTGTTGTAGTTGTTGTAGTAGCAGAACTTGGTGTCCCGCGACTCGCACCGCGGGCACGGGTCCCCCTCCTCCTCCGCCGCCGTCTGGCTCACAGCCGCGGCGGCCGACGGCTGCGGCGGCGCGGCGTACCCCTTTGGTCGGCGGAGGTCGACGCCTGCGAACTGATGCTGGGCCGGCCGCCGGCCGGCGGGACCCGACACCTCCTGCATGCGCGGCGGCGCCGTGGGGTGCGTGCGTTTGCTCGGGAGACAGTGGGAAGGGAACCGACCGAACTGGGTGGAGGAGGAGAACGAAAGACGGGAGAAGACCAGTTGGCGCCCGGGGGCGTTCCCTTGTGCTCTCTTATTATGGTCGCGGTCGCGGTTGTTTAATGCCGACGGTGACGTGCTCACGCCAAGCGAGGTACAACCGATAGACCTCGGGCACCGTGGACGGGCCCACGTGACAGGGAGGCCATGCCGCGTGACGTGGTGGGCGGCGTCCGTGACCGTGACCGATCGACGCGACCTCGGCGCCGCGGTACATCGTATACGGCCCTCTCGCTTGGTCTTTGTCGCGGCTGCACCGCACCGGTGGGGCTGGGACGTCAGTGTCAGTCGAACTGACGCGTGCGACAGCCGACGAGATTTTGTACCGCGACGCCTTGTCGCGGTCCGCGGTGCCGTACGCGCGCGTGGACCGTACCGCAGCGCCACGCCCAAGCGTCGGTGTGGTCCCAGCCGCTGGCCCGTGCGTCGGCGACGGCGGTGCAAAGAGTTACCGCGAGCGAACGGTGAGGGTGCGGCGTGGTGTTGGGTTCGGAACCGAGACCTATCGTCGTCTAGGCCGCGCTGTCGGCCACCGGCAGGGCCTTGAGCGGCCAGGTGCGTGCCACGAGTGCGCAGCACAACGGTCGGGCAGCGCAGCGAAGCTCTGCGAGGCGCTAGGCTAGCTGTGGGCCCGCGTAGTCCTACAACGGGTCCCACTTGAGAAGACGACTGCTTGCCTGCCTGCCGCGGTGCCGCCTCGGAGTACTCCTGTAATGTGGGACCCAGTAAAGTGCTCCTGGAACCATCTATACTCCTCTGCCCTTCCGCGACCGGCGCCAGACTGATCACCTCATTAAACTTCCGATGTGACGTTTACTATTGGCCAATGCCATGCGCGCGACGAGGGACCACGAGTTGCCGCTACTAGGTCGATTGGTCCGGATACACAGGACGATTAAGTTCACGAGCAACCTCATGTTACGAGGAGATGTACAGTAATGTTCTTCGTGGTCCGTCCCGTGTCCGGCCGGACCCATGGCGTGCGTGCGTCATCAGATCGGAAAAACGAAAACATGCGACGAATCCCGACCAAGTTCCCAGACGAAACAGCGGCCGCGTCGTCGCGTTCGGTTCACGCATGGCGTGGGCCGTACGCTCACATGGCGTGATCGATGGGCATGGATGGACGGTGGTTTGGATTGCCGCGTGGGCGGGTCCCCCGTCGGTCGGTCGGTCGCTGGCGGGGCGCATCACGCAACGAATCGCGTCAGTCGCGCACGAGCGCCGCGGACCGACGGACGCGCGCGCGCCCACACACGCCCTGAGCCGGCGGCGCGCGGCCGTGTCGTCGCCGTCGTCTTATCGGCTCGTGGACGCGGAGGGATTTCGTCCGGCCTCGACCCCACAGCCCTCTCGCGTCGCGTCCACGGCACCCTCGCGCGGATCGGAGGGAGGCCGCGCGCCCGCCCACATGGCCTCGCCCCTTTCCATTCGCGCGAATTATTGTGGGGTCCATCGGGTTGCAGACCGACCGATCGATCGTCGGATACCAGCGTGTGCGCGCCGATGCTCAATCTACGGAGGAGAAGCGCGAGCAAAGGGATCTCGCGAGAACGACGACCGCCGCCACCCGGTCGATCGGATCGCACCGGATTCGTCGTATCCGCTGTGCTTTGTGTCGACCGCTTGAACGATCCGCTGGTTTATTGAACGCTAGGTAGGCGGGTCCTCTTGCCCGTGCACACGCAGCGATGACGCGACGAGCCATCGCGTATCATTAGAGGTCGTCCGATGGATCGAACCAGCTGCCTTCATTATTCGATCGTGCCAGCCGTTCTTGCCTGGCGATTCCCGTCGTCTCATCCCGTTGTCGCGGGCCCCTGGTTTGGTTGGACGACGCGACGGGGCGACGTGGCACGACGACCTCCAAGGACCAGAAACATGGGCGCAGCGCAGCTGGTGCAGGTGCAGGCAGGTAGGCTGGTCTTGGTTCTCGCGGACGACGCAAACCACACGCGAGCGAACCGTTCCCGCTCGTGGCAGGTCCGGCAGCTCGAAACCGGCAGCAGTGAAAGAAGGACGAGGAGAGAAGTCGTTCGCTCGATCAGGCAGGCGGTCTTGGTTGCCGCCAGATCATCCGTCACGGATCCGCTTCCGATCATGCCAGATCATGTCAGGTCACGTCACGTCGGGGAGCCTCGTCAAAGTCCATGCGCCGGTCCGTCCACTCACGTCGCGGTCGGAGGATCGGATCAGAGCGGTATCATCTGTCACTCACGGACGCGACGCCGGAGTGGACGCGCACTAGGCCGACGCGCGGACACGGAGGATCACGGGAGAATCGAGCTGTGTCTGTGGCCGCCGTGCCGTGTGCGGCTTTTCTCCACTCGCACTCGCACGTACGGCCTCCGCCCCAGCTTGTATTCCACCTTCTCCTCCGTTCGTGCTGTACTTGGGATCCTCGTGACCATATGATTCCAAGCGCGACCGGTGAAGCACATGCTTTTTGATCGGTGACTTCGATTTGTGGTCAGTCTCCACGCCCATCATGCGAAAGATCTCGGCTGCGGAAGCAATGTCAAATTCGTGGACTCCACTTTGGCCGGCTGGCAGGCATCAGTGCTACCAGGAAGAAATGGGTTGGCTACAGGCCTGGAACCACGCCCGGCAAACTGCCTATTTCGCGATAGTGCATCACACGGCAGACGGCACTAACATGTAATGTACTAACTGCCTGCCGCACAATTCGAATTTCTCCTGCAATATGTAGACATGTAGTAGTAAGCAGTACTAGAAAGCATGGACTGCCGCAATAACAACTGCAGGAACGCTACCAAGCGTTACATGCCCACACTCGGAAGCATGGTCGCAAGCAGCATAGAGCACAGAGAAGGTGACAGCACATTGATGTTTTGCTTTCAATGATCTGAACAATGAATGACTACCGTCGACCGAGCTGTTTCATCACAAGTACTTGCGTATGTTACAACAGAGAGTGCTGGAACTTCTCGTATGAATGGAAGCCTATGAACAAAAGCAGCTTCACAATCCGCGATGGAACTCAGCTTCACAATCTGCGATGGAAGCTATGGAGGCAGTAGCAGAAGCAGCAGCCCAGGACTAGAGCGCAGAGCGGTTGAATGAAAGAATACAGCAGCATGGTTTTGTTCGTCTGCTAGGGACAGTGTCACGGGAAGGATAGTAATACTATACACACAGAATGAAGGCTCCCTGTATCACCGACGGAGCGACAAAAGAATGTTGGAATTATCCGGGCAGGTAAGGAGCTCGACAGATGTTATCTGTCTGATTTGTGTCGCTTTGTTGCTCGCGGATGTTCTAGAGCGCCATCCCCCGACTTCTGTTGACGCCAAATCGCTTGATCATGAGACGCTTGATTGCCAAGCTCCTGTGTGCAAAGGGGTATCAGGACAATTTTACAAGACAGAAGCGCGGGTTGGAATAATGCACGGCCACTGAAATGAAACTATCTACTCCCTTCATCTCAATATACAAGGATCCCAGCATCCCAGAAGAAAATAGTAGTGGAACTAAAAGACTGCTATACCCCTTCCTTTCTCTGACAAACCACCCAATTTTCAGCATCAAATTTCTTGCAGAAACTGTCCTATTTCTAAAATCTCTTCTATTTTATTACAAATTATGAATGCTCTAATCCATTATATAAAGGGGCAGAGAAAGTATATGCTTGTATTTTCAGATAGATAATATGACTTGAGCATATAGAATTCAGTTCACTTGATCCAAAATCTACCTTTGAAGTGTAGTTTGCACCCGGAGCAGGTCTCTTGATAGCCCACTTACCAAGATTGATCTGCACTGAGATGCTAGCTTGAGACAAATCTATCCCTGAGTTTTGCAGGGCATGGTTCAACGTCGCAAGTAACCTGTCAAGAAGCAGAAATTAAAATCAAAATGTCCAGTGAGAATTTATGCAGGGACGTGTGAGAAATAAAACCATGATAAGTATATGGAGACTGACACAGGACCAAAGTTTGAGGCTGTTTTGTCAGGTGTTAGTATAAACTTTTTATCTGAACATACCCTTGGGAATATTGACTTGATAAGCTGATTGTTCCCTCATCAATTGCCGATTCTGGGTCTTTCAACATTTCGCTGTTTACCGTGCAGTCCTCTGTTGGTAATGATTTTGTCAGTTGCACTGCTTGCTGGGATGCAACATTGTCTGCACAAAACGGAAACATATTAATAACAAAATAATAATAATAATAATAATAATAATAATAATAATAATAATAATAATAATAATAACTAGTTCCAATGAAGTACAAAAGCTATTTCAGTGTGCAAAGAAAAATTGGACCAATGAAATATCATACTTGGAACACTACTTGGAGTGTCAGCCTGTTTGTAGGATGTACAACCCTTTCGATTGGCCTCGGCCTGTTCTTGTCCACCTGAGGCAATTTCAAATGCAGCTGCATTGTTGCCATCCCCAGGTTTTACAGCAAATGGATATCCAAGGGAGGAACCATTTTTGGTAACTTGCAATGGATCAGCAGTCGTGTCTCCATTTATTTCATCCTTGTTCTGCAGTAAGAGAGATGCAGCATAAGGGACTAGTCAAAGCCTTAGAAGCCTCGTTCTTGAGTAGTTGAGGAGGAGCTGCGTTAGTAATTTACCTGTCCATTTTTCCAGGAAGATCGGAAGTAGATGTTAGACCAGGGCATGACCTTTGCATTTTCTCGGTTCCATTCTTGGTGTGAAACCTCATACTTTTGTACTTTCTCTTGTAAAAACCGTATGTACTCAATAACCTGCATTAATATGGTGTCAGAGGATGAGAAAAATAGGAGATAGATAATGCTCTGTCAGGTCTTCGTTGCCAATAGAAGCTGTCTTACCTCTAAGAGAAATGATGCTTTGTCTCTCTTTTGATCATTTTGCGGCAAAATCTCTCTGAGTATCTGAAATCTATAGAGAGATAAGGAGTTACATTAGGCCGACAGGATTAATGGCGTAACAACAAAATTCTGGCAGGAAATCAGAAAACACATTGATGTTAACAACCCATTAAACTGAAATATGAAAGAAATGATCCATTTGGTCTAGCATTCTTAGGTGGCTGGCACATGGTTTCTGAACTCCACATACCAGGAGGTCGATAAAATATTCACATCACAACTAAACTAACTGACCCCAAGCGACATATACTGAGCGACTCAACCAAGTACCAGAGGTGTCAGATTAGATCAGCCCGGCAAAATCAAGTTGAACTCGAGCTTGTTAATCAGAAATGCTTCAGCATTAGCTAGACACTGTAATAAATTCAAGCACATGTTTCTCCCCAGAGCTCCTTGGTGGGGCAAACTACAGAATTATCCTTAGTGGCATTGTATATATTTTTTTTTCTGAATGAACAGCACGAGACAAAGCAACCCACCTGTCATTGATCTTGCTGCGCCTGCGCTGCTCGGTGGCAGAGTGCTTTGAGCGCGGCGTGTTCGGCAGCTGGTCTGTGCCGGCGCTGCCGCTACAGCTCCCGCCCTTCGTCTCCACCCTGACCGTGAGCTCTGCAACCCCGAGAAGGCAAAGAAGGAAACCAGCAAAAACATGTAAAAATTGACTCCTTCCATCATCCGTCCGTCCAATCGGCACCAAAAGAACTACGAAGAAACTACGGATTCGGCATAATTGAGGTTTCACCTTTCGGCGAGGAGGAGACCTCGCGGCGAGCGGCATGGCCGTCGTCGTCGTCGAGCCCCGCACCGCCGCTAGATCTGGAGCCCGCGTCCATGAAGCCACCACCCGCCTTTCGCTCCGGCGGCATCTGCTGCTGTTGCGGCCTTGCGGAGGCGACGGCGAAGGGGAGCGACCACGGACGACCTGCCAAGTCGACAAAGAGACATAGAAACGCATACGCATTTAGAAACACCTTTCTTTTTCTCCGGCTTTTGTTGTTTGAACACGAATGATTGGAGCTTTGTGAAAAGTCTATGATAATGTTTAGCTAAAAAATCACCATGATTGAATTGTTCTGAAACAAAGTCTAGCGTAATTGTTGTCATTTTCAAATCGAATACATCTTATTTTCTTTAATCCAACGATGACGTACTCTACACTACTACTACTACTCTCGTTTCTAATTGAGACTGGTTTAACTTTAAATTAGTCAGTACAGAGGGAACACTCGTTAAGCTCTCACAACTAGTATTAGGCGTTCAACTATTGCAAGTTCGGCGAGAACGAAAAACAAACCCGTGAGTACGACGACGAAACATCGCACAATAACAACATGAGAACGATTGCAAAAGATTCCCGTTTGGATCATCTAACTATGACTACAAACTCTGCATAAAACGTTCCCGTTTTGATGATTTGAATTGGAGGGCTCATCTGGTCCTCTACTAGCAACACAAGTGCAGAGGATCCTGATCGAACTTGGAATCATGCAAACAAACATCGGAACTTTAGAATTGAATCGCTACCCAGGTCTGTGGCCCGTACGGTCCGCAACTCTTGGCCCAATCGACCCACGGGCCCGGGCCCAGGAGACCAGCCTGCGATGCTAGGTTGCCTAGTGTCGCCCACCCTGCCAACCGACCTAGGCACTGCAGTTACAGAGGATTTGAGTCCACACGCCTCAGCAGACAGCAGGTAGCCCACGCACCGGTGCACGCATCTTCGCTTGCGGTCGCGGTCGTGGCCGCGCGTGCCGACGACGTGCGCGGCGCGGCACGCGGCTCACGCTTGCAGCCTGGCAGCCTACGCGTCGCCGTCAACAGCCAAAGCAGAGGAAAAGGGGAAGGAGGCGACGCGGCCGGGGAGGACGGAGCAGACAAGATCCTACCTCGAGGCTCCGGCTGCCCCCACAGCGCGAAGGCGGGCTCCTGCTTGACGGCGCCGGGGAGGTCCGCGGTGGGGCGGCTGATGCTGAACGTGCCGACGCCGCCGGGCAGCGCGTGCCGCTTGCCGAGCGGCTTCTCCACGGCGGGTTGTTGCGGTGGCGGAGACGGGGATGATGACCGTTCCAGCGGCTGCAGGAAGTCGTGCGTCTTGAGGAAGAAACCTGCACGCACAGTTCCAGTTTTTTTTCTTCAGAATAAAGTGGGCAACTGCGCCACGATAATAACGGCAACAGTATGCATTGTGCTTAATCTTAAAACGTCAGGAGTGCTCGCTTTGATTTTCCAAATAATTATTTTTAGGATAACAAAGTTAATCAAAATTTAAATTAGATGTATTGCTTAAATACGTTAATTTGAGAACGAAGGAAGTACCGCACAAGATAAACAAAAAATTGAGCTGAAAAATCGAAAAAATAATATACGGAACAGGTATCAAAATCAAATTTCAAAGCACGGTAGAAGTCGAGAAAAAAATATGGAAAAAAAGGAACAAATAGGATCAGCACTAGTAACAGTTTCCCCTTTGGAAATATAGTAACCACACTAACAACCAGCGAAATAAAATTGAGCTTAAAGAGATCTGGTAGAGTAGAGGGGCATCAACACTGCGTGAATCGTGCTTAATCTTAAATCGTCAGGAGTGCTCGCTTTGATTTTTTTCAAATAATTATTGTTCGGATATCAAATTTAATCAAAATTTAAATTAGATTTATTGCTTTAAAGGCATTAATTTAAAAACGAAGGAAGTGCCGCTCAAGATAAACAAAAGAAATTAGCTGAAAAAATAACATAAGGAAGAGGTATCAACATCAAATTTCAAAGGACGGTAGAAATCGAGAGAAAAATATGGAAAAAAGGAACAGTTAGGATCAGCACTAGTAACAGTCTCGCCTTTGGAAATACAATAACCACACTAACAACTAACGAAATAAAATTGAGCTTGAAGACCTGGTAGGGTAGGGACAAGAGAGGCATCACACACTGCGTGAATCATGCACAGAAGGCATTCAAAATTCGCAGTAAAATAACATTTCCAAAACAGAATAGAGAGGAATCGCCAGCGTGGAGAAAAGGTCTTGCACGCTCTTACCACACGCCATGAGGCCACATGACAGCATTCTTAGCTACAGCTAGCTACACGTGATCATTTCTTTGTTCCGTTAACCTGTCGTTTTCCACTTCCCTCAACCACTTACCAAGAGTACAATACAACAGTTAATCCTACCAAATGAGTAGTAGCAGGTACTAACAGCTGTTTAATTCCGGCTCAGGTTGTACGAGTACGAGGTGGAGTACAACCCAAAATATTTGATCTTGTCAGCGACAACAGAATTTTTTACCGAATTTGGCAAATTCTTGCTCGATCCACCGTCACAGCGTCAGAATCGAGAGAGAGGTTTGTTATTGTTCCACGCAGAGAGAAGCTGAATCGCACGCACGCACGTACCTTGAGATGGCGGAGCCTTCTTGGATTCCGGGAGCAGCGGCAGAGCCGAGTCCTTGGCGGCGGAGTAGAGCGAGAGGAAGTCGTGCGTCGCCTTATCTCCTGCATTACTCACGATTTAGTTCTCCATCAGACATCATCGAGAAACGCAGGAACCAGATATGGATCACTGGCGCGAGGAGCTAGAAGGAAGGAATGATTCATGCAGAGCAATGGCGTGCGGGATTGATTACCTTGAAGCCCCATAACCACGCATTACACCGCTGACAGAAACAGCGCTTGCGATCCCTAGGTCTTCAGCGCCTGCCTCGTCTTAGAACTCGAGAATTGAGGTGCGAGATGCGTGGAAGGAGAAGACGGGAAGAGGACAGGAGAGAGGAGGAGGGAGGGAGATCTCTGTGCTGCAGCTCCAACAAGGCTCCGGGTCTCTCTGTTTTCTCCGGCCTCTTCTTCCGTGTCCCGTGCCGGGGACGCTTTATACGGCAAAGAAAACCGCTTTCTCTCCCCGTGACGGCGTTAGCGTGATGGCCGTTAGCGGCGCTGGTTGGGGAAGCGAGAAGGGGGTCGCGGATCCAGCACGTGCCGGGCGTGAGTTGACCGTGGCCGTTGACGTGGCCAGCAGTAACTTTTATTAACAGGGAGGAGGCATGATTAGGAGCGTGGTAACTTTGATTAGACACTTATTAACCTTTGTCGTGTGGCTGCTGACACTCGTCTGGCCTCGTTGTTTAACGCCGGTGACACACGCCACGTAGCAACTGTGGAGGTCAATTTCTAGTAGCATGAATTACGAAACAGTGGAAAAAGAACAGCAATTGTTGATGAGAGGTGGAGTAGCAGCCGCAGGTGATGGCGAACGAGGCTAGGCCTGGTGAGAGGCCGATGGGTCACGTGAGGGTTGGGGGCGACGCGGGCCCCCTCCAAATCGGCGGCACATGAGGCCGAAGATTGCGGCATCCTGTGGATTGTGATCGATCGATCGGAGGCGGGGATACATGTGAAGATGAAGGGAGCCGGGTAATAATGGAAATTCGCCGGGACCGGATGGTTTCGGAGGACTTTTTTTTGCCACGTGTTGCAGTATCATCAAGACAGACCTGATGCATTGATGTATGTCTTCGCACAACTATCACAAATTGTGTTTCACAGAGCAGCTACCAATTTTTTTGCTTAAAAAAGATTGACGGGATACCGAAGCAAGAGAGAAGGGGGTCGCTCGCTCGTGTCATGTGGGCACCCGTCCCCGCCAGATTCCACAGGGCCACTCATTTCCCTCCCTTTTCCTAACAGCGATCTCAATTATAGTTTGATGGTTTTCTTGATGATGATTGCATCACGTCGCCTCTCACTCATACTGGCGACACGACGCGACGCACGCGGCCGGTTTTGTTGACAAACTAGCCTGGATGAGTCCACAGTTTTACCCACGCGAAGGATTCATCGGTGGTAAATTAATACGTACTCCTCCGTTATTCGAAAACTTGTTACTTTGTAGTTTATTTTTGAATTACAAAGTGACAAATTTTTGGAGATAGATAGAGTACATTTTTTCGGGAACGTGGTAACTTAATTTATACCACAGTTGAGTGGACCGACTCGACACACCGGACGGGTAATAGAAGGCGTTGGGAACCGCGTGCTCCCGTCCCGTCCAAGGGAGCACTTCACATCACGTGGGATGTGCTCCGCCCTCGCTGCCTGCCACCCGGTTCCTGGAGCCGTTCGCGCGTGCGTGTGTCAGGAATAGCCGGTGCGCGGTGCCGCTGCAGTAACCTGACCGGCAACCCCTGCAGTTGTTAAACCGCCGATCGCCGCGTGTTTCACTTGCAACCTGGTGGTGTGGCTGTGACATAGTCACTGACATGTGAGATCGAGTTTACATGCCAGTGACCGCTGATTAAATCAGGTATCCTCATCCGCGGTAGAGCACCAAACGTTAATGACGAGCAGCAGCAGATCTGCTTGGAGCGGCGTGTACCTAGCTCATAAAATTAAAATAGGATTAGCCACAAATAATAGTAGGACTCGTGGTACCGAGCTGACTAGTATTGCTGTACTAATAATTCCGGTTTGATACTGCTGTCACCTGTCAGTTCGTCAGAGGACTGGAACCCCTTCTCCGTTTTCTGTTTTGTCAGTTTTTCTGCGGTCCTGTTTAACACGTGAGGTTCAGAATTGATAGCAGCCGTACGCGTTTACTACTCATCTCTCCACGTTTCCACGTCCACGAACGATCCGTATCCGCGCGTAATCACCCGCGACAGCGACGTCCGGCGGCGATTCCGCGCGCACGACCGAGAGGTGCTCCTTTTTGAAAAGCGATGAGGGTTAATCGGCACCATAGAAACATGTGCTCGCCGCGATGAGTGAGCGAGCACTATGGGTTGCGTGCATGCCGTGCCGAACGGAAGCTCCGTCCATCTGGGGATGGTACGTGTCGAGTTATGAGCTAGTAGTAGTACAAGACAGTGACCTCATATGGCCGATGATCAGATCAATAGAGGGAGAAGAGTCTAACTACAAATTTGACGTACCAGCCTTTCCTACTGAGAAGTAGGTTATTCGCAACTACAAATTTGACGTACCAGCCTTTCCTACTGAGAAGTAGGTTATTCGCGTGTGATGACGCTGATCGATTTGCTGATACCCATCCTCCCCGCTCGGTATTGGAACACAGTTACGATCGATGAGGATTGGAAGTGTGGAACCTGCGTGTTCAATTACTCCGTCCGCGGCGCCGAGGGCGGGCGGGGGGACAAGGCCCCGTGCGAGCGCGCAGAGGGCAGAGACATGGCCCCCGCGCTCCACTCCAAGCCCAAGCGCGGCGCTGCTGTCGCCACCGGCCCGCCGCACGCGCGCAACGCGTCGCGTGTGCCCGTGTCCGGCGGCCCCATCTCGGACTCTCGTGCCGCAGCTAGCCTTTGCTGGTCTGGTGTTGTTCAGGTCAGGGGCGCACTCCCACGTGCGGCGCTGACACCATCGCACGTGCGAACAGTGTCAGCCAGAGGCGCGCACGTGGCCTGCTGCTTGCTTCATCGAGCATCGAGCCGCCTTGGCCCGGATCCGTGCGGACGGACGAAACCGCGTCGCGCCGTGCCGTGAAACGTGAGGTGTGACGGTGCATAACGCTCGCGCACAGCGAAGGATACCGGTAGAACCAGCAAGGAGCAATCTCCTCTTCGCATGTGCCGCACCAACTCGTCTGGAATAAGAACTCGTTCTTTTTATTCCTTGGCAAAGCCATTTCTCTAGCCGAACGGCGCGTGCACGCGGCGAGAAAGCTCACCTGTCACCTCACCTCTGGAACTCGTGGCCGACAAGCGACAGCCGTGCATGCCGCCCGAGCCTGGGTAGTTGGAGACGAAAGTGCGTGAGCGCAACAACAGATGATGCGCACGCACATGGACACGGATTTGTTCCGGCGTGCCGAGAAAAGACCAACACTCTCGTGACGCCCATCCATGCGAGCGACGGGCTAGCTGGCTGGCACGAGTTTAACAAATGGGGATGGCCGGACGGCGGTGCTTTGTTTATCGCGTGTTATCAACAAGCTATACTGGCCATACGTCAAATACAGCGCCGGCCGCCCATGATCTGGCCAAAGGCAATTTTGTTAATTTTCCAACAAGTACCAGTTGTTAGAAAATAGGAGGCAATTTACTGAACAATTCCGGAAGAACACGAGAAAAACAGCAACGATCGGCAGACAGACGAGACGAGAAATAACGCGTACCGATTTGAAGCCGAACGAACCGTTGTAGATCTGACGGCGAAAGTCTGCTACAGACGTTGGTGACGACATTGGGCCGCAGCGCCCGATCTCCTCGGTAGACGACCCGTGGTGAAGAATGCGAGCAGTCGCGCGCAGCGCTTCCCAAAAACCTTATTCGCCCTCTCCCAGTGCAGGATCGCAAGGGCGAGCGGTTCCGGAGACCTGCTCTCCCGATCATCGGTGCACGCCAGCGCTCGGGATGGAGTAGACTAGAAAGCGGCGCAAAGAATGCGAACGTGAGAACGATCTGATCGTGGGATGCCCTGCCGTACCGCGGACGCCCGTATTTATAGAGTCCCACGGAGGCGGTTCTATGCTATCCGGAGGGTCCGGATTCGAACTGACCCCGCAGTCGTAGACGCGTCCGTCTCCAACGACTTGGACTCTAACTTGGTAGTCCCAAAAATTCGGAGGCCTAAAAGCTCAAACCCAATTATATTTTCTGCAAAAAATATAAAAATTGGGCTCGGCTCGAGGCTCGAATTCACAAGAACACACGCGCGCGCGTGTGCGGGGCGGGACGGGCGAGGCGGGGCGTGGCGAGGCGAGCGAGCGAGGAGGAGGAGGAGGAGCGCACGTGGGCCATCACTCTCTTCCTCTCTTCTCTCTCACTGAGTGGAAGAGCAACCTCCCTTTTATGTATGAGTTGCTCCACTTCCACTTCCCATGTGGGACTAATCATTTAGTACCACTCCCTCTTGCTCTAATGGGCATTTGAGATTTATTGGAAATTAATTCTGAATATTATGTGGGCCAAGCCCATTTATTCCAACAATCCTCTACCAGATCTCAATGTCATTAGGAGAGAGATCATTCTCGTTCCTTATTTGATATACTAGTGTTTCGATAGAGACTGTGAAGTTGAACTTCTGCCTAGATCCTAAGTTTCATCAGGTCACAACTTGAACAATGGACTACGCTTTGAATTGCAAGTTTCGTGTGAACTGACTTCACTCAAAGACCATTATCAGTACTTGACTACCAGTAGTCTACCCCGCGGGTGGAGCATATGCGTCGTACTCTCTGGTCTCTTCATGAGCTTTCCAGAGATCACCCAAATCTCACAGACTGCAACGTTAGACAGCCAGAGCTCATATAGGTATGTTTTCTTCAAGACTGCCCTGTAGGACGACATCTTTGCTACATATAGCCAACAGAAACACATTAAGGCAAATTGCCAACCTGCCTTACAGATTGAGAGTACAAGTGTGCATCTTCACATAGAGAGGGTATAAAGGAAGTACTCTCCTCGGTAAACCACTAGCTCTTTTCCCATGTCCTAATTCACGGGATCTCCGATCACATAGGCTGGGTTACTACTATGGTGTCACATCAATGGGTCTCAAACCCATCCCTCTCGATGCACTTTCTATCACATTACGTGATAGACCCTTTGTAAAGGGATCTGCTAGATTTTTATCTATTTGTATGTACGAAACAGTAATAACTCCGGAGTTTCTCATTTTCCTGACAGATTTTAAACGTCTCTTGACGTGTCTTGATGATTTTGCATTATCCTTAGAACTGGTCACTTTGGCAATCAACGTTTGATTGTCGCCGGCAATGGCTTCTCAACTACAGGAAAATCCATCAAGAGCTCTCGCAGCCATTCTGCCTCTGCAGTTGTTGTCTCTAAAGCAGTGAGTTCTGCTTTCATGGTTGACCTCGTCAAAATGGTCTGTTTGCAAGACTTCCATGACATAGCGCCACCAGCTAGAGTGAACACATATCCATTCGTAGCATAAAGTTCATCAATATCATAGATCCAGTTCGAATCACTATAACCCTCAGGCACGACCGAATGCCCAGTATAGTGAATTTCATAACTCATTGTACCTCTCAAGTAGCGCATAACCCTTTCAAGTGCATGCCAATGATCTGTACCCGGGTTTGACATGAACCTGCTCAGTTTGCTCATAGCAAACGAGATATTAGGACGGGTTGCGCTAGCTAAGTACATGAGTGAACCGATCATCTGAGAATATCTGAGTTGATCTCTTGACTCTTTCTTGTTCTTTCTAAGTATCAAGTTGGGATCATAAGACGTTGGAGAAATCTTGCTATCCATAAAGCCAAACCGGCTCAAGATTTTCTCAACATAGTGGGATTGACTTAAAGTAATTCCACTCTCATCCTTATTCAGCTTAATGTTCAAAATAGCATTAGCTTCTCCTAGATCTTTCATATCAAAACACTTTGATAGAAAAGAATTGACCTCAGAAATTATATTAATGCTCGTATCAAAAATGAGTATATCATCTACATACAAGCATAATATAACGTTATCGCCCCCACCATAGCGATAGTACACGCACCGATCAGCCTCATTAATGACAAAGCCCATAGACGTCAAAGTACTATCGAACTTCTCATGTCATTGCTTAGGTGCTTATTTCAGGCCATACAAGGATTTCAATAATTTGCACACCTTTGTCTCTTCACCTTTTACTACGGACCCATCAGGTTGTTCCATATAAATCTCCTCTTCCAACTCTCAGTTCAGAAAAGCTGTGTTTACATCCATTTGATGGATGATTAGACCATAAGAGGCAGCCAAAGAAAGTAGTACACGAATTGTTGTCATTCTGGCGACAGGTGAATAGGTGTCAAAATAGTCTTCACCTTCCTTTTGAGTATAGCCCTTTGCAACTAGTCTTGCCCTGTACTTTTCAATAGTACTGTCAGGCCTGAGCTTCTTCTTGAACACCCACTTGCAGCCTACTGGTTTGTACCCGTATGGCCGTTCAGTTAACTCTCAGGTTCCATAGGAAAGAATTGAGTTCATTTCACTATGAACTGCTTTTTTCCAGTCATCTGCATCAGGTGATGCATATGTCTCTGCTATAGATCTAGGAGTATCGTCCACAAGGTACACAATGAAATCATCACCGAAGGATTTTGCAATTCGTGATCTCTTACTCGACTGAGTTATTTCATTGTGTTCTTCCTCTGGGACATTCTCAAACGGTGTATCAAGAAACTCGCTAGTTGTGGTGGATTCACGACAAATTTCAGAAGAGATCCTAGCAGTGCGATGCATATCTTTTATAGGAAAAATATTCTAAAAAAATGTTGCATCACGAGATTCTATAATAGTATCAATATGCATATCAGGTACCTCAGATTTAACTACTAAAAATCTATATGTGATGCTCCGATGAGCATATCCTAGAAAGATACAATCCACTGCCTTTGGTCCCAGCTTGCGTTTCTTGGTAATTGGAACATTGACCTTTGCAAAACATCCCCAAGTACGCAAGTATAAAAGTGATGGTTTTCTCTCAACCCACTCCTCATAAGTGGTTTTCTCTTTATTCTTGTTTGGAACGCGGTTTAGGACATGACATGAAGTCAATAGAGCCTCCCCCCACCATGCCTTAGATAAACCGAACGTGTCTAACATGGCGTTCACCAAGTCACACAATGTGCGGTTTTTCGTCTCGGCTATCCTGTTTGATTGGGGTGAATAGGGAGGCGTCCTCTCATGTATAATACCGTGTTCTACACAAAAATCATCAAATATTTTGGGAAAATACTCACCACCATGATCTGACCTAAGACGTTTGATCTTTCTCTCTAATTGAGTTTCTACTTTAGATTTATAGATTTTAAAGTAGTCTAAAGCTTCATCTTTAGTTTGCAACAAGTAAACATAGCATAACCTAGTAGAATCGTCTATTAATGTCATAAAATATTTCTTTCCACATTTTGTCAACACACCATTCATCTCGCATAGATCAGAATGTATGAGTTCTAATAGTGCCAAGTTTCTCTCCTCAGCTGTCTTGTGAGGTTTTCGAGGTTTCTTTGACTGCACACAACTATGACACTTAGAACCTTTGACAATAATGAATTTCGGATTTATTTTGAGACTAGATAGCCGATTCATTAAACAAAAATTAACGTGACATAAACGAGGATGCCAATCACTTGCATCATCATTAGTACCACCACATATATGGTTTATTGACTTATTATTAAACTCCGAAAGAGAAAAGCGGAACAGACCTCCACATTCATAGCCTTTACCAATAAATTGTCCATGCTTAGACACAACTATTTTATTGGACTCTAAAACTACTTTAAACCCATCTCTGCATAGAAGGGTACTGCTAACAAGATTCTTGTTCATAGTAGGGACATGCTGCACGTTCTTCAACTGAACAATCTTTCCTAAAGTGAACTTCAGATCGACCATGCCAACACCACGAACAGAAGCATGTGACCCATTCCCCATTAGGACGGCGGAATCCCGGACGAACTGGTAAGAAGTAAACATGGACATGTCAGAACATACATGAACATTAGCACCCGTATCAGACCACCAAGATGGTGTTTGAGAAATAGAAAGAACAGTAAAGGAATTATCGTACCCATCTGCATTGCTGGATGTCACGATGTTGACATTCTTT
Organism: Tuctoria greenei; assembly: GCA_036927565.1. Classification (NCBI taxonomy): domain Eukaryota; kingdom Viridiplantae; phylum Streptophyta; class Magnoliopsida; order Poales; family Poaceae; genus Tuctoria; species Tuctoria greenei. The sequence continues at coordinate 7,967,582 of JAYESD010000005.1, forward strand.
TTCCCTTTGCGATTTGCCCTCTCAGGACAGTTCTTGGAAATATGTCCCTGCTCCCCACAAGTGTAGCAGCAACCATCATTGGCTTTCTTTGACTTCTTCTTCTTGAAAGCAATAGTTTTGTTTGGCTTGAATAGAGACTTGTTCCCTTTTTTCTTGACATTGGGTTTCTGCATCATATTAGCATTGGCGCTAGATTGAACCTCGCCTCCTTTCTCAGTAGCGTCCTTAGCACGAGCCTTCACCTCAACATCAAGAGATGCTATCATGTTTTCAACTGATATTTACTGTCTCTTGTGTTTGAGAGTTGTGGCGAAGTTCCTCCACGATGGAGGTAACTTTGCAATAATGCACTCAGCCACAAACTTGTCGGGTAAAGGATACTTAAGGAGATTGAGCTCCCTCGCAAGGCACTGTATTTCATCAGCTTGTTCAACTACAGAACGGTTGTTAACCATCTTATAATCATGAAAATTCTCCATGATATACAGTTCATCATCTGCATCGGCTGCACCATGCTTGGCGTTAAGTGCATCCCATAGCTCCTTACCATCTGTGACTGTCAGGTAGACATCACAGAGTTTATTATTAAGAACACTTAAGATGCATCCTCTTAGGACAGAATTGTCTTACTCGAACTTTGTCTGTTCTTCAATAGACAAAGGACCTTGAGGCCTGCCCTCGGTTACTCAGAAGATCTTAAGAGATTGGAGCCAGAGTGTGGCCTTAACTTACCACCTCTTGAAGTGCACGCTAGAGAATTTCTCCGGCCTCAGTGCATCGGCCAAAGTCATCATGTTCAACTTAGGAAATTGCCTATTAAGGTTTTTGGATCGTTAGAAAATAGGAGGCAATTTACTGAACAATACCGGAAGAACACGAGAAAAAACAGAAACGATCGGCAGACAGACGGGACGAGAAATAATGCGTACCGATTTGAAACCGAACGAAACGTTGTAGATCTGACGGCGAAAGTCCGCTGCAGACGTTGGTGACGACGTTGGGCCGCAATGCCCGATCTCCTCGGTAGACGACCCGTGGTGAAGAATGCGAGCAGTCGCGCGAAGCGCTTCCCAAAAATCTTATTCGCACTCTCTCAGTGCAGGATCGCAAGGGCGAGCAGTTCCGGAGACCTGCTCTCCCGATCGTCGGTGCACGCCGGCGCTCAGGATGGAGTAGACTAGAAGGCGGCGCAAAGAACGTGAATGTGGGAACGATCTGATCGTGGGATGCCCTGCCGTACCGCGAACACCCGTATTTATAGAGTCCCACGGAGGCGGTTCGTATGCGATCCAGAGGGTCCGGATCCGAACTGACTCCGCAGTCGTAGACGCGTCCGTCTCCAACGACTTGGACTCTGACTCGGTAGCCCCAAAAATTCGAGGCTCAAAAGCCCAAAGCCCAATTATATTTTCTGCGAAAATATAAAATTGGGCTCGACTCGAGGCTCGAATTCACACGAGCACGCGTGCGCGTGTGCGGGGCGGGGCGAGGCGAGACGTGGTGTGGCGAGCGAGCGAGGAGGAGGAGGAGCGCGTGTGGGCCATCCCTCTCTTCCTCTCTTCTCTCTCACACAAGGAGTGGAAGAGCAACCTCCCTTTTATGTAGGGGTTGCTCCACTTCCACTTTCCATGTGGGACTAATCATTTAGTACCACTCCCTCTTGCCCTAATGGGCCTTTGAGATTTATTGGGAATTAATTCTGAATATTATGTGGGCCAAGCCCATTTATTCTAACAATCCCCCACCAGATCTCAATGTCATTAGGAGAGAGATCATTCTCGTTCCTTGTTTGATATACTAGTGTTTCGGCAGAGACTGTGAAGTTGAACTTATTCCTAGATCCTCAAGTTTCATTAGATCACAACTTGAACAATGGACTACGCCTTGAATTGCAAGTTTTGTGTGAACTGACTTCACTCAAAGACCATTACCAGTACTTGACTACCAGTAGTCTACCCCGCGGGTGGAGCATATGCGTCGTACTCCCCGGTCTCTTCATGAGCTTTCCAGAGATCACCCAAATCTCACAGACTGCGACGTTAGACAGTCGGAGCTTATATAGGTGTTTTTTTTCAAGACTGCCCTATAGGACGACATCTTTGCTACACATAGCCAACAGAAACACATTAAGGCAAATTGCCAACCTGCCTTACAGATTGAGAGGACAAGTGTGCATCTTCACATAGGGAGGGTATAAAGGAAGTACCCTCCTCGGTGAACCACTAGCTTGTTTTCTCATGTCCTAATTCACGGGATCTCCGGTCACATAGGCTGGGTTACTACTATGGTGTCACATCAATGGGTCTCAAATCCATCTCTCTCGATGCACTTTCTATCACATTACGTGATAGACCCTTCGTAAAGGGATCTGCCAGATTTTTGTCTGTTTGTATGTACGAAACAGTAATAACTCCAGAGTTTCTCATTTTCCTGACAGACTTTAAACGTCTCTTGACGTGTCTTGATGATTTTGCATTATCCTTAGAACTGGTCACTTTGGCAATCACCGTCTGATTGTCACAATTCATAAGGATTGCCGGCATTGGTTTCTCAACTACAGGCAAATCCATCAAGAGCTCTCGCAACCATTCTGTCTCTGTAGTTGCTGTCTCTAAAGCAGTGAGTTCTGCTTCCATGGTTGACCTCGTCAAAATGGTCTGTTTGCAAGACCTCCATGATATAGCGCCACCAGCTAGAGTGAACACATATCCACTCGTGGCATAGAGTTCATCAACATCAGAGATCCAGTTCGAATCACTATAACCCTCAGGCACGAACGGATGCCCAGTATAGTGAATTCCATAACTCATTGTTCCTCTCAAGTAGCGCATAACCCTTTCAAGTGCATGCCAATGATCTGTACCCGGGTTTGACATGAACCTGCTTAGTTTGCTCACAGCAAACGAGATATCAGGACAAGTTGCGCTAGGTAATTACATGAGTGAACCAATCATCTGAGAATATCTAAGTTGATCTCTTGACTCTTTCTTGTTCTTTCTAAGTATCACGCTGGGATCATAAGGCGTTGGAGAAATCTTGCTATCCATAAAGCCGAACCGGCTCAAGATTTTCTCAACATAGTGGGATTGACTTAAATTAATTCCACCCTCATACTTATTCAGCTTAATGTTCAAAATAACATTAGCTTCTCCCAGATCTTTCATATCAAAACACTTTGATAGAAAAGACTTGACCTCAAAAATTATATTGATGCTCGTATCAAAAATGAGTATATCATCTACATACAAGCATAATATAACGCTGTCGGTGTTTGGATCCGGCAGATCTCCCGATACTACTGTTGGTAGATCGCAGAGTTGTAGTTCGGTAATGGGCGCGCAGAGATTCAAGAAGGTGAATGACAAGTAGACACAGAGATTTACGTGGTTCGGGCCGCCTGAGCGTAATACCCTACTCCAGAGGGTGTGTTGGTGTTGTATTAAGCGTGTGAGTCTAGAAGAAGCTCCATAAGAAGAAGCTCGCCTAGGTCAGGGAGTCAAGAAGCCGTCCCTTGTGTATAATCGACTAGTCCTTTTATAGTACAAGGACTGGTCGTTACATCGTTAGCCTGGCCCAACATGTGGCCCCGACGGTTACTAATGTTTGATACATAGTTAATGAGGTTAATTACCCTTAATAGCATGGTAACGGGACTTGACAACGCCGTTAATGGTACTAAGGGCCTTCCGATCGTATGTCATTAATATGATATTAATGACACTTAATCGGGTCTTGAAGTACTTGATTGTCCCTTGAAGGTCCGAGCCGTTGGGGGGTCCACCAGCCTGATTGTTGGGGTTGAAGGTCCGACGGTTCGAACACGTGGCAGCTCCGGAGCTTACTGTCATGGATGGGGAGGTACAGTGCTATTGGACACGTGTCCGTATCGGAGCTTCCCTCTGTCTGGGGTTAGGACCGGGGGTGCCATACCGGTATTCTGTCCAGAGCTCTAACGTGGGCGATAGCTCCGGTCTTATGATACACGTGGCGGCCCTGGGACTAACCATGTCGGGGAAGCAGGTCCGGTTACGCCTGACATGTGGGGCCTTCGGAGGTCTTCAAATCTGGTAGATGGAGTTTCTTCGTGATCTTTGCAATCCCAAGGGGTATCCAATACGCAGGGTACCGACAAACGCTATCGCCCCCACCATAGTGATAGTACACGCACCAATCAGCCTCATTAATGACAAAGCCTGCAGACGTCAAAGTACTATCAAATTTCTTATGCCATTGCTTAGGTGCTTGTTTCAGGCCATACAAGGATTTCAACCATTTGCACACCTTTGTCTCTTCATCTTTTACTACGAACCCATCAGGCTGTTCTGTATAAATCTCCTCTTCCAACTCTCCGTTCAGAAAAGCTGTCTTTACATCCATTTGATGGATGATTAGACCATAAGAGGCAACCAAAGAAAGTAGTACACAAATTGTCGTCATTCTGGCGACAGGTGAATAGGTGTCAAAATAGTCTTCACCTTCCTTTTGAGTATAGCCCTTTGAAACTAGTCTCGCCTTGTACTTTTCAATAGTACCGTTAGGCCTGAGATTCTTCTTGAACACCCACTTGCAGCCTACTGGTTTGCACCCGTATGGCCGTTCAGTTAACTCCCAGGTTCCATTGGAAAGAATTTAGTTCATCTCACTATGAAGTGCTTCTTTCCAGTCATCTGCATCAGGTGATGCATATGCCTCTGTTATGGATCTAGAAGTATCGTCCACAAGGTACACAATGAAATCATCACCAAAGGATTTTGCAATCTGTGATCTCGTACTCGACTGAGTTATTTTATTGTGTTCCTCCTCTGGGACATTCTCAAATGGTGTATCAAGAAACTCGCTAGTTGTGGTGGATTCAGGACAAATTTCAGAAGAGATCCTAGCAGTGCTATGCATATCTTTCATAGGAAAAATATTCTCAAAAAATGTTGCATCACGAGATTCCATAATAGTATCAACATGCATATCAGGTACCTCAAATTTAACTACTAAAAATCTATATGTGATGCACCGATGAGCATAGCCTAGAAAGATACAATCCACTTTCTTTGGTCCCAGCTTGCGTTTCTTGGTAATTGAAACATTGACCTTTGCCAAACATCTTCAGATACGCAAGTATGAAAGTGATGGTTTTCTCTCGACCCACTCCTCATAAGGGGTTTTCTCTTTATTCTTGTTTGGAACGCGGTTATGGACATGACATGAAGTCAATAGAGCATCCCCCCACCATGCCTTAGATAAATCGGACGTGTCTAACATAGCATTCACCAAGTCACACAATGTGCGGTTTTTCCTCTCGGCTACCCCGTTTGATTGGGGTGAATAGGGAGGCGTCCTCTCATGTATATACCGTGTTCCGCACAAAAATCATCAAATATTTTGGGAAAATGCTCACCACCACGATCTGACCTAAGGTGTTTGATATCTCTCTCTAATTCAGTTTCTACTTCAAATTTATAGATTTTAAAGTAGTCTAAAGTTTCATCTTTAGTTTGCAACAAGTAAACATAGCAGAATCTAGTAGAATCGTCTATAATGTCATAAAATATTTCTTTCCACCTTTTGTCAACACACCATTCATCTCACATAGATCAGAATATATGAGTTCTAATGGTGTCAAGTTTCTCACGTCAGCTGCCTTGTGAGGCTTTCGAGGTTGCTTTGACTGCACACAACTATGACACTTAGAACCTTTGACAATAGTGAATTCCGGAATTAGTTTGAGACTAGATAGTCGATTCATTAAACCAAAATTAACGTGACATAAACGAGAATGCCAAACACTTGCATCATCATTAATACCGTCACAAATATGGTTTACTGACTTATTATTAAACTCCGAAAGAGAAAAGCGGAACAAACCTCCGCATTCATAGCCTTTACCAATAAATTGTCCATGCTTAGACACAACTATTTTATTGGACTCTAAAACTACTTTAAACCCATCTCTGCATAGAAGGGTACTGCTACCAAGATTCTTGTTCATAGTAGAGACATGCTGCACGTTCTTCAACTGGACAATCTTTCCCGAAGTGAACTTTAGATCGACCGTGCCAACACCACGAACAGAAGCATGTGACCCATTCCCTATTAGGACGGCAGAATCCCGGACGAACTGGTAAGAATTAAACATGGACATGTCAGAACATACATGAACATTAGCACCCGTATCAGACCACCAAGATAGTGTTTGAAAAATAGAAAGAACAGTAAAGAAATTACCATACCGATCTGTATTGTTGGATGTCACAATGTTGACATTCTTTTTCCCTTTGTGATTTGCCCTCTCAGGACAGTTCTTGGAAATATGTCCATGCTCCCCACAGGTGTAGCAGCAACCATCATTGGCTTTGTTTGACTTCTTCTTCTTGAAAGCAGTAGTTTTGTTTGGCTTGAATAGAGACTTGTTCCCTTTGTTCTTGACATTGGGTTTCTGCACCATATTAGCATTGGTGCTAGATTGACCCTCACCTCCTTTCTTAGTAGCGTCCTTAGCCCGAGCTTTCTCCTCAACATCAAGAGATGCTATCAGGTTTTCAACTGATATTTCATGTCTCTTGTGTTTGAGAGTTGTGGCGAAGTTCCTCCACGATGGAGGTAACTTTGCAATAATGTACCCAACCACAAACTTGTTTGGTAAAGGACACTTAAGGAGATTGAGCTCCCTCGCAAGGCACTGTATTTCATGAGCTTGTTCAACTTCAGGACGATTGTCAACCATCTTGTAGTCATGAAAATTCTCCATGATATACAGTTCACCGCCTGCACCATACTTGGCTTTAAGTGCATCCCAGAGCTCCTTACCATCTGTGACTGTCAGGTAGACATCACATGGTTTATTATCAAGAACACTTAAGATGCATCCTCTTAGGGCAGATGTCGGTACCCTAAAAACCATACACCCCCTGAGGTTACAAAGATCTCAAGGGAAGGACATCTACTCAAATTGAAGACCCTCGGGGGCCCACTTGCCAGACGTAACCGGACCCGCTTCTCCAACATGGTTAGCCCCTAGGTTGTCACGTGTACTGTCAGACCAGAGCTATTACCTGCAAGGGTGAAGCTCCGGGCTAGGTACTGAAACGACACCTCCGGAGTTAACCCCTGACCGAGAGAAGCTCCGGACCTGACACGTGCCAGGCCACCCCGGAGCTTCCCGCTTCCCCCAAGCAAGCTCCGGAGCTGCCACGTGTCCATACGTCGGAGCTGGCCGCTTCAAACCTCCGAAAGACGTTGTAACGGCACCGGATCTTCAAAGGACAGCCGCGAACTTCAAGACCCGATTAATTATCATTAATTCCACATTAATGATACTTAATCGGACGATCTTAACACCTGTAACGGCACTGTCGGAGCCGTTACAGGGTTATTAACAACAATTAATCTCGTGTATTAATATTAGTAACCGCCAGGGCCACATGTCGGGCCAGGCTAACTTGTAACGGTTTGTCCTTGCACTATAAAAGGACAAACCGACGATACACGGGGAGAGAACTCTCGAACACTCTGAAGCTCACAAGTTAATACAACACACACACACACCCGTGGAGTAGGGTATTACGCTCAGGCGGCCCGAACCACGTAAACCACTGTGTCACTCGTGTCCAAATCGCGTTTCACCTTCTTGAGTCTCCGCGCGCCCAAACCGAACTACAAACTCCTTCAACACTTTAGTAGTGTCAGGGGATCTGCCGACTCCAACAGTCGACAGTTGGCGCGCCAGGAAGGGGGCGCCTAAGATCTTCAAGAATGGTTAATTCTGCGGCTGGATCATCCAACGGGCAACCTGCTGCTCAGGCTGTCGGAGGCAATCCCTCCAACATGCAGCCACCGGCAGGAGCCTCAGTTCCAGCAGGAGTCACACTCCCACCACCATCATCTTCTCCGGCAAGACATGCCGGACGACATGATGGTGCACCGGCGTCACATTCTGCGCCGACAAGTCGTGACAACCCAGAACACGCGCTCCATGCAGCGCGTGCTCTCCTCCAGCGACCACCACCTCCGGATGCATCTCAAGGTGCCATGGAGCAATGGAGAGCTGATGTTGAGCATTTGGTCGCAGCAGCGGCCGAACGCCTCAACAACCAGGGTCCACCTCCTTCAGGGCGGGCCCCGTCGCAGCGACGAACGTTGTCTGGAAGACTTGGTCCACATGTCTCCAACAACCGGAGACGAGCTGCGTCACAGCAAGTGACGTCGTTGCCCTCTGGGGCACGACGCGCCCATACCGCATCTCGGCTTTCGACACATGACCTCCGGGCGGAGCTTGATCGCCGATACCGCCAACAGGATGGCCGTGTCCACATCGAGCGAGCTCGAGAAAGACGAGATGCTCAAGACCTTTCTACTCTGGAAGGAGTAGGAGGAGGCTGTTCCGCCCTCGCCATGCACCTACGCATGGTTAGATGGCCACAGAAGTTCCGGCCACATTTGCCGGAAAAATTCGACGGGACTGTCAATCCCGTAGAATTTCTGCAGATATACTCCACTGCGATCCTAGCAGCTGGAGGAAACGAGGCCGTAATGGCCAATTACTTTCCAGTGGCCTTAACTGGGACCGCCAGGTCCTGGTTTATGAGCCTTCCACCCAACTCTATCGACAGTTGGGAGGAGCTGTGCTGTCAGTTCACCGCCAATTTCGGGAGTTCATACACCCGTCCGGGCACTGAACTGGACCTTTTTGCGGTCGTGCAAAAAGGAGGAGAATCTTTGCGGTCATTCATCCAGAGATTCTCTCAGGTACGTAACACAATCCCTTCTATCTCAAGCGCTTCTGTCATTGTGGCATTCAGACAGGGTGTACGAGACAAGAAGATGTTGGAGAAGCTGGCGATCAAAGAGATCACCAGCGTCACGGAGCTCTTCAGCCTGGCTGACAAATGTGCCAGAGCTGCGGAGGGCCGTGAAATGCACTCCAAACCAGCCTTGGAGGATCATAAAAAATCCTCCAAAGAAGAAGCCGCTACCTCCGGGAGTGGCAAGAAGAAAAAGAAGACCAACGGCAAGAAGAAGCCGTCGGCCGGCACATCCAACGTTGCAGCCAATGCAACTCCTGGTGGCCGGGGGCCACGCCCCGAGAAGCGACCTCGACCATCTTCTGAAGACGGTGGCAAATCCAAGATGTGGTGCCCCATTCACAAAACGAGCAGCCACAGACTGGAGGACTGCCGGGAGGTCCAAAACCTTGCCGAGCGCTACCACAAGCGCCGGGAAGGGTCTCCCTTCCGACAGAGGGAGGGAAAACAAAAGGTCGATGAAGCTCCGGCTGAAGAGGAGTTAGGGTTTCAGGACCCCAAAAAGGTCATGAAAGCCGTCTACACCTCCGTCGACGATGACTCCGACGTCTCCGACAACGAGCGTCGAAAAACCATGAACACCATCTTTGGTGGATCATGGGACATCACTTCTCGTCGTGTCATCAAGACTATGCGACGGGATATGGCTGCTGTAGCTCCTACAGCTAGACCGGAGCCACATCGAAAGTGGATGGACACACCCATCACTTTTGATGCTTCGGACTGTCCTCAAAGCATGGTCGGAGCTGGCCAATTACCCTTGATGGTATCTCCCACCATCAACAACATCCAACTCCATCATGTCCTGGTATACGGAGGTTCGGGGCTTAACCTCATCAGCTTTGAAGCTTTCACTAAGCTTCAGCTCCGACCTTCGGACCTCCAGCCCTCTCGACCTTTCTCCGGAGTAGGTCCGGGGGCCATCACTCCACTCGGAGCTATTACTCTCCCCGTTACCTTCGGGACCCGGGAGAAGTATCGCACCGAGAAGTTGGTCTTCGACGTCGCTCAGATCAACTTACCATTCAACGCCATCTTGGGTAGACCTGCCTTGTACAAATTCATGGCAGCTGCTCATTATGGATACCTGGTGTTGAAGATGCCAACACCAGTAGGCGTTCTCCGGATCCGCGGAGATCGCACTGCCGGAGTAACTGCTCTGGAGGAACTCCACGCACTCACCACAGCGCAAGAGGAGGACTCCAGACAGAAGCAAGCTCCACAACCTCCGAGCATTCGGCAACGAGGCTCGACCTCTGCATCCCGTGTGCAGCCAAGCGGCGACACCGACATTCCCGTCAAAGTCGTCCAAATTGGTTCCGATGTCACTCAAACTACCCGCATATCGGGTGGCTTGAACGACAAATAGGAACTCGCGCTCATCACTTTCCTCCGGGCTAACGTAGACGTGTTTGCTTGGCAACCGTCACAAATGCCTGGGATCCCCAGGGAAGTGATTGAGCACAATCTGAAGATTTACCCCGACGCTCGGCCTGTGCATCAGAAACCTCGGAAGCAATCTGTGGAGCGACAGAACTTCATCTGACAAGAAGTGAAGAAGTTGCTCGAAGCCGGATTCATTCGAGAAGTCTACCATCCAAAATGGCTGGCAAACCCAGTGGTTGTGCCCAAGGCCGGCGGGAAACTTCGGATGTACATCGACTACACCACACTGAATAAGGCATGTCCAAAAGATCCATTCCCACTACCTAGAATAGATCAGATAGTGGATTCCACCTCCGGGTGTGAATTACTGCGTTTTCTAGACGCATATTCTGGATATCATCAAATCAGGATGTCTAGGGAAGATGAAGAACATACTTCATTCATCACAGTGGATGGATTGTATTGTTACACAGCCATGCCTTTTGGTCTCAAGAATGCAGCTTCAACTTTTGTACGAGCTATGTACAAAACTTTCGAAGAACTCATCAGAGACATAGTGGAAGTGTACGTCGATGACATCGTGGTCAAAGTCAAGAACAAGGAGTCCCTCTTGGACACCTTGCAGGCTGTCTTCGATAAGCTGCGGGCCACCCGCACGAAGCTAAACCCAGACAAGTGCGTCTTCGGGGTTAGTTCCGGAAAGCTTCTTGGTTTCCTGGTAAGTCACCGGGGCATAGAGGCTAATCCAGCGAAGATAAAAGCCATTGAAGACATGCGGCCACCAACCCGCATCAAAGACGTCCAAAAATTAACCGGATGTCTAGCAGCCCTCAGCCGATTCATTTCAAGACTGGCGGAAAGGGCACTTCCCTTCTTCAAGTTACTGAGGAAGTCCGGACCATTCCAATGGTCTGAAGAAGCAGAGAAAGCATTCCAGGAGCTGAAACAGTTCCTCACCACCCTACCAGTCTTGGTAGCTCCGAACCCTGGTGAGCCTTTATTGCTTTACATTTCAGCTGCTGACGAAGTCGTCAGTATGGTTCTGGTTGCGGAGAGACCGGAACTACCCAATACTCAGGAATCCAGACCCCTTCGGGAGGGTCCGGAGGTTCCTGAAAGCGGGTCTGGATCCCAGCTCCCAGACTTGAACCCACAAGAAGCCACTTCAGAGGACCTGGATCCCTCCGAGAGGATCCAGGTCATTCCTGAAGAAGCTCCGGGTTCCTCCACCCAGAACCCGGAGGTCCCCGAAGATAGTCTGGACCCCTCCGAGAGGGTCCGGATCAATGAAGAGGAAGCTCCGGACCCCTCCGGGAGGGTCCGGACCATTCAACGCCCGGTATACTTCATCAGTGAAGTGTTACATGATGCCAAGACTCGATACCTAGAGGTGCATAAACTGCTTTATGCAGTTCTTATTGCCTCAAGGAAGCTTCGACACTATTTCCAAGCTCACAAAGTCTCGGTGGTAACCTCATATCCACTTCGAGCGATCCTGCATAATCCCAATTCAACTGGGAATATTGCAAAGTGGGCAGCGGAACTGGCTGAATTTGACCTTGAATTCATTCCAAGACAAGCAATCAAGAGTCAAGCGTTGGCAGATTTCTTGGCAGAATGGGCTCCCTCTCCATTAAACCCTGGTAGCCCCAGCGAGCAGAAGACGGAACCTCAAGTTCCAGCCTTCACTAAGCCTCACTGGACCCTTTACTTCGACGGCTCCATGCAGAAGCAGGGAGCCGGAGCTGGAATCCTTCTCCTCGCACCAACCGGGGAGAAGGTGAAATACATGGTGCACCTTGACTTCAAGGCAACCAACAACATGGCGGAGTACGAAGCACTCATCTATGGATTAAAGGTGGCACTATCATATGGTGTCAAGCAGTTGCTGGTCAAAGGAGATTCACAACTTGTCATCAAACAGGTGAAGGGTGAATGCTCCTGCAATAATCTCCAGCTGGCTGCTTACCTCCTTGAAGTCCAGAGGCTTCAGAAGGACTTCGAAGTCCTAGACCTTCACCATGTTCAGCGTGCTCACAACGCTGAAGCTGACGAACTCTCGACCAAGGCGTCAACCGAAGCTCCGGCTCCTGACGGAACCTTTGTCCGGAGGTTGTCAAAACCCACAGTTCAGCCTGCCGAACTGAACGAAGGGGGCGAGATCAGCATCCCGAGGCTGACGGTCCCGATGGCCCTGTTACCATGGCAGCCATCAAGGGTCGTAGGTGCTGCCGGAAGCTCCGAGCAACCCAGCACGCAAGACTCAAATGCTCAAGTCAGTTCCGATGCATGGATCTCGGAGATCCGGAACTACTTGAAAGACAACATCCTTCCTGACGATGATGTATCCGCTGACCGGGTAGTCAGATTGGCTAAAAGATACACGTTGGTAGAAGGGGATCTCTACCGGCGCGGTGCCAACGGCATCCTAATGCGGTGCATCACAAGGGAAGAAGGCTGCGAACTCCTCGCAGAAATCCATGGAGGCGAGTGTGGGAACCACGCATCTTCCCGCACGCTGGTCGGAAAAGCCTTTCGGCACGGCTTCTACTGGCCTACAGCGCTCCAGGATGCCACTGAGCTAGTGAAGAAATGCAAAGCATGCCAATTTCATGCAAAGCAAATTCATACACCTGCTCAGTCCTTACAAATGATACCTCCTACATGGCCTTTCGCTGTGTGGGGGATGGACATCTTGGGACCCTTCCCAAGAGCCGTCGGAGGTTACAAGTTCCTGTACGTCGCCATCGACAAGTTCACCAAGTGGCCGGAAGCTACTCCTGTTGTGACGATCAACAAACAATCTGCAATCAATTTCCTACAATCTATCGTGAGCAGATTCGGAGTCCCAAATAAGATCATCACTGATAATGGGACTCAGTTCACAAGCTCCGCATTTCAAGGATATTGCGAAGACCTCGGCATACAAGTTTGCTACGCTTCTGTAGCTCATCCTGCCAGCAATGGACAAGCCGAGAGAGCAAACGCAGAGATCCTTAAAGGACTCAAAACGCGCACTTATGAGCGTTTGAAAAAGCACGGAGCCAATTGGATCGAAGAGCTTCCGCCCACTCTATGGGCCAACAGGACTTCTCCAAGTCGGGCAACCGGAGAAACACCCTTCTTCCTGGTGTACGGAGCTGAAGCGATCCTTCCTCCGGAAATCACCTTGGGTTCCCTCCGAGTCCGGACCTTCGACGAAGCCGCGCAGGACCAGCTCCGGCGTGAAGACCTAGACCTCCTCGAGGAGGGAAGGTGCCAAGCAGCTGTTCGGAATGCCCGATACCGCCAAGCTCTACGGCGTTATCACCAGCGGCATGTACACAACTGACAGCTCGAGGAAGGCGATCTGGTGCTACGGAGAATACTATCCAGAGAAGGGCAAAACAAACTTTCCCCCAGCTGGGAAGGGCCCTTCCGAGTGATCAAAGTATCACGTCCCGGAAGCGTTCGCTTGACTACCGAGGATGGGACACCTCTCCCAAATCCTTGGAACATCGAGCACCTCCGTAAGTTCTACACTTAATTCCACGGAGGTGAGTCTTAAGTAACTTGAAATGTATGTTATAGAGTCATTGTACAGAGTCGGGTAGTTCCTCCGGGAGAGCAGCCGGACCTTTCCCGAAAGGTTTGAAAAGCTCATGCAACACTTGATACAGTCTCCGGACTAGAAGTGTGGCTAACTACCCTGGGTCAAACGAGAAACCAAACACACTTAGCCTGGTTCCGTACCCTAAGAGTGTACTTGTTTCCCCTGTACCCCGGACCTATAATGAAAGACATCTTCATGTGAAATAGACTCCACGTGCATTCATTTTTGCATAAGGCTCGACATTTTTATTTTTCTCTTTCTTGTCTATAACAGAAACGTGCAATTCTTAAGAAGTTCTAGTTTAACCGGTTTACGTACGATTTGAGTTGAATTGTCGGATTTTTTAGATTTGAATGTCGTCTGTGGCCAACTCGCCTGAAAGCCGCCAAGCCATTCTAGGGCCGGAGTGCGCTATCGACTTAGCCTGGTCAAGCACCCTAAGTACGCCACTCTACCTACATCCCGGCAGGCCAAAGTAAGGTGGGTCCATGGACAATTGGATCTAAAAGAAAAGACAATTCATCCAATCGTACTAAAAATCGTGTTCAACTTGAAATTCTCTTGAGAACCGTAAGCCGCGACGAAGTTATAGATAAGGAACGAATTTTACTATTTTTCTTGGCTTAAGTGTGCAGGAAAAATGAACCCAAAGTTGAGGGAGAAAAACCGGAGCTAACCAAGCTCCGACTCCCACCAGGGCGTCAACCGTCGGCGTTGACTTAAAGATGGTGAGAAGACCCTATAACTAGAGTCTGTTGCCAACAAATCAGGCGTGGCAAGGGTCATTACCGGAGCTACTAAGCTCCGACACCTTGAAGTATTAACTATCGATGCTCAACGTGTTGGTAGAGGCTATTGCCGGAGCTACTAAGCTCCGACGATGGACAGTGCCGGAGCTTCTAAGCTCCGACGACTTCAAGGGACCTTCACTATCGAAAACTTCGGACCTAAATTATACGAGTTCGAAGAAAATTTGTCTTCAACAAAATTCAACATCCTTTTGGTACATGTCCACAATCAAATTGTGCACATCTACCAGGGGGCCAAGTGAAGACAAAGATGTCGAAGACAAAAAAATGAAATTCACGAAAAATTGGGGATTTCATTTCATCAGAAGACCGGAGATTACATCTGGAAACAAGGGATTACAAAATTGAGGAAGAAGAGAAGATACAAGTAAAGGCTAAGAGAGATGGTCCTAGACCCTATGGAAGAACTCGGCGACCTTCTGGGCGACCTCCGACACGCTGGCTCGGGTAGCTTCGCCTTCTCCTTCGACGGGGCCTTCAAGCACCGGGTCCAGAGGGAATCGAGGGTTTCGGCTAGTGTAACACGTCAACACATACTCTGTGACGTTCCTAGCCAGGGATTGCCCCTCGACTTCCAGCTGGTCCGCGATGACGTCGCCCACCTTGGAGAGCTTGCTGCCCGCAGCGCTCAACGCTTGCAACGCAAGGTCCGGCTCCGGATCATCCGGGAGCACGGGGCTGAAACCCATTGGCGCCAGCGCATCGTCGGCCTTGCTCAGGAACTCCCAAATTTGCAGGGAGTCCGTCTTCCTCAGGCCCTTCATCTCCTCCAGGGATCTCCGAGCCGCCGTCAGCTCCGAATTCTCGCGGGAGAGGCGCTCAACTTCTTTGGCGTTCTGCTGGATTTTCGCAGCAACCCGCTTCTCAAGTCTTACGAGCTCCTCCTCCCGGAGGTGGATCTTGTTCCGGCGGTCAACCAGGTCTTTCTCCCTAGCCTCCGCTTTCTTCTCCCGGGCGATAAGGGCACACTCATACTCGTAGAGTTCCTGCCCCCGCACCCAGGTCTTCTCCTCCTCCTCGAGGCAGCGCTCTTCCAATTTTTTAGTGCGCTCCTCGAGGCCCTTGTCCGCCAGAGCTGTTTTCTCGGCGAGGTCTTCCTCCCGTCGCAAGACGTCATCCCGTAGCTCCAGGAGTTTTTGCTCCTCATCCTCGAGCCGCCTTTCCCTTCCTTCAAGTGCCTCTCGGCGCTTGATGAGTGCGGTGCTGATGGCCTCAAGTTGATCGAACCGAGCGTTGGCCGCGTCGTTAGCAGCCTTAGCTTGGTCATGGAACTCCCGGGATTGAGCGTCGAGGGCGTGAGTCATGCTCTCCCTCTCGTCCAGCAGCTCACCCCAGAGCTCCAGGCGGACCTTCTCCCGCCTGATCCATTCCTTGTCATCCGCAATCTTCGACTGCGCCAGCTTGGTCTCGAATTGGAGTCGATTACGCCACCGCCTAAGGGTTTGGCGCTCCTCTTCAAGAGCCTTGCTGTCGTGGAAGAAGGCTAGTTGGACTTGACGTAGACTGGAGCAGGCGTTGTCGATGGACATCGACAGCGAGATAGGCTTCGGACCTTCTGGGATCTCCTCCGCTGGTTCCAGCGGGTCTTCATTTACAAAAATTGGGTCCCACTCTACGAGAGTGGAACCCCGAGCTTCCAGAGCACTAGGGCACTCCTCCGGGATGGCCTCAGTCGCCACCGAAGAAGGTCCCGCCACCAAGTCTTCATTTGCCCCCTCAGGCTGGGGGCCGGCGACTTCGTTCAGGCACTCAGGCTCCGCCACGGGTACCATCGACGTCGTCGCCTCCACTGGCTCCGGCCGGGACACTTCTCCTGAGGGAAGCTCAAGCTCCCTCGCCTCTTCAGCCACCGGCTCTGCGGCCGGCGCTCCAACAATCACCGGCTCTGTAGCCGGCGCTACAATAATTACCGGCTCTGCGACCGGAGCTTCGGAAGTAACCGGCTCAACTGCCGGAACCACTTCAACTTCCGTCTCGCATGCCAGGGCTTCAGCTACCTCCGGCTCAACCGCCGGGGCTTCGGCACTTTCCGGCTCTGAAGCCGGGACCGCTACTTCCTCCGACTCAACAGCCGGAGCTTCTACTTCTGCAGCACCAGGACCCGGAGCTTCAACCTCCGGAACGGGTGCCGCTGGCGCATCTTCAATCCCGTGGTCCGGCGCTACCACGGGAACTTCTGGAGACGAGTCGAGGTCCATGACCATGACAGCCGGCGCCGGAGCTGTCGCAGCCTCCGCTCGGGGCGGCACCGGAGCTGGAGCAGAAGCCCCCGCAGCCTCAGACACTGTGGCCGAGGGCGGAGCTTCACTCCCCTTTTTGGGAACGCTGCAGATAAAGAACGAAGAAATTGAGCAAATAGATGCTACAATTAAAAGTTAATCGAGGTAAGCAAGAAAAATTACCTTGGGAGGCTCACGCACCAGCTTGCGCGGAACCTCTTTCCCGGACGTTCCGGGCTGGCCACGGACGGCGTAGGAGCTCCGGGAGGACTCCCAGGACTTGCCGGGGCCGCGGGCGTTTCCCGGGTCGGAGCTCTCCTTGATCGGGAGGAACTCCTGGACCTGGAGGCCCTCACCGCTTCTCGTGCCGGAGTCGCCTGCCCCGAGCTAGTACCTCCGGAGGGATCCACCACGGGGACAGTCGCACTCCGGGAGGATCCCACCGCCGGAACAGTAGCGCTCCAAAAAGACCCCACCACGGGGACAGCCGCCACGGCGGCGGAGGATCTTCCTTCCTGAGGACGGGGAACTGGGGGGGAGGTGGCAAGCCCGACGGACCTTCCGTCAGCATGTCGCAGCTTTCTCTTCCGGCTCTCCGGCTCCTCCGCCAGCTCCTTGCCCTTGTCAATGACCTCAGCTCTTGGCTGAGAGACAGGGGCGGAGCCGCCTTCGGACAACCCGGGGATCGCCAACCGGGCGGTCGATCTTCTCTCGACGACGCCAAGGTCGTCAAGCGCGGGCATCTTCCGCCGGAGCTCCCTGCTGAACTCAACTTCCACGTTCAGGGGGAGGAAAGCCGGCGGCGGAGTCAAGTACTCTCCGTCAACATCGATGCCGTGCTGGAATTTCTTGAGGTGAAACTCCAAGGACTTCCCCACCATGCTGGACTTCAACCCGGTCTCAACCCGGTCCTCGTCCATCACGCTGTTGAGGGCCCAGGCGAGCTTCTCCCTCCTCTTCAGCGGTGCCCACCTGTTGGACAGGAAGTTGCAGAACACTGCCTGGGGAGTCAATCCTCCCTCCACACATTGGCGGATCCTGGTCAAGACGGGGTCGAAAGCTGCCGCCAGCACCGGAACTTCGCTCCACACCGACGTGTCAATGCCGCGCAGACCGTCTGGCAACTCCAACCGCTCATGCTCCTCCACCCGGACGACTACCCAATCTTTCTTCCAGTCATCCCACTTCCCGGAAGGGAATGACCGGAGGTACTTGAACGGACACTTCTTGCGCTTCACAAAGTAGTAGAAGCCAAGGTACTCGTCGCTTCGGCCGGTGGTTTGGACGGTGAAGAAGGTTCGGAAGAGCTCGATGCAGGGAGGGATGCCCACCCACATCTCGCAGAAGTGGACAAAGATGGACACAAGGAGAATGGAGTGAGGGCCAAGGTGGTATAACTGCAGACCATAGAAGTCCAGCAGCATCAAGAAGAAGGAAGAAAACGGTGGGATCAGCCCCACCATGGCGTACGATGAAAAGTACACCATCTCGCCGGAGTGCTCCTTTTTAAAGGGAAGCTCTCCGCCGGCGCGGACCGAACGGTTGAAGAAGTCCGACGACCACCCCATGAGGGCTCGGACCTTCTTCAGATCGCTTTCCGTCTTCAAACGACTCTCACGCAGACCCAACTCCATCGCAGCACAGCTAGGCAAGAGAAGAGGAGCAAAGCACGAGTTGGGAGTTTGAGCGCAAGAGCAGATGGAAAGCGTAAAGAACTCCCGACGGTGCGCTTTCCTTCTTAAGTAAGCCCTCGCAACGCTTGGATGGAAACTGCAGGGGAGTCAAGGATACTACTCAAGAATTCAACCCTGCCGATGACAAGAGGGCCCGGGACCACCCTGACGATCAAGTCGAGGTTCTTACCCAGGCGAACAGTTGTCATCACGAGGCGGGAAACCCAAAGGCGGCGGACTGACAAGGCGCGCGGAACCGATACGGTTTTTGTATCGGGAACCGGCGACCTTCAATTGCGAGAGATCCGCACGTCAAGGATCTTATCTGCTGCCTGAGGTGCGCCACACGTCGGGATTTAACCGTAAAGTCCCGCCAAAGGCACCTCCGAAGACCCTTGAAGACTCAGTTCAAGAGTCGTAAGTGTGGACCCACCTCCGGCGGAATGACTTCATCCCGTTGGCCTTCCCCGGAGGTAGGTCCAGGGGGCCACTGTCGGTACCCTAAAAACCATACACCCCCTGAGGTTACAAAGATCTCAAGGGAAGGACATCTACTCAAATTGAAGACCCTCGGGGGCCCACTTGCCAGACGTAACCGGACCCGCTTCTCCAACATGGTTAGCCCCTAGGTTGCCACGTGTACTGTCAGACCAGAGCTATTACCTGCAAGGGTGAAGCTCCGGGCTAGGTACTGAAACGACACCTCCGGAGTTAACCCCTGACTGAGAGAAGCTCCGGACCTGACACGTGCCAGGCCACCCCGGAGCTTCCCGCTTCCCCCAAGCAAGCTCCGGAGCTGCCACGTGTCCATACGTCGGAGCTGGCCGCTTCAAACCTCCGAAAGACGTTGTAACGGCACCGGATCTTCAAAGGACAGCCGCGGACTTCGAGACCCGATTAATTATCATTAATTCCACGTTAATGATACTTAATCGGACGATCTTAACACCTGTAACGGCACTGTCGGAGCCGTTACAGGGTTATTAACAACAATTAATCTCGTGTATTAATATTAGAAACCGCCAGGGCCACATGTCGGGCCAGGCTGACTTGTAACAGTTTGTCCTTGCACTATAAAAGGACAAACCGACGATACACGGGGAGAGAACTCTCGAACACTCTGAAGCTCACAAGTTAATACAACACACACACACACCCGTGGAGTAGGGTATTACGCTCAGGCGGCCCGAACCACGTAAACCACTGTGTCACTCGTGTCCAAATCGCGTTTCACCTTCTTGAGTCTCCGCGCGCCCAAACCGAACTACAAACTCCTTCAACACTTTAGTAGTGTCAGGGGATCTGCCGACTCCAACAGTCGACAGCAGAATTGGCTTCCTCGAACTTTGTCTGTTCTTCAACACACAAAGGACCTTGAGGCCTGTCCTCGGTTACCCAGAAGATCTTAAGAGATTGGAGCTAGAGTGTGGCTTTTACTTGCCACCTCTTGAAGTGCACACCAGAGAATTTCTTCGGCCTCAGTGCATCGGCCAAAGTCATCATGTTCAACTCAGCAAATTGCCTATTAAGGTTTTTGGATTGTTAGAAAATAGGAGGCAATTTACTGAACAATTCCGGAGGAACACGAGAAAAACAACAACGATTGACAGACAGACGAGAGGAGAAATAACGCGTACCGATTTGAAGCCGAACGAACCACTGTATATCTGATGGCAAAAGTCCGCTACAGACGTTGGTGACGACGTTGGGCTGCAGCGCACGATCTCCTCGGTAGACGACCCGTGGTGAAGAATGCGAGCAGTCGCGCGGAGCACTTCCCAAAAACCTTATTCGCCCTATCCCAGTGCAGGATCGCAAGGGCGAGCGGTTTCGGAGACCTACTCTCCCGATCGTCGGTGCACACCGGCGCTCGGGATGGAGTAGACTAGAAGGTGGTGCAAAGAACGCGAACGTGGGAACGATCTGATCGTGGGATGCCCTGCCGTACCGCAGACGCCCGTATTTATAGAGTCCCACAGAGGCGGTTCGTATGCAATCTGGAGGGTCCGGATCCGAACTGACTCCGCAGTCATAGACACGTCCGTCTCCAACGACTTGGACTCTGACTCGGTAGCCCCGAAAATTCGGAGGCCCAAAAGCCCAAAGCCCAATTATATTATCTGCAAAAATATAAAATCTAGGCTCGGCTCGAGGCTCGAATTCACACGAACACATGCGTGTGCACGCATGCGTGCGCGTGCGCGGGGCGGGGCGAGGCGAGGCGTGGCGTGGTGTGGTGAGGCGAGCGAGCGAGCGAGGAGGAGGAGGAGGAGGAGCGCACATGGGCCATCCCTCTCTTCCTATCTTCTCTCTCACTCAAGGAGTGGAAGATCAACCTTTCTTTTATGTAGGGGTTGCTCCACTTTCCATGTGGGACTAATCATTTAGTACCACTCCCTCTTGCTCTAATGGGCCTTTGAGATTTATTGGGAATTAATTCTGAATATTATGTGGGCCAAGCCCATTTATTCCAACAACCCCCCACCAGATCTCAATGCTATTATGAGAGAGATCATTCTTGTTCCTTGTTTGATATACTAGTGTTTCGGCAGAGACTGTGAAGTTGAACTTCTGCCTAGATCCTCAAGTTTCATCAGATCACAACTTGAACAATGGACTACGCCTTGAATTGCAAGTTTTGTGTGAACTAACTTCACTTAAAGACCATTACCAGTACTTGACTACCAGTAGTCTACCCCGCGGGTGGAGCATATGCATCGTACTCCCTGGTCTCTTCATGAGCTTTCCAGAGATCACCCAAATCTCACAGACTGCGACGTTAGACAATCGGAGCTCATATAGGTGTGTTTTCTTCAAGACTGCCCTGTAGGACGACATTTGCTACACATAGCCAACAGAAACACATTAAGGCAAATTGCCAACCCGCCTTACAGATTGAGAGTACAAGTGTGCATCTTCACATAGAGAAGGTATAAAGGAAGTACTCTCCTCGGTGAATCACTAGCTTATTTTCTCATGTCCTAATTCACGGGATCTCCGATCACATAGGATGAATTACTACTATGGTGTCACATCAATGGGTCTCAAACCCATCTCTCTCGATGCACTTTCTATCACATTACGTGATAGACCCTTCATAAAGGGATCTGCTAGATTTTTGTCTGTTTGTATGTACGAAATAGTAATAACTCTGGAGTTTCTCATTTTCCTGATAGTTTTTAAACGACTCTTGCCGTGTCTTGATGATTTTGCATTATCCTTAGAACTGGTCACTTTGGCAATCACCGTCTGATTGTCATAGTTCATAAGGATTACTGGCAATAGTTTCTCAACTACAGGCAAATCATCAAGAGCTCTCGCAGCCATTCTGCCTCTGCAGTTGCTGTCTCTAAAGCAGTGAGTTCTGCTTCCGTGGTTGACCTCGTCAAAATGGTCTGTTTGCATGACCTCCATGATATGGCGCCAACAACTAGAGTGAACACATATCCACTCATGGCATAGAGTTCATCAACATCAGAGATCTAGTTCAAATCACTATAACCCTTAGGCACGACCGAATGCCCAGTATAGTGAATTCCATAACTCATTGTACCTCTCAAGTAGCGCTTAACCCTTTCAAGTGCATGCCAATGATCTGTACCCGGGTTTGACATGAACCTTCTTAGTTTGCTCACAACAAACGAGATATCAGGACGGGTTGCGCTAGCTAAGTACATGAGTGAACCGATCATCTGAGAATATCTGAGTTGATCTCTTGACTCTTTCTTGTTCTTTCTAAGTATCACGTTGGGATCATAAGGCGTTGGAGAAATCTTGCTATCCATAAAGCCGAACCGGCTCAATATTTTCTCAACATAGTGGGATTGACTTAAAGTAATTCCACTCTCATCCTTATTCAGCTTAATGTTCAAAATAACATTAGCTTCTCTCAGATCTTTCATATCAAAACACTTTGATAGAAAAGACTTGACCTCAGAAATTATATTAATGCTCGTACCAAAAATGAGTATATTATCTACATACAAGCATAATATAACGCTATCGCCCCCACCATGGCGATAGTACACGCACCGATCAGCCTCATTAATGACAAAGCCCGTAGACGTCAAAGTACTATCGAACTTCTCATGCCATTGCTTAGGTGCTTGTTTCAGGCCATACAAGGATTTAAACAATTTGCACAGCTTTGTCTCTTCACCTTTTACTACGAACCCATCAGGTTGTTCCATATAAATCTCCTCTTCCAGCTCTCCGTTCACGAAAGCTGTCTTTACATCCATTCGATGGATGATTAGACCATAAGAGGCAGCCAAAGAAAGTAGTACATGAATTGTCGTCATTCTGGCGACAGGTGAATAGGTGTCAAAATAGTCTTCACCTTACTTTTGAGTATAGCCCTTTGCAACTAGTCTTGCCTTGTACTTTTCAATAGTACCGTCATGCCTAAGCTTCTTCTTGAACACCCACTTGCAGCCTACTAGTTTGCACCCGTATGACCATTCAGTTAACTCTCAGGTTCTATTAGAAAGAATTGAGTTCATGTCACTATGAACTGCTTCTTTCCAGTCATCTGTATCAGGTGATGCATATGCCTCTGCTACGGATCTAGGAGTATTGTCCACAAGGTAGACAATGAAATCATCACCGAAGGATTTTGCAATCCGTGATCTCTTACTCGACTGAGTTATTTCATTGTGTTCCTCCTCTGGGACATTCTCAAACGGTGTATCAAGAAACTCGCTAGTTGTGGTGGATTCAGGACAAATTTCAGAAGAGATCCTAGCAGTGCTATGCATATCTTTCATAGGAAAAATATTCTCAAAAAATGTTGCATTATGAGATTCCATAATAGTATCAACATGCATATCAGGTACCTCAGATTTAACTACTAAAAATCTATATGCGATGCTCCGATGAGCATAGCCTAGAAAGATACAATCCACTGTCTTTGGTCTCAGCTTGCGTTTCTTGGTAATTGGAACATTGAACTTTGCCAAACATCCCCAAGTACGCAAGTATGAAAGTGATGGTTTTCTCCCAACCCACACCTCATAAGGGGTTTTCTCTTTATTCTTGTTTGGAAGGCGGTTTAGGACATGACATGAAGTCAATAGAGCCTCCCCCCACCACGCCTTAGATAAACCGGACGTGTCTAACATGGCATTCATCAAGTCACACAATGTGCGTTTTTTCCTCTCGGCTACCCCGTTTGATTGGGGTGAATAGGGATGTGTCCTCTCATGTATAATATCGTGTTCCGCACAAAAATCATCAAATATTTTGGGAAAAATACTCACCATCATGATTTTATCTAAGACGTTTGATCTTTCTCTCTAATTGAGTTTCTACTTCAGATTTATAGATTTTAAAGTAGTCTAAAACTTCATCTTTAGTTTGCAACAAGTAAACATAGCAGAATCTAGTAGAATCGTCTATTAATGTCATAAAATATTTCTTTCCACCTTTTGTCAACAGACCATTCATCTCGCATAGATCAGAATGTATGAGTTCTAATGGTGCCAAGTTTCTCTCCTCAGCTGCCTTGTGAGGCTTTCGAGGTTGCTTTGACAGCACACAACTATGGCACTTAAAACCTTTGATAATAGTGAATTCCAGAATTAATTTGAGACTAGATAGCCGATTCATTAAACCAAAATTAACGTGACATAAACGAGAATGCCAAAAACTTGCATCATCATTAATACCGCCACAAATATGGTTTACTGACTTATTATTAAACTCCGAAAGAGAAAAGTGGAACAGGCCTCCACATTCATAGTCTTTACCAATAAATTGTCCATGCTTAGACACAACAATTTTATTGGACTCTAAAACTACTTTAAACCCATCTTTGCATAGAAGGGTACCGCTAACAAGATTCTTGTTCATAGTAGGGACATGTTGCACCTTCTTCAACTGGACAATCTTTCCCGAAGCGAACTTCAGATCGACCGTGCCAACACCACGAACAGAAACATGTGACCTATTCCCCATTTGGACGGCGGAATCCCGGACAAACTGGTAAGAAGTAAACATGGACATGTCAGAACATACATGAACATTAGCACCCGTATCAGACCACCAAGATGGTGTTTGAGAAACAAAAAGAACAGTAAAGGAATTACCGTACCCATCTGCATTGCTGGATGTCACGATGTTGACATTCTTTTTTCTTTGCAATCTGTCCTCTCAGGACAGCTCTTGGAAATATGTCTCTGCTCCCCACAGGTGTAGCAGCAGCCATCATTGGCTTTGTTTGATTTCTTCTTCTTGAAAGCAGTAGTTTTGTTTGGCTTGAATAGAGACTTGTTCCCTTTGTTATTGACATTGGGTTTCTACACCATATTAGCATTGGCACTAGATTGACCCTCTCCTCCTTTCTCAGCAACATCCTTAGCCCGAGCCTTCTCCTCAACATCAAGAGATGCTATTAGGTTTTCAACTGATATTTCCTATCTCTTGTGTTTGAGAGCTGAGGCGAAGTTCCTCCACGATGGAGGTAACTTTGCAATAATGCACCCAACCACAAACTTTTCGGGTAAAGAACACTTAAGGAGATTGAGCTCCCTCGCAAGACACTGTATTTTATGAGCTTGTTCAACTACAGGACGGTTGTTAACCATCTTGTAGTCATGAAAATTCTCCATGATATAAAGTTCACCGCCTGTATCGGTTGCACCATACTTGGCGTTAAGTGCATCCCAGAGCTCCTTACCATCTGTGACTGTCAGGTAGACATTACAGAGTTTATTATTAAGAACACTTAAGATGCATCCTCTTAGGGCAGAATGGCTTCCTCGAACTTTGTCTGTTCTTCAACAGACAAAGGACCTTGAGGCCTACCCTCGGTTACCCAGAAGATCTTAATAGATTGGAGCCAGAGCGTGGCCTTAACTTGCCACCTCTTGAAGTGCATGCTAGAGAATTTCTCCGGCCTCAGTGCATCGGCCAAAGTCATCATGTTCAACTCAGGAAATTGCCTATTAAGGTTTTTGGATTGTTAGAAAATAGGAGGCAATTTACTGAACAATTCCGGAAGAACACGAGAAAAAAAGCAACGATCGGCAGACAGACGGGACGAGAAATAACGCGTACCGATTTGAAGCCGAACGAAATGTTGTAGATCTGACAGCTAAAGTCCGCTGCAGACGTTGGTGACGACGTTGGGCCGTAGCGCCCGATCTCCTCGGTAGACGACCCGTGGTGAAGAATGCAAGAAGTCGCACAGAGCGCTTTGCAAAAACCTTATTCGCTCTCTCCCAGTGCAGGATCGCAAGGGCGAGCGGTTCCGGAGACCTGCTCTCCCGATCGTCGATGCACGCCGGCGCTCGGGATGGAGTAGACTAGAAGGCGACGCAAAGAACGCGAACGTGGGAACGATCTAATCGTGGGATGCCATGCCGTACCGCGGACACCCGTATTTATAGTCCCACGGAGGCAGTTCATATGCGATCCGGAGGGTCCGGATACGAACTGACTCCGCAATCGTAGATGCGTCCGTCTCCAACGACTTGGACTCTGACTCGGTAGCCCCAAAATTTCGGAGGCCCAAAATCCCAAAGCTCAATTATATTTTCTGCAAAAATATAAAATCTGGGCTCAGCTCGAGGCTCGAATTCACACGAACACATGAGCGCGCGTGCGCATGCGTGTGCGGGGCGAGGCGAGGCGAGGCGTGGCGAGGCGAGCGAGCGAGGTGGAGGAGTGCGCGTGGTCCACCCCTCTCTTCCTCTCTTCTCTCTCACTCAAGGAGTGAAAGAGCAACCTCCCTTTTATGTAGGGGTTGCTCCACTTCCACTTCCCATGTGGGACTAATCATTTAGTACCACTCCCTCTTACCCTAATGAGCCTTTGAGATTTATTGGGAATTAATTCTGAATATTATGTGGGTCAAGCCCATTTATTCCAACAATTCCCCACCAGATCTCAATGCCATTAGGAGAGAGATCATTCTCGTTCTTTGTTTGATATACTAGTATTTTGGCAGAGACTGTGAAGTTGAACTTCTATCTAGGTCTTCAAATTTTATCAGGTCACAACTTGAACAATGGACTACGTCTTAATTTGCAAGTTTTGCGTGAACTGACTTCACTCAAAGATCATTACCAGTACTTGACTACCAGTAGTCTACCTCACAGGTGGAGCATATGCGTCGTACTCCCTGGTCTCCTCATGAGCTTTCCAGACATCACCCAAATCTCATAGACTGCGACGTCAGACAGTCGGAGCTCATATAGGTGTGTTTTCTTCAAGACTGCCCTGTAGGACGGCATCTTTGCTACACATAGTCAACAGAAACATATTAAGGCAATTGCCAACCTGCTTTACAGATTGAGAGTACAAGTGTGCATCTTCACATAGAGAGGGTATAAAGGAAGTACTCTCCTCGGTGAACCACTAGCTTATTTTCCCATGTCCTAATTCACGGGATCTCCGATCACATAGGCTGTGTTACTACTATGGTGTCACATCAATGGGTCTCAAACACATCTCTCTCAATGCACTTTCTATCACATCACGTGATAGACCCTTCGTAAATGGCTCTGCCAGATTTTTGTCTGTTTGTATGTACGAAACAGTAATAACTCCGGAGTTTCTCATTTTCCTGACAGATTTTAAACGTCTCTTGACGTGTCTTGATAATTTTGCATTATCCTTAGAACTGGTCACTTTGGCAATCATTATCTAATTGTCACTGTCCATAAGGATTGTCGGTAATGGTTTCTCAACTACAGGAAAATCCATCAAGAGCTCTCGCAGCTATTCTGCCTCTGCAGTTGCTATCTCTAAAGCAGTGAATTCTGCTTCCATGGTTGACCTCGTCAAAATGGTCTGTTTGCAAGACCTCCATGATATAGCGCCACCAGCTAGAGTGAACGCATATCCACTCTTGGCATAGAGTTCATCAACATCAGAGATCTAGTTCGAATCACTATAACCCTCACGTACGGCCGGATGCCCAATATAGTCAATTCCATAACTCATTGTACCTCTCAAGTAGCGCATAACCCTTTCAAGTGCATGACAATGATCTGTACCCGTGTTTGACATGAACCCGCTCAGTTTGCTCACAGCAAACGGGATATCAGGACGGATTGCACTAGCTAAGTACATGAGTGAACCGATGATCTAAGGATATCTGAGTTGATCTCTTGACTCTTTCTTGTTCTTTCTAAGTATCACGTTGGGATCATACACTACAGGAATATCGATCACTTACGTCGGCCAGGGCAACTTACGTCGGCCAGCCGACGTAAGTAAGTAACTTACGTCGGCTACTGGCAGCCGACGTAAGTCAAATAAATTACGTCGGTCGACCGACGTAAGTAAAGAGACCGACAGTAATAAAAATTACCTACGTCGGCCTCGGCCAAGAGCCGACGTAATTAAGGAGACCGACGTAATTTAGCCCTAACTTACGTCGGCCGCGAAGTGGGCCGACGTAAGTTAAATAAGCCGACGTAAGTTATTGTTTAACCTAAACGCGCGAGCGGTGCTCGCCTTCATTTCACGCGCCTTCCCCCCGAGCCGCCTGCCCCGCCGCCGCCGCCGCCTGCCCCCCGAGCCACCGCCCCGCCGCCTCTCCCCGTCGCCGCCCCGCCGCCGGCACGCCGCCCCGCCGTCGCCGCCCGACCGCCCCCCGCCTCCCAGCCGCGGCCCCGCCCCTCCGGCGCCGCCCCGACCCGCCGGCACCCGACCCCGAGCCACCGCCCCGCCTCCTGCTCCCCCTCGCCGCCCCACCGTTGCCGCCCGGCCGCCACCCGCCTCCCGGCCGCGGCCCCGCCCCTCCGGCGCCACCCCGACCCGCTGGCACCCGACCCCGAGCCGCCGCCCCGCCGCCTGCTCCCCCTCGCCGCCCCGCCGTCGCCGCCCGGCCGCCACCCGCCTCCCGCCCGCTGCCCCGCCCCCGCGGCGCCGCCCCGACCCGCGCAGCCCCGACCCCGAGCCCGAGCCGCCGCCGCCCCGACCTCGAGCCACCGCTGCCCCGACTGCCCCCGTGCCATCGCCCCGACCCCGAGCCGCTCCGACCGCCTTGCTGCCGGCTCGCCGTCGCCGCCCCTGCGCCACCCGACTCCGCCGCCGATCTTCGTTGTAAGTATTTTCTCGCCTCATGCATTTACTTTAATTAAATTGCTGTCATTTGAATTAAATTTCTCTCATTTGAATTATGGTTATGTTTAGGTTTATTGAATTGCTCTTATGGTTATGTTTAGGTTTATTGAATTGCTCTCATTTGAATTATGGTTATGTTTAGGTTTTGAATTGCTCGCATTTGAATTATGGTTATGTTTAGGTTTATTGAATTGCTCTCATTTGAATTATGGTTATGTTTAGGTTTATTGAATTGCTCTCATTTGAATTGAATTGCTTATGTTAGAATTGAGTTGATAAATTGATGAATTACAATGGATAATTGTTATGTTTAGGTTTATTTGAATTGCTTAGTTTTTTGAATTATGGTTACAATTTTAATTTTGATTGCTTGAGTGTTCAAGTACTATATAAACATAAATGGCCAGACCGACGTAAGTTAAACCACTTAACTTACGTCGGTTTGCCCTGGCCGACGTAAGTAACAGCACTTAACTTACGTCGGCCTGCCCAAGCCGACGTAAGTCATCCAGCCCAGCCCAAGGCCCATCTCGAGGGTGAACTTACGTCGGCTCCTGCAGACCGACGTAATTAAGGTAACTTACGTCGGTGGCCGACGTAAGTTACCTTAATTACGTCCAAAACCCTACGTCGGCTGAAAGCCGACGTAATTAAGCAAAAACCGATGTAATTAAGTTAATTACGTCGGTTTAAGCCTAACTTACGTCGGCTTTGGCCGACGTAAGTGACCGGTATTCCTGTAGTGATAAGGCGTTGGAGAAATCTTGCTATCCATAAAGCTGAACCGGCTCAAGATTTTCTCAACATAGTGGGATTGACTTAAAGTAATTCTACTCTCATCCTTATTCAGCTTAATGTTCAAAATAACATTAGCTTCTCCCAGATCTTTCATATCAAAACACTTTGATAGAAAAGACTTGACCTCAGAAATTATATTAATGCTCGTACCAAAAATAAGTATATCATCTACATACAAGCATAATATAATGCTATCGCCCCCACCATGGCGATAGTACACACACCGATCAGCCTCATTAATGACAAAGCCCACAGACGTCAAAGTACTATCGAACTTCTCATGCCATTGCTTAGGTGCTTGTTTCAGACGATACAAGGATTTCTCCAGTCGTAGACGCGTCCGTCTCCAACGACTTGGACTTTGACTCAGTAGCCCCAAAAATTCGGAGGCCCAAAAGCCCAATTATATTTTCTGCAAAAATATAAAATCTGGGCTCGGCTCGAGACTCGAATTCACACGAACGCGCGCGGCGAGGCGAGGCGAGGCGTGGCGTGACGAGCGAGGAGGAGGAGGAGGAGGAGCGCGCGTGGGCCACCCCTCTCTTCCTCTCTTCTCTCTCACTCAAGGAGTGGAAGAGCAACCTCCCTTTTATATAGGAGTTGCTCCACTTCCACTTCCCATATGGAAATAATCATTTAATACCACTCTCTCTTGCCCTAATGGGCCTTTGAGATTTATTGGGAATTAATTCTGAATATTACGTAGGCCAAACCTATTTATTCCAACACCAGTATATGGTCAAATCAACCAAGCAAACGTTCAACATATTTCCAAGGTAAAAACAAAGTATAGTAACAAGTGTCTATCCAGTGTGATGCATAAATCTAAAATACCATAGTCGCAACCCAAATAGAGTACGGTTCACCGATGCCAACGTGTTACCTTGCCGACAGATTAATAAGTATGATAACAAATCATCGATAGAATAGAACAGTCACTTGGCTTTTAATTACTTACTTAGGACACTAACAATCCTTCTGACACCAGTATCCCCGTGTCAGAGAAAGTGCCCGGCGCTAATCATTTCTGCAGCAAAGATCCAGCACCAGCAGCAGGTCGTGACTTTACAAGTAATCTAATCCACACATCCGTAAGTACATGCATGCTCGGTGCGCCAGCAGCGCGCGCCACCGGCAGAACAGCCTGTAGCTTTGTGTCGCATCGATCGCCCGGCCCTGCATGTTACGTTAAACCCTTTTCCACATTGTATATTCACGTGCATGCATGAGCCCGGCCGTGCTTGGTGCTTTGGTTCCGTCTCGTCATCATGCTTGCCGCGTCCCTCCATGTGCGAGCCGCCCCCTCGTTATCTGATGCTTTATCGGAACATCAATCATTAAAAAGAGCTGATTAACAACTGTGTTTAGCGTCTCGTGCTTTAACTTCAGTCACGTCTGTCTGTCTAAACCTTGGCGTGTCAGTACTATATAGTGTTTGTTTCGATCAGTACCGTACTTCCTGTGTTTGCAGATATTTGACGCCGACCGGAGCTTGGCCAGTACAAACTCGTGGAACCCACCTATCAGCTACAGTGCAGTTACTAAAAAGGATTTGAGTCCAGTACAAACAGGCCGAGGCGAAAACGGCCAGGCGAAAGAAAAGTGAGTTGGAAGCCCGAGCCGAGGAAACCCAGCACGTGCACCCGGGAATCAACTGGGCCCCACGCGCAGCTACGTGTCAAAAGAGGGCGGCAGTGGGCCAAACACCGGAACCCCCGACCGCACAGCCGAAAGAGCTGCCCGGCCTGGGGGCCCGCAGGAGGAGCCCGACGGCGACCTGTCTACCCCAGTCCCCAGCTAGGCCCAGCCCGATCCCTCACGTGAGCTCGCTCTGCCTCTGCTTCCCCCGTACATGGTGCTGGTGAGCCACTGTTCCTGACCTGCCGTGACGACCTCGCCTCTCCGCTCTGGCGCCGACGCAGCGGGTGCCGGCACCGGTGGGGTTCGGAGCGGGAATGAAATCTCCTGCAGTAACTGCACTGCAGTTACTGCAGCTGACTGGTGGGGCCAGGGGGCGTGGGGCTCACCTGTCAGCTGCAGTAACTGCAGTGCAGTTACTGTAGAGGATTTGAGTCTAGATCGGTCGTTGTTTCACGCGTGCTTTGGCAAGATCGGGCTTGGACCTGCCGGGTACGGGGCCAGGGAATCAGGGGGAAGAACAGTGGCCGAGCTTTTCGGCCTTTTGGCAGGATGCACTGGGGGGAAAGGTTCGTTCGCCCTGTTGGGTTGGGTCCAGGGAGGAGGAAACTGAGACGTGACGCGCGCACGCGGCACGCGGCAGCGCCTTCCGCCCTTCTCCTTTCCCTCATCACCATTCACCGCCAAGCACATGAGAGGCTACCGCGCCTATCCACGCTCATACTTATACACTATTCTTATACTATTTTTACAGTATTTCTTCTAAATTTACATATATTTAATATGTTTTACAGTACATCACTGCGAAGACGTGAGAACAAACCCTACTCGTCTTCGCGTTCTCGTGAAAACTTTTGCCATCCTTATCTACTGTTTAATCTCCGGGTTTCCTTATGTAGCGGGCCAACGAAATGGACTCCATGAAATGAAAGCGTACACAAGATTGCCCAGCCCATCTTAGGATAAGACCGTGGACTTGGGCTAAATATAAAAAAGGCCCAACAAATTCAGAAACCCAAAATCGTCCAAAGTCAATCTTGCTTTCTTGCCCGTGCAAAGCGTGACATGAGCTGACGGCCATCTCGTCCTCTTCTGCGAAAGCTTGCTAAGACTTCAGCATCTCTGTTCGTCCAGTTGTTCAAGCTCTTACGCTTTATTTGTCAGATCAATCCTAATCCTGACTCGACCAAAACTAACTATGTCATGGCTGCAGAAGACGGCGTGCAGTTGCCGACCAGTGCAAAAACCACTCGCATCACTC
Organism: Tuctoria greenei; assembly: GCA_036927565.1. Classification (NCBI taxonomy): domain Eukaryota; kingdom Viridiplantae; phylum Streptophyta; class Magnoliopsida; order Poales; family Poaceae; genus Tuctoria; species Tuctoria greenei. The sequence goes on from JAYESD010000005.1 coordinate 7,999,827, forward strand.
GTCAGCGCTAGCTTTCGGTTAACTGCTTTCCTTCGAGCAGCGTCTCTTCCAGCTCGTCGCGCGATCGCCTTTGTGACGCTGTCAGCGGACGGCGCATTTGTCAACCCGAATGCACGGCTGGGTCGGCAGCCGGTTCGTCGTGTTTATTGTTTGCCCGGTTCAGCCGAGAGAATTTTACACCAATGACAAAAAAAATCTCGCAGCTAGAGAAAGCCCCAGAGATAAAAAGTCATGGAACCTTTTGCTATTCTCAGCCATGGCTAAAAGGAAAGGATCCCGTCGCGGCAGCTGTCCCCAGCTCAGCGACGACTCTCAGGGCTATATCAGAAGAAGCGGCGGTCGTGGTGAAACCACGGTTATTCGTTTAACCCGTCCCTTGGGTCGAGGGCGAGTTAAGCCTGTAACTGGGGGGAGACGGAGAGCGCCGCGTCGCGTCACTTGCGTGGCGGCCAATCGCGACCGTCCGTCGGGTCGGCTGACGGCGGCGGCCGGACCCCCTCCTCTCCGGCCCTGGCTGGTCCCGCCTGCCGGAAGAGGCGGGTCCTCCCTCGCCGCCACCCGGCACGGCTGCCTGCCCCTGACCCGCCGGTGAGTTTCCGTTCCTCTCATCGCGTGGTGCGGACCGATCAGTGTGGATGGTTGGATTGCGAGATAGGGAAACTTTTAGCATTTTCTGAGATTTTTTTGGGTGTTTCCCTTAGGGTTTGTTGAGCAGGGACAGGTCTGAAGGTGTTGATGCAAGCTTCAGAATACCAAATTTTATTTAGACCGAGAAGCCTCACTGACATGTTTGCGCTCAAGGATACAAATAATTCGATCATTTTGATGTCTGGATTCTTATGCTTAATGTAAGAAAATGGAAGTTGCTGAATTGAAATTATATTTTGTTGAGAACAACACGCAAAAGATTTCCACATTTCATTAAGGATAGAACAATTTATTGTCATGCTTAAGGCCCTGTTTGGCACAACTCGAACTTGTTACAAAAGCAGTTTGTTTGAAAAGTTGGTGGAAAACAGCTTCTGTTTATATGCTGTTTTTAGTTTAGAGAAGCAGCTGAACTAATAAGCTATTACAGAAGCTTCCCGTTTGACACACCCTCTGCTTATTTTTATTAAGAAGCTGCAGCAGAAGTTGTGCCAAACAGGGCTTAAACTTTCTGCAGTCTGGACATCTGTAAGGCCGCATTTCTCGGCGTGGTTGTGAGCCCCAACCCAATGCCCATAGTCACGTGCAGTTCTGCTATGATCTGAGTGGATGGGTGAATTTTGCTTGGCTAGGTTGCTACTGCAGATTGTGCTGTTCATTTTTCTTTAACGATTAATTTTATGCAAGTCTGAATAATGAATGGATGGGATGGATTTTCTGAACAGGGAGGGTTATTAGAGTTTTTAGTAAAATTTCTGGGATATATTTTATAGTTCTTTTTATCTATGGGAGTTATTAGAGTGGATGGGGTTATTTGTTTTATGTGGAGTGTGACAGCGTGGGGATGGTAAATCCATTTCGTCAAATACTTACCAGTGAAATTGGAGAGATAAGTTATGGAGATGCTGATTGCTGTAATCCATCCTGCACGTGTGTTGAATCAGTGAATCCATATTCATTGCATCGTGTTAAATAATTGGAATTTTATATTATGACTCTCCGTTTATATTATCAGTAGCCCTTAGGGTTGAAGTCATATACTGAGATCTGTTGTTTTACTAAAATTTATTGACCTTGTGTGTTTCTTATTCATATATTATTCAACATATAACTATATAAGCTCTGAAGAACTGTGAATTTTGCAATATACTAAGTTTTTGTTTCTCCCTCTTCCACAGGACCTATGCCAGTTAATTATTTAGCAACTAGAGCTCAGCGTCAGATGTTGTAGCATCAGAATATGTGCCCTTGGTGTGTCAATTACGTGAAGAATTAAACAACAACCACTATAATTTGGTCCACTTGATTACTCAAGTAGTGCTTGCCGGTTCCTGTATCCATCTATGTCTCAAAACTTTGGTAGTCCTGTTCATACACAGATGGCTGTTGCAATTCTGGATCAGAGCCTGAGCAGTGGTTACCCCTTGAAGAAAATAATTGAGGGGCAATCACTTAGTTGTAAGCGTTTGTTTGTCCAAACTGACAATGGTTCTGTCCTGGGCATTGAACTAGAGCCAGGAGAAAATGTGCACACAATAAAAAAGAAGCTGCAGACAGCCCTTAATATATCCACTGAGGGATGTTCACTGACATTCGGTGATCAAGTTTTAAAAAATGACCTCAGCTGCATCCGGAATGGCTCACCATTGCTTCTCACAAGGAATCACATGCATAGAAGCTGCTCCACTCCTTGCCTCTCTCCTAAAGGAAAGGATGTTAAGCAGCATGATGGGAGCAGAGTTATTGAAATCCTGGGGTGTTCAAGCCCTTCTACTACAATGAAGCAGTTGGCTAATGATATTATTGAGGGAATTAGAAACGGTGTTGAACCGATAGCTGTTAGTGGTGGGATGGGTGGCGCCTACTACTTCATGGACATGTGGGGTCAATGTGTTGCAATTGTTAAACCAACTGACGAGGAACCTTTTGCTCCAAATAATCCTAAAGGTTTTGTGGGGAAGTCTCTTGGGCAGCCAGGCCTTAAAAGATCAGTACGTGTTGGTGAGACAGGATTCAGAGAGGTTGCTGCATATCTTCTTGACCACAAAAATTTTGCAAATGTACCTCCTACTATGTTGGTAAAAATTACCCACGCTGTGTTCCATGTGAATGAAGGCATTGAATGCAAAAATAAAATCAGCAAGAACAGATCAGATGCTCATCATAAGATTGCGTCATTGCAGCAGTTCATCCCCCATGACTATGATGCCAGTGATCATGGAACATCTTGCTTTCCTGTCTCTGCCATTCACAGGATTGGCATACTTGATATCAGAATCTTCAACACAGACAGGCATGCTGGGAATCTTCTGGCCAGGAAGCTTGATACTGGATCTGGCAGATTTGAAGCACAGACAGAGCTCATTCCTATTGATCATGGCCTTTGCCTGCCTGAAACTTTGGAAGACCCTTACTTTGAGTGGATTCATTGGCCGCAAGCATCTATTCCTTTCTCTGAGGAAGAACTTGAGTACATTGCAAATTTGGACTCTGTAAAGGATGCTGAAATACTTCGCATGGAGCTGCCCATGATCCATGAGGCAAGTCTTAGGGTGCTGATCCTCTCAACAACATTTCTCAAAGAAGCTGCAGCTTATGGCCTCTGCTTGTCTGAGATTGGGGAGATGATGAGCAGGCAGTTCACTGGTAAAGAAGAGGAGCCAAGTGAGCTTGAGGTTCTGTGCCTGGAAGCAAGAAAATGGATTGAGGAAAGAGAATTGATTCTTCCAGTCGCTGACATTGAAGAAGATGACGATGATGATGTAGAGTTCACCCAGTTCAATTTTGACTCTGAAGATGATTCAGCTCCATCTGAAGTATCATTTCTTGACAAGTTTGGATCTATGGGTGTGAGTTGCGGAAACATATTAGCAAAACTAACTGAGGTCAACGAAAATGATGGTGAAGCTGAGGAAGACCAAAACGAGGTGAGCCTGGAGGATGTCGGCACCATTACCAATCCAGTTTCTAAATGGACTCCTTCCACCTCCAAATTGTCCGACTCTCTTAAGGGACTTTGCTTCAGGGGTAGCAGCAATTGCCACGTTGGGGTCCCTATGAACAGGGTGAGTAATAAAGCTGACAAAATTTATAGTGGATATAGTAGCGAGCATCAGTCTGGAGGTTGCAGTGCAAATGAGATGCTCCCTCCCAGCTCAAGTTTTGTGAAGCTGTCAGACTTGAGTGCCAATGAATGGAGTGCATTCCTTGAAAAGTTCCAGGAGTTGCTCCCATACATGTTCCATGACAGGAAGCAAAGTGCAGCCCACAGACCATGGCTTACGCTGAGGCTGGGCACTTCTTGCCAGTTTTGAGAACAGCACGGATATGATTCAAAGTAATGTAGGCCGAACCTGGGGCACACATCAGCAGGTGTCATCTGGCTTGGTAGTGGCTGTGATCATTCCATATAGGAGCACTATTGGAGTATTGGTAGGTGTAATGAGAATAAGACTGTTAGATATGGGTTTGCAGCAGAACTCTGTTGCATCTGCACATAGGTTTAAGGGTGGTGTGTTATGTCCGGTGTAGTGGGCATAATATGTGCTGTTGTGAGGGGGTGTGATGGCATTCCTAGTTTTTTGCCATTGTAAACTTTGCATATAAAGTTGTAAGGAAACATTTTGATAGTACTATGCACACACATATATCAGGTCTATTTCTGTTGCTTTTTGTTCTTTGGGTTGGGCAGGTACATCCAGTCACTGGTTGAATGATCATGAAAAACTTCATAAATATTGAAGAAATACACAGGTATGTTTCTGTTTGTGTATTAAAGAATATCACCTGCCCAACATTCTTGTGACTAAAGGCTTTATTGCTGCTCTTGCTGAACCTAGGAAAATTTTATTTATTACGTTTCTTTCATTGCTGCAGTTGCACCTTCATTTAATCTCACTCGGCAGTGGTCTACTCTTCTGGAATTTGAGAAGCAGTAGATATTCTACGACGCTTCTCTCTTCCATTTGCATTCTCTAGTCAGCACTGTTTTATTGTATTTTCTTAGCTGCATTAGCATTACTAAGTCATCCATTTCCAATTTCTTTTCAAGCCATTGTCTTCACAACACCCTCAACTTCCTCTAGGTACCATTCTGGTCTGCACTTATGTCTCTCCGGTTCTTATTATTTTTTATTACTCAATGTGAATTTTGCCGCAATGCTAATCCATTTGAATTAGTTTTACTCCTTTTTCTTACAGGATCGTGGAAGCAGCTTTTGTATTCAGGTAACAGCAGTGGTAAGCAAATCGTCTTGCCAAAATGTAAGAGGACAACATCATCTGTAGTTGCTGCATTGTTATAGATCGTAACGTTATAGGATGTTTAGAGAAATGCCATACATGCATAATCTATCTATTGGGCCTTGAAAATATGGTTCAGTTCTGATATGAAATCTTAATTAGGCCCAAATAAGGAAATTCTTATGCAAACTATTTACAGTTCTACCACTCCTTTTCAAGTGGGGAGAGAAATGGAAAACATTGCATCATCACTTAACAGTACCCTACAGATCCACACAGCGCAAAATTCAAGCAGAGGAAAAATAGCACAAAAAAGGTGTAATTTTTTTGCAATCGAACAAGCCATGGACTAGGTGGTGGCTATGCTGCGACGTTGGTAATGCCCCATGAGCGCTCAGCGAGGCGTACACACTCCGGGAAGCGGAAGCAGTCAACGAGATGGTCGATGACCATGCCAGAGGCCTGCATGAAGGAGTAGATGATGACGGGGCCGACGAGGCGGAATCCTCGCCGGACAAGGTCCTTGCTTACTGCCTCTGACTTCGGTGTCCTAAACGGGATGTACTTGTGATGCTTATACTTGCCCACCAGTGGTCGGTGGTTCATGTGCCCCCACATGTAACCGCTGAATGACCCAAATTCCTTCGCCACCTGCATGCACACATTTCTTGAGATTTATGCACCCAGTTCATCATGACCCACTGTTGTTGCTTCATTTTTGCAGCAATTCGTTTTTTAATTGAAGTTAAAAAACGACTCATTTTTTTCATCAGTGTTCATCATTGTAATCCGAGGTGAGTTGACCCATTCTGGATTCTATGGACTTGCCTTCTGAATGCACTTGGCGTTCTCCACAATGCACCGCACCCTGCACTCTGCTAGCTTGAGCTCCTTGTTGCCGCTTATCTCGGTGATATCATTCTCATTCATTTTTGCCACCACACCGGGATCAAAGTCCGCAAACACTTTCCTGAACCGGTCATGGCCATTATGTCATTCTAAGATAAAATTAAACTGAAGAATTCATTGCACACTGATGTGTGATGTCACAAAAATGTTTAGATAAGCACCTGTACATGTCTCTCCTCTTGAGTATCTCTGTCCAGTTGTGGTCTATGAGCATCCCTGACAGTGCCAGCAACTCGAAGAGATGACTGCAGTTCACCAAGACATAACCAAGATGAGCTGTTGATTTTTTTGAAGGCTGAACTATTGAGGTTTGAAAAAGTTCAGAATGGTAAGAGTGAAAGCTAGAAAAAGTGTGATAGGAAGTACTTGTCATTGAAGACAGGGACGCCCCAGCATTCGTCGTGGAACTGAACATATGCCTCATCTGCACAAAGGTGTAATTTTAGAAATTAGCTTTCTTGTCTTATTCTTCCTATTTATCCCTGGTTAATCCCTTTTCTCAACAAAATGGACCAAATTGGAGGTAAGTCCTTTTCTGATGAATTTGTCAACTGAATTATATTCTCCAAGTGACCACTGAAACTTTGTCAAATCAGTGTATCATCAGTCATTGATGTCGACTTGACCACTTCTTAAAGATGAATTTTGTCCCGTTGTCTAGTGAAAGTTTTTTTGTTGTTGTGGATAATTTTCTTTTCAAACTTATTCTGTCCAGAGGTTGGTGAAAAATAATTAATAATCTTTTGTTGCTTTGTTCAGTTATCCAATGTGCCATATATGCTTCTCCTGTGCAAAGAAACCGTTGTTCTCACAGACGGCAACTGCAACATACTGTTGTTAAATAGGATGAGATAACATTTTCTTACTAAAAGCTGTCCAACCAGGAGTAACGTCAAGCTCATGCATGTGAAACAAATGCATGAAGATAAGCAGTAAGCAATTCTTACCACTATTCTTGGTGATCCAACTGCACCTGTGCAAGCTCCCGGGCTCACTGCAGTCAAACTCTTCCTCCCCACCGTCAGCATCATGGTCACTAACTTTGTCATCTTCTCTCCTCTCCAGAGACACTAGTACATCACCCCAGGGGCTAAATGTGCCACCAAATAGCAGTGGCACCTTTGGCTCCCAGCTGGAGTTGGAGCTGCTGAGAGAGGAGTCGTTGGAGTTCTGTGAGAGGGAGAGGGATGATAATGTGAGGTTGGAGCTGCTCCTCTGGATGCCCAGAGGGTATATCCTCTGCATGTATTTGCTGCTTGCAGTATGGCTCATAGCCGCCTGCAGCTTCCTGTCTATGTTCTTCATGTGGCTAGGGCTCTTCTCAAATGCATGGTGCTGCCTGTTGTGTGCTGTGGTGAGCATTGTGCCAGGAGGCGGTGGTTTTGGAGGCAAACTATAACAGGGTGTCTGTCCCTCCCGTGGTTTGAAATTAATGTGTGAGATTGGGTATGGGAGGCTGTGGGTCTATTATAAGGGTTGAAAACTTGAAGGTCAAGATGCTGTGTCCTGGCCGGGCTTGTTTGGTAGCATATGGGCTTCATGGTAGCTGCTTGACAGCTTCCACTCGATCTTATTAAAAATATATGTGATGGCTGTGATATATTAGGGGTGGAAAATGTTGGTAGTTTAAGCATGGGGTTACACATGCTAGCATGGTTCCCTGTCAGGGGATTGCATGGCTCATTTCTTCCTATTACTCCTTTTCAGTAAATACATTTCGGTAACTCAGTTGATTTTATTCACAAGAAAATATTGGTTATTCAAATGTAGGTTAATTTAACATGCACACATGATGATACGTGTTATCTTTTCTTACTCGGTTTCCAACAGTAGAATAGACAGCTTCTAATTTCTTGCTGTGCATTGAATGGATTTATACTTCCTCCGTTCCAAAAAAAATTGTCATGTTATTGCAAAAAGAAGGATCTTTCAGTATCTTCTTACAATAAGTTTTGTTTTTCTCCACAGGCTAACGCTATAATACCTTGAAATTACTAGTATAGTGTTGCTTTTTCCCACATGCCATGATATACTAGTAATATCGTATTACTACTGTACCTTGACAACCTTGGAAAAACAGCTAGCTACGTTGATGAGTTCATCTCTTCTTTCAGGTTTGGTAATTCATCCAGATGATTCAACGATTACATGTGGCTAACTTCACTCTGCTTTTCTCTTTCAATTACCACCTTTCCGGTAGCTATACTTGGCTGAGAAATTCTGAGCTAGATGCAAAACCTTTTCAAAAGATGGTAACTTATTATTTTAGATACTAAAAATTGCTGGTCGTTTAAACATACACACCAAGGTACATTTGCTGTTGCAGATTGTATGGTTAATTCCGTCCTGGTTTTCTCTGTCATTAAGCTTTTAGGTTGTCTCAATGACCAGACAAAACAAAACCCGCGTCCTTTTTATGAATCGTGTAAAATATGATTCTCTTGATAGATTAATCCTAGAAAATGCTGACAGTTTGCAGGTACATTTGTTCCCTTGAACATCAAAATAGCATTCCCTCAGTTTTGTGGTCAGTTTTATCCAACTTATCTTTGTCATATGATGATTCTAGATATCTCTAGCAGTTTCCTGAGATTGGCTAATTTCAACACCAGTTAAAGCACTAATGGTGATTTCAGTACAACGAAATGTTTCCCCACTGCATGCATGGCTATGTTGATCCCTCACTTCTCTATCACCAGCACCGTTCAGTTTGGTAGTTATAAATTCATTGGCTTATTTTCAAACACTTCCTAGTCTATATACCGGAGGTCCTTGTGCTGATGGAGTAAGAAAGGAAAGCAATGCTCAAACCTGATTTTAGTAAAAACGGTGTTTTTCATGTTACCATGGTTCCTCAACTCTTCTTGAAATTCACAGCTAGTTCATCTCTGCAATCTCCGTTGTTGTAGGTTTTCTGTATTAGCACAATAAACACGTCGGTGTTGGCACTTTGTTGGTAAAAATGTAGCACTCAAGAAAATGAAAAGGCATTTTTATTTTACAACTGGGATCGGTGTACACTAATTGAAGGATATGGTTACATGGCTAACTTTATACTGCTTTTCTTTATTGATATTGGGTAGTAGCCTGTTTGTTCGCGTGCTGCTACAGCGGCTGCTTCTATGTTTGCTAATTTGTATTTAGGACCACAAATACACTTCCTCCATTCTAAAAATGAACTACAAAACGACATCTTTTTAGGACAAAGGGAGTATATATTTTTCCGTACATTTATTTGGAAGTATTATTTGATCATCACTTGTTCTGTTTGATTTCTTATTCGGTACTAGCAAAATTTGTTTTGTTTAGATCATAATCATGTGTTCTTTCCTTTAGTTGCGGGGTCACTACTCACTAGGGTTACAAGTGACCACCATTTGTCAAAAATGGACAAGGAAGTGCCATCTTTCTGTTCATATACAACCCAGCAGGCTAGGGAGAAGCTCAAGTTGTGCACATTTCTCATATGACCGCTTCTGGTGGAACATACCTGTCCATCAAAAAATTTTAAATTGGAAGCTAAGCTTGCGAGATGGCATCGGAGATCTGAAGTCTTTAGTTGCAGCGGTAGGCAGCGCAGCTGCCTGCATCACTTCTGAAGAGTTCCAAACCGCTCTAGTTATCAAGTTTCAAACACTCGCGCTCTGACTAATTCAGTGACACGACATAATGTATTGGGGATGGGTTCGTGCGGGTAAGACGAGTTTATCTAGCCAACTGAATAGCATATAAGAAAATAAAAAAAAAATCTCCCACTGTCTTGAACTTGTAGCCAATAATACAAATTGATTATATTCGAGCTGTTAACTTGTAATGCAACGCTAACAGCAAAGACTTGATCCATATATCTCGTGGATTGGTCTCGATCAGCATTTCGCCTCTTTCGTTCTTGATAAGGTGAAGGCTGACGAGTCCATGTCAGGGTTGTGCATTATTGTTTACTTAGCAGTGTAAGTGAAACTGTGCTTAACTTGCCCGCTCACCTAACGATACTAATACGGAGTGCTTCGATAGGTGAGGCTACCAAACCATCGTAGACTAATAACATGCTTGTACGGTTTGAGCATTTCGAGAAGAAATATTTGCCATGTATGTTATGTCTGCATTGCTTGTCTCATACAGCTCTTAATCATCGCCATCCAGATTAACGCGTGAGTTCGAGCAACACGGCATTATTCTTGGGCTCATGCCCTGTTAATTGTCCAGCTTCTTGGTACGCAAAAAGTTCGGCCACAGTTTTCAAAAGGTTTTACGTGAATAATTCAATTTTCAAGTATTCCTCCCTTATCTTTTCAATTGACGTTTCTGACAAAGATTTGAACTAAAAATGAGTTAGGTTTCTTGTACTAATGTCAATTAAAAGAATCTAGAGGGAGTAGTATTTTAATGCGCTCGCTAACCCAATTTTTTGTCAGGGAAACGAGGCCTGACGCTCGGGTTCTTGGTATCGCGTCGTGCCAACGGAACAGGCGCTCCGTCCTCCAAACTAACCTGAGCCAAGTGGCAATTTCTGAAAGCCTTCGGCTGCGCACCAGTCCTGAATTTCTCTGTCCTCGATCGATCTTTAAGTGGATCATCGAATCGGTGACCTGATAAATAAGCGTTTGGCAACGCATCAGGGCTTACTGAAGTTTAATGCAAATAATTGCTGACAGTTTAACTCTGTACGTACGCTACGCATAGTGGGCAATGCGGTTCCTTTTGTCTGAATGCAACAATACACCTATATCCTTTCTCTGACTCTGAAACGGAGTACAAGACTAATTCCGTCTCATTTAAACAGTGGCAGTACATCACTAGTCAGCCATCGAGATTCTTCCAAACCGATAGGATCACTCTCACGGACCAAATGTTTTTGGGCAAGATTGCAACACAAGAGTTTTATTTTTTGACTTCAATTTTCAGACCGTGCTTTTATGGCTACGAGACGGCATTGGTAGTTGAAACTTAAGAGTCCATAGCTGGCTTGTAGTTTCGGACGCCAGTGAGGTTCTAGGCTCTTCCTCCGTGTTCATGGCTAATTTCATCCCTCTTATCTCTGTCAAAATATCCTTTTCTCGGCTGTTGAAAAGCGCCGAATTAATTACTTCAGAAACATACAGCAGAAGTTTGATTTTTTTTGGAAAAGAAAAGTTTGAATTTTGAGCGGCATAGATATGTGGCTGGTTTTGCCCGGCTCTAGCCCTTTTGTTGTCACCGATGGCCTTTTTCACATTAAATTTGGGCATTTGTCTTGGCAAATACGGCTTGGAATTCAATAGCATCGCAGCAGCAGCTGGACCTGCAGCATCGTTCGGGTACTGCATGCATTGTGGAAGAAAACCTCTCATTTTGCGATCATTAAGCTGTTTTCACCACTCCACGACTTGCATATTGGTTGAGTGCTACGCAATCCAGTCAGGGCCTACACACTCGGTCACTCGCATCATGATACTATACATGCATATACGCGCCGTGAGCTCTCTTATTCCGGTCTAGTTGCGAGGTCACCAAGGTCTAGCAGTGACCTCTCGTCCATGCGGACAAGCAAGTACCATCTCTCATATATGTTCTTATCAACCTCAAGGTAACCTGAACGAAGATGCTCAACGAGAGAGAACCTGTCGTCGTCACACTTGCCGCACATATTCGCCGGCAGATCGAACAGGCCTTTCATTTCCATCGAGAGTTGCAGAAGTGGAAGCTAAGCTTGCTGGGGCCGGCAGCATGCATCGACCATCGGCATGCGATGTCCGAGCTGCACTCGCGTCGGCTACGATACACTTTGCCAAAGCTCTGCTAGGCCTAGGAGATTCGATTTGTCCTGGCGAAGCTGGCGATATATTCGAGCTCAAATCGCCTTCTCTCCCACCTAACGGCGGCGAAGCCAAACAAGCTCTCATCAGTCATCATGACTCTGCTCGCTGCTTCTTAGTGGCACTGCTTTTGGACGAATTTGACGTGGGAGCTGAGAGCCTGAGACCATGCACCTGACCACCGTACGCGACAAGCCTCCGAATAATACACAGCTTGCCCGCCGACAAGCTCACCTGAAACGCAATACACATACGCGTTGAGGTTGATTTGCTGATTGGTTTGGTTACGTACACATCCGAGCAAGAGGTTAATATAATGCGCTGCGTAACGTTGTTCGTGTGTATGCCTGGCCTGGCCAGTCTCGCGTCTACGATCCTGTTTAGCACAACTAGAATTTGTTACAAAAACAACTTGTTTGAAAAGCTGATGTAAAGCAGCTTCTGCTTATGTTATGCTTTTAGTTCATTTTGAGAAGCAGTTGAATACAGAAGTTTCTTGTTTGACACACTCTGAGCTTATTTTTATGAAGAAGCTACAGCAGAAGTTGTGCCAAACGGGGTCTAAGTTGGCGTCGCTTTTCACGTGGTTTTAATAGTTTCAATCCAGTTTCGCAGAAGCAACGGCCTCTTCGTTTACCATGGACCGGACGCGAACTTTTATTGCAGGCAGTAGTTCATGCAGGCATGATTGCGCGCGCATTTTGGCCTTATACTGACGCGTGCGTGTGGAGTGGTTTCTATACGAACTCGTGTCGATTTTTCTTTTGTATAACATCTTAATTTTATCTCTGAACTAGTCAAGTTTTTGTATGGAAGTTCTGCCTGAAGTTCTGGCTTGCATTTGGAGGGTGCCAGCACGAGCGAACGGGGTTCCGGGCCAACCTGGATTAATTGGCTATTCTCACGGTCAAAACCAAGCCCGTGCCTGTTCTTCCTCTGTCCTCGACTACCTGGACATAGCTCGTGGAATCATTGACCTGGAAACATATAGTACGCGTTTGGTGTTTGGCCACACGTACCTACGCATGCGTCAATCGGTAACGCCACAGTGGCTTCTTGATCGAAATTTAAATGTCGATAAAAAGCTGGCAGTTTAACAGTTTAAGCATAGTAGGTACCTGTAGCCTTATTCTCACCTTTAACATGTTTTATATATAATACACGATTAATCTGCTCTTGAGGTTCTTCCGGGAGTCATTCATTCAGGACCAAGTTTCATTCTTGCATCAATAGAATTCGTTCCATAGAAAATGAATTGCAGACAGTGAAACTCCTTAATTATATATGCTGCTTAGATTATATGGCTAGTAGCTACAAGTTAGCACTTGGTAGTTGACACTTAGGACTCCATAGCTAACACGTATAGTTTTGGACGCCAGTGAAGGTTCTAGGTTCTTCCTCGACGTACCTGGCTAATTTCATCTCTCTTATCTCTGTCAGAATTACCTTTCTCGGCAGTTCAAAAGTGCCGGATTAATTACTTCAGAAACAAACAGCAGAGGTCTGATCTTTGGGCTCCGTATATACGCGGCTGGTTTTGTCCAGCTTTTCATTGTCACCGATGGCCCTTTTTATCTTTGTTTTTTTCGTTGGAAATACGGCTTGCAGTTCAATCTTTTCAGCTGTGGAGTCCGTCGGGCATTGTTGCATATCGTAAAGTATTACTACATCCAGCTCAAGAGTCATATAATGGTTTTGGTAAAGCGTCGATCGAGTAGAATGCGACGCACATATTTGACATGTATACCGGACTAGAGCATGCAGGCAGAAACGCAGATAATCCGTGTGCCAATACACGAGGAACGTATGATCGTGTGCATTGTCGTGTGATCATACGCAGTGAGCTCTGATCTTCCCATCCCGTTTAGTTGCGACGTCGTCAGCAGCGTGTAGCAGTGACCTCTCGTCCCAACGGACAAAGAAGTGCCATCTCTCACTTTATAAACACGGAGCTGCAGTTCGTCCGTCCGGATACGCTCCATGCGTCGACAGTCACCACGCATGATTCCTATCGAGTGTCCTATTGACGCTAAGCTCACCTAAATAACTGAGAGCTAGGGTACGGTGCATGCGAGCTAATGAAACTCATCATGATCCCTTTAATTAGTGCATGCTGTGGCCATTTTGATGGATGCGTTTCCAGAACGGAGGATTATTACTTGGTTTAATTCGCATGCAGCATGACCCATACACGTAGCTACAGCTCAGCTGCCTTCAGAAACGGAGGATTCCTTTAAACCATACACGTAGATTTATAGCTTAGACGCGCCAAAGTGTGGCAAGTAGTTAAACTTAGGCTTAGACAAGTTAACTATCATTCAAACAGACTCTAAGGCCCTGTTTGGTACGGCTCCAGATTCACACGGAATCAGAAACATTTCAGTTCCAATGCAGAAACAGTTTCAGACTTTGGAATAGAATCACTTTAGAAACTGTTTAGCTAGCATATCTGTTTCAGTTTCAGGAGAGAGGAGAGAAATGCTGAATTGACCCATTTAACCCTGGCTGGTTTGTGGTTATTCTTCATTTATGTTTGTGATTATGTAATGACGTTGATAATACAAAGAAAAGGTAGCCTCCGGTCGTAATGTTGACCCCTAGTGAGAACGTTGTAACATATCATGGCTGATATTTGGTTCCTGTAAGTCTTTATTTTGTTTGTATTACCACGTTGACGAGTTAAGAAAAAAAACAAAGATAAAAAATTTTGGCCAATAATCTGAAGCATTCTAAGGTGGTGGCAAATCTTCGTAATTTTTTTAGAACTTAGACCCGAGTTACGATTGACCAAAGTGTTCCAAGGTGTGGAACACCTTTTCAGGTGTTTCTCCTCCACAGTTCAAAAAAGTGAATCACTTCAAAGTGTTTCTCGCCTGAAACGTTTCTCTTTTTTTGCCGTTTGGATCAGTTTCAAGTGATTCTACCCAAAATCAGAAACGTTTCATCCATCCAAACGGGTCCTAACTCTGTACGCACAGTCGGCAATGCGGATCCTTTGTCGATCTGAATACAACAGTGCACCTATAGCCTTTCTCTGACTCTGAAATGGAGTTCCGTCTCATTTGAACAGTAGCAGTACATCAGTGGTCAGCCATGGAGAATCTTCCAAGGCGATAGGATCACTCTCACGGACCAAATGTTTTTGGCCAAGATTGTAACTACTACAAGAATCGCGATAATAGACGACGGTTAAAAACTGTCGTCTATAAGGATGGTATCATCGTCTATAAGCTATAGACGACGGTATAAGCTTAAAGACGACGGTTTTCGGACGTCGATAGTTATTTGTCGTTTATAAGCTTATAGATTTAGCTATCGTTAATAAGAGACTCCGTCCACGTAGCGGCGAAGGGAGCTTATCGACGATGGTGGTATGGACCGTCGTCTATAATATACTTATAGACGACGGTATTACGATGACGACCGGACTAAAACCGTCGTCGATAGACCTTATCGTTGATGGTATTCTCGGGAACCGTGGACGATAACTTGCCAGTATCAACGACGACCATCCGAAAACCGTTGTCGATAAGGTATGCAATTAAAAAAAAAACAGAAAATGCTGTCTTGAATTCGAGCCCAGTCCTGGCTCGATGGCCAGATCACACAGATATACAGTTTATACATCAGAAGCATATATATCACAATAAGTTTAAAAACACTATACACACGTCACTACACACTGCGAGTTCATGAAGCCAAAATCACAAAGACAGAAGCAAAATACAACCGCGATTGCCCAATAGCCAATATGAAGACCTGCATGTTCAGTGTCAAATGCAGAAAAATAAAATTTCTTAAGGTTGATTGCAAAACATGAAGAGTTTCAAGCTGTTATTCTCCAGCTTCATGAAGCAATCGCTTGCAGGCTGTCAACATATACCAATTTCTTTCAAAGGCTAATGAATATACATCTTTCTAGCTGGAAGTAAATCGATCCTTGTTGCAGGGGGGATAAGAGAGGTTGTGCCATTTTGGTTTTGTAATGAATGATCATATACTGGAGCCCTAAAGGTGTTGCAGTATAGATGTTATTGAACATCAGATACAATGCTATCACCTTGCACCATTTTCTTTGAACTTGTGATTTTGAACAGTTCTTTTTTATGAGCCTTGCCAATCTGACTTTATACATCTTTTGTTGTTTCTTTCTTGGCAAATTGACTTAATCTGAATGTGAACCGACATTTGCATTTCAAGTTTAATCTCTTGAGCTTATTGAAGTGTATTTTACCCGTTGTATACTAAATTGCATTTAATTGTCGATGGTGAATTAAATTCATGTTTTCCAGGTCAAAGACTGTAACCAAAAATTCAAGCGAGGAGCTGACCTGACTATCAGACGATACCCCATCTGCCGCCACCGGAGTTCGGAAAGTCCTCCTCCTGCAGTCGTCCAAGCGCCGGAATCTGAGGCAACGAAGTTTGAGCCTCCGTTCTTGATCCCTGTGATGTGCAATTGTGATTAGACATGTTAGAAGTAAAAAAATGCATATTTTATTAAATTTGAACAAGTTTAACTAGTTTAATCTATTTAGAATAATTTTGTACCTGGGTCGCTGTCGTCGGCACCAGCGGCAGCGGCATCGCTTGCGACACCCATTGTGAAAAGACAGGCGGTGGTCCTGTAAACATAGCCTGCAAACACAAAGCAAATCATTATACATGTCATTTATATATTAAAATGTTAAGTACAACATCTAGAATGTATCTGCATGGCAGCTTGCATCTGTAGCATGAATGAGTGTTGATACTCGTCCCTAGCCCTCTTCGCCTCGTCCCTAGCCCTTTGTGCCTCGTCCCTAGCCCTGATCTCCGCTGCCCGCGCCTCGTCCGCAACCCTGAGTGCTTCTTGAGTCCTCTGGAGCTCCTCTCGAAGACCCTGGAGCTCCAAGCTCGCACGGCTACTGCTGGACCCGTCCTAATTCGATGAAGAGGCCCTCGAGGAAACCCTGATAGAAAGAGATGGTGGTAAGTTATACGAAATTGCGAACACGGTCCAACAAGAGTATGGTGTTGCGTTTGTACTGAACGATGAGAAGCCATCTGTCGCCAACCTGATGGGAATATTTCTCGCATCATTGGCAAAATCTGGATCGAAGTGGTCAAGCGCTTTCCATGCCTCACCTCGAACGGGTGCACCATCATTCTGTCGTTCTCACGTCGACCTTCTTTGTGCCACCTCATGTGTCTAACTGTTTTTTAGAGAAACAAGCGCTTCAACCTAGGTGTGACAGGCAAGTAGCAAAGCTGCTTCTGTGCAACTTCAGTCATTACTTTTGTCCCGTCATCATTAACAACTTTGACAAATCTCGCTTTATCACATTTTAAACACTTGTTCTCTTTGGCATGCTCTTTACAGAAAAGCATGCAGTTGTCTATGCACATATCAATCTTCTCATAGTCCATACCAAGCCTAGAAATCAATTTCTTAGAATGATACATAACTTTAGGCAATTTATGAGGATGTGGAAGGACATCGCTGATCAACTTGACGAGATCATTATATCAGTTATTAGAGAAGGAATACTTAGACTTAATTGCCATAAATCTAGTCATGAAACTGAGGATCGTAACTTTGGTGTGTTCATGCAACGGGTGTTCAGAAGCTTCAACAAGCTTGAAGAATGCTTTAACCTCCGTTGTAAGAGGATCCTCCGTCAATTCAGGATTTATGGCTTCAAGCATCTCGTCCATCCTATCGACCCCAATGCTATCATCCTCATCTTGATCTTCTACGACTTGAGAAGGTGTCTCGTCGTGAAATGTCCACAACTCATAACGTTGCATGAAACCGTTTCCACACAAGTAATACGTCAACATCACTTTGTCAAAACATTTCACATTCTGACATTTGATACATGGGCACTACACCTTGCTGTTGTTTGACAACAAGAAAGCTTGTTTTATGAAAGCATTCATCTTGGTGAACCACTCCTCTGAGTGTCTCTCATTCTTTTTCTAACCAGTATACATCCAAGTGCAGACTTCATCCATGTTTGAGGGTATACCTTCAAAGCAGAGAAATTATTATTGTCCAGGATAGGTCCTAAAATTTTGACAGCACAACGCCGCCTATTTAACACTACACCTCCCTATCCGGTGCAATTCTTCAAGTAAAAAAAGGGACAACTATATGATTACACTATGTAAGAAAGGCTCATTCGAGACGTGCCCGAACGAAGAAGGGAGACGAACAAATGGTTTGTCTCGATCGTCGCGTCTCGTATTATGTTGTCATCAGAAACGAGCGGCAGGTGCATCACCGATCATACTAAGTGCAAGACATGCTCAAAGAAAGTGACTCTCCTTTATTTGAGTCATAACAGACGGGCTTTACGAGGTCATTGGAGACAAGCAAGGTGCGCGCCGCCCATCATCGTACATGAGAGACGCGCTCTAATACAGCACATCGCAGATATGTTGACTGATCCGAGACGGGCTTTATGATAGCCCGTCGCACATTTGTTGACTGATCTGAGACAGGCTATAAGAAAGTGTGTCTCCTTTATTTAGTTAATTCAAGATATCATCTGTTACAGCGCGTCGATGATTGTTTACAGGCAAGTTCAGTGCGGCGCTAACAGGAGACGCTCCTTGCTAGACGCACGTATCCTATTAGGTGCCTCCACCCCTGATTATCCTGGTTCCCGGCTGCATCCTGAAACTAGATTTGGCAACCCCATTGCTTGTGTCAGCAACATACACATATAGAAACATATGTATAGCCAAATGTCTCTTGTTCATCCAGCTTAACATGTAACTAATCAAATATTAACAAAGTATACACATATTGACCAATCAAATATTAACAAAGTGTAAATCGTGGTTACAAAGTAACATTTTACACAAAATTCCTCTGTTCATCCAACTTAACATGTAACTAATTTACACAAAGAATAACTGTCACCTAATCCTCTATTGAGTAATGAAATTCTTCCTTTGAATTAATGATTTTAGAACTGATAAACCTGCATAGGACGTCTCTAATTTGCTCAAGGCTACAACTTTCAGCGTTCCTGAAGGCAGGTCCGTAGTCCTGCCACACGATAAAATAAGATTTAGCAAAAGACTAGTAACAAAGTAAAATAAATGCACTTACACACAATGCAATTAGGTTGATCTCAAAATAAATCCATGTGTAGGCAGACGTGGAAGCCGCACGTGTTGCCCGAAGCTTGTTGTGGGACGTCGAATGCAGTATGATGTGTAAGCTGTCGGCGTTTTCCTTTTACTTGTCCAAAAGCCCTAAACAAAAACATTCACAGTTAATGTAGGATTATCGTGCAAAGAAACTAAAGTGAATAAGAAACTTACTCCTCAATAACGGAAGAGATATTGTCGGTACCCTAAAAACCGTACACCCCTTGAGGTTACAAAGATCTCAAAGGAAAGTCATCTACTTGGTTTGAAGACCCTCGGAGGCCCACCTGTCAGACATAACCAGACCTGCTTCTCCAACATGGTTAATCCCTGGGTCGCCACGTGTACGACTAACCCGGAGCTACCGCCCACAAGGGGGAAGCTCCGGGCCACGTACCGAAACGGCACCTCCGGACTTAACCCCAGACCGAGAGAAGCTCCGGACCTGACACGTGTCTGGTAGCCCCGGAGCTACCTGCTTCCCACAGCAAACTCCGGAGCAGCCACGTGTCAAATCGTCGGACCTTTCAGCTTCTAACCTCCGGAAGACCTTGTAACGGCTCCGAATCTTCAAAGGAGAGCCGAGGACTTCAAGACCCGATTAAGTGTCATTAATGTGATATTAATGACACTTAAACGGACGATCTTAACACCAGTAATGGTGCTGTCAAAGCCCGTTACAGGATCATTAAGAGCAATTAATCGTGTATCAATACCAGTAACCGCCGGGGCCACATGTCGGGCCAGGTTGAATTGTAACGGCCTGCCCTTGTACTATAAAAGGACAGGCCGACGATACACTCAGGGACGTTCACGGACGATCATACGCACCCCACGCGTTCGTGACAAGCTCTTACCGCTAATACAACACCAACACACCCGTGGAGTAGGGTATTACGCTCAGGCGTCCCGAACCACGTAAATCCTCGTGTCTCCTACATTACTTTGATTTTCACCTTCTTGAATCTCCGCGCACCCACACCGAACCACAAACTCCTTCAACACTTTAGCAGTGTCGGGAGATCTGCCGGATCAAAACCACCGACAGTTGGCGCGCCAGGTAGGGGGGGCCTGAGATTTCAAGAATGGTGAACTCCGCTACTGGATCATCCAATGGTCAACCCACTGTTCAGGCTATTGGAGGCAATCTCTCCAATATGCCCCCACCAGCAAGAGCCTCAGCGCCAGCAGGAGTCACACAACCACCACCACCGCCTCCTCCAGCAATCCAAGCTGGACAACGCGATGGTGCACCGGCGTCCATCACAGCGTCGGCGAATCATGACAATCCGGAACATGCGCTTCATGCAGCGCGTGCTCTTCTCCAACGTCCACCACCTCCGAATGCATCTCGAGATGCAATGGAGCAGTGGAGGGCCGATGTGGAGCATTTGGTCGCAGCAGCGGCCGAACGCCTCAACAACCAGGGTCCTCCTCCTTCGGGACGAGCCCTGTCGCAGCGGCGGACTTTGTCTGGAAGACTTGGTCCACACGCCTCCAATAGTAGGAGACGTGCTGCATCTCAGCAAGTGACGTCATTGCCCTCCGGGGCTCGACGCACTCACACGGTATCCAGGCTTTCGACTCATGACCTCCGGGCGGAGCTTGATCGCCGATACCGCCAGCAGGATGGCCGTGTCCATATTGAGCGTGCCCGTGAAAGACGGGAAGCTCAGGACCTTTCTACTCTTGAAGGAGTAGGAGGAGGCTGTTCAGCCCTAGCCATGCACCTGCGCATGGTTAGATGGCCACAGAAGTTCCGGCCTCACCTGCCGGAAAAATTCGACGGGACTGTCAACCCCGCCGAATTCCTTCAGATATACTCCACTGCAATCTTGGCAGCTGGAGGAAACGAGGCCGTGATGGCCAATTATTTCCCTGTGGCTTTAACCGGAACCACGAGGTCCTGGTTTATGAGCCTTCCACCCAACTCTATCAACAGTTGGGAGGAGTTGTGCCGACAGTTCACCGCCAACTTCAGGAGTTCATACACCCGACCAGGCACCGAACTGGATCTTTTTGCCGTCGTGCAAAAAGAGAGAGAATCCGTGCGATCCTTCATACAGAGGTTCTCTCAGGTACGCAACACTATTCCTTCTATCTCTAGCGCCTCTATCATTGTGACATTCAGACAGGGAGTACGGGATAAGAAGATGTTGGAGAAACTGGCAATCAAAGAGATTACCAGTGTCACGGAGCTCTTCAGCTTGGCTGACAAGTGCGCTAGAGCTGCGGAGGGCCGTGAAATGCACTCCAAATCAACTCCGGAGGGTAACAAGAAATCCTCCAAAGAAGAAGCCGCTACCTCCGGGAACGGCAAGAAGAAGAAAAAGACCAACGGCAAGAAGAAGTCGTCGGCCGGTACATCCAATGCCGCAGCTGCTGCAGCTCCGGGTGGCCGGGGGCCACGCCCCGAAAAGCGACCTCGACCGTCTTCAGAAGATGGAGGCAAATCCAAGGTGTGGTGTCCAATTCACAAAACGGGCAGCCACGGTTTGGAAGATTGCCGGGAGGTCCAAAACCTCGCCGAGCGCTACAACAAGCGCCGGGAAGAGTCTCCTTTCCGTCAAAGGGAAGGAAAACAAAAATTCGACGAAGCTCCGGCTGAAGAGGAGTTAGGGTTTCAGGATCCTAAAAAGGTCCTGAAAGCCGTCTACACCTCCGTCGACGACGATTCTGACGTCTCCGACAACGAGCGTCAGAAAACCATGAACACTATTTTTGGTGGATCATGGGACATCACCTCCCGCCGCGTCATCAAGACTATGCGTCGGGATATGGCCGCTGTAGCCCCTACAGTCCGACCGGAACCTCATCGAAAGTGGATGGACACCTCCATCACTTTTGATGCCTCTGATTGCCCGAGGAGCATGGTTGGAGCAGGACAGTTACCTTTAATGGTATCTCCTACCATCAATAACATCCAGCTCCACCATGTCATGATAGACGGAGGTTCGGGGCTTAACCTCATCAGCTTCGAAGCTTTCACTAAGCTTCAGCTCCGACCTTCGGATCTCCATCCCCCCCGACCTTTCTCTGGAGTAGGTCCGGGGGCCATCACCCCACTCGGGGCTATTACTCTCCCCATTACCTTCGGGACACGGGAGAAGTATCACACCGAGAAGTTGGTCTTCGACGTCGCACAGATCAACTTACCATTCAACGCCATCTTGGGTAGACCTGCCCTGTACAAATTCATGGCAGCTGCTCATTATGGATACCTGGTGTTGAAAATGCCAACACCAGTAGGCGTTCTCCGGATCCGCGGAGATCGTACTGCAGGAGTAACTGCTTTGGAGGAACTTCATGCGCTCACTACGGCGCAAGAGGAAGACTCTAGGTAGGAGCAAGCTCCAAAACCCCCGAGCATTCGACAACAAGGCTCGACCTCTGCACCCCGTGTGCAGCCAAGCGGCGACACCGACATTCCCGTCAAAGTTGTCCAAATTGGTTCCGATGCCGCTCAAACCACCCGTATATCGGGAGGGTTGAACGACAAATAGGAACTCGCGCTCATCACTTTCCTCAGGGCTAACGTTGACGTGTTTGCTTGGCAACCGTCACAAATGCCTGGGATCCCCAGGGAAGCGATTGAGCACAATCTGAAGATCTACCCCGATGCCCGGCCTGTGCATCAGAAGCCTCGGAAGCAATCCGTAGAGCGACAGAACTTCATCTGACAAGAAGTGAAGAAGTTGCTCGAAGCCGGATTCATCCGAGAAGTCTTCCATCCAAAATGGCTGGCGAACCCAGTCGTTGTGCCCAAGGCCGGCGGGAAGCTTCGGATGTGCATCGACTACACCACACTAAATAAGGCATGTCCAAAAGATCCATTCCCACTGCCTAGAATAGATCAGATAGTGGATTCCACCTCCGAGTGTGAATTACTGTGTTTTCTAGACGCATATTCTGGGTATCATCAAATTAGGATGTCTAGGGAGGATGAAGAGCATACTTCATTCATCACAGTAGATGGATTGTACTGTTACACAGCCATGCCATTTGGTCTCTAGAATGCAGCTTCAACTTTTGTACGAGCTATGTACAAAACTTTTGAAGAACTCATCAGAGACATAGTGGAAGTGTACGTCGATGACATCGTGGTCAAGGTCAAGAACAAGGAGTCACTCCTAGACACCTTGCAGGCTGTCTTCGACAAACTGCGGGCCACCCGCACAAATCTAAACCCGGACAAGTGCGTGTTTGGGGTTAGCTCCGGAAAACTTCTTGGTTTCCTGGTAAGTCACCGGGGCATAGAAGCTAATCCGGCGAAGATAAAACCATTGAAGACATGCGGCCACCAACCCGCATCAAAGACGTCCAAAAGTTAACTCGGTGTCTAGCAGCCCTCAGCCGGTTCATATCAAGACTGGCGGAACATGCACTTCCCTTCTTCAAGTTATTGAGGAAGTCCGGACCATTCCAATGGCCCGAAGAAGCAGAGAAGGCGTTCCAGGAGCTGAAACAGTTCCTCACCACCCTACCAACTCTGGTAGCTCCGAACCCTGGTGAGCCTTTACTGCTTTACATTTCAGCTACTGACGAAGTCGTCAGTATGGTCCTGATTGTGGAGAGACCGGAACTACCCCACACTCAGGAATCCAGACCCCTTCGGGAGGGTCCGGAGGTTCCTGAAAGCGATTCTGGGTCCCAGCTCCCAGATTCGAACCCACAAGAAGTCGCTTCAGGGGACCTAGACCCTTCCGGGAGAGTCCAGGTCATTTCTGAAGAAGCTCCGGGTTCCTCCAGCCAGAACCCGGAGGTCCCCGAAGAGAATATGGACCCCTCCGAGAGGGTCTGGATCAATGAAGAGGAAGCTCCGGACCCCTCCGGGAGGGTCCGGACCATTCAACGCCCGGTATACTTCATCAGTGAAGTATTACATGATGCCAAGACTCGATACCTAGAGGTGCATAAGCTGCTCTATGCAGTCTTATTGCCTCCAGGAAGCTTCGACATTACTTCCAAGCTCACAAAGTCTCGGTGGTGACCTCCTACCCACTACGAGCAATCCTGCATAATCCCAATTCAACTGGGAATATTGCAAAGTGGGCAGCGGAATTGGCTGAATTTGATCTTGAATTTATTTCAAGACAAG
Organism: Tuctoria greenei; assembly: GCA_036927565.1. Classification (NCBI taxonomy): domain Eukaryota; kingdom Viridiplantae; phylum Streptophyta; class Magnoliopsida; order Poales; family Poaceae; genus Tuctoria; species Tuctoria greenei. Next base: position 8,023,662 of record JAYESD010000005.1, read on the forward strand.
CAGTCAAAAGTCAAGCTTTGGCAGATTTTGTGGCAGAATGGACTCCCTCTCCATCAAACCCTGGGGGCCCCAGCGAATAGAAGACAGAGCATCAAGCTCCAACCTTCACCGAGCCTCACTGGACCCTCTACTTTGACGGCTCCATGCAGAAGCAGGGGGCCGGAGCTGGAGTCCTTCTCCTTGCACCGACTGGGGAGAAGGTGAAATACATGGTACACCTTGACTTCAAGGCAACCAACAACATGGCGGAGTATGAAGCACTCATCTATGGACTAAAGATGGCACTGTCATACGGTGTCAGGCAACTGCTGGTCAAAGGAGATTCACAGCTCATCATCAAGCAGGTGAAGGGTGAATGCTCCTGCAACAATCTCCAGCTAGCTGCTTACCTCCTAGAAGTCCAGAGGCTTCAGAAGGACTTTGAAGTCCTAGACCTCCACCATGTACAGCGTGCCCACAACGCTGAAGACGACGAACTCTCGACGAAAGCGTCAACTGGATCTCCGGCTCCTGATGGAACTTTTGTCCGGAGATTGTCGAAACCCACAGCTCAGCCTGCCGAACTGAGCGAAGGGGGCGAGATCAGCATCCCGAAGCGGACGGTCCCGATGGCCCTGTTACCATGGTAGCCATCAAGGGTCGTAGGTGCTGCCAGGAGCTCCGAGCAACCCAGCACGCAAGACTCAAAAGCTCAAGCTAGCTCCGATGCATGGATCTCGGAGATCCGGAGCTACTTGAAAGACAACATCCTTCCTGACAATGATGTATCCGCTAACCGGATAGTCAGATTGGCTAAAAGATACACGTTGGTAGAAGGGGATCTCTATCGGCGTGGTGCCAACGGCATCCTAATGCGGTGCATCACAAGGGAAGAAGGCTGCGAGCTCCTCGCAGAAATCCATGGAGGCGAGTGTGGGAATCATGCGTCTTCCCGCACGCTGGTTGGTAAAGCCTTTCGGCACGGCTTCTACTGGCCTACAGCGCTCCAGGATGCCACTGGGCTAGTGAAGAAATGCGAAGCATGCCAATTTCATGCAAAGCAAATTCATACACCGGCTCAGCCCTTACAAATGATACCTCCTACATGGCCCTTCGCCGTGTGGGGGATGGACATCTTGGGACCCTTCCCAAGAGCCGTCGGAGGTTACAAGTTCCTGTACGTCGCCATTGACAAGTTCACCAAATGGCCGGAAGCAACTCCAGTTGTGATGATCAACAAGCAATCTGCTATCAACTTTCTGCAATCCATTGTGAGCAGATTTGGAGTCCCAAACAAAATCATCACTGATAATGGGACTCAATTCACAAGCTCTGCATTCCAAAGATATTGCGAAGACCTTGGCATACAAGTCTGCTACGCCTCCGTAGCTCACCCAGCCAGCAATGGCCAAGCCGAGAGAGCAAATGCAGAAATCCTTAAGGGACTCAAAACACGCACCTATGAGCGTTTGAAGAAACATGGAGCCAACTGGATCGAAGAGCTTCCGCCCACTCTATGGGCCAACATGACTTCTCCAAACCGGTCAACCAGAGAAACACCCTTCTTTCTGGTGTACGGAGCTGAAGCAATCCTTCCTCCGGAAATCACCTTGGGTTCGCTCCGGGTCCGGACCTTCGACGAAGCCGCGCAGGTCCAGCTCCGGCGTGAAGACCTAGACCTCCTCGAGGAGGGAAGGTGCCAAGTAGCTGTTCGGAATGCCCGATATCGCCAAGCTCTACGGCGTTATCACCAGCGGCATGTACACAACCGACAGCTCGAGGAAGGCGATCTGGTGCTACGGAGAATACTATGCAGAGAAGAGTTAAACAAACTCTCCCCCAGCTGGGAGGGGCCCTTCCGAGTGATCAAAGTATCCCGTCCCGGAAGCGTTCGCTTGGCTACCGAGGATGGGACACCTCTCCCAAATCCTTGGAACATCGAGCACCTCCGTAAGTTCTACACTTAATACCACGGAGGTGAGCCTTGAGTAACTTGAGATGTATGTTATAGAGTCATTATACAGAGTCGGGTAGTTCCTCCAGGAGAGCAGCCGGACCTTTCTCGAAAGGTCCGCAAAGCTCATGCAGCACTTGTCACAGTCTCCGGACTAAAAGTGTGGCTAACTACCCTGGGTCAAACGAGAAATCAAACACACTTAGCCTGGTTCTGTACCCTAAGAGTGTACTTGTTTCCCCTGTACCCCGGACCTATAATGAAAGACATCTTCATGTGAAATAGACTCCACATGCATTTATTTTGTACAGGCTCAACATTTTTATTTTTCTCTTTCTTGTCTATAACAAAGACGTGCAATTCTTAAGAAATTTTAGTTTGACCGGTTTATATACGATTCGAGTTGTATTGTTAGTTCTTTTGGATTCAAATATCGCTCATAGCCAACTCGCCCGAAAGCCGCCAAGCCAATCTAGGGCCGGAGTGTGCTATCGACTTAGCCTGGTCAAGCACCCTAAGTATGCCACTCTACCTACACCACGACAGGCTGAAGTAAGGCGAGTCCATGAACAGTTGAATCTAAGAGAAAAGGCAACACATCCGGTTGTATTTAAAATCGCTTTCAACTTAAAGTTTTCTTAGGAATCGTAAGCCGCGACGAAATTATAGACAAGGAACAAATTTTACTATTTTTCTTGGCTTAAGTGTGCAGGAAAAATAAACTCTATGTTGATGGAGAGAAGCCGGAGCTAACTAAGCTCCGACTCCCCAAAGGGGGCCAACCGTCGACGCTGAATATAAGATGGTGAGAAGACCCCGTAAATGGAGTCTGCTGCCAACAAACCAAGTGTTGGCAAAGGTCACTGCCGGAGCTACTCAGCTCCAACACCCCGGAGGACTAACTATCGACACTCTACGTGTCGATAGAAGCTATTGCCGGAGCTACCAAGCTCCAGCGATGGACAATGCCGGAGCTTCTAAGCTCCGACAACCTCAGGGGACCTTCACTATCGAAGACTTCGGACCTAAATGCTACAAGTTCGGAGCAAATGAGTCTTCAACAAAACTCAATATCCTTTTGGTACATGTTCACAATCAAATTGTGTACATCTACCAGGGGGCCAAGTGAAGATAAAGATGTTGAAGACAAAAAGTGAAATTCGCAAAAATTTGGGGATTTTATTCATCTGGAGACAGGAGATTACATCTGGAGACAAGGGATTACAAAATTGAGGAAGAAGAAGAGAAAATACAAGTGAGAGCTAAAGAGATGGTCCTAGACCCTATGGAAGAACTCGGCGACTTTCTGGGCGACCTCCGATACGCTGGCTCGGGTAGCTTCGCCTTCTCCTTCGATGGGGCCTTCAAGCACCGGGTCCAGAGGAAATTGGGGGTTCCGGCTGGTGTAGCACGTCAGCACATACTCTGCGACGTTCTTCGCCAGGGATTGCCCCTCAACCTCCAGTTGGTCCGCAATGACATCACCCACCTTGGAGAGCTTGCTACCTGCTGCGCTCAACGCCTGCAGCGCAAAGTCCGGCTCCGGCTCCGGATCATCCGGGCGCACGGGGCTGAAACCCATCGGCGTCAGCGCATCATTGGCCTTTCCCAGGAACTCCCAAATATGTAGGGAGTCCGCCGTCCTCAAGCTCTTCATCTCTTCCAGGGATCTCTTAGCCGCCGTCAGTTCAGAATTCTCACGGGCGAGGCGCTCAACTTCTTTGGCGTTTTGCTGAATCTTTGCAGCAACCCGCCTCTCAAGTCTTCCGAGCTCCTCCTCCTGGAGGTGGATCTTGTTCCGACGATCGACCAGGTCCTTCTCCCTAGCCTCCACTTTTTTCTCCCGGGCAACAAGGGCACACTCGTATTCGTAGAGTTCCTGCCCCCGCACCCAGGTCTTCTCCTCTTCCTCTTGGCAGCGCTCTTCCAACTTCTTGGTGCGCTCCTCGAGGCCCTTGTCAGCCAGAGCTACTTTCTCGGCGAGCTCCTCTTCCCTCCTCAGGACGTCATCCCGCAGCTCCAGGAGTTTCTGCTCTTTGTCCTCGAGCCGTCTCTCCCTCTCTTCAAGTGCCTCTCGGCGCTTGATGAGTGCGGTGTTGATGGCCTCAAGTTGTTCGTGCCGAGCATTGGCTGCGTCGTTGGAAGCTTTGGCCTGATCGTGGATCTCCCGGGATTGAGCGTCGAGGGCATGAGTCATGCTCTCCCTGTCATCCAGCAGCTTGCCCCAGTACTCCAGGCGGATCTTCCCCCGCTTGATCCACTCCTTGTCATCTGCTAGCCTCGACTGCGCCAGCTTGGTCTCAAAGTGGAGTCAGTTACGCCACCGCCTAAGGGTTTGGCGCTCCTCTTCAAGAGCCTTGCTGTCGTGGAAGAAGGCCAATTGGACTTGACGCAGACTGGAGCAGGCGTTGTCGATAGACATCAACAGCGGGATGGGCTCCGGACCTGCTGGGGTCTCCTCCGTTGGTTCCAGCGGGTCTTCACATACAAAAATTGGGTCCCACTCTACGAGAGCGGAACCCTGAGCTTCCAAGGCACTAGGACCGTCCTCCGGCATGGCCTCAGTCGCCATCGAAGAAGGCCCCGTCACCAAGTCTTCATTCACCTCCTCGGGCCGGGGGCCAGCGACTTCGCTTGGGCACTCCGGCTCGGCCGCAGGTACCTCCGACGTCGCCGCTTCCGGAGCAGGAGCTGCTACTGGCTCCGGCCGGGACACCTCTTCCGAGGGAGGCTCGAGCTCCATCGCCTCTTCAACCACCGGCTCTATGACCGGCGCTCCAACAATAACCGGCTCAACGGCCGGTGCTTCGGAGATAGCCGGCTCAACTGCCGGAACTACCTCGACTTCCGGCTCGCATGCCGGGGCTTCAGTTACCTCCGACTCAACTGCCGGGGCTTCGACAAGTTCCGGCTCCGAGGCCGGGACTACTACTTCCTCCGGCTCAACAGCCGGAGCTTCCACCACTGCAACACCAGGACCCGGAGCTTCAACCTCCGAGACAAGTGCCGCTGGCGTGTCTTCACTCCCGTGGTCCGGCGCTACCACGGGAACTTTTGGGGACGAATCGAGGTTCATGGCCGCGACAGCTGGTGCCGGAGCTGTCGCAGCCTCAGCCACCACCTCGGGCGGCACCGGGACAGGAGCAGAAGCTCCCACGGTCTCAGACATCGTGGCCGAGGGTGGAGCTTCACTCCCCTTCTTGGGGACGCTGCAGAGGATGGACAAAGAAAATTAACAAACAATCACTACAATTAAAAAGTTAACCAAGGTAAAGATCAAAAATTACCTTGGAAGGATTCCGCACCAGCTTGCGCGGAACCTCTTTCCTGGACGTTCCGGGCTGGCCACGGTCGGCGTAGAAGCTCCAGAAGGCCCCTCAGAACTCGTCGCAGCTACGGGCGTTTCCCGGGTCGAGGCTCTCCTCGGTCGGGAGGAACCCCTGGACCTGGAGGCTCCCACCGTCCCAGGTGCCGGAGTCGTGCGCCCGGAGCTAGCACCCCAGGAGGGTTCCACCACGGGGAAAGACGCGCTCCGGGAGGATCCCACTGCAGGAACGGTATCATCCCGGAAGGACCCCACTACGGGGACAGTCGCCACGGTGGCAGAAGATCTTCCCCCCTGGGGAGAAGGGACCGAGGCGGGAGTAGCGGGCCTGACGGACCTTCCGTCGGCATATCGCAGCTTCCTCTTCCGGCTCTCCGGCTCATCCGCCAGCTCCTTACCCTTGCCGACGACCTCGACCCACGGCTGTGGGGTAGGGGCGGAGCCATCTTCAGGTATCCCGGGGATCGCCACCCGGGTGGTTGATCTTCTCTGAACGACTAGCTTCCTCTTCCGGCTCTCCGGCTCATCCGCCAGCTCCTTACCCTTGCCGACGACCTCGACCCACGGCTGTGGGGTAGGGGCGGAGCCATCTTCAGGTATCCCGGGGATCGCCACCCGGGTGGTTGATCTTCTCTGAACGACACCAAGGTCGTCAAGTGCAGGCATCGTCCGCCGGAGCTCCCTGCTGAACTCCACTTCCATGTTCAGAGGGAGAAAGGCCGACGGCGGAGTCAAGTCGTCACCGTCGACGTCGATGCCGTGCTGGAATTTCTTGAGGTGGAACTCCAAGGTCTTCCCCACCATGTTGGACTTCAACCCGGTCTCAACCCGGTCCTCGTCCATCACGCTGTTGAGGGCCCAAGCGAGCTTCTCCCTCCTCTTTAGCGGCGCCCACCTGTTGGCCAGGAAGTTGCAAAATACCGCCTGAGGGGTCAATCCCCCCTCCACGCATTGGCGGATCCTGGTCAAGGCGGGGTCGAAAGCTTCCGCCAGCACCGGAACCTCACTCCAGATCGTCATGTCGATGCCGGGCAGACCATCGGGCAGCTCCAACCGCTCATGCTCCTCCACCCTGACGACTATCCAATCTTTCTTCCAGTCATCCCACTTCCCGGAAGGGAGCGACCGGAGGTACTTGAATGGGCACTTCTTGCGCTTCACAAAGTAGTAGAAGCCAAGATACTCATTGCTTCGGCCGGTGGTGTGGACGGTGAAGAAGGTCCGGAAGAGTTCGATGCAGGGGGGGATGCCCACCCACATCTCACAAAAGTGGACAAAGATGGACACGAGGAGAATGGAGTGAGGGCCAAGGTGGTATAGCTGCAGACCATAGAAGTCTAGCAGCATCAAGAAGAAAGAAGAAAAAGGTGGGATCAACCCCACCATGGCGTACGAGGAAAAGTACACCATTTCACCGGCTCGCTCCTTCTCGAAGGGGAGTTCTCCGCCGGCACGAACCAAGTGGTTGAAGAAGTCCGAGGACCACCCCATGAGGGCCCGAACCTTCTTCAAATCATTGTCGGTCTTCAAGCGACTCTCACGCAGACCCAACTCCATCGCGGCACAGCTAGGCAAGAGAAGAAGAGCGAAGCACGGGTTGGGAGTTTGAGTGCAAGATCAGATGAAAGGCGTAAAGAACTCCCGACGATGCGCGCTTTCCTTCTTAAGTAAGCCCTCGCAACGCTTGGATGGAAACCGCAGGGAAGTCGAAGATACTACTCAAGAATTCAGCCCAACCGATGACAAGAGGGCCCGGGACCACCCCGATGATCAAGTCGAGGCACTTACCCAGGCGAACAGTTGTCATCACGCGGCGGGAAACCCAAAGGCGGCGGCCTGACAGGGCGCGCGGAACCAATACGGTTTTCGTATCGGGAACCGCCGACCTTCAATTGCGTGAGATCCGCACGTCAAAGATCTCATCTGCCGCCTGAGGTGTGCCACACGGCGGGATCTAACTGTAAACCCCTGCCAACGGCACCTTCGGAGACCCTTGAAGACTCAGTTCAAGAGTCGCAAGGATGGACCCACCTCCGACGGAACGACTTCACCCCAGTGATCTTCCTCGGAGGTAGGTCCAGGGGGCCACTGTCGGTACCCTAAAAACCGTACACCCCTTGAGGTTACAAAGATCTCAAAGGAAAGTCATCTACTTGGTTTGAAGACCCTCGGAGGCCCACCTGTCAGACATAACCGGACCCGCTTCTCCAACATGGTTAATCCCTGGGTCGCCACGTGTACGACTAACCCGGAGCTACCGCCCACAAGGGGGAAGCTCCGGGCCACGTACCGAAACGGCACCTCCAGACTTAACCCCAGACCGAGAGAAGCTCCGGACCTGACACGTGTCTGGTAGCCTCGGAGCTACCTGCTTCCCACAGCAAGCTCCGGAGCATCCACGTGTCAAATCGTTAGACCTTTCAGCTTCTAACCTCCGGAAGACCTTGTAACGGCTCCGGATCTTCAAAGGAGAGCCGAGGACTTCAAGACCCGATTAAGTGTCATTAATGTCATATTAATGACACTTAAACGGACGATCTTAACACCAGTAACGGTGCTGTCAAAGCCCGTTACAGGATCATTAAGAGCAATTAATCGTGTATCAATACCAGTAACCGCCGGGGCCACATGTTGGGCCAGGTTGAATTGTAACGGCCTGCCCTTATACTATAAAAGGACAGGCCGACGATACACTCAGGGACGTTCACGGACGATCATACGCACCCCACGCGTTCGTGACAAGCTCTTACCGCTAATACAACACAACCACACCCGTGGAGTAGGGTATTACGCTCAGGCGGCCCGAACCACGTAAATCCTCGTGTCTCCTACATTACTTTGATTTTCACCTTCTTGAATCTCCGCGCGCCCACACCGAACCACAAACTCCTTCAACACTTTAGCAGTGTCGGGAGATCTGCCGGATCAAAACCACCGACAGATATCATTCTATGACTAGGTCTTTCGCTCGCCAGTTTTTCAACCGTCGACCTTGAGGAGTCACGGTACCAGACCTGGTCGTACAACGCAGATATTGCTATGGTTACCCAATGGTTACCCAGTTTGAATGGTACGACTAGGAGGTACTCGTCAGTGTACTGTTTCATTGCCTTCACAAAATATTGAACAACATCTTTTTTGTCGCTCGACGTTTGAATATAAGTCCTCGCTGGTACTTGCGGGTCAAGATATGCAACAGACGCGTTTCGCGTGTTATGACGAGCATGTTGTTGTTGGTGCCTACATGCAAAATGCAAAATTTGTCACATATAACACTTGTATTGACTATGTATTGAAGAACCTAGTTTTTGAGGAGACTTACAATGCGAAGCAGCATATTAGGGAGATAGCCAACGCGTCGAGGTTGAAAAGATCGTAGATATTGGACCATGAGATGACAAAAGCGCCATCACCCAAGAGAAAGTTTTTATCCTTCAATGCCACTAGTATGGTATCATTTTTTTTTGTAATTTTCCATGTAGTATTCACGAAGTTGAACAAAAGGTTTACCAACTTGTTTGAGTGCAGCCGTAGTTAACATCGGCTTTCCCTTTTCATACATCGGGTTTGCATGCATAATAGCTTTCAGCACCCTCGGGTTAGGTTCTGACTCTTTCATTGGTTTCTTCCAACCTTCATTCGACGATAATCGCCGCTGCAACATACTCTTGTTCTTGGCACATACATTCTTCATCGGCTTTTCCGGCGGCTGATCAGGTGTAGGGTGCAGGGCACTTCGAGTGCGAGGTGGAGACCGACGCAGCTGCTTTTCAAGTGGAGATTTATGCGGCAGCTCTACAGTTGGAGACAGAAGCAGCGTCTCTGTAACTAGAGGCAACTGCTCTCCAATTGGAGACTTCTGCTGCTTCTCTATAACTGGAGACAATGATAGCTCTGGAATTGGAGACAGATCCATCTGTTCTGGATTTGAATGCAGAAGCAAATGTGCCTCAAGAGAAATTGAAGCGGTCGATGCGGAAGCTGCTGCTGCTGCTGGGTCAACAACAATAAGGCTCCATCTCCACTGAACCCTTCTAGTAACTGCATCCCTCATCGTCAGCGTTGTATTGTCCGGTGGCACTTTGAGCTCTAGGTTTTTTGTATTTTCATGCACCATGTCCATCTTGACCATAACATAGGATGTTGTGTCCACCTGGATGTTGTCAAACATGGTCTGAACGGGATACACTAGCCCTCTCCCGAGCTTCATTTGAGCGATTCCTTCGACCATTAGCAGAAGGTTGCATGTTGTTGGCTGAGCCAAATTATTTATCGTGTCCGACTCAATTGAAGGTCCAGACGCTGGTGCTTGAAGATCCTCCTATGGTTATGCACCCCCAACTGTTGTAGAAGCAAAGCCACTCTTATGCTCCTCGTCATTGAAAAACATGTTAGGAATTGCTATACCTGCTCCCTCCAGCATTTGCTTCACGTCTCCTAGGAGCTCCCTTCTCAGCTGTGTTTTCAGCTCCTCGACGTCAACCTGTGATGTCGAGGCTTTTTTCCGCTTCCGATAAGTAGTTTTGTGTTCCAGAAAACCCTCCCTCTAGGTCAACTTACTAGAAACACCACAAACACAGTATCGTTGCTCCGGTCTTTGCAGGGCCTTGGTGAGGGCATCATTTTCCCTCTCACCATTTGACTCTTCGCTGCTCAGGTTCCAGGCTCTTTGAGCGACGTGTAAGGTGCTCGGGTTGTAGAAGCTGATACTGCCTGACTCAGATAGCTATGAACGAGCACGCATAAATGGTTTCAGTCGTCCACTGTGAAAGTGCATCTAGGTTCCCCGTGGGTTTTGGATGATTGATGACGACAATTAAGTCGCTAATGAGCTCATGTGATCTTAGCACAGGTGTGGACTCGATTGGAGACGCAAACCCTCAAAAAGGAAAAGGAAGGAAACGGAGTCGACTCGAAGCGTAGAAACTAGGGTTTCTAGCGTGTTGAGTTAGACTAGCCGTAGAAATAGGAGGGTGTGTGCGTAAAGTGCAAAGAGATCAAAGTAGGAGCTCAAGAGTGGTGGTTGAGGTAGAAACCCTATTTGAAGTTGAAGTTAGAGCAGTCTGGCAGGAGTGGCTGGACTAGTCCGCCTTAGGGCCGGACTAGTCCGCTCCTGGCCAGACTAGTCCGTTTTCACACGGACGAGAAGGTCCTGTGTGACTTCGGACTAGTCCGTAGTGGGACGGACTAGTCCGTGGTACCCCTTGGAGTGGAGTTTCGGGACTAAGTCCTAGAGAGCGGACTTGTCCGTTTTGGGGCGGACCAAAAGGTCCTGTGTGAGATCGGACTAGTCCGTACGTGGGCCGGACTAGTCCGTGGTGCCGAGTACAGAGAGTTTTTGCGACTAAGTCTGGGTAGGCCGGACTAGTCCGCCCTTGGGGCCGGACTAGTCTGTGGTCTCCAGACTAGTCCGTTTTCACACGGAACAAAATGTTCTGTGTGAGATCGGACTAGTCTGGTGAGGGCCGGACTAGTCCGTTGTCGAAGTTACCGTTTGAATTTGAAGTTTGGCGGGTAGCGTGACGATTGCCGTGTAGTGCGACAGTTGTCAGAGGGGTCAGTGGTCCCCTAGGCCGGACTAGTCCGGGCCTGAGGCTGGACTAGTCCGCCCTTTTGCTGAGGTCAGCAGTTTGGGCTCGAAACCCCTATAAAAAGGGGACCCCCGGCCTCATTTCAAAATGACTCGAACCCTAGCGCCGCCACAGCCAACTTGGAGCACTCTTAAGCCTCTTTCTTGCCCACTTTCTCTCTAAAACTAATTCTTGAGTGGATTAGGGTTTAGTGAGGTGGAGAAGAGGAAGAACATCACGCTTGTGCTCCCGGTTTGATCTCTTGCACTCATTGAGTCTTTGTGAGCTGTATGTGGAGTGTGTTTTGCTGTGTTGATCATCTTTGTGGTGTGGGAGCCTCAGATTGTGAGAAGCCCCAACGAATCTTGTATTCGCACTTTGAGATAGTGGAGAACCAAGTTAGGCCCGTGCGGTAAACATGGTGAGGGAAGGGTTGTTAAACCCGGTCCTTTGTGGACTCCTCAACGGGGACGTAGATTCTTGTGTGGAATCGAACCTCCGGATAAAATCCTCGTGTCTCCGTGTTCTTCGCATTTTGTTTATCGCATATTTCGTTCTAGGGTTGCTAGTCCTGTCTTGTGTTTCACATTGCTATAATCTTGTTGAAACTTGACATACTATTGTGTTGGTAGTTTCTAAACTTGTCATAAACATATCCTAACTTGTAACCTCGAGAAAATCCCCTTAAAACTTGCTAGAAACACTTTTTAGGGTTCTTCACGCAGGCTGACCGGACTAGTCCGCCCCCTGTGATTTAACCTTGTTTTATTAAGTCATTTGCAGGTCGATTAGCCTATTCACCCCCCCTCTAGGCAACTTTCAATTGGTATCAGAGCAGGACTCTCCACAAAGAGTCTAACAACTCGGAGAGATGGCCAGAGTGGTGTTTGAAGAGGTGTCGACCAATGATTCTCAACCGACACGTGAGGAGACAATGACTTATCAAGACAAGCCAACGGATGATGAGGAGACTCGCCAGCTCAAGGCGAAGCTCCGGGAGAAGCTGAAGATTGCTGTGGTTGAGCCGTCAAGCTCATCAAGTGGTGGCGGCGGGGTCAACTACAACCGACAAGGGTTCAACTATGAATGCCTTGCTTCCAACAACCACTACCTCTCCATCCCATTGGGGAAACCTCCTCAATTCGATGGAACTGACTACGGGATGTGGAAGCACAACATGAAGATCCACTTCGTGTCACTCAATCCGGCATTGTGGCAAATTGTCATGACCGGGGTGGAGATCCCGAAGGATGAGGACAACATCACGCAAGAACAAGCCATCCTCATCCACCGCAACGCTCAAGCTGTGGGTGTGATCATCTCATCCCGCTCAAGAGATGAATTCAACCACGTCGATGGTCTTGAGGTGGCCAAAGATATATGGGACACCCTCAAGACGGCGCATGAGGGAAATCGGGTGGTCAAGGAGGCCAAGATCGAGCTCATCGAAGGAGAGTTTGGGAGGTTCGCCATCATGGATGGTGAATCACCCCAAGACATGTACAACCGGTTGAAGATACTCATCAACAAGAGTCGATCATATGGCTGCACCAAGTGGACCAACCACGAGGTGGTGAAGAGGATGATCCGGGCATTCATGCCTAGGAACGTCGCTCTCTGCTCCATGATTCGAGAAAGCCCGGGGTTCACTAAGATGACCCCGGAGGAGGTCCTTGGTAGGATCATCAACCACGAGATCATGGAGAAGGAGGCGCTTTTCTACAACGACCTTCAAAAGTTCACCGCCTCCAAGATGAAGAATGTTGCACTTAAGGCAACACCCTCTTCAAAGGAGCAAGAGGAAAGCGATGAGGAGAGCCTCTACACCGATGAGGAAGAGGCCTTCTTCATCAACAAATTCAAGAGGATGATGAGGAGGAAGAAAGGCGGATACAACCATGAAGGCAAGGGGAAGGAAAGAGCAAGGCCCAAATCAAAAAGGGCTTGCTACAATTGTGGCGAGTACGGCCACTTCATCGCTGATTGCCCCCATGAAGAAGTGAAGAAGAAGAAGGAGGGCAAGCCTCAAGAAAAGAAATTCTTCAGGAAGAAGAGGCCCTCCGGACAAGCACACTTGGGCAAGGAGTGGGACTCTAACGATGAGTCCTCCTCCAAAGAAGAAGAGGAGAAGATGGCTACCATAGCCATCAGGAGGAGCTTCAAGGGAAGCAAGCTCTTCCCCAACCTCAACAACGACTACAAACCAACTTGCCTTATGGCAAAGGAGGGAAGGAGAAAGGTAACATCTCACTCCTCCTCCTCCATTTCCTCTCATGATGAATTTGATAGCACTAGTGAAAATGAGCATATGTTTAAGGACATAAGCAAAAGCACCCTGCATAGGATGAAGTTGCTTATGGATGAGATCTTTGAGAAGGAGGATCTCATTAACAGACAAGAGGACATGCTCACCCTTGAAAAGGATAGATGTCAAGAGCTCAACGAGCTCCTTGAGTTTGAAAGAGAGAAGAGCAAGGCATTGGAACACGAACTTGCTTTAAGTAAGAAAATGTGTTCAAGTCTTGAGGAGAAAACAATTGAGCTCAAGGATGAACTTGGGAACTTGTCAAAAGTTAACAAGATCCTTGAGACTCAAGTTGAGTCTCTCAAGAACAATGTAGCCTCTTCCTCAAAGAGCTCAACCTCCTCAAAGGTCTCATCCAATGCAACCCCGCCTTGCAAGTGCTCTAACTTAATCCTTAAGCTTAAGGATGAACTCAACTTAGCGCAAGGTAAGCAAGCACCTAAGGGTGCCATCTTTGACAAGGAGAAGGTGGCGTATGCACGAAGTGCATACACCAACACAAGACCTCCCCATGTCAAGGATGGTCTTGGCTATACTAGAGGTGGAAGGCACAACGCCAAAACCTCTAAGTATGGCAAAGACATGATTGTCTTTGTTAAGGGGAGTTCATCCACACCTAAAATTGAAAAGAACTCACCCTCTAGCAACAAAATGCCTAAATCTGAACCGCATCCTCTATTCCATGATTTTGATGCATCTTATGTGCTTATGAGGAACAAATATGGCAAGGTGTTTGCTAGATATGTTGGGCCACTCCGCAAGAGCCCCAAGCCTTGCGTGTGGGTGCCCAAATGCCTAAGCACTAACGTGAAAGGACCCAACTCCACTTGGGTACCTAAAAGGAAGGCATAAATTTGTTTTGTAGGCTTACTCCTCCGGCGGATCGGAATGGGTGCTGGATAGTGGATGTACCAACCACATGACCGGAGAGAGGAGCATGTTCATAGAGTATGAGGAGAACGAGGATCCAAGTGAAGGAATATTCTTTGGGGATAATAGCCAAGGGAAAATTCTTGGCTCTGGTAAAATTGCTATCTCCTCTTCACATACTTTATCTAATGTTTTGCATGTTGATTCCCTAGACTATAATCTCCTATCCATATCACAGCTGTGTGATAGAGGATATAAGTGTGTTTTTACTAGTGAGGGTGTGAACGTTCTCAGAGAGGGTAATGACTCGATAGCCTTTAAGGGAGTGCTCAAGGGAAAGCTCTATCTTGTGGACTTTACCACGGATAAGGCTCAACTTGACACATGCTTAATGGCGAAAACCAACATGGGATGGCTTTGGCATAGAAGGCTAGCCCATGTTGGAATGAGGAACCTTCAAAAGCTCCTTAAAGGAGAGCATGTTCGTGGCCTAAAGGATGTGGTATTTGAAAAGGATAGGCCATGTAGTGCGTGCCAAGCTGGAAAGCAAGTAGGAGCTCAACACCCCTCTAAGAATGTCATGACGACAACTAGACCTTTGGAGTTACTACATATGGATCTTTTTGGCCCCATTGCTTACATTAGCATTGGCGGCAACAAGTATGGTCTAGTCATCGTTGATGACTTCTCTAGATATACTTGGGTGTTCTTCTTGCATGATAAGAGTGAAACCCCCGATGTCCTCAAGAAGTTCCTAAGGAGAGCTCAAAATGAGTTCAACTTAAGGATAAAGGCTATAAGGAGTGACAATGGCACCGAATTCACGAACATGCAAGTAGAAGAGTTCCTAGATGAGGAGGGCATCAAGCATGAGTTTTCCGCTCCCCATTATCCTCAACAAAATGGTATTGCCGAAAGAAAGAATAGGACGCTTATTGATATGTCAAGGACGATGCTAGATGAGTACAAAACATCGGACCGGTTTTGGGCGGAAGCGGTTAACACCGCTTGCCACGCCGTAAACCGATTGTACCTTCATCGCCTCCTCAAGAAGACTCCTTATGAGCTTCTCGTTGGTAAGAAGCCTAATGTTTCTTACTTTCGTGTCTTTAGTAGCAAGTGTTATATCCTCAACAAGAAGCCTAGTACTTCAAAGTTTGCTTCAAAGTCCGATGAGGGTTTCTTGCTTGGATATGACTCAAACACTCATGCGTACCGTGTGTTCAACAAATCCTCCGGAATTGTTGAAATAGCACGTGACGTGGTGTTTGATGAAACCAATGGCTCTCAAGTGGAGCAAGTTGATCAACATGCCATTGATAAAGATGAACATGAAGCTCTAAGGAGAATGGCACTTGGAGATGTTCGCCCACAAGAACCATCCCAAAGCCCAAGTGACCATCCTCACTACGAAGTAGGTCAAACCCCCATTGGACAAGTTGGAGATCCACTAGATGCTCCCCAAAGAGATAATGGGAATGAAGATCAAGGGGGAGACCAAAGTGAAGAAGATGAAGCAAGTGATTCAAGGGCTCAACCCCCGCATCCTCGTGTTCATCAAAGTGTTCAACGGGATCATCCCGTTGACAACATTCTAGGAGATATTACAAAAGGAGTAACAACACGTTCACGTGTTGCAAACTTTTGTGAGAATTTCTCCTTTGTCTCATCCTTGGAACCCCATAAAGTTGAAGATGCCTTAAGAGATCCGGATTGGGTAGTTGCCATGCAAGAGGAGCTCAATAAATTTGAAAGGAACAAGGTTTGGGAGCTTGTCAAGCGCCCACAAGCTAATGTTGTTGGAACCAAGTGGGTGTTCCGCAACAAACAAGATGAACATGGCGTGGTAACTAGGAACAAGGCACGACTTGTGGCAAAAGGGTACTCACAAGTTGAAGGATTGGATTTTGATGAGACATTTGCCCCCGTAGCTAGGCTTGAGTCAATTCAGATATTACTAGCCTTTGCTCCTCATCATGACTTCAAGCTCTACCAAATGGATGTTAAGAGTGCATTCCTTAATGGCCCAATCATGGAAGAAGTTTATGTAGAGCAACCTCCAGGATTTGAAGACCAAGACTATCCTAACCATGTTTACAAATTACGAAAGGCTCTTTATGGCCTCAAGCAAGCTCCTAGAGCTTGGTATGAGTGCCTAAGAGACTTTCTAGTTGAAAAAGGTTTTAGGATAGGCAAAGCGGATTATACCCTTTTCACAAAGCACTTCAACGAGGATCTTTTTGTGTGCCAAATATATGTGGATGACATCATATTTGGTTCCACAAATAAGGTGTTTTGTGATGAGTTCTCCAAGATAATGACGGAGAGGTTTGAAATGTCCATGATGGGTGAATTGAAGTTCTTTCTAGGATTTCAAGTAAAACAACTCAAAGAAGGGACATTCATAAGTCAAACTAAGTATACACAAGATATTCTAAGGAAGTTTGACATGGATAAGGCAAAACCCATCAAAACCCCTATGGGGACAAATGGACACCTAGACCTAAATGAGGATGGTCCAAGTGTGGATCAAAAGTTATAGGTCTATGATTGGTTCACTTCTCTATTTTTGTGCATCTAGGCCCGATATCATGCTAAGTGTGTGTATGTGTGCACGCTTTCAAGCGGCACCTAAGGCTTGTCATTTGACCACCGTTAAAAGGATCTTGAGATATCTAGTACACACACCTTCCCCCTAGGACTTTGGTACCCCAAAGGATCTAAGTTTAACCTCATTGGATATTCCGATGCGGACTATGCGGGGTGCAAAGTTGATAGGAAGAGCACATCGGGTACATGCCAATTCTTGGGTCGATCTCTAGTGTCTTGGTCCTCCAAAAAAGCAAAACTCTATTGCTCTCTCCACCGCCGAAGCGGAATATGTTGCAGCCGGAAGTTGTTGTGCACAACTTCTTTGGATGCGACAAACCCTTAGGGATTATGGGATTAACTTGCGCAACATTCCACTCTTGTGTGACAACGAGAGTGCCATAAAGATAGCCCATAATCCGGTGGAGCACTCTAGGACCAAGCACATAGACATACGACATCACTTCTTGAGAGATCACTCAATGAAGGGAGATATTATGATTTCTCATGTGAGGACGAAACATCAACTCGCGGACATCTTCACCAAGCCTCTTGATGAGAAGCGTTTCTGTGAGCTAAGAAGTGAGCTCAACATTTTGGATTCTAGGAATGTGGCTTAAACCACATTCCTCACATTTTTTGAGCTATTTCGAAAAACTCTTCTCTATCTTGATTTCTCTTCAAAAACTCCTTAAGAAAACTTTTTCTTAGAAATTGATCATGTATTTATCATATTTTCTTCATTGATCATGTTTGTATTGCTAGTTATCCAAAAGGACCAATAGTGTGTATGCAACTCAAAGACATTGTTTTTTCAGCCCAGTCGGACCGGACTAGTCCGCCCCTGTGGACGGACAAGTCCGGGT
Organism: Tuctoria greenei; assembly: GCA_036927565.1. Classification (NCBI taxonomy): domain Eukaryota; kingdom Viridiplantae; phylum Streptophyta; class Magnoliopsida; order Poales; family Poaceae; genus Tuctoria; species Tuctoria greenei. Next base: position 8,041,120 of record JAYESD010000005.1, read on the forward strand.
CCAGACTAGTCCGCGACTGGTCCGCAGACCGGACTAGTCCGCCCCTGACACCGGACTAGTCCGACCCTTGGGGACTTAAACCCCAGGGGCGGCCAAAACCCTTTCTCTCCCCTCTCACTCCCGCCTCTCACCCTCACGCGTGCTAGAAACAGCCTTCTTCGGCGATTTTTCATTCCAACCACCAAATCTCGATTCCAATCCGTGCATTGGAGTCTTTGGGAGTGAGGGATCGTTTCCCCGCGCTTCACCTTCGCAATCCATCGTCGATTTCGTCGATTCTCGTGGATTTGAGAAGGTATTCCCTCTTTTTCAAAAACTTTCCCCATTCTTGATTCTTGAGGTTTTTGATAGGAACACCTTCATTGATGTTGCTCCATATACCCTTGTGATCATAGCCTAGGAGTATTGCGTGCTGATTTGAAGATTTTTCGATGAATCGATTAGGGTTAGGGTTTATCTTGCGCAACCTGGACTAGTCCGGCCCCCTGGCGGACAAGTCCGCCCAGCGGACTAGTCCTCCCCTGGGGCGGACAAGTCCGGTTTGCACAGAGCAAACCCTAGTCCTAGTCTTCTCTCGAGACTTCTTCTGCAATGCTCCCTCTCCTTGGACTCACACCTTCCTTTCTATGTATTTTCTGCAGCATGTCGAACTCGGAGCGTTCCCCTTCTCGTCTCAACCCCGCGGGCGAGGAAGAACGCCCTAAGACCTATCGGGGCCGCACCAAGGAGAGAGGTGCGGAAGTGCCCCGAGAGGGCCGCACCAAGGCTCAGATTGTCAAAGCAAGGACGAAGGCTGCCCTCATTAAGGTGCAGAAAGAAAAGGAAGAAAGGCGGCTGAAGGCACTCGAAGCCTCCAAAGTAGCTGCCACCATCTACAATGAAGAAGAAGCCATGACACGAGCAACTGCCGAATCCCTTAATGAGCTAAGGAAAAAGAAGAGGCAAGATAGGGAGGCTCACAACTCCAGAGCCGCTGAGGCCAATGCCCCCAAAAGGAAGAAACTCGTCACTGTTGGCGAGAAGGCATAGGGCAAGGAGCAAGCCCAAAGGGAAGAAGAGCCAAGGGTCGAGCGTGACCCTAAGAAAGGAAAGGCTCCGACTCCAGTCGAGCCGAAGAAGAAGAAGCCCTCTGTCAAGGTGCCAGCCAAGAAGGCACCTGGAGGTATAGCTATCCGTGACAAAGGGAAGGCCCTGGCCGTTGGCCCTCTTGTGATGCACAGTCCAGCACGCAACCCAAACCGTCAGCCCAACCTCTCAGCCAACACATTCAAGGGAAAGGGAGCTGAGAAGGCCAGGAGGCTCAGAGACGAGAATGTCTATAGGTATGAGAGGTCCACCGCTGACCCTCAGTTCTGGTGTGACTTCCATTGCGATTACTATCGCACAGTCTACCAGGCCATGAAGAAGCCAGTGATCCAGGCTCAATGGGTGGACTCGACCTATATGGCCAAGAAGAAACACGAGGCGTTTGATGCAGTGATTGAGGCAGCTAAGCGCCACGGAATCAAGGACATTCTTGGATTCAAGTATGACTGGAATGAGGAGGTCATAGTACAGTTCTATACCACAGTTCACTTCCACTCTCGTGGTGACCGAGCCATCACCTGGATGACCAATGGTGAGCAGTACTATGCCACCTTTGAGGTTTTTGCTTAGGCTCTTGGTCTGGAGAGTCACCTGGACCATGAGATCATTATCTCCAATCTCAAGGCCATGTACAGGGATGATATGAGCTATATGTACCCTCCTCACGTCCGCTGTGAAGCTGGATTGGCCAGGAACATCCTCCCATTCTATAGCATCCTTAACAGGATTCTCAGGAGGACAGTGGCTCCGAAAGAAGGGGATGCAGGGATCATCCAGGGTCACCTCAGGCATCTGTTGGCTCTCATTGATGGACATGAGATGTTCAACCTTGTAGATTACATCTTCGATGATATCTACAACATCTCACACACACCCAACCGTGCCTGGGGCTATGCCCCTTACATTATATGTCTGATCGAGAAGGTGTCCGGGCTCGTGTTTGTGAAGGACACCACTCACCAGCCTCTCCGACCCCAGATGCCACTTGCTGTCCCGATTCCTCCGCACCGGAAGAACGCGGATCCTCCCTCTCAGCCGGAGGAACCTCGTGATGGAGCCTCTCGCCGTGCCTCTCACTCCCCCGGTGGCTCCTCTAGCAGCGGAGTCCTCAAGTTTCTTCGGTCCATCTTCACCTCGTGCCGCAAAGCCGAGGTGCGAGCTCAGCGGACTGAGCGCTACGTGAGGAAGCTCTGCGATAAGATGGAGATCCCGATGAGTCCCGATGCTTCCGATGACGAGCTCACTCCATACCACCTTCTCACCCCCGATGAGTTGGCACTCTTGGGTGAGACGGAGGGTACCTCCGCACCGGGCTCCGACGACGACGACGACGATCATGAGGAAGACGTCGAGGACCCGGAGGCCACGGAGAGCGACTCCCGCGACGGCGATAGTGATGAGGACGAGAACTAGTTTTTGTGTCCTAGTCCCCCCTCTTCTTTTCCTTTTTGGTGCCTTGATGCCAAAGGGGGAGAGTTAGGGGGAGTTGGTCCTTTTTGTGGAGTTGGGGGAGGTAGTAGTCTTTTGTGTTGTGTGGTGTGTTCTTGGCATTCGGACTTATTTTGTAACTTATTCATGCTACTTGGATGTTTACATTTGTGCAAGACTTGTTAATGTTGTTTAATATCAATATAATGTTCTTATTGTCAATCTTATGATTATATTGATGTACCTTATGTCTTGTCACAATTGTTGAGCACATCACGTAGGCACCCCACCATAACGTGTGTGGGTATGAAAGATCTCCTCCACCTCTTTTACATGCTGCATTCATTGAGGGGGAGTCATTCATACGCACACAAGTTATGAAAACCAAAATTATTACTCTTAATTGTGAAGGACTTGATGTGTTGTCATCAATCACCAAAAAGGGGGAGATTGAAAGTGCATCTAGGTTCCCCGTGGGTTTTGGATGATTGATGACGACAATTAAGTCGCTAATGAGCTCATGTGATCTTAGCACAGGTGTGGACTCGATTGGAGACGCAAACCCTCAAAAAGGAAAAGGAAGGAAACGAAGTCGATTCGAAGCGTAGAAACTAGGGTTTCTAGTGTGTTGAGTTAGACTAGCCGTAGAAATAGGAGGGTGTGTGCGTAAAGTGCAAAGAGATCAAAGTAGGAGCTCAAGAGTGGTGGTTGAGGTAGAAACCCTATTTGAAGTTGAAGTTAGAGCAGTCTGGCAGGAGTGGCTGGACTAGTCCGCCTTAGGGCCGGACTAGTCCGCTCCTAGCCAGACTAGTCCGTTTTCACACGAACCAGAAGGTCTGGTACCCCTTGGAGTGGAGTTTTGGGACTAAGTCCTAGAGAGCGGACTTGTCCGTTTTAGGGCAGACCAAAAGGTCCTGTGTGAGATCGGACTAGTTCGTACATGGGCCAGACTAGTACGTGGTGCCGAGTACAGAGAGTTTTTGCGACTAAGTCTGGGTAGGCCGGACTAGTCCGTGGTCTCCAGACTAGTCCGTTTTCACATGGAACAAAAGGTTCTGTGTGAGATCGGACTAGTCCGGTGAGGGCCGGACTAGTCCGTTGTCGAAGTTACCGTTTGAATTTGAAGTTTGGCGGGTAGCGTGACGATTGCCGCGCAGTGCGACAGTTGTCAGAGGGGTCAGTGGTCCCCTAGGCCGGACTAGTCCGGGCCTGAGGCCGGACTAGTCCGCCCTTTTGCTGAGGTCAGCAGTTTGGGCTCAAAACCCCTATAAAAAGGGGACCCCCAGCCTCATTTCAAAATGACTCGAACCCTAGCGCCGCCACAACCAACTTGGAGCACTCTTAAGCCTCTTTCTTGCCCACTTTCCCTCTAAAACTAATTCTTGAGTGGATTAGGGTTTAGTGAGGTGGAGAAGAGGAAGAACATCACGCTTCTGCTCCCGGTTTGATCTCTTGCACTCATTGAGTCTTTGTGAGCTGTGTGTGGAGTGTGTTTCGCTGTGTTGATCATCTTTGTGGTGTGGGAGCCTCAGATTGTGAGAAGCCCCAACGAATCTTGTATTCGCACTTTGAGATAGTGGAGAAGCAAGTTAGGCCCGTGCGGTAAACTTGGTGAGGGAAGGGTTGTTGAACCCGATCCTTTGTGGACTCCTCAACGGGGACGTAGATTCTTGTGTGGAATCGAACCTCGGGATAAAATCCTTGTGTCTCCGTGTTCTTCGCATTTTGTTTATTGCATATTTCATTCTAGGGTTGCTAGTCCTGTCTTGTGTTTCACATTGCTATAATCTTGTTGAAACTTAGCATACTATTGTGTTGGTAGTTTCTAAACTTGTCATAAACATATCCTCACGTGTAACCTCGAGAAAATCCCCTTAAAACTTGCTAGAAACACTTTTTAGGATTCTTCACGCAGGCTGACCGGACTAGTCCGCCCCCAGACCGGACTAGTCCGCCCCCTGTGATTTAACCTCGTTTTATTAAGTCATTTGCAGGTCGATTAGCCTATTCACCCCCCTCTAGGCAACTTTCACACTGAAACTGTCATATGGATTCGCAACACCTAGCTCGGCCAATGTTTCATCCTCTTGTTCCCAAATCCTTTTTTACTAGCATAACCGATGTTGCTGAGGTGGTGGTCAAGCTCGTTCTGTGATCAGAGCCACTTGATATGTTCACTGCTCTTGGCAAATTCCTATGATTCACACTTTTCAACAAATCTTGTCTAGTCCTCTTCTGACACATGCTGATACTTATGGAAGGGGGTTTCACGATTCTTCCAAAACTCGTGAAGCTTAGTTTTGTAGGTCCTCCAAGCATGAGAGAACATCTTCATAGCTAGCTTTTTCCCCTTCTGTTTCTTATCTCCCAGATATTGAACATATGGTTGGATAGAGCTTTCGAATAGTTCATCCTTTTCATTTTTGATCAAGTGATCGAATCTCAGCAGGTTTAGTGGCACCCTTTCCTGAGCCGCTAGACCAAAAATTCTGGACAATCTTGTATTCACATTGTGGTCCAAAGGTATGCTTTTATCACTGGACTCATCAACAGTCACAACGTATGTCGGCCACGATGTACACAACCTTTTCTTTCTTGTGTTACCAAAGGCAGATACATCCTCTTCATGCGTCTGCTGTTGAGCCTCCTCTTCAATATGCCGCTGATGCTCCGACTGAGACATCTTCAAATTCACAAAAAAAAACACTAAAATCATGTAAAACATTATCAAATTTTCAGTCACATTCGCACAAATGGTCACATAAGGGAGCAAATTCTCTCATGGCATTTGTACCTTAATAAGAAAAAGATCTATGTGCCAAGTGTAAGGACAATCCAAACCAAGCAATCATTAAATAAATCACTAAACATTGACCGGTACTTAGCCAAAGCGTAATACTCTAAGCGTAGGACTCCAGAAATATATTAAACATTAATCGGTGAACCACTAGAGCGCGGACCATTTCGACTCCAACCAAGGTGTAAAACTCTAAGCGTAGTACTCCGAAAATATACTAAACATTGACCGGTGAACCACCAAAGAGCGAACCATTTCGACTCCAACCAAAGCACGAACATACCTTATTAGGGCAGTACCAAGCTGGTCGACGGGGAGTCGAGGGTCGACGGCGCCATCACTACAATGATCAAGAGGGCAGTTTCAAGGCGGCGACGAGCTCTCGGGAAGTGGACCAACGCGATGGTGTGCTCCGGGGAAGGGGATGATGCGGCGGCGGTTTCTAGGGCAAAAAGTGATCAGCGCGCGCGAAAGGTGAAAAGTTGTCCTAAATGTTGCGAAGAGAGCGTGCGAGAGAGCTAAAAGTACCTTAGGGCAACTATTGCAGACGCGCCTGAGAAGAGCCACCGCTAAGAGTGTCTCACTTCTGAAAAGCGCATCTCTTTTCTTTTGAATTAATGTGCGTTCGTTGCCATAATGCCATTCGGGCACAGAATTCAAAGCACATGACCTCATTGTCTATGACATGTGGGACCGTGCCAAAACTTAATATGCAAAAGCCAAATGCCGTGTGAACCTTCATGATTGCCATAATAATTTTTGATTAATTTGACATCACGAAGGTCCACACGGAACTTGTTGCGAACGTAGCAATGCCACACCTTATATGCTCGTTGCAACGCCCCCAGAGTTCCGAGGTGGGACAAATATATAAAAGTACCATGGCAACAATCGGACCGTGCGCGTCGCCCTTTCGCTCCAACAAAATCAATTGGAGAAGTGCTTTATGAGAGAACATCTCTTTTATTTTGAATTAATGCGAGCCGTTGTCAGTAATGCCATTCACGCAGATCGAAGTGTCTAAATCATAGACACACTTTTGGAAAACTCGTCTCACATTATCTTGCCTAAGAGACGTGCCCTTGTGAGGCGTGTCTCGCATCACTTTCTTATCCCATTATTCAGGACAGAGCAAGTGCTATATTTAGTAGTGCTTCCTTAAGAAGCAGAACACAAGGCATCAATACTTCTCCATAAGAAACAGAGCACATATGACTAATGAAAGTCAAATTTTCACTCAAATGGCAATATTTTTACACATTTGAGCATATATCACACAAATATCTAAATGGAAGTCAACTTTCACTCAATTGACCATATTTACACACAATCAATTTGGTACTTTACGTTGCGGTCTTAGTTTTTTGAAATTCTTGACTTTTTCATGGTGACCGTTATGCAATTAAAGAAGTTCGTTGGCCGATGGTATTCTTAGCTTGATCATCGAGGTGACAAAAGGAGGAATCTCATCAAATTGGTCAAACTCTTCCTCATCTATGGCATTCTCGACTCCGATGATTCGTTGTTTTCCATGTATAACCATATCAAGTCTTTTATTTGTTGTTTCTGGAACATAGAACACTTGCAACATGTTTTGCTAACACGAAAGGCTCCCACTTATATCCTTGATGGTTAAGATCAACGCTAGTGAAATCGTACTTTTCTTGTACAACACCTTTGATTCCATCAACCCAGTTGCAACGAAAAAGAGGAATCTTGAATCCTTGAAAGTCAAGCTCTCAGATCTCTTGTATTTCACCATAGTATATGTCTTTGTCTTGACCCGCATCATTATAAGCACCAACACCGACACCACTATTCTGATACGTGCTTTTCTTATCTTGTTCTATAGTGTAGAACATGTATCCATTTATGTTGTACCCTTGATATGTAATAACTGTGAATATAGGACCACAAGCCAACTTTTTTAGGTATTCACTTGTTGAGTATCCGATGAGTGAGAAATCTGATCCCGGAGTTAGCCAAGGAATTTTCTCCTGTGTTCATTTGCTAACCATGATTCATTGCAGTCAAGATTGTATCTAAGCACCACCTCTTTGTGCTCATTGAGGTACTCCGACACAATGGACATGTGTTGCAACACGTGGAAATAAGTGTAGAAAAATAAATGTGAATATGGAGTTATAGCCTTCTTCCCAATGGTCCCTTTTCTTGTGAGCCTCCCCTCATGATGATACTTGGGAACACCAATCGTGTTACTCGGGTCACTATAGTTTAGAGCTCACTCAACGACTTCCCCTGTAGAGTATCCTTATACCATGCTGCCCTGAGGGTAAGTTCGATTTGTAGCGAATGACTTCAGTATGTCTTTGAATCTCTCGTAAGTATATATCTGGTGAAGGAACAAAGAGCCAAGTAGCTTTATCTCTTTAATAAGATGAGTTGTGAAATGGACGCTGATGTCGAAAAAGGCAGGTGGAAAATACATCTCAAGGAAACATAAAGTTTCATAGTGCCTTTTTTCCAATGACTCGAGATCTTCTTCACATAGTACTTTTTGACCAATTGCATTGAATAAAAAGCAAAAGTTCATAATAGCCTCCCGAACATTGACCGGTAGGATATTCCGAATTCCAACAGCAATCATCTGCGTAAGCAATACATGGTAATCATAAGACTTCACAACGGGAGCTACTTTTAGATTTGGAAATGAAATAAGCCTTGAGATGTTCGTCGACTAGCCGGATGGTACTTTCACATTTTTCAAGAACTCACAAACTTTTTTTTTCATTTTTTGAAACGGTGATGCATGATGTGGGTAGTTTCGTTCCTTTTACTGAGTCATCGATCCACAACTCAGGCCTAATTTCCATTTTCTTTAGATCTTCTCGTGCATGTCCATGGCCCCTAGTATTCCCATCTGTGTTAAGCAATGTCCCGAGTAGGCTCTCGCACACATTCTTCTCAACATGCATCACATTAATCGAATGACGAACATCTAAGTCTTTTCAATATAGTAGCTCCCAAAAAATCGATTGTGTCGATACCCTAGAAACCGTACACCCCTTGAGGTTACAAAGATCTCAAAGGAAAGTCATCTACTTGATTTGAAGACCTTCGGAGGCCCACATGTCAGATATAACCGGACCCGCTTCTCCAACATGGTTAATCCCAGGGTCGCCACGTGTACTATCAAACCGGAGCTACCGCCCACAAGGGGGAAGCTCCAGGCTATGTACCGAAATGGCACCCCCGGACCTAATCCCAGACCGAGGGAAGCTCCGGATCTGACACGTGTCAGGTAGCTCCGGAGCTACCTGTTTCCCACAGTATGCTCCAGAGCTGCCACATGTCCAACCGTCGGATCTTCAGCCTCTAACCTCCGGAAGACTCCACAACGGCTCCGGATCTTCAAAGGGGAATCAAGGACTTCGAGACCCGATTAAGTGTCATTAATACCATATTAATGACACACGATCGGACGACCTTAATCACCAGTAACGGTGCTGTCAAAGCCCATTACCCGGTCATTAAGGACAATTAAACGTGTTGAATGAGTATCAATACTAGTAACCGTCAGGGCCACATGTCGGGCCAGGCTAACTTGTAACGGCCTGCCCTTGTACTATAAAAGGACAGGCCAACGACAATTGACGGGGGACGTTCAGATACGCTACACACGTTCCATAGACGCTCGACACAAGCTCATACAACTAATACAACACCAACACACCCGTGGAGTAGGGTATTACGCTCAGGCGGCCCGAACCACGTAAATTCCCGTGTCTCCTGTGCTATTTACAATTCACCTTCTTGAATCTCCACACGCCCACACCGAACATCAAACTCCTCTAACACTTTAGTAGTGTCGGGAGATCTGCCGGATCCAAACCACCGACAGTTGGCGCGCCAGGTAGGGGGCGCCTGAGATTTCGAGAATGGTGAACTCAGCTGCTGGATCATCCAACGGTCATCCTGCTATCCAAGCTGTTGGGGGCAATCCCTCCAATATGCAGCCACCAACAGGGGCCTCAGCGCCAGCAGGAGTCACACTGCCACCACCGCCGCCTCCACCAGCAAATCAAGCTGGACAACGCGATGGTGCACCGGCATCAATCACTGCGTCGGGAAATCATGACAACCCGGAACACGCGCTCTATGCAGCATGTGCTCTTCTCCAACGTCCACCACCTCCGGATGCATCCCGGAATGCACTGGAGCAGTGGAGAGTTGATGTGGAACATTTGGTTGCAGCAGCAGCCGACCGCATCAGCAACCAGGGTCCTCCTCCTTCAGGACGGGCCCCATCGCAGCGATGGACCTTGTCTGGCAGACTTGGTCCGCACGTTTCCAACAACAGGAGACGTGCTGCATCACAGCAAGTGACATCATTGCCTTCCGGGGCACGTCGCACTCACACGGTATCCAGGCTTTCAACTCATGACCTCCGGGCGGAGCTTGGTCGCCGATACTGCCAACAGGACGGCCGAGTCCATATTGACCGTGCTCGTGAAAGACGAGAAGCTCAAGACGTTCTTGCTCCTGAAGGAGTGGGAGGAGGCTGTTCAGCCCTGGCCATGCATCTGCGTATGGTCAGGTGGCCACAGAAGTTTCGGCCTCACCTGCCGGAGAAGTTCGATGGGACCGTCAATCCTGTCGAATTTCTTCAGATCTACTCCACTGCTATCTTGGCAGCTGGAGGAAATGAGGCCGTAATGGCCAATTATTTCCCAGTGGCTTTAACTGGGACCGCCAGGTCCTGGTTTATGAGCCTTCCACCCAACTCCATCAACAGTTGGGAGGAGCTGTGCCAGCAGTTCACCGCCAACTTCGGGAGTTCATACACCCGACCAGGCACTGAATTGGACCTTTTTGCAGTCGTGCAAAAAGGGGGAGAATCCCTGCGATCATTCATCCAGAGATTCTCTCAGGTACGAAACACTATCCCTTCTATCTCTAGCGCCTCTATCATTGTGGCATTCAGACAGGGTGTACGGGATAAGAAGATGCTGGAGAAACTGGCGATCAAGGAGATCACCAGTGTCACGGAACTCTTCAGTTTGGCCGACAAATGTGCAGAGCTGCGGAGGGCCGTGAAATGCACTCCAAACCAACTCCGGAGGATCACAAGAAATCCTCCAAAGGAGAAGACGCTACCTTCGGGAGTGGCAAAAAGAAGAAGAAGACCAACAGCAAGAAGAAGCCGTCGGCCGGTACATCCAATGTTGCAGTTGCTGCAGCTCCGGGTGGCTGGGGACCACACCCCGAGAAGCGACCTCGATCGTCTTCTGAAGACGGTGGCAAACCCAAGTGTAGGATCGAAGAGCACGTGAAAAGCTACCAGAGGGGGGGGTGAATGGTAGATTTAAAAATCTTACGCAGCGGAAACAATAAAACCCTAATCCCTTTGGTAGAAAAACGATCTGTTAAATAAATCGTGTATGAGACTAATCTAAACGTGTTTCACCGTGACAAAAGTGATAGATATCAGAGAGAATCAAGTCACGAAGACAATACAAAAAGAATTACTCAAATCCGTTGAGAACAACTCAAGTTATGATCAAAAGATCAAACACTGGTCAATCTGACCTACTCGAGAAAAACAGTTTCTGGAATGTTGCAAAGAAACTCGTGTAGATCAAAAACCACAAATCCAATGACCGTGAAATTTTGACAGATGATAGACAATCAAGTTGTGAAGACAACCCAAAAAGAATCACGTCAATTGGGTCAATAAAACTCGAGTTATGATAAAACCACCGACGAAAGGTAGTGCTGTCCAGAAACTCGACGAGTAAAACTTGTCTGGAACAAGTCGGACAAACAAGGCACAAAAGTTCCTTCAAACTATGAATTTTATTCAATAGAACACAAGAGGAACAGCCCCAAAGTCCTGCCCACGAGCTTTGGCCTTCCCTTGCTTATATAACCAGCCCTTAGGCCATCCCAATACAACTAGGACTCTAATCCTAATCTGATCACAATCGGAACTTACCATAACTACTCAAGATTCTTCTACACGCAGATAGAAGCAATCTTAAGACTTCCAAACACCTTAGGAACGTATCCCACATTCCTAAACAACCCAATTTCGTGACACATACGAAATCCTAACATAACCAACTCGATACTTCCCATACCGAGTCATAACCAACTCTGCCGCAGCCAAAGTCTTCAACCGATACGATCCGATCCTTCCAATCAGATCTTCCTTCCATAATCCGTCTCTAGAAGCATATTGCCACGTCATGCACCTCATGCATACGTGCGAACACCTTCCTTCGACCTTCATATGCACTGCCCTTGATTCAATCATCCTGCGCGACCTCCTGACCCGCTCAACCACAGTTCCTCCCGAACTTGGTTGTTGGAACCTCATCTCCTCCTGAAACTAGTCCAATGGATCCCGTCACCAGCCATGACTTGAAGTCAAGCAAGACCTGCACATGAATAAACAAACAATCCATACGAGCCCAAGTCCTCGACTTGACTCACGTTAGTTCCGAACACAACACCTTACGTGAGAACCTCACATAAGCATGTTGCAAAACCACAGTAGAAAACGATATCAACCATATCATCCAAAACGCACCAAAAACTTAGCAAATGAATACTAAGCAATCTTTCCTAACAAGTAAAGCAAGTACGAATCATTGCAAATGAAAAACAGAAACACTTTGGTCAAGTTCCGGACCTTGCCAGAGCAACCCGGAGCTTGAGCCGGAGCTAATAAGAAACACTGCAGTCAAGTTCCGGACCTTGCCAGAGCAACCCGGAGCTTGAGCCGGAGCTAACAAAAGCTAGTAGAACCTAGCGTCGGAGCTTACCAAAACTAGTAGATCCTGGATCCGGAGCTTACCAAAACTAGTAGATCCTGGATCCGGAGCTTATCAAAACTAGTCGGAACTAGTCAACCCAAAACCGGAGCTAGACAAAGTAAGTCGGAGCTTAGCAAAAACATGTCGGAGCTATCAGATATATGCCGGAGCTATCTAAGACATGCCGGAGCTAAACATAAAGCTCACCGGAGCTAACTAAAGCTGGTCAGACTTTACCAAGAAGCCGGACCTAGCATCTAACGTAGCCGGAGCTACCCAAAGCAAGCCGGACCTATCGTCGGACCTTGCTGTAACTCGGAGCTAGAGTCGGACCTTGATAAAAAGGTGTTTTGGTGATATTTAAAAACTTTTATCATCAAAGCCAACTGTATTCACTACAAGCCAATGTATTCAGCACACATAGATCTTACAATCTCCCCCTTGATGAATGCATTGGCAACACCATCTAAAATTCCGAATATTTGCTTATTCACATAAAAGTTTTGAAAACAATTTCTCCCCTTTTTTAAAACAAACGTAAATGAAAATCTCTCCCCCTTTATTATCTCTCCTTTTTTTTAATGTGTGATTAATCTCTCCCCCTTTGACAATGTATTCAGCAAGGTAAAAGAGAAATTTTAATTGTTATGAGATATAAACAAATTATCTCTCCCTCTTTAGTTGTTATGAGCATATTATAACATATACTTATAAACAAAGCTCATCCAAGTCATACTATCAAGTAACTTACACTATCACATCAATGAGATACATAATGTAGTGTAAGCCATGCTAGAGAGCAAGTGTGATTTTCAATTTTAGCAGGTCATGATCTCACAAACTTAACTATTTCAAAACCTGAAAGCATGACACTAGTTGCTGCATTTTATTATTTTCAAAGCATAAATCTAGATCATATGATATTTGCAAGAGATTATATGCGCATCTGCCTTATTCTAACCAACCAAGCCAAGCCTATGTCACTTGACAATCAGAAGCTTAAGGACATGGTTTTAGTCATACACAACTTCTTCCAAGTTCATATCTAAGTGCAATGACAAGCCATCTCAAAAGAAGAAGTGCGATGCATGCATATTCTCTTGATCTTTTTTAATTCATATTAGTTCATAAAAACTCAACATGTGAGTTGATTACTTGATAAATTCTTAATAATTAAAAGCATTTGTGAGCATGCAACAAGTTCAAAACAGCAAGAAAGTTCGACCATGACCAGATTTAGTGTAAGTAATTATTCCAATTACTAGACATGGCAAAAACTACAAAAAGTATAACACGAGTAATGTAGTAAGAACTTTCAGCATGTAAGAGAAATCACAACGTCATATATGTATGAAATAATATGCTCATATTATTTTAATTTCAGATTCACACATAGACTTCCTAAGTTTCAAAAACTCCCCCTCAATTTAAGCCATGAGGATGCATAACCCCTATTTCACTACGAATGTAACAAAAACGAGTGAAATCCAAAGGTTTTGTAAAAATGTCAGCCAATTGTTGTTCGGTATCTACATGGTGAAGCACAATGTTTCCTTTTTCAACATTATCACGGAGAAAGTGATACCTAATGTCAATGTGCTTAGTTCTAGAATGTTGCACGGGGTTTTTAGCAATGCAAATAGCACTAGTGTTATCACAGAACAGTGGAACACTATCTAGATCAACCCCATAGTCCTTAAGTGTTTGAACAATCCAAAGAATTTGTGAACAAGCACTAGCAGCAGCTACATACTCAGATTCGGCTGTGGATTGTGCGACTGAACTTTGTTTTCTAGAGGACCAAGCAACAAGAGAATTACCAAGAAAATGACAAGCACCGGAAGTACTTTTCCTATCAATCCTACAACCCCCAAAATCAGCATCCGAAAAAGCTTTCAAAGAAATGATTGAGGAAGAAGGAAGAAAAATGCCAAATTCTTGAGTTCCATGTAAGTACCTGAGAATCCTTTTGACAGCTTGACGATGTGAAACACGTGGGGAAGCTTGAAACCGTGCACAAAGACATACGCTGAATTGTATGTCCGGTCTTGATGCTGTAAGGTACAAAAGTGATCCGATCATACTTCTATATTCTTTTTGATCCACGGATTCACCATCTTCATCAAGTTCAAGTGTTGTTGCTGTTCCCATTGGTGTCCGAAGAGGCTTGCTTTTGTCCATGTTGAAGCGCCTTAGGAGATCTTTGGTATACTTTGTTTGATGCACAAAGGTACCCTCCTTGGTTTGCTTGATTTGCAGCCCCAAAAAGTAAGTGAGTTCACCCATCATACTCATTTCAAATTCGGAACTCATCATTGCTGAAAACTTGGACACAAGATCATGAGAAGCACAACCAAAGATAATATCATCCACATACACTTGAACGAATAATGAGTCATTGCCATGATTAAGCACAAAAAGAGTTTTATCAACCTTTCCCATTGTAAACCCCTTTTCAAGTAAGAATGTTTTTAACCTATCATACCATGCTCTAGGGGCTTGTTTGAGACCATATAAGGCTTTGGACAGTTTGTAAACATGATTAGGAAAATCTGGATTTTCAAAACCTGGTGGTTGTTTGACATAAACCTCCTCATCTATGTAGCCATTAAGAAAAGCACTTTTAACATCCATTTGATATAGCTTAAAACCTTTAGATGCTGCGAAAGCTAACAAAATTCTTATGGCTTCTAATCTAGCGACAGGAGCAAAAGTTTCATCAAAATCTAGACCTTCAACTTGAGTGAAACCTTGAGCAACCAACCTAGCCTTATTCCTAATCACAACCCCATCCTCACTTTGTTTATTTTTATATACCCATTTAGTTCCAATTAAAGTGTGGCCTTGAGGTGGAGGTACAAGTTTCCAAACATTATTTCTTTCAAAATTTTCTAACTCTTCTTGCATGGCAATAATCCAAGATTCATTAGTGAGTGCGTGTGATATATCTTTAGGTTCAAAAGAGGCAACAAAAGCAGAATGAGCATGAGAGTTTGGATCGCAAAACCTGGACCGTGTGACTCGTTCATGCAAGCTTCCAATCATCTGTTGTGGGGGATGATCTTTGTAAAAACGTAGGGGAACAGATGTCTCACAAGCTTCTTTTTCATTAGGTTCATTGTAGATTGATGAGCTTGTGATTTGTGGATGATCAGGACCAGCAGAGGTGACAGCCGGAGCTTGTTCAATGTCCGGAGTTGGACACGTGTCAACTTCGGAACTACCAGGCAGTATCACCGGCTCTTCTTCATCTTCGAAAATACCCTCCCCCTGAGAATATGAATCTGGTCCTGCAACACCGGAGCTAGTACCTGGACTAGCTTCATCAAAAGACACTTCACAAGTCTCCACAATTTTGTTAGTGTCAAGTAAAAGAACACGGTAGCCTCTAGTATGAGATGGATAACCAAGAAACATGCCATCATTGGATCTAGGTTCAAATTTATCAAGATTACCATGTTTCTTAACAAAGCATTTGCAACCAAAGACCCGAAAGTGTGTAACACTAGGCCTATGTCCAAACCGGAGCTCATATGGTGTTTTACCTAGCTTAGTACGCAAGAAAACACGATTTGAGACATAACAAGCAGTTGCTAATGCATCAGCCCAAAATTTCCTAGGGGTTTGATATTCATCAAGCATAGTCCTAGCCATCTCAACTAGGGTTCTGTTCTTTCTTTCTACAACACCGTTTTGTTGAGGTACATATGGTGAAGAAAATTGATGATCTATTCTATTTTCAGCACAAAAGTGATCAAAGAATTGATTTTTAAATTCAGTTCCATTATCACTTCTAATTGCTTTTAATGATCCTGGGTGATCAATTGATAATCTAAGAAATAAAGTTCTAAAGTGACTAAAGACTTCATTCTTAGACGCCATAAAATACACCCAAGAATATCTAGAATAATCATCAACAATAACAAGAGCATACCATTTACCTCCGAAGGATTGAACACGTGAAGGTCCTACGGTGTCAAGATGCAAAAGTTGACATGGTTCAGTTGTCATTATCATTGTGAGAGGAGTATGTGAACCTGCAACCATCTTAGCATGTCTACAAGAAGAGCACACAATTTCTTTGTCCCCTTTTAGCTTAGGCAGCCCACGTATGCGATCAAGAGCACTGACACGCATAAGGTGATCAAAGCCTACGTGACCAAGTCTACGATGCCAAAAATATAAGTCCTTTGAATCATTAGCAACTAGACACCTATGCTTAGAAGAAGACATATCAAAATCAGCTTTAAAAACTCTTCCAAACCGAGACATGTTAAAAATAAGCTCACTATTTGAATCTACAACTTTGCAGCAGTTTTTATTGAAAGTAATTTCTAGATTTTCATCTAGCAATTGTGAAACAGAAAGCAAGTTATATTTCAAATTTTTGACAAGTGCCACATCCTTCAAAGTGTAGTGATCATTTACTCTAACCGAACCCTTAGCAATTATAGGAGTTGAAGAATTATCGGCAAAAGTAACATTCTCTACACGTGACACAAAGGTGAGGGAGGAGAACCAATCTTTGTTACCGGTCATGTGGCGTGAGCAACCTGAATCCACAATCCAAATATTCTCCTTCCTCAAGCGTGTAACCTACATAGAAGCACCATTCGTCGATGACTCAGTACTGGGGTTAGTCAAAAGGCATTTAGGAATCCAGTACTGAGTCACGCGACGTGCAGCAGGAAAAACACGCGAAAGCTGAGACAAAACAGCAGGTTTATGAGTCAAAGATTGAGGTTTTCTTTTCCTAACAGTTGTTACTTGTTTAGAGTGAAAACCAGTAGCTCCGGAGGTAAAAGCAGAAGGTCCGGAGGCAAAAACTGAAGCTCCGGAGGGAACAACACAAGATCCGGGAGCTCTCGGAGCTATCAGAACTATCGGAGCTGCCTTTGCGGATTCCTTACCAGAAGATCTGGAAGCTACCTTTTCAAATTTCTGACTCACTAAAGCAGGTTGTGTTTTTCTAATTGCATGAAAGTTATAAGATCTAGCAATTTTTCTTTCCTTTTTCTGTTGTTTAGCTAGTCTATAACAAAAATCTATGACATGACCATCTCTACCACAGAAGGTACAATGAAATTTAACTTTGTGTTCATGTCTAGAAGAGCAAGCAACATTTTTATTTGAAACGGAATGAGGCATCACTCCTGCAGATTTGAAAACCACTCTATTTTGTTTAGGAACTGTTTGAATCAAACCACTTCCTAATGACCTTACAATTTTAGGTGGATGTGCCTTAGCATGAACATGAGAATCAAAACCTAAACCAGTTTTATCTTTGCTAGACTTTGAAGAATTCAGCAGCAAGTTTAGATTCTTATTCCCATTACAAAACCGACCTAGTGTCCTATTCATGTCATCAAGTTTCTTAGACAAGTCTAGGCAGTTTGCACATGAAGTTTTTCCTTTTAGTTTGCAATTGGAACAATTTTTAACTTCATGAGATCGTAAAACATTGTTCAGAATGGAAATTTCATTCATTGCATCTTTTAGTTTCTTATCAAGATTTTCACATGCAGAACAATGCAAATCATCTGTAGAACAAGAAGCATCTTTTAAGTTTTTATCATTAAGTGCAGCAAGTTTTTTGTTCTTTTCAATTTCTTCATCAAGTCTGTCTAGAGTGGAGGAATGTGCACTTCTTAGAGAGGACAATTGTTCATAGATCAAGTCACATGAGGGACATGCATCATCACTAGGAATCAAGGTTTTTAAACGTTTAATTTCAGATTCTAGTGATTCAATTTTAGCAGCATTATCCCTAAGCTTTTTGTCCTTTTTCTTGACAATAATAGTTGCACGAGAAATAGCATCACACATTTCATTGCAGGTAGAACATACCTCATCATCGTCACTGTTGTGTTCTGCTTCCTCCTGACTTGATCTTGATCTTGCTTTGCTCGCCATGAAGCATAAGTTGGCTAAATCATCATTCTCTTCATCACTTTCAAAATCAATGTCACTTGAACTGAGCTCTTGAAGTGCGGTGATGAAGCTGTTGATCATCTTGCGTCCTATGGTACCCTTCTTTTTCTTGTTGGAATTTCCAGAGGAGGTCCGGATCTTGCTTTGTTTTTCTTCCCGGGTGGTCGGACCTGAAAGGTTAGGGCATTCTGTACGAAAGTGTCCTGTTTTACCACATTCAAAACAGCGTTGAGGTCCGGAGCTTCCTCTCCTTCTAGTTCTCACATTTTGCAATGCTTTTGAGAATCTAGTAGAGATGAGTGCTAACTCCTCTTCTGGAAATTCTTCGATCTGTTCCAGGGTTAGTGAGGACAACAAGGCAAGAGTATTGCAGGATGATGATTGGCCGGAGCTAGACATATCACGTTGTGAGACAAATGCAATAGACTTGTTTGGGTTCTTACGTGCTAGGATGTCAATTTCATGAGTTTTTAGTTTAGAATAAAGTACATCTAATGTAAGAGAACTCATGACAGTTGATTCACGAATAGATGTTACTTTCATCTCCCAAATTGTCATGTCTAATGCACTAAGAAGTTGTCTAGCATTCTCAGCATCAGAAAAATTTACATTGACACTACGTAAGTTGCTGAGAATTTTATTGAAACGAGCAAAGAGGTCATCGATAGACTCACCTGGTTGCATCTCAAAACGCATATACTCCTTTTTGAACATATCTTGTTTTACCTCCTTGATTGTGTTGGAGCCTTCATGATAATCACAGAGAGCTCTCCAAACGTCGTATGCTGACCGGAGGTGTGCGACACGATCAAAGTCGCTTTGAGTGAGTCCTTGGATGATCAAGTTTCGAGCTTTGTTGTTGTTGTCGACGTCCCGGAGGTTCGTAGCCGTAACTTGATCGTTAGGCGGGACTTCATAAGGTTTGTATACCTTTTCCCATATTGCGAAGCCTTGCGCTTGGATGAAGGCCTCCATGCGTGCCTTCCAAACCTGGAAATCAATGCCAGAAAACACACAAGGTTTGGCGGAGTACTTCTCCATGATGATTAGTCAAAAACACGTGCAAATCACAAAGATTAGAGCACCGTGGCTCTGATACCAATTGTAGGATCGAAGAGCACGTGAAAAGCTACCAGAGGGGGGGGTGAATGGTAGATTTAAAAATCTTACGCAGCGGAAACAATAAAACCCTAATCCCTTTGGTAGAAAAACGATCTGTTAAATAAATCGTGTATGAGACTAATCTAAACGTGTTTCACCGTGACAAAAGTGATAGATATCAGAGAGAATCAAGTCACGAAGACAATACAAAAAGAATTACTCAAATCCGTTGAGAACAACTCAAGTTATGATCAAAAGATCAAACACTGGTCAATCTGACCTACTCGAGAAAAACAGTTTCTGGAATGTTGCAAAGAAACTCGTGTAGATCAAAAACCACAAATCCAATGACCGTGAAATTTTGACAGATGATAGACAATCAAGTTGTGAAGACAACCCAAAAAGAATCACGTCAATTGGGTCAATAAAACTCGAGTTATGATAAAACCACCGACGAAAGGTAGTGCTGTCCAGAAACTCGACGAGTAAAACTTGTCTGGAACAAGTCGGACAAACAAGGCACAAAAGTTCCTTCAAACTATGAATTTTATTCAATAGAACACAAGAGGAACAGCCCCAAAGTCCTGCCCACGAGCTTTGGCCTTCCCTTGCTTATATAACCAGCCCTTAGGCCATCCCAATACAACTAGGACTCTAATCCTAATCTGATCACAATCGGAACTTACCATAACTACTCAAGATTCTTCTACACGCAGATAGAAGCAATCTTAAGACTTCCAAACACCTTAGGAACGTATCCCACATTCCCAAACAACCCAATTTCGTGACACATACGAAATCCTAACATAACCAACTCGATACTTCCCATACCGAGTCATAACCAACTCTGCCGCAGCCAAAGTCTTCAACCGATACGATCCGATCCTTCCAATCAGATCTTCCTTCCATAATCCGTCTCTAGAAGCATATTGCCACGTCATGCACCTCATGCATACGTGCGAACACCTTCCTTCGACCTTCATATGCACTGCCCTTGATTCAATCATCCTGCGCGACCTCCTGACCCGCTCAACCACAGTTCCTCCCGAACTTGGTTGTTGGAACCTCATCTCCTCCTGAAACTAGTCCAATGGATCCCGTCACCAGCCATGACTTGAAGTCAAGCAAGACCTGCACATGAATAAACAAACAATCCATACGAGCCCAAGTCCTCGACTTGACTCACGTTAGTTCCGAACACAACACCTTACGTGAGAACCTCACATAAGCATGTTGCAAAACCACAGTAGAAAACGATATCAACCATATCATCCAAAACGCACCAAAAACTTAGCAAATGAATACTAAGCAATCTTTCCTAACAAGTAAAGCAAGTACGAATCATTGCAAATGAAAAACAGAAACACTTTGGTCAAGTTCCGGACCTTGCCAGAGCAACCCGGAGCTTGAGCCGGAGCTAATAAGAAACACTACAGTCAAGTTCCGGACCTTGCCAGAGCAACCCGGAGCTTGAGCCGGAGCTAACAAAAGCTAGTAGAACCTAGCGTCGGAGCTTACCAAAACTAGTAGATCCTGGATCCGGAGCTTACCAAAACTAGTAGATCCTGGATCCGGAGCTTATCAAAACTAGTCGGAACTAGTCAACCCAAAACCGGAGCTAGACAAAGTAAGTCGGAGCTTAGCAAAAACATGTCGGAGCTATCAGATATATGCCGGAGCTATCTAAGACATGCCGGAGCTAAACATAAAGCTCACCGGAGCTAACTAAAGCTGGTCAGACTTTACCAAGAAGCCGGACCTAGCATCTAACGTAGCCGGAGCTACCCAAAGCAAGCCGGACCTATCGTCGGACCTTGCTGTAACTCGGAGCTAGAGTCGGACCTTGATAAAAAGGTGTTTTGGTGATATTTAAAAACTTTTATCATCAAAGCCAACTGTATTCACTACAAGCCAATGTATTCAGCACACATAGATCTTACACCAAGGTGTGGTGTCCAATTCACAAAACGGGCAGCCACAGTTTGGAAGACTGCCAGGAGGTCCAAAGCCTTGCCGAGCGCTACAACAAGCGCTAGGAAGAAGTTCTTTCTGACAGAGGGAAGGAACACAAAAAGTCGACGAAGCTCCGGCTGAAGAGGAGTTAGGTTTTCAGGATCCCAAAAAGGTCCTGAAGGCCGTCTACACCTCCGTCGATGACGATTCCGACGTCTCTAACAACGAGCGTCGGAAGACCATGAACACTATCTTTGGTGGATCATGGGACATCACCTCCCGCCGCGTCATCAAGACTATGCGTCAGGACATGGCTGCTGTAGCTCTTACAACCAGACCGGAGCCTCATCGGAAGTGGATGGACACAGCCATCACTTTTGATGCTTCAGACTGCCCTCGAAGCATGGTTGGAGCAGGTCAGCTACCTTTGATGGTATCTCCTACCATCAATAACATCCAGCTCCACCATGTCATGGTAGACGGAGGTTCGGGGCTTAACCTCATAAGCTTCAAAGCTTTTACCAAGCTTTAGCTCTAACCTTCGGATCTCCACCCCTCTCGACCTTTCTCCAGAGTAGGTCCGGGAGCCATTACCCCACTTGGAGCTATTACTCTCCCCGTTACCTTCGGGACACGAGAGAAGTATCGCACCGAGAAGTTGGTCTTTGACGTTGCTCAGATCAACTTACCCTTCAACGCCATCTTGGGTAGTCCTGCCTTGTACAAATTCATGGCAACTGCTCCTTATGGCTACCTGGTGTTAAAGATGCCAACACCAGTAGGCGTTCTCCGGATCCGCGGAGATCGTACTGCCGGAGTAACTGCTCTGGAAGAACTCCATGCACTTACCACGGTGCAAGAGGAGGACTCCAGGCAGGAGCAAGCTCCAAAACCCCCGAGCATTCGTCAACGAGGCTCGACATCTGCACCTCGTGTGCAGCCAAGCGGCGACACCGACATCCCCGTCAAAGTCGTCCAAATCGGTTCTGATGCCGCTCAGACCACCCGTATATCGGGAGGATTGAACGACAAATTGGAACTCGTGCTCATCGCTTTCCTCCGGGCTAATGTCGACGTGTTTGCCTGGCAACCGTCACAAATGCCTGGGATCCCTAGGGAAGTGATTGAGCACAATCTGAAGATCTACCCTTACGCCCGACCTGTGCACTGGAAGCCTCGGAAGCAATCTGTAGAGCGACAGAACTTCATTCGACAAGAAGTGAAGAAGTTGCTCGAAGCTGGATTCATCCGAGAAGTCTTCCATCCAAAATGGCTGGCAAACCCAGTCATTGTGCCCAAGGACGGTGGGAAGCTTCGGATGTGTATCGACTACACAACACTAAATAAGACATGTCCAAAAGATCCATTCCCACTACCTAGAATAGATCAGATAGTGGATTCCACCTCTGGGTGTGAATTACTGTGTTTCCTAGACGCATATTCTGGGTATCATCAAATCAGAATGTCTAGGGAAGATGAAGAGCATACCTCTTTCATCACAGTAGATGGATTGTACTGTTATACAGCCATGCCGTTTGGTCTCAAGAATGCAGCTTCAACCTTTGTACGAGCTATGTACAAAACCTTTGAATACCTCATTAGAGACATAGTGGAAGTGTATGTTGACGACATCGTGGTCAAGGTCAAGAACAAGGAGTCACTTCTTGACACCTTGCAGGCTGTCTTCGATAAGCTGCGGGTCACCCGCACAAAGCTAAACCCAGACAAGTGTGTCTTCGGGGTTAGCTCCGGAAAACTTCTTGGTTTCCTGGTAAGTCACCGAGGCATAGAAGTTAATCCGGCGAAGATCAAGGCCATTGAAGACATGCGGCCACCAGCCCGCATCAAAGATGTCCAAAAGCTAACTGGATGTCTAGCAGCCCTCAGCGGTTTATTTCAAGACTAGCGGAATGGGCACTCCCCTTCTTCAAGTTATTGAGGAAGTCCGGGCCATTCCAATGGTATGAAGAAGCAGAAAAGGCGTTCCAGGAGCTAAAACAGTTCCTCACCACCCTACCAACTCTGGTAGCTCCAAACCCGGTGAGCCTTTGTTGCTTTACATTTCAGCCACTGACGAAGTCGTCAGTATGGTCCTGGTCGCGGAAAGACTAGAATTACCCCATAATCAGGGATCCAGACCCCTTCAGGAGGGTCCGGAGGTTCCTGAAAGCGAGTCTGGGTCCCAGCTCCCAGACTTGAATCCACAAGAAGTCACTTCAGAAGACCCAGACCCCTCCGGGAGGGTCCAGGTCACTTCTGAAGAAGCCCCGGGTTCCTCCAGCCAGAACCCGGAGGTCCCCGAAGAAAATCCAGATCCCTCCGGGAGGATCCGGGTCAGTGAAGAGGAAGCTCCGGGCCCCTCCGGGAGGGTCTGGACCATTCAGCGCTCAGTGTACTTTATTAGTGAAGTACTACATGATGCCAAGACTCGATACCTAGAGGTGCATAAGCTGCTCTATGCAGTTCTTATCGCCTCCAGGAAGCTTCGCCATTATTTCCAGGCTCACAAAATCTCAGTGGTGACCTCTTACCCACTTCGAGCAATCTTGCATAATCCCAACTCAACTGGGAATATTGCAAAGTGGGCAGCAGAATTGGCTGAATTCGATCTCGAATTCATTTCAAGGCAAGCAATCAAGAGTCAAGCATTGGCAGACTTCGTGATGGAATGGACTCCCTCTCCATCAAACCCTGGGGGCCCCAGTGAGCAGAAGCCGGAACAAGAAGATCCGGTCTTCACCGAGCCTCATTGGACCCTCTACTTCGACGGCTCCATGCAAAAGCAAGGGGCCAAAGCTGGAATCCTTCTCCTTGCACCAACCGGGGAGAAGTTAAAATACATGGTACACCTTGACTTCAAGGCGACCAACAACATGGCAGAGTACGAAGCTCTCATCTACAGACTAAAGGTGGCACTGTCATATGGTGTCAAGCAATTGCTGGTCAAGGGAGATTCACAGCTCATCATTAAGCAAGTGAAGGGTGAATGCTCCTGCAACAATCTCCAGCTAGCTGCTTACCTCCTTGAAGTCCAGAGGCTTCAGAAGGACTTCGAAGTCCTAGATCTCCACCATGTCCAGCGTGCCCACAACGCTGAAGCCGACGAACTCTCGACAAAAGCGTCAACCGGAGCTCCAGCTCCTGACGGAATTTTTGTCCGGAGGTTGTCAAAACCCACAGCTCAGCCTGCCGAACTGAGCGAAGGGGTGAGATCAGCATCCTGAAGCTGACGATCCTGATGGCCCTGTTACCATGGCAGCCATCAAGGGTCGTAGGTGCTACCGAAAGCTCTGAGCAACCCAGCACGCAACACTCAAATGCTCAAGTTAGTTCCGATGCATGGATCTCGGAGATCCGGAACTACTTGAAAGACAACATCCTTCCTGACGATGATGTGTCTGCTGACCGGGTAGTCAGATTGGCTAAAAGATACACGTTGGTAGAAGGGGATCTCTATCGGCGCGGTGCCAACGACATCCTAATGCGGTGCAGCACAAGGGAAGAAGGCTGCGAGCTCCTCGAAGAAATCCATGGAGGCGAGTGTGGGAACCACGCGTCTTCCCGCACGCTGGTTGGTAAAGCCTTTCGGCATGGCTTCTACTGGCCTATAGCACTCCAGGATGCAACTGAGCTGGTGAAGAAATGCGAAGCATGTCAATTTCATGCAAAGCAAATTCACACACCGGCTCAGCCCCTACAAATGATACCTCCTACATGGCCTTTCGCTGTGTGGGGGATGGACATCTTGGGACCTTTCCCAAAAGCCGTCGGAGGTTACAAGTTCCTGTACGTCGCCATTGACAAGTTCACCAAGTGGCCGGAAGCAACTCCAGTTGTGACAATCAACAAGCAATCTGCTATCAACTTTTTGCAATCCATTGTATGCAGATTTGGAGTCCCAAACAAAATCATCACTGATAATGGGACCCAATTCACAAGCTTTGCATTTCAAGGATATTGTGAAGACCTCGACATTCAAGTTTGCTACGCCTCCGTAGCTCACCCAGCCAGCAATGGCCAAGCCGAGAGAGCAAATGCTGAAATCCTTAAAGGACTCAAGCCGCGCACCTATGAGCGCTTGAAAAAACATGGAGCCAACTGGATTGAAGAGCTTCCGCCTACTTTATGGGCCAACAGGACATCTCCAAACCGGTCAACTGGAGAGACACCCTTCTTCCTGGTGTATGGAGCTGAAGCAATCATTCCTCCAGAAATCACCTTGGGGTCACTACGGGTCCGGACCTTCGACGAAGCCACGCAGGACCAGCTCCGGCGTGAAGACCTAGACCTCCTTGAGGAGGGAAGGTGCCAAGCAGCTGTTCGGAATGCCCGATACCGCCAAGCCCTTCGGCGCTATCATCAACGGCATGTACACAACCGACAGCTCGAGGAAGGCGACCTGGTGCTATGGAGAATACAATCCAGAGAAGGGTTAAACAAACTCTCTCCCAGCTGGGAGGGACCCTTCCGAGTGATTAAAGTATCCCGTCCCGGGAGCGTTCGCTTGGCAACCAAGGATGGGACACCTCTCCCAAATCCTTGGAACATTGAGCACCTCCGTAAGTTCTACACTTAATATCACGGAGGTGAGTCTGTAGTAACTTGAGGTGTATGTTATAGAGTCATTGTACAGAGTCAGGTAGTTCCTCCGGGAGAACAGCCGGACCTTTCCCCGGAAGGTCCGCAAAGTTCATGCAACACTTGTCACAGTCTCTAAAAGTGTGGCTAGCTACCCTGTGTCAAACGAGAAATAAAACACGCTTAGCCTGGTTCCGTACCCTAAGAGTGTACTTGTTTCCCATGTACCCCGGACCTATAATGAAAGACATCTTCATGTGAAACAGACTTCATGTGCATTTATTTTGTACAGGCTCAACATTTTTTATTTTTCTCTTTCTTGTCTATAACAAAGACGTGCAATTCTTAAGAAATTTCAATTCGAACGGTTCATATACGATTCGAGTTGTACTGTCGATTCTTTTGGATTCAAATATTGTTCATGGCCCACTCGCCTGAATGCCGCCAATCCAATCTAGGGCCGAAGTGTGCTATCGGCTTAGCCTGGTCAAGCACCCTAAGTACGCCACTCTACCTACACCCCGGCAGGCCGAAGTAAGGCGGGTCCAAATACAATTGGATCTGAAAGTAAAGACAACGCATTCGATCGTATTTAGAATTGAGTCGGACTTAAAATTTTCTTGAGAATCGTAAGCCACAACGAAGTTATAGGCAAGAAATGAATTTTACTATTTTTCTTGGCTTCAGTGTGCAAGAAAAATAAAATCTATGTTGATGGAGAAAAGCCGGAGCTAATAAAGCTCCGACTCCCCTAGGTGGTTTGTAATCGATGTTACACATTGAAAACGAGCATCACTGGAGCAATCAAGCTCCGGTAGAGCTAGGGGGGCCAACCGTCGACACTAAATAAAAGATGGTGAGAAGACCCCGCAAACGGAGTCTGCTGCCAACAAACTAAGTGTTGGCAAAGGTCACTGCCGGAGCTACTAAGCTCCGACACCCCGGAGGACTAACTATCGATGCTCTACGCGTTGATAGGGACAATAGACAATGCCGGAGCTTCTAAGCTCTGACAACCTCAAGGGGCCTTCACTATCGAAGACTTCGGACCTACACTCTACAAGTTCGGAGCAAATGAGTCTTCAACAAAACACAATATCCTCTTGGTACATGTTCACAATGTACATCTACCAGGGGGCCAAGTGAAGACAAAAGTGTTGAAGACAAAAAAAAAGTGAAATTCATAAAAATTTGGG
Organism: Tuctoria greenei; assembly: GCA_036927565.1. NCBI lineage: Eukaryota > Viridiplantae > Streptophyta > Magnoliopsida > Poales > Poaceae > Tuctoria > Tuctoria greenei. The sequence goes on from JAYESD010000005.1 coordinate 8,067,969, forward strand.
GATTTCATTCATCTGGAGACAAGGGATTACAAAACTGAGGAAGAAGAAGAGAAAATACAAGTGAGAACTACAGAGATGGTCCTAGACCCTATGGAAGAATTGGGCGACCTTCTGAGCAACCTCCGACACGTTGGCTCTGGCAGCTTCGCCTTCTCCTTCAACGGGACCTTCAAGCACCGGGTCCAGAGGAAATTGGGAGTTCCGGCTGGTGTAGCACGTCAGCACATATTCTGCGACGTTCTTCGCCAGGGATTGCCCCTCAACCTCCAGTTGGTCCGCGATGACATCGCCCACCTTGGAGAGTTTGCTGCCTGCTGAGATCAACGCCTGCAACGCCAGGTCTGGCTCTGGATCATCCGGGCGCACGGGGCTGAAGCCCATCGGTGTCAGCGCATCGTTAGCCTTGCCCAGGAACTCCCAAATCTGTAGGGAGTCTGCAGTCCTCAGGCCCTTCAATTCTTCCAAGGATCTCCTGGCCACCACCAGTTCATAGTTCTCGCGAGGGAGGCACTCAACTTCATTGGCGTTTTGCTGAATCTTTTCAGCAACCCGCTTTTCGAGTTTTCTGAGCTCCTCCTCCCGGAGGTGGATCTTGTTCCGGTGGTCGACCATGTCCTTCTCCCTGCCCCTCACTTTCTTCTCCCTGGCAGCAAGGGCACACTCTTGCTCGTAGAGTTCCTGCCCTCGCACCCAGGCCTTCTCCTCCTCCTCAGTGCAGCGCTCATCCAATTTCTTGGCGCGCTCCTCGAGGCCCTTGTCAGCCAGAGCCACCTTCTCGGTGAGCTCCTCCTCCCTCCTCAGGACGTCATCCCACAGCTCTAGGAGTTTCTGCTCTTCATCTTCGAGCCGTTTCTCCCTCTCCTCAAGTGCCTCCCAGCGCTTGATGAGTGTAGTGTTAATGGCCTCAAGTCTTTCTTGGCGTTCATCGGCCGCACTGTTAGCTGCTTTGGTCTGCTCATAAATCTCCCGGGATTGGGCGTCGAGGGCGCGAGTCATACTCTCCCTGTCATCCAGTAATTTACCCCAGTATTCCAGGCGGACCTTCTCCCGCTTGATCCACTCTTTGTCATCCGCTAGCCTCGACTGCGCCAGCTTGGTCTCGAAGTAGAGCCGGTTACGCCACCGCCTAAGGGTTTGACGCTCCTCTTCAAGAGCCTTGATGTCGTGGAAGAAGGCCAGTTGAACTTGACGCTGACTGGAACATGCGTTGTCAATAGACAGTGACAACGGGATAGGTTCCGGAGCTGCTGGGGTCTCCTCCGCTGGTTCCAGCGGGTTTTCAGATACAAAAATTGAGTCCCACTCCACAAGATTGGTCCCCTGGGTCTCCATGGCACTAGGGCCGTCCTCCGGGATGGCCTCAGTTGCCATCGAGGAAGGCCCCTCCGCCAGGTTTTCATTCACCCCCTCAGGCAGGGGGCCAGCGACTTCACCAGGGCACTCTGGCTCAGCCACGGGTACCTCCGACGTCGTCACTTCCGGAGCAGGGGCCGTTTCTGGCTCCGGCCTGGGCACCTCCTCCGATGGGGGCTCTAGCTCTGACGCCTCTGCAACAACCGGCTCGGGAGCTGGAAGATCTTCAACATCGACCGGCCCTGCGGCCGGAGCTCCAACAATGACCGGCTCTGCGGCCGATGCTTCAAAGGTAGCCGACCCAACTGCTGGAACTTCCTCAGCTTCCGGCGCGCACGCCGGGACTTCAATCACCTCTGGCTCAACCGCCGGAGCTTCGACAATTTCCGGCTCTGGGGCCAGAATTACTGCTTCCTCCGGCTCAACGGCCGGAGCTTCCATCATCTCAGCACCAGGACCCGGAGCTTCAGCCTCCGGGACAGGTGCCGCTGGTGCATCTTCTCTCCCGCGGTCCGACGCTACCACGGGAGTCTCTGGGGACGAGTCGAGGTCCATGACCACGACAGCTGGTGCTGGAGCTGTCGCAGCTTCAGCCACCACTTGGGGCGGCACCGGGACAGGAGCAGAAGCTTGCGCCCTCACAGCTTCAATTGTTGTGGCTGAGGGTGGAGCCTCACTCTTCTTCTTGGGAACGCTGCAGATGATGGACGAAGAAACTTAAAAAAGCAGTTACTACAACAAAAACATGTCCAAGGTAAAGATTAAAAATTACCTTGGGAGGCTTCTGCACCAGCTTGCGTGGAACCTCTTTCTCGGGCGTTCTGGGCTGGTCATAGCCGGCGTGGATGCTCCGGAAGGCCCCCCGGAACTCGTTGCAGCCACGGGCGTTTCCCTAGTCGAGGCCCCCCTCGATCGGGAAGAACCTACGGACCTAGAGGCCTCAACCGGTCCTGGTGCTGGAGTCGCATGCCCGGAGCTAGCTCCCCGAGAGGACCCCACTGCGGGTACAGTCGCCGCGGTTGCAGAAGACCTCCCCCTCCGGGGAGAAGGAGCCGATGCAGAGGTGGCAGGCCCGACGGACCTTCTGTCGGCATGCTGCAACTTCCTCTTCCGGCTCAAGGTCTCGTCCGCCGGCTCCTTGCCCTTGCCGACAACCTCGACCCTCGGCTTCAGGGCAGGGTCGGAGCCACCTTCGGACACTCCAGGGATCGCCACCCTGGTGGTTGATCTTCTCTCGACGACACCAAGGTCGTCAAGCACGGGCATCTTCCACCGGAGCTCCCTACTGAACTCTACTCCCACGTTCAGAGGAAGAAAAGCTGATTGCTGAGTCAGGTAGTCACCGTCGACATCGATGCCGTGCTGAAACTTCTTGAGGTGGAACTCCAAGGTTGTCCCCACCATGTTGGACTTCAGCCTGGTCTCGACCCGGTCGTCGTCCATCACGCTGTTGAGGGCCCAAGCGAGTTTCTCTCTCTTCTTTAGCGGTGCCCACCTGTTAACCAGGAAGTTACAAAACACCGCCTGAGGGGTTAATCCCCCCTCCACGCACTGGCGGATCCTAGTCAGAACAGGGTTGAAGGCGTCCGCCAGCACCGGAGCTTCACTCCAGATCGTTGTTTCAATGTTGGGGAGGCCTTCGGGCAGCTCCAGTCTCTCGTTCTCCTCCACCCGGATGACTATCTAGTCCTTCTTCCAATCATCCCACTTCCCAGAGGGAAACGACCGGAGGTACTTGAATGGGCACTTCTTGCACTTCACGAAGTAGTAGAAGCCCATGTACTCATTGCTCCTACCGGTGGTATGGACGGTGAAGAAGGTCCGGAAGAGTTCAATGCAGGGGGGATGCCCACCCACATCTCACAGAAGTGGACGAAGATAGACACGAGGAGAATGGACTGAGGGCCAAGGTGATATAACTGCAGACCGTAAAAGTCTAGCAGCATCAATAAAAAGGAGGAAAAAGGTGGGATCAACCCCACCATGGCGTACGAGGAGAAATACACCATTTCGCCAGCGTGCTCCTTCTCAAACGGGAGCTCTCCCCCGGCGCGGACCGAGCGGTTGAAGAAGTCCGAGGACCATCCCATGAGGGTTCGGACCTTCTTCAGGTCACCGTCGGTCTTCAAACGGCTCTCGCGGAGACCCAACTCCATCGCAGCACAACAAGGCAAGAGAGGAAAAGCGAAGCACAAGTTGGGAGTTTGAGCGCAAGAACAGATGAGAGGCGCAAAAGAACTCCAGACGGCGCGCGCTTTCCTTCTTAAGTAAGCCCTCGCAACGCTTGGATGGAAACCGCAAGGAAGTCGAAGATACCACTCAAAAATTCCACCCAGCCGATGACAAAAGGGCCCGGGACCACCCCGATGATCAAGTCGAGGTTCTTACCCAGGCGAACGGTTGTCATCATGAGGCGGGAAGCCCGAAGGTGGCGGCCTGACAAGGCGCGCGGAACCGATACAGTTTTCGTATCGAGAACCGGCGCCCTTCAATTGCGTGAGATCCGCACCCAAAGATATCATCTGCCGCACGCGGGATACGCCACACGGCGAGGATTTAACTCCAAACCATCGCCAACGGCACATCCAAAGACCTTTGAAGACTCAGCTCAAAAGTCGCGAGGATGGACCCACCTCCGGCGGAATGACTTCACCCCAGGGGTCTTCCCCAGAGGTGGGCCCAGGGGGCCACTTTCGGTACCCTGGAAACCGTACACCCCTTGAGGTTACAAAGATCTCAAAGGAAAGTCATCTACTTGATTTGAAGACCTTCGGAGGCCCACATGTCAGATATAACCGGACCCGCTTCTCCAACATGGTTAATCCCAGGGTCGCCACGTGTACTATCAAACCGGAGCTACCGCCCACAAGGGGGAAGCTCCGGGCTATGTACCGAAATGGCACCCCCGGACCTAACCCCAGACCGAGGGAAGCTCCGGATCTGACACATGTCAGGTAGCTCCGGAGCTACCTGTTTCCCACAGTATGCTCCGGAGCTGCCACATGTCCAACCGTCGGATCTTCAGCCTCTAACCTCCGGAAGACTCCACAACGGCTCCGGATCTTCAAAGGGGAATCAAGGACTTCAAGACCCGATTAAGTGTCATTAATACCATATTAATGAGACACGATCAGACGACCTTAATCACCAGTAACGGTGCTGTCAAAGCCCATTACCCGGTCATTAAGGACAATTAAACGTGTTGAATGAGTATGAATACTAGTAACCGCCGGGGTCACATGTCGGGCCAGGCTAACTTGTAACGGCCTGCCCTTGTACTATAAAAGGACAGACCGACGACAATTGACGGGGGACGTTCAGATACGTTACACACGTTCCATAGACGCTCGACACAAGCTCATACAGCTAATACAACACCAACACACCCGTGGAGTAGGGTATTACGCTCAGGCGGCCCGAACCACGTAAATTCCCGTGTCTCCTGTGATATTTACAATTCACCTTCTTGAATCTCCGCGCGCCCGCACCAAACATCAAACTCCTCTAACACTTTAGTAGTGTCGGGAGATCTGCCGGATCCAAACCACCAACAGATTGCTTCTTCCACATATCATCTTCGCCAGTATTTTTGCAAGTCCTTTTCCGCTTACCAAGGACAACATGGATATCTTTGACCATTTCATAGACTTCATGACCCGTGAGATGAGGTGGAGATCGCCTCTTCTCTGTGTCACCATTGAAATTTTCCTTCATACCCCAAAACGGGTGCTTCATTGGAATGTAGTGTCGATGTCCCATGTACACTATTTTTTGTGACTCAAACAATGTGGACATTCGCAACCTACTTTCTTACTCTATCCGGACAAGTTATGTGCCACTGGAGAATCACTAACAGTAACAAATAAAATGGCTTTGAGGCGAAAGTACTCACTCTTGTGGTCATCCCAAGCCTGCACTCCATCGTTGTACCACAACTACTTCAGATCTTCAACCAGAGGCCTGAAATAAGTGTTGATGTTATTCCCAGGTTGTTGTGCCCCGATATCAGTCCTGAAATCATAATATATTTCTGTTTGTTGCACAACCAAGTAGGAAGGTTCAAAATTGTAAGAACAATTGGCCATGTGCTATGTGTGCTACTGTTCAAAAAAGGATTCATGGCATCAGTGCTCATTGCGATCCTAATATTCCTTGGATCAATGGCAAATTCAGGATTTCGTAAATCAATGTTTCGCCACTGTGTAGCATCAGTAGGATGTCTTATCATTCCAGCATCCTGCTGATGTTTCTCTTTGTTCCATCGCAACAATTCTGACTCCTTTTTTATTTCCAAACCAACACTTCAAACGAGGAATGGTAGGAAAGTGCCAAAACACCTTTTAGACCCTCTTTTTCTTCTATTGCAGTTCTCGTCATCAATGTTGTGTTTCCTACGATTGAATCTGTCTGCTCCACAAATAGGGCATTTATCGAGGTTTTTGTACTCAGGTCCACGATATAAAATATAATTATTCTTGCACACGAGGATTTTCTCCACCTCCAAACTAGTGGACAGATTATCTGTTTTGCCTCATAAACTGTCGTAGGGATTGTGTTGCCTTGAGGTAACATGTCCTTAAGGAGCGTCAACAATTCCTTAAAACTACAATCGCTCCATCCATTGGCCGCCTTCAACTGGAAAATTTTTACCATCGCAAACAGTCTGGCGTACTTAGCCGCACAACCATGATACAATGGCTTCTTTGAGTCTTCAATCATCTTCTTGTAATTTTGCAAGTTCATCATTACTGTACCGATCATCGTCGCCATGTCTCTCGACATTGCATACCATCTCCTCTATGTTATGCACCCGAAACTCAATATCGTCATCGGTGAACCCTGATATATCTGGCTCGTTCACATCCTCGTTGTGATCTTCTTCTACACTAGTAGGGACCTCCCTCTCCAAATATAAATCTCTCATCTCTGCTTCATTAAGCCCCTCCTCGCCATGTTTGTTTCAACATCGATAATAATCCACCATGAATCCATGCGTGATCAAATGTGACCTCAACACTTCATTTGTGCGATATCTCTTCTCATTCTTGCAGTGTTTGCAAGGATAACAAATAGTCCCTCTAATGTTGTCCAACATGTATTTCTTTGCGAAAACGATAAACGCTTCTACCCCTTGGATATATTCATTGCAAAGGCACGACCCATACATAAAAATTCAATCCGACGATATCTACGTATATAAAAGAAGAGCTAAATCAAAGAAATTTGAAGCCACTGATAGTCAATATCTAAAGGTGAAAATAGTAAGGAACAAGAGAGGAGGAGAGGACCAACCCTTTGTTTTAAGATCCACTGATAATCACCGCAAGACTTTTTGAATGAAAGAGGGAAAGAACAGGGCAGATCTGGTAGCCACTTGTTCTGCCATAGCAGGGAGGTCGTAGAAGGGCAACAGAAAATCGAGATGAACCGAGATAAAGCACGTCTCTCTATAGAGGGAATGGGAGATGGGCCCGCTTACACAACTAAAAGAGACGTACCAGACCGGCGGTTATGGAAGACGCGCCTTATTCATAATGGAAGGAGACGAGCTGCAACCAAAGTCCGTCTAAGTTACCTGACAAATACGAGTCGCGCTTAATAAAAGCGCGTCTCCCGTTTGTCAGAGAGGAGGGTGTGTCTCGGATACCTACTTAACTGAGATGGATTGTATTTTAACGTGTCTCCTTGTACGTTCAACCGAGCCATGTCAGACCCCCGCTGAAGCGGGCTCGTCTCGCTTAAGCTTATGAGAGACGTTCTCCTTTTAGCACGTCACCCATCTTTGTCTCCTATTTGAGTTTCTTATGTAGTGTTATAGCCGTCATACATATGTTGTGAGTCCATCGTTCGCACCGTTGTCATTCACATTCGCCGTGCTGACGCTAGTCCTGTACCTCTTTGAGGCCACCTTCCAAAAGGTGATCATGTCACGAGCGTTGCGGTGGGTGTTGCGGATGCAGCTGTACACGAACCTCGCGGCCTCGGTGGTGGGCGTGGTGGGGCTGTTCTCATCGATGGAGTGGCGGACGATCCTGGGGGAGATGGCGTCATTCAAGAATGGGAGGGCGAGGTACGTGTTGACGCTAATGGGCACGGCGGTGTATCGGCACAAAGACGGGAGCCGAGCTTGTCCTGATGTCGGCCACCACGACCCATGCACTGTGCTTTATGAACAGTCAGTGGCGAAGCCAGCTTAGGAAGTACCCTGGTGCCTCACCTTTATACATGCATAATTTTTAAGCAATTTTCAGTTAATCTTATGATATTAACAAGGAAAAATGGTATTAAACCCTGGTGCATGTGCACCAGGGTACTTGAACGTAGCTACGCCAGTGTGAACAGTCATGCAGTGCACTCCCAGATCCCGCTCGCACCACCGGTGATCGTTTGCCGCTGCCTCCTGCTGTTGCTTCCGCTCCTCGTGCAGAGGAAGGAGCATTCGCGGGAGGAACGGCGATGCGGGGCTGGACGGAGGGCGGCACAAGGCGGTGGGAGGAGCGTGCGATGGGGCGATACGGCGATGTGGGGTTGGGCGGAAGGCGGCACAGGCACAGGGCGGTGAGAGGAGCGTGGCTCGCAGGGCGGGGCTGGGCGGAGGAGCAGAGAAGGGGTGTAGCGTGTCGCAGCGTGAAGAAAGGGCGGCTTAGCGAGAGGAGGCGACCGCAGCAAGGAGGGAGGCAGCCGCAGTGATGTGAGAAACTTGTAAGGATCCAAATTGCACAAAAAATTGAATTCTCTGAACTGAAAGTGGACCAAGCATAGAAGCGGCGCCAGGGCATACCATGTGTAAGGGTGCTCGGAGGCATGGCTGGCATGCAAACAAACCATAACCGTGAAGAAGTAATACCAAAACAGAAAAGGGATGGGAGTTGAAGAACCATGACGAAAATTTACAGCTTTCGAAAGATGCATATGCATAAGTTGGCATCTTACCGTCCGAAATCCCACAATCTAAAATATCGCTTCCTAATTATTTCACTCCCACCATTTAAAAATACAGTGTGCATTAGGATTCATAAAGTAAAACATCATAAATTTTTGACCAACAATTAATCAAGTTATGGGCATGTTAGCATACAGAACCATATATACTGAGTAAATATTAATATGTTATAGGAGAATTAAATGGGTAATATATAGTTTGAAATACTTTCTCGAATCCTAATAGGCCCTACAAAAGTAATGGAGGAACCACAAGAAGCATAGAACACAATGCCGGTTCAGCCATGTTTGGACATTGCTATACAAAAAAAAAAAAATATCAGAGGGGATCCAATCAACATAAAACCTTGATTGTTTAACATAAGTTTCCTTTTCAGTGAAAAGGACTATTATGCAGAAACGTAGCCTGTAAACATAAGTTTCCTTTTCTACGAAAATGACAATTTGTCAGCTCATATAAGTAAAAACATAACACAATGAAATGTGTACTACAGGTTGACTGTAGGAACAAGGCATACAAGGTTTACTGGGGTAGCACCAATTCAGCGGTGAAATATGTGTTGTGAGCTCGCCGACGTGGCGCGGGTGGTCGTCGTGCTCGCGGATGAGGGCAGGCTCGGAGAGACACACGACGAGGACGGACTGCTTGTGCCGGCGCTGCTGGCGCGGCTCGCCGGATCGGAAAGCGCCGAGGTCAGGGTGAACGTCATGGCAGTGCTGTGCAAGGGGAGGCGGCGGTGGCGAGAGGCGGCACAGGGGCACCCACGGTGGGGAGGGAGCGCCGGGAAGGGGGTGATGGGGAGGAGGAGGCGCAAGGGAGGCGGCGGCGAGAGACGGCGCAGGGGCACCAACAGTGGAGAGGGAGGCGCCGGGAAAGGGGTGCTGGGGAGGAAGAGGAGGCACAAGGGGAGGGGCGACGCAAGGGGAGGCAGTGGCGGCGAGAGGCAGCCCAAGGGAGGGGAGGGGGCGGCGGCGGCGAGATGCGGCACAGGGGAGGGGGCGACGGCGAGAGGCGGCGCAAGGGAGGGCACCATTGGGGAAGGGCGACAGGAGGGAGCTACATGGGGAGGGGGCGGCGGGGAGAGGCGGCGGCGTACCTGGGAGCCTGGGAGGCGGAGAATGGCGGCGGCGACGGTCTTCGGCGGGAGTGGTGGCTGTTGATGGCGGCACGGCGCAGTGCAGCGGCGGTGGAGGCGAGCGCGGGGCGGCGGTGTAGGCGAGCGGCCGGGAGGCGGTTGCGCAGGCGGCGGAGAGACGGGCGGAAAATGAGTTGGCAGGGCGAGGGGTATACCTAAAAATTTGTTATCGACGAAGGTCTAGGGGACTGTTTGGTTCATAACCTTCAATTACCTTACCAAAACTTGTAATGCCAAAACGTGTGCAATGTCAATTTGTTGGTAAAAGAACGTTTGGTTTGTAACCTATGTGGGACCCACATGTCATTATATTTTATTTTTTATGAAACATATTCAAGTGAGATCTTGTTTTATAGATTTAATTACAAGGAATTTAATTGTGCAAACGAAATTGAAATCGGATTTGCAGTTTTTGAAATATCTATAGTTTCAATTTTGCTAACCATCTTGAAATGCGTTCCAGCATGGTGGAAACAATGGCGAGCGTTTTGGCCGCCCGCAAGCCATTCAGCTTTCCAGTTCATTTTTTATTGGTGTTACCAATTTTTTTTAGGCGTACCAAATTTTGAAAGAGAAGCAAATGAATGTCAAATCTTATAGGCACACTAAAAATTTGTAAGGTCTGTATTGACAATGAACCAAACGCGCCCTAGGTTAACCGTGGTCGATAAACGACTATTGACGACGGTGTAATAGGACCGTCGTTGATTACAGCTCAGGTGGGCCCGGTTTTGGCCCATATTGAAGACGGGCTCTAATTAACGACGGTCCGCCATCGTCATTAAGTAATTGACGACGGTACTAGGTCAACCGTTGTTAATTACGGTTTAATTGACGATGGTTAGATTTAGCCGTCGTTAATTACTTAAAAGACGACGACATTGTTGTCTATTATTCTGATCGTTGTTTATTGTCACGATTCTTGTAGTGAACACAAGAGTTTTATTTCTCTGACTTCAATTTTCAGACAGTGCTTTTATGGCTACAAGACGGCAATGATAGTTGAAACTTAGGAGTCCCTAGCTGGCTTGTAGTTTCGGACGCCAGTGAGGTTCTAGGCTCTTCCTCCGTGTTCGTGGCTAATTTCATCCCTCTTATCTCTGTCAAAATAACCTTTTTCGGCTGTTGAAAAGGGCCTAATTAATTACTTCAGAAACAAACAGCAGAAGTTTGATTTTTTTTTGGGGGGAAAAATAAATGTTTGAATTTTGAGCGGCATAGATATGTGGCTGGTTTTGCCCGGATAGCTCTTTGTTGTCACCGATGGCCCTTTTCACATTAAATTTGGCTTAGCAAATACGGCTTGGTTGATGAATCTGTGAACGCGGCAGATGAGGATGGTATGGAGGTGGAGGAGGACAGCTCTATGAACACAGAGGATATGACTAGACATTTTGAGTACATTACTAATCTGGATGTATTCATGTCATCGAAGTTTAGAAAGATGGCTGATATTCCAGAAGCGTCTCCAACCTTTTCGGCGGCACGTCGGAGTAAGAGAAGGGTGGCCATCTCCGACGACACGACGCAAGCTAGAGCCGAGAAAATAAAAGTGTCTAAAAATTAAGGTGAGGTGACTGACTCGTTTTTAAGTTTTCCAATACAGGATATTGCTACTAAGTTTAATATAGTAGGAGTTTTGGTTGGGAATGAGTCTACCCCTCTGGAAAATGCGGTTAGAGGATTTAAGGATGTGGAAGCCATTCGACTGTCTAGTATAGATATAACTCGGACGAAGGATCTTATATAACAGGAAGAGGAAAAAGACATGCATGAGGACGAGGTGATTGATACCCTGATCCTCAAACAGCTGTCAAAAGATATATTAGACGAGGTTTTGAAGACCGATAGTGATTTTATAGATCGTACTATCGGATCATCCAATGTGTCTAAAGGTAAAATATATTCTAATATAATATGAAAGGAGTGTTTTGGAATTGTAATGGATTCAGAGACCCAAAAAAACATAGGTATCTCGCGGAGCTTACGAAGGAACAAATTTAAGTTTCATTGCCTTGATTGAAACAAGTGCAAGAAATTTTAGTTTGCATTTTTTGAAAAACTTGTGCGCTGGGAGAGATTTTATTTGGCACTACAAGGAGCCTAGAGGTCGGTCTGGCGGTATTTTGCTTGGAATAGATTTATCACAATTTGATATAGGGGCTATAGATGAAGGGGAATACTATGTTAAGTTCCGTTTGTGCAATAAGAATGATGGCTTCAAATGGAAACTAGTGGTTATCTACGGCCCTGCCCAAGATGAATTTAAACAAAGTTTTTAGCAGAATTGGTGAATATGTGTACCAATGAACTGAAACCGATGCTTCTAGGTGGAGATTTTAATATTCTAAGACGAACCGAGGAGAAAAATAACAAAAAATTTAATAAAAGGTGGCCTCTGATATTTAATGCAGTGATTGATAGCCTCAATTTGAGAGAACTTGAACTTACTGGTAGGAAATTTACTTGGGCCAATGCGATGCAAAATCCCACTTTCAAAAAATTAGATAGAATTCTGCTGTCAACCGAGTGAGAACAAAAATATCCACTCTCCACGGCGGTGACGCTAACCAGGGGTATTTGAGACCACACACATTTGTTACTTGATTCAATAGGTCCTTCCTCAAACTCTAGTCCGAGTTTTAAGTTTGAACTTGGCTGGTTATTGAGAGATGACTTTCATGACATGGTAACAAAGGTTTGGTTGTCTGTCCAGGAAGGGGAGATGGCTATGGAACGTTGGCAGGTGAAGATACAGGTGAAGATACGTAGACTTCGACAACACCTGGGGGGCTGGGCAAAAAATACAAGTGGGGCATATAGAAAAGAGAAGAAATATTTATTACATGAAATAGATGTGCTAGACAAGAAAGCAGAATTAAGGATGCTGACGGTGGATGAGATGAATAAGAAAAATTATCTCAACGAACGTTTAGCAACTCTGCTTCGGGAGGAGGAAATTAAATTGTACCAACGGGCTAAAACTAAACATTTGCTTGAGGGAGACTCTAATACTAAATACTTCCATTTAATTTCTAATGGCAAGCATAGGAAGACCAGGATTTATCAGCTACAGGACGGTAGCGATGAGATTAGAGGAGATGAGGCTCTTAAAAAACACATTACTAGATACCATAAAAATTTATTTGGCCCGGTTAATGAATCACCTTTTATGTTAGACTTGAATTACAAAGAGGACATAGAGCAGGTTTCACAATCTGAAAATGAAATATTAACAGATGAATTTAATATTGACGAGGTTAAGAAAGTGATCTTTGAGATGGAGCACAATAAAGCTCCAGGTCCTGACGGTTTCCCGGCTGAATTTTATCAGGTCTTCTGGGACCTGATCCGCGAGGACCTTGAGTTTCATGCAGAATCATTGCCGCCGTTTACACTCAACTTCGGTACAATTATATCACTGCCAAAATGTGTTCAGACAAATACCATATAGCAGTACAGACCCATATGTCTGTTAAATGTGAGTTTCAAGGTTTTTACCAAAGTAACAACTAATAGAATTATGTCGATTGCCCCCAAGGTGATTAAACCAATGCAAACTGTGTTCATACCTGGGAGGCATATTATGGAAGACACAATAATTCTGCATGATACGATTCATGAACTACATAGGAAAAAACAAAGTGGAGTCATGCTTAAAATTGATTTTGAAAAGGCTTACGATAAGGTAAGGTGGTCGTTTGTGAAACAAACACTTCTAATGAAAGGTTTTTCCGAACACTGGTGTAGATGGATAGATGCTTTTATACAGGGTGGACATGTAGGGATTAAAATAAACGACCAGGTCATCGAGAGTTTTATGACACAAAAAGGTCTTAGACAGGATGATCCGTTATCACCCATCCTTTTCAATATTGTCGCTGACATGTTAACGATCTTAATAAATAGGGCAAAGAGAGCGGGTCTTACTAGAGGCTTAGTTCCGCACTTAGTTGATGAAGGCTTATCAACACTACAGTATGCAGATGACACTATTATTTTTGTTGATCATAGCTTAGAGAGAGCGGCGAACTTAAAATTACTATTGTGTGTGTTCGAGGAAATATCGGGACTGAAAATTAATTTTCATAAGAGTGAATTATTGTGCTTTGGTGAAGCAAAATTATACGAGTTACAGTACTCGCGTATCTTTGGATGCAAAGTCGGCTCATACCCTTTTAAGTACTTGGGCATTCCTATGCATAGGAAATTATGTAATAATGATTGGAGAGTGGTAGAAGAGAAATTTGAAAAAAAAACTAAGTAGTTGGAAAGGAAAACATTTGTCTGTTGGGGGGCTTTTAGTACTAATCAACTCTGTACTCACTACCATTGCTATGTTCATGCTCTCGTTTTTCGAGGTCTCTAAAGGTGTGCTGGAGAAACTTGACTACTATAGGTCAAGATTTTTCTGGCAGGGGGATGAGCACAAAAAGAAATATAGGCTGGCGAAGTGGAACATACCCAGTCAGCCAAAAGAGTGCGGGGGTTTAGGTATTCTTAACCTGAGGCTACAAAAGCAATGCTTGTTGAGTAAATAGATTTTTAAAATGATCAATGAAAATGGTGTATGGCAAAAACTTCTCAAAAGGAAATATCTGAGGAATAAAATAATGGGGCAAGTACAGAGGAGAGCTGGGGATTCGCATTTTTAGTCGAGTCTAATGGTAGTAAAAGAAAAATTCCCGAGTCTTGGGTATTTCCAAGTAAACAATGGAAATAATATTAGATTCTAGGAAGACAGATGGTTAGGGAACACAACATTAAAACAACGATATCCGGCTCTTTATAATATTGCCCGCAAAAAAATGTTACAGTAGCGGATGTTTTCAGCTCAATACCTTTAAATATAAACTTCAGGAGGGGGTTAGTGGGTGACAATTTAGTGAGTTGGAATAATTTGGTCTTAGAAATAATACATGTCGAATTAAATGACAGTGAAGATGTGTTTCGTTGGTACTTAACTCAAAACGGTCGTTTCTCCGTGCAATGCATGTATAACTTTATCATAACAAATGAAAATATTCTTCATGATAAAGTATTATGGAAATCACATATTCCGCTAAAGATTAAGGTGTTTCTATGGTATTTGAAGAAAAGGGTAGTGCTCACCAAAGACAATCTACTACGCAGGAATTGGAATGGTGATAAAAAATGTGTGTTTTGCTCAAAGGATGAGTCTATCCAGCACTTATTTTTTGAATGTCATTATGCAAAGTTTATTTGGAGAGCTATGGAAACTGCTTTCAATATTACTTCACCATTCTCTATTTCTAATTTTTTTGATTCCTGGTTATACATGTTTAAGCCTCAACTCAGGAATTTAATATTGGTTGCGTGTGCTTCTGTCTTTTGGGCTATATGAGTTTCCAGGAATGATATCATTTTTGACAAAAGTCTGATGAAAAATTATTTGTAGGTGGTTTTTCGAGAGACGCATTGGTGCAGGACATAGACGCCATTACAAAGGTGTGAGATGGATAGGAAGCTGCTACTGGAAGTGTCCAGAACGATGGAGTCTATTGTAATGCAGGTTTTCTACAATAATAGTTGGCGTTTTATTAATAGAATTGTGTTGTAATAATATACCACCTATATGTATGGTAGGTAACTTCAGAACTGTATCTTTTTTAGTTCCAATTCCTCTTCCTGCGTGCTGAAGGAATTGAATTGTTTGTTTTCTGTCTTCTTCACCACAACCTCGCAAGAGGTGTAGGCTGGATGCTGTTTTCCATTATTAAAAGAAAAGCAAATACGGCTTGGAATTCAATAGCATCGCAGCAGCAGTTGGACCTGCAGCATCGTCCGGGTACTGCATGCAGCTCGGGAATTATTAATGGAAGAAAACCTCTCTTATATTTTCCCGATCAGTAAGCTGTTTTCACCACGCCACAACTTGCATAATTTTTTTGAAAGATCCACAACTTGCATATTTGTTGAGTGCTATGCAATATAATCTGGAACAATATCAGGATACTGTACATGCATATACGCGCCGTGAGCTCTCTTATTCCGGTCTAGTTGCGAGGTCACCAAGGTCTAGCAGTGACCTGTCGTCCATGCGGACAAGCAAGTACCATCTCTCATATATGTTCTTATCAACCTCAAGCTAACCTGAACGAAGATGCTCAACGAGAGAAGAGAACCTGTCGTCGTCACACTTGCCGCACCTATTCGCCGGCAGCTCGAACAAGTCTTTCACTACTACAATAAACCTTATCGCAGGCGGCATCAAACCTATTATCACACGCGGTTTTTAAAACCGTCTGAACGAAGAGTCTATGATAATCTGTAATTTCACAGGCGGAGAAGTGATACCACCTGTGAAGAAACATTATCACAGACGGTTTTTACTTATGCTAGCCGCCTATGAAGATAAGTTATCACAGGCGGGTCGTGCAGCATATATACCCGCCTGTGATAATTGTCTTATCACATGCGGGTCTTGCAGCATATCTAACCGTCTGTGATAATTGTGTTATCACAAGCGGATGTTGACCTACATCAAGCCGCCTGTGATAATTGTTTTTCACAGGCATGCCTAGCCATTGGTAAATAACCGTCTGTAATAAGGTATAACCTATGCAATACTACTGCTGTTATTTCTAATTTCCAGGTCAATTCAATATAATCACAGAACAGAAGTCAACAATATCATCACAGAACAGAAGTCAACAATATTATCTCACAGAAGTCATCTCACAGAAGTCAATTTCACTAAAACAATATACATATGTACAAGTTACACATACAATTCATCTCATAGTTTACAAGTTTTCACTAAAAACTGTTTCTATTGGCATAGTCGCAAAGTTCTGGCACATAAGCTATTGCACCATTCTCATCAAAGAACTCCCCTCTTTTGTGCAAAATTTCGCGACGAATGAATTGACAGGGTTCAACAGCAATCTTGTCGGCTCCTCCACCAGGAATACTTCTACAAACCGGTCATTCTTCATTCAGATTCTTCGTGTGCTGCAATATAACACATAACAAGGTTTAGAATGTGTTGGTTTGAACAATCTCAAAGTATAGATCAAAGTGAGAGTATACATGAATTTAGCTGGTATTTTTGGAGCAGTTGTACTATGAGCAATTGAATTTTGAAGTTGGAATCAAAATATGAAAATAATTGTCGGTGTTTGGATCCGGCAGATCTCCCGACACTACCTTTGGTAGATCGAGGAGTTGTAGTTCGGTAATGGGCGCGCAGAGATTCAAGAAGGTGAAAGACAAATGGACACGAAGTTTTACGTGGTTTGGGTCGCCTGAGTGTAATACCCTACTCCACGGGGTGTGTTGGTGTTGTATTGAGCGTATGAGTCTAGAAGAAGCTCCAGAAGAAGAAGCTCGTCTAGCTCAGGGAGTTCAGTAGAGGTCTGGAACCGTCCCTTGTGTATCGTCGACCAGTCCTTTTATAGTACAAGACTGGTCGTTACACCGTTAGCCTGGCCCGACATGTGGCCTCAGCGGTTACACATGCTTGATACATAATTAATGAGATTAATTACCCTTAATAGCCTGGTAACGGGCCTTAACAGTGCTGTTATCAGTATTAAGGGCCATCCAATCGTGTGTCATTAATATGGCATTAATGACACTTAATCGGGTCTTGAAGTCTTTGATTGCTCCTTGAAGGTCCGGAGCTGTTGGGGGGTCCACCAGTCTGATTGTTGAAGTTGAAGGTCCGGCGGTTCAGCCACGTGGCAGCTCCGGAGCTTACCGTCGTGGACGGGTAGGTCCGATGCTGCTGGACACATGTCAGTATCGGAGCTTTCCTCTGTCTGGGGTTAGGTCCGGGGATGCCATACTGGTATCTAGTTCGGAGCTTTCCCATGTGTGGGCGATAGCTCCGGTCTTATGATACACGTAGTGGCCCTGAGACTAACCATGTCGGGGAAGTAGGTCCGATGAAACCTGACATGTGGGGCCTTCAAAGGTCTTCAAATCTGGTAGATGGAGTTTTCTTGTGATCTTTGCAATCCCAAGGGGTATCCGGTACGGAGGGTACCGACAATAATGTTTCTGGTAATATTGAACAACAGAGAATATAAGTATTAATTTATGCTAGTTACAATGAAAATGAAACTCAAAAGTAAGAAAATAGGTATCGATATTAAGGATAACTTACATCCTCACGATTCACTCTATATACGCTGGCGGTCCGAAGATGCTCGCATACATAATACCCGCATAAGACACTCCCAGCAGACTGCTTCGGACAAGCATAATACGTTTTAATATCCAATGCATTCGTATTGGAAGGTCTCTCACCGCCAAGCCATTCCGCGTAAAACCGCCAAGCGCTGTAATACAAGAAATGTCACATAAAACTTGTCAACACATTCTAAATGTGTGTAAATTAAAATTATTGAATAAACGTACAATTTCAAAATGGAAAGGAAATCTTTGTAACGATCTGGTGGGAAAGCGGCCGAGTCCAAGACTGTTGCCATTCCCTGCATTGGCTTGATGAAGATCATTACGTAGTGATCACTGCAAACATACAAACACACGTGTTAACAATTACCAATAATTGCTATTTCAATGTCATGTGTCAAACTTACTCGAAGTTGTACAGAGCCTTTACGAGGTCCTTGCCGTCTCTGACAAAGTTAAACATCACATGTCCTATGTAAGCTGCAACTTCTGTCCTTCTATCCTTATTATGTTTTGCGATTGTTTTTTCAAATTCTTTTTTTTCATGTGCTTGAACTTTGGTGAGTCTCGATCCGCCTTGACGTCGAATAGCGCCTTTGCAATCCTAGTAGGGTCAAGGATACTTGTCTTGCGCTCCAACTTTTCATTATCCATGTATTGCATCCTATTGAAAAAGTCCAGAATTGTTATAATCTCATGAAATGCATATGCGTGTAGTAAGAAAAGCAAATACAAAATATTAGAGGCACTTACAAGCACCAGACTAGCAACAGGTTGATTTCGAGCATGCCCCGATGAAAAAGGGGATGCAACTCTTCAAATAAAATGACTCGTCTATCTTCTCCAGTGCTCCAGAATGCTTCTTTTGGAATACGAAATGTGACGCAAGAAAGACCATATTTTGTGCTGGCAAAGATGTACCACTCATGCATTCTTTTGAGCGGGGCGGGTTGTCTGCTAAGTTGTACGGATGTCATGAATGGCTTCCCATTCTCAAATTCAGGAGGAACATCCTCAAGCTTGTATATTGGAACTCCTGGTTTAACTAAAGTTGTCCGCCGATTATACATGACACCATCTTCTTCCTACTCCTCGATATCTCCTAATGCTGGCTCATGCGAAGAACGAGATGCAATCGATTTTATAATATTTTCCTTCATAGTTTCCAAATACTTTAACACTTCTGATGAAGGTTTCTTATCTTCGTATGATCTAACTTTGATAGGCACTGATGATTGAGGAGTAGTCGTCGGAAGTTGGACACTGGCTTGTTGTTGAACCTTTTGTTCAACTGATTGCTCTTTACTCCTAGCAGCTGGCTCTATTACTACTTCAAGATGTTGCTCAACTGGTTGCTCTTTACTAGCAACAGCTTGCTCTGGTACTTGCTCAACTGGTTGTCCAACTTGTTGCTCTTGGATATCTTTACTAGCAAGGTTACTATCATCCTTGCTGAGACATAGGAGGAGTGGATCTTCCTGGACTGGGAGTGGATCTTCATGCACTTTCGCCTTAGAAGATGGGGTTGCAATATTTTGAGATGCGACGGGGCTAGAAATTGGTGCATCGTCCAACACGATATCGCGTTGGTGCAAAGGATTAATCGGTTGACAGCCTGCCCCAGAGTCACGATTTCCTCAGGTGTGACGTGGTCTATTTCATAATCTTCATAATCATTATCAATGATCTGAAGAACTTGCACCACAGCATAATACAACGGAAGTGGATTACCGTTGAAGTCACGATCAGGCTTTGCCATAGCAGTGGCAACCTGTTTGGTTTTGTTCCCTGCTCTGCCGATCGGGGCAAGAAGACGACAAGATTTGTCGTTAGCAATATCATCGACAGGGAACTTATGGGTTGACCCTGAGCTTGGCACAGAACCAACGCTGCTAGGGTAGGCAGTTGGAGATACTAATTGCTCCTTTTGCACCGGAACCATCGCTGTACTCGGTGCCACTAATTGTCCTGATTGTCTAAGTTGTTCCATTATTTCTTGCATATTTTCTTTGACCTTTTGAGCAATCATTTCATCAAGTGTTTTCTTAAACTTCTCACGTCTTCTATATGTGTCTTTATCTTTAGGGAAACCATCTAGCCAAGACATTTGAGAAGAGACTACTCGAACCTGTCCGCTGCGTTTAGGGTTTCCTAAGATAGCGGTAAGTTGGTCATTCCCCCTCTTTGGCTTGAAGAGACCCTTCTGTTGCTTTTCAATTACTTCTTTTATTTTATCCTCTACTTCATTCACAGAGTTAGGCTTTTCAAGTTTGCCCTCGCTGGTCAAACCTGACCGGGCAAAGACCCACCGCTGAGTTCGCTCATTGCAACCTTCTAATGGGTGAGGATTGTCCTTACTAGTAATTTCGTCTAATATCTTATTCCATTTCTAGACTTTGGGGGCATATCCGGCATACCCCAAGCGATGATGGTATTTGTTCTTTTTTGCAAGATATGACCTAGTTGCACTTAGAGCTTTAGCATCAGGTGTGGTCTTTTGACAAACAAACTCTTGCCACTGAGCTTGTGTGATTTTTCCCATCTTCCTCGGGCTAGGGACCTTATCGGCCTTAACATAAGCATTCATTTCGCTCTTCTAGCCACGAAACTTCTTGCCGCAGGAGACCAATGTTGCTTTCTTTACAGCTTCTTCCGTGCCTTTCGGGAACTTGAATGGTTTCTTCATTCTTTCCCACAACTCATTGTTGGTCTGCTCGGGTAATTTCCTCCAATTCCCGGTCGTGATCGGCACGAGCTCCATAACAAGAAAACCGCATGCATTACGATACTTGGTAACTGAATCCAGTGGTTCTTGGGGAAGCCCACCTGGACCGACCCTTGTTATGTACATGATGCGGTACGATGGACCCTTATTGGGACCTCGTTGCCCTCGTTTCCGCTTTAGTGAAGCTGAGGATTCATCCATTGGAGAACCTTCTGCGGTTTTAGGAGCCGAAGTCACCTTGTTGTCTTTGCGATTAATCTAGGTAAAAAAGAATTATAAGACTTCGTATACTTGACAACCAACATTAACTTGAACTGCTGAAGTTAAGATTCGTGATCCATACCTCGTCAGTAGGATCATATTCCGGGTCAATATCCTCTGAAGTCTTTTTAGTTTTTACATTAGGAAAAGGATCTGATGGACTGTGAAAAGAGTCTGAACTGCTAGAGTCAGTAAACTCTATATTGTCTTCTTTATTGTTACTATCAGCACCAGTCTTCTTAGGGCTTTCCATGCTAGAACTAATAAGACAAAAAATATAATAAATAACATATTAACTCTACATGAAGTGTTGCATGAATAAAAAGATGGACGCATTCTAGGATTTGATAAGACATTCTAGGGTTTAAGGCGACTGACCAAAAGGTTCCTATACATTGCGAGGGTGACAAACATGTTATAGTTGCTCACCAGCAATGGCAATTTTATCTTCTTATTCTAAATAGGCAGTTACTTGCATATGTTTTCTGAGCACAAGCGATGTTCAACAGCCGTATGCGAGCACATTGCTTTGTTTGGCAAAAGGATAGCGACACCAATCTCGAAGGAGCAAAACCCTGTGAGATGAAGTGCGGGATGGCTACACTCTATTTTCTGTACAGATGCTACTATTCACTCATCTTACCACCAAGTTCCCAGATTTTGAACTGAAATTTGGCAGAGCTTCCTTTGTATGTTGCTGATTTTGTCCACAATTTTCAAATAGAGAACATTGATATTTGCAGAAACAATATATTGCAAACTTGTTACACACATCCTCAGGTTTCCATAAATGTAAATTATGAAGTCTTTTGATGATCCTACTAGAAATTACGATCCAAATAGCAACTGAATACATAACTGTCCAGATTCTGGACTGTTACGACACCTTAAATGGTACTTCAATTCAGACCTGGATTTTGCGTGTTTTAGCCTTAGCGTTGAATAGGAAATTGATAGAGGACTCTTTAATATTTCCAGACATGTATAGATATGCATAGGTTGCTTTTCTAATTTAAGAATTATGGCTGTTCAAAGTTCAGAAACTTTGTGGCTGTTTCAGATAACACTGTACACAGGTACTAACTTCAACTCCAGTTTCTAATTAGTTCTAAACCGAATTTGAGGTAATAATGAATATAAAAGTTGTATAATAGCTTTTCCCCTTTTAAAAAATGTATCACAATAGACTAAAAGAGCTTTCTACAGATAATTATGGCAAAAATTCAGATGCTTATTCATACAATTTCAATACAGTTACATCACAACTTGACAGTTTTTCAAATTCCACCGAACCCTAACCAAGGATGCCTACCCTTTTCGAATTCCCGAACCCTAACCAAGGATATGCAAGGCGGCGGTGAGGGCGGAGAGGGAGGCGGCACGGCAACGGAGGATGTAAGGTCGAAGGGTTTAGGGTTTACCGTGAAGCTCAACAGCGACGGCAATGGCTTCGCTCAGCGTACCTGGAAGTGATGAGGGCGAAGCTCGGCGGCGACGGCGAAGCTCACCGACGACAGCGGCGAACACTTGGCGGCAAACAAAATTTTGGCAGCCTAATGGCGTCTAAGTGTTTCACCCGGGTGAAAGCGGCCTAGAGGGGGGGGGTGAATAGGCGATAATCGATAATTTAAACTTAAATCAGAGTTATGAAAACAGAGAAGTCAGACTTATCTGACTTCTAGTCGGACTTGTCTGTCTAAGTCGGACAAGTCTGACCTGGGTCGGATAAGTCCGAGATTACCTGCACGATCAGATCAAAAATCCAATTTTTAAGTGATCAGTTGAGAGATATCGATCCCTAGCAGTTCTACACGAAGTATGGAGTAGAAAGAAAGCCGAGGGAGAGATAGCACGTGGAAAAACACTAGAATCAAAACTTGCGAGAACGAAAGAACAACAAGAGACAAACGATTTTATCCCGAGGTTCGGAACCACAAAGGATCCTACATCCCCGTTGAGGAGTCCACAAGGGACCAGGCCTTCTCTAGCCTTTCCCTCACGAGTTGCCACAAGGGCCAACTCTTGATCTTCCACTATCACAAAGATTGTTACAAACTCCCCGATTACAAGAGATCACAAAGAAATCGCGGGGCGACGCCTAACCGTCTAGGAGAGAACCCCAAGAGCAACAAACACGTAATCACGAAGAAACTTAGCGAATCACACGTTGCTCAACCCCTCAACAAACCGTTTCTTTGGATTCTCACAAAGCACTCTTCACTCTCCCAAAAAAACTCGAATTTGGGCTCTAGAGGTGAAGAACAACTGGAGAGAGGTTATTGAGTTCAAATGGGCGTTCAGAACTGTTCAGGGGTGTTAGGCATGGTTGGTGGGTCGAAACCACCCACTATTTATACTCCAAAAAGTCATTAGAGCCGTTTGACACAGCCCATGTCGGACATTTCTGACACAGAGTCGGACATGTCTGACCTCAAAGGTCAGGCCTTTCACTTCAGACTTGTCTGACCAAAACCACTTCAGACATGTCTGACACACAATCTCGGACATGTCTGAAGTTCTGCAGAGAAAACTCGGACAAGTATGACTCTCTGGGACTTAGAAAATTTTTCTTAGTCCCCGGGAACAGATCCATCTCGGACATGTCCGACCCCCAGGTTCGGACAAGTCCGAAACTTCACTGGAACTCTCACTGGAACCCTTCCAGTGCCAATTCGGACATGTCTGACTCATAGTTTCGGACATGTCCGACTTCCAACAGAGGGAATTCGGACATGTCTGACACCACAAGTCAGACAAGTCCGCCCAAGCCACAAAGGCCCTACTAAAATCTTCTACTAAGGGGTTGAGCACCCGAATGACTCACTAAGTGTCTACGCATCGTGTCCCTCTTAAAAGTACGGTTTTTCCTACGACTCAAGGAGAAAATAGAAAACCCTATTTCTATTATTCTTCGCCACAACTTTTCTCCTTTTGCCGTCTTTCTTCAAAGCTTCATTCCGTACTCCGGATCTGCGCTCATGCTCAACCAAGTTCATCAGCACTTTAATGGTTCATCATCAATCCACCAAAACCCACAAGGGACCTAGATGCACTTACAATCTCCCCCGTTTTGGTGATTGATGACAACCAACTAAAGTATTCGACAAAAATAAGACTTGATAGAAGTTTTGAGTCTCAAGTGTATATGAGCTTTTGGAATAACAATAAAAACAACTCATATACACTCAATCGTCGTGGGGTGCCTATATGCTCATGTGTGTGCAACAACGTGATACAAATGAAGAAATGCACACCAGATCAATGAAGCATCATAATGATCATCATAAGGCATCAATAAACATCATTAAGCATTAACAGTCATAAACGAGTAACAAATAAGTACAATACACACGACTATAGAAAATATGACTAGATACATGTCCATGTCCAAGAAAAAGCACTAGAGCCTAATACTTCTCCCCCTTTGGCATCAAGGCACCAAAAAGGAGAAAAGTGGACACTAAGACCTAGTCTACTCGTTGTCGTCCTCGTCGTCGTCGCTGACATCGTTGTCGTCGCTCTCCTCCTCGTAGTCGCTCTCCTCGCCGGAGTCGCCGTGAGCTGCAGGAGGTGCTGAGGAAGAGGCGCCGGTGCTGGTGAAGAACGCCATCTCCGCCTCGGTGAGCTCCGGAAACTCCGGTGGCTCCTCGTCCGAGCTGACGTCGTCGACTGAAGGAAGCTGGAGGTGCTCCCTGATGGCTGCGAGGTTCCTCTGGTTCCTCTTTGCCAAGCGCTGAGTCGACCAACAGACGGTGAAGATCGACTTCAGGATCTTGAGCAGTCCTGAGGAGCAAGACGGCTGCTGCTGGGGCACGGAGGCTGAACTGGGAGGCTGAGCAGACTTCCTCCTCGAGGAGCTGGGTCCTCCCTCTGCTGGTGCCGGTGCCAGTGCAGCTGCTCGAATCGGGCGGTGAAGCTTGGAAGACTTCTGAGGCACAAGGCGCCTATGAGGCACATCCTTCACAAACTTCTGCCCGGACACCGTCTCAATTAGCTTCATCAGGTACGGGGCGTAGCAGCAAGACCTAGCCGGTGTCTCCGAGGCGAGGTAAATCTCCTCGTAGATATAGTCAAAGGCGTTGAATTGCTGCTCCCCTGCCAAGAGCTGGATTAGATTTCTGCTGTTGTGATTGATCCTGTTGGCATCCCCATCCTTGGGCGAGAGGGTCTTCCTTATCAGACGGTTCACCACGGCATGGAATGGCTTGAGGCCGTGGATATGAGGAGGGTTAGCTGAATACCCATCCTCATAGAAACTCTCCATCTCCAGGAGGTTCACTAGATCCATCTCATGGATCTTTAGAGAGTGCTGCAGACTGTCCTCCATCCCGAGAATGCGGGCAAACTCCTCATAGCTGACTTCTTACTTCACCCCATTGGTCATCCAGGTGAAGCCAAGCTTGTCAACCCAATAGAACACAGTTGCATAAAATTGGAGGATGAACTCCTTGTTCCATGGGTATTGGAGACCCATGATCTCACTGACTCCGTGGTGCTCGCAAGCTTCAAGCACCCCCTTGAAGAGAAGATAGGAGTCCTTCTTCTTCAATGCAGCCTTCCAATCGACCCATTGCATCTCCGTGACTGGGTTCTTCTTGGTCGTGAGGACTGACCGGTAGTAATCCATGTGGAAGAAGCACCAGAAACGGGGATTCTTGCTCTCCCTTGGCATGTCATAACACCGCACATCTCTCATGTGCATGGTGTCGTGGATGTTCCTTCGGTAGTTTACCCTGTCGGCCGTGCGTCGAGTGTCACCAACTGGAGAGTGCACAACCAACGGTCCAATCTCTTGCTGCCCTTGGGAGCTCGAGCTGCCCCCCTGACCACTGTGAATAGTGAGCTGACCGCTAGCGGGTCGCTTGGCAACCACCTTCTTTGGTCGCTTTGATGGTTGAGCCGAAGAATCGGGATCCGCGGGCTCCTTGCCTCTCTTGTCGTGACCCATAGCTGAAGAAGAGATACAAGGATAGGTAAGAGTCAAGGCAAGAGAGATAGAGCAATTAACTTGATAGTTTCGATATAAATTAGGTCTTAGAGTTATACAGGATCGGACATCTCTGACTGGGAAGTCAGACTTGTCTGACTCAGGAAATTGGACATGTCCGAACTTTAGAGTCAGACTTGTCCGACCTGTACAGAACTGACCCTAATTGCTAAGGAAACTAAGCAATCAATTTCTCTACCGACCAAATTTTGCACCAAGGTTGCAAACATGCCTAGGAACAGTTCCAAGGGCATAAATTTGCAAACTTGCCGCTAGATTTAGAATTGAGAGGAAAGATGCGGAAAATACCTTTGGAGGAAGAAAAAGTTGAGAGAATCCGAAGGAAATGCGAATCCTCCACCCTTGAGGGGGATATGCCCTCAAGAACACCTCACAAAAGCCTCAAAAGCAATGTGGATCGCCTTGGGAGGTTTGAGAGAGAGAGAGGTTAGGGTTTGAAGTGAGGAGAGAGAGAAGGAAAGGAAACTGTCGGCCTCTTTGAAGGGGTTCGGATTTCCCACATCGAACAAGTCCGAAATTGTACTTTGGACAAGTCCGAGTTCTCTCTGCAGACTTAAAATCCACTTCGGACATGTCTGACTTTTGTCAGACTTGTCCGACTCCCCCTGAGTGTATGCAATGTGCAAACACTTGGGGATATATAGATAAGTAGATATGGACATTTTGGACAGGTTTTTGCAAATATCTTTGACAAAAATGATCAGTAAGCAACCAACAATCAAACTATGATCATTTTCAGCAAAGAGAAGTTTAGAACATAGTTTTCAAGAACAAATAGATGAGATTTTCGAAAACACACAACATTTTGAAGTTGAAAACTAATAGCAATCAGATGTGCACGACTCAAGCAATGTTTTGAGAATCCAAGATATTTAGCTCACTCCTTAGGTCACAAAAGCGTCTCTCATCAAGGGGTTTGGTGATGATATCCGCCAATTGCTTCTCACTTCTAACATGAGAGATAATGATATCTCCCTTGATAGAGTGGTCTCGCAGGAAATGGTGACGGATGTCTATGTGTTTGGTTCTAGAATGCTCGACGGGGTTGTGAGAAATCTTGATGGCACTCTCATTATCACATAGGAGAGGAATATGGCTTAGATTGTAACCATAATCCCTAAGAGTTTGTCGCATCCAAAGAAGCTGTGCACAGCAACTTCCAGCTGCAATGTACTCCGCTTCGGCTATGGAAAGGGCAATGGAGTTTTGTTTCTTGGAAGACCATGCAACCAAGGACCTACCAAGGAATTGGCATGTCCTGGATGTGCTCTTCCTATCTACCCTACAGCCCGCATAATCCACATCGGAATAACTGACGAGATCAAACTTAGATCCTTTAGGGTACCAAAGACCTAGATTAGGAGTGTGAACTAAATACCTAAGGATCCTCTTAACCGCTGTCAAGTGACACTCTTTTGGAGTGGCTTGGAATCGAGCACACATGCACACACTAAGCATAATGTCAGGTCTAGAAGCACAAAGATAAAGCAAAGAGCCAATCATAGAACGGTATACCTTTTGGTCCATGCTCGCTCCTTCTTCGTTTAGTCCTAGATGCCCGTTTGTTCCCATAGGTGTCTTGATGGGCTTCGCCTTCTCCATGCCAAACTTCTTGAGAATGTCATGAGTGTACTTGGTTTGGCATATGAAGGTCCCTTCCTTGAGTTGCTTAACTTGGAAACCTAGGAAAAACTTCAACTCCCCCATCATAGACATCTCAAATCTCTCCGTCATGATTTTGGAAAACTCATCACAAAAAGTCTTGTTAGTAGAACCAAATATGATATCATCAACATAAATTTGGCATACGAACAAGTCATTATCAAAATGCTTAGTGAATAGAGTATAATCGGCCTTCCCAATCTTAAAACCATTTTGAGTGAGAAAATCCCTAAGGCATTCATACCAAGCTCTAGGTGCTTGTTTGAGGCCATAGAGAGCCTTACACAACTTGTAGACGTGATCGGGATGCTCTTCATCTTCAAATCCGGGCGGTTGCTCCACATACACTTCCTCCTTGATTGGACCGTTGAGGAATGCACTTTTCACATCCATTTGATATAACTTGAAATCATGGTGAGTAGCAAAGGCCAATAATATGCGAATAGATTCAAGCCTAGCTACGGGAGCAAAGGTTTTATCGAAATCCAAACCTTCGACTTGAGCGTATTATTTTGCTACAAGTCTTGCCTTGTTTCTTGTTACCACCCCGTGTTCATCTTGTTTGTTGCGGAACACCCACTTGGTTCCAACAACATTTGCATTTGGTCTCCTCATGAGTTCCCACACCTTGTTCCTCTTGAAGTTGTTGAGCTCTTCTTGCATCGCCATTACCCAATCCGGGTCTTGTAGAGCTTCTTCTACTTTCCGTGGCTCTAAAGAGGAAACAAAAGAGTAATGTTCACAAAAGTTAGTCATACGTGAGCGAGTAGTTACCCCTTTGGAGATGTCTCCAAGTATGTTGTCAACAGGATGGTCCCGTTGAACGCTTTGATGAACTCTTGGGTGGTGGTTGAGCTTCTCGATCATTGTCTTCATCTTGATCATTTTCTTGATCTCCCCCTTGATCCAAGCCTCCTCCTTGATTTTGATCTTGTTGAGATTCATCTTGAGGATCTTGATCTTGTTCATGTGGGGGATTTGCATCTTCTTCGCTTGCTTGAAGATCATTTGGATCATGTGGTCGCACATCTCCAAGTGCCATTCTTCTAAGTGCTTCTTGTGGAGTCTCCTCTTGATGTAGCACACACTTATCAACTTGCTCCACTTGAGAGCCATTAGTCTCATCAAACACTACGTCATGTGCTACTTCAACAATCCCGGAGGACTTGTTGAAGACACGATAGGCATAGGTGTTTGAGTCATAGCCAAGCAAGAAACCTTCATCGGATTTCGAAGCAAACTTCGAATTCCTAGGCTTCTTGTTGAGAATATAGCACTTGCTCCCAAAAACACGAAAGTATGAGATGTTGGGTTTGTTACCGGTTAGGAGTTCATACGAGGTCTTCTTCAAGAGTCGATAAAGATACAACCAGTTTATGGCATGGCAAGCGGTGTTAACCGCTTCCGCCCAAAATCGGTCGGACGTCTTGTACTCATCAAGCATTGTCCTTGACATCTCGATAAGAGTCCTATTCTTCCTCTCCGCTACTCCATTTTGTTGAGGGGAGTAGGGAGCGGAGAACTCATGCTTGATTCCTTCTTCATCCAAGAAGTCCTCAACTTGAGTGTTCTTGAACTCCGTCCCGTTGTTGCTCCTAATCTTCTTGATTCTTAAGGAGAACTCGTTTTGAGCTCTCCTCAAGAACTTCTTGAGAACTCCTTGGGTTTCACCTTTGTCATGCAAGAAAAATACCCACGTGAAGCGAAAAAAATCATCAACAATAACTAGACCATATTTGTTACCGCCAGTACTAATGTAGGTGATCGGTCCGAATAGGTCCATGTGTAGTAGCTCCAATGGTCTTGAGGTTGTCATGATGTTCTTGGACGGATGTTGAGCTCCTACTTGCTTTCCGGCTTGACATGCGCTACATGGTCTATCTTTCTCAAAGACAACATCTTTTAGTCCACGGATATGATCCCCCTTAAGAAGTTTTTGCAAGTTTCTCATCCCAACATGGGCTAGCCTTCGGTGCCATAGCCATCCCATGTTAGTTTTCGCCATTAAGCACGTATCAAGTTGGGCTTTATCCGTGGAGAAATCCACAAGGTAAAGCTTTCCCTTGAGTACGCCCTTAAAGGCAATTGAGTTGTTGCATTTTCTTCAGACGGTCACACCGTTGTTAGTGAAAAGACAATCATAACCATTATCACATAATTGAGAAATAGACAAGAGGTTGTAATCAAGTGAATCAACATGAAGCACATTAGAAAGAGTGTGTTTTGAGGAGATAGCAATTTTACCGGTGCCAAGGATTTTCCCTTGGCTATTATCCCCAAAGAAGATTCCTTCACTAGGATCTTCATTCTCCTTGTACTCTACAAACATCTTCCTCTCTCCGGTCATATGATTAGTGCATCCACTGTCAAGCACCCATTTTGATCCACCGGAGGAGTATGCCTACAAAAAGAGTTGTGCCTTTCCTTTAGGTACCCAAACGGAGTTGGGTCCTTTGATGTTAGTCACAAGACATTTGGGCACCTCCAAGGCTTTGAGCTCTTGCGGAGTGGCCCAACATATCTAGCATAAGTCTTGCCAAATTTGTTCCTCAATAAAACATAAGAAGCATCAAAGTCATGGAACAAAGGATGAGGTTCATTTTTAGGCATATAAGATGTTGAGACAATGTTCTTTCCTTTATCTTGGGTGGATGAACCTTCCTTAACAAAAACAATCAAGTCTTTGTTATTCTTGGGGGCTTTGGCATTTTGCCTCCGCTCCCGAGAATAACCAAGACCATCCTTGACATGGGGAGGTCTCACATTGGTGTATGCACTACGTGCATAGGCCACCTTCTCCTTGTCAAAGATGCCACCTTTCGGTGCTTGTTTGTTTTGTGCCAAGTTGAGTTCATCCTTAAGTTTTAGGATCAAGCTTGAGCACATGCAAGTATGAACTTCCTCGGATGAAATCTTTTGAGAAGATGAGCTCTTTGAGGAAGAAGGTGCATTGATCTTAAGTGACTCAACCTTTGTCTCTAGAATCTTGTTAACCTTTGTCAAGTTAACAAGTTCATCCTTGAGCTCAACGGTCTTGTCCTTAAGATTTGAGCATGTGTGACGCCCGGTTCCGAAAACTGAACCAAGCTAACGCATATGTGTGCCCAGGATGTTCAACACACATACACGAGTGCAATCACAAAAGAGTATACAGAAAATTACCACAGAACAATATTAATTATCAAATTTTATTACACAAACCATATTATCCTCGAATACAACCTCTAATGAATATTTAAGACAAGTTCAACTAATACAACGGAAATAAACTAATTAAGCAACTAAGCAAACTAAGCAAAAGGGATAGCACAGCTCCAATAACACCACAAGCAAAGCTGACGGTAGACACGGCCTAGAACTCCGCATTATCACCATTAAACTCACAATCCTGACCTGCAACTATGGGGGGGGGGGGATTGCAAGAGTG
Source organism: Tuctoria greenei (assembly GCA_036927565.1). Lineage (NCBI taxonomy): Eukaryota > Viridiplantae > Streptophyta > Magnoliopsida > Poales > Poaceae > Tuctoria > Tuctoria greenei. The sequence continues at coordinate 8,098,643 of JAYESD010000005.1, forward strand.
AGTACATGTCATACTCAGCAAGTGTGGAAAGTATGACATGTGGCTGATTCAAATGACGACAATAATAATGGCTAAGTGCTGAAAAGTACAGTAAAACCATTTGGAAAAGCAATATATCATATATATGTGAAGTAAACCCATCATAAACCATGTAACCATAATAATACCAGTCCATAATTCACTATTACCAATAACCATAATCAATGTCATAAACCATAATTCCATCCATAACCATAATAATAATATCAACCATAACCATTACCAAACCATAACCATCCCAAATCCCAATTTCCCTCTAATCATGTAGGTCATCCAGGCACTCTTAACCGGGAGCACGACTATCATGATGGTTTTTAACACTCTGCAGAGGTTGTACCACTTTACCCACACGTTCGTGATTTCATCACCTTTCGATGACTAAGAAACCTCCATTATGCCATCTCACACTTCCGTAGGTGTGTGGCCAAGAGATCACAAAATAGCCTTTCAAAAGGGACTACTAGTATGTACGGGCCCACTAAGGTTTCACCGGCAGGCTTGAATATCCATTCTCCCACCTACGGGCCCCCTCGTGTGCCATGCGGATCCCAGGGCAGTCCTCCTCGACTCCCATTCCCCGCGCCATCCAATGGTCCATACAATACTAGCAGCGCTCCTAATTATTCAGCTACGCCGCACCCATACTTGGCCTTGTGGTGGCACTGTTGACCTGACATATTCTCGCATGAACCGGTCCTTAGATCTAAGGCAAGCAAACCACCATATCATCCAACCCATCCATAAAACCATGCTTGCTTAGATCTCCTAAATTCCAGGTTGCTAAATTAATCATCATCTTATTACCATCCCAAGTTATCGTAATTAAAGTTGTCAACCACATTATTTAAGTTACCCGTAACCCATGTAGCGATGCGGTGCAAAAAGAAAAATACCCATACCCGACTCATCGTGTATATCCCGGCGACAAGGGATGGCAAACAACGCTAGTAAACTCTTACGTATGGGTTTCCCATCATATTGACACAAGCATGCAAGTTCGCAAACAAAACATTTAATAAAACAAGATCAATATGCTTCAAGGACACTTGCCTTGCTCCGACGGATGGGGTTGCTCAAGCGCTTCAAAGTCTTGATTTTGGAAATCTTCGTATGCGGCCTCTTGAGCACGTTCCTCTACGCGTGATCATACATACAAGAAAATACATACAATTCAATACGATGCACACACAATAATCAACATGCAATGACATGCATGCATGCACAATTCAATAATTAATTCACTACAGGAAAAGCGATCATTTGCGACGGCTAGATTTATTTGCGACGGCCAGCCGTCGCAAATAGATTAAATTGCGACGGCACGCTTCTGGCCGTCGCAAATAAAAAAGACGTCGCAAATAACTGCTTATTTGCGACGGTCCGCCACCGAGCCGTCGCAAATAAGGACTTATTTGCGACGGCCAACCCTAGAGCCGTCGCAAATAAGGTAGCCGTCGCAAATAAATGTTTATTTGCGACGGCTGCCGAAAAGGCCGTCGCAAGTAACATTAATTGCGACGGCCGTATTGTCAGGCCGTCGCAATTTAGGGTACCGTCGCAAATAAGGGCCTTTATCCCGACCCGACGGTTCATTCTCGTTCACGTCGTTCACTCGTTCACTCGCTGCGCCCGCCGTCGTCGCCCCGCCGCCGCCACACCGTCGCCGCCCCGCCGCCGCCCCGGCTCACCGCCCCAGGTCCGTCGCGGCCCCGGCTTCGCCGCCCCTGGCCTCGGGTCGCCGCGCCCCGGCCCGCCGCGCCCCCGCCGCCCCGGCCCGCCGCGCCCCCGCCGCCCCGGCCCGCCGCGCCCCGCCGCCCCGTCCCGCCGCGCCCCCGGCGTCGCCGCCGCCGGCCTCGCCGGCCCCGGAGCTCCGCGTCCCCGTTGCGCCCCCGCCGCCCCCGGCCCCCAACGCCTCCGAGGTGAGCGCCCCCTAAACCCTAACCCCTGCGTATTTGCTTTTTGTGAGAACAGGTTCTGTGAACTGCTGCAACCTAACCCCTATGGTGATGAGCTAGTATAGGTGTCAATTTTTCCCTTTTGTTGGAATATCTCTCTCCGATCATTGGTTGCCCGCTCCATGATTGCATAGCTACGTTGGGTACTGGCTGCAGAGATCGATGAATGAAGCCAGAAAGTTGGGCCATGTTATACGTAGGTGATATTGTTGTTTGTGCTCGGGGAAACGTACCACATGCACCGAGTGAATGAATCGAGCTAGAGTTCCGAGGCAAATTCATTTGCTCCGTCCGCTCAAATCTATAACTGGACAAACAAACAAAAAATGTTGTAAACGACAAAAGATCAGCATCTGAAGAAGAAGCCTTGTTAATACACGGTAGATCTTGTTTTTTCTTTTTCTGTATGGTTAGTTAAAAATAAACTAGTTGGTGATAAATAAAAATAAATAGGGGGAGTATTAGAGAGATACTCCATTTAATTTATTTGTTATTAGGACAACCTTCATTAGTTTATTTTTAATTTTTTTATTGTTTGAAACGACAATTATTTCAGAATGGAAGCAGTAACATTTACTCCTTACATCGTCAAATAAATAAAAAATTTGAACTAATTATAGTTAAAAAATGTCATGGGCTAACAAGGCTCGATACGGGTAGTAGTGGGTGGTTCTCATTGTTAACGAATTGGAAGGCTGGCGCTGCACACACGACTCTGCGGTTGAAGCTCCATGAACACAGGCTGTCTTTGAGTCAGCACCACCACACGTACGGTCTGGGATGGGATCAACGCCTAGAACTGTCCTCCATTTCATTCGATATAAAGGTATACAGTACAGTATATCTTGAAAAATGGATTGGATTTTAGGCTATCTTTTTTGCTAATATGTTTTTTGTCTTGCATAATTGACTAATATGCTTTATATGCTCTCTTGTATTACACTTGTGATTTCACACTTGTCCATTGTGGCTAATATGTTTTTTATTCAGATTTTGTAGTAAATGCATAATTAGATTTTGTAAATGCTTTATATGCTTTATATATTTTTGTCTATAGCTTGGTCTGTCATTCTGAATTTCTATTCTGTTTAGTGTATGTTTGGACTTTAGTGCATTCATATAATGTTCTTGAGTGACTACTTAATATATATAAATAAAGGGGTTTTAGGTCGGCTCGGACCAACCCGGAAGGACACGACACGTAATAAGTGTGATCGTGCCGTGTAGACCATTGTAGTGGTACCGTATGCGTCAAGTCGACACGGAAGCGAACGGGTTGGTAAGGACGTCAATGACCCGCGATTGCGTGGACGGTGGAAATGGATGTGGAATTGTCATCTAAGACCAACTTTCCTCTCACTCTTTCTCTAGTTCTTTCCTCTCTCTTAAATGACCTGAAAATGAAAATGAGCAACGTAACCTATAGCAATGTATTACCCGTTTCGGATCGGCACGTCTCACATGCCATTGGCATGTGAGACGTGCAGGTTCGGAATTGTCCCTTTTTGGACAGCCTCGGAGTGACCGAGGGGGCGTGGCTTGTGACGAGACGCGGGTCCGGATTTGGACGAGATTTCGGTGGCATAACCCTGTTGTTCTCTGTTGCACCATTTTTGGGCGTGTAGTGGAGAACAGCGGGGTTATGCTGCCGAAATTTCGTTCGAATCCGGATCACGCGTCTCGTCATGGGCACGCTCCGCTCGGTCACTCTTGGGTGGGTTTAGGATCTATCTGCCTAGGTTGTAGGGCCGTGACATAACACAACAATACATTAACGACAATTTCTTTCTCGTTAAAATGCAGAGTCAAACATGGGTGAAGACCGCAGTTGGATGTATACTGGCTGGAAGAGCAGAACTGGTGGTCATTCCGATGAGTGGTTTATCAAGTTAGATCAATTTTTGGATCGAGCATTTTTGTTGTCAACGGAAGATATGGTGCGGTGCCCATGTACAAAGTGCCGGAACACCAAGTTTTTGAGAAGATTGGAGCTTTCGTTTCACTTATGTCGAAACGGTTTCACTCCACATTATGAAGTGTGGACCTTTCACGGCGAGACTAATTCTCGAGTCATAGCCGAAGTGGATGAGGATGATGATATAACAGAGGTTGATAGGATGGATGAGATGCTAGAAGCTCTTGAAGCGGAGGATCCTCTTACAAATGAGGCAGAGAAGTTCTTCGAGGAGCTGAAGAAATCACAAGAGCTGTTGCATGAACACACGGCTGTGACCGTACTTGCTTTCTTGACCAGATTTATGGCAATTAAGTCCAAGTACTTTTTTTCCATCAACTGCTACAATGATCTCATGAAATTGATCTGCGATATCCTTCCACAACCTCACAAAGCGCCACCAGATATGTATCAGTCAAAGATCAAGATATCTGGTCTCGGTATGAAGTATGAGAAGATTGATGTGTGCCTAGACAACTGCATGCTATTCTGGAAAGAGCACGCCAATGAGAAGATGTGCTTGAAATGTGGTAAATCGAGGTATGTCGAAGTTGTTAATGACGATGGCGATAATGTGATGACAGATGTCGCACATAAGCAGCTTCGTTACTTGCCTGTGACACCTCGGTTGAAGCGGATGTTTCTTTCAAAAAGAACCGCAAGACACATGAGATGGCACAAAGAAGGTAAACGTGAGAACAAAGAATTCTTGACGCATCCGTCCGACGATGATGCATGGAAGGCGCTAGACCGTTTCGATCCAGACTTTTCTCGTGATGCGAGGAATGTTCGCATCGGATTAGCGACACACGGATTCTCACCGTTCAGTACGAATGCCACGCCATACTCATGTTGGCCTGTCTTTGTCATTTCGTACAACCTGCCACCTGCTTTTTGTACGAGGAACGAGTTCATGTTTCTCAGCCTCATTGTACCTGAACCTGATCACCCCGGATCACGTCTCAACGTGATGTTAAAACCGCTGATCGAAGAATTGAAAGTCTTGTGGACAGGAGTCGAAGCGTACGACAGTTATAAGAAGTAGAAATTCAACCTTCGAGCTGCTTATTTGTGGTCCGTCCATGATTTGTCGGCATACGGCATGTTTTCCGGATGGAGCACTCACGGTCGTCTGACGTGTCCGATATGTGCTTCAGACACGGATTGCTTTCGACTAACTCATGGAGGCAAAATATCTTACTTCGATTGTCACAGACGTTGGCTGCCCTCGAATCATATATTTAGGCAGCAGAGGCATGTCTTTCGAAAGAACACTGTTGTCACTAAAGGACCACCGAAGCGTCTCAACGGGTCAGAAATTTCTGATATGTTGGACAAACTGGTGCCTGATGAAGGTCGTCCTGGATATTTCGTAGGTTATGGAGAGGAACACAATTGGACTCACATATGTGGACTTTGGGAGCTACCATATGTGAAGTCGTTGATTCTAATGCACAACATTGATGTCATGCATCAGGAGCGTAATATGAGCGAAAGTATCATAAGCACTTGCATGGATATGCCTGGCAAAACGAAAGACAATTACAAAGCTAGACTAGATTTGGCAGACATTTGTCACCGTCCAACTCTTGAAATCTCTGAAAGTGGTGGAAAGCCACGTGCTTCTTTCTGTCTTCGATCGAAAGAAAAGAAAGAAGTTATGAAATGGATGAAAACTTTGAAATTCCCAGATGGTTACGCAGCTAGCCTGAAACGAGCCGTAAATGTTAACACAGGAAACCTCACTGGGTTGAAGAGTCATGATTATCACATTATAATGGAAAGACTCCTACCTGTTATGTTCCGAGGCTATCTAGATGATGCGGTGTGGAAGGTTTTAGCCGAGCTCAGCTATTTTTATAGACAGCTTTGTGCTAAAGAAATCAAGATCGGTATGATGGATAAGTTAGAGAAGGGGGTACCCATACTTTTATGTAAGATGGAAAAAATTTTTCCACCGGGTTTCTTCAATCCAATGCAACATCTGCTTATCCATCTTCCATTCGAAGCTAAAGTTGGCGGTCCTATGCAATATAGGTGGATGTATCACATTGAAAGAGCGCTACGATATCTAAAACCAATGGTTGGCAATAGGGCAAGGGTGGAAGGGTGCATCGCTGAAGCATATGCTCTTAAGGAAGTTGGATACTTTTCAAGTGTCTACTTTGCGGAAGAAAACAATATCAATACTTCGGCGATGCGGTACAATGTGGACGAAACACCCCCCCTAAGCGACCTTTCCATTTTTCAAACGAGAGGTGCCACCGTTGGTAGCTACACGACCTACGAGCTATCCGAACAGGAAAGGACTGTTGCTTTACTCTACATGTACGCGAATATAGAAGGCATGCAGGAATACTTCGAGTAAGTGTTTCTCCTATGTTTATGTTAATCTACATATTTTGCTACACATGTACTCTAAAAGATGTTTTTTCATGTTCAGTGAGTTCCACAGACAATATTGGCCACATAGGCATCAACCTACGGCCAAACAAGTAGAAGCGATGCGAAAGGAAGGAATAAATGGGGGGTAGAGTTTTCTATCTTGGTTTCGAGAATATGTAATATTCTCTCGTCTTCTATGTATTATAAATTACTATTATTAAAGAAGTATTATGTAATATTCTCTCGTCTTTTATAACAGTGTCGGACTCACAATGTCCATGAAGATTTGCGGCAGCTATCTTATGGATTGGTGAATGTTAGAAGCTATGGTCGATATGACGTAAATGGCTTCCAATTCCGTACAACTCATTTTGAAGCTCATCGTCCTCTTGCGGCAACATCAAATTCCGGTGTTGTGACGAGAGCAATGGACACTCAAGGGAATTTAACCGATTATTATGGTATCATTAACAAAATCCTTGAATTTACTTTTACCAGAAATAAGACCCTTCGAGTTGTCTTCTTTGACTGTGACTGGTTTGATCGTACTCATGGAACTCGAGAAAACCAATTTGGAATGGTGGAAGTGAAACATAAGGACCGACTACGAGGTTACGATACATTTGTTCTTGCGCATCAAGTTGAACAAGTGTATTATCTACCTTATCCATGCACGAAGCTCAGTGCTTGGTGGGTGGTATATAAGGTGAATCCTCGTGAGCGGCTATATACTCCTGGGGATGATGGTTACCATGATAGCGAAGACGTTGAAGAAGTGTACTAAGAAGAAGAGTTGCCAGACACTTTTATCGTCGAGCTTGGTGCAGGACTCGATCAATTAGTTGGAGATGTTGAAGACGTTGAAGATGTAGAGGCAGATGATACGCGAAAACAAAAATTAGAACAGGCTACGATGGAAGATCGTTGGGCTGGTTTAAGGAGTAGGGCACAGGCACATGACAATGATGTTGATGAATTTTGAAAGTGACTACAAGTAATGTTTTCTTGAAGATAGTAACATGAATTTTATATATTTTATTTGCATATTTACTAATTATCTAATTATAATAGGATGGCGTCAAAGAAGGGTAAGAAGGTGCCGCCGACGAGGGGGTTCTACCCCTCTAGACCTGAGGACGCTTTCGTTGGTGCCTCGTCGACTGGCAGCAGACGCTCTCAGCTGCTGGGGCACGTTCAGACCAGCTCTAGAGCTTCGTCACAGGTAAATGTCACTCGTTTTTGACAAATTCTTTAAATTCAAATTCACATTAAACTTACTTATGAATCATTTGAATGTTGTAGTCCTCACCGGCTGACTCAGAGGCTGCGGCGCCTTCGGTGAGCCAGCCCTCGGCGAGGCAGCCCTCGGCGAGGCAGCCCTCGGCCAGCCAGCCCTCGGCGAGGCAGCCCTCGGCGAGTCAGCCCTCGGCGAGCCAGCCCTCAGCCAGCCAGCCCCCGGCTGACGATGAGTTTGTTCCTGAGGCCTTTGACTCGGCTGGTGAGGAGCCGTCTGGGTCACCTGACGTGGCGCCCCAGCAGACGCGGAGGACGAGGAGGACTCACTTTGTCAGTCCTCCCGCGGTCCCTTCACAGAGGACCGTGATTCGTCCAGTCGGAGACAGGTAATAAAAATTATAGTTTTCAATTTTAGTTTCTTTTGATTACTTAAGTAATGAATGAATGAATAAATATCTTACAGGGCTTGGGACGACTTGTCTTTCACCGGTGAGAAACACCAAAGACCGGTGAACGGTGTCCTCGGGTCTATAGTGCGTTTGCACTATCCCGGGGTCATCGACGGGGTGCCTGCTCTTTCGTGGGAGGACTACGCACGCGTCCATCACCAGGAGCACAGCAACCTTCAGGAGGCCGTATGGGCCGATTTTATGGTAAGTATGTTAAAAAAGTTTCTAAGTTACAACTCTTAAACTCTTTTAGTGAACATCTCTTCAATATATTCTTTATCGCAGGCAAGATATACTTTAGAGGACCCGAACGACCATCGCATGTTTGAGGATGCGAGGCGAGTGTTTCACTTCAACGCTGCCAAGGCGCTTCGACAAGCTTTGTCGAACGCCCGTGTTCAAATCATTAATGAGCACTTGAAGGCGAACCAGCAGCACGTGTTACACTTCCGACAAGAGAGCGAGAGGCACCTGACGGAGGAGGAGTACGCGCAGGTACGTGGAGTGTAGTAAGTATTTTTTTCTGATAATGTCCTCGATGGTACTTTTAACGACTTCGAACTATGTGCAGGGCCACGTGAGCTGGTTGCAGGGTCGGATCGATGCATTTCGGGCCCTTTGTCGCTACTGGGCTAGCGACGAGTTTAAAGCTAAGTCTGAGAAGGCTCGAGACTGCAGAGGGGTGGAGGGGAAGAGCAGGCACGGGCAAGATAACCACTTGCGTTTAGCTAAACACATGGTAAGTGTGTGTAACTTATGTTTATATATTAATAATATATTGTTCGTACTAACACGTATTGACAGGAGCGCGAGACGGGGGTGCCGCCCACCCCTGCTGAGGTTTGGAAGAGAGGTCACATGGACCCTTCTCAGCCGACGGGGTGCAGTCAGGCTGCAGCCGAGCGTTTGGTAAGTTTAGAAATCATTCATATTAAATATAACTATATAGATTGTTGAACTTACACGATTTTATTGTTTTGCAGGCTAAGTACGGGGAGGAGGCTAGGAAGATACACGGCGAGGATTTCGATTGGGAACGTCAACCGATCGATCCTCAAGCCGTGTATGCAACCGGTGGTGGAAAAGCACACGGAAGGTGAGTTTGCAAGTCATTTTATCGTTTTCAATTCAAAGTATTCAAGATATTTTAATTTCATATTACTGACTCTCTTTTTTATAGGCTCGCCGTATTCGACGGAGTTGTCGACTCGAGGGCGGGTAGACCTGCGAGAGGCAGCTCCACGCAGGCTTCGGGTACGGGAGGTCGCCGCGTGTCGCAGAGGGACATTGAGATGCAGTCCCTCCGAGAAACTGTAGAAGAAAATGAAAGGCGACATGAGGAGGAAAGGAGGGCGATGGAGGCCACGATCCAAACCCAGGCAGCAGCGTTGGCGCAGATGCGGGAAGCAATGGAGGTAACAATCTAAAAATTAAAATTCTCATTAATTCAGCTTAAATGACTTACTAATAGGTAGCATTTAATGTTTGCAATGACAGGCCATCGCTCGGGCGTAGGGTCTGGGAATTCAGCTACCGGTACTACCACCGGTCCTCCCAGGCGATCCTTCTTCAGCGGGTCAGGTAAGTCTCTATGTAATCCTTCTTCTCCAGAGTAATAAGATTGAGATAGATGAAAGAGAGAGATAGTTAGATAGAAGAAAATGATTGAGATAGAAGAAAGAAAGAGATAGAAGAAAGGGAGAGAGAAGAAAGAGTGAAAGATAGATAGAGTAGGATGGGAATGAAGAGAGAGTAAGATGTAGATGGAGATAGAGAGAGGGGAAGATAGAGGGAGGGAGATGTAGATGGAGATAGAGGGAGGAAGATAGAGGGAAAAGGATAGCAATAGAGAGATAGAGTGAGCAAGAAAGATAGAGTGAGAGACAAAGAGAGAAATGAAAAGAGAGAGGAAGAGAGGGTGATCTAGATGAAGATAGAGGGAGAGGGAGGGAGAGAGATGTTGATGCATATATTCTAACTCTAAGTTTTATTAATTGCAGGGATCCGCGACGACTGCACAAATGCCGTCGCCTTCGCTACTGCCGGCCTGGATTGAGGCGCAACGACGACGACTTCGACTTCGGAGGTGGCTTCGGAGGTTCGATGGGCGAGTGAGCCCTTTTATTTACTTTGTTGATGACGATGTGAGATGTATCGGAATTTTAGTTTGTGATTGTGATGATCTTTGTGTATGCTGTGTATATATTGTGTAAGCTGTGTATATTGTGTTTGTTGTGAATCTGGCCATCGAGCCGGTTAGAGTTTTCTGTTTTTAAAAAAAGTAAAAAACCTTATTTGCGACGACTTTTTATACAGTACCGTCGCAAATAAGTGTACGAGCAGTCGCAATTAAGCCACAGTTATTTGCGACGGCCTAGCCGTCGCAAATAAGCATTAATTGCGACGGCCTGGCCGTCGCAAATAGATTCGTTGGTCCCGGAGGAGGACACGTGGGCCCTGCCCTCTGAACTTATTTGCGACGGCCAGGCCGTCGCAAATAGTGGCCCTTAATTGCGACGGCTGTGCCGTCGCAAATAAGCTTTAATTGCGACGGCGCAGCCGTCGCAAATAAGTTAGCGGGGCCCACCAGCCCGCAGTAATAAGTTGCGACGGCCTCTCCTAGCCATCGCAAATAAGCTTATTTGCGACGGTGGCCGTCGCAAATAAGCTTATTTGCGACGCCATATTTGCGACGGCCGAAAGCCGTCGCAAATAAAGAAAGCCGTCGCAAATAGCTTATTTGCGACGGCATCTGGCTTATTTGCGACGGCCGCGGCCGTCGCAAATCTTCGGGATTCCTGTAGTGATTAACTGCGGTTGTTTATTGATTACATGCGACTAGTTCATACGTGTTCATATGAGTTTACAGGGGTTTAGCGAGAATTAATGCTACTGAAAATAAAAAGACGATGCAACTAAAATCAATTTACGGTGTTTAGATCTAATACATCGCTAAAATTCGCATTGGAAAAACGAACCCTACCGTAGATGTGATGGCTTTGAAGGTCGCGGGATGGGGACAATGCGTAGACGAAGTAGATGCGCAAGGTCCTCCGACGACACGACGACGGCGACGCGATGGCGACGACGATCTTCGGTGGACGGCGGCGCCCTCCTCTTGTTCCTCCTCTTCTTCCCCTCCTTTTTCTTCCTTTTCTTCCCTGCGGCGTCTCTATTCTCTGTACCAGCAGCTTCTTTTATCGTGGATGGCGGCGTTTCCTGGGAGCGTGGAAAACCTACGGAGTTTGGCTCCTTTTATAGCGGCGGACGCGGTCGATCCAGGGACCGAGTCGGTCGGCCGGGCGGCACCGCGCGTGGGCGCGTCGGGCGCTTGGCGCGCGAGGCGTGAGCGGGGCGCATCGGCGCGGGGCCCAGGGCGCGGGCGGATCGGGGCGGGGCGCTGCGCGCTCGGGGCAGGCGGTGGGGTGGGACCGGTGTGCGCGGGAGGCGCGGCCGGCTCGGGGGCGCGTGCGCGCGCGGGAGGCGGGAGTCGCGCTGGGCGCGGTGCGGGGCCCAGCGCGCGTGGGCGGGGTGCGCGAGCGGATCGGCGCTGCGCGCGGTGCGTCGGGCGGGCGTGCGGGATGGGGCCAGCGCGGCGGGATCGCGCGGGAGGCCGGAGCCTAGCGGGAGGTGCCCGCTGGCCGGGCCGTTTGGCCTGGCCGGCGGGTGGGTTTTTCTTTTTTTTTTCTTTTTTTATATATTATTGTTTATTTATTCTTTTTATATTATTATTATAATATATTTTATTATTTATATTTTATTTATTTTATTTATCTTATTCATTTTATTTATTTATTATTTTATATATGTATATATTTATTATTATATAATTTATTTATATGTATTTCTTTTTATATATTATTATTATTATTATTTTATATTTATTCCCTAATACATGTTTCAGGCTATAATTATTATTTTCTATTTCTTCTTTTTGCTACACCATATATGTATGGTTTATCATTTTTCTTTTATTCTACTAATACTTAATGCATGAACATGTATGCAATGCATGATGCGAAAATTGAGGGTGTTACAAACCTACCCCCCTTAAAGTGAATCTCGCCCTCGGGATTCGATAGCGTGGAGAAAAGATGAGGGAATTCTGCCTTCAGGTCTTCTTCACGTTCCCATGTAGCTTCGGCTTCCGTATGGTGTTTCCATTGAACTTTGCACCAACGGATCCTCTTATTTCTCGTGACCCTTTCCTTCATGTCCAAAATCTTGATAGGTTGCTCGACATAGGACAAATCCTCCTGAAGTTCTAACTCGTCCATCGGCACTTGTTCTTCCGGTACCCTGAGACACTTCTTGAGTTGAGAGACGTGAAATACGTCATGTACATCGGAGAGATACGTCGGCAACTCAAGTCGATATACCACTTCTCCTTGTTTGTCCAAAATCTTGAACGGTCCGATGTAACGTGGTGCCAGTTTTCCTTTGACGTTAAACCGTCGCTGACCTCGGATAGGTGACACTTTGAGGTATACGAAATCCCCAACTTCAAAAGTCAGACTCCTTCGCCTATTATCAGCATAACCTTTCTGTCGAGACTGGGCATCCTTTAAGTTTTCCCGTATTATTTGGACTTGCCTTTCAGCATCTTGTAACACGTCGGTACCAAACACTTGATTCTCTCCGGTTTCATTCCAAAACAAGGGAGTCCTACACTTCCTTCTGTACAATGCTTCGTAGGGTGACATTTTCAGACTTGCTTGGTAGCTATTGTTGTACGAGAATTCAGCATACGGCGAACTTTTATCCCAACTTTTACCATGCTTTAGAGCACAAGCTCTTAACATGTCTTCCAAAATTTGGTTGGTCCTCTCGGTTTGTCCATCTGTTTGAGGGTGATACGCCGAACTGAAGTTCAACCTTGTTCCCATTGCTTCATGCAATTTCTGCCAAAATCTGGAGGTAAACTGAGAACCTCTATCTGAGACTATCTTCTTCGGTACTCCGAGTCGACACACAATATGCTCCATATACAATTCTGCTAGCTTCGCGGTGGTATATGTGGTCTTGACAGGGATGAAGTGAGCTGATTTTGTCAACCGATCCACAATAACCCATATTGAATCATAGTCAGACTGAGTTCGCGGTAATCCAACTATAAAGTCCAAACCAATCTCTTCCCACTTCCACTCCGGGATCTTCAATGGTTGTAACAATCTGGCTGGCCTTTGATGTTCAGCTTTAACTCGTCGACACACATCACAAAGTGCAACATATTCGGCTATGTCCTTTTTCATGCTGGCCCACCAATAGCATGTCTTTAAGTCCTTGTACATCTTTGTACAACCAGGATGAATTGAGTAAGGCGAGTCACGTGCCTCCTTCAATATTGTTTCCCGAATATGCCTGACATTAGGTACCACAATCCTCTTTCCAAGCCATAAGGTACCCTGTTCATCCTCATCAAATCTGAATTCTCTTCCTTCTTGGGTCTTTTCCTTGATTTCCTGTATTTCCTTGTCCCTTGTCTGTCCTTCCCGTATTTCCTACTCTAATGTTGGGTTGACTTCCATCATTCCCATCTCATTTATGAATCCAAGGTTCAACCGTTCAAACTCCTTGCATAACTCGGATGGCAGCTCTCGAACTGTGAGTTGATGACTTACTCCTTTTCGGCTCAAAGCATCAGCCACTACATTGGCCTTCCAAGGGTGATAGTTGATTTCCACGTCATAATCCTTGATGAGCTCCAACCATTGGCGTTGCCTCAGATTCATATCCGTTTGCATAAATATGTACTTGAGACTCTTGTGATCCGTATAAATCTCACATCGGTGACCAAAACACATAGTGTCTCCATATCTTCAAGGCGTGTACCACGGCTGCGAGTTCAAGGTCGTGTGTAGGATAATTCAACTCATGTTTCTTTAATTGTCTTGATTCATAGGCAACCACTTGACCTTCTTGCATCAATACACACCCAAGTCCTTGTCTTGATGCATCACAATAGATGTCGAAACTCTTGCTTACATCCGGCAATATCAAAACGGGGTCTGTTGTCAACCTCTTCTTCAACTCCTCAAAACTATCCTGACAAGCTTGAGTCCATCGGAATGACTTCCATTTCATGAGTAATTCAGTCATAGGTTTGGCTATTTTGGAGAAATCCTTGATGAATCGGCGGTAATATCCAGCCATTCCAAGGAAACTCCGAATTTCCTTGACATTCTGCGGCGGTTCCCACTTAAGCACATCTCTCACCTTCCCTGGGTCAACTGATACTCCTCCTCCGGAAATAATATGGCCTAAGAAAGAAACTTCCCGTAACCAGAATTGACATTTACTGAACTTGGCATACAATTGGTGTTCCCGTAGCTTCTGCAATGTAAGCTTCAAGTGTTCTTCATGTTCTTCCTCGCTTCTCGAGTATATCATAATGTCATCGATGAACACTACAACGAACTTATCCAGATATTCCATGAAGACCTTATTCATGAGATACATAAAGTACGCAGGCGCGTTTGTCAATCCAAATGACATGACGGTGTACTCATAAGATCCATATCGTGTCCGAAATGATGTCTTGGGTATATCCGATGGTCTAATCTTCATTTGGAAGTATCCTGACCGCAAGTCGATCTTGGAGAATATACAAGCACCCTTCATTTGGTCGAACAAATCCTCTATACGGGGCAGTGAGTACTTGTTCTTAATTGTCACTTCGTTGAGAGACCTATAGTCCACACACATCCTCTGGGTTCCATCCTTCTTATCTACGAAGAGCACTGGGGCTCCCCACGGGGATGAGCTTGGGCGTAGAAAACCCTTCTCTAGCTGCTCTTGAATTTGCTTCTTGAGCTCTGCTAATTCCTTAGGAGGCATCCTATACGGCCTCTTAGCTATAGGTGCAGTTTCGGGTATCAACTCAATGGCGAATTCTATGTCACGATCAGGTGGCATACCTGGCAACTCATCTCATCCAGATACTCGCGAACGATCGGAATGCTTTCCAATGTCACTCCTTCTATGTGATTGAGCATTGCCTTCTCTCTTGTAGGTTGGGCTGCCTCAACTTCGATGCGTGTATCATGTTCACTTGTCAACTGCACAATCCTCTCGGCACATTGAATGACTCCATTATACTTGCTCAGCCAGTCCATTCCAAGTTTTATAACTATTCCTTGGGAGTCCAAGACTATGAGGTTTGCGAGAAAGTCTACCCCCCTTATTTTAATGCTTACTTTCGGACATACTATATTTGTCCTCATCTCTCCGCCAGGAGAACTTACTAGCATAGTTTGCTTCATATGAGATATAGGCAAATTGTACTTGGCAACATACTTTGACGAGATGAATGAATGAGATGCTCCCGAATCAAATAAAACAGTCGCGGGGTTGGAGTTGGCAAGAAACATACCAATCACGACGTCATCAGCTTGTTGGGCTTCCTCAGTAGAGACATGATTCACATTGCCACAAGCAAAATTCTGCTGTCCACGGTTGCCTTGTGGTGCTCCTCCATTTGGTCGCGGGTAATTTGGACTTGGTGCATTGTTCATAGGTCCATAGTTTCTTCTGGGGCATTGACTTGCAAGGTGCCCGGGCTCTCCACACACATAGCATGTCTTACCGCCCGTAGCATTAGGGAAGTTTGGGCGCAACTGGTTTTGAGCATTTGCCACCATGTTAGGACACGGCGCAGGTGGCACAGGATAGCGAGGCGCTTGCATGGCGGGGCATTGCTGCGGTGGCTGATTTGGGCGGGGCGGATAAGCAGCGCGGTATGCAGGAGCAGATGGGTTGTAGTGTGGTGCAGTAGGTGGTGCATAGCGGGGGCGAACATTGCTTCCTTGTTGCGGTCCATGATGTGGCATCTTCCTCTTGTTGTCCTGCTCCATCTCACGAATCTTGTTCTCAACCACAATAGCCTTGTCAACCAGCTTTTGGAAGTTTGGATAATCAGTATTGAGCAATTGGACTTGAATTTCATTATTGAGACCCCTCGTAAACAGATACTGCTTCCTACTATCAGTGTTGATGTCTTCTGGAGCATATCTTGATAATTGAGTGAATTTGTTGAGATACTCACTCACGCTCATCCTTCCTTGCCTGAGATTTTCAAAGTCTTGTCTTCTCAGTATCATAACTCCTTCGGGTGCATAGTGGGAACGGAAACTCTGCTTAAACTCAGCCCAAGTGATTGCCTCCTGATTATCATGAGCGTTGCAAAGAGCTTCCCACCAGTCAGCGGCTGCTCCAACTAGTTGATGTGATGCAACAAGAACCTTCTCCCTATCAGTGCACCGGACAATAGCAAGTTTCTTCTCAACGGACTTCAGCCAATCATCAGCTTCCATTGGGTCTGTGGCTTGTGCAAAGGTAGGCGGTCTGGTCCTCATGAACTCTCCCAAACGGTTGTGGTGTGGCTTGGGTGGTGGCGGTGGCGGTATATGAGGCTGATTGTTGTTGCCAGCTTGCAGCTGTCCCATTGTCTGTATCATGGTCTACATGAGTTGGTTCTGCATAGCTAACAGTTGTTCAATATTGATAGCTCCATGAGCATGTCCCTGGTTGTTCTGAGGTACTTCATTGCGCTCCTCCTCATCATTGACATCCCTCTGGTTACGAGTTCTCACCATCTGTTGGCGAAAGAAGGGTAGAGACAGAAGGATTTAGAATTTGGAAAGAACGTCCCAACTATATGCATCAAGGTATGTGAAGCTAACCAACTAGCTATACTAGCCTAGGTGGACATGGCAATGCTAAAGCATCCCAAAGTCCTCTATTAAGCACACAAGCAATCAATATATATATATAGCAAACAGCAAGCCAACAAAATCAAATCGATTCATGAGTGCTCCTATGTGCTCTAAAGTGTCCATTCTATCTAGGTTGCGTCCTACGGTCAACCTGTGGCTCTGATACCAATTTGTGACGCCCGGTTCCGAAAACTGAACCAAGCTAATGCATATGTGTGCCCAGGATGTTCAACACACATACACGAGTGCAATCACAAAAGAGTATACAGAAAATTACCACAGAACAATATTAATTATCAAATTTTATTACACAAACCATATTATCCTCGAATACAACCTCTAATGAATATTTAAGACAAGTTCAACTAATACAGCAAAAATAAACTAATTAAGAAACTAAGCAAACTAAGCAAAAGGGATAGCGCAGCTCCAATAACACCACAGGAAAAGCTGACGGTAGACACGGCCTAGAACTCCGCATTATCACCATTAAACTCACAATCCTGACCTGCAACTGTGGGGGGGGGGGGGGGGGATTGCAAGAGTGAGTACATGTCGTACTCAGCAAGTGTGGAAAGTATGACATGTGGCTGATTCAAATGACGCAATAATAATGGCTAAGTGCTGAAAAGTACAGTAAAACCATTTGCAAAAGCAATATATCATATATATGTGAAGTAAACCCATCATAAACCATGTAACCATAATAATACCAGTCCATAATTCACCATTACCAATAACCATAATCAATGTCATAAACCATAATTCCATCCATAACCATAATCATAATATCAACCATAACCATTACCAAACCATAACCATCCCAAATCCCAATTTCCCTCTAATCATGTAGGTCATCCAGGCGCTCTTAACTGGGAGCACGGCTATCATGATAGTTTTTAACACTCTGCAGAGGTTGTACCACTTTACCCATGCGTTCGTGATTTCATCACCTTTCGATGACTAAGAAACCTCCATTATGCCATCTCGCACTTCCGTAGGTGTGTGGCCAAGAGATCACAAAATAGCCTTTCAAAAGGGACTACTAGTATGTACGGTCCCACTAAGGTTTCACCGGCAGGCTTGAATCTCCATTCTCCCACCCATGGGACCCCTCGTGTGCCATGCGGATCCCAAGGCAGTCCTCCTCGACTCCCATTCCCCGCGCCATCCAATGGTCCATACAATACTAGCAGCGCTCCTAATTATTCAGCTACGCCGCACCCATACTTGGCCTTGTGGTGGCACTGTTGACCTGGCATATTCTAGCATGAATCGGTCCTTAGATCTAAGGCAAGCAAACCACCATATCATCCAACCCATCCACAAAACCATGCTTGCTTAGATCTCCTAAATTCCAGGTTGCTAAATTAATCATCATCTTATTACCATCCCAAGTTGTCGTAATTAAAGTTGTCAACCACATTATTTAAGTTACCCATAACCCATGTAGCGATGCGGTGCAAAAAGAAAAATACCCATACCCGACTCATCGTGTATATCCTGGCGACAAGGGGTGGCAAACAACGCTAGTAAACTCCTACGTATGGGTTTCCCATCATATTGATACAAGCATGCAAGTTCGCAAACAAAACATTTAATAAAACAAGATCAATATGCTTCAAGGACACTTGCCTTGCTCCGACGGATGGGGTTGCTCAAGCGCTTCAAAGTCTTGATTTTGGAAATCCTCGTATGCGGCCTCTTGAGCACGTTCCTCTACGCGTGATCATACATACAAGAAAATACATACAATTCAATACGATGCACACACAATAATCAACATGCAATGACATGCATGCATGCACAATTCAATAATTAATTAACTGCGGTTGTTTATTGATTAGATGCGACTAGTTCATATGTGATCATATGAGTTTACGGGGGTTTTAACGAGAATTAATGCTGCTGAAAATAAAAAGACGATGCAACTAAAATCAATTTACGGTGTTTAGATCTAATACGTCGCTAAAATTCGCATTGGAAAAATGAACCGTACCGTAGATGTGATGGCTTCGAAGGTCGCGGGATGGGGACGATGCGTAGACGAAGTAGATGCGCAAGGTCCTCCGGCAACACGACGACGGCGACGACGATCTCCGGCGGATGGCAGCGCCCTCCTCTTTTTCCTCCTCTTCTTCCCCTCCTTTTTCTTCCTTTTCTTCTCTGCGGCGTCTCTATTCTCTGTACCGGCGGCTTCTTTTATCGTGGATGGCGGCGTTTCCTGGGAGCGTGGAAAACCTACGGAGCTTGGCTCCTTTTATAGCGGCGGACGCGGTCGATCCAGGGACCGAGTCGGTCGGCCGGGCGGCACCGCGCGTGGGCGCGTCGGGCGCTGGGCGCGCGAGGCGTGAGCGGGGCGGATCGGCGCGGGGCCCAGGGCGCGGGCGGATCGGGGCGGGGCGCTGCGCGCTCGGGGCATGCGGCGGGGTGGGACCGGGTGCGCAGGAGGCGCGGCCGGCTCGGGAGCGCGTGCGCGCGCGGGAGGCGGGAGTCGCGCTGGGCGCGGTGCGGGGCCCAGCGCGCGTGGGCGGGCGCGCGAGCGGATCGGCGCTGCGCGCGGTGCGTCGGGCGAGCGTGCAGGGTGGGGCCCAGCGCGGCTGGATCGCGCAAGAGGCCGGGGCCTAGCGGGAGGTGCCCGCTGGCTGGGCCGTTTGGCCTGGCCGGCGGGTGGGTTTTTGTTTTTTACTTTTTTTATATATTATTGTTTATTTATTCTTTTTATATTATTATTATAATATATTTTATTATTTATATTTTATTTATTTTATTTATCTTATTCATTTTATTTATTTATTATTTATATATGTATATATTTATTATTATATAATTTATTTATATGTATTTCTTTTTATATATTATTATTATTTTATATTTATTCCCTAATACATGTTTTAGGCTATAATTATTATTTTCTATTTCTTCTTTTTGCTACACCATATATGTATGGTTTATCATTTTTCTTTTATTCTACTAATACTTAATGCATGATGCGAAAATTGAGGGTGTTACAGCATGCTTCCTTGCTCATGGCAAGGTCATGCTCCAATGCATTGCTTCTTTCTCTCTCGCGCTCGAGGAGCTCCTCAAGCTCTTGACATCTCTCCAATTTTTAGATGAGTATGTCCTCTTGACGCTCAAGGAGATCCTCCTTCTCGGAGATTTCATCCATAAAAAAGTTCATCTTTCTCATGGAACTCTTACTTAAGCCTTTAAGCATGGATTCAAGTTCACTACCACTATCAAATTCATCACAAGAAGATATAGAGGGAGTGGGTTTAGATTTGACCTTTCTCCTTCCCTCCTTTGCCATGAAACATGTGGACTTGATCATCAAGGTTGGGGAAAAGCTTGCTTGCACTTGAGCTCTTTCCGATGGCAATGGTTGCCACCTTCTCTACATCGTCGGAAGATGAGTCTTCATTTTAGTCCCATTCTCTTCCAAGGTGGGCATGTCCCGATGGCTTCTTCTTCTTGAAGAGCTTCTTATCTTGGGTCTTGCCCTCCTTCTTCTTGCTTTCATTGTATGGGCAATCCGCAATGAAGTGCCCATGTTCACCACACTTGTAGCAAGTCTTCTTCTTTAGCTTCTCCTTGCTCTTGCCTTCTTGGTGATAGCCTCCCTTCTTCCTTCTCATCATCCTTCTAAACTTGTTGATGAAGAAAGCTTCTTACTCATCGGAGTCCATGCTCTCATCATCACTGGCATCTTCATTGTAGGATGCAGAAGTTGCTTTGAGGGCTATGTCTTTCTTCTTTGATGAGGCAAGCTTTTGGAGATCGTTGTAGAACATAGCTTCCTTCTCCATCATCTCATTGATGATTATCCTCCAAAGCACTTCTTCCGGAGTCATCTTGGTGTAGTCGGGGCTTTCACAGATCAAGGAACAAAGAGCGATGTTTCGAGGCATGAATGCTCGAAGCATCCTCTTCACCACTTCATGGTCCGTCCATCGAGTGCTTCCATAGGCACGAATCTTGTTCACGAGCACCTTGAGGCAGTTGTACATGTCTTGGGGCGACTCACCATCCATGATGGTAAATCTCCCAAGCTCTCCTTCGATCATCTCAATCTTCGCCTCCCGGATGACTCGGTTGCCCTCGTGCGCCGTCTTGAGTGTATCCCAAATATCTTTGGCCACTTCCAAACCTTCGACTCGGTTGAATTCATCCCGAGTCAAAGATGAGGTTATGACTCCCACGGCTTGAGCATTGCGATGAAGTGGGATAGCTTGTTGTGGAGTGACGTCTTCCTCATTCCTTGGCATATGAACTCCGATTTGCACAATCTGCCACAAACTAGGATTCAAAGAGATTAAATGCATCTTCATATTGTGTCTCCACATTGAATAGTCATTTCCATGGAATTGAGGAGGTTTGCCAAGTGGAATAGACAAATAGTGATTGTTAGCATGAAGACGATCATAATCAAGGTGAGTTTGAGTATAGTCAGCGTTACTCTTCTCCTTCTCTTTGTTGATCTTGGGTTGTTTCCCTAGCTTCTCCCGAAGCTTCGCCTTGAGTTGGCGAGTCTCTTCATCGTCCTTCGGATCATCAAGAAAAACGTCGTAGTTCTTGTCATTTGAGCCTTCACCCTCGACATATGAGGTATCATCCTTGTTCCTTTCTTCCGCCATCGATTCTCCGAGATGTTAGTCTCTTCCGGAGAAACCTGCTCTGATACCAATTTAAAGCGGCCTAGAGGGGGGGGTGAATAGGCGATAATCGATTATTTAAACTTAAATCAGAGTTATGAAAACAGAGAAGTCGTACTTGTCTGACTTCTAGTCGTACTTGTCTGACCTAAGTCGGACAAGTCTGACCTGGGTCGGATAGGTCCGAGATTACCTGCATGATCAGATCAAAAAAATCCAATTTTTAAGCGATCTAGTGAGAGATATTGATCCCTAGCAGTTCTACACGAAGTATGGAGTAGAAAGAAAGCTGAGGGAGAGATAGCACGTGGAAAAACACTAGAATCAAAACTTGCGAGAACGAAAGAACAACAAGAGACAAACGATTTTATCCCAAGGTTCGGAACCACAAAGGATCCTACATCCCCATTGAGGAGTTCACAAGGGACCAGGCCTTCTCTAGCCTTTCCCTCACGAGTTGCCACAAGGGCCAACTCCTGATCTTCCACTATCACAAAGATTGTTACAAACTCCCCGATTACAAGAGATCACAAAGAAATCGCGGGGCGACACCTAACCATCTAGGGGAGAACCCTAAGAGCAACAAACACACAATCACGAAGAAACTTAGCGAATCACACGTTGCTCAACCCCTCAATGAACCGTTTCTCCCGATTCTCACAAAGCACTCTTCACTCTCCCAAAAAAACTCGAATTTGGGCTCTAGAGGTGAAGAACAAGTGGAGAGAGGTTCTTGAGTTCAAATGGGCGTTCAGAACTGTTCAGGGGTGTTAGGCATCGTTGGTGGGTCGAAACCACCCACTATTTATACTCCAAAAAGTCATTATAGACGTTTGACACAACCCACGTCGGACATGTGTGACACAGAGTCGGACATGTCTGACCTCAAAGGTCAGGCCTTTCACTTCAGACTTGTCTTACCAAAACCACTTCAGGCATGTCTGACACACAATCTCGAACATGTCTGAAGTTCTGCAGAGAAAACTCGGACAAGTCTGACTCTTTGGGACTTAGAAAATTTTCTTAGTCCCCGAGAACAGATCCATCTCGGACATGTCCGACCCCCAGGTTCGGACAAGTCCGAAACTTCACTGGAACTCTCACTGGAACCCTTCCAGTGCCAATTCGGACATGTCTGACTCATAGTTTCGGACATGTACGACTTCCAACAGAGGGAATTCAGACATGTCTGACACCACAAGTCAGACAAGTCCGCCCAAGCCACAAAGGCCCTACTAAAATCTTCTACTAAGGGGTTGAGCACCCGAATGACTCACTAAGTGTCTACGCGTCGTGTCCCTCTTAATAGTACAATTTTTCCTATGACTCAAGGAGAAAATAGAAAACCCTATTTCTATTCTTCTTCGCCACAACTTTTCTCCTTTTGCCGTCTTTCTTCAAAGCTCCATTCCGTACTCCGGATCTGCGCTCATGCTCAACCAAGTTCATCAGCACTTTAATGGTTCATCATCAATCCACCAAAACCCACAAGGGACCTAGATGCACTTACACCGGGTTAGGTTTTTCCAACACTGTCGAGGGGTATATATAGACTCCTATTTTCTCAGGCGGATTTTAAGTACCGACTGTCTGAGAAGATGGTTACCTCAGGCGGGTTTTACAAACCAACTGCCTGAGAAGATACAATTATCTCAGGCGGTTGGTAAGTAAAACCCGCATGAGATAATCATCTTCTCAGGCGGTTATTAAGTACCAACCGCCTGTGAAGATCTTTACTTCTTAATTAATATTCTTGATTAAATGTGGGTCCTTTAAAAAGGAAAAATTCCACTTTCTTGTAAAATTATTGATAAGTAAAGATTACCATTAAATTTCACTTCATAAATCCTTTGAAATTGGTTAGAACATAAAAAACATATAACAATTGCTATTTTTCATTTTTCTATCTTGATGAATCTGGAATTTTGCCATAGTATTGATTTGATGCACGTTACAAAGAATGTATTTGACAGCATGATTGGGACCTTGCTGGACATGCCGAGGAAAACAAAGGATGGATTAAATTCACGTATGGACCTAGTAAATCTTGATTTGAGACCAGAGCTTCATCCAGTAGAAAAGGCGAACGGGAAGCATTACATTCCCCCAGTCAGCTACAACTTGACACTAGAAGAGAAAAAAGCAATTTGCGAATGCTTGCGTGGGATCAAAGTGCCCACGAGTTTCTCATCCAATATCCGCAAACTAGTCTCGAGGAAAGACTTGTCTTTATTCGGTTATAATTCTCACAACTGTCACATGAGGATGACAGTTTTCCTTGCTATTGCAATAAGAGTCACCTGAGCATATAAAAGTTGTCATCACACATTTGTGTTACTTCTTCAATGCAGTATCGCAAAAGGTGATAGCACGTGACGATTTAGACTATCTGAAAACATACATCATCGAGACTATGTGCAAGCTTGAGATGTGTTTCCCACCATCCTTTTTCGATATGCAAGTACACCTAATCATACATCTTGTTGATCAGATAAAAGCATTGGGCCACTATATTTACATCATATGTTTTCGTTGGAGAGATATTTAGGAGTATTAAAAGGTTATGTGCGGAACTGTGCTCACCCAGAGGGTTCAATTATGGAAGGATACACCACTGAAGAAGTGATTGAGGGTTGCGCTGATTACATCAAAGATGGAAATCGATAGGTGTGCCTATACTAGTACATGAGGGTAGACTACGTGGGAGAGACAAAGTGGGTAAGAAAACTTTTATCGTTCAAGATTACAAGAATGTACACCGTGCACATTTTGGTGTACTACAACAGCTTGCAATAGCCGAGTTGTACATCGAGGAACACCAAATTGAGCTTCATGATAAAAACCAAGACCGCACAGAGGACTGAATCATGAATGAGCACAGAAGATGTTTCACTAAATGGTTAATGGACAAAAATATACCATACGAAAACCCTATAGAAGAGGCAACAGTGAAGAAGTTAGCTTCTGGCCCATCTGCTTTGGTGACATCATGGCAAGCATATGACATCAATGGTTACACATTTTACACTAAAGAAAAAGACGGTAAGAGTGTTGCACAAAATAGTGGTGTTCGTATTGAGGCTTATGATTCACAAGGGCAAAAGACCACATACTTCGGGTTCATAGAGGAAATATGGGAACTCGATTATGGTGAAAGAATGTTAATGCCCGTATTTAAGTGCCAACGAGTCAAACATCCTGATGGTGTGAAAGTGGACAATTACGGGCTGACACTGGTAGACTTAAATAAAGTGGGTTATAAAGATGACCTGTGGGTTCTCGCCGATAGTGTTGCACAAGTTTTTTATGTTCAAGATCCAGAAACTGAGAAGATGCACGTAGTTGTTTCTGGAAAGCAAAATATTGTTGGGGTTTAGAATGTGGGAGATAATGAAGAGGAATATAATCAGTATGAAGAGATGTACCTTTTCACCGAACCAGAAAACATCAAGCGCGTAGAGAGAAGCACTAAAAAGAATTTGAAACCCTATATGCGAGAAGATGTCAATGCAGGAAAAAATGTATAAAGCAATGCGAGATGATATATATTGTATATATTTGTATCTTCTGAAATCAACTTAGAACAATGCTTTGTTTCAGCTTTAGATAGCATGTTTCGAACATTATTAAATTAAGCTTCTGTTTCAAATATTATTAAATTTAGTATGTGTATATAAATTTCTTCTAACCTATGATGATCAGGCTTGCCTTCTGTCGGTGGTTTTGATCCGGCAGATCTCCCGACACTGCTAAAGTGTTGAAGGAGTTTGTGGTTCGGTGTGGGCGCGCGGAGATTCAAGAAGGTGAAAATCAAAGTAATGTAGGAGACACGAGGATTTACGTGGTTTGGGCCGCCTGAGCGTAATACCTTACTCCACGGGTGTGTTGGTCTTGTATTAGCGGTAAGAGCTTGTCACAAACGCGTGGTGTGCGTATGATCGTCCGTGAACGTCCCTGAGTGTATCGTCGGCCTGTCCTTTTATAGTACAAGGGCAGGACGTTACAATTCAACCTGGCCCGACATGTGGCCCCGGCGGTTACTAGTATTGATACACGCTTAATTGCTCTTAATAATCCTGTAACGGGCTTTAACAGCACCGTTACTGGTGTTAAGATCGTCCGTTTAAATGTCATTAATATGACATTAATTACACTTAATCAGGTCTTGAAGTCCTTGGCTCTCCTTTGAAGATCCGGAGCCGTTACAAGGTCTTCCGGAGATTAGAAGCTGGAAGGTCCAACGATTTGACACGTGGCTGCTCCAGAGCTTGCTGTGGGAAAGGTAGCTCCGGGGCTACCAGACACGTGTCAGGTCCGGAGCTTCTCTCGGTCTGGGGTTAAGTCCGGAGGTGCCGTTTCGGTACGTGGCCCGGAGCTTCCCCCTTGTGGGCGGTAGCTCCGGGTTAGTCGTACACGTGGCGACCCAAGGATTAACCATGTTGGAGAAGCGGGTCCGGTTATGTCTGACAGGTGGGCCTCCGAGGGTCTTCAAACCAAGTAGATGGCTTTCCTTTGAGATTTCTGTAACCTCAAGGGGTGTATGGTTTTTAGGGTACCGACACCTTCTAACAGCTCAGCTCCAAACAACATCTAGAAGCACAACTCTTGAAGCTCCTGTCAAGCTAATCCCTTCACAACAAGTTCTTGTAGATGCAAGTAACACACGAGACTCATCATTTTGATTGTTAAAAGCTTCGATTGAAGTCTGACAATACTTCCCATCCATTTGAGGACTTGTTGGATAGGAGTGGGTCCACTTCAATATAAGTGGTTTGAGGTAGATTGAGGAGAAAATTAGTTCATTCTTCACTTCAATCCAATTAGATTGAGTACACCCAAACAAGCCCTGCAAGATTTCTTTCTCTTCTCTCCATTTTGAAAACATACAAAGATGCTAATTTATCAGTTCTAATGGCTGAATATATTGACTACAAATCAGTATCATCTCTCTTAGTGCTTTACACAAGCGACGAAGCGTACAACTTCAATCACAAATCTTGTTTTTACCATTTTCATAGGAATTTAACCTTAATCTTTCAAGCATAGATTTATCAATAATTGAAGCTTCTTCATCAGACATGTTAATGACAGTTACAAGTGAAGGGTGTGTCGAAGCTAACAAAATCTCAATGGGACTGAAGACAAAGAGATGCTGCATATGAGTGACAATGTCTAGGTTAGACAACATGAAGCTATGATGACAACCTTCAACAACATGAAAAGTGATGCCAAGGTTATGCTTGCATCAACCAAGACATGTTGTGAGGGTATAACACTTGTTGGGGTAAGCATAACATTGGCCAAAATCAGAAATCATGCCACCGTGGATTACTCTGAAGCCGCCATGGATTACTCTGAAGTTTACCGAGCACGGACAAAACTTCAGAGTAATCCATGGCGGCTTCAAAGTAATCCACGGTGGTGTGATTTCTGATTTTGGCCAAGGTTATGCTTGCCCCAACAAGTGTTATACCCTCACAACATGCCTTGGTTGATGCAAGCATAACCTTGGCATCACTTTTCATGTTGTTGAAGGTTGTCATCATAGTTTCACGCTGTTTAACCTGGACATTGCCACTCATATGCAGGATCTCTTTATCTTCAGCCCGATTCAGATTTCGTTAGCTTCGACACATCCTTCACTTATAACTGCCATTAACATGTGCGATAAGGAAGTTTCACTTATTTGATAAATCTATGCTTGAAAGATTAAGGTTAAATCCCTATGAAAGTGTAAAAACAAGTGTAAGGATCGAATGCCCAAGAGGGGGGGTGAATTGGGCTTCTTTTTTAAAAAAACTAAATAAATAAAAACTCAACTATTAAAAGCCCAATTCCCTATGCAAACAACCTATGCATTCAAGTGAATAATAAGTTTGCGGTATATGAAATGCATAAGTATAACGGGAAAGGAAGAGTATGCAAACTCTCGAGAAGACACGAAGACATGGTGATTTATCCCGTGGTTCGACAAGATCATCAAGACCTTCCTACATCGACGTTGTGGCACGCACCAAGGGTGTAGCCACTCCCAAGTTACCAAGATCAGGAATCTCACTAAGAGTCTCCGTTCACCATCTCCGGCAAGGTGGAGCTCAAGCCTTGTACAAGTTTGATCTTCCGGGCTTCCACAACCGACTTGGCAAGCTCTGGAAGGATATATCCGATCACCGAGTGATACACGGTGAATGCAATCACCAAGAGACACTCACTTAGAGCTCTCACTAGACTAGAAACTCCAATCACCAAGAGTGGAAGCACACAAGCATCATCTCTAGTAAGTTCTAGCCTATCTCTTGGTGTACAAGTGGTGTAAATGATGTGGAAGTGGTTGTTCAACGTCTTGAATGCTTGATAATGTGTTGAGTAGCTCAGGGCATCAAAACTTGTCTAAATGACTTGTTGAAGGGGTATAAATAGCCAGCTTCCACGAGATAGCCGTTGGAAAAGTAGGCTGACATCACTGTTCTGCAAACACCGGATGATCCGATGTTCTCCCTTCAGCTGTCATCGGTCGAATACAAATTAGTTGAGGTCACTGTGTCACATATGACCGTTGATCGACCGATGTTGTATACACCTGTACATCGGATAATCTGGTGACACTTGGTCCAGGATGGTCCAGAAATAATGCTTACTGGAATGATCGACTGATGTGGCATATTTGTACATCGGATGGTCCGGTGTTACTTGGTCCAGAGAAATTGCTTACTGGAATGATCGACCGATGTAACACATGCTTCAACATCGGATGATCCGTTGTATACCCAAGACTGATGTCTTTTTCTGCTGCAAAGCCAACTCGACCGATGTAGTTTTTTCTGGATATATAGGATGATCCGGTGAGTTGATTTTGTCTGCTTCGAGTTGTTCTAAGTGATTCTTTTGGAATTTGTCTGAGTGACCTCTTAGACATTGGTTTGAAATGTTCTTCTGATGACGACTAAGTCTTGTGTGCTGCCAATTTTGATGGAATAATTTTGACATATATGTTTTTTCTTTCAGTCTTCATGAAAATCGATTGGCCTCGTAAAATAGTTTGTTGAGGGGTCTCCAATTGTATCCAATGAGCAGTAGATGATATAAATATAGATTCCATTGAGTGTGATGAGCTATATGAGAGGCCTTGCATCCACAAACTTATTAGTGATATCCAACGGTTGTCATTAATCACCGAAACCATACCTTATGGGGGCCTAGATGCTTTCAATCTCCCCCTTTTTGGTGATTGATGACAACACAACGAGTAAAGCATAATAATAATGTAATTTAGAATATGATACTCAAAAAGATATGTAACAAGTACAAGATCCAGCACACGAAGCTCGAAGGCTCAAAAACGATCAATAAAACATAAGAGAATTAAGTAGCACACGGATACTCAAGGATAGCAAAAGAATAGCAAAGCTCCCAAATTACAAAAGCTCCCAAAAAAATACCCCCCTACATCTAGGACTCCCCCTAAGACTATGTTATCCCTCCCCCTGACTCTGACTCTTCTCCCCCTTTGGCATCAAGACACCAAAAAGGGAAGCCGAGTGCCTAAGGATCCTGAGCGCTTGGGGCGATGACGAACTGGTCGCCGTCAGGGGTGCTGTCGTCGGTCCCATCTCCTGGAAAGATGGAGCTGCTGCCTGCTGCTGCTGAGGCTGGAGTGGAGGAGACCGGGGCTGTGGGAGCCGCTGTCGGTACTGAGGGTGCCTGCTGAGTCGGGACTGCTGGTAGCGGGGCACTGACAACCGAAGCTGGAGTCTGCTGAAAGAGGGCCGTAGCCGGCAGAGGAGAGTGAATCGGTGCGCCTGCGGCAAGCAGTGTGACATGCTGATAGTCGGTATCGGCGTGGTCGGCACTGGAGCTGAGACTTGTGCTAGGACAGGTGGACCTGGAGCTAGACCAGGAAGCTGTGAGGGAAGGGCAATCCCGGTCTGAGTGTAGAGGTTGGTGATCAACCCCAGGATGCCCATCATGGCCTACTTTGTCTGCTGCTGCTATTCAAGAGTACACTGATGCATCTGGTCAATGAGTCCAGTGAGCCTGTCAGTGTCCTCTCGCCCCTCGCGGGCTATCTGATGCTGCATCTCCTGCTGCTGCTGCTGGAGCTCCATAAGATGTGCAGCCTGCTCAGCTCTGGCCTGCTCGGCTGCAAGCCGATCCTGTCGCTGCTGCTCAACCATCTGCTGTAGTAGAGAAGTAAGCTCGGATGGCTGAGATACCTGTGCCTCGGACACCGAAAAGGTGGTGGTGCAGTCGAGCCTCCAGCCTTCGCGTCGTGCTGCCTGGGTGAGGGAGGAGGTGGGAAGTACTCCTCGACACTGTCACTAGTGTCACTCTCTGACCAGATATGTTGTAGATCCCCTCCCTGAGCCTCAGCCTGTGCTAAGTCTTCCTCTGCTAAGTCTGCCCAGTCTTCTTCTGAAAGTCGAGCTCGGACCTGACGCTCAACTGGGCGACCAAGGCGGCGGTCTCCAGGAGCTGGAGCACGGTAGTGTCCGAACTGAGTGACACTCTCGTCGGTGATACTGTCATGCACGACGGATCCCTGTGGAGCCAACAGGTAGAGCAGGTGACTGATCGAGTGGCCAAACACGAGCTGTCTCATCATCCCAACTCCATCTGTGATGACATCCTCCATCTCACAGATGAGGATATCCACGATGTCAAACTACATCCCGTTCATGACATAGAACAGGAGGGTCTACTGCAAACAGGTGAAGCCCTCAAGGTATCCTGACCTGGGTAGTAGCGTGCGGTGCAAGGCAAGGTGAACAGTACGTGCAGTCAGAGTGAGTAGAGTAGGTACCCTAGGCTGGTCAGGTGTGAAGGGCTGAGCAAATAGTGACCGAATCTCCTCAAAAGGTGGTGGCACACCTCCAGTGAGCGGCCTCCTCGGTGGGTCAGCCTGTCCATAGACTAACTCGTGTAGGCAGGTGTCATGGAGATTCACGCATAGTAGCTGTCCCAAGGTCTGTCTAGTCAGATGGTGATGCTGGCCCTCTGAAACATAGAGTGTGGCAAAGAAAACTCGGACCCAGTCCTCCATGTAGGCACTCCGCTGGAAAGACATCAGCTCCACTAGCCCTCTGTACCTCTCAAAGAAAGGGTGAATCTCAGTGCTGGCTGCAAGTGCGAGCTGATCCCAGTCAATGAAGTTGTGCTGGAAAAGTTTATGGCCCCGACGTCTTTAAGTATCATACAGCGACACCTGTGTCAGGGTCCAGAAGCGGCTGTCCACAAGTGGCTCTCTAGGCTGTGGGAACCACTCCTCAAGCAGAATGCTCCATCGAAGTTTCCTGAGCCGCTTTGCCTTCATTTTCCTGTAGTCAGTCAGGCGGACACCCTCACCAACCCGTACATTGGTGTCCATCTCATAGACGGCTCTCTCGGCCACTCTGTCCTCCCAAAGCTCAGCTGCAGATGGTCTCTGACTCGGGGCTGTAGCTGGATGACCTCCACGGGTCCTAACTATGTGCCAGCGAACAAGCGGCTCCTCAGACTCCTCTGTCTCCTCTGTCTATTGTGGTTGTAGCTGCCTCTGTCGGGACTCCCGGATTCTCAGGGATCCTCTTTGGCCACGCTCACGCTCCTCAGCGGCGCGAGCGGCCATCTCAGCTTGTATAGCTTTCTTCATCTCTTTCGACAACTTTTGCTTCTTAGCTGCCGGCTCCTCAATGGCCTTTCCCTTCCCTTTCTTGTCACGGTCGTCCTTGATGAGAAGAGTGACAACAACGAAGATGAGATCACAGGCTAGGGTTGACGACGGCGAATTTGGAGAATGTGCGATGCAAAGTACGACGCGGCCGGGCGCTAGGAGCAACGGCTCAGAGGGTGATGCAGCCGGGCGAACCCTAGCGGCGAAGAGGAGTGGCGGCGGCCGGGCGAAGAGGAATGGCGCGGCAGCGCGGAGGGCAGCGGCGCGACGGGGAGCTCGGCGGCTGGGCGCGAGGAGTGGCGGCGCGACAAGCGGTGGCGCTGAGGGCGGCGTCGGCGCTAAGTGCGGCAGCAGCCGGAGCGCAATGGCGGGCGGCGGCAAGGCGAGGGGCGCGGAGCGGCTGCGGCGGAGAGAAGAGAGAGAGAAAAAAAGAAAGAAAAACGGAGAGGCGCACTAAATGGGTGCGGCTCGAACCCTAGCTCGATTTTTAACATCGGATGATCCGACGTCAGTTGAGAGGGTGCATCAGTCGAGTGGTACAGTAAGGTTATTCCAGAGGCACCTTCAGCATCGAATGATCCGACGTGGAAAAGTTTATCATCGGTTGAATTTGGCACAACTCCAGAAATGTGAACATCGGATGCTCCGATGTTTCTTAGAATGAACTCATCGGTTGATTTGACTTTCTGTCTGAGCTGACCCTTGTACTTAAGCACAAACTGATCTGATGATGCTTCTGCCCTAGGCATCGGATAATCCGATGACTACAAAAGATCAGCAACAACTCATATATGTCCTTTGATTTAAACAAACAAAGAGAAACACGAGTCTTAGGACTTTTTGGGCAACCCCTAACCCCTCAAAAAACTTTAACGCTAGTTGCCAATAACTTGGTTAAGCCCTAAAGCAAATAGAACACTAGAAAAACCAAGGAAAAATCCAAACAAAATGTAAGCCCCATGCTTTGTGAGCTAGAGGATGAAGACTTCTATCTCTTTAAAGCATGTTCCTTTAGGCATTAACACACTTAACACTTTGTTCTTTCCACACCATATGAGTTGAGATATTGCATTTCAAACAAGTCTCTTTCTCATGAAGTGGGTTCCCCTTTGTGACAATCTACCGTATGCAATGCCAAACAATTTTTAATGTAGGATATTAAATGTGAGTGCAAGTCTATATGGCAGGCATCATGCAAGACATAAATTAGATCTATCTTGCCAAGTTTGAACCTTTCAAAAGCTTATTCAAGGAGAGCCATTCTGCAAGCCTTGGGGATACCCAAAAAACTGCCATCCCAAGCTAACCCTTACTCGCCCCTATCATTTGAAAGTTAGACAAGACCTATATGTGATGCATTCTTACATGACCATGGCAAATTACATGACGTTCGATGCATCTAGCACATTTAATTCACTCCTTAGTCTAGAAAAGGTTTTCTCATCAAGTGGTTTAGTGAAGATATTCGCCAATTGTTCTTCGGACCTAACACTTTGCAAGGAGATGTCTCCCTTAGCTTCATGGTCCCGCAAGAAATGATAGCGAATATCAATGTGCTTAGTGCGGGAGTGTTGAACGGGGTTTTTAGCAATCTTAACCGCACTTCCATTGTCACAGAAGAGAGGCACACAACCAAATTTAACACCAAAGTCCAAAAGGGTTTGCTTCATATATAGGATTTGGGCACAACATGCACCAGCCGCTATATATTCTGCTTCTGCGGTGGACAAGGCAACATAGTTTTGGTTCTTACTAGACCAAGACACTAGGGAATGCCCAAGCAAGTGGCACCCTCCGGAGGTACTCTTGCGATCCACACGACATCCAGCAAAGTCCGAATCCGAGTAACCCAAGAGATGGAATTTAGCACCTTTGGGGTACCACAGGCCTACACTTGGGGTATGCTTGAGATACCGAAGTATCCTAAAGATCGCCTTCCGATGCGATTCTTTAGGTGCCACTTGAAAGCGAGCACACAATCATACACTAAACATGATATCGGGCCTAGATGCGGTAAGATAAAGCAATGAACCAATCATGGAACGGTAATTAGATTGGTCAACAGGTTTACCGTCCATATCCACGTCGAGATGACAATTTGTTGCCATTGGAGTACTTCTTGAGCTACAATCTCTCATCTCAAATTTCTTCAAGAGGTCATTGGTATATTTTTCTTGATAGATGAAGGTCCCCTCTCGAAGTTGCTTGATTTGAAATCCAAGGAAGAAGTTAAGCTCTCCAATCATGGACATCTCGAATTCCCTAGACATCATTTTGCCAAACTCATGGCTAAGAACTTCGTTAGTTGAACCAAAAATAATATCATCGACATAAATTTGACAAACAAATAGTTCTCCATCGATGTATTTGGTGAAGAGTGTAGTGTCCACCCTCCCGATCTTAAATCCTTGCATGATTAGGAAATCCTGTAGTTGTTCATACCACGCTCTAGGTGCTTGCTTGAACCCATAGAGCGTCTTGTGCAACCTATACACATGATTAGGATTCCTCAGATCTTCAAACCTGGGAGGTTGTTCAATATAGGAAAGCTCGTTAATGTAACCATTAAGAAAGACACTTTTCACATCCATTTGATAAAGATTTATATTATGATGTGACGCAAAAGCAAGAAGTATACGAATGGCTTCTAGTCGAGCGACCGGAGCAAATGTTTCTCCAAAGTCTAGTCCTTCAACTTGCGAGAAACCCTTGGCCACAAGTCTTGCCTTGTTGCGGATCACAACACCGTTCTCGTCTTGTTTGTTGCGGTACACCCACTTTGTCCCGATGACGTTCTTGTCCTTGGGTCGCTCGTCCAACACCCAAACTTCATTGCGGATGAAGTTGTTGAGTTCTTCTTGCATGGCCATTACCCAATTTGGATCTTGGAGTGCTTCCTCAATGTGAGTTGATTCTCATAAGTGGTTGTGAAGCACTTGGCCGTGGTGATGCGTGTTGCTCTTCTTGTGGTTGGACTTGATCATGGACTTGTTCTTCTTCTTGATGTTGTGTGGCTTGTGAATCTTGTGTCGGTAATGGATTATCTTTTTCTTCTTCGTAAACTTGAGGTGCCATATATGTGTTGATGTTGGAACTTGAAGCTCCCCCTTGATCATGGCTCTCCTCAACTTTAGGCTTGATGTCTCCGATGGTCATGTTATTCATAGCTTCTCATAGAGGCTCATTATCTATTTCATAATGAACAAAACTCTCCTCTTGGGATCCATTAGTTTCATCAAACTCAACATCACAACTTTCCTCAACTAAACCAGAGGTTTGGTTGAATACTCGATATGATTTTGAGTTTGATACATAACCAAGAAAGATACCAACATCACATCTTCTTTCAAACTTACCGAGCCTTTTCTTGCAGTAGATATAGCACTTGCACCCGAAGACTCGAAAATAGGAGATGTTGGGCTTTCTACCAATGAGGAGTTCGTACGGGGTCTTTTGAAGTAGTCGATGTAGATAGACCCGATTTGCGGCATGGCACGCCGTGTTGATTGCTTCAGCCCAAAACTTCTCGGATGTGCCATAGTCATCAAGCATTGCTCGTGCAAGAGTGATGAGAGTCTTGTTCTTCCTTTCAACGACACCATTTTGTTGAGGAGTGTATGTGGCTGAAAATTCATGTTTCACGCCTTCACGATCACACCACTCCCCAATGTTGTAGTTCTTGAATTTGGTGTCGTTGTCACTCCGGACCTTGATGATGGGAAGTTGAAATTCCCTTTGAGCACGTTTAGTGAAGGTCTTGAACACTTCCGGAGTTTCACTCTTGTCACCTAGAAACAACGTCCAAGCATACCGAGAGTAGTCATCAACTATAAAACAAGACAATAGAGATTACCACCAAGACTTTGATATGTGGACGGTCCGAAGAGGTCCATGTGGAGCAACTCAAGTGGATTGGAGGTTGACACCATTGTCTTCATCGGGTGGTGTGAAGCAACTTGTTTCCCGGCTTGACAAGCACTACAGAGCTTGTTCTTCTCAAATGTGACATCCTTCAGGCCAGTAACCATCCCGAGCTTGAATGAATTCTTGAGCTTGCTCATTCCAATGTGAGCGATGCGTTGATGCCATAGCCAAATCAAACTCGTCTTGGTGAAAAGACAAGTGGTCAAGCTAGCATCCTTGGCGGAGAAGTCTACTAAGTAGAGGTGTCCACGCCGAAACCCTTTGAAGATTAGTTATTTGCTTGTTTCACTAGTCACAACAACATCATTCTTGCCAAAGGTGCACGTTAGTCCAAGATCATATAATTGTGCAATAGAAAGCAAATTGAAACTAAGTGACTTAACATACAACACATTGGAAATAGATAAATCATGTGAAATTGCAATCTTACCCAACCCAATTACCTTCCCCTTAGAGTTGTCACCAAAGGTGACTTGTTCATGATTGTCAGGGTTCTCTATGGAGGTGAACATACCATCATTGCCGGTCATGTGTTGAGTGCACCCGCTATCGAGTACCCAATGCTTTCCTCCAGCTTTGTAGTTCACCTACACACATGAATTCAGTTTTTGATTTTAGGCACCCAAGCTAACTTAGGTCCTTGTATGTGTGATACAAGTGTTTTTGGGACCCAAAGTTGCTTGGGAAGCTTCCCCTTCATGCCCTTCATGTCCTTGCCATTGAACCTTGCCTTCACCTTGCCATCTACTTTACTCAAGAGATAATAGTGATCATCAAAGGTGGACTTGTAGTTAGTAGGCAATTTTGGAGAAGGTCGGTTAGGAAGAGGACACTCCCTTGTATGGTGACCGGTGACCTCGCAATGTTGGCAATAAGAACCAACTTCCTTGATGAAGCTTGTTTTAAGCTCCGGTGAGGGCACCTTTCCTTTGTTAGGCACCGGGAAGGATCCAAGTCCTCTCTTGTTGAAGGTCTTCGCTTGCTGGAAGAGGATTTCTTTGTGCTTGACTTCTCCCTTAGATAGTCTTGCCATAATAGTGCGAAGACTTTCAATTTCATCCAACAAATCCTTCTTCCTAGCATTCTCTTTCAAAGGCAAAGACTTATGCAAGACATTAGTGGCATGTGAAACAATTGATACCTTGTCATTAAGGGTTTCTTTCTTTATGGTTTTCAATTCTTGATCAATGACTTCATAGGCAAGGTTAAGTACTTGATGCTCTTGGATTAACTCATTGTGCTTTCTCAAGAGTGCTTTGTGTGCTAAGTCAAGCTCATGATGATCTAGCTTAATTTGAGCCTTATCCTCCTTAACTTGCTTGACATGAGATTTGAGCGTGTCATGCTCCATAAGTATGCTTTCATACTTGTCAAGCAAATCGAGGTTAGCACTCTCGAGCTTAGCACGAGCTTCTTCAAGAGCCTTGACCTTACCCTTTTCCCTTTTAATGATAGTGTGGTATTCATTTATCATTGAAGCTAAGTCATCGGGGGAAAGCTCATCATCACTAGAGTCATCACATACCTTGGTGTTACATTTTGCCATGAGGCACATGGGAGGTGGACGAAGAGATGAATCATCATTGTTGGCAATGGCAAGGCCGGCCAAGCTCTCTTCTTCAGCTTCACTCTCTTCATTACTAGATTCTTCGTCGGTGATCCATTCATTTGCCTCACACATGAACACCTTTTGTGGACCTTTTCTCTTCTTTGGAAAGAGTTTTGCCTTTTTGCCTTTGTCATACTTCTTCTTCCCAAAGAATCTTGGCTTGGGCTTGACCTCTTCTTCATCATCCTCACTATCCTCAAGCTTGTGATGCTTTCCCTTGTGGTTCTCTCTTCTTTTGCCCAGTTTTGGACAATCATAGGAGATGTGGCCTTGATCACCACAGTTATAGCAGGTCTTGTTGTCATCTTTCCTTGGTAGAAATGCTTTCTTTTTGGGATCAAAGTTGTATCCCTTCTTGGAAATCTTGGAGTTCAAGCAAGAGAATTTTCTCATCATCAATGCAAGCTCATCATCGTCATCTTCACTTGATGCTTGCTCTTCTTCACTTGTTCTAGGCTCGATCACTTTCTTTTTCTTGAGATTTGTTCTCTTGGTGGAAGCCTTTAGAGCAATTGTCTTTGAAGATGATTCCTCCATCATCCCAAGCACACTCATCTCATGAGCGCGAATCTCTCCAATAAGTTTAGAAACTTCAATGTGATCAAGAGATTCCTTTTGAAGCATGGAGTTGATGATGTTGTACTTTGGCTTAGGAAAGAACATAAGAATCTTGCGGTTGATGAGTCCCTTGCCAAGAGGAGCAACATCAAGAGCATTAATTTCCTCAATAAGAACATTCAAGCGAGAAAACATTTCATTGACATTCTCATGAGGTAGCATTTTGAACTCATCATATTTGGCCTTAAGCATGTCATACTTTAGTTCTTTAACGCGAGAAGAACCCTCATGAATTTCAATCAAGCAAGCCCAAATTTCACAAGCTTTTTCTTTGCTAGCAATCCTAGCAAACACATCTTGACTAATGCATTCGTAAATAGCATTTCTAGCCTTGGCATCCCACTTGATTTGATCACCTATGTAGTTATGCTCACCAAACCCCGCATGGGTCGCTTCCCATACCTCGACAGCAATAGCCTCCAGATAAGCACACATACATGTTTTCTAATAGGCAAAGTTCTTGCCCTCGAAGATGGGAACCGAACCCCCAATATTGGCCATTTTGGCTCTCTAGCGGTGAAGCTAGAATGATCCAATGAGCAGCCTCGCTCTGATACCAATTGTAAAGATCAAATGCCCAAAAGGGGGGGTGAATTGGGCTTCTTTTTTAAAAAAACTAAAGCAATAAAAACTCAACTACTAAAAGCCGAATTCCCTATGCAAACAACCTATGCATTCAAGTGAATAATAAGTTTGCGATATATGAAATGCATAAGTATAACGGGAAAGGAAGAGTATGCAAACTTCCGAGAAGACACGAAGACACGGTGATTTATCCCGTGGTTCGACAAGATCATCAGGACCTTCCTACATCCACGTTGTGGCACCCACCAAGGGTGTAGCCACTCCCAAGTTACCAAGACCAGGGATCTCACTAAGAATCTCCGTTCACCATCTCCGGCAAGGTGGAGCTCAAGCCTTGTACAAGTTTGATCTTCCGGGCTTCCACAACCGACTTGGCAAGCTCCAGAAGGATCTCTCCGATCACCGACTGATACACGGTGAATGCAATCACCAAGAGACACTCACTTACAGCTCTCACTAGACTAGAGACTCCAATCACCAAGAATGGAAGCACACAAGCATCATCTCTAGTAAGTTCTAGCCTATCTCTTGGTGTACAAGTGGTGTAAATGATGTGGAAGTGATTGTTCAACGTCTTGAATGCTTGATAATGTGTTGAGTAGCTCAGGGCATCAAAACTTGTCTAAATGACTGGTTGAAGGGGTATAAATAGTCAGCTTCCACGAGATAGCCGTAGGAAAAGTAGGCTGACATCACTGTTCTGCAAACACCGGATGATCCGATGTTCTCCCTTCAGTTGTCATCGGTCAAATACAAATTAGCTGAGGTCACTGTGTCAGATATGACCGTTGATCGACCGATGTTGTATACACCTGTACATCGGATAATCCAGT
This sequence comes from Tuctoria greenei, assembly GCA_036927565.1. Classification (NCBI taxonomy): domain Eukaryota; kingdom Viridiplantae; phylum Streptophyta; class Magnoliopsida; order Poales; family Poaceae; genus Tuctoria; species Tuctoria greenei. The sequence goes on from JAYESD010000005.1 coordinate 8,137,248, forward strand.
GACACTTGGTCCAGGATGGTCCAGAAATAATGCTTACTGGAATGATCGACCGATGTGGCATATTTGTACATCGGATGGTCCGGTGTTACTTGGTCCAGGGAAATTGCTTACTGGAATGATCGACCGATGTAACACATGCTTCAACATCGGATGATCAGGTGTATACCCAAGACTGAGGTCTTTTTCTGCTGCAGAGCCAACTCGACCGATGTAGTTTTTCCTGGATACATTGGATGATCCGGTGAGTTGATTTTATCTGCTTCGAGTTGTTCTAAGTGATTCTTTTGGAATTTGTCCGAGTGACCTCTTAGACATTGGTTTGAAATATTCTTCTGATGACGACTAAGTCTCGTGTGCTGTCAATTTCGATGGAACAATTTTGACATATATGTTTTTTCTTTCAGTCTTCATGAAAGTCGATTGACCTCGTAAAATAGTTTGTTGAGGGGTCTCCAATTGTATCCAATGAGCAGTAGATGATATAAATATAGATTCCATTGAGTGTGATGAGTTATATGAGAGGTCTTGCATCCACAAACTTATTAGTGATATCCAACGGTTGTCATTAATCACCGAAATCATACCTTATGGGGGCCCAGATGCTTTCAACAAGATCTGTGATTGAAGTTGTTCGCTTACTCGCTCGTGTGAAGCACTAAGAAAGTAGGTACTGATTTCTAGTCAATATATTTAGGCATTAAAACTGAGAAAGGAGCATCTTTCTAAGTTTTCAAATAGACAGGAGGGAAAGAAATTGTTCAAATGGATGGGAAAATCCTTCCAAGGATCGTCAGGCTTCAAATTGATGCTTTCAACAATTCAAATGATGAGTCACGAGTATTACTTGCATCTACAAGAGGTTGTTGTGCAGGGATTAGCTTGACAGGAGCTTAGCAGCATCACAGACAGTTCTTAAACAACAACCGCCTGTGGAAATCATGTATTTTCTCAGACGTTGGTTAATTATGAACTGCGTGTAATGTTAGCTACATCACATGCGGTTCTTAATTAATAACCGTCTGAGAAAATACATGATTTCCACGGGCGGTTGTTGTTTAAGAGCTGTCTGTGATGTTCTGTCATCACAGACGGTTATTGTATCATTCGTCATCACAGTAATATTTTTTTACGGACCGTTTGTGTTTAAAAAATCCAAGCGTCTGTAAAAATGCTTTTTGTAGTAGTGTTTCATTTCTATCGAGAGTTGCAGAAGTGGAAGCTAAGCTTGCAGCATGAGGCAGCAGCATCGATCAGCATGCGAAGTCCGAGCTGCACTCGCGTCGGCTACCATACCCTTTGCCAAAGCTGCTGCTAGGCCTAGGAGATTCGATCCGTCCTGGCGAAGCTAGCTGGCGATGGAGCTCAAATCGCCTTCTCTCCCACCTAACGGCGGCGCGAAGCCAAACAAGCTCTCATAAGTCATCATGACTCGCTGCTTGTTAGTGGGAGCTGAGAGCCTGAGACCATGCACCTGACCACCGTACGCGTCGAGCCTCCGAATACACGGCCTGCCGACAAGCTCACCTGAAACGCAATACACATACGTTGATTTGCTGATTGGTTTGGTTACGTACGTACGCATCCGAGCAAGGAGAGATTAATAATGCGCTAAGTGATGGCACGATCGTTTCTGTCAAATATCACAACGCCGTGTGTTCGTGTGTATGCCTGGCCTGGCCAGTCTCGCGTCTACGTTGGCGTCCCTTTCACGTGGTTTTGATCGTTTCAATTCAGTCTCACAGAAGCAACGGCCTCTCTTCGTTCACCATGGACAGGACACGAACTTTTATTGCAGGCAGTCGTTCATGCAGGCGAGAATGCTGGTTCACAAAAGAAATTGTAAAAGGAGACGGGATACTACAAGGCACGTCTCGTTTAATAAAATATTTGAGACGCGCCTGATCTTATGACAAACGAGAGACACGCGTCTAACAAAGCGGGTCTCCTATTTACGAAAGGAATGAGACGAACTTTAAATAAAACATGTCTCCTTTGTCTTCGGTTACAAACAGACATGAACACATCACTGAACGAATGTAGAGCACATTCATTTGATAACTAAATAATCATTTCAATGTAGAGTACTTTCACTGTAGTATTTTAAATTCAAAAAATAATCAAAACCTTCCTTATAAATTATCATTTTTGAGGAACACGATGAACACATTCATTCATTCACAGTTGAAAATATAAGATAATATTCATTCACACACATGAACACAAATAACACATTCATTCATTAACAATATATTACAAAACACAAGAAAAAAGAACAAGAGACAAAAAAAAGAAAAACAACATCAACTAAAAGCAACAAAAGAAAATCAAAATACTCCTCCTCCGACGACGACGACGACCATTTGGTGTCGGTGCAACAGGAGTCCTAGCCGGCTGCTCCGGCTGGTCCGCCGGTTGCTCCGGCTAGTTCGGATCTGGCGCTGCAACCTCGCGACTGAGGTTCCTCGCCATCGCCGCCACCAGGTATTGTAGCACTCGGCGCCAAACACCTCGACCATCGTCTCAAGCAGCCTCTGGAACCCGTCGAACAGCTTGCCGAACAACATCTCGAGCACCTAGGCCATCGTCTCGAGCAGCTCGTTGTTGAGCCTCTCGGGGGAGCGGCAACACTGTTTCTTGCAGGGTGGCTCCCTCGGCGGGATTGGCGACGGAACGTTGACCATGATGGGTTTTCTGCACAGAGAAGGCGAACGAATAGAAGAGGAGAGACTGATGACGCCTTATATAAGGTCTGTGCGTAGCTGCAAAATGGAGACACACTTAGCAGCGAAGTGTGTCTCCTATGCTCGACGTCTCCCTCTTCTCTGCTAAAAAGGAGACGTGCTTATCTGAAAAGCACGTCTCCTATTCCCCACGTCTCCTTTAACTTCGTGATTTTCTCTATTTTGCTTCGGTTCACTGGTGATATCACACATCACTGAACTTAGAGCACATTCACTTGATAACTAAATGATTCATTTGTTCAAAAAATAATCAAATTCTTCCTTGTGATTCCTGAGGAACACAAAGTACACACCACACATTCATTCATTCACACAGTTGAACACACAAGATCATATTCATTCGCACAGATGAACACAAATAAATTTCATTCATTAACATAATATATTACAAAACACAAGGAAAAAGTACAAAAAGACACAAGAAAAGAAAAACATCAACTAAAAATAACAAAGAAAAACTAAATCATATTGCTCCTCTTCTGGCGACTCCGGTGCCAGTGCAACAAGAGCATGCGCCGATTGCTCCGACTGCACGGGTGGTGCAACTCCACGACCGAGGTTCCTCTCCATCGCTACCACCAGGTTACTGTGGCCCTCGAGGATCAGTGCCGAGCACTTGGGCCATCGTCTTGAACAGAATGTCGAGATGATTGGCCACTTCCGTGAGGTTGTAGAGGTAGTGGCTGATGGTACCCATTCCAGTAAACTCTAGATGGGTACCCAGACCCAAGGAACTCATGGCGCGAGACGTACTGTTGTACGCCTGTTGCGCCATAACGAGGTGTTGCTAGGTGTTGAGTCTCTCAGAGTAGCTGCAACACAGTTTCTTGCAGGGTGGCTCCCTCGGCGGGCTTGGCGGCGGAACATTGGCCATGGTGGTGGTGGGTCATCAGTGCTGAGAAGACGAAAAAGAAAAAATGGATGCAAAATGAGAGACGCGCTTGTGGAGAACTGATGGGTGATGGTGCGTCTTAGATAAGGTCCGTGCGGAGTCGACGATGGAGCGGTTGGTTTCATGCATATTGATGGAACAATGGGACACATTGATACCGCCTCGGGGAAATGAAAAGTTGCGCACGCCGGTCGCACGCGTCTCTCCAACACCGCCACCGAAATTAAGGTTTCCGCAGTCCTCGTGTCGTGTGTCTCTTTCAACAATGGAAGACACACTTTCATATCTTGCGCGTCTCGCTTTAGTCTCGCTCGTCTCACATTTATCTCCTGCGTCTTTTGGCCTCTGGCGCTTCTTTACTAATCGACTAACTCCAGTTTGACTGACGCCTCTGTTCGACCAACTCCAGTGCGATCGCCGCCTCTGTTCGCCATCGCCGTCATCGTCGTCGCCATCCTCGTTGTCATCATCACTGTTCATGACTGGGTTAGATATCGGCTTGGCGTAACCGACTGAAGGAGGAGCGCATGGCATGGCACAAGAATCATTCCCATGTATGTACATATGGCACACCGGTCGCATGGTTGTATGTAGCTATGCAATGGACTGATGAACTTAATTGTAGTTTTGTTTTTTTGTCTTGTTTTTTTTTGGTATTTCTAATTTCTCTACGTAGGGTTTCTCTACGAATCCTGAGTCGAGAGATTTAGTGAAGTGGCAGTGCATTGTCCCCCGTAAAGAAGGGATAAGTCATGAAGAACAAGCACAATCATATGAGTATAACCATCATCCTCTTATTAATGAATTTCCTTTGTAGACTGACTTTGAAGGTGATTATTACTCCCTGACAATCTCCTTCTCGAAGGACTATCCGTTGGTCCCTCCAAGATGTGTCTTTCTACGTGGTTTCTTCCACCCGAATGTATATCGCTCAGGAGCACTCTGCCTTGGGGTTCTTGATCAAGAGACTGTAAGATAAAGTTATTTTGCTCAAGTAATTAGTAATTGTTTCTAAACTTGAACTGGTTTTTTATGTTGCTTAAATTGATATTTCTTAGGAGTGGTGGTCTGGTTTTACAATCAAAACTATACTACTTGAAGCTTAGCATTTGCTTCATCAGCCAAATGCGTCTGATGTTGAAAATAATTGCTATAATCTACTTATCAAGGTTAGTAACTTTATGTTAGTGACCAACATAGGTTATATAGCATTCCTCATTTGACATTTGTTAATTTAAAGAACGTCAATATTTTCAGGATCTAGAGGAATATAAGAGACATCTTTGGGAGCAAGATGTATCGTACAGTTTAGATTGATCGATGTGAGCTTCATAGGAATAAGTTTAGAAATGTATAGTTTAGAGGGCACATAATGTGTATGAACTATGAAATTAATTGAGTTGCAAATTATCTCTGAATTGCAATGTCATTGCATTTGTTTATCCGTAAAATTAGGACGCTCACGATGTTAACTCTGCGCGCGAGTGGCAACGGACACTTAAGAATGTCGTGCGAATGACAAAAGGAAGACGAGCACATGAGACACAAACTTTAAACAAGAGCTTCTCCGACTTTTGACCTCAGACAAAAGGGAGACGCACTGTTTTAAGGCCCGCGGGAGACGAGCTAATGTGAGACGTGCCTTACCTGGGCACGTCTCCAATTCATGTCAAAGATATTTTGTCCCACCCCAAAAAGTTGAGCGCGTTGCAATGATCATATAAGGCATTGCGCACAGTTGCTAGTTGGATATGTCTGTATGCGAAAGATGTTGTTCCTGACTCCAGCACATCGTGGCGCATCTTTCGCACACGGCGTGCCCCTTCAGCCACAAAATAATGCGAGACGAGCGTTATATATGTCTTTCTCTGATTTTGACCTACTTTTAGCTCTCGTGCACTCTCTAGCGAAAATTTTGGCGCAAAACTTACTCGCACTCTATCGACCTAAGACAGATGCTCAAATGAGAGACGAGTGTTATAGAGGCTCGTCTCCGAGTTTTGCTATTTTTATCTCTCGCGCACTCTCTTCCAACACTTGGCGAAAAATTTTAGCTCTCGCGCGCTCTCTTGACCTAGAAACCGTAGCTCCTGAGCACGCCACCGCCGTTCCTCTTCCTCAACTCGCCCTTTGTCATTGTCACGCTGCCGCCATCGACCTCGACCTTCGTCATCAAAGAGTTGAGCACGCTGGAGCACGCCACCTCATCCCCTGTCCCCAGAGCATGCTGCCGCCTCGACCCCAACCTTGGTAGTCGGTATGAGCACGCTGCCGCATTCACATAAGTGGAAATGTACTCTCTGTCGCGGAGCACGCTGACCTGCTGCCATGAGAGAGTTGAGGAACCGCCGCTCTGGAGCCTCCGCCAGCTTGTCCCAGAGCATGCTGCCGCCTCGTCCCCTGTCCCCGGAGCATGCTGCCGCCTCGGTCCTGTCCTCAAAGCGTGCATTTTAGTGATTTTATTGAATTTGAGGATGTTCGATGAAGGCTCATCGTTAATGAAGTCATTGATCCAAAAGGAGAATTTTTATTACGGTATACATTTATCTTCCTTGTTTATGTCCAATGCGGAAGTAATGCATTTATTTTGACTATCACTATACATAATGAATTTTGATTCGCAAACCCTTGAAACTGCAAGAACTGTGGTTGACACTAGCATTTGCCATCTCAGTAAGTTTGATTTCTACCTTTGCAGTCATGCTGTAATCAAGGTACATATGCGATAATTGGTGTTGCTCTCATGAGTTTTTGATATTAGACTATTAATGCATCAATAGAATGTAAATTGTTTATTTTTTCAGGGGACAAACATACCAGCTCACTACCATGTCCTTTAAGATGAGAATAATTTCTGCTGATGTTTTGCAGATGCTCACCAACTGTCTGTGTTACAAGTAAGCTCGGTTCTTCATTCACTAACAGTTCCTGTGTTTATTACAATTGTATATCAATTTGTTCCTAAGCCTTCAGATATTTCCTTTCTTATGTGACTGTTTAAGCGAATGTAACTGCAACTTGATAATATTTTATATGATTTCAGTGATTTTATTGAATTTGAGGATGTATCAGTCGGAGCATTAGAGGTTATGAATGCTTATCGTTAATAAAGTCATTGATCGAGATAATTTTTATTATAGTATACAGGATTAGATGATGACAACTATGATGTGTGTAATTAGTTACTTTGTAATCAGAATGAAACGAGAGACATTCTTTGTGTAATTAGTATACTTGATAACCACGATTGACACTTTGTTAATATTTGTTTGGTCAATATAATGTAAGGTGTGATCTTTTTGACTATACATATGTTCATATATGTGTATGTTGCTGATACTGACAATGCGGCTGCCAAATCCTCGCTAGCTCCTGGATGCAGCCGACATGCAACAGGGATAATCAGGGGTGGGGGGCACCTAATAGAAGACACTGCCTTTAAACAATCCGCGGCGATGTGTAACAGAGAATGTTTGCGACGAGCTTTCTTAAAGCACGTCTCAAATCAGTCAATAAATCCGCGAGGGCTATCATAAAAGTCGTCTCAAATCAGTCAATAAATCCGGAGGGCTATCATAAAAGTCGTCTCAAATCAGTCAATAATTTTGCGACACGCTACATTAGAGCTCGTCTCGCATGTATGCTGAGCGACGCGCATGACTCATGTCTCTAATGATCTCGTAAAGCACGTTTGTTATGACTCAAAGAAACGAGAAGCTCTATCTTTGAGCTTGTCTCGCACTTAAGCCGACCGGCAACGCGCCAGCAGCTCGTCTCTGATGACAACGTAATGCGAGATGCGACGACGGAGATGCACCGTTTCTTTATCTCTTCTTTGTTTGGACCGTCTCGTATGAACTTTTGTTACATAGGGTTTGAAGCGCTCCAGTACGAGCGAACGGGTTTCGGACCAACCTGGATTACTTGGCTATTCTCACGGTCAAAACCAAGCCCGTGCCTGTTCTTCCTCTGTCCTCGACCTGCCACGAAGTAGCTCATGGAATCATTGATCTGGAAATAAGCGTTTTTGTTGTTTGGCCAGCCACACGTACCTACGCACGCGTCAATCGGTAATAACGCTACAGTGGCTTCTTGATCGAAATTTAAATATCGATAAAATTCTAGCACTTTAACAGTTTAAGCATAGTAGGTAATGAGATTTTTTTCATTGGAATTCAACACCGCACCTGTAGCCTTATTTCTCACCTTAACATCTTTTATATATGATACACGATTAATCAGCTCTTGAGGTTCTTCGTCTTCCGGCCGGAGTCATTCTTTCACGGACCAAGTTTCATTCTTGCAAATCAATAGAATTCATTGAATTGCAGATAGTGAAACTCCTTAATTATATGCTGCTTAGATTATATGTCTAGTAGCTACAAGACAGCACTTGGTAGTTGACACTTAGGACTCTATAGCTAACACGTATAGTTTTGGACGCCAGTGAAGATTCTAGGTTCTTCCTCGACGTACCTGGCTAATTTCATCTCTCTTATCTCTGTCAGAATTACCTTTCTCGGCAGTTCAAAAGCGCCGGGTTAATTACTTCGGAAACAAAGAACAGCAGAGGTCTCAACTTTGGGCTCCGTATATCGCGGCTGGTTTTGTCCAGCTTTTCATTGTCACAGATGGTTTTTTTTATCCTTTTTTAATACGGCTTGCAGTTCAATCTTTTCAGCTAGAATCTGCCGGGTATTGTTGCATCGTCAAGTTACAACATGCAGCTTAAAAGCCAGTGACAAATATTTAGGCGGAGGAAGTATAATGGTTTTAGTAAGCGTCGAGTAGAATGTGACGCACATATTTGACATGTACTTTCTCCGTTCTAAAATTTTTACCGTTTTTGAATTCAAAAATAAATTAGAAAAAGACAAACTTTCGAGAATGAAATGAATATACCGGATTAGAGAATGCAGACAGAAATGCATATAATCCGTGTGCAGCAGTGAGCTCTGATCTTATCCCTTCTTCCCATCCCGTTTAGTTGCGACGCCGTCAGCAGCGTGTAGCAGTGACCTCTCGTCTCAGCGGACAAGGAAGTGCCATCTCTCACTTTATAAACATGGAGCTGGAGTCGTCCGTCCGGATACGCTCCATGCGTCGACAGACACCATGCATGATTCCTATCGAGTGTCCTATTGACGCTAATAAGCTCACCAAACTGCATGCGAGCTAGCGTACGGTGCATGCTAGCTAATGAAACTCATCATGATCCCTTTAATTAGTGCATGCTGTGGCCATTGATGGATGCGCTTTCACAGCGGAGGATTATTACTTGGTTTAATTCGCATGCAGCATGCCCCATACACGTAGCTACAGCTCAGCTGCCTTCAGAAACGAAGGATTCCTTTAAACCATACACGTAGATTCCTTTACCTTATGCGCGCCACACAAATATAGCAAGTGGTTAAACTTAAACTTAGACAAATTAACTATAATCCAAATAAGTTCTAACTCTGTACGCACAGTCGGCAATGCGGTTCTTTTTGTCGATCTGAATACAACAGTGCACCTATAGCCTTTCTCTGACTCTGAAATGGAGTTCCGTCTCATTTGAACAGTAGCAGTACATCAGTGGTGAGCCATCGAGAATCTTCCAAGGCGATAGGATCACTCTCGCGGACCATATGTTTTTGGCCAAGATTGCAACCACAGCAGGAATTGCGATAATAGACAACAGCTAGAAACCATCGTCTATAAGAATAATACCATCGTCCCACTACAGAAAACGCGAACACTTACGTCGGTCAAAAAAGACCGATGTAAGTTACCTTACTTTCGTTGGCTGCCGACGTAAGTTCCATAGCCGATAGCAATAAACGTACACTTGCGTCGGCTGGGACCCGCAACCGACGTAAATAAGGTGGTCGACGTAAGTTAAGCGTAACTTACGTCGGCCTTGAGCATGACCGATGTAAGTAGTTGAAATTAGCTGACGTAAGTTGCAGAATTTAACATATACCCGCGCACACGTCTTCTTTTCCTTCTCCACCGCTTCGACATTCTTTCCCCGCCGCTAGCTCTCGACGCCGCCGCCTCCTCGCCAGGTATGGCGTCCTCTCCACCCCCACACCCCCTCCCCCCCCCCTCTCCCCCTCCCTGAGCGCCCCCCACCCTCCCCCTCCCTGCAGAGCCCCCCCCCCCCCCCAACCTCCCCCTCCCCCCCTCTCTCCCCCTCCCTGAGCGCCCCCCACCCTCCCCCTCCCTGCAGAGCCCCCCCCCCCCCCCAACCTCCCCCTCTCCTCCCCGAGCCCCCCTCCCCTCCTAGAGCCCCCCCACCCCAACCCCCCCCCCCCCCCACCCTCACCCTCCCTGCAGAGCCCCCCCTCCCTGAGACCCCCCCACACACACACCACCCCCACCCTAACCCTCTCCCTCAAATTCAAATTTGAAATTGAATTTTATTGTGTAAATTATGCTTAAATTGCTTAATTGTTTATTTAATTATGCTTAAGTAGGTAATTTGCTTAATTATGCTTAATTTGCTTAGTGTAGATTATGTTTATTTAATTATGCTTAAGTGGTTAATTTACTTAATTATGCTTAATTTCACTACAGGAATATCGATCAGTTACGTCGGCCACGGCCGACGTAATTAAGGCCTAAACCGACGTAAGTTACTTAATTACTTCGGTTCTCACTTAATTACGTCGATAGCCGACCGATTTAGCGGTTTGGACGTAATTAAGGTAACTTACGTCGGCCGCCGACGTAAGTTACTTAATTACGTCTGGCTGCAGCAGCCGACGTAAGTTACATACCGGGATGGGTCGCGGGCTGGGCCAGAGTACTTACGTCAGCACTTGCAGGCCGACGTAAGTTATGTGGTGTTACTTACTATCGGTTGAATCAAACCGACGTAAGTTAAGTGATTTAACTTACGTCGGTCAGGACAGACCGACACAAGTTAAACTGGGCTAACTTACATCGGCACGGCCATAGCCGACGTAAGTTAAGTTTTCGAATTTTTTTTAAAACAAAAACTGACTACCTCGCTCGATGGCGAGAACACAGAATAGATATATACAAGTACACAGATACACAGAATAGATACAGAACGCAAAACAATTGCAAATTAAGTTTCAAAACATCAACAACAACAAAACATCCATCGGGCTACACGCTAGCCCCTCCACTGCCTTCGAGATCTTCTCGGCGCTTCCTGAACCTTGCAAAAGAAACATAATCACTAGTAAGCATCAATGTCAACTCAGCGATAACATCATAGTCCAAGAACATCAGTGACAAAAGAAGGAAGCATGTTGTAGTTTCAAATGAAGTAATGTTGCATATATAAATAGCAAACTAGCAGGTATCAGAGTCAAGCTTATGAACCACTAGCCCTTTGTTAACTGGAAGCACTGACAACTTATTAACTATATACTAATCATTTCTGCCATAGTCAAAAACTACTAAAGCTTGATTAGATACACTTAACTTCCTCACTACTATAGGAATCAATATCTGACCAGTCATCAAGATCTACCTCTATGTTCTACCTCCTTATCTCTCTATGTAAAATACTAAAATGGATACAACAATATTAAAGAGAGAGTTTATCACCTGCTCTGGTGTCTGCTGCGGCGGAAGCGTAGGAATCTCGATGTCCTGACCGCTATGTCGAGCAAGAGGCTGCCATTGCAAAATATTAGAAGATATATGTTATTGAAGTGCTGTGAAATTTAACTACGGTACTTTAAATTACTTACCGCCACCGCTGCTTGCATCTGGGCCATTATTAAGGTCGTCCTCTGCTGCTCCTCCCTTGCCTCCGCTCTCGTCCTCTCCAGCTCTGCTTGGGTTTGCGTCAGCGTCTCCCTCATGGCCTGGAGCTCGAGCTGGGTCTGCGAGAGACGACCACTGGTCCCAACGGACGAAGCCTACGACGATGAAGCGCCTCTCAAAGGTCGTGTCGACCTCGAGTTGACAACTCCATCAAAAATGGCAAACCTGCAAAAGAATGAAAACACTAAGTAGAAGAAGATTAATTGAAAAAGAAATGAAACACATGAAGAACTCACCGTCTATGGGCCTTCCCGCCCCCGCTTTCGTACGCGGATTGGGGGTCAATCGGCGCGCTTTCCCAATCGTAATCCACACTGTGTATCTTCGCAACCTCTTGCGCGTACTTTGCATACAAAACAAATAAATCTTGTAAGCATGTCAATAATAGTATTAGTTATAATGAAATTGATGAATTTCAAAAACTTACCAGTCGGTCGGCTGCGACCTGACTACACTGCCCTGGATGAGAAGGGTCACTTCCCTTGTGACCTCTCTTCCAAACCTGGGTCGGGGTCGGCTCATGACCCATCTCTCGCTCCTGTACAACCGTGTTAGTGAGATAAATAAATTGAAAAGGTACTTACCATGCGTTTAGCCAAACGCAAGTAGCCGCCGCCATAGTTGTGCTTGCCCTCGAACCCCATGCGGCACTGTCTAGCCTTTGTGGACTTATTGATGAAAGCGTCGCTAGCCCAGTACCGACAGAGAGCTAAGTACGCCTCGATATTACACTGTAACCAGAAAATACTAACCTGCACATATTTCATTTTTCATCAACGCAGTCAACATACATAGATATTGTAAATATTTAACAATATTAAAAACTTACCTTCGTGTACTGCTCCTCTATCAAGTACGAGTCAGAGTCCTTTCTAAATACACCCCTTTGCTTCTCCTGCTCCTGCTCCCGGGGGTCCCGCTTGTAGTACGCGTTGACGGCCTGAATCTGGGCGTACGACAATGCCGCCGTCGTGAGCTTCCGAGCGTTGTAATGGAACATGCGTCTCGCGTGGTCCTCCATGCCCGGTTCCTCTACTTGGTACCTCAACTTTAAACAAACAAATATTTAAGTGATATGCATTAACAATTCAAACGAGTTGAAAAAATGAAACAGTTAAACTTACTATAAAATCGTGCCACACGGCTCCCTGAACCGTGCTGTGGACCGGGTGAGAGACACGAGCGTAGTCATCCCACGACAGGGCAGGGAAACCGTCAATGACACCGGGGTAGTGCAACTTCACGATAGCACCCAACACACTGTTAACCTGCCTATGGTGCTTCTCGGCCCCCGTGAACGAAAAGTCGTACCAACATCTACAAAATATATTAAATCATTAAGTAAAGGAAAACAACATCTAATATTAAATATACTATATACAATTTTTACATGTCTCCAACAGGACGGATCGTGGTCTGTTGAGTAGTAACCGGAGGAGGAGCCGCAAAGTGGGTCCTCCTCATCTGTCGCCTCTGCTGTGACGCTGCCGCGTCTTGTGACCCTGAAGGCTCTACGGAACCACCCGAGTCTAAAGGAAGGCTAGTGGTAGCCGGCTGCACAGGGAGGCTAGCGCTAGAGGGCTCCTGTAGTGGCCCCTTAGCCTCTGACTCAGGCTCCTGTAGCGGCCCCCTAGCCTCTGACTCTGACTTAGACTCAGAAGTCTCTAAGTCAAACTGCACAAAAAGGAAAAGATTGACAATAAATAATTATTGATAACTGCAATTTCCAAAATAACTTTATTGTAAACTAAAGTTTACCTCCGGCTGCTGAAAGCACACGACAGCTGAGGGTGGAGCGTGCACCAGAAAGAGGGAACGCCGGCTCGAAGGTAACGAGGTCCCTGAGCAAGGGTCTCGTGGCGGCTCAAACCCTCTCACCGGCTTCCCCTTCCCCTTCCCCTTTGACGACATCCTGTTGCAAGGAATAAATGATTAATATGTAAAGATAATATACAAAATTAATGTTAAATTAGTGAACAAAACGTTACTTCAAAATTCATCAACATCACGATCATGCACCCTACTCCGTAAACCAAGCCCATCGATCTTCTTCTTCTGCATATCGTTTTCGTTTGCGCAAATCAGTAGGTTCGACTATGTCATCGATATCTTCAGTTTTCGATTCTGTTTCCGCTTCCGTGCCAGCCTTGATATCTTGAGCGTCTCCAACTAAGTCATCGAGTCCTACACCGGGCTCGACTGAGAAGGAGACTGACAACTCTTCCTCTCGATAGACACAATCAACCTCAGCTTCATCATGGTAATCATCATTTCCTGGAGTGTATAACCGCTCACGAGGATTCACCTTATGTACCACCCACCAAGCTTTGAATTTATTGCATGGATAAGGTAGATAGTACACTTGCTCTACTTGGTGTGCAAAAAATCGAATCCTTTGAACTGTTCCTTGTGTTGTACTTCGACCATGACAAATTCATTTACTCGAATTCCATGAATGGAATCAAACAATTTGCAGTCAAAGAATACCGTTTGAATTGGCTTGTTTGCGACAAAAGTGAATTCAAGGATTTTTTTAGTAATCCCGTAGTACTGCGTTTCATGATCTTGCGAATCGATTGCCCTCGTCACAACTCCGGTATTACATGTTGCCACGAGAGGAGGAAGGGATTCAAATTGACTTGTATGGAATCAAAAGCCGTTGACATCATATCGACCATAGCTTCTAACATTAACCACTCCACGGGATTGTTGTCGCAAATCTTCATGGACGTTGACATCTTTCTAGCACTGTCCAATATGCAGTTATTAGAAAACGTAAGCATTCTTAAGTTATAAGAAAAAGTTGTTAACATTGATTAGTTATCGAGAAAACGTTACATGATCTCGAAACCAGGAGAGAAAATTAAATCCCCCGTTTATTCCTTCCCGCCGAATCTGTTCTATTTTCTTGCTCGTGGGTTGATGTCTATGTCTCCAATTTTGCTTGTCGAACATACTACACGAAAAAGAGAACCTTTGAATACATGTGTCAGAAAAGATGGTGAAAAGCATAAGTGTAGGAGAAACACTTACTTGAAATATTAATTCATTTCTTCCATATTAGCGTATATGTAGAATAAAGCAACACAACTTTGTCTTTCGCTAACATCGTAGGAAGTATAACTACCAACAGTAGTACCTCTTGTTGCAAAATGGAGAGATCGCTGCAAGGAGATTGATCATTCATATTGTACCGCATTAACGAAGTATTAACATTGTGTTCCTCTGCAAAGTAAACACTTGAGAAGTATCCTACTTCCTTAAGAGTAAAAGCTTCAGCGATGCAACCTTCAACCCGTGCCCTGTTACCAACCATTGGTTTCAGATATCTAAGTGATCTTTCAATATGATACATCCACCTATATTGCACGGGACCGCCCACTTTCGCTTCAAATGGAAGATGAATTAAGAGATGTTGCATTGGATTGAAAAATCCTGGAGGAAATTTTTTTCCATCTTACACAAAAGTACCGGAATCACCTTTTCCAATTTAGTCATCATCTCTGGCGTGATTTCTTTAGAATAGAGTTGCCTATAAAAGTGGCTAAGCTCAGCTAACACCTTCCACACTGCATCGTCAAAATAGTCTCGAAATATAACAGGCAGAAGTATTTCCATGATTATGTGATAATCATGAGTCTTCAACCCAATGATATCTTGCCTCCATGGGTAAGTCAAAAGCAATCGTTATCCGAGGCACATATTGGACACGTCAACCGACCATGAGTGCTCCATCCAAAAAACATGCCGTATGCCAGAAAATCATGAACGTACCACAAATAAGCAGCTCGGAGGTTGAATTTCTCCTTGTAATAGTCATACGCTTCGACTCGTGTCGACAACATTTTCAACTCTTCGATCAACGGTTTCAACATCACGTTAAGACGTGACCCAGGATGATCTGGCCCAGGTACAATGAGGCTAAGAAACATAAACTCATTCTTCATGCAAAAAGGTGGTCGAAGATTGTACGGAATGACAAAGACATACTAACAGGAGTATGGTGCGGCATTTGTGCTGAACGGCGTGAACCCATCTATCGCCAACTCGATGCAAACATTCCTCGCTTCATGAGTGAATTCTGGGTCGAACCAGTCCAGCGCCTTCCATGCCTCAACATCAGACGGGTGCGTCATGAGTCCATTGTTCTCACGCTCACCTTCTTTGTGTCATGTCATGTGTCTGGCCATTTTTTTTTGAAAGGAACAACCGCTTCAACCTCGGTGTCACATGTAAGTAACGAAGCTGCTTACGTGCAACTTCCATCGTCACAGTATTACCATCGTTATTAACAACTTCGACAAACCTCGGTTGACCACATTTCAAATATTTGTTCTCATTGGCATGCTCTCTCCATAAAAGCATGCAGTTGTCCAGACACACATCAATCTTCTCGTGCTTCATACCGAGACCGGAAAGAATTTTCTTCGAGTTGTACATATCTTTAGGCACTTTGTTGGGTTGTGGAAGGGCATCTTTGAACAAATCGATGAGCATGTTGTAACAATTGTTAGAAAAGAAGAACTTAGACTTAATTGCCATAAGTCTAGTCATAAAATTGAGGATTGACATTTTAGTGTGTCCATGCAGTGCCTCTTCTGAATCTTTGAGACGTTTGAAGAACTCTTTAACCTCTGCTGTTTGAGGATCTTCTGTGAGCTCTGGTCGTATAGCTTCCAGCATCTCATCCATAATATCAACCTCTGTGGCATCATCATTGTCCGCTTCCATTTCTTGTACAGCTTGAAAAGCTGTCTCACCGTGAAAGTTCCACAACTCATAATGTGACACGTAACCGTTTCGACACAAGTGCATCGTAAGTTCCACTTTGTCCAAAAGCGTTCCGTTTTGGCATTTCGTACATGGGCACCGCGCCTTATCTCTATTTGATAACGAAAAAGCTCGTTCCACAAAAGCTTCTGTCTTGGCGTACCACTCATCTGAGTGGCCACCAGTTCTGCTCTTCCAACCAGTGTACATTCAACTACGATCTTTGCCCATGTTTGACTCTGCAATTAATAGCCAGACAAATTACCGTTAGTTTCTCATTAATTTATGCATGATAGAGGAAATAATGAGAGAGACAGTGAACTAGGTCCATGCCAGTTCGAAGCCCGACACGAGCCATGCTCGGGCTTGAACTCAGACCCCGCTCAGCCGCCCTCGGCTCCCTCGCCTCGTATTGAGTCATCGGTCGCCGCCTGCCATCTACGATGCCCAGCCCGAATCTTCCCCGAATCTGTGAGGATGCGAGGCGAGCCCGACGAGCGATGACTCCTAGACTCTCGTCCAGAGGAGGCGAGGCGAGGACCCCGGCGAGACAACAAAACTGTTGGCAAAGAAGCTGTGGAGGAGGCCACGACTACAATGGTCTACACGGCACAATCACACTTATTGCGTGTCGTGCCCATCTGGGTTGGTCACTTAACCCTAACAATTCATCAATGTTTGATTATCACCCGTCTCAAAAATCATGAAATTTCGGCAGCATAACGCCGCATATTTAACACTACACCCCCCTATCTGGTGCAGTTCTTAAAGTACAAAGGGGGCAACTGGTTAGCTCAGAAACCTACATTTTTAGAGTTTTTATGGACTTATACGTACTCACAAAAACGCCGATGTGAATGTACGGGGGGTCTTAGGGCGAAGAGATACCTAGCCACAGTATTTTAGGGTTAGTAATGGGCCGCCCAACCCATATACACTTAACCTTAATGATTCACCTCATGTCACCAGTCACGGGTCACGATCGTGACCCACACTGCCTATATACGCTAGGGTTGGGCGCGATGGGTCGTATATACGCTACATATATACCACGGCTCAGCCAGGCTTTAGGCTGGCACGACACGCTCGGCCCACGAATGGGCTCAGCACGACCAGACGGGGGAAAATGGGATCCGTCATGCTTGGCCTTGGCTTATGACCCGTCGTGCGGGCCCGGGCCGACATGACAAATTTGCGAGCCGCGCTGGGCCTAATGTTTTCATGCACGAGACCAAACGGGCTCGGGCCAGGCTAGCCCGACACAGCCCATTGGCCATCTATAGCCACGACAGAACCTGAGTGCCCCGACAGCCGACCGCCCCCGACGCTGCCCTCGACATACACCAATTAAGCATAATCTACACTACACTAATTAAGCATAATCTAAACTAAGCAGCAAATTAAGCACAATTAAGCAACTTAACCACTTAAGCATAATCAAATAAACATAATCTAAAGTAAGCAAATTAACTAATTAAGCATAATTAAATAAAAAATTAAGCAATTTAAGCATAATTTGAACAATTCAATTCAATTCAATTTCAAAATTGAACAATTCAATTCAAATCAAATTTTATGCAATTTAATTAAATTCAAATTTCAATAGAGGGGAGGGGGTCTGTGGAGGGGTGGGGTGGGGTGGGGGAGGGTGGGGGGTGGGGGTTTTGTGGAGGGGGAGGGGGTGGGGGTCTGTGGAGGGGAGGGGGTGGGTGGGGGTCTGTGGAGGGGAGGGGGTGGGGGTCTGTGGAGGGGAGGGGCAAGGAGGGGAGGTGGGGTGGCCGTCGGCCAGGGAGGGTAGGGGGAGGTGGGCCGGAGAGGGGAGGTGGAGGGGGAGGGGAGGGGTTCGGGGAGGGGTTCGGGGAGGGGAGGGGGGCGGCGCTCGGCCGTGGAGGGGAGGGGGAGGGGAGGTGGAGGGGAGGGGGAGGGGGAGGGAGGGCCGGACGGTGGCGATCCGCCGGGGAGGGCGGGCGGCGCTAGGGGAGGGGGTGGGGGAGCCGGGCCGGCGGTCGGGGAGGGGAGGGGAGGGGAGGGGAGGGGAGGAGGATACCTGGCGGCTGCGGCGCGGCGACGCGACGGTGAGGCAGGGAGCAATGGCGTCGGGCGCGGCAGCGGGGAGAAGACAGCAAAGCAGCGCTCGGCGGGTAAGGAAGAAAAGAGAAGGCGCGCGGGGGTAGGTTAAAATACATAACTTACGTTGGCTAAATAATAGACTTACGTCGGGCTATATAACTTACATCGGCCATCCTCCCAACCGACGTAAGTTAAGACCAATTTACGTCGGCCATCTTATTCACGTCGGCTAGTTGTCCAGGCCAACGTAAGTGTACATTTACTGCTGTCGGTCTACTAACTTACGTCGGCTGCCGACGTAAGTTAACTAACTTACGTCGGTTTTATCTAGCCGACGTAAGTTAGTTTATTTACGTCGGCCAGCCGACGTAAATTAAGTGGGCCGACGTAAGTGTTAGCATTTCCTATAGTGTTTGCTTAGTCTAGATTATGCTTAATTAGTTTAGTGTAGATTATGCTTAATTGGTTTCATTATGCTTCGAGCTCGACCGCCGTGGGGAGGGCGGAGACAAGGGTCGCCGGCAGTTGGGGTGTTGCAGGGTGGCCGATGTGAGGGAGGTGCGATTGGGGCATCGAGCTCGGGTGCCATGAGGAGGGCAGCGTCGGGAGCGACCAATGGCTACAGCAGAGTGAGAGGTGCGAGCAGTGTTGTGTGAGGAAGATAAGAGAGATGGGTCGTGTGGGCCGGAGATCGGTTAGTTGGAGATGTGGATTGGCTGGTTAGATGTCCTTGGCGAGAGCGTCTTGGTTAGGTCAACTGCGATAGGTGGCGGCCCAAGTTAAGAAGCCAAGGGCCCTGAGCCCAATCCTGCCTGCCTCCACCGTTCTCCGCTCCCAGTCCCAGTCTCCCACCTCCCAAAGGGCCGGGGGCAAGGCACAAGGAAGGAGATACATGATGAAGGCCATCAGAATCCATGAGGTCACTCGGTGATGAAAATGAAATGGGAGGGTGTGAACGACTGCACCCCCTTTGTCTTTCTCACCACTGATGGTTGTCGTGCCAATGCCGTGGAAAAGGAGGAGAGGCGCGCGTAAGTCGCCGCCCAACCCCGAAGGGCCACTTAGGTTCTGTCATGGCCCATTTAGTATGAAGTTAAAGTATGTGACTAAATCACCCGCGTGGGTGTGTGGCAGACCCCGATGGACCCAATTCACTGTCTCTCTCATTATTTCCTCTATTGTGCATAAATTAACGAGAAACTAACGGTAATTTGTCCAACTTTAAATTGCAGAGTCAAGCATGGGCGAAGACTGTAGTTGGATGTATACTGGCTAGAAGAGCAGAACTGGTGATCACTCAGATGAGTGGTACGCCAAGACAGAAGCTTTTGTGGAATGAACTTTTTCGTTGTCAAATAGCGATAAGGCGCGGTGTCCATGTACGAAATGCTGAAACGGAACATTTTTGGACAAAGTGGAACTTACGATGCACTTGTGTCGAAATGGTTACGTGTCACATTATGAGTTGTGGAACTTCCACGGCGAGACAACTTCTCAAGCTGTACAAGAAGTGGAAGCGGACAATGAGATGCCACAGAGGTTGATATGATGGATGAGATGCTGGAAGTTATACGACCAGAGCTTACGGAGGATCCTCAAACAACAGAGGTTAAAGAGTTCTTCAAACTTCTCAAAGATTCATAAGAGCCGTTGCATAGACACACTAAATTGACAATCCTCAATTTTGTGACTAGACTTATGGCAATTAAGTCTAAGTTCTTCTTTTCTAACAACTGTTACAATGAGCTCATCAATTTGTTCAAAGATGCCCTTCCACATCCCAACATAGTGCCTAAAGATATGTATAAGTCGAAGAAAATTCTTTCTGGTCTCGGTATGAAGTACGAGAAGATTGATGTGTGTTCGGACAACTGCATGTTTTTTTTGGAGAGAGCATGCTAATGAGAACAAATGTTTAAAATGTGGTCAACCGAGGTTTGTCGAAGTTGTTAATAACGATGGTGATACTGTGACGATGGAAGTCGCACGTAAGCAACTTCGTTACTTACCCGTGACACCGAGGTTGAAGAGGTCGTTCCTTAAAAAAAAAAGAATGGCCAGACACATGAGATGACACAAAGAAGGTGAGCGTCGGAACAATGGAGTCATGACGTACCCGTCCGATGGTGAGGCATGGAATGCGCCGGACCAGTTCGACCTAGAATTCGGTCGTGAAGCGAGAAATGTTTGCAACGGGTTGGCGACAGATGGGTTCATGCTGTTCAACACAAACACCACACCATACTCCTGTTGGCCCGTCTTTGTCATTCCGTACAATCTTCCACCAGCTTTTTGCATGAAGAATGAGTTCATGTTTCTTGGCTTCATTGTACCTGGGCTGGATCATCATGGATCACGTCTCAACGTGATGTTGAAACCGTTGATCGAAGAGTTGAAAATGTTGTGGACAGGAGTCAAAGCGTACGACTGTTACAAGAAGCAGAAATTCAACCTTCGAGCTGCTTATTTGTGGTCCGTCCATGATTTTCCAGCATACGACATGTTTTCTGGATGGAGCACTCATGGTCGTTTGATGTGTCCGATATGTGCCTCAGATACTGATTGCTTTTGACTTACCCATGGAGGCAAGATATCTTACTTCGATTGTCATAGACATTGGCTGCCTCGGAATCACTTGTTTAGACAACAAAGGAATGTCTTCAGAAAGGACACCGTTGTCACTAAAAGACCACCAAAATGTCTTAACGGGTCAGAAATATCTGATATGTTGGAAAAATTGGTGCCAGATAAAGGTCGTCCTGGATATTTCAAAGGTTACGGAGACAAACACAATTTGACTCACATATGTGGACTTTTGGAGCTACCGTATGTGAAGTCGTTGATTCTAAGGCACAACATTGATGTCGTGCATCAAGAGCGTAACATGGCCGAATGTATCATAAGCACATGCATGGACATGACAGGCAAAGAAAAGACAATTTAAAGGCTCGAAAGGATCTCGCCGAGCTTTGTAACCGTCAAACTCTTGAGCTCTCCGAGAATGGTGGTAAACTGCACGTTCATTTCTGTCTTTGACCTAAAAAAAGAAAGGAGTTCTCGAATGGTTGCAAAGGTTGAAATTCTCATATGGTTATGCAGCTAGTCTGAGATGAGCCATGAATGTGAAAATGGGAAAGCTCATTGGGTTGAAGAGTCATGATTATCACATAATCATGGAAAGACTTTTGTCTGTTATGTTTTGAGGCTACTTTGAGGATGCGGTGTCGAAGGTGTTAGCCGAGCTTAGCCACTTCTATAGGCAACTTTGTGCTAAAGAAATCACGCCAGAGATGATGACTAAGTTGGAGAATGAGATTCTGGTACTTTTGTGTAAGATGGAAAAAAATTTCCTCTAGGATTTTTCAATCCAATGCAACATCTCTTAATTTATCTTCCATTTAAAGCAAAAGTGAGCAGTCCCGTGCAATATAGGTGGATGTATCATATTGAAATATCACTCAAATATATGAAACCAATGGTTGGTAAGAGGGCAAGGGTTGAAGGTTGCATCGCCGAAGCTTTTACTCTTAAGAAAGTAGGATACTTCTCAAGTGTTTACTTTGCAGTGGAACAAAATGTTAATACTTCGCTAATGCAGTACAATATGGATGAACAACCTCCTTGTAGCAATCTCTCCATTTTTGCAACAAGAGGCACTATTGTTGGCAGTTACACTTCCTACGACGTTAGCAAAAAAGAAATGCGTGATGCTTTCTTCTACATGTACGCTAATATGGACGAAATGGATGAATATTTCAAGTAAGTGTTTTCCTACACTTATATTTTTCACAATCTTTTGCAACACATATATTCTTAAAGGTTTTTGTCGGTAACCTAAAAATCGTACACCCCCTGAGGTTACAAAGATTTCGAGGGAAGGCCGTCTACACGGATTGAAGACCCTCGGAGGCCCACTTGTCAGACATGATCGGACCTGCTTCTCCAACATGGTTAATCCCTAGGTCGCCAAGTGTACAGCCAAACCGGAGTTACCGCCCGCAAGGGGGAAGCTCCGGACCAAGTACCGAAATGGCACCTCTGGACTTAACCCCTGACCGAGAAAAGCTCCGGACCTGACACGTGTCAGGTAGCTCCGGAGCTACCTGCTTCCCGCAGCAAGCTCCGGAGCTGCCACGTGTCCAAACGTCGGAGCTGGCAGCCTCTAACCTCCGGAAGACAAGACCCGATTAAATGTCATTAATGCTATATTAATGACACTTAAACGGACGATCTTAACACCTGTAACGGCACTGTCAGAGCCCGTTACAGGATCATTAACAACAATTAATCGTGTATCAATACTAGTAACCGCCGGGGCCACATGTCGGGCCAGGCCAGCTTGTAACGGCCTGACCTTGTACTATAAAAGGACAGGCCGACGATACACACGGGGACACGGTACACAAATGTGGAGATCATACGGGATAAACTAATACAACACCAACACACCCGTGGAGTAGGGTATTATGCTCAGGCGGCCCGAACCATGTAAATCCTAGTGTCTCCTGTGTTAAATCGCGATTCACCTTCTTGAGTCTCCGCGCGCCCACACCGAACTACAAACTCCTTCAACACTTTAGCAGTGTCAGGAGATCTGCCGACTCCAACAGTCGATAGTTGGCGCGCCAGGTAGGGGCGCCTCAGATTTTTGAGAATGGTGAACTCCGCGGTTGGATCATCCAACGGCCAACCTGCTGCTCAAGCTGTTGGAGGCAATCCCTCCAACAGGCAGCCACCAGCAGGAGCCTCGGCACCAGCAGGAGCCACACTCCCACCACCACCATCTTCTCCGGCAAATCGTGCTGGGCAACGTGACGGTGCGCCGGTGTCACTGACTGCGTCGGCAAGTCATGACAACCCGGAACGCGCGCTCCATGCAGCGCGTGCTCTTCTCCAACGACCACCACCTCCGGACGCATCTCGAGATGCAATGGAGCAGTGGAGGGCCGATGTGGAGCATTTGGTCGCAGCAGCGGCCGAACGCCTCAACAACCAGGGTCCTCCTCCTTCGGGACGAGCCCCGTCGCAGCGAAGGACTTTGTCTGGAAGACTTGGTCCGCACGTCTCCAACAACAGGAGACGATCTGCGTCACAGCAGGTGACGTCTTTGCCCTCTGGGGCACGATGCACCCATACGGTATCCAGGCTTTCGACTCATGACCTCCGGGCGGAGCTTGATCGCCGATACCGCCAGCAAGATGGTTGTGTCCATATTGAGCGAGCTCGTGAAAGACGAGAAGCTCAGGACCTTTATACTCTGGAAGGAGTAGGAGGAGGCTGTTCAGCCCTAGCCATGCACCTGCACATGGTTAGATGGCCACAGAAGTTCCGGCCACACCTGCCGGAAAAATTCGACGGGACTGTCAACCCCGCCGAATTCCTTCAGATATACTCCACTGCAATCTTGGCAGCTGGAGAAAACGAGGCTGTAATGGCCAATTACTTTCCAGTGGCCTTAACCGGGACCGCCAGGTCCTGGTTTATGAGCCTTCCACCCAACTCTATCAACAGTTGGGAGGAGATGTGCCGCCAGTTCACTGCCAACTTCGGGAGTTCATACACCCGACCAGGCACTGAACTGGACCTTTTTGCGGTCGTGCAAAAAGGGGGAGAATCTTTGCGGTCCTTCATCCAGAGGTTCTCTCAGGTACGCAATACAATCCCTTCTATCTCCAGCGCTTCTGTCATTGTGGCATTCAGACAAGGCGTACGGGACAAGAAGATGTTGGAGAAGCTGGCGATCAAAGAGATCACCAGCGTCACGGAACTCTTCAGCCTGGCAGACAAATGTGTCAGAGCTGCGGAGGGTCGTGAAATGCACTCCAAACTAGCCTCGGAGGATCACAAGAAATCCTCCAAAGAAGAAGCCGCTACCTCCGGGGGTGGCAAGAAGAAAAAGAAGACCCACGACAAGAAGAAGCCGTCGGCCGGTACATCCAACGTTGCAGCTGCTGCAACTCCTGGTGGCCGGGGGCCACGCCCCGAGAAGCGACCTCGACCGTCTTCCGAAGACGGTGGCAAACCCAAAGTGTGGTGTCCCATTCACAAAACGGGCAGCCACGGTTTGGAAGACTGCCGGGAGGTCCAAAACCTTGCCGAGCGCTACAGCAAATGCCGGGAAGGGTCTCCTTTCCGACGGAGGGAAGGAAAACAGAAGGTCGACGAAGCTCCGGCTGAAGAGGAGTTAGGGTTTCAGGATCCCAAAAAGGTCCTGAAGGCCGTCTAAACCTCCGTCGACGACGACTCTGACGTCTCTGACAACGAGCGTCGGAAAACCATGAACACCATTTTTGGTGGATCATGGGACATCACCTCCCGTCGCGTCATCAAGACTATGCGGCGGGATATGGCCGCTGTAGCTCCTACAGCTAGACCGGAGCCACATCGAAAGTGGATGGACACATCCATCACTTTTGATGCTTCGAACTGTCCTCGAAGCATGGTCGGAGCTGGACAGTTACCTTTGATGGTATCTCCCACCATCAATAACATCCAACTCCATCATGTTATGGTGGACGGAGGTTCGGGGCTGAACCTCATAGGCTTTGAAGCTTTTACCAAGCTTCAGCTCCGGCCTTCGGATCTCCAGCCCTCTCGACCTTTCTCCGGAGTAGGTCCGGGGGCCATTACCCCACTCGGAGCTATAACTCTCCCCGTTACCTTCGGTACACGGGAGAAGTATCGCACCGAGAAGTTGGTCTTCGACGTCGCTCAGATCAACTTACAATTCAACGCCATCTTGGGTAGACCTGCCCTATACAAATTTATGGCAGCTGCCCATTATGGATACCTGGTGTTGAAGATGCCTACACCAGTAGGCGTTCTCCGAATCCGCGGAGATCGCACCGCCGGAGTAACTGCTCTGGAGGAGCTCCATGCACTCACCACGGCGCAAGAGGAGGACTCCAGACAGGAGCAAGCTCCGAAACCCCCGAGCATTCGTCAACGAGGCTCAACCTCTGCACCCCGTGTGCAGCCAAGCGGCGACACCGACATTCCCGTCAAGGTCGTCCAAATTGGTTCCGATGCCGCTCAAACCACCCGTATATCGGGAGGGTTGAACGACAAATAGGAACTCGCGCTCATCACTTTCCTCCGGGCTAATGTTGACGTGTTTGCCTGGCAACCGTCACAAATGTCTGGGATCCCCAGGGAAGTGATTGAGCACAATCTGAAGATTTACCCCGATGCTTGGCCTGTGCATCAGAAGCCTCGGAAGCAATCCGTAGAGCGGTAGAACTTCATCCGACAAGAAGTGAAGAAGTTGCTCGAAGCCGGATTCATCTGAGAAGTCTTCCATCCAAAATGGCTGGCGAACCCAGTCGTTGTGCCCAAGGCCGGCGGGAAGCTTCGGATGTGCATCGACTACACCACACTGAATAAGGCATGTCCAAAAGATCCATTCCCACTACCTAGAATAGATCATATAGTGGATTCCACCTCCGGGTGTGAGTTACTGTGTTTCCTAGACGCATATTCTGGGTATCATCAAATCAGGATGTCTAGAGAGGATGAAGAGCATACTTCATTCATCACAGTAGATGGATTGTATTGTTACACAGCCATGCCATTTGGTCTCAAGAATGCAGCTTCAACTTTTGTACGAGCTATGTACAAAACTTTTGAAGAACTCATCAGAGACATAGTGGAAGTGGTACGTCGATGACATCGTGGTCAAGGTCAAGAACAAGGAATCCCTCTTGGACACCTTGCAGGCGGTCTTCGACAAG
Organism: Tuctoria greenei; assembly: GCA_036927565.1. Lineage (NCBI taxonomy): Eukaryota > Viridiplantae > Streptophyta > Magnoliopsida > Poales > Poaceae > Tuctoria > Tuctoria greenei. The sequence continues at coordinate 8,163,239 of JAYESD010000005.1, forward strand.
CTGCGGGCCACCCGCATGATGCTAAACCCAGACAAGTGTGTCTTTGGGGTTAGCTCCGGAAAACTTCTTGGTTTCCTGGTAAGTCACCGGGGCATAGAGGCTAATCCGGCGAAGATAAAAGCCATTGAAGACATGCGGCCACCAACCCGCATCAAAGACGTCCAAAAGTTAACTGGGTGTCTAGCAGCCCTCAGCCGGTTCATATCAAGACTGGCGGAACGGGCACTTCCCTTCTTCAAGTTGTTGAGGAAGTCCGGACCGTTCCAATGGTCCGAAGAAGCAGAGAAGGCATTCCAGGAGCTGAAACAGTTCCTCACCACCCTACCAATTCTGGTAGCTCCAAATCCTGGTGAGCCTTTGTTGCTTTACATTTCAGCTACTGACGAAGTTGTCAGTATGGTTCTGGTTGCGGAGAGACCAGAACTACCCCATACTCAGGAATCCAGACCCCTTCAGGAGGGTCCGGAGGTCCCTGAAAGTGAGTCTGGGTCCCAGCTCCCAGACTCAAATCCACAAGAAGTCACTTCAAAAGACCCAAACCCCTTGAAGAGGGTCCAGGTCATTTCTGAAGAAGCTCCGGGTTCCTCCAGCCAGAACCCGAAGGTCCCCGAAGAGAATCTGGACTCCTCCGACAGGGTCCGGATCAATAGAGAGGAAGCTCCGGACCCCACCGGGAGGGTCTGGACCATTCAACGCCCGGTATACTTCATCAGTGAAGTATTACATGATGCCAAGACTCGATACCTAGAGGTGCATAAGCTACTTTATGCAGTTTTTATTGCCTCCAGGAAGCTCCAACACTACTTCCAAGCTCATAAAGTCTCGGTGGTGACCTCCTATCCACTTCGAGCAATCTTGCATAATTCCAATTCAACTGGGAATATTGCAAAGTGGGCAGCGGAATTGGCTGAGTTCGATCTCGAATTTGTTTCGAGACAAGCAATCAAGAGTCAAGCGTTGGCAGATTTCGTGGCGGAATGGACTCCCTCTCCATCAAACCCTGGGGGCCCCAGCAAGCTGAAGACGGAACATCAAGTTCCAACCTTCACCGAGCCTCACTGGACCCTTTACTTCGATGGCTCCATGCAGAAGCAGGGGGCCGGAGCTGGAATCCTTCTCCTTGCACCGACTGGGGAGAAGGTAAAATACATGGTACACCTTGACTTCAAGGCAACCAACAACATGGCGGAGTATGAAGCACTCATCTACGGACTAAAGGTGGCATTGTCATACGGTGTCAAGCAGCTGCTGGTCAAAGGAGATTCACAGCTCATCATCAAGCAGATGAAGGGTGAATGCTCCTGCAATAATGTCCAGCTAGCTGCTTACCTCCTTGAAGTCCAGAGGCTTCAGAAGGACTTTGAAGTCCTAAACCTCCACCATGTTCAGCGTGCCCACAACGTTGAAGCTGATGAACTCTCGACTAAAGTGTCAACCGGAGCTCCGGCTCCTGACGGAATCTTTGTCCGGAGGTTGTCAAAACCCACAGTTCAGCCTGCCGAAATGAACGAAGGGGGCGAGATCAGCATCCCGAAGCTGACGGTCCCGATGGCCCTGTTACCATGGCAGCCATCAAGGGTCGTAGGTGCTGCCGGAAGCTCCGAGCAACCCAGCACGCAAGACTCAAATGCTCAAATCAGTTCCGATGCATGGATCTCGGAGATCCGGAACTACTTGAAAGACAACATCCTTCCTGACGATGATGTATCCGCTGGTCGGGTAGTCAGATTGGCTAAAAGACACACGCTGGTAGAAGGGGATCTCTACCGGCGCGGTGCCAACGGCATCCTAATGCGGTGCATCACAAGGGAAGAAGGATGCGAGCTCCTCGCAGAAATCCATGGAGGCGAGTGTGGGAACCACGCATCTTCCCGCACGCTGGTCGGAAAAGCCTTTCGGCATGGCTTCTACTGGCCTACAGCGCTCCAGGATGCCACTGAGCTGGTGAAGAAATGCGAAGCATGCCAATTTCATGCAAAGCAAATTCATACACCTGCTCAGTCCTTACAAATGATACCTCCTACATGGCCCTTCGCTGTGTGGGGGATGGACATCTTGGGACCCTTCCCAAGAGCCGTCGGAGGTTACAAGTTCATGTACGTCGCCATCGACAAGTTCACCAAGTGGCCGGAAGCAACTCCAGTTGTGACGATCAACAAGCAATCTGCTATCAACTTTCTGCAATCCATTGTAAGCAGATTCGGAGTCCCAAACAAGATCATCACTGATAATGGGACTCAATTCACAAGCTCCGCATTCCAAGGGTATTGCGAAGACCTCGGCATACAGGTATGCTACGCTTCCGTAGCTCATCCCGTCAGCAATGGCCAAGCCGAGAGAGCAAATGCAGAAATCCTTAAAGGACTCAAAACGCGCACCTATGAGCGCTTGAAAAAGCACAGAGCCAATTGGATTGAAGAGCTTCCGCCCACTCTATGGGCCAACAGGACTTCTCCAAACCGGTCAACCGGAGAAACACCCTTCTTTCTGGTGTACGGAGCTGAAGCAATCCTTCCTCCGGAAATCACCTTGGGTTCGCTCCGGGTCCGGACCTTCGACGAAGCCGCGCAGGACCAGCTCCGGCGCGAAGACCTAGACCTCCTCGAGGAGGGAAGGTGCCAAGCAGCTGTTCGGAATGCCCGATATCGCCAAGCTCTACGGCGTTATCACCAGCAGCATGTACACAACCGACAGCTCGAGGAAGGCGACCTGGTGCTACGGAGAATACTATCCAAAGAAGGGTTAAACAAACTTTCCCCCGACTGGGAGGGGCCCTTTCGAGTGATCAAAGTATCCCGTCCCGGAAGCGTTCGCTTGGCTACTGAGGATGGGACACCTCTCCCAAATCCTTGGAACATCGAGCACCTCCGTAAGTTCTACACTTAATTCCACGGAGGTGAGTCTTGAGTAACTTGAGATGTATGTCATAGAGTCATTGTACAGAGTCGGGTAGTTCCTCCGGGAGAGCAGCCGGACCTTTCCCGAAAGGTCTGCAAAGCTCAAGCAGCACTTGTCACAGTCTTCGGACTAAAAGCGTGGCTAACTACCCTGGGTCAAACGAGAAACCAAGCACACTTAGCCTGGTTCCGTACCCTAAGAGTGTACTTGTTTCCCCCGTACCCTGGACCTATAATGAAAGACATCTTCATGTGAAATAGACTCCACGTGCATTCATTTTGTGCAGGCTCGACATTTTTATTTTTATCTTTCTTTTCTATAACAGAGAAGTGCAATTCTTAAGAAATTTTAGTTTGACCGGTTTATATACGATTCGAGTTGAATTGTCAGATCTCTTGGATTTAAATATCGTTTATGGCCAACTCGCCTGAAAGCCGCCAAGCCAATCTAGGGTCGGAGTGCGCTATCGACTTAGCTTGGTCAAGCACCCTAAGTACGCCACTCTACCTACACCCCGGCAGGCCGAAGTAAGGCGGGTTCATGGACAGTTGGATCTAAGAGAAAAGACAACGCAACCAGTTGTATTTAAAATCACGTTCAACTTAAAATTTTTTTGATAATTGTAAGCCGCGACAAAATTATAGACAAGGAATGAATTTTACTATTTTTCTTGGCTTAAGTGTGCAGGAAAAATAAACTCTACGTTGATGGAGAAAAGCCGGAGCTACTAAGCTCCGAAACCTTGGAGGACTAACTATCGACGCTCTATGTGTTGATAGAGGCTATTGCCGAAGCTACTAAGCTCCAGCGATGGACAGTGCCGGAGCTTCTAAGCTCCGACAACTTCAGGGGACCATCACTATCAAAAACTTCGGGCCTAAATTCTACAAGTTCGAAGCAAATTCGTCTTCAACAAAACTCAATATCCTTTTGGTACATGTTCACAATCAAATTGTGTACATCTACCAGGGGGCCAAGTGAAGATAAAGATGTTGAAGACAAAAAATGAAATTCGCAAAAATTTGGGGATTTCATTCATCTGGAGACAGGAGATTACATCTGGAGACAAGGGATTACAAAATTGAGGAAGAAGAAGAGAAAATACAAGTGAGAGCTAAAGAGATGGCCCTAGACCCTATGGAAGAACTCGGCGACCTTCTGGGCGACCTCCGATACGTTGGCTCGGGTAGCTTCGCCTTCTCCTTCGACGGGGCCTTCAAGCACCGGGTCCAGAGGAAATTGAGGGTTCCGGCTGGTGTAGCATGTCAGCACATATTCTGTGACGTTCTTCGCCAGGGATTGCCCCTCGACCTCCAGTTGGTCCATGATGACGTCGCCCACCTTGGAGAGCTTGCTGCCTGCTGCGCTCAACGCTTGCAGCGCAAGGTCCGGCTCCGGCTCTGGATCATCCGAGCGCACGGGGCTGAAACCCATCAGCGTCAGCGCATCATTGGCCTTGCCCAGGAACTCCCAAATTTGCAGGGAGTCCGCTGTCCTCAGGCTCTTCACCTCTTCCAAGGATCTCTTGGCCGCCGTCAGTTCAGAATTCTCACGGGCGAGGCGCTCAACTTCTTTGGCGTTTTGCTGAATCTTAGCAGCAACCCGCCTCTCAAGTCTTCCGAGCTCCTCCTCCTAGAGGTGGATCTTGTTCCGACGATCGACCAGGTCCTTCTCCCTAGCCTCCACTTTCTTCTCCCGGGCAACAAGGGCACACTCGTATTCGTAGAGTTCCTGCCCTCGCACCCAGGTCTTCTCCTCTTCCTCGAGGCAGCGCTCTTCCAACTTCTTAGTGCGCTCCTCGAGGCCCTTGTCAGCCAGAGCTACTTTCTCGGCGAGCTCCTCTTCCCTTCTCAGGACGTCATCCTGCAGCTCCAGGAGTTTTTGCTCTTCGTCCTTGAGCCGTCTCTCCCTCCCTTCAAGTGCCTCTCGGCGCTTGATGAGTGCGGCGTTGATGGCCTCAAGTTGCTCGAACCGAGCATTGGCCGCGTCATTGGCAGCCTTGGCCTGATCGTGGATCTCCCGGGATTGAGCGTCGAGAGCATGGGTCATGCTCTCCCTCTCATCCAGCAGCTTCTCCCAGTACTCCAGGCGGATCTTCTCCCGCTTGATCCACTCCTTGTCATCCGCTAGCCTCGACTGCGCCATCTTAGTCTCGAAGTGGAGTCGATTACGCCACCGCCTAAGGGTTTGGCGCTCCTCTTCAAGAGCCTTGCTGTCGTGGAAGAAGGCCAGTTAGACCTGACGTAGACTGGAGCAGGCGTTGTCGATAGACATCGACAGCGGGATGGGCTCTGGACCTGCTGGGGTCTCCTCTGCTGGTTCCAGCGGGTCTTCACATACAAAAATTGGGTCCCACTCTACGAGAGCAGAACCCTGAGCTTCCAAGGCGCTAGGGTCGTCCTCCAGGATGGCCTCAGTTACCATCGAAGAAGGCCCCGCCGCCAAGTCTTCATTCGCCCCCTCAGGCAGGGGGCCGGCGACTTCGCTTAGGCACTCTGGCTCGGCCACAGGTACCATCGACGTCGTCGCTTCCGGAGCAGGAGCTACTACTCGCTCCGACCGGGGCACCTCTTCCGAGGGAGGCTCGAGCTCCCTCGCCTCTTCAACCGCCGGCTCTGTGACCGGCGCTCTAACAACAACTGGCTCAGCGACCGGTACTTCGGAGGTAACCGACTCAACTGCCGGAACTACCTCGACTTCCGGCTCGCACGCCGGAGCTTCAATCACCTCCGGTTCAATCGCCGGGGCTTCGACGAGTTCCGGCTCCGAGGCCGGGACTACTACTTCTTCCGGCTCTACAGCCGGAGCTTCCACTACTGTAGCACCAGGACCCGGAGCTTCAACCTACGAGACAAGTGCCGCTGGCGTGTCTTCACTTCCGTGGTCCGGAGCTACCACGGGAAGTTCTGGGGACGAGTCGAGGTTCATGACCACGACAGCTGGCGCCGGAGCTGTCGCAGCCTCAGCCACCACCTGGGGCGGAACTAGGACAGGAGCAGAAGCTCCCACGGCCTCAAAAATCGTGGCCGGGGGTGGAGCTTCACTCCCCTTCTTGGGGACGCTGCAGAGGATGGATAAAGAGAATTAACAAACAATCGCTACAACTAAAAAGTTAACCAAGGTAAAAATCAGAAATTACCTTGGAAGGCTCCCGCACCAGCTTGCGCGGAACCTTTTTCCCGAACATTCCGGGCTGGCCATCGTCGGCGTAGGAGCTCCAGGAGGCCCCCCAGAACTTGCCGCAGCCATGGGCGTTTCCCGGGTTGAGGCTCTCCTCGATCGGGAGGAACCCCTGGACCTGGAGGCTCCAACCGCCCCAGGTGCCGAAGTCGTACACCCGGAGCTAGCACCACCGGAGGGCTCCACCACGGAGACAGACGCGCTCCGGGAGGATCCCACTGCAGGAACAGTCTCGTTCCGGGAGGACCCCACCACGGGGACAGTCACCACGGCAGCAGAAGATCTTCCCCCCTGGGGAGAAGGAGCCAAGGTGGAAGCAGCGGGCCTGACGGACCTTCCGTCAACATGTCGTAGCTTCCTCTTACGACTCTCCGGCTCCTCCGCCAGCTCCTTGCCCTTGCCGATGACTTCAACCCTCGGCTGTGGAGCAGGGACCGAGCCATCTTCGGGCACCCCAGGGATTGCCACCCGGGTGGTTGGTCTTCTTTCGACGACACCAAGGTCGTCAAGCGCAGGCATCGTCCGCCGGAGCTCTCTGCTGAACTCCACTTCCACGTTCAGAGGGAGAAAAGCCGACGGTGGAGTCAAGTAATCTCCGTCGACGTCGATGCCGTGCTGGAATTTCTTGAGGTGGAACTCCAAGGTCTTCCCCACCATGTTGGACTTCAACCCGGTCTCAACCCGGTCCTCGTCCATCACGCTGTTGAGGGCCCAGGCGAGCTTCTCCCTCCTCTTCAGTGGCGCCCACCTGTTGGTCAGGAAGTTGCAGAACACCGCCAGCACCGGAACTTCACTCCATATCGATGTGTCGATGCCGGGCAGACCGTCTGGCAGTTCCAACCGCTCATGCTCCTCCACCCTGACGACTATCCAATCTTTCTTCCAGTCATCCCACTTCTCGGAAGGGAACGACCGGAGGTACTTGAATGGGCACTTCTTGCGCTTCACGAAGTAGTAGAAGCCAAGGTACTCATTGCTCCGGCCGGTGGTGTGAACGGTGAAGAAGGTTCGGAAGAGCTCGACGCAGGGGGGGATGCCCACCCACATCTCGCAGAAGTGGACAAAGATGGACACGAGGAGAATAGAGTGAGGGCCAAGGTGGTATAGCTGCAGACCATAGAAGTCTAGCAGCATCAAGAAAAAAGAAGAAAATGGTGGGATCAGCCCCACCATGGCGTACGAAGAAAAGTACACCATCTCGCCAGCTTGCTCCTTCTCAAAAGGGAGCTCTCCGCCGGCACAGACCAAGCGGCTGAAGAAGTCCGAGGACCACCCCATGAGGGCCCGGACCTTCTTCAAATCGTTGTCGGTCTTCAGGCGACTCTCGCGCAGACCCAACTCCATCGTAGCACAGCTAGGCAAGAGAAGAGGAGCAAAGTACGAGTCGGGAGTTTGAGCGCAAGATCAGATGAGAGGCGTAAAGAACTACCGACAGTGCATGCTTTCCTTCTTAAGTAAGCCCTCGCAACGCTTGGATGGAAACTGCAGGGGAGTCGAAGATACTACTCAAGAATTCAACCCAGCCGATGACAAGAGGGCCCGGGACCACTCCGACGATCAAGTCGAGGTTCTTACCCAGACGAACGGTTGTCATCACGAGGCGGGAAACCCAAAGGCGGCGGCCTGACAGGGCGCGCGGAACCGATACGGTTTTCGTATCGGGAACCGGCGACCTTCAATTGCGTGAGATCCGCATGTCAAAGATCTTATCTGCCGCCTGAGGTGCGCCACGCGTCGGGATCTAACTCTAAAACCCTGCCAACGGCACCTTCGAAGACCCTTGAAGACCCAGTTCAAGAGTCGCAAGGATGGACCCACCTCCTACGGAACGACTTCACCCCAGTGACCTTCCTCGGAGGTAGGTCCAGGGGGCCACTGTCGGTACCCTAAAAACCGTACACCCCCTGAGGTTACAAAGATTTCGAGGGAAGGCCGTCTACACGGATAGAAGACCCTCGGAGGCCCACTTGTCAGACATGACCGGACCTGCTTCTCCAACATGGTTAATCCCTAGGTCGCCACGTGTACAGCCAAACCGGAGCTACCGCCCGCAAGGGGGAAGCTCCGGACCAAGTACCGAAATGGCACCTCCGTACTTAACCCCTGACCGAGAGAAGCTCCGGACCTGACACGTGTCAGGTAGCTCCGGAGCTACCTGCTTCCCGCAGCAAGCTCCGGAGCTGCCACGTGTCCAAACGTCGGAGCTGGCAGCCTCTAACCTCCGGAAGACAAGACCCGATTAAATGTCATTAATGCTATATTAATGACACTTAAACGGACGATCTTAACACCTGTAACGGCACTGTCGGAGCCCGTTACAGGATCATTAACAACAATTAATCGTGTATCAATACTAGTAACCGCCGGGGCCACATGTCGGGCCAGGCCAGCTTGTAACGTCCTGACCTTGTACTATAAAAGGACAGGCCGACGATACACACGGGGACACGGTACACAAACGTGGAGATTATACGGGATAAATAATACAACACCAACACACCTGTGGAGTAGGGTATTACGCTTAGGCGGCCCGAACCACGTAAATCCTAGTGTCTCCTGTGTTAAATCGCGATTCACCTTCTTGAGTCTCCGCACGCCCACACCGAACCACAAACTCCTTCAACACTTCAGCAGTGTCAGGAGATCTGCCGACTCCAACAGTCGACAGTTTTCTTTTCGTGCAGTATGTTCGACAAGCAAAATTGGAGACATAGACATCAACCCACAAGCAAGCAAATAGAACAGATTCGACGGGAACGAATAAACGGGGATCTAATTTTCTTTCCTGGTTTCGATATCATGTAACGTTTTCTCATTAACTTATCAATATTAACAATGTTTTCTAATAACTTAAGCATGCTTACGTTTTCTAATAACTTCATATCTTGGACAGTGCAAAAAAGATGCCAACGTCCATGAATATTTACGACAACTATCCTGTGGAGTGGTTAATGCTAGAAGTTATGATTGATATGACGTCAACGGCTTTCGATTCCGTACAACTCAATTTGAACCTTTTCGTCCTCTCGCGGCAACATGTAATACCGTAGTTGTGATGAGGGCAATCGATTTGCAAGAACGTGAAACTCATTACTACGGGATTATTAAAAATCGTTGAATTCACTTTTGTCGGAAACAAGACAATTCGAGCAGTATGCTTTGACTGCGAATGGTTTGATTCCATTTGTGGAATTTGAGTAAACGAATTTGGCATGGTCAAAGTAAAACATAAGGAACGGTTGAAAGGATTCAATTCATTAGTTCTTGCACACCAAGTAGAGCAAGTGTACTATCTACCTTATCCATGCAATAAATTCAAAGCTTCGTAGGTGGTACATAAGGTGAATCCTCATGAGCGGTTATACGCTCCGGGAGATTATGACTACCATGAGGAAGTTGAGGCTGATGTGATCTACCAAGAGGAAGAGTTGCCAGACTCCTTCTCAGTCGAGCCCGGTGTAGGACTCGATGACTTAGTTGGAGACGCTCAAGATATCGAAATTGGCACGGAAGCGGAAACAGAATCATAATTGGAAACTGAAGATGTCGATGACTTAGTCAAACCTGCTGATTATCGGAAACGAAAACGATATGCGAAAGAAGAAGATCGATGGGCTGGTTTAAGGAGTAGGGTGCATGACCGTGATGTTGATGAATTTTGAAATTTATGAAGTAACGTTTTATTCACTAACTTAACATTAATTTTGTATATTATCTTTGCATATTAATCATTTATTTCTTGCAACAGGATATCGTCGAAGGGGAAGGGGAAGCCAGTGAGAGGGTTTGAGCCGCCACGAGACCCTTGCTTAGGGACCTTGTTACATTCGAGCCAACATTCCTTCTTTCTGGCGCACGCTCCACCCTCAGCTCACGTGTGCTTTCAGCGGACTGAGGTAAATTTTAGTTTACAATAAATTTTTATAATAAATTGCAGTTGTTAATAATTATTTATTATCAATCTTTTTCTTTTGTGCAGTCTGACTTAGAGTCTTCTAAGTCCGAGTCAAAGGCTAGGGGGCTGCTACAGGAGCCCGAGTCAGAGGCGTGGCCGCTACAGGAGCCCTCTAGCGCTAGCCTCCCTCTGCAGTCGGCTACCGCTAGCCTTCCTTTGGACTCCGGTGGTTCCGCAGAGCCTTCAGGGTCACACGACGCGGCAGCATCGCAGCAGAGGCGACGGACGAGGAGGACCCACTTTGCGGCTCCTCCTCCGGTTACTTCTTAGTGGATCACGATCCGTCCTGTTGAAGACAGATAAAAAACTGTATATAGTATATAAATATTAGATGTTGTTTTCCTTTACTTAATGATTTAATATATTTTGTAGATATTGGTACGAATTTTCGTTCACTGGGGCCGAGAAACACCACAGGCAGGTTAACAGTGTCCTGGGTGCTATCGTGAAGTTGCAGTACCCCGGTGTCATTGACGGTTTCCCTGCCCTGTCGTGGGATGACTACCTCGTGTCTCTCACCCGATCCACGACACAATTCCGGGAGTCATGTGGCACGATTTTATGGTAAGTTTAACTGTTTCATTTTTCAACTCGTTTGAATTGTTAATGCATATCACTTGAATGTTTGTTTGCTTAAAGTTGGGGTACCAGGTAGAAGAACCGAACATGGAGGACCACGCGAGACGCGTGTTCCATTACAATGCTCAGAAGCTCACACCGACAGAGTTGTCGAAAGCTCGGATTCAGGCCGCCAATGCGTACTACAAGCGGCAACCCGGGGGCAGGAGCAGGAGCAGCAATGGAGTCCATTTAGAAAGGACTTCGACGCGTACTTGACAGAGGAGGTTTTTAATATCGTTAAATATTTACAATATCTATGTATGACTGCATTGATAAAAAATGAAATATGTGCAGGTTAGTATTTCCTGGTTACAGGGTAACACCGAGGCGTACTTAGCTCTATGTCGGCACTGGGCTAGCGAAGCTTTCATCGGTAAGTCCACAGAGGCTAGACAGTGCCGCATGGGGTCTGAGAGCAAGCACAACTTTGGCGGCGACGGCTACTTGCGTTCGGCTAAACACATGGTAAGTAGTTTTTCAATTTATTTATCTATTCCTAATATATTTATCTCACTAACACGGCTATATAGGAGCGAGAGATGGGTCATGAGCCGACTCTGACCCAGGTTTGGAAGAGAGGTCACAAGGGAAGTGACCCTTCTCAGCCAGGGCAGTGCAGTCAGGTCGCAGCCAACCGACTGGTAAGTTTTCAAAATTTATCAGTTTTATTATAACTAATACTATTTTTGGCATGCTTACAAGATTTCTTTGTTATGTAGGCAAAGTACGCGCAGGAGGTTGTGAAGATACACAGTGCGAATTACGATTGGGAAAGCGCGCCGATCGACCCCCAAGCCACGTACGTCAGCGGAGGCGGGAAGGCCTATGGACGGTGAGTTGTTCATGTGTTTCATTTATTTTTCAATTTATCTTCTTCTACTTAGTCTTTTAATTTTTTTGCAGGTTTGGCATTTTTGATGGAGTTGTCGACTCGAGGTCGGCGCGACCATTGAGAGGCGCTTCATCATCGCAGGCCTCGTCTGTTGGGACCACCAGTGGTCGTCTCTCGCAGACCCAGCTGGAGCTCCTTGCCTTGAAGGAGACGCTGGCGCAAACCCAAGCGGAGTTGGAGAGGTCGAGGGCGGAGGAAAGGGAGGAGCAGCGGAGGACGACCTTAATAATGGCCCATATGCAAGCAGTGGTGGCGATAAGTAATTTAAACTACCGTAGTTAAATTTCATAACATTTCAGTAATATATATCTTCTAATATTTTGCAATGGCAGACTCTTGCTCGAAACACCGGTCACGATATCGAGATTCCTACGCTTCCGCCGCAGCAGACCCCAGAGCAGGTAATATTGTCGTATTCATTTCAGTATTCCTTTAGCTCCGTTGAAATAGTTTCTGTAGTAGTCAAAAAGCTTTAGCAAAGAAGAAACCCATATACAGCCAAGTATACTTTCATTAACATGTGTGCATATTTGAATATAGCATCTACAGTCGAACCATGAGGGCACTTAGATGTGAATTATATTCCGGTTGTAGTTTTGGAAAGCTAGCGAAGCAACACTCTAGACCTGACCCTACTACCAATTAATTGACCTTCATACATGGCACTAGCTTACGATCAGAGCACATTTTGTTTTTGCGTGGAAATATACTTTAATTGAGATGTGACTGTTCAGCAATGATAGTTTGGTTTCAGGGGGGAAAAGAAAAGAGGTTGTGAGATTATATGAGTGTGTCAATGTACTGTTGATGTTGGAATGGGTCGGTTGGACTTTAGAGAAATTTAAAACAGGGGCACATACATGAAATATATGTTGTGAATAGGTTTTATGATTCTTTACAGGGTTATGCAATTCTTTACAAGGCTAATACAGGGAATATATGGTTCTTTTGCAGGGTTCGGGAACGGTGGCTCAAACTCCTTCGCCGCACCTACCACGCCTGGAGGGATGCGCCGAGAAGATCTCAGCTCCAGAGGTAGTGGAGGGGCTAGCGTGTTGCCTGGTGAATAGTTTGAAACTGTTTTGTGTTGTTGTGGATGTTTTGAATGTTTTCTGGACTATTTTGTGATCTGTGTACTATATAAAATGTTTCTATACATAAGTCTGGAGCTCGCAATCCTGCGAGGTAGTCAGTTTCTATTTTTCTAATGAAAACTTAACTTACGTCGACTATGGTTAAGCCGACGTAAGTTAGCCCAGTTTAACTTACGTCGGTAAGACCATACCGACATAAGTTATACAACTTAACTTACGTCGGTTATGACCAACCGACGTAAGTTATACGACTTAACTTATGTTGGCTAGGCAGCCACCAGCGTAAGTATTCTGGCCCAGCCTGCGGCCCATCCAGGTAAATAACTTACATCGGACGTGGGACACCGACGTAATTAAGTAACATACATCGGCTGACCGACATAAGTTACCTTAATTACGTCCAAAGTGCTTCGTCGGCTGGAAATCGATGTAATTAAGGGAAAACCAACGTAATTATGTAACTTACGTCGGTTTTGGCCTTAATTATGTTGGCTTTGGCTGACGTAATTGATCGAGATTCCTATAGTGTCTAAGTTATAGACGACGGTATAAGCTTATAGACAACAGTTTCTGGACGTTGACAGTTATTTGTCGTCTATAAGCTAACTGACGATGACCGGATTTAGATAAGGGACTCCATCCATGTAGCAGCGAGGGAAGCTTATCGAAGACGGTAGCCCGGACCATCGTCTATAATATACTTATAGACAATGGTATAATGATGACAGTCAGACTGAAACCATCGTCGATAGACCTTATCGTCGACGGTGTCTCAGGAACCATCGACGATAACTTGCTAGTACCAACGACGGCCGCCCGAAAACCGTCGTCGATAAGGTATGAATTTAAAAAAAAAAAACAGAAAATGTTGCCCTGGCGTCGAGGTCAGCCCTGGCTCGATGGCCAGATCACACAGGCATACAGTTTATACATCAAAAGCATATATATCACAATAATTTCAAAACACGATACACACGCCACTACACACTGCGAGTTCATGAAGCCAAAATCACAAAGACAGAAGCAAAATACAACTGTGATTGCCCAATCACCAATATGAAGACCTGCAAAACATGAAGAGTGTCAAAAGCAGGAAAATGAAATTTCTTAAGGTTGATTGCAAAACATGAAGAGTTTCAAGCTTTTATTCTCCAGCTTCATGAAACAATTGCTTGCAAGCTGTCAATATATAACAATTTCATTCAAAGGCTCAGGAATATACATCTTTCTAGCTGGAAGTAAATCGATCCTTGTTGCAGGGGGGGGGGGTAAGAGAGGTTGAGCCATTTTGGTTTTGTAATGAATGATCATATACTAGTGCCCTAAAGGTGTTGCAGTATAGATGTTATTGAACAGCAGATACAATGCTTATCACCTTGCACCATTTTCATTGAACTTGTGACGACACAACATTTTGAACAGTTCTTTTTGATGAGCCTTGCCAATCTGATTTTATACATCTTTTGTTGTTTCTTTCTTGGCAAATTGACTTAATCTGAATGTGAACCGACATTTGCAAACTGAAGTTTACACTGGAGTTAGTAAGTTGTTTACTCTGTTGAGCTTATTGAAGTGTATTTTACCCGTTGTATACTAAATTGCATTTAATTGTCAACGGTAAATTAAATCCATGTTTTGCAGGTCAAAGATTGTAACACAAATTCAAGTGAGGAGCTGACCTGACTATCAGACGCTACCCCGTCCGGTGCCACCGGATTTCGGAAAGTCCTCCTGTAGTCGTTCAAGCACCGGAATCTGAGCTGATGGAGTTTGGCCTCCGTTCCCGATCCCTGTGATGTTCAAGTGTGGTTAGACATGTTAGAAGTAAAAAAATGTATATTTTATTAAATTTGAACAAGTTTAACTAGTTTAGGCTATTTTGAATAATTTTGTACCTGGGTTGCTGTCGTCGGCACCAGCGGCAGTGGTATCGCTTGCGGCGCCCATTGCGGAAAGACAGGCGGTTGTCTTGGAAACATAGCCTGCAAACACAAAGAAAATCAATATACATGTTATTTATATATTAAAATGTTAAGTACAACATCTAGAATGTACCTGCACAGCATCTGTAGCATGAACGAGTGTTGATACTTGCCCCTAGCCCTCTGCTTCTCATCCCTAGCCCTCTGCGCCTCGTCCCTAGCCCTGATTTCTGCTGCATGCACCTCGTCCACAACCCTGAGCACTTCTTGAGTCCTCTGGAGCTCCTCTCAAATACTCTGGAGCTCCAGGCTCGCATGCTGCTGGACCCGTCCTGATGCGATGAAGAGGCCCTCGAGGAAGCCCTGATACAAAATACGGTGGTAAGTTGTACAAAATTGCGAACACGAGCCAACAAGAGTATGGTGTTGCGTTTGTATTGAACAGTGAGAATCCATTTGTTGTCAACCCGATGCAAATATTTCTCGCGTAATTGGCAAAATCTGGATCAAAGCGGTCAAGCGCTTTTCATGCCTCACTGTCAAACGGGTGCACCATCATTCAGTCGTTCTCACGTCGACCTTCTTTGTGCCACCTCATGTGCCTAACTATTTTTTTTAGAGAAACAAGCGCTTCAACCTAGGTGTGACAGGGAAGTAGCAAAGCTGCTTCATTGCAACTTCAGTCATTACTTTTGTACCATTGTCATTAAAAATTTGACAAATCTCGATTTACCACATTCTAAACACTTGTTCTCATTGGTATGCTCTTTCTAGAAAAGCATGTAGTTGTCCAAGCACATATCAATATTTTCATAGTCCATACAAAGCCCAGAAATCAATTCCTTAGAATGATACATATATTTAGGCAATTTATGAGGTTGTGGAAGGACATCGCTGATCAATTTGACAAGATCGTTGTAGCAGTTATTCGAGAGGGAATACTTAGACTTAATTGCTATAAATCTAGTCATAAAACAGAGTATCGTCACTTTGGTGTGTTCATGCAACGGGTGTTCAGAAGCTTCGATAAGCTTTAAGAACGCTTTAACCTCTGTTGTAGGAAAATCCTCTGTCAATTCAAGATTTATGGCTTCAAGCAACTTGTCCATCCTATTGATCCCAATGTTGTCATTGTCATCTCAATCTTCTACGACTTGAGAAGGTGTCTCGTCGTGAAATGTCCACAACTCATAATGTTGTATGAAACCGTTTCCACACAAGTGATACATCAACGTCACTTTGTCGAAACACTTTGCATTCTGACATTTGATACATAGGTATTGCACCTTGCTGTTGTTTGACAACGAGAAAGCTCATTCTATGAAAGCATTTGTCTTGGTGAACCACTCCTCTGAGTGCCTCTCATTCTTTTTCCAACCAGTATACATCCAAGTGTGGTGTTCAGCCTTGTTTGAGCGTATACCTTCAAAGCAGACAAATCATTATTGTCCAGGATAGGTTCTAAAATTTTACCAGCACAACGCCACCTATTTAACACTACACCCCCTATCTAGTGCAGTTCTTCAAGTTAAAAGTGGACAGCTATACGGTTATAGCCGTCATACATATGTTGCGAGTCATACCTCATTCACACTGTTGTCATTCACCTTCGTCGTGCTGATGCTCGTACTGTCCCTCTTCGAGGCCACTTTCCAAAAGGTGATCATGTCGCGGGCACTGCGGTGGGTGTTGCGGTGTGACACCCAGTTCTAAAAATGAACCAAGTGAACGCATATGTGTGCCCAAGACGTTCAACACACATACACGAGTGCATTCACAAAAAGATATACAAAAAATTACCACAGAATATCATTAATTAATCACTTTTATTACAAAATTAAGAATATCCTCAAATACAAGCTCTAATAAATATTAATGACAAGTTTAAACTAATGCTACAAAAATAAACTAATTAAGCAACTAAGCCAACTAAGCAAAAGGGATATATGACGCAATTCCAACCAACACCACAGGCAAGCTAACGACAGACACGGCCTAGAACTCCGCACTATCATCGTTAAACTCTCAAATCTGACCTGCAACTGTTGGTGGGGGAATTGCAAGAGTGAGTACATGTTGTACTCAGCAAGTGTGGAAAGTATGATGTGTAGCTGGTACAAATGACGAATATAATCATGGCTAAGTGCTGAAAAGTACATTAAAACATTTGAAAAGCAGTACGTTATAATTGTGTGAAGTAAACCCATCATAAACCCTAATTATTAACATATTACAAGTCCATATTTCATAGCCATCGCTATTATACCAGATTTCACTATTACCATTAACCATATCCAGTACCATAATTCAATTCAAGACCAGTACCAAACCATCCCAAATCCCAAGTTTCCTCTAATCATGTGAGAGTTTAGGGTTCTCATAACCGGGAGCACGGTTATCATGATAGTTTTAAGACACACTTTGCAGAAGTTGCATCACTTTACCCACGTTTTTGTGATTTTATCACCTTGCGGTGACTAAGGAATCTCAATTATGCCGTCTCACACTTCCGTTGGTGTGTAGCCAAGAGATCACAAAATAGCCTTTACAAAGGGACTACTAGCATGTAGAGACACACTGAGGTTTTACCGGTGGCAATGTCTCCAACTGAGCACATCTTCAACCAAGGGCACCCTCTTGTGCCATTCAGATCCCAAGGAGTCCCGCCAACCATATCCAAACCCAATCCGACTCCCCTTCCCCAGTGCGCCAAATGATATGCTCAATACTAGCAATACGCTAATTAACCAGCTACGTCGCACCCATACTTGGCCTCATGGTGGCACTGTAAATATTGGATGGTTGCTCTACGAACCGGTCCTTAGATCTAAATAAGCAAACCACCATAACATCTAACATCTAACCCATTACCATATCATATTGACCAGTTCATATTAATCATAATCTCATTAATGCATAATTAAATGTATAGTTGTTTTCCCATTTCAATTAATTAAGCAAAGCAAATGTAAAAATTCCTTCCTGACTCTCTACCATGTATTCCAATTGACAAGGGTGGTTAAACAAATCTAGTAAACTTCCTATCATAGGATTCCCAAAAAATTGACACAAGCATGTAGTTTTGCAAACAAAACATTTATTTTAGAAGCGGGATCAATATGTTCAAGGACAATTGCCTTGCTCTTGGGCTTGATTTGGGTCAAAGTCTTCAAACTCCTGGTGTTGGAGGTCCTCCGCGGCACTCTCTAGCGCAAATCCATCTAATCCGCACAACGAACAAACAAGACAAGAATTACAATCAATAAGTGCACATATATTACTCAATATTACATGACATGCATGATTAATGTAATTGTGAAGTAAAACTTGTCAATAAGTTGCTTTTAATGTTTAATAATCAATTACAATGGTTATTAACAAGTCTACACAGGTTTGGAATTGATTCAAATCAATTTATAATTAATTCAACATGAATTAGTCAGCAAAATCAGATTAGTCCGCTATAGGGCCGGACTAGTCCGCCCTTCGTAGAACAAGCGAATTAGGGTTTTCTAGATCGACATGAATTTGGAGAATTGGGGTTGAATTCATGTGAGAAAAATGAAATATAAGGCATACCAGGTGTTTAGAACTCCAATGGATCAAGGGTTTTGGAGGCAACACTTGGATCTTGACGATCTAGGGTTGATGATGAAACTGGAAGGTGAATTGGCGATGAAGAACGAAAACTCGGTGGAGATCTTGATCCTATTTCATTTCCTCCTCTTCTTCTTCTTGCTCGGGATCTCCTTCTCCCTCCTTGATGGTGGCTCTCCACGAACTAGGGCTTGTGGTGTGATTCAATTGAGGCAAAAGATACAAAGTTGAGGGGTGAGGTTGTTTATATAGGGGTGGAGGCTAGGGTTTGATGAAATTCGAGTTTGGGGATGGTGGAGGCCGGTGTGGGATCTCACATGGGCTCCAAAAAGAGTTAGACACGACGTCCCTAGGCCCACTGAAGGTAAAACCCAAAAACAAGTCATGGAACAGAAGATCAACTCGGAATCATGATTTTCTGGACAAGTCCGCAAAAGGTTGGACTAGTCCGAAGATTGACAGAGGCAAAAATGGACAAGTCTGGACTATATCGGACAAGTTCGAACTTAGTCAGAGGGAAAACAGACAAGTCTGGCCAAAACCGGACAAGTCCGATCTTAGTTAGGGGAAAAACGGACAACTCCGCTAGAATATAAGACAAGTCCGAACAAGTCCAGGGACTTAGCAAAATTTCAATGAACTAGGATGATTGGACTAGTCCGCTATGGGCCGGACAAGTCCGAAACTGTACAGAGGAAAAAACAAACTAGTCCGCGGCAAAAACGGATATGTCCGAGTGAGGTTAGAAATAAATCGGACTAGTCCGCAGCAAAAATGGACTAGTCCGCACTTCTCAGAACTTTTGAGTGTAGTTTTGTGTAGGATCGAAGAGCACGTGAAAAGCTACCAGGGGGGTGAATGGTAGATTTAAAAATCTTACACAGCGGAAACAATAAAACCCCAAACCCTTTCGGCAGAAAAACGATCTATTAAAGAAATTGTGTGTGAGACTAATCTAAACGTGTTTCACTGTGACAAAAGTGATAGATATCAGAGAGAATCAAGTCACGAAGACAACACAAAAAGAATCACTCAAATCCGTCGAGAAAAACTCAAGCTATGATCAAAAGATCAAACAAGATCAATCTGCCCTACCCGAGAAAAAACAGTTCTGGAATGCTGCAAAGAAACGCGTGTAGATTAGAAACCACAAATCCAATGACAGTGAAATTTTGACAGATGATAGCTAATCAAGTTGTGAAGAAAACCCAAAAAGAATCACGTCAATTGGATCTGTAAAACTCGAGTTATGACAAAACCACCGACAAAAGGTAGTGCTGTCCAGAAACTCGACGAGTAAAACTTGTCTGGAACACGAACAAGGCACAAAATTTCCTTCAAACTATGAATTTTATTCAATAGAACAAAAGAGGAACAGCCCCAAAGTCGTCTCCCACGAGCTCTGGGCTCCCTTGCTTATATAACCAGCTCGAAAGCCAACTCAACTCAGATCAGGAATCTAATCCTACTCTAATCACGAATCAAAACTTTCCATAACTGCTTAGGATCCTTCTATACGCAGATAGAAGCAATCTTAAGACTTCCAAACACCTTAGGAACGTATCCCACAATCCTAAACAACTCAAATTTGTGACACACACGAAACCCTAGCATAACCAACTCGATACATTCCATACCGAGCCATAACCGACTCTGCCGCAGCCAAAGTCAACAACCGGTACGATCCGATCCTTCCAACCAGATCTTTCCTTCTTTATCCCATCTTTGGAACCATGTTGCCACGTCATGCACCGCATGCATACGTGCGAACACTTTCCTTCGACGTTCAGTAACCTTCATATGCACTGCCCTTGATTCAATCATCCTGTGTGACCTCCTGATCAGCTCAACCACAATTCCTCCTGAATTTGGTTGTTGGAACCTCATCTCCTCCCTGAGACTAGTCCAATGGATCCCGTCACCAGCCATGTCTTGAACTCAAGCAACACCTGCACATGAATAAACAACCAATCCATACGAGCCCAAGTCCTCGACTTGACTCAAGTTAGTTCCGAACACAACACCTTACGTGAGAACCTCACATAAGCATGTTGCAAAGCCACAGTAACACGATATCATCCATATCAACCAAAACGCACCAAAAACTTAGTAAAAGAATACTAAGCAAACTTTCCAACAATGTAAAGCAAGTACGAAACATTGCAAATGAATAGCAGAAGCACTGCGGTCAAGTTCCGGACCTTGCCAGAGCAACTCGGAGCTTGAGTCGGAGCTAACAAAAGCTAGTAGAACCTAGCGCCGGAGCTTACCAAAACTAGTACAATGAAGCACCTGCTGGAGCTTACCAAAACTAGTAGATCCTAGCACCGGAGCTTACCAAAAACTAGTTAAAACTAATCAACCCAAAATCGGAGCTAGACAGAGTATGTCGGAGTTTAGCAAAAGCATTTCGGAGCTATCAAATATATGCTGAAACTATCAAAGACATGCCGGAGCTAAATATAAAGCTCACCGGAGCTAACCAAAGCTCGTCGGACCTTACCAAGAAGTCGGACCTAGCTTCGAACATAGTCGGAGCTACCCAAAACAAGCCAGACCTACCGTCGGACCTTGCTGTAGCCCATAGCTAGAGTCGGAGCTTGACAAAAAGGTGTTTTGGTGATATTTAAAACTTTTATCATCAAAGCCAAGTGTATTCACTACAAGCCAATGTATTCAGCACATATAGGTCTTACAATCTCCCCCTTGATGAATACATTGGCAACACCATTTAAAAACCGAACATTGGCTTATTCACATAAAAGTTTTGAAGGCAATTTCTCCCCTTTTGTAAATCAAACGTAAAATGAGAAGAAAGATTATCCCATATTATCTCTCCCCCTTTTATTATCTCTCCTTATGCACATATTCTCTTTCTCATCATGCTTATCTCTCCCCCTTTGACAATGTATTCAGCAAGTCATGAGCATATAAACAAATTATCTCTCCAACTTTAGTTGTTATGAGCATATTATAACATATACATATAAACAAAGCTCATCCAAGTCATACTATCAAGTACCATACATTATCACATCAATGAAATACATAAAGTAGTGTAAGCCATGCTAGAGATCAAATGTACTTTTCAATTTAAGCAAGTCATGATCTCACAAACTTAACTATTTCAAAACCTGAAAGCATGACACTAGTTGCTTCATTTTATTATTTTTCAAAGCATAAATTTAGATCATATGATATTTGCAAGAGATTATATGCGCATCTACCTTATTCTAACCAACCAAGCCAAGCCTATGTCATTTGACAATCAGAAGCTTAAGGACATGGTTTTAGTCATACACAACTTCTTCCAAGTTCATATCTAAGTGCAATGACAAGCCATCTCAAAAGAAGAAGTGCGATGCAAGCATATTCTCTTGATCTTTTCTCAATTTATATTTGTTCATAAAAACTCAACATGTGAGTTGATTACTTGATGAATTCTTAATGATTAAAAACATTTGTGAACATGTAACAAGTTCAAAACAGCAAGAAAGTTCGACCATGACCAGTTTTAGTGTAAGTTATTATTCCAATTACTAGACATGGCAAAAAGTACAAAATGTATAACATGAGTAATGTAGTAAGAACTTTCAGCATGTAAAAGGAATCACAAAGTCATATATGTATGAAATACTATGCTCATATTATTTTTATTTCAGATCCACACATAGACTTCCCAAGTTTCAAAAACTCCCTCTCAATTTAAGCCATGAGGATGAATAACCCCTATTTCACTACGAATGTAACAAAAATGAGTGAAATCCAAAGGTTTTGTAAAAATGTCAGCCAATTGTTGTTCGGTATCCACATGGTAAAGCACAATGTTTCCTTTTTCAACATTATCTCGGAGAAAGTGATACCTAATATCAATGTGCTTAGTTCTAGAATGTTGCACGGGGTTTTTGGCAATGCAAATAGCACTAGTGTTATCACAAAACAGTGGAACACTATCCAGATCAACCCCATAGTCCTTATGTGTTTGAACAATCCAAAGAGTTTGTGAGCAAGCACTAGCAGCAGCTACATATTCAGATTCGGCTGTGGATTGTGCAACTGAATTTTGTTTTCTAGAGGACCAAGCAACAAGAGAATTACCAAGAAAATGATAAGCATCGGAAGTACTTTTCCTATCAATCCTACAACCCCCAAAATCAGCATCCGAAAAAGCTTTCAAAGTAACGGTTGAGGAAGAAGGAAGAAAAATGCCAAATTCTTGAGTTCCATGTAAGTACCTGAGAATCCTTTTGACGGCTTGACGATGTGAAACACGTGGGGAAGCTTGAAACCATGCACAAAGACATACACTGAATTGTATGTCCGGTCTTGATGTCGTGAGGTACAAAAGTGATCCAATCATGCTTCTATATTCTTTTTGATCCACGGATTCACCATCTTCATCAAGTTCAAGTGTTGTTGCTGTTCCCATTGGTGTCCGAAGAGGCTTGCTTTTGTCCATGTTGAAGCGCCTTAGGAGGTCTTTGGTATACTTCGTTTGATGCACAAAGGTACCCTCCTTGGTTTGCTTGATTTGTAGCCCCAAAAAGTAAGTGAGTTCACCCATCATACTCATTTCAAATTCGTAACTCATCATCGCTGAAAACTTGGACACAAGATCATGAGAAGCACAACCAAAGATAATATCATCCACATACACTTGAACGAATAATGAGTCATTGCCATATTTAAGCACAAAAAGAGTTCTATCAACCTTGCCCATGGTAAACCCCTTTTCAACTAAGAATGTTTTTAACCTATCATACCATGCTCTAGGGGCTTGTTTGAGACCGTATAAGGCTTTGGATAGTTTGTAAACATGATTAGGAAAATCTGGATTTTCAAAACCCGGTGGTTGTTTGACATAAACCTCCTCGTCTATGTAGCCATTAAGAAAAGCACTTTTAACATCCATTTGATATAGCTTAAAACCTTTAGATGCTGTAAAAGCTAACAAAATTCTTATGGCTTCTAATCTAGCGACAGGAGCAAAAGTTTCATCAAAATCCAGACCTTCAACTTGAGTGAAACCTTGAGCAACCAACCTAGCCTTATTCCTAACCACAACCCCATCCTCACTTTGTTTATTTTTAAATACCCATTTAGTTCCAATTAAAGTGTGACCTTGAGGTGGAGGTACAAGTTTCCAAACATTATTTCTTTCAAAATTTTCTAACTCTTCTTGCATGGCAATAATCCAAGATTCATTAGTGAGTGCGTGTGATATATCTTTGGGTTCAAAAGAAGCAACAAAAGCAGAATGAGCATAAGAGTTTGGATCGCAAAACCTGGACCGTGTGACTCGTTCGTGCAAGCTTCCAATCATCTGTTGTGGGGGATGATCTTTGTAAAAACGTAGGGGAACAGATGTCTCACAAGCTTCTTCTTCATTAGGTTCATCGTAGATTGATGGGCTTGTGACTTGTGGACAATCAGGACCAGCATAGGGATAGCCAGAGCTTGTTCAATGTCCGGAGCTGGACACGTGTCAACTTCGGAACTACCAGGCAGTATCACCGGCTCTTCTTCATCTTCGAAAATACCCTCCCCCTGAGGATACGGATCTGGTCCTGCAACACCGGAGCTAGTACCTGGGCTAGCTTCATCAAAAGACACTTCACAAGTCTCCACAATTTTGTTAGTATCAAGTAAAAGCACACGGTAGCCTCTAGTATGAGATGGATAACCAAGAAACATGACATCAATGGATCTAGGTTCAAATTTATCAAGATTACCATGTTTCTTAACAAAGCATTTGCAACCAAAGACCCGAAAGTGTGTAACACTAGGCCTATGTCCAAACCGGAGCTCATATGGTGTTTTACCTAGCTTAGCACGCAAGAAAACACGATTTGAGACATAACAAGCGGTTGCTAACGCATCAGCCCAAAATTTCCTAGGAGTTTGATATTCATCAAGCATAGTCCTAGCCATCTCAACTAAGGTTCTGTTCTTTCTTTCTACAACACCGTTTTGTTGAGGTACATATGGTGAATAGAATTGATGATCTATTCTATTTTCAGCACAAAAGTGATCAAAAGATTGATTTTTAAATTCAGTTCCATTATCACTTCTAATTGCTTTTAATGATCCTGGGTTATCAATTGATAATCTAAGAAATAAAGTTCTAAAGTGACTAAAAACTTCATTCTTAGACGCCATAAAGTAAATCCAAGAGTATCTAGAATAATCATCAACAATAACAAGAACATACCATTTAGCTCCGAAGGATTGGACACGTGAAGGTCCTACGGTGTCAAGATGCAAAAGTTGACATGGTTCAGTTGTCATGATCATTGTGAGAGGAGTATGTGAACCTACAACCATCTTAGCATGTCTACAAGAAGAGCACACAATTTCTTTGTCCCCTTTAAGCTTAGGCAGCCCATGTATGCGATCAAGAGCACTAACACGCGTTAGGTGATCAAAGCCTACGTGACCAAGTCTACGATGCCAAAAATACAAGTCCTTTGAATCATTAGCAACTAGACACCTATGCTTAGAGGAAGACATATCAAAATCAGCTTTAAAAACTCTTCCAAACTGAGACATGTTAAAAATAAGCTCACTATTTGAACCTACAACTTTGCAGCAGTTTTTATTAAAAATAATTTCTATATTTTCATCTAGCAATTATGCAACAGAAAGCAAGTTGTATTTCAAATTTTTGACAAGTGCCACATCCTTCAAAGTGTAGTGATCATTTACTTTAACCGAACCCTTAGCAATTATAGGAGTTGAAGAATTATCGGCAAAGGTAACATTCTCTACACGTGACACAAAAGAGAGGGAGGAGAACCAATCTTTGTTACCGGTCATGTGGCGTGAGCAACCTGAATCCACAATCCAAATGTTCTCCTTCCTCAAATGTGTAACCTACATAGAAGCACAATACATCGATGACTCAATACTGGGGTTAGTCAAAAGGCATTTAGGTATCCAGTACTGAGTCACACGACATGCAGTAGGAAAAACACGCGAAAGCTGAGATAAAACAGCAGGTTTATGAGTCGAAGTTTGAGGTTTTCTATTCTTAACTCTTTTAGCACAAGAATCAGTAGCTCCGGAGGTAAAAGCAGCAGTTTCAAAAGACAAGGCTGAAGCTCCAGAAACAAAAGCTAAAGTTCCGAAGGAAACAACAGAAGGTCCGGGAGCTCTCGGAGCTATCGGAACTATCGGAGCTGCTTTTGCGGATTTCTTACCAGAAGGTCCAGAAGCTACCCTTTCAAATTTCTGACTCACTAAAGCAGGTTGTGTTTTTTTAATTGCATGAAAGTTATGAGATCTAGCAACCATTCTTTCCCTTTTTGTTGTTTAGCTAGTCTATAACAAAAATCTATGACATGACCATCTCTACCACAGAAGGTACAATGGAATTTAACTTTGTGTTCATGTCTAGATGAGCAAGCAATATTTTTATTTGAAACCGAATGAGACAACACTCCTGCAGATTTGAAAACCACTCCTTTTTGTTTAGGAACTATTTGAATCAAACCACTTCCTAATGACTTCACAATTTTAGGTGGATGTGCCTTAGCATGAGCATGAGAATCAAAACCTAAACCAGTTTTATCATTGCAAGACTTGGAAGAATTCAGCAGTAAGTTTAGGTTCTTATTCCCATCACAAAACCGATCTAATGTCCTATGCATGTCATCAAGTTTATTGGACAGATCAAGGCAATTTTCACATGAAGTTTTTCCTTTTAGTTTGCAATTGGAACAAAATTTAACTTCATGAGAACGTAAAGCATTGTTCAATATAGAAATTTCATTCATAGCATCATGTAGTTTCTTATCAAGATCCTCACAAGTAGAACAATGCAAATCAATTGTAGAACAGCTAGCATCTTTCAAGTTTTTATCATTAAGTGCAGCAAGCTCTTTGTTCTTTTCAATTTCTTTATCAAGTCTATCTAGAGTGGAGGAGTGTGCACTTCTTAATGTGGACAATTGTTCATAGATTAAGTCACATGAGGGACATGCATCATCACTAGGAATCAAAGTTTTTAAACGGTTAATTTCAGATTCTAGTGATTCAATTTTAGCAGCATTATCTCTAAGATTTTTGTCCTTTTTCTTAGTTGCACGAGAAATAACATCACACATTTCATTGCAGGTAGAACATACCTCTTCATTGTCGCTGTTGTGTTCTGCCTCCTCCATACTTGATCTTGACTTGCCCGCCATAAAGCACAAGTTTGCCAAATCATCTTCATCTTCATCACTTCCAATGTCCACATCACTTGAACCAAACTCTTGAAGCGCGGTGATGAAACTGTTGATCATCTTGCGTCCTATGGTACCTTTCTTCTTCTTGTTGGAATTTCCAGAGGAGGTCCGGACCTTGCTTTGTTTTTCTTCCCGGGTGGTCGGACCTGAAAGGTTAGGGCATTCTGTATGAAAGTGTCCTGTTTTACCATATTCAAAACAGCGTTGAGGTCTGGAGCTTCCTCTCCTTCTAGTTCTCACATTTTGCAATGCTTTTGAGAATCTAGTAGAGATGAGTGCCAACTCCTCTTCTGGAAATTCTTCGATCTGCTCCACGGTTAGTGAGGACAACAAAGAAGAGTATTGCAAGATGATGGTTGGCCGGAGCTAGACATATCACGTTGTGAGACAAATGCAATAGACTTGTTTGGGTTCTTACGTGCTAGGATGTCAATTTCATGAGTTTTTAGTTTAGAATAAAGTACATCTAATGTAAGAGAACTCATGACAGCTGATTCACGAATAGATGTTACTTTCATCTCCCAAATTGACATGTCTAATGCACTAAGAAGTTGCCTAGCATTCTCAGCATCGGAAAAATTAACATTGACACTACGTAAGTTGCTGACAATTTTATTGAAACAAGCAAAGAGGTCATCGATAGACTCACCTGGTTGCATCTCAAAACGCATATATTCCTTTTTGAACATATCCTGTTTTACCTGCTTGATTGTGTTGGAGCCTTCATGATAATCACAGAGAGCTCTCCAAACATCATATGCTGATCGGAGGTGCACGACACGATCAAAGTCGCTTTGAGTGAGTCCTTGGATGATCAAGTTTCGGACTTTGTTGTTGTTGTCGACGTCCCGTAGGTTTGTGGCTGTGACTTGATCATTAGGTGGCACTTCATAAGTCTTATACACCTTCTCCCATATTGCAAAGTCTTGTGCCTGGATAAAAGCCTCCATGTGTGCCTTCCAAATCTGAAAATCAATACCAGCGAACACACAAGGTTTGGCGGAGTACTTGTCCATGATGATTAGTCAAAAACACGTGCAAATCTCAAAGATTAGAGCACCGTGGCTCTGATACCAATTGTAGGATCGAAGAGCACGTGAAAAGCTACCAGAGGGGGGTGAATGGTAGATTTAAAAATCTTACGCAGCGGAAACAATAAAACCCCAAACCCTTTCGGCAGAAAAACGATCTATTAAAGAAATCGTGTGTGAGACTAATCTAAACGTGTTTCACCGTGACAAAAGTGATAGATATCAGAGAGAATCAAGTCACGAAGACAACACAAAAAGAATCACTCAAATCTGTCGAGAAAAACTCAAGCTATGATCAAAAGATCAAACAAGATCAATCTTTCCTTCCTTATCCCATCTTCGGAACCATGTTGCCACGTCATGCACCGCATGCATACGTGCGAACACATTCCTTCGACGTTCAGTAACCTTCATATGCACTGCCCTTGATTCAATCATCCTGCGTGACCTCCTGATTAGCTCAACCACAATTCCTCCTGAATTTGGTTGTTGGAACCTCATCTCCTCCCTGAGACTAGTCCAATGGATCCCGTCACCAGCCATGTCTTGAACTCAAGCAACACCTGCACATGAATAAACAACCAATCCATACGAGCCCAAGTCCTCGACTTGACTCAAGTTAGTTCCGAACACAACACCTTACGTGAGAACCTCACATAAGCATGTTGCAAAGACACAGTAACACAATATCATCCATATCAACCAAAACGCACCAAAAACTTAGTAAAAGAATACTAAGCAAACTTTCCAACAATGTAAAGCAAGTACGAAACATTGCAAATGGATAGCAGAAGCACTGCGTTCAAGTTCCGGACCTTGCCAGAGCAACCCGGAGCTTGAGCTGGAGCTAACAAAAGCTAGTAGAACCTAGCGCCGGAGCTTACCAAAACTAGTACAATGAAGCACCTACCGGAGCTTACCAAAACTAGTAGATCCTAGCACCGGAGCTTACCAAAAACTAGTCAAAACTAATCAACCCAAAACCGGAGCTAGACAGAGTACGTCGGAGTTTAGCAAAAGCATTCCGGAGCTATCAAATATATGCCGGAACTATCAAAGACATGCCGGAGCTAACCAAAGCTAGTCGGACCTTACCAAGAAGTCGGACCTAGCTTCAAACATAGTCGGAGCTAGCCAAAACAAGCCAGACCTACCGTCGGACCTTGCTGTAGCTCAGAGCTAGAGTCGGACCTTGACAAAAAGGTGTTTTGGTGATATTTAAAACTTTTATCATCAAAGCCAAGTGTATTCACTACAAGCCAATGTATTCAGCACATATAGGTCTTACATTTTGCTCTAAATTCATTTTAAACTTATTACTTTTTATGTGGATTAATATTAAACGTGTATATGAACTTATGCAATGCATGATGCAAGAAAATGAGAGTGTTACAAACCTACCCCCGTTAAAATGAATCTCGCCCTCGAGATTCGACAAGGAAGAGAAGAGATATGGAAATTCCTTCTCGAGATCGTCCTCCATCTCCCAAGTTGTCTCTGATTCTGTGTGATGCTTCCATTGCACTTTACACCATCGAATCACCTTGTTCCTTGTGATCCTCTCCTTGGTTTCCAAAATTTTGACCGGTTGCTCGACATAAGTCAAATCTGCCTCTAATTCCAATTCTTCCATTGGCACTTGTTCTTCCGGTACCCTCAAGCACTTCTCGAGTTGTGAAACATGAAACACATCATGTACATTTGAAAGATGAGTTGGCATATCCAACTTATATGCTACTTCTCCTCTTTTGTTCAAAATCTTGAACTGTCCAATATATCGAGGTGCTAGCTTGCATCTTATATTAAACCTCTTATGACTTCTCATTGGTGACACCTTGTCCGCATATCCTTCTTGCCTTGATTGAGCATCCCTCAAGTTTTCACGAATCATCTAGACTTGTTTCTCAGCTTCTTGCAACATGTCAGGCCCAAATATCTGGTTTTCTCTGGTCTCATTCTAAAATAAAGGTGTATTGCACTTCCTCCCATATAGTGCTTTATAGAGTGATATTTTCAAGCTTGCTTGGTAACTATTGTTGTATAAAAATTTTGCGTATGGCAAGCTCTTGTCCCAACCTTTCCCATGCTTCAAAGCACAAGCTCTTAACATATCCTCCAAAATCTAATTGGTCCTCTCAGTTTGTCCATCTGTTTGAGGGTGATATGCCGAGCTAAAATTCAACCTTGTTCCCAATGCGCCATGCAATTTCCGCCAATACCTGGAGGTAAATTGAGAACTTCTACCTGACACTATCTTCTTTGGAACTCCATGCAAACATACTATTCTTCCCATATACAGTTCAGCCAATTTTTCTCCATTAAAGGTGGTCTTGTCGGGAATAAAGTGGGATATTTTGGTCAAACAATCTACAATTACCCATATCGAGACATAACGTGACTGGGTACGCGGTAAACCAACTATAAAATCCATTTCGATTTCTTCCCACTTCCATTTCACAATCTTCAATGGCTGCGTTAACCCAGCTGGCCTTTCATGCTCAGCTTTGACTCGTTGACACACATCACACAATGCGACATATTCAACTATGCCCTTCTTCATGCTAGCCCACCAATAACATGTCTTCAAGTCCCTGTACATCTTTGTACAACCGGGGTGAATCGAGTATGGCGAGTCATGTGCCTCTTTTAATATTATCTCCCGAATTTGCTTCACAATAGGCACAAGAATCCTTTTTCCGAGCCATTGGGTACCATGTTCATCCTTGTCAAACCTGAATTATCTTTCCTCTTGGTCCTTTCCTTGATTTCTTGAATTACCTCATCCTTTGTTTGACCCTCTCAAATTTCTTGCTCTAAGGTCGAACTTAACTCCATTATCCCCATCTCATTCACAAATCTGAGATTCAACCGTTCAAACTCCTTACATAACTCGGATGGCAATTCTCGAACTGTGAGATGGTGACTTACACCTTTCCGGCTCAAAGCATCGGCCACTACATTAGCCTTCCCTGGATGGTAATTGATTCCCACATCATAATCCTTGATGAGCTCCAACCATCTTTGTTGCTTCAAATTTAGGTCCGTTTGCGTGAATATGTACTTGAGACTCTTATGATCCCTATAAATTTCACACCTGTGACCAAGGATGTAGTGTCTCTAAATCTTCAATGTGTGTACCACGGCTGCTAGTTCAAGATCATGTGTTGGATAATTCTGCTCATGTTTCATTAACTGTCTCGATGCATAGGCTACCACTTGACCTTCTTGCATGAGCACACATCTAAGTCCTTGTCTTGATGCATCACAATAAATATCTAAGCTCTTGCTCATGTCCGACAATATCAATATTGGGGCTATAGTTAACCTCTTCTTCAACTCTTCGAAACTGTCTTGACAAGCTTGAGTCCATAGGAAAGCTTTCCCCTTCATTAGCAGCTCTGTTATG
This sequence comes from Tuctoria greenei, assembly GCA_036927565.1. NCBI lineage: Eukaryota > Viridiplantae > Streptophyta > Magnoliopsida > Poales > Poaceae > Tuctoria > Tuctoria greenei. Next base: position 8,194,063 of record JAYESD010000005.1, read on the forward strand.
GGCTTGGCTATCTTGGAAAAATCCTTGATGAAACGACGGTAATATCCAGCCATTCCAAGAAAACTTCGGATCTCCTTTACATTCTGCGATGGTTCCCATTTCAATACGTCCCTCACCTTTCCTGGGTCAACTGATACTCCTCCTTCTGAGATGATATGACCCAAAAATGACACCTCTTTCAACCAAAACTGGCACTTGCTGAACTTGGCGTACAATTGATGCTCCCTAAATTTCTGCAATGTGAGCCTTAAATGTTCCTCATGTTCCTTCTCATCCTTCGAGTAGATCATAATGACATCATTGAACACCACCATAAACTTATCCAAGTACTCCATGAAGACCTTATTCATGAGGTACATAAAGTAGGCAGGTGCGTTGGTCAATCCAAAGGACATCACAATGTACTCATAAGATCCATACCGTGTCCTAAAAGTTGTCTTGGGTATGTCCGATGGTCTGATCTTAATTTGGAAGTATCCCAATCTTAAATCAATCTTGGAGAAGACACAAGCACTCTTCATCTGATCAAACAAATCTTCTATGAGTGGCAAGGTGTACTTGTTCTTGATGGTCACCTTATTGAGAGCTCGGTAATCCACACACATCCTTTGGGATCCATCCTTCTTGTCCACAAAAGGTACGGGCGCTCCACAAAGTGAAGAGCTTGGATGAATAAAACCTTTCTCTAGTTGCTCTTGAATTTGCTTCTTGAGCTCCGCTAACCCCTTAGGAGGCATCCTATATGGCCTTTTAGCTATAGGTGCAGTTCCAGGTATTAATTCAATAACAAATTCAATGTATCGATCAGGAGGCATACCTAACAACTCATCCGGGAACACATCCAAAAATTCATGTACCACTAGGATCTCCTCAATTGCAGCACCATCAAAGTGATTCAGCTCCAATTGCTTTGGCGCATGTTGAGACGCTTCGAATTCTATGGTGATCCCTTCCTCATTGGTCAGCTTCACCGTCTTTGTGGCACATTCAATGACTCCATTGTGATTCCTCAACCAGTCCATATCGAGTATAATGTCCAATCCTTGGGAATCCAAAACGATGAGGTTGGCAAAGAAGTCTACCCCCCCTATTCTAAGGCTTACTTTTGGACATACTATATTTGTCTTCGTCTCTCCTCCAGGAGATTTAACCAATAGAGTATACTTCATATGAGAGATAGTCAAACTATACTTGGCAACATACTTCGATGCAATGAATGAATGATATGCTCCAGAATCAAATAACATAGTCATTGGGTTGGAGTTTGCGAGAAACATACCAATGACCACGTCATCCGCTTGTTGAGCTTCCTCCGTAGAGACATGGTTCACATTGCCACGAGCAAAATTCTGTTGTCCACGATTGCCTTGTGCTGCTCCTCCATTCGTTCTTGGGTTCTGTCTTGGCGCATTGCTTCCTTAACCAAGGCCTAACTTAGGACATTGATGTGCAAAGTGTACTACTTCTCCACATGTATAGCACTTCCTAATTGCACCAGAGTTATTGGGACGAACTTGGTTCTGAACATTTGCACCAGGAAAGTTGCCACGAGGTGCAAAAGACATTGGAGGCCTAGGTGCTTGCATGGCAGGGCGTTGCTGCACAAACTGAGTTGGACGCAGTGCATAACCAGGGCGCTGTAGAGGAGCAGAAGAGTTGTAATAAGGCGCATTGGGTGGTGCAAAGCGAGGGTGCACATTACTTCCTTGATGCGGTCCTTGATATGGTGTCTTTCTCTTGTTATCTAACTCCATCTCACGGACCTTGTTCTCAACCACAATTGCTTTGTCCACAAGCTTCTGAAAGTTTGCATAATCACAATTCAGCAATTGTACCTGGATTTCATTGTTCAAGCCTCTCATGAACAAGTACTATTTCCGGTTGTCCTGGCTCACATCTTCAGGCGCGTACCTTGAAAGTTGAATGAACTTATTGAGATATTCACTCAGGCTTGATCTTTCTTGCCTCAAGTTTTCAAACTCTTGCCTCTTCAAGATCATAACACCCTCGGGCACATAATGATAATGGAAGCTCTCCTTGAATTCGGATCAAGTAATCCTCTCATGATTCTCATGGGTATTGCATAAAGAGTCCTACCAATCCGCAGCTGCTCCAACTAGTTGATGGGAATCGAATAACACCTTCTCCCGGTCACTGCATTGGACTATAGATAGCTTCTTCTCCACAGATTTGAGCCAGACATCGGCGTCCATAGGGTCGGCGACTTGAGCAAAAGTCAGCGGTCGGGTTCTCATGAACTCTCCCAATCGTTTATGAGGAGGTGGGGGTGGCGGTGGAGGCATGTGAGGCCGATTGTTGTTGTTGCCAACCTGTAGCTGTCCTATAGTCTGTATCATGGTCTGCATGAGCTGGTTTTGCATAGCTAACAGCTGCTCAAGGATGATAGCTCCTTGGGCAGGTCCTTGTCCATTGTTGTTCTGAGGTGCTCCATTAATTTCCTCCTCATCATTTACATCCTTCTGGTTGCAAGTCCTCACCATCTGAAGAAAGCAAGAGATACGAATTTAGAAAACATCCCCAACTATATGCATCAAGGGATATGAAACTAAACAACTACCTATACTAGCCTATATTGACATGGCAATGCTAAAGCTTCTCAAAATCCTCTATTAAGCACTCAACCAAACAATACATAGCAATCAGCACACCAAACAAAAACACATCGATTCCTGAGTGCTCCTATGTGCTCTAAAGTGTCCATTCTATCTAGGTTGCGTCCTACGGTCAACCTGTGGCTCTGATACCAATTTGTGATACCCAGTTCCAAAAATGGACCAAGTGAACGCATATATGTGCCCAGGACATTCAACACACATACACGAGTGCATTCACCAAAAGATATACAGAAAATTACCACAGAACAGGATTAATTAAGCACTTTTATTACAGAAATCAGAATATTCTCCAATACAAGCTCTATTGAATATTAATGACAAGTTTGAACTAATACAACAGAAATAAACTAATTAAGCAACTAAGCCAACTAAGCAAAAGGGATATATGGCACAACTTCAATCAACACCACAGACAAGCTGACGGCAGACACGACCTAGAACTCTGCATCACCATCGTTAAACTCCCAAATCTGACCTGCAACTGTTGGTGAGGGAATTGCAAGGGTGAGTACATGTCGTACTCAGCAAGTGTGGAAAGTATGACATGTAGCTGATAGAAATGACGAATATAATAATGGCTAAGTGCTGAAAAGTACATTAAAACATTTGAAAAGCAGTATGTTATATATGTGTGAAGTAAACCCATCATAAACTGTAATTATTAACATAGTACAAGTCCATATTTCATATCCATCGCCATTATACTAGATTTCACCATTACCATTAACCATATACAGTACCATAATTCAATTCATAACCATTACCAAACCATCCCAAATCTCAAGTTTCCTCTAATCATGTGAGGGCTCAGGTTGCTCATATCCGGGAGCACGACTATCATGATAGTTTTAAGACACACTTTGAAGAGGTTGCACCACTTTACCCACGTGTTTGTGATTTCATCACCTATTGGTGACTAAGGAATCTCAATTATGTCGTCTCACACTTCCGTTGGTGTGTGGTCAAGAGATCACAAAATAGCCTTTACAAATGGACTACTAGCATGTACGAACCCACTGAGGTTTCACTGGTGGCGATGTCTCCAACTGAGCACATCCTCAACCAAGGGCTCTCTCTTGTGCCATTCGGATCCCAAGGAGTCCCGCCAACCATATCCAACCCCAATCTGACTCCCCTTCTCCGGTGCGCCAAATGATCCACTCAATACTAGCAATACCCTAATTAATCAGCTACGCCGCACCCATACATGGCCTCGTGTTGGCACTGTAAATCCTAGATGGTCGCTCCACGAACCGGTTCTTAGATCTAAAGCAAGCAAACCACCATAACATTCATCTCATCCACATAACATGCTTGCTTAGATCACCCATTATCATATCATATTGACCAGTTCATATTAACCATAATCTCATTAATGCATAATTAAATGTATATTATTTTCCCATCCCAATTAATTAAGCGAAGCAAAGATAAAAAGCCCTTCCCGACTCTCTATCATGTATTTCAAGTGACAAGGGTGGTTAAACAAAGCTAGTAAACTTCCTATCATAGGATTCCCATCAAATTGACACAAGCATGCATTTTTGCAAATAAAATATTTATTTTAGAAACAGGATCAATATGTTCAAGGACACTTACCTTGCTCTTGGGCTTGATTTGGGTCAAAGTCTTCAAACTCCTGGTGCTGGAGGACCTCCGTGGCACTCTCTAGCGCAAATCCGTCTAATGCGCACAACGAACAAACAAGACAAGAATTACAATCAATAAGTGCACATATATTACTCAAAATTACATGACATGCATGATTAATGCAATTGTGAAGTAAAACTTGTTAATAAGTTGCTTTTAATGTTTAATAATCAATCACAATGGTTATTAACAAGTTTACATAGGTTTGGAATTGATTCAAATTAATTTAGAATTAATTCAGCAGGAAATAGTCAGCAAAATCGGACTAGTCCGTTATAGGGCCGGACTAGTCCACCCTTCGCAGAACCAGCAAATTAGGGTTTTCTAGATTGACGTGAATTTGGAGAATTGGGGTTGAATTCATGTGAGAAAGAGGAAATAGAAGGAATACCAGCTGTTTAGAACTCTAATGGATAAAGGGTTTTGGAGGCAACACTTGGATCTTGATGATCTAGGGTTGATGAAGAAACTTAAAGGTGAATTGGCGATGAAGAACGAAAACTCGATGGAGATCTTGATCCTCTTTCGTTTCCTCCTCTTATTCTTCTTGCTCGGGATCTCCTTCTCCCTCCTTGATGGCGGCTCTCCACAAACTAGGGCTTATGGTGTGATTCAATTGAGGCAAAAGATACAAAGTTGAGGGGTGGGGCTGTTTATATAGGGGTGAAGGCTAGGGTTTGATGAAATTCGAGTTTGGGGATGGTGGAGGCCGGTGTGGGATCCCACATGGGCTCCAAAAAGAGTTAGACATGACGTCCCTAGGCCCACTTAAGGTAAAATCCCAAAACAAGTCACTGAACAGAAGATCAACTCGGAATCGTGATTTATCTGACAGGTCCGCAAAAGGTCGGACTAGTCCGAAGATTGACAGAGGCGAAAATGGACAAGTCCGAACTATAGTCGGGCAAGTCCGAACTTAGTCAGAAGGAAACCAGAGAAGTCTGGCCAAAACCGGACAAGTCTAATTTTAGTCAGGGGAAAAACAGACAAGTCCGCTGGAATACCGGACAAGTCCAGGGACTTAGTAAATTTTCAATGAATTAGGATGACTGGACTAGTCCGCTATAGGTCGAACAAGTCCGAAACTGTACAGAGGGGAAAATAGACTAGTCCGCAGCAAAAACGGACATATCCGAGCGAGGCCAGGGAGAAATCAGACTAGTACGCACAAAAAATGGACTAGTCCGCACTTCTCAAAAATTTTGAGTACGTTTTGCTCTAAATTCATTTTAAACTTATTCCTTTTTATGTGGATTAATGTTAAACATGTATATGAACTTATACAATGCATGATGCATGAAAATGAGGGTGTTACATGTGGATGCAGCTGTACACGAACCTCGCGGCCTCGGCGGTGGGCGTGGTGGGAATGTTCGCGTCGGGGGAGTGGCAGATGATCTCGGGGGAGATGGAGTCATTCAAGAATGAGAGGGCGAGGTACATGCTGACGATGGTGTGCACGGCGGTGTCTTGGCACAGAGACGGGAGACGAGCTTGTCCTGATGTCGGCCACCACGACCCGTGTGCCGTGCTTTATGACCAGTCACGATGTGCACTCCCAGATCCCGCTTGCACCACCGGTGATCGTTTGCCGTGCCTCCTGTTGTTGCTTCCGCTCCTTGTGCAGAGGGAGGAGTGTGGCTCGCGGGGCGGAACGACAATGCGGGGCTGGACGGAGGGCGGCACAGGGCGGTGAGAGGAACGCGCAATCGCGGGGCGATACGGTGATGTGGGGTTGGGCGGAAGGTGGCACAGGCACAGGGCGGTGAGAGGAGCGTGGCTCACGGGGTGGGGCTGGGCGGAGGAGCAGAGAAGGGGTGTAGTGTGTCGCAGCGCGGAGAAAGGGCGGCTTGGCGAGAGGAGGCGGCCGCAGCAAGGAGGGAGGCGGCTGCAGCGATGTGAGAAACATGTAAGGATCCAAATTGCACAAAAAATTGAATTCTCTGAACTGAAGTGGACCAAGCATAGAAGCAGCGCCAGGGCATACCATGTGTAAGGGTGCTTGGAGGCATGGCTGGCATGCGAACAAACCATAACTGTGAAGAAGTAATACCAAAACAGAAAAGGGATGGGAGTTGAAGGACCATGACGAAAATTTACAGCTTTCGAAAGATGCATATGCATAAGTTGGCATCTTACTGTTCCCAAATCCCACAATGTAAAATATCTCTTCCTGATTATTTCACTCCCACCATTTAAAAATACAGGGCGCATTAGGATTCATAAAGTAAAACATCATAAATTTTTGACCAACAATTAATCAAGTTATGAGCATGTTAGCATACAGAACCATATATACTGAGTAAATATTAATATGTTATAGGAGAATTCAATGGGTAATATATAGTTTGAAATACTTTCTCAAATCCTAATGGGCCCTACAAAGGTAATGGAGGAACCACAAGAAGCATAGAACACAATGCCGGTTCAGCCATGTTTGGACATTGCTATAAAAAAATTACCAGAGGGGATCCAATCAACATAAAACCTTGGTTCTTTAACATAAGTTCCCTTTTCAGTGAAAAGGACTATTATGCAGGAACGTAGCCTGTAAACATAAGTTTCCTTTTCTACGGAAATGACAATTTGTCAGCTCATATAAGTAAAAACATAACACAATGAAATGTGTACTACAGGTTGACTGTAGGAACAAGGCATATAAGGTTTACTGGTAGCACCAATTCAGCAGTGAAATATGTGTTGTGAGCTCGCCGACGTGGCGCGGGTGGTCACCGCGCTCGCGGACGAGGGCAAGCTCGGAGAGGCAGACGACGAGGATGGGCTGCTGGTGCCGGCACTACTGGCGCGGCTCGCCGAATCGGGGAGCGCCGAGGTCAGGGTGAACGTCATAGCAGCGCTGCGCAAGGGGAAGCGGCGGCGGCGAGAAGCGGCGCAGGGGCACCCACGGTGGGGAGGGGGCGCCGGGAAGGGGGTGCTGGGGAGGAGGAGGAGATGCAAGGGGAGGCAACAACGAGAGGCGGCGCAGGGGCACCCACAGTGAGGAAGGGGCGCCGAGAAGGGGGTGCTAGGGAGGAGGAGGAGGGCGCACAAGGGGGGGGGGGGGGGGGGGCGGCACAATGGGAGACAGCAGCGGTGAGAGGAAGCGCATGGGAGGGGAGGGGGCGGCAGCGGCGAGAGGAGGCGCGGGGGAGGGGAGGGGGCGGTGGCGAGAGCCGACACAAGGGAGGGTGCCACTGGGGAGGGGCGACGGGAGGGAGCTACATGGGGAGGGGGCGAAGGGGAGAGGCGGCAGCGTACCTGGGAGGCGGAGAACGGTGGCGGCGACGATCTTCGGCGGCGGTGGCGGCTGTCGACAGCGGCTTAGCGCGGCGCGGCGGCGGTGGAGGCGGGCGCGCGGCGGCGGTGGAGGCGGGCGCGTCAGCGGCGAAGAGACGGACGGGAAATGAGTCAGCGGGGTGCGGGGTATACCTAAAAATTTGTTATCGACGACAGTCTAGGTTAACCATCGTCGATAAGCGACTATTGACGACGGTGTAATAGGGCCATCGTCGATTACGGCTCGGATGGACCCGGTTTCAGCCCATATTGAAGACGGGTCCTAATTGACGACGGTCCGCCGTCGTCATTAAGTAATTGACGACGGTACTAGGTCAAGCGTCGTCAATTACGATCTAATTGATGATGGTTAGATTTCCGTCGTCAGTTACTTAAAAGACGACTACTTCGTCGTCTATTATTCTGATCGTCTTTTATTGTCGTGATTCCTATAGTGAACACAAGAGTTTTATTTCTCTGATTTCAATTTTCAGACAGTGCTTTTATGGCTACAAGACGGCATTGGTAGTTGAAACTTAAGGGTCCATAGCTGGCTTGTAGTTTCGGACGCCAGTGAGGTTCTAGGCTCTTCCTCCGTGTTCATGGCTAATTTCATCCCTCTTATCTCTTTCAAAATAACCTTTTCGGCTGTTGAAAAGCGCCGAATTAATTACTTCGTCAGAAACAAACAGCAGAAGTTTTATTTTTTTGGGAAAATAAATGTTTGAATTTTGAGCGGCGTAGATGTGTGGCTGGTTTTGCCCCGCTAGCTCTTTGTTGTCACCGATGGCCTTTTTCACATTAAATTTGGGTTAGTAAATACGGCTTCGAATTCAATAGCATCGCAGCAGCAGTTGGACCTGCAACTTCGTCCGGGTACTACAGCATGCAGCTCGTGAATTATTAATGGAAGAAAACCACTCATATTTTTCCGATCAGTAACTTTTTTCACCACGCCACACTTGCATATTGGTTGAGTGCTACGCAATCTGGAACAGTATCAAGATACTATGCATGCATGTACGCGCCGTGAGCCCTCTTATTCCGGTCTAGTTGCGAAGTCACCAAGGTCTAGCAGTGACCTCTCGTCCATGCGGACAAGCAAGTACCATCTCTCATATAGGTTCTTATCAACCTAAAGCTAACCTGAACGAAGATGCTCAACGAGAGAACCTGTCGTCGTCACACTTGCCGCACATATTCGCCGCTCGCCGGCAGCTAGAACAGGCCTTTCATTTCCATCGAGAGCTGCAGAAGTGGAAACTAAGCTTGCTGTGGGGCAGCTAGCAGCATCGATCTGTTAGAAATCATGAGAGAGTCCAAAGATCAAATAGCCACTAAATTATCTCGAATTACATAGAGAAATCTGAATACAACATGAACATCAAGTGTTATCTCTCAAATAGCACAAGAACACTAATAATATCTTCTCTTCCATCTTTGTTGTTGCTTGACGATGCGGCCATCTAGCCAACAAGGCGAGGCCGCAAGAAGAACGACGACGAGAGGCGTTTTTCCCTTGTTCTTCTCTTGGTATCTTGATCGGATTCTGAGTGGGTTAGAGTGTTCAATTGTGTATGAGTGTATGCCCCTTAGCCACTTTGATCATACACATGACCCTCTTCTTATAGTTGACCAAGAGACACAAGAGGGGGCTTCCCACCCTTAGGAATTATTGAGTCTCCCGATCAGAGACTCAAAATTTGGTGGGTTGTGTCCTTTCAATTAGAACATATATCAATTTCGAGTTCAAACTGACAGTTACTGAAAAATCGGACTAGTCCGTATAGGGTCCGAACTAGTCCGGTTACCCTTACTGGACAATATCGTACTAGTCCTCTAAAGATCCGGACTAGTCTGGTTATCCTTATTGGACAACATTGGACTAGTCCGGTCTTAACTGGACTAGTCCGGTACTTCTAACATTCTCCCCCTTGAACTCGAATCTGAAACTTACCAATTTACTTAATACTAAACTTAGTGTCCATTTTCTTATGCTTGACATATAGGGCACAACACATCACAACAACCATTTACGTATTGTTGGACTCGAAGACCACAATACATCTCACACTTGAAAATGAACCTTACTCTTACTTGGCCCCTAAATATCCAGTGATCATAGGTTCTCCCTTAAACCCATGCCGGCTACGTGTTCACTGAACACGCTGGGTGGAAGACCTTTTGTTAGCGGATCCGCAAGCATACGCTTGGTACTTATATGCTCAAGACTTATGGTATGATCCTGGATTCGATCTTTCACAATATAAAACTTAATGTCGATGTGTTTGGCAGCACCACTCGACTTATTGTTGTGAGAGTAAAATACTGCGGGCTTATTATCGCAGTATAACTTAAGTGGTTTCTCAATGTTGTCGAACACTCTAAGACCGGGTAAAAATTTCTTAAGCCAAACAGCCTGCCCGGTGGCCTCATAACATGCATCAAACTCGACATGCATTGTGGACGATGCAGTGACAGTTTGTTTGGAGCTTTTCCACGAAATGGCTCCATTCGCGAGGGTGAATATATAACCTGACGTGGATTTCTTAGTATCCACACAACCCGCGAAATCTGAATCTGAATATCTCACTACTTCAAGTGGGTCTGACTTACTATACGTTAACATGAGGCCTTTCGTGCCTTGCACATATCTTAACGCTTTCTTAACTGTCTTCCAGAGATCAATCCCTGGATTGGCCTGATATCTGTCAAGCATTCCGGTCACATAAGTTAAGTCAGGGCGAGTACAAACTTGACATACACAAGGCTTCCGACAGCAGAAGCATATGGAACCGACTTCATTTGATCGATCTCATATTGGTTACTGGGATACTGAAAGTTCCCAAACTTATCGCCCTTGACAATCGGAGCAGGCGAAGGCTTACTCTTATGCATACTGTACTTTCTCGGTACATTCTCTAAGTATGATTTTTGTGATAAGCCTAATACCCCCTTATTTCTATCTCGATGAATTTCTATGCCCAATACATAGGATTCTTCACCAAGATCTTTCATATCAAAATTAGAGGACAAAAACTTCTTAGTTTCTGATAGTAGATTGACATCACTACTTGCAAGTAGTATATCATCTACATAAAGCACGAGGAATATAAATTTCCCGCTCTTAAACTTAGCATAAATGCAATTGTCCTCCTCATTTTCTTTAAACCCAAACTTTCTTATTGTCTCATCGAACTTGAGATACCACTTGCCTTGATGCTTGTTTAAGTCCATAAATGGACTTTCTTAAGTGGCATCCCATATGTTCTTTACCCTTAACAACAAAACTTTTCGGTTGTGTCATATAGACGTTCTCATATAGATCACCATTGAGAAACGCCATCTTTACATCCATCTGATGTAATTCTAAATTATAATGTGAAACTAATGTCATAATGATTCTGAACGAATCCTTACTTGAGACAGGTGAAAATGTCTCATTATAATCAATACCTTCTCTTTGAGTGAAGCCTTTTACAACAAGTCTGGCTTTAAACTTATCAATATTCCCTTTGGAGTCACGTTTAATTTTGTAGACCCATTTACATCCTACTGTTTTGGCTCCATTAGGAATCTCAACTAAATCCCAGACTTTGTTTGTTTCCATAGACCTCATTTCATCCTCCATGGCTTTACGCCATTCAGATGATTGAGGACTTCTCATAGCTTCTTCAAATGTGGTGGGATCACCCTCCATTTGAATTGTCTTACTCAAATAGATCTCATAATCGTCCGGAATGGCCGATTTTCTTTCTCGTTGAGATCTTCTTAATTGCACATTATCCTCATTTTGAGGTTGTTATTTCTCTTCATTATTAGTGACAACGGGCTGAAAATGCTCAACCTCTCTTAATAATTCCGTTGTCAATGGAGAACTAACAACAGGTGTTGAATCATTACCAATAGGCACTGATGATTCAACAGCAGTAGGTAATGAGAAATATGGTTCTTGAATCATAGGAGTGGGTACATAAACCCGCTTCTCTTTAAGATTAATTTCTCGTCTTACCGTACTCCCCCTGATCATGGCATCTTCTAAAAAGACGGTATGCCTTGTTTCTACAAACTTAGTATATCGTTCTGGACAATAGAAACGATATCCCTTACTCTTTTCTGTATAGCCAATAAAATGGAAACTTACTGTCTTAGAATCCAACTTATCAATGTTTGGGTTAAACAATTTTGCCTCAGCGGGACAGCCTCATATATGCATATAACTTAATGAGGGCTTACGTCCTGTCCACAACTCATACAGTGTTTTGGGCACCGACTTAGTAGTAACCCGATTTAGCACATGAATGACGGTTTTTAATGCCTCCATCCATAAGCTAACCGGCAAATCTGATTGACTTAACATGGATCTAACCATATCCATTAGCGTACGGTTGCGCCGTTCCGCTACTCCATTTTGCTGAGGCTCGCCCGGTGTGGAATACTGGGTGACTATGTCATTTTCCTGTAGAAACCGAGCAAACGGTCCAGGAACATGGCCATATGGGGTATGACGACCGTAGTACTCACCACCACGATCGGATCTTACCACTTTAATCTTAATATTGTGCTGATTTTCAACTTCAGCCTTAAATATCTTAAATTTATCCGATGCTTCAAAGTGTTCTTTAATTGGATAAATATATCCATAGCGAGAATAGTCATCCGTGAAGGTTATGAATGAATCAAAACCATCAACAGATACTACGGGAAAAGGACCACAAATGTCTGTATGGATTAATTCCAAAATTCCCGCACTACGTATGGCATTTTTCTTAATTTTCTTAACAAACTTTCCCTTAATGCAGTCTATGCATTCTTCTGAATCCGAAAAATCCAAATGGGGAAGAATCGATTGTGAAATCAATTGTTCAATTATCCTCCTCGAAATATGGCCCAAGCGACAATGCTATAATTTCGAAGACATTTCGGAATCGATTCTCTTACGCTTACCCTGATGTGAGGAAAACTGATTGTCGCTTACAACATTAACATCATCATGCATAGATAATAAGTATAGCATGCCTTGTCTTATGGCAACACCAACCATCTTATTATCATACTTAATTACATATCTGTCTTTGCCAAACTGGCAAACATAATCATCATCATCTAAGCATGACACTGAGATGAGATTTCTACTTAAAGAGGGTACATATAATACATCCTGAAGTGTAAATACAAAGTCATTTCTTAATACTAATGGATAATCTCCAATGGCTTTCACTTCAGTTTCATGGCCATCAGCAACTCTAATGGCCCTTTCCCCTCTTTCTAGGGTCCTCCTCATATTTAACCCCTGCAATGAATTGCAAATATGCACAGTGGCACCTGAGTCAATCCACCAAGAAGATGGTGTATAATCTAAAAGCAGGGATTCGTCAACAAAGGTCACAAAATCATTACCATTTTTGCAACACCATTTAAGGAAGCCAATGCAATCCTTCTGATGGTGACCTTTGTCTAAACAAAAGTGGCACTGATCTTTATCCACTTTCACATCCATATTGCAAGGATGGCTTTGTGGAAACTTACCCTTATCTTTATCATGGTGAGAAGAACCATGATACTTAAAAGATTGCTTAGAAGAATAATTCTTCTTAGTCTTACATATTCCCTTCACGTAATTAATAGCATCATAACCGTGAAGGGACTTAATCCTCTCTTCCTCCTGAACACAGATAGCCATGAGTTTTTCTATATTCCATAGTTCAGATTGAGAGTTGTAGTTGATGACAAAAGTCTCAAATTCCTTAGAAAGTGAGGCAATGATGAGATGCACAATGAACTCATCTTTAATCCCCAAATCCATAGGCTTAAGTTTTGCAGCCATATTTGTCATTCTTAAGATGTGCTCACGCACACCACCTCCATGATACTTTTCAGTAACAAACCTCTTGATAAGAGTTTTTACAGTGGCCTTAGAAGAACCAGTAAACTGATTCTCTATCCTTTGGAGGTATTCAACAACAGTTTCACATTCAGGGATTGCTCCCCGAATGGCCTCAGTGATAGTGCCCTTAATAACCATCAAACATTTCCTATTTGATTTCTTCCACTTATAACAATCAATGTCATAAGCCAATAACTCAGTAGTATATTCCTTTGTCCTCACGGCAAAGGCTTCTTGAGTTTCATCATCATTTCTTTCTGGTTCAACCGGTGCAACCGGATATGGAGTAGTGAGAGCCAAGTCTATCTCAGAGACTGCCAAAGCAATCTCCAACTTCTCTCGCCATCTCCCATAATTGCTTCCATTGAGTGGATCAATAGAAGCGATGAAACTCAGTGCTGAATTCGCATTGGAGGAACCTTCATAATAAAAAAACCAAAATCAAGAAGAATGCATAGATGTTAACCACAAGAAAATGATGAGTTTTATCTTTCACTTTGGTTACTCGATCAAAACTCAACATTTGAGAATAACTGAAAATCAATATAGTAATTTATCTTTCGCTTTGGTTACTCGACCAAATTACTATGTTCTTACAAAAAGAATGTCATTAATGCCTTTCGCTTTGGTTACTTGGCCAATAATGACATTAAAACTGAACATTGAAGAACAACTGAAATACATAGTAATTTATCTTTCGCTTTAGTTACTCGACCAAATTACTATGTACTTAGAAAGGAAAATTTCATTAATGCCTTTCGCTTTGGTTACTTGGCCAATAATGACATTAATATAACTTAAAATCATGACAATTTTATTTTTCACTTTGGTTACTCAATAGAATTCCATGCAATTTAAATTAAAATAGCAATTTATCTTTCGTTTTGGTTACTCGACCAAATTGCTATGACAATAAACTTAATTCACAGTGGAAGCTTATTAAATAAGCAAACTTAATTGTATAGCACGGACTAGTCCGCACATGGTCGGACTAGTCCGAACTCATACAGTATGGAAACCAGATATAGTCCGGTCCATACGCCAGACAAGTCCGGTACTGATCTAAAAACATTTGATCTGTTCTTTATTGAACTTTTTGAGTTTGGTCCGTACTATTCTGGACTAGTACAACCAACCCCGGAAAAGTTTCATATAAAAAACTGGAAAAATATCGAAATACCCAAAAGGAAATCTTAATCTTACCATCTTACCAAATCAACTTAATTTTCACAATGGATTTCAATCCAAAGTGTTTAATTGATTTTTCAATCAGATGAATGCGTCAAAACGCCCTGATCCGAAAAACCTAACCACTTAATTGTGACACACCGGACTAGTCCGGCTCTTAGCTCAGACAAGTCCGGATCTTCAAAACTTTTAGCGAAAAACTTCGATCAAAACTCAATTCGAAATGATTAGTGGTCTAAACGGCTCTGATACCATTGTTAGAAATCATGAGGGAGCCCAAAGATCAAATAGCCACTAAATCATCTCGAATTACATGGAGAAATCCGAATACAACATGAATACCAAGTGCTATCTCTCAAGTAGCACAAGAATACTAATAATACCTTTTCCTCCATCTTTGTTATTGCTTGACGATGCGGCCATCTAGCCAACAAGGCGAGGCCGCAAGAAGAACGACGACGAGAGGTGTTTCCCCTTGTCCTTCTCTTGGTATCTTGATCAGATTCTGAGTGGGTTAGAGTGTTCAAGTGTGTATGAGTGTATGCCCCTTAGTCACTTTGATCATACACATGATCCTCTTCTTATAGTTGACCAAGAGACACAAGAGGGGGCCTCCCACCCTTAGGAATTATTGAGTCTCCCGATCAGAGACTCAATTTGGTGTGTTGTGTCCTTTCAATTAGAACACATGTCAAGTTACTGAAAAATCGGACTAGTCCGTATAGGGTCCGGACTAGTCCGGTTATCCTTACTGGACAATATCGGACTAGTCCTCTAAAAATCCGGACTAGTCTGGTTATCCTTACTGGACAACATCAGACTAGTGCGGTCTGTACTTCCAACACGATCGGCATGCGAAGTCCGAGCTGCACACTCGCGTCGGCTACGATACACACTTTGCCAACGCTAGCTAGCTGGCGATCGAGCTCAGATCGCCTTCTCTCCCACCTAACGGCGGGAAGCCAAACAAGCTCTCATCAGTCATCATGACTCGCGCGCTGCTTGTTAGTGACACTGCTTTTGGACGAATTTGACGTGGGAGCTGAGAGCCTGAGACCATGCACCTGACCACCGTACGCGTCAAGCCTCCGATCGAATACACGGCTTGCCGACAAGCTCACCTGAAACGCAATACACATACGTTGATTTGCTGATTGGTTTGGTTACGTACGTACGCATCCGAGCAAGAGGTTAATAATGCGCTGCGTGATGCCACGTTCGTTTCTGTCAAATATCACATTGTCGTGTGTTCGTGTGTATAGTATGCCTGGCCTGGCCAGTCTCGCGTCTACGTTGGCGACCCTTCACGTGGTTTTGATCGTTTCAATCCAGAGTCTCACAGAATAGCAACGGCCTCTTCGTTCACCACATGGACAGGACACACACCTTTTTATTGCAGGCAGTCGTTCATGCAGGCATGATTGCGCGCGCATTTTGGCCTTATACTGACGCGTGCGTGTGGAGTGGTTTCTATATGAACCTGTACGTATCGATTTTTTGTACTATAGCATCTTAATTTTCTCTGAACTAACCAAGTTTAGGTATGGAAGTTCTGCCTGAAGTTCTGGCTTGCATTTAATTTGGAGGGCTCCAGCACGAGCGAACGGGGATCCGGCCGGGACCAACCTGGATTAATTGGCTATTCTCACGGTCAAAACCAAGCCCGTCTGTTGATATTGCACCCCGTTTGACTTCTGAGATTTTTTTTATTTCTTCAGACTTTGGGTGCTGATCAGTAAGACTACCGTACCCCTGAGTGACGCCGGTCCTGACTTTATTGTCTTGACACGAACAGGCTCTTGTGAATATTCATCCGCTCTGCATACCTTATGCAATTTGAAGGGAGCTATCGGTCCATCTTCCCGCATGCCATCTGGTCGGTCTGGGCACCTCCAAGACTCAAATGCTTTCTCTGGCTCCTACTCCTAAGTAGAATTTGGACAGCTGACCGCCTTCAGCACCGAGGTTGGCTGAACAACTATTTCTACGCGTTGTGTCGCAGAAGCTTAGAATCTGATTATCATCTATTCTATGAGTGCCCCGTCGCCAGGGTCATTTGGTCCCAAGTCAGCGTCTGGGTTGATGACAGCCGCTTGCGTCCCCAGAATTGATGTCCCAGTTTCTCGCCGCAGGATTGGTTCTTGCACCTCTCGGCTTCCTCTTGCGCAACACGCTCGAAGGCCCTTCAGTCTGTTTCCGCGGCAGTTATATAGTTCATTTGAAAAGGACGCATCGTGCGCACCTTCTAAAAGGAGGAGCTTCCTGCAGTAGTTCTCCTCAAGGACATTAAAAAGGAATTGCGGTTCTGGATGTTGGCCGGTTGCAAATCTCTGTATTTTGTCTTTCATCCCCTTTGCCATCCGTGTTGTAATTTTCTTTTCTCTTAATTCTTGTTTTTTTGCTGTATTGTATATGTATTGCGACTTCTTCTTATAACGGAATGCCATTCTAGCTTTCAAAAAAAACCAAGCCCGTGCAGTGTCTGTTCTTCCTCTACCCTCGACCTGCCACGAAGTAGCTCATGGAATCGTTGACCTGGAAATAATCGTTTGGTGTTTGGCCACCCGTACCTACGCATGCACGCTACTCCGACTCAGCACTCGAATGCGACACCACAGGCTGTCGCTTCGAAGATCAGGAGATAAGGTTGTTAGGAAAAAGGGGACACAGGATTTAACGTGGAAAAAACTCCTCCAAGGTGGAGGAGAAAAAAACCACGGGAAACAGATCTATTATTAGGATTGAAGTACAAGTACAGGGGTGGCCTATATTTGTAGGCATGGGCATACAAAAGAGGTAGAGTCATATCCCAACAAATCTCCCCCTGACTCTAAATCTATAGAAAACTGTCTCCCAAACACCACTAGGGTGCTAAGCTCCACGAATGCCTACCAAGTCAAGACAATGCTTGAACTTGGTATTAGATAATGGCTTTATAAGCATGTCTGCGGGATTTGCATCTGTATGTATCTTTTCAACCACAATCTTGCCTTCTGCGACAACATCACGAATGAAATGATACTTGATATCAATGTGCTTGGTCTTGAATTGATACATGTCATTCTTGGTCAAACAAATAGCACTATGACTGTCACAATTAACCTTTTATGACATCCTGAGGAACACCGAGTTCAGAAACAAGACCACGCATCCAAATAGCTTCTTTAACATCTTCAATAGCAGCAACATCCTAAACTTCAGTAGTAGAGAGAGCAGTTATAGATTAAAGGGAAGCCTTCCAACTCACCGCAGAACCACATAAAGAAAATACATAGCCAGAGATGGAGCGTCTTTTATCAAGATCACCGGCATAATCAGAACCAACAAATCCAATAACATCATTTGACTTCACTGAATTCTTGTCATATAATAATCCAAAGTTAGAAGTACCTTTCAAATAACGAAGAATCCACTTCACTATATTCCAATGTTCTTTGTCTGGATTATGCATAAATCTGCTAACCATACTAACAGCATGAGCCAAATCGGGTCTTGTATAGATCATAGCATACATGAGATTTCCAACAGCACCAGAATATGGAATACGAGACATTTACTCTCTATCTTCTTCATTATCAGGACCACTACAGGAATCTCGACGATTTGCGACGGCCACGGCCGTCGCAAATAAGCAAAATGCCGTCGCAAATAAGCGATTTGCGATGGCTTTCTTTATTTGCGACGGCCACCGTCGCAAATAAGCTTAATTGCGACGCTAGGAAGGGTCGTCGCAAGTTATTACCTCGGTTCGGTGGTCCCCGCAACCTTATTTGCGACGGCAGTGCCGTCGCAATTAAAGCTTATTTGCGACGGTCGGGCTATCGCAATTAAGTGCCTCTATTTGCGACGGCCCGGCCGTCACAAATAAGTCCAGTGGGCTGGGCCCACGGGTCCTCCTCCGGGACCCACATAGCTATTTGTGACGGCCCGGGCGTCGCAATTAAACCTTATTTGCGACGGCCTGGCCGTCGCAAATAGCAGTGGCCTAATTGCGACGGCCTGGTACCTTATTTGCGACAGTACTGTATAAAAAGCCGTCGCAAATAAGGTTTTTTACTTTTTTAAAAAACAGAAAAAACTACCCGGCTCGATGGTCAGAATCACAGAACAGATTCAATACACACAGTATATACACATAGCAAAGATCATCATCACAGAGCAAACATCATCACAATCACAAACTAATAAATTTCAATACATCTCACATCGTCATCAACAAAGCAAACAAAAGGACTCACTCGCCCATCTGACCTCCGTAGCCACCTCTGAAGTTGAAGTCGTCATCGCGCCTCATTCCAGGCGGCGGTAGCGACGGCGACGGCGTTTGTGCAGCCGTCGCGGATTCCTGCAATTAATGAAACTTAGAGTTAGAATATAAATGCATCAACATCTCTCTCCCTCCCTTCCTCTCCCTCTATCTTCATCTAGATCCCCTCTCTTCCTCTCTTTTCATTTCTCTCTTTGTCTCTCACTCTATCTTTCTCTCTCACTCTATCTCTCTATTGCTATCATTTTCCCTCTATCTTCCTCCCTCTATCTCCATCTACATCTCCCTCCCTATATCTTCCCCTCTCTCTATCTCTATCTACATCTTACTCTCTCTCTTCATTCCTATCCTACTCTATCTATCTTTCACTCTTTCTTCTGTCTCTCTTTCTTCTATCTCTATCATTATTCTATCTCAATCATTTTCTTCTATCTAACTATCTCTCTCTTTCATCTATCTCAATCTTATTATGCTGGAGAAGAAGGATTACATAGAAACTTACCTGACCCGCTGAAGAAGGATCGCCTGGAAGGACCGGTGGTAGTACCGGTAGCTGGATTCCCAGACCTTGCGCCCGAGCCATAGCATGTCATTGCAAACATTAAATGCTACCTATTAGTAAGTCATTTACGCTGAATTAATAAGAATTTTAGTTTTTATTTTGTTACCTCCATTGCTTCCCGCATCTGCGCCAACGCTGCTGCCTGGGTTTGGATCGTGGCCTCCATCGCGATCCTTTGGCGTTTTGCCTCCCTCCTTTCCTCCTCATGTCGTCTTTTGTTTTCTTCTACAGTTTCTTGGAGGGGCTGCATCTCAATGTACCTCTGCGATACGCGACGACCTCCCGTGCCCACCGACGAAGCCTGCGAGGAGCTGCCTCTCGCAGGTCTCCCCGCCCTCGAGTCGACAACTCCGTTGAATATGGCGAGCCTATAAAAAAGAGAGTCAGTAATATGAAATTGAAATATCTTGAATACTTTGAATTGAAAACGATAAAATGACTTGTAAACTCACCTTCCGTGTGCTTTTCCACCACCGGTTGCATACGCGCCTTGAGGATCGATCGGTTGACGTTCCCAATCGAAATCCTCGCCGCGTATCTTCCTAGCCTCCTCCCTGTACTTAGCCTGCAAAACAAGAAAATCGTGTAAGTTCAACAATCTATATAATTATATTTAATATGAATGATTTCTAAACTTACCAACCGCTCGGCTGCAGCCTGACTGCACCCCGTCGGCTGAGAAGGGTCCCTGTGACCTCTCTTCCAGACCTCAGCAGGGGTGGGCGGCACTCCCGTCTCGCGCTCCTGTCAATACGTGTTAGTACGAACAATATATTATTAATATATAAACATAAGTTACACACACTTACTATGAGTGGTTATCTTGCCTGTGCATGCTCTTCCCCTCGACCTCTCTGCAGTCTCGAGCCTTCTCAGACTTAGCTTTAAACTCATCGCTAGCCCAGTAGCGACAAAGGGCCCGAAATGCATCGGTCCGACCCTGCAACCAGCTCACGTGGCCCTGCACATAGTTGGAAGTCGTTAAAAATACCATCGAGGCAATTATCAGAAAAAATACTTACTACAGTCCACGTACCTGCGCGTACTCCTCCTCCGTCAGGTGCCTCTCGCTCTCTTGCCGGAAGTGTAACACGTGCTGCTGGTTCTCCTTCAAGTGCTCATTAATAATTTGAACACGAGCGTTCGACAACGCTTGTCGAAGCGCCTTGGCAGCGTTGAAGTGAAACACTCGCCTCGCATCCTCAAACAGGCGACGGTCGTTCGGGTCCTCTAAAGTATATCTTGCCTGCGATAAAGAATATATTGAAGAGATGTTCACTAAAAGAGTTTAAGAGTTGTAACTTAGAAACTTTTTTAACATACTTACCATAAAATCGGCCCATACGGCCTCCTGAAGGTTGTCGTGCTTCTGGTGATGGACGCGTGCATAGTCCTCCCACGAAAGAGCGAGCACCCCGTCGATGACCCCGGGATAGTGCAAATGCACTATGGACCCGAGGACACCGTTCACCGGTCTGTGGTGTCTCTCACCGGTGAAAGACGTGTCGTCCCAAGCCCTGTAAGATATTTATTCATTCATTACTTAAGTAAACAAAAGAAACTAAAATTGAACACGATAATTTTTATTACCTGTCTCCGACTGGACGAATCACGATCCTTTGTGAACTCTGTGAACAATAGGGTTACGCCACCGAAATCTCGTCCAAATCCGGACCCGCGTCTCATCACAAGCCACGCCCCCTCAGTCACCCCGAGGCTGTCCAAAAAGGGACAATTCCGAACCTGCACGTCTCACATGTCAATGGCATGTGAGACGTGTCGATCCGAAATGAGTAATACATTGCTATAGGTTACGTTGCTCATTTTCATTTTCAGGTCATTTAAGAGAGAGGAAAGAACTAGATAAAGAGTGAGAGGAAAGTTGGTCTCAGATGACAATTCCACATCCATTTCCACCGTCCACGCAATCGCGGGTCATTAACGTCCTTACCAACCCGTTCGCTTCCATGTCGCCTTGACTACTATGGTCTACACGACACGATCACACTTATTGCGTGTCGTGCCCTTCCGGGTTGGTCCAAGCCGGCCCAAAACCCCTTTATTTATATATATTAAGTAGTCACTCAAAAACATTATCTGAATGCACTAAAGTCCAAACATACACTAAACAGAATAGAAAAAACTATTAATTCTAAACACTAACGCAATCAAAAGAACAAGAGAAAAAATTATTAATTCTAGTAACCTGCATAATAAACATATTTACCAAAGCATGACAATTTGTATCAAATTAGGATCTAATTCTCCGACTCAACCCGACCAATATCTGGACTAAACCCAAACCCAATCCATTTTTTATGTATCAATCAACCCGGCCCAGTCTGTAAAATTAACATACAAAACTAAACAACCCAACCCACACCTACTTTTGAGCCCAACCCAAACCGATATGTTTTCAATAACCCAGATCGCCACCGTTGCGCCGCGCTGGCGGCACGGTGCCACCGGGACGCGTGCCGGCGGCTGGCGCAGCACGTGGAGCTCGTCGGCGGCCTGCTGCGGGACCTGGAGCTTTCCGAGATTATGCGGCGGGAGGCCACGCGGCGGCCGCTCGAATAGCTTGGGGGTGCGCTGCGGCGCTGCTACGCGCTCATCAAGGCGTGCCAGGACTGCAGCGGTTTCCTCCCTCGCGTGCTCCTCGGTGTCCGGATGGCCGAAGAGCTCCGCGATGCGGAGCAGGAGATCGACATGTTTATCCGAATCATCCCACTTATCGCTCTCGTCGACACTACTCATGATCGCCCGGCCAGGGTACGCATTTTTTGAGCTTAATTGTTGATTAGTACTCATAATCTTTAGGATTCACCCTAAAAAGTAGGAACTATCGTGTGCAAATTTGGTAACAGCAAATGCATGTGCAAATTGAACCCTGTAATATGAAATCATTCTAGCGCCAAACTCATTGGGATATACTGTACTGGCCAACACACTTATAGTTGGTCGAGGTCCGATCGAATTCATGACCTAATAGGCTAAGCTCCATTTCACAACATTAATTTCGGCACATATTTTGTGAATTTCGTATGCTATACCAGCTATTCTAGGCTACTATAGCTAATTGCTGCTACCTCTGTTAACAAAATTGCTAGCTAGATCTGAAAAAAGAAGAGTAACACAGATTAGCACGGATTAGCACGGACCTCAGTGGCGCTGGAGGCGTCGGGGGCCGGGGGCGCAGCGGGGGCGCGGCGGTTTGGGCCGGCAGGGCCGGCGGCGGCGACGCCGGGGGTGCGGCGGGCCGGGGCGGCGGGGGCACGGCGGGCCGGGGCGGCGGGGGCGCGGCGAGCCGAGGCCGGGGGCGCCACGGACCGGGGGCGACGGCGGGGCGGCGACAACAGGGCGGCGGGCCGGCGGCGGCGAGACGACGACGGGCAGGCGGCGGGGTCTGGTGATGAGTTGTGAGTGGACGAGAACGAAGGGTCGGGTTGGGATAAAGACCCTTATTTGCGACGGCCCGCTAAATTGCGACGGCCCGACCATATGGCCGTCACAATTAATGTTACTTGTGATGGCCCTTTTTGCAGCCGTCGCAAATAAACACTTATTTGCGACGGCTACCTTAGTTGCGACGGTACTAGGGTTGGCCGTCGCAAATAAGTTGTTATTTGCGACGGCACTGGGGCTGGCCGTCGCAAATAAGCTATTATTTGCGACGGTCATGTTATTTGCGACGGCCAGAGGCGGGCCGTCGCAATTTATTCTATTTGCGACGGCTGGCCGTCGCAAATAAATATAGCCATCACAAATGATCGCTTTTCCTGTAGTGGACATTGCAAAGATGACAACTTAAAATGTGAAGCAAACGGTGTAGGAACGGATTTGCAATTATTGAGATTGTACCTTTCAAGCACTTTCTCAATGTAACTTTTCTGAGATAGAAATAGAGTACCAAGACGAAGGTTACGTTTAATTTCCATCCCAAGAATCTTTTTAGCTGGTTCAAGATCTTTCATATCAAATTCATCACTAAGTTGAGCCTTCAATTCATCAATTAGTGATTTTTCATGAGAAGCAATAAGCATATCATCAACATAGAGCAGTAAATACATGAAAGATCCATTGGAGAACTGCTTCAAGTAAATGCAATGATCATAGTTGCTTCTAGAATAACCATGTGCAAGCATAAACGAGTTAAACCTTTTATACCACTGCCTAGGAGCTTGTTTCAAACCATAAAGAGATTTCTTCAAGTGACATACTAAGTGCTCTTGTCCAGGAGCAGAGAAACCCTCAGGTTGTGTCATATAAATCTCCTCATCTAAATCTCTATGACGAAAAACAGTTTTGACATCAAGTTGCTCTAGCTCCAAATCAAACATAGCAAGCATAACTCGAATAGAAGAGTGACGAACAACAGGAGAGAAAACCTCATTAAAATCAATACCTTCCTTTTGTTCAAAACATCTCACAACTAGACGATCTTTAAATCTTGATGGTTCAACTCCAGGTACACCCTCCTTCTTTTTATAAATCCACTTGCACTTTAAAGGTCTTTTACCTACAGGAAGCTCAACCAAATACCATGTAGAATTCTTTTGAAGGCTCTCAAATTCATCATTCATAGCAACTAACCATTGGGATGAATTAGCACATGAGATAGCTTCCGAATAAGAAGAAGGTTCAAATGCATCATTAGTATCTTGAGCAATAATGAAAGCATAATGAGCCATACTATCAGTGTCATGATATCGTTGTGGCAAAATGATATTCCTTCTAGGTCTATCAATTGCAATACTGTGATTATCAATAACAGGAGGTGCAGGAGTAGAAACTGACTGTGTAGTAGAAGAAGCAACAGAATCATCATTAACAGGTACATCTACCTCAAGATTCTGAACAGTAGTTTCAGGTATAGGTGTAGATGACGAACCAGTAGTAATAACTTCAGCAGATTTAAATGTACTTTCATTGAAAGTAACATCACGACTGACAATCACCTTTCTAGAATCTGGACAATATACACGATATCCTTTGACACCATAACCATAGCCAACAAAAATGCATTTTTGAGCTCTTGGCATAAGCTTTCCATTGTTAACATGAGCATAAGCGGTGCAACCAAAAATCTTAAGGTTGGAATAATCAACAGGTTTACCTGTCCATACTTCTTCCGGAATTTTGAAATCAATCGCTGAATTAGGATCACGACTAATCAAATAACATGCTGTAGAAGCAGTTTCAGCCCATAAAAATTGCTTTTCCCATAAACCTGCATTTGAAAGCATACAACGGGACCTTTCCAGAATAGTACGATTCATTCTTTCTGCAACACCATTTTACTGAGGAGTACCTGGAACAATTCTATGTCTAGCAATACCATGATCAGCACAGAATGAATCAAACTCACCACTGCAAAATTCCAATCCATTATTGGTCCTTAATTTCTTGATTTTTCTGTCAGTCTGATTTTCAACTAAAGCTTTTCACAAATTGAACGTAGGAAAAGCTTCATTTTTATGCTTTAAGAAATAAACCCAAACTTTGCAAGAAAAATCATCAATAAACGTGATCATATACTCACGACCTCCCATTGAACAATGAGAAGCAGGACCCTAAAGATCAGAATGAATATAATCAAGTATTCCTTTAGTGCAATGAGTTGATAAAGAGAAATTGACCCTCTTTTGTTTACCAAGAACACAATGTTCACAAAATTCTAATTTACCAATATCGTCCAAATAACCTCTCTTATGCAAGAGATGCATACCTTTTTCACTCATATGACCAAGTCGCATATGCCATAGCTTCGTGTTTAATGTGTTGGATGCAATAGAAACAGTTGCAGTACCTGTAAGTGTGGATCCTTGCAAGTAATAGGGATTATTTATAAGATTTGCTTTTAAAACCACACGGTTACCTTGAGAGACCTTAAGAACACCATTATCAGCAGAAAATTTGAATCCCATTGCTTCTAAAGTGCCCAAAGAAATAAGGTTTCTCTTCATTTTTGGAACATAACAAACATTGGTAAGGGTCTTGAAAGTGCCATCATGAACTTTAATTTGAACAGAACTAATTCCAATAATTTCAAGTGAAGATTCATCACCAATAATAACATCACCATTATGAATATTAGAATAATTAGAAAACCACTCTCTATGCGAGCAAATGTGAAAAGACCAAGCCAAATCAAGAACCCAAGACATACACTTTTCAACATTTGAGGTGACCATAAGTGACTCCCCACTATCCAAATTCTCAGCAATACTAGCTTCAACAGAAGATTTATCCAACTCTTTCTTTTTCTTTTCTTTCTTCCTTATTTTTCAACTTAAAACATTGAGAGATCTCATGATTATCAGCTTTACAATATCGGCAAAAAGTGTTGGATTTACGACTCCTAGACTTAGATCTTGATTTACTAGAATTGTCCGCTTGTGAGTTCGACCTCGAACAATAAGACCCTCACCCTTTGACTCAGAACGAGAATCAGTATCAAATTTCTCCTTAGACAACAAATTTGACTTAACATTCTCAAAACTGAGTGATGTATTATTTCCATAAAGCATTCTTTAAAATGCTTAAATGAAACGGGCAAAGAAACAACCAACAAAATTGCCTTATCCTCATCATCAATTTTCACATCTAAACTTGCAAGATCAACACAAATTGAATTAAATTCGGCAAGATGTGATTGGATAGAGGTACCTTCCGCCATGCGAATGGTGTACAGACATTCCTTAAGACGGAGCTTATTTGCAAGACTTTTAGTCATATAAAGCTCCTCCAATTTCTTCCACAATTCTACGGCTAATTTTGCGTTCAAGACTTCACGCAAAACATCTGTAGACAAACTGAGCTGCAAGGCGGACAAAGCTTTTTCATCAAGTTCCTCCTATTTATCAGCTGACATATTGTTAGGTTTATCATTTAAAGCCTTGCGCATGCCCAACTGAGTAAGAACGTCCTTCATCTGAACCTGCCATATGGAGAAGCTAATTTTTCCATCAAATTTCAGAATATCCAATTTAGTAGACATGACGTGCAGCAAATATCAGATATAAAATAAAAATCTGGTAGACTTCTCGTGTGAACGTAGCAAAGATAAGACTCAAGACAATAACCCGTGTAGGTTTCTGTGTGCGTATAGCAAATATCACCACTTTTTCTTTACTTCCTGGTAACCTTCACGTGAGGCAACTTGATGAGGAATCCAATCTCGATCTTTGAGACTTGACCGCTGATGCAAAAACCGAAAGGAACAAGAAAAAACCAGCACGGAAAACGGAGAAGTGAGTACGAACACTTTCCCTGCGGAGCAGCCCGTGCTGCGATTGATCATCTTTGATTTGTTTGTGGTGGCAGAATCACATAGAGGCAAAAGCAACACCGTGCGAGGCTCTGCGGCGGTTGAGGCAGAGTGATCTACCGGACGCGCAGAGGAGGCCGCAGAATAAAGATCTGCACGCGGCGACAGCGGCGGCCGAAGCGATCCACGCGTGGATGAAGCCTGGCGGCGGCGGCGCGAGGAAAAATAGATCTGATCGCACAGCTCTGTATACCACTTGTTAGGAAAAAGGGGACACAAGATTTAACGTGGAAAAAACTCCCCGAAAGTGGAGGAAAAAAACCACGGGAAACAAATCTATTATTAGGGTTGAAGTACAAGTACAGGGGTGGCTTATATTTATAGGCGTGTGCATATAAAAGAGGTTGAGTCATATCCAAACAGAGGTTGCTAGGAAGACGGTGTACTGCAGTCAACTCACAGGGTTCGTTGATTCAGCTCGCTCAGACCTACCAAATTGGAGGGAATAGAATGATTTCATTAGATTGACAGGAGTTTACATATATGATTCAATACTTGGAGGCCAAGAAGCCTATCCCGAAATGACTAAAATACCGCTACACATAAACTGTCTAACACTCACGGTTAAATCCAAGCACGTGCCTGTTCTTGTTCTTCCGCTGTCCTCGACTACCTGGACATAGCTCGTGGAATCATTGACCTGGAAATATATAGTACGCGTTTGGTGTTTGGCCACACGTACCTACGCATGCGTCAATCGGTAACGCCACAGTGGCTTCTTGATCGAAATTTAAATGTCGATAAAAAGCTGGCAGTTTAACAGTTTATGCATAGTAGGTACCTGTAGCCTTATTCTCACCTTTAACATGTTTTATATATAATACACGATTAATCTGCTCTTGAGGTTCTTCCGGGAGTCATTCATTCAGGACCAAGTTTCATTCTTGCATCAATAGAATTCGTTCCATAGAAAATGAATTGCAGACAGTGAAACTCCTTAATTATATATGCTGCTTAGATTATATGGCTAGTAGCTACAAGACAGCACTTGGTAGTTGACACTTAGGACTCCATAGCTAACACGTGAAGGTTCTAGGTTCTTCCTCGACGTACCTGGCTAATTTCATCTCTCTTATCTCTGTCAGAATTACCTTTCTCGGCAGTTCAAAAGCACCGGATCAATTACTTCAGAAACAAAGAACAGGAGAGGTCTGAACTTTGGCCTCCGATCCGTACGTATATATGTGGCTGGTTTTGCCCAGCTTTTCATTGTCACATATGGCCTTTTTCATCGTTTTTCTTCGTTGGAAATACGGTTTTTTGCAGTTCAATCTTTTTAGCTGGAATCCGCCGGACATTGTTGCATATCGTAAAATTACTACATCCAGCTCAAGAGTTATATAATGGTTTTGGTAAAGTGTCGATAGTAGAATGCGACACACATATTTGACATGTATACCGGGGGCAGAAATGCAGATAATCGTGTGCAACAGTACATGAGGCACTACAGCCGTCAATAAGGTGTCAACCATATGAGCGTCGGTTGTGTATAGAAACCGGCATCCATACATTAAAAGTATCGGTTGACCGACGCTCTTAGCCGACGAAATCTTGTGGACGCCTTTAACTAATAAGTGCTTCGGAGCCGACGCTGTTATTCTTTATAAGATCGGTTTAAGAGAACCAACACTTTAAAGTTATATGTGTCAGCTAGAAAAGGCCCGACGCCTCTAAAACTGTAACAGCGTCGGATAGAATAGACCCGACACACATATTCACTTTTTAATAAAAACTGTCAGAACGGCAGTACCTGGACTCTCGGTCCTGTCCTCACCGCGGAAGAAACTATTCACGAGAACATTGAACATCAATTTGCTCAACACAAGACAGATGAATACAAGAACACAAGTGGACATAATATCTCAGTATTATCAATTCACAAGTGGACATAATATCCTAGTATTATCAATTCACGAGAACACAAGAACACAAAACAACACAAGAACACGCAAGGCGCGCCGCACCGAGAGCAGACGCCGTGCCGAGTACGGGTGGGCATTCGGTTAACCGGAGAAATTCGGTTTGGTTTTCGTTTTTTTTTAATTTCGGTTTTTGAGAAATGAGAACCGAAATATAATATAAAAAATCTAAAACCGGTCCATCGATTAACCGTGAATTTCGGTTCGGTTTCCAGTTAACCGAGGAAAAACCGAGTTTCTTCTAGATCTAGTATCGGACTACAGGCAGGGGCGGCTGAGGACGTCCGGAAGTCTTCGGTTGGCGGCGGCGCGAGGCGGCCACGACCGGCGGCGGGAGACGAAGCAAGGCAGTAGGATGGGGCGGTGTTGTGGGAGTCTCAGGGCGATGTGGCGGAGGGCGGGAGGCACGGTGCAGCACCGCTCTCGAGGCGAGGTGGCGAAGGGCGGGGGCGCGGTCCGGCGCCGCTCTCGGGTCGAGGCGGAGGAGGGCGGGGGCGTGGTGCGGCGCGGCTCTCGGGGCGAGTCCGCGAAGAGCGGGGGCGCGATACGGCGCCGCTCTCGGGGCGAGTAGGCGAAGGGCGGGGGCGCGGTCCAGCTCCGCTGTCGGGGCCAGGCAGCGGAGGGTGGGGGCGCGCTCGCAGAGAGCATTGTGGGAATGAGATAAGGTTAGGGTTGGAGGTTTCGTGGGCTGAGTTGGGCCGATTTCTAGTTGATTTGTTTATTGGGCCAAAAATCGGTTAGTCCGGTTAACCGAAAATAAAAGCCGAATCGAAAAAATAATTTCGGTTTCCTCACTTTGCCAACCGAAATATGGATCGGTTTCTCCAATTTCGGTTTTTTCGGTTTCGGTTCTGATTTGTTCTGTTTCAGTATTCGGTTTTCGGTTATTTTGCCCACCCTTAGTGCTGAGAACAACCCCAGCCTCGTGAGCTGCCGCTAAGTGGGGGAGAGAGGGCAGCGGATGGTGAAGGGCTAGGGTTTGCCGTGAGTTAAAAAAAGCCAGGACGTTAGATTTGGGAGGGCAGGCCAATAACAAATGTCGAGGGGAGTGCGGGGCCGCCGATATGGGCGTCAGTCAGGATTATTGAACAGACACATTTAATTTTTCGGGTGGTCACACAATTATAGGTGTCGTTTTGTGTTGTGTTCCGGATACCTCTAACTAAAGTCGCCGTTTTTTTTTTGGAGACTGACGTCTTTAGTTCTTGGCGTCCGTCGTCGGTTTCTGTGTGACCGATGCTTTTAGTTAATTTAAATGCGACGGACCTGACGTCTATAAAATAACTGACACTCTATTACCAGTTTGTTGTAGTGAGGAACGTATTTATACTAGGATATATGATCGTTTGTCGTGTGATCATACGCAGTGTGAGCTCTGATCTTATCCCTTCTTCCCATCCCGTTTAGTTGCGACGTCGTCAGCAGCGTGTAGCAGTGACCTCTCGTCCCAGAGGACAAGGAAGTGCCATCTCTCACTTTATAAACATGGAGCTGCAGTCGTCCGCCCGGATACGCTCCATGCTTCGACAGTCACCATGATTGCTATGGAGTGTCCTATTGACGCTAAGCTCACCAAACTGCGAGCTAGGGTACGGTGCATGCGAGCTAATGAAACTCATCATGATCCCTTTAATTAGTGCATGCTGTGGCCATTGATGGATGCGTTTCCAGAACGGAGGATTATTACTTGGTTTAATTCACATGCAGCATGACCCATCCACGTAGATACAGATACAGCTGCCTTCAGAACGGAGGATTCCTTGGTTTAATTTGCCTCCTTCCCGGCTCTCCCGGTTCAGCTGGCCTATCGGTCCAGCTAGCGCCGGCCCAAAACGCGAGGCCCAGCAAGGTAGTACCTCGCAGCCCAACCATCCTCGACGAAGCCCAACCATAAAGCCCAATACATTTCCCTGCATACGAAGATAAGAGGCCCGTTGCGACCTACGTGAGCCCACTCTCTCCCACACGGCTCCATCCCTCAGTCTCTTGGCAACCCCATACGTTCTCGATCCACCGTTCATCCAACACATCGGACAGCCACGATACGACGGCCACGCGATGCGGCTCGCGCGCTCTTCTAGAAGCTTCCTCTTCGGCTCGGCTTTTTACCTCATCCCCTTCCTCCATTTCCGTCTCCTCCCGCCCGCGTTGCTCACATAAACCCTAACGCCCCTTATCCACTCCCCCCATTCTCCCACTCAGAACTCCGAACCCGTCGCCGAGCTCTCCCTTGTCCTTCGCGGTCGCTGCCTCCCATGGCGCCGGCGCTGAGCGGGACCCTGGGCGCGTCATCGGTGGCGGCGTTCCGGCCCTGCGCGGGGAGGAGGGCGCCGTCCGCCGCGAGCTCGGCTGCGCCGAGGTTTAGCGGGGCAGCGAGGTGCGCGACGGGGGTGAGATGGGCGGCGGCCGGGAACGGGAGGCGCGGCGGGAGGTTGGTCAAGGTGAGGTGCGACGCGGCTGTCGCGGAGAAGCCCGCCGGGGAGGAGGCGGCCGAGGAGGAGTTCGAGTACCAGGCTGAGGTAATGAGACATGGGCACCGTGCGTACCCATACATTCAGTATATGTATCAAAGCTTAATTTCTTCTGCGGGTTAAATATGATGAGCCTGTAAAGTCGGGTGGAAATGTTGCCAAATCAGTATGGCCAAGGTCGATTTCGTAGCTCTTTGTTTCCGTGCGAGCGCTGGCTGTTAATAAAACTTATACGTTTGTTTCTGTTTGCTCTGTAGGTTAGCCGCTTAATGGATTTGATCGTCCATAGCCTGTACAGTCACAAGGAGGTGTTTCTTCGGGAGCTTGTCAGGTTTGTAGCTATGCTGGAACTGGAATTTAGAAATGTTTAATTGTGGCCATCTAATTTTAATGATTCGTGGATGCTATTTATCTGGTGTTTGAACCAGTAATGCGAGTGATGCATTGGATAAGCTGAGGTTTCTCGGTGTGACGGATTCCTCTCTACTTGCTGATGGTGGGGAGCTCGAAATAAGGATTAAACCTGACTCTGATGCTGGAACTATTACTATCACGTAAGAAGTTGTTCTTATAGTTGTTCTTGTTGATGTTTTCTGAATTCTGAAGACTCCTTAAAAGCACTGCTTGCTGATTCTCGCTTGTCCGTACTCACTACAGTGATACTGGTGTTGGAATGACCAAAGACGAGCTCAAGGACTGCCTGGGTACGATTGCTCAGAGTGGCACCTCAAAATTCTTGAAGGCCCTCAAGGTGCAGTACCGTACCTTCCTTATACAGCTATGTGAATGAAATAAGATTTGATACGAAATATAGTTGTCTATGAATTTGTTAACATGAAAATGGATCACTCTTCAGGAGAACAAAGACCTTGGAGCTCACAATGGTCTAATTGGACAGTTTGGTGTTGGATTTTACTCGGCTTTTCTTGTGGCAGAGAAGGTATGTATATTTCTTTAATGGTCTCTTTTTATAAATTGTAATATACATTACATGGAACAAACTCTTATTCTCCTTGCACGTGCGTTTAGATTGTTAACATCCTGTTGAATATGTGGCAGATTGTTGTGTCCACGAAGAGCCCAAAATCAGATAAACAGTATGTGTGGGAAGCTGTGGCTGATAGTAGCTCCTATGTCATCAAGGAAGAGACTGACCCTGAGAAAATGCTTACACGTGGAACTCAGATTACTCTGTTTTTAAGGGTTAGTTCATCAGACGTTTCATGTAATAGCTAAGTTGTTGTTATAATTTCTTTCTGGTAGGAGCCTCACACTGCTATTACTTTTGTAGGATGATGATAAGTTTGAGTTTGCTGACCCTTCGAGGATTCAAGGCTTGGTCAAGAACTATTCTCAGTTCGTATCTTTCCCAATATACACATGGCAGGAGAAATCAAGAACTGTTGAGGTGGGGTCTTCATTATGCTTCTTGCTGATTACCATGAATCCATGACTGCATAAGTGCTTCTGAGCTACTACTACGTATTGCCTTTTCAGTTCACTGACATATTGCCTCTTGGTAGGTTGAAGAGGACGAAGAGCCAAAGGAAGGTGAAGAGGCAACAGAGGTTAGTTCTACCTGAATAGATTGCTTCTAGATTTTCTTTTGTTTCTAGAAACCTTTCTTGTAACTAATCCAGTATACTTTGGTGTATAGGGTGAAAAAAAGAAAACGAAGAAGACTATTACTGAGAAATATTGGGACTGGGAGCTTGCTAATGAAACCAAACCCATTTGGGTGAGTCTGCAGTTACTATTTTTTCTCTGCTTGTTTGTTATGACATGAGATATGCATACTTTGAACAGTATCTTTCGGGTATTGCTGTCACTTTATCCTCAACATCAACAATTGCACAGTAGATACTAAGGGCTTATGAAGAAAACAGATAGTTGAATTATGTACCTTGATGCAGATGAGAAATTCGAAGGAGGTCGAGAAAACTGAATACAATGAGTTCTACAAGAAGACATTCAATGAGTTCTTGGATCCTCTTGCCCACACTCACTTCACAACAGAGGTTTGTGGATCCATTAAATGTCAGTCGATCACACTCATTGCCTTGAATATTTCCTATAATGTGACCCTTTCTTCTGACAGGGTGAAGTGGAATTCAGAAGTGTTCTTTACGTCCCAGGAATGGCACCGCTTAGTAATGATGAGATAATGAACCCTAAGACCAAAAATATCCGGCTATATGTCAAAAGAGTTTTCATCTCTGATGACTTTGATGGTGAACTGGTACATTGCCTCTCAGCACACACACAATAGTGGCTACAAATTTGCAGTTGGTTGCTATTAGTCTGATATTTGGCAATTTAAATGTAACAAATTACTGATTCTGCCCGCATTTTGCAGTTCCCGAGATACTTGAGCTTTGTAAAAGGCGTAGTAGATTCAAATGACCTTCCCCTCAACGTCTCTCGTGAGATTCTTCAAGAAAGCCGAATTGTAAGTATGGGTGAAATACATGTCAGTTTTTATATGTAAAGATTGAAGAATCTAGATGTTTTAACTAGTGGATATTTTGATACTCTTTTGTTTCATATTCAGGTAAGAATTATGCGTAAGCGACTTGTCCGGAAGACATTTGATATGATTGAAGAGATTTCTGAAAAAGATGATAAGGAGGTATAATGATATAACCGTCATTCTTTTTGAGGGGTCTATAGCCTTCAATTCACCCCAGTTATTCTGTTTTCTGTTATAAATGTGTAATTTTACTGCAGGACTATAAGAAGTTCTGGGAGAGCTTTGGCAAGTTTATCAAGCTTGGTTGTATTGAGGACACTGGGAATCACAAGCGCCTTGCTCCTCTGCTGCGTTTCCACTCTTCTAAAAATGGGACAGATACAATAAGTCTTGATCAGTATGTAGAGAACATGCCTGAGAATCAAAAGGCGATCTACTACATTGCTACAGACAGTCTCCAGAGTGCAAAGACTGCTCCTTTCTTGGAAAAGCTGGTCCAAAAAGACATCGAAGTATGAAAATGACGTTGATTATGAGCAAGAGCTGTTATTTTGTTCTTTCATTACTTTGACTAAGTATGCTTGTTGTTTTTGTTTAGGTTCTCTACCTTATTGAGCCTATTGATGAGGTTGCCATTCAGAACTTACAGACCTACAAAGAGAAGAAATTTGTTGATATCAGCAAAGAGGATCTGGAATTGGGTGAGTAATTCCAAAAAATTGCTCCAATCTTTTATGCACTGTTGTTTTTTCTGCATCGTATTAAATATTATGTTTGTGTGTATCTGTTTACACAGAAGATGAAGACGATGATAATAAAGAGACCAAGCAGGAATACACTCTCCTCTGTGACTGGGTAAAACAGCAGCTTGGCGACAAGGTTGCAAAGGTCCAAATATCAAAGCGCCTAAGTTCTTCACCATGTGTTCTTGTATCTGGCAAGTTTGGTTGGTCTGCCAACATGGAAAGGTTAGCTTATTATTCAATACATGAGGTGCTATTTTATGGAAAAATTACATGTCTCCCGAGTCCTGATGCACATTATTTCAAAATTGTCAGGCTCATGAAGGCGCAAACACTTGGTGACACATCGAGTTTGGAGTTCATGAGGGGCCGAAGAATTTTTGAAATCAACCCTGATCACCCCATCGTCAAAGACTTGAATGTAAGGCTCATTATTCGTGGCCACTCACCAGTTATTAATGATTAATGCACCTCATGCTACTTAATATTCACAATAACTGACGTATGTGAGACAAACATTTGTAGGCTGCTTGCAAGAATGAGCCTGAGAGCACAGAAGCCAAGAGGGCCGTCGAGCTTTTGTATGAAACTGCTCTGATCTCCAGTGGATACACTGTAAGTTGAATGAAATGCATTAGTGACTTTAATGGTCATGCGTGTTTCATGGTCGCGTGAAAATCTTACCGAAATGTTTGAATACTTTTTCACTGGTAACTTCCAGCCTGAAAGTCCAGCAGAGTTGGGTGGCAAGATCTATGAGATGATGGCAATTGCCCTTGGTGGGAGATGGGGGAGATCTGACACACAGGAGGCTGAAGCATCCGTCAGTGCAGAGGATGACTCATCTGAGGGCACGGCAACGGAGGTGATTGAACCTTCGGAAGTAAGACCCGAGAGCGACCCATGGAAGGATTAATGAATTCTCTGGCATCAGTTCAGAAAGATTCATAATAGGTTATGATTGTGAAATTCACGGGCTAGAACATTGGTTATAATCCTTGGCAGCTTTGCTGCCAAAGGCATTTTTGTAGGTGTAGGCGTAAGGCCTCTTCTATTTTATTGTTGGAAGTGACCAAATCAATAAAACTTGTAGGATCATTTGTGATTCCTGCATCCTGTACCGTTGCTGATCATGAAAAATACAAGATAAACAAAAGTAAGCCACTGTTTCAATAACGAACTGACAAAAAGTACAGCAACAACTCTGACTGTGACAGAGTAGATTGCAATTGCAACTAGACTTGTACTGCTCGTGCACCATGCCGATATCTAGGGCACATGCTTGTTCATGAGCCCATCTATCTCCCTGTCTGCTGACCACAAGAAACTTTGATCATCCGTAGTGCTACTTCAAATGTGAAACCCGTCCTGATCAGGCTTGATGCTCGGAAGTTCTGGACTGACAACTGATATGTACGCTAGTTGTCCTGCGCGATGAAACGGTCCGTCCAAATTGTGAGGCATCTGCCCAGCAGGCCAAAAAAAGTTAATTTTTTCCGTCAAAAAGTTAAAATTTTTTAGAGAAGAAATCAGTTTAAAAATTGCATAACTTGTTATAAAATTCTGCTCTGAAGGCGAACCTGAGAAACATGCTCTCTGAACTCTTGCTCATGTAGTTGCTCCTGCATGACGTTTCTGAACACATTTGAATTCCCCACGCCATGGACGCCTCCCTGAAGCATGCCTGGCTCAGACATCAGCGGTAGTTTGGGCATCATTTCCTGGGAGAATGATAATCCGATGGGAGCAGACGAAGGAGCACCCGGGAAGCGAATAAGCTGTGTGTCCAAAGAAACAAAGCGTATTTTCTGACTATGACACAATTTCATGACAAAAAAAACAATCTGAAAATGGAAAACGGAACGTAAGAACTATAGGTCATCTGATTGCATACATCCTTTGACAGAAGCCCTTCTATACCGAGGCAGAGCTGCGGATTGACAGTCGCAAGCTTCATTGATAAGAACTGCAAGATGCAGAGAAAATTCGTTTCATTTCATCAATGTGTTGTGTTTTTTATTTTTCGGATTAAAAAAAAAGCTTTTTTGGCACTCTTCCGATGAAAAAGGGACTATTATACCTCCACTTGCCTTTGTAGGGACTGAACATAGTTGATTATCTCGTCCAACATTACTGCCTTCCCGGTTACCTAAAAATCGAACCAGATTCCATCCATCCCAAGAAAAACAGAGTGCGTCATTCTTACAAAATCCACGAATCAGAAAAGCTATGTGTAACTGTTGTTTGATTCAGAAGGCTCACTTTGCTGCAACTAGGGACAAGGTCTTGCAGAAGCTTCATCCTCTCGTTGATCTTCTCCCTTCTCAACTGCAAAAACCAACATATTCCGAAACTGAAATCTGAATATTACAAGAAGTCAAGAACACCGAAGTCTGAAGACTATAGGGTAGAAGCAGAAGCAGAATTGTGCTGTAGTTTGTGTGTACCCTCTCTGCGAGGCTGTGGTTGTTGGTTGCTTGCCCCTTCCGGGCCCTGACATGGATGTACCCTTCATTGTGTAGCTCCTCGGGCTCCTTTGCGCCCTTTCCTTTCCTCTTGCCGGCTGCGGCCCGGCAGTTCTCCTTGCCTCCGGCGCCGTTGCTGCGCTCGCTCCCGTCTGGAGAACAGGTAGACGCGTCTGGGTCCTTCGCTTGACCTGTCCCGAGAACGTCCTGCAGTGCGACGGCAACGTGTTGGTGTTGGTCGGCGGAGGTTTTGAAGGGTTCGGAGAGGAGTGCAAGGACGGTGAGCAGATACCTCGTTTGATCTTTTCCTCTTCTTTGAGTCCGGATCCAGTTCCCGAAACGAGCAGACATCGGCAGCGATGTCGGGGCAGGGTCCATCCTCGTGGACACCGCCAACCTCCGGCTCGACGTTGCCATCGCCGCCGGTGGTGACTTTAGCGTGATGACCTGCACTGGTTTCTGTTCCATTTCCAGCGCCGAAGTAGAACGAGCGCACCGCCCGCTCGACGAGGCCGGACTCCGTTGGGAAGTTGTCGTGCTCGATACCAGCCGGTGGTGGGAGCTGGAACCCGAGCATCGGCGGCAAGAGAACCCCGCCTCTCGCGTCGGAGACGGCATTGCCGCCGGCTAGCCCCGCGGTCTGAGAGACCGATGCCCAACCAAATGAATCCATAGAGAGCTAGAGAGGAGAGAGAAAGATCAAATGGGTGTCCTTGAATTTATGAAACTGTTCAGTATTGATCGCGGCAGCTTTTTAGTCTCGCCGTTTAACCTTTGCTTTTGTTCGCTTGAAGGTTTGACGTGGTAGTAAGTTCGAATCATCTTTCCCAATTATAACAACAAAACATCCTGTAAAAATAATAACAAGATGTTCTTGAAATTTAATAAAAATGTACCACTTGCATTTCGCTGCTGCCACCTCTGGTATCTGACAGTGCCGACTATCACATGGGTTGTTTAATCTGTCTCCGAAACTTTCATATCCCGTTTGATTTCATCTGGTCATTTGTTGACTGCTAGTATATCAAATAATTTAAGGAAACGTTTTAAAAAATAAAGGAAACTATTATGGTGATCAACTGCAGAATTGGTCGTTGGTCCCATTAAGGTCATGATTTTCTTCTTCACGGGCTCTTTATGTGGGTAAGGCAAATTTCTTAGCGAGGAAACAGAGATAAGTACTCCGACCATATATCTTTTGATGTGGCTAGGCCGTCATTGTTAGTAGTACAAAATACTCCATGTATCTCAAAATACTTGTCATTTAGAACAAAAATTTTAGTTTAAAATGAACTAAAAAACATATCTTAAGTGACAAGTAATTTAGGATCGAGGGAATAGTAATTATGGTGCCCTAACGACATAAAAGATGTAGATGTACTAGCTTCCTTTTTAACTATTTTTATATAGGTAGAATTTCTAAAGTGCCACACCTTCAAGGCAATAAAACGAAATTGTATTGGTGATTATTTCATTCACCAAAAAGTGGGAAATATATGCAAAATGTATAGGATGTCTCTGTTTTCCTACGTAATTAGATCGTCCGCAGTGGTATACTGTAAAAAATACTAGATATGTGGAGGTTCAGAGGATATACTGAAAAATAGAAGAAAAATAGTGTATAAAGTATGTTTTAGAAGAAACGAGTGCGGATAGCTTTAGGCATGTATAATGCATGATGATTTGTACAAGTGTTTAGAAAGAATGAATCATCATGCACCTACATAAAAAATGGAAATGCGAAATTTTCAGTCATCTAAAATTAGCATCTCCTTCCTTCATATATGCTCCTCCTTTTTTTTTGGCATAACCCTCTCTATAAGCACGTCCATTCTACATGATCCTAGCATTTTACTCTGGGGGGCCTAGGATGCCCTTCTGACTCCTTTAGACCATCCGCACCAATGTACTGGAAAGCATACTGGAAAGCGTACTGGAAAGTATACTGGAAAATTTTTGTGAGACGACATACTGGAAGTATAGAGTATATAGAGTATGGTTTAGAGGATAGAGTATGCTTTAGAGTATATTGGTGCGGATGGTCTTAGCCGCTCTGGTCTATGCAGGCTTAAACTAAACTATCATTAGCCTAGGGGTTCGCGAAGCCCGAATCTAATCTTTCGGTCAGTAAAGCAAACCAAACCGAACCACTCCAAGGATAGTTTAATTCGATCCAAACACGCTTTCTACGCCGACTGTCATTTTGAGATCCATTTGGACAACATGCGCGGTAACTTTCCTGCCGTTAGACCGTTCGCACTGGTTTACCTCTATATTCTACCTCTATATCCCATCTTTAAAAAGATTCTCTCTTTACAGTTTTGTTCCGCTCACTCATTCACCTCTAAATCAGACTTCTATACTATTTTCCACCTATTTTATTCCTTTCTTCCCCTTTATTTCTTTTTTCCCTTCTTTATTTCCCCTTCATTCTTTCTCTCTACACATAGAGCTGCCCCTACATTTGGCGCGGTACTGTGCAAATCTGGAAAATAGGGGCCTCTTTAGAGTAGCCGCTGCGGCTGGACGAGGCCGCTATACGCGCATAGGGGCGCGTATAGCATGCCCGCTGCGGTCGGTCTTAGTAACATCTAGGGTGGACATTCCCTA
Source organism: Tuctoria greenei (assembly GCA_036927565.1). Taxonomy (NCBI): domain Eukaryota; kingdom Viridiplantae; phylum Streptophyta; class Magnoliopsida; order Poales; family Poaceae; genus Tuctoria; species Tuctoria greenei. Next base: position 8,233,537 of record JAYESD010000005.1, read on the forward strand.
TTTTGGTTATGTTATTTCGATCTAAATCACTACCCGAATTGTTGTAACAATATTAGGTACCTGAAAATTTTGGGTATCAAAATTTCGGTTCGGTCTTCGGTCCTACCCAATATATCCGAATTATACATTATATCCATGTTATGTTTACACAAATTTAATATGATTCATGAACTTAAGCTATGAGGTAATTTATTATAAATTGACAAATCACAAATAAACGTTTAAATCCAACAATTTCGCACATCACAACTTAAAAATAAAATATCAAAATTTAAATTGTTCATCGTTTATCACATATAATTTAACTTATTATTTGATGGACCGACTATTCGATAGTTACCCAAAGGTAGTACCCGAACCCGAAATTTATTTTTCGGTGATTTATATTTGCTACCCGAAAATTACCCGATATCCGATATTTCGCTCTTTTGAGTTCCGATCTCGGTTTTTTCGGTTTCGTCTTTTCGGTCCCGGTTTCTTTGCCCACCCCTAGTTACATCCTGCTTTGGGGTGAAAATTTTGCTCTGCACTTGCAGGTCAGAGGAATCCAGGAAGTGACTTCCAAGTTACTGCTTGTACAAATCATGGCACTCTCTCTCTTCTTTAACCGAGCACCTTTCGGTTGCGTTGTTCTCCCCCTTCAAGCCGGTCTTCAAAAAGTGAAGGGAATTGAGGACGGCAACGTACTGAACCAAGCTTTGCGAAAAGTTTGTGACTTCAGGATCCTGCAACAGTGACATGGTTGATCTATGCAAGCTACTTGCACAAGACGATTTTGTTTTCAGTTTTCGAAATATTTTAGATGCACAATGCGGCTTGGCAACCAACGGCAGATTGAAATCGAAACCGTTAACGTTTATCAGGAAAACCAGGGACATCGTACATTCAGTGAACATGAAGAAATTCTTCCTGCAAAGCCAACTGGTGGCAGCAGTTACCAGAACGCTAATAACTGATGCTCTTTCTCCGGTCATTGGCACACGCATCAGATGCATGTGCCTGCATCAGATCAGAGCTGTTGCCCTCAAAACAGAAAACTTCAGCGCTGTTAAGACGGTATAGCTTGCAAACAATGGAGCCATTGCTGGAGCTCTTTGCGGTTTTAGCTGGCAGTAGTCTCCTTATTTTCCTTTGAACAATAGACAGGAGCAGTGGAGCACTGCCCTTCCATCTAGGGCAGCAGTAGTCTCCTTTTGGCAACTCAAAACTTCAACGGGATAGAGACATGGTGAGTCCGTTACACAGGTTTAAGAGTGTAGAACGAATGAAAATGTTGTTGCATTCATTGATCAGAGTTGGGGTGTATTTATACAGGAACACTGACTGACTAAATCCTGGTAGATAGCTAACGTGATCCTTAAGTCTAGCTAACAACAACGATAGACTAGGAACCCACTAACTGGCTAACACACAGCCGGGAGACCAGGAACGCACAAAGACACGTTCAGGCTGTTAACACTCCCCCTCAGTTGGGGCGTTGTTGACTGAAATGCCCAAACTGGATCGAAAACCTTGGAATAGAGTGCTCGGGAGGCCTTTGGTCATCAAGTCAGCAAATTGAAGATCGCTTAGAACATGTAGGACACGCAGTTCGCCTAGTGCAACCTTCTCCCAAACGAAGTAGATATCCAATTCAATGTGCTTTGTTCTTCTATGATGGATTGGATTCTGGGTTAAATATACTGCAGAGGTATTATCACAATACACCAACGTGGCCTTGTTGATTGGAACGTGTAATTCTTGAAGAATATTTCGAACCCAACAGCATTCGGCCGTCACATTTGCCACGTCCCTGTACTCTGCTTCTGCACTCGATCGTGACACGGTTGGCTGCCATTTGGAAGACCAAGATATGAGTGAGCCGCCAAGGAAGACGCAATACCCAGAGGTTGAGCGTTGAGTGTCCGGGCACCCAGCCCAATCGGCATTCAAGCCACCAAGTCGAGTGATGAAGAAGTTGTGAGGTGAAGACCATGGTCTGTTGTTCCTCTAACATAACGAAGAATTCGTTTGATCAATGACCAGTGAACGTCATGCGGTTCATGCATATGTAAGCACACTTGATGAACGACATAAGCTATATCTGGTCGAGTAAGGCATAAATATTGTAGAGCATCGGCTATGCTGCCATAAAATGTAGCATCCTTTAATTTTTCACCTTGATGAGCCTAAGTCTTCGGTTTGGTGTCCACGGGTGTTTGAGCTGTTTTACAGTTCTGCATCGCTGCGCGATCAAGTAGCTCTTCTGCATATTTTGATTGACAGAGAAAGAATCCATTCGGATTTCTTGTTACTTGAATGCCAAGGAAGAAATTCAAGCTTCCAAGATCTGTCATTGTGAACCCTTTCTGTAGAAGATTGATACACTAGAAGCTGTGAGAATGATACCATCCACGTACAATAACAGATAGGCTATATCAGTTCCATTCTTGTAAACAAACAATGAACTATCAGCAGAAGATGGATGAAAACCAATATGTCTAGAAGTCATTTCAAACCAAGCGTGTGGTGCCTGTTTTAAACCATATAATGACCGAGAGAGTAGACATACATAATCAGGATGAGCAATATCAACAAATTCTGCTGGCTGTTGAAAGTAAACTTGCTCTTTCAAAAACCCATGTAAAAAGGAATTTTTGACATCTAATTGATGGACTGGCCACTTGTGTGAAACTGCAATCTGGGGCACAATGCGAATAGATGCTGGCTTGACAACTGGAGAGAAAGTTTGATCAAAATCAACTCCTTGACGCTGACGAAAACCTCAGACGACCCATCTGGCTTTATGTCTGTCAAGACTTCCATCAGACTTGTATTGGTTTTTGAAAACCCATTTTCCGGAAATAACGTGAGCACCAAGAGGATGTTGTACAAGAGTCCATGTTTTGTTTGATATCAAAGCTTGAAATTCTTCTTCCATCGCTGCACTCCAAGCTGGATCATGAAGCGCAGCTCTGACAGACTTTGGCACATCTGCAGTTTCATGCATCTCCACAATGTTAGCATATTTAGGATTTGGCTTGAGAATACCAGCCTGAAGCCTTGTGATCATTTTGTGTCTTGCCGGTTCAGGTGTGCCAAGGTGAGGATTGGATGGTCCCTGTTCTATGATAGGCGGTGCATGAGAGACATCAGAGTTCTGCATGTCTTGGCCATCAATATGTGATGAGCATGTTGGGTTGGAAACTTCACGTTGTTTGTTGATCACCATTGGTAGGATCACTGGATCAGCAACAACAGAGACTTGTGGTGAATGCCGCACTGGTTGAGCCCCAACCTGTTTGAAGGGAAAAACACTTTCGTTGAAGTAAACGTGACGAGACGTTGTTACACGACGACTCGTGGGATCATAGCAGTGATACCCTTTGGTGTCAGGTGGATACCCAATGAAGACACAAGCCACTGATCGATGTGTAAGTTTATAGGAGGAGGTGGATGTGGTGTTAGGATAACAAAGACATCCAATGGTTCGCAAATGATCATAGACAGGAGGACACCCAAAGAGGAGTTCATAAGGTGTTATATGATCACGAGGCCTACAAGGTCGTCTGTTAAGCAAGAATGTGGCTGTTGCTAGTGCGTCAGGCCAAAATACTGGTGGAATGGCAGCATGAAACAAAAGAGTGCAGACACTGCTAATTAAGGTTCAAAGAACACGTTCAGCACGTCCATTCTGCTGTGATGTGTATGGACAGGTTAGGCGCAGGATTATGCTGTTTGCAGAGAGGAAAGAGTGAACAGCTGCATTCTGAAACTCAGTTCCATTATCTGTCTAAAAACAGAAGATGTCATGCTGGAACTGAGTGCGAACATAAGCATGAAAAGAAGATGGTAGGAAGCACGTCAGATTTTTGTCTCAGAGGAAACTTCCACACGAAATGGGTGTAATCATCAAGAATGACCAAGTAAAATTTGAATCCAGAATTGCTTGCAAGGGGGGATGTCCAAAGGTCACAATTCATAAGCTGAAACAAAAAATAAGAGACATTTCCAGATGCAGAGAATGGTAATTGGACATGCTTCCCTAAACGACATGCATGACAAGAATGTTCAGATGACTTCTTACAAGAGAAATCAAAAGTACTAAGAACTCTAGACAAAGAAGAATCTCCTGGATGGCTGAGGCGAGCGTGCCACAATGCTGAATTATTTGATGCAGAAAGGTTGAATGTGGTTGTCGAGGTGTCTAACTGACACCTCCCCCGGATCTGCTCGGAAGCAGCCCGCGGAGGTTCGATGTATATTCGGGGGCTAGTCCTAGCAAGATCGAGCACTGCGAATGATGAACGCAAGGGATTTATGTGGTTTGGGCCGCCTGAGCGTAATACCCTACTCCACGGTGGTTTGTGTGTTGTATTTCTCAAGCGTGTGTCTGGGTCTGAGCCAAGATGTCTAAGTCGATGGCTATCTGGTCCTTTTATAGTCCAAGGCTAGACAGCTTACAAGTGGGGCCCAGGGCCCGACTGGCAGCCCCAGGAGTAACCAAATCCAATCTAAGATCTGGGAGTAAATGCTATCTCCTGACAGTGGCTTCAATGCGCCGCCTGGCCATGCCCTGCAGCAGGGCTACACATAGCCCCTCATCATGGTTGGCCACATCCCGTCTGTCTTGTCGCGACCTCTCATTCGTCCACCGTACGTAGTAGTTTGGCACCATTCTGTCATAACAAGACTGGTTACAAGCCTCTTGACTTACGAGCACGCACCTCTGATTACATATGGAAGGCGCGCATGCTTACTCCTTGGACACAGTGGACATGTCTTACTTTTCTCCTCCTTCCTTCCATCCCCCGGTAGCCGTTAACCAAGTGGCTGAGTCTGGGTCCACCTCCACAAGAAGGCCTATGCCAGACGCCGCAGGACACGTAGCTGCGCCGGACCTCTCCTCAGTGGGGAGGCAGGTCTGGAGCTTGCAGGACACATGGCAGCGCTGGACCCTTCCTTAGAGAGGAGGCGGGTCTGGAGCTGCAGGGCTCGCGGCTGCGCCGGACCTCTCCTCACCGGAGAGGCGGGTCCGGAGCTGCGGGACACGTGGCTGTGCCGGATCTCTCCTCATCGAGGAGGCGGTTCCAGAGCTGCAGGACACGTGGCAGCGTCAGACCTCCCCCCATCGGGGAGGCAGGTCCGGTGCTACAGGTATGGATCTACGAGAGACGTGGCAGCACCGACCGCATCCTCAATGGAGAGGTCTGGTCCGGAGCTGCGATGTGCGCAGAAGCTCCGAGCCTCCTCTCAGTGTGGAGGCTGGTCTGGAGGTACATGACACGTGGTGGGGTCTGTCCTACCCTTAGCGGGGAGGTTGGTCCAGGAGCTTCGCGTCACGTGGCTTACGCCGGGGCCTACCTCCATGAAAGGCGAGGCCCTGCACGTCCTCTTCCTTGTATCTATGGGTACCCGATCCGCCAGGTACCGACAGTGGCCCCCGGGCCCATCTCGGGGAGGAACTTCCTTGGTTAAGTGGTTATACCTGAGGTGGGGCCATTTTGAATCCTCGTGCCGTGACTTTAAGGGCTTCCCTTCAATGCGGCGGATAAAATCTTTGTCTGCAGATATGACTCCATCAACTGGCGTCAGTTCCTGATACGAGTTTCATTTCGGATCCGCGTGCCCATTATGTCGCCGCCCTTAGGTTTTGAACTCTACCCTATGGGAGCGGTTGCCCCGAGGCGGTTACTTCGGCTTTTCTGCTGAATTGGACCCTGGCCCACCAGTCATTGTGTGGGTAGCTCCATCATTGCAGTGTCTGTGGTTTCCATCCAAACGTCGCGGAAGTATACTTAAGAAGGGTACTAGCACAGTCGCGAGCCCTTTACGCCTCCATTTGCACTTGCGCTCAGGACCTTACTGCTTTCTTGCATCCTCCAGCCTTGAGCCTTAGCCCTTGCACAACCATTTTTTCCCCTGCTCCATTTTGTTGCAATAGAGTTGGGTCTCCCTGCTAGCAAGATCAAGAACGAGAAGGAGATGAAGAAGGTCCGCGCCTACATGGGGTGGTCCCATGACTCCTTCAACGAAAATATTCGCCTAGGCGAGCTTCCCTTCGAGAAGAAGAGCGTCGGTGATATGGTTTATTTCCAAGGATACGCCATGGTCAGCTTGCTTCCACCCTTCTCGTCTTTCCTAATGACACCGCTGGAGTTCTATGGCTTCCAACTGCAATTCCTAGGCCCCCAATACCTTTTGCTGGTTGCCACTTTCGTTCACTTCTGCGAAATGTGGGTGGGGGTGCGGCCCTGCCTAGAACTCTTCCAGTTTGTTTTCACCCTATAGACCACCGGGAAAGGGAACGACATGATTGCATCGTACTACTTTGTGAAGCGGAAGAGGTCCCCCTTCAAGTACTTGGAAACATTTCCCTCCAGCAAATAGGATGACTGGAAAAAAGAGTGGGTGATCATCACCGTGGACGAGCACGAGAAACTGGAGCTGCCAGAGAGCTTTCCCAACGTAGACACTGATGTCTGGAACAAGCTCCCAGAGCTGTCAGCAGCACACAGACCAGTTGTGGCGAGGATTGAGGTTTGCGTCACCGGCGGACTGACCTCTCAGATGGTTTTTGGGAACTTTCTGAGGAATAGGTGGGCCCCACTGAAGTTCAGGGAACGGCCTGCGTGGACGTTCACACAGCATGATGTCGATTGACAATTGAGGGATGAAGCTCTGAGGACCCTACTGAAGAAATTCCAGTCCAAATCCATCCCGCTTGACTCCCTGACGCCCCCCCCCCCCCCCCCCCCGAGTCCTTCCCGCCTTTGAACCTAATTCTCGAGTTTTGCCGGGAGCTCCGTAAGTTAATGCCAACGCTAGACGAGATTGGGGTTGCGAAGAGGCGGGCTCCCTCCGCGATCACTATTCCTGGGGCCTCTAGGGAGCTAGCCCCTGTTACCCCAAGCCACGGGTAAATCTTCTAGCTCCGGCAAGGGCAAGGCGTCGGAGGAGCCCTCCAGCCGGAAGAGGAAACTGGTACGGAGCGATGGAAGCCATGTCGGGTCCCCGGTAGTAGGACCACCTCCGGCTCCAGAACCTCCAAAGGGCACCGGCTCCAGAGGGCCACCTCCCACATTGATGCCAGGCGTGGAGCTAAGCTCCAGAGGTCCCACCCAGTCAGGGGGTGCCTCGGCTAAGAAGACTCCGGCGCAGGCCCCTGAGGGATCGAGAGTCCCGGCCACATCGACTCCATCGGGCTCCGGCTCTGGCCCCGCTCCAAAGCGACTCTGCTTCCGCGGCACCTGAGACTTCCCAAGGTAAATGATTATGCTCTTACCTTTCTCCCTCATCGGGTTAAGATCACTCTTCAAATGTTTCCATCCCCGGTGTACAACGCTTCCAAGAAGGGAGGGGAGGTCGCCACTTCTGCAGTAGTGCAAAGGGCTGAGCAGACAGATGCTTCAGCTTCGGCCCCTCCACCTGTATTGGCGAACCTGGAGGCTCCGGGAAGCGCAATGACAGTGCCAACTGTAGGTTCAGCCGCGTCGGCAACCAGGACCCCGACTCCTGACACCGAGATGGCTGGAGTTCCAGTTCCAGCGCCGACACTGGTACCTACTAAAGCTCCGGCAGAGATGCTAGGTGTCAATGTAGTCCTGGTGTGTTCTCTAGCATCGGCGGAGATTCTACCTCCCGCGTCGGGAGCCCCTGAAGGGTCAACCCCCACACCATCTCCAGAAAAGGTTCTGGTACCCCACCCGGACATGGCTGAGGGGCCAGCCCCCCACACCGGCTGCGGGGGTGATTCCGGCTCTCGAGCCGGAAGCAGTTGAAGATCCGGCCCCCTCGCCGGCTACAACAGAGACCTCGGTGGTGGTTGCTGAAGCTCCTGCCCTTGTACCGGAGGTGGTTGAGGCTTCGGTGCCGCAGCCAGAGGCATCTAGCGTGCCCGCATTCAGGCTGCAAGTCATGGAGGCTCTGGTTGAGCGCCTTGTCTCTCCCCCCGCAGAGATTGGTCCGGAGGCATCTGCGGCCATACCGGAGGGCCCGACGGAGACCAGCGCTGTTCGGGCCGATCCTCCTCTAGGCTCAGCGAGGGCTGCGAGGCTTCTAGAGGACACTCCATGCGCCTCAAGCCCACGGGGCCCCCCGCTTGTGAAGTGGGTCCCCTTCCTGATGATGGAGGACATCCTGGAGGAGATGGAGGAGGAGGTGCCCCCATCAGGCCCAGCACCCATTCCCTTGGTGTTGTCCATCGACCGCTCTTGGAAGCTGGCGCGGTAAGCTCTACAACCAGACTAAGCGGACGCAGTTGAGGATCTGTCGACGCGAGGATTGGATCGAGAGGGAGAAAGCCCGACTCCTCGAGCAGGGTGAACTGCTCAGCGAGAGAGAGGCTGCTCTCAAGGCTCTTGACGCAAAAATTCAGAAGATATATGAGGATGTTGTGGAAAGCCACCGGGCTGCAGACAAGCGCCAAGAAGGTCTGTCTGCCTAGCATGAGACTCTCCAGAGGCGTCGTCAGGAGCTTGACGGCAGGAAGGCCGAACTCTCTGAGGTGCAGAAGTGTTTGGGCCGGAAGGAGGAGGAGCTCTCCCGAAAGCTATTGCTGGGTGAACTTAGCTTGGCAGACCGCCGTAAGCAATTTGATGCGGAGTGCCAGCTCGAGATAGACAGACTTTGGCAAAAGGAACAAGACCTCAATAAGAGAGAGGTAGACGTCTCCACTAGGGAGGATAAGGTGCAGGGACAGGAGGAAGACATGGCGGAGCGACGGAACCACATCCAACTTAAGGAGTCAGAGGTTGCTGATCGCGAACGACAACTAGCCAAGAGCATTCAGCAGCACGACAAAGAGGCTGAGCGCCTTGCCAAAGAGGGTGCGGAGCTCGCAGCCACCAAGAGGTTACCGGAGGAATTGCAGGGCTCGAGAGCGGCTGAGTCCCAGCGGGTGTGGGACTTTCTGAGGCGAGTCGATGGAGCACTGGTGTCGCTTGGCTTCATCCCAGTTCTTCCGTCTAACCCTGCGCCAGAGCTGGACGAAGCGCTGGCAGCCCTTAGCTCCACTGGTGGCAAGCTCGACGCGATGGGTGATGTCATCGTGGACCAGCTGGAAACAAAGGGGAGGTCCTTGGCCAAGACCGTCGTAGAGTACGTGCTGGCATGTTATCGGAGCCGGGACCACCACTTCCCCCTGGGCCCAGTGATTGTAGGGCCCGTCGAGGAGGGGCTAGATGCCCCCTAGGGCAAGTGTTCAGGAGGCTGCCCAAGCCGTTGCCTCAGTTATCCGTGGGACCTTGGCCTTTCCTTTCTTGCTCCCGCCTGTACACCTCCAATTTTGTAATGAAATCCTCCGACTTTGTAATATGATCTTTCAATGGATGAGGTCCTCCTAATTTTTGTCTTTGATATTCTCTGTCTTGCCCTATGGTAGATGTACATAATTTTGATTGTGTACATGTACCAAGTATACTCACACTTGCTTCGAGGACTTCGACGTCGGGCCCCCTAGGGTTGTCGGAGCTTAGGAGCTCTGGCAACGCCCATTGTCAATGTAGGACGTCGACGCTGGGCCCCCTGGGGTTGTCGGAGCCTAGAAGCTCCGACGGCGCCCATTGTCAGCGTAGAACGTCGACACTGGGCCCCCTGGGGTTGTCAGAGCGTAGGAGCTCCGGCGACACCCACTGTCAACGTAGGGAATGTCGACGCTGGGCCCCCTGGGGTTGTCGGAGCGTAGGAGCTCCGATGACACCCACTGCCAACATAGGGAACGTCGACGCCGGGCCCCCTGGGGTTGTCGGATTGTAGGAGCTCCGGCGACACCCACTGTCAACGTAGGGAACGTCGACCCTGGGCCCCCTGGGGTTATCGGAGCCTAGAAGCTTCGGCGGCGCCCATTGTCAGCGTAGAATGTCGACGCCGGGCCCCCAAGTCTACTTCCGATGAGGCAACTGTCCGTCAACGGTAGTACGCGGGCGGCTTCACTAGCGTCACAACCTTAACACCCTACACACATGACAGATAAAAAGTAATTCTGCTCTCCAGTCACTCTTCTCCCACACTCTATTATGTCGTTTGTCTTATAATCCTATGCTGATGCGGGTCACTTGAGTAACTCAATGCCTCTATACCCAGAGCTCGATACCCACCGTGGCCAGGGAGTGGGTTTGAAGGCTCCAGATACACAACATGTACCCCAAGTAACCCCACTTGCAATCGGACATCAAAACTCCCACTATTTGAATAGACGAGGGAAAATTTGACTGCACCCACGCTAGGTGATGAGCTAAGATGAACGTACACCGATATTCATAAGAACTAAAGGTAATTCTTAAATGAATAAAACACTTCAGGGTAGGGCAAACATTCTTTCATTATAGCTTTCATAGGAGAGAACAGACTTTACAGGGAGAACGACCCGGCTTGGGTGACAGGGAACTGAATGTGCCTACTCAGGGTACTGGACCATGCCAAGCAAGGCGTACACCCGGAGCTCACAGTTAACCCAGGTGCTGTCTCTAGACACTATGCTTCCTTTATAACGAAAGAAAAGTTGTCCTACCACTGGACTATGGATAAAACTTACGGAGGTGTTCGACATTCCATGGGTTGGGCACTCGTTCTCCATCCTCCGTAGCTAGGCGAACGCACCCGGGGTGACAAACCTCTGTTACCTGGAAGGGCCCCTCCCAGCCAGGGGAGAGATTATTTGCCCCTTTATGGGAGAGTATTTGTCGAAAAACCAGGTCGTTTACCTTCAGCTCCCTACTGCGCACGGTCCGCTGATGGTAGCGCCAGAGCGCTTGCCTGTACCGTGCATTTCAGAGGGCTGCTCGTATCCGTCCCTTGTCGATGAGGTCAATGTATTCACGCCGGAGCTGGTCCTGTGTGGCTTCATCGTACCTCCGGACACGGGGAGAGCCCATGGTGATCTCCGAGGGAAGGACGACCTCCGCCCCAAACACCATGAAGTAGGGCGTTTCTCCCATAGCCCGGCTGATTGATGTCCGGCTAGCCCATAGCACATATGGCAACTCATCCACCCAATTCGCCCCATACCTCTCAAGGCTCGAGTATGTATGGGTCTTGAGGCCCTTGAGAATCTCCGCATTTGCCCACTCTACCTGCCTGTTGCTCTCAGGGTGAGCAACAGAGGCATAACAAACTTGGATCCCAAGGTCTTCGCAGTATTCTTAGAACGCTGCACTCATGAACTGGGTTCCGTTATCGGTGATGATCCTGTTCAGGACCCCAAACCTGTAGACGATCGACTTGATGAACTTCACTGCCGACTGCTTGTTAATGGTGACAACTGGGGTGGCTTCTGGGCGCTTGGTGAACTTGTCTACGACGACGTAAAGGTACCAGAATCCTCCGAAAACTCTAGGGAAAGGTCCCAGGATGTCTAACCCCCACATGATGAATGGCCATGAGGGGGGAATCATCTGCAGCGCTTGAGCTGGTGTATGGATTTGCTTGGCATGGAACTGGCACGCCTTGCATCTCTTGACCATCTCAACGGCATCCTGGAGTGCTGTTGTGTAAGTGCATCTAGGATATTCCTTGTGAGTTTTGGCTAATTGATGACAAACATATGAGATCCTAATGAAACTATTGAGATGATTGCAGGACAAACAAAGTGAAACAGCTCGGTGCACACAAAAAGGAGAAAAGTGGAGTGGTGTTCAAAGAGGGATACTTTGATGGAGCTTTGAAGAACAAATTAGATTTTAAATGTATAGGGAGTGTATGAAAGACACACTCCAAGAGCTCACAACTTTGCGCAGGGGTAAGGGATTTAAAATTAACCAAACTTTCACAATGCAGGACTAGTCTGATCATGGACCGGACTAGTCCGTTACACTTTCTAGAGTCTTTCATATCGGGAGACCGGACTAGTCCGTTGAACTTTCTGGAGTCTCCCATCTGTGGACACCGGACTAGTCCACAGACTAGTCCGTTGAACTTTCTGGAGTCTCTCATATTAGGAGACCGGACTAGTCCGTGTGTCCACCGGACTAGTCCGTTGAACTTTCTGGAGTCTCTTATATCGGGAGACCGGAATAGTCCGTGTGTCCACCGGACTAGTCTGTTGAACTTTCTAGAGTCTCCCATCTGTGGAGACCGGACTAGTCCGTTGAACTTTCTGGATTCCACCTCCACACAGCACCGGACTAGTCCAATCTTGGACCGGACTAGTCCGCCAGACTCTCTGGACTTCAAGTTACACTGTGACCGGACAAGTCCGGACTTGCATCGGACTAGTCCGATATTAGGGTTTTTCAACGGTAACTTTTTGGAAACCATATAAATAGAGAATCCACGGCCTTCCAAATAATATACACGTCGAATACTGCTGAAAACACAAACCCTAGTGCCGCCACTTTGTCCCAAGAGCCTAAAACACATCTCTCCACACATCTAAGGTGCAAAAAGGAGTCAAATCATTTGAACACTTGGATTCGGGATTGGGAGATCGTCGTTCCTTCGTTGAGAGCTCTTGGGGTTTGATCTTTCTACACTTATACTCTGCATTGTAATACTTTCAAGTGTATTTGATCGCCTCTTTCGTTGTAATTCTCGTGCGAGCCTTCAACGTGTGAGGTTGCCCCACAAACTCGGTGATTACCCGTGATAGTGGAATCAAGTCGGCCTTCGTGGTGACTTGAAGAGGGAAAGGCTTCGAGACCCTGCTCTGTGCGAGCTTACTCAACGAGGACGTAGATCTCGTGGTGAGATCGAACCTCAGTAAAAATTCACTTGTCTCTTGTGCCTCATTTACTTTACGTTTTGTTCACTAGGTCAGTTGATTGCTAAACAACCATTTAAGTTGCTCATAAGTCTTCATGTGCATTCATACACTAATCCTAAATCAAAGAATCTGTTGTTCTCATTTCCGCTGCTAAAAGAACCTAGTTTCCCAAACAACACTTAATCAATTCACATATTTCAGCACACAGGACTAGTCCGCCCACACAATCGGACTAGTCCGATCAATTAAGTTTTTGACGACTCTATTAAGTGTGCAGGAAATTCAAAAGTCCTATTCACCCCCCTCTAGGCCATGTTCAATTGGTATCAGAGCCAAGTTCTCCACCAACGAGACTCACATCTCGGAGAAATTAATGGCCTCTTAGAAGAATAACGATATCTCGAAGATGAACATCAATGAGGAGGAATAAGAAGCTAAAGCCTTCGATGTGCTGAAAGAAAGCCCACATGATGATGAAGAAGTGCGACAACTAAAGGCACTCTTGAGAAAGAAACTGCTAGGACAAAAACTCCTGACATCCCTACAACTACAACCATCTCAATTCAAACAATCACTATCTCTCCATTCCTATGGAAAAGCCTCCACAGTTTGACGGAAGTGACTACACCATGTGGAAGTACAACATGAAGATGCATCTAATATCCCTGAATCATAGTCTGTGGCACATTGTTTGCACTGGCATAGATATCCTGGACACGGATGAGGAACTCACTCCAGAACAAGAACAAGAGATTCACAAAAACGCACAAGCCATCACCGTGATCACATCATCACTAAGTAGAGAAGAATTCACCAAGATCGATGGTTTAGAAAGTGCAAAAGAAATATGGGATACACTTAAGACAGCTCACGAAGGAAATAGGTCGGTTCGTGAAGCTAAAATTGAGATGCTTGAAGGAGAGTTGGGGAGATTTGCTATTGAAGAAGGCGAATCACCTCAATACATGTACAACCGGATGAAGGCACTCATCAACAAAATTCATGCCTATGGAAGTAAGAAATGGATGGATCATGAGGTGGTCAAAAGAATGATTAGAGCCACCATGTCAAGAAATATCACACTTTGCTCAATGATTAGAGAAAGCCCCGAATTTCACAAAATGACTCCGGATGAGTTATTGGGGAAGATCATAAATCATGAAATGATGGAGAAAGAGGCTCCATACGTCAAAGACTTAGCCGAACTCACCTCTTCCAAAAAGAAAGAAGTTGCTCTCCAAGCAACGTGCAGACCCAAACTCAAAGAAACTCGTGAAGACCAAGACGATGGGCATACAAGTGACGAGAGCACTGATCTTGAAAATGAAGAAATGGTACTATTTATCAAGAAGTTCAAACGCATGATGAAAAGAAGACACAAAAACAATTCAAAGGTAAAAGCAAGGATAAAGGAAAATCCAAGGCTCGACGCACTTGCTACAACTGCGGAGAGTATGGTCACTTCATGGTGGACTGACCCTATGAAGAAAATAAAAAGAAGAAGGAAACAAAACCTCAAGAAAATAAAAATTTTAGAAAAAGAAGACAAGCCCATCAAACTCATATTGACAAGGAGTGGGACTCAAACGACGAGTCCTCCTCTGATGAAGAAGAAGAGATAGCCACTATCACAGTCAAGAAACCTACTATGAAAGCCACACTCTTCCCAAACATGGGAGGACGAGATATGAAGATTCACACTTGCCTTATGGCTAAGGAAGGCAAGAAAAAGGTTTGACTCACTCCTCCTACGCTAAATTCCTCTATTGATGACTTTGATAGCTCTAGTGATAATGAAGAAATGTTTAGAGGATTAAGTAAAGTTGCTTTAAAGAAAATGGAAATGTTGTCGAACGAAATCTTTGAAAAGGAGGAACTTCTTACTGACATGAAGATATGCTCATCCGTTAAAGGAAGAGATATCAAGAAGTTGAAAAGCTTCCCGAGCTTGAAAGAGAGAAGAATGAGTCGCTTGAAGTTGAGATAGCCTTGAGTAAGGAAACTTACTCAAAGCTAGAGGACTCACATATTGCAATCAATGAAGAACTTGCTAACTTGTCGAAAGTTAACAAGATCCTTGAGGTGCAAGTTGAGTCACTCAAGCAAAGTGACTCCTCTTCCTTCAAGAACTCTTCCTCCAAAGAGATGAGTTCGACAACAATCAAAACTTGCACTTGATCTAGTAAGAAGAATATTTCTTCTAACACTTCAACTTCTCATAATTTGCATGGTTATCCGAGCGGCATCTATGATAAGGAGAAGATCAAATATGCACGTAGTGCATATATGGTCACTAGACCTCCTAATGTCAAAGATGGCCTTGGTTTTGACAGAAACAAACACATGTCTACTCCTAATCATGCTAAGAATAGAATTGTCTTTGTTAAGGAAAAATCCCATGAATCTGATTTACAAATATTGTTTCGTACATTTGATGCTTCCTATGTTCTTATGAAAGCCAAACATGGAAAAGTCATTGCTAAATATACAGGGTCACGCCACAAGAACTTGAAAACTTGTGTGTGGGTGCCCAAAACTCTCGTGACTAACCTAAGAGGACCCAAGCAAGCTTGGGTACCTAAAACCAAAGAATAATTCTTTTTTGTACGCTTACTCCTCCGGTGGATCTAAATGGGTGCTAGATAGCGGATGCACAAATCACATGACCGGAGAGAGAGGTATGTTTGTGGAGTATGAATATAACAAGGATCCAAGTGAAGGCATACACTTCGGAGACAACAACCAAGGAAAGGTCCTTGGTAGCGGTAACATTGAAATATCCTCTCAACACACCTTATCTAATGTTTTACATGTAGATTCTCTAGATTATAACCTTTTGTCAATATCTCAACTATGCGACAAAGGTTACAACTGTTTATTCACTAATGAGGGTGTGACTGTTTTTAGAAGAAGCGATGGCTCGATTGCATTCAAGGGAATGTTGAAGGGCAAGCTTTATCTTGTTGACTTCAACAAAGATAAAGCCGAACTCAACACTTGCTTGGTTGCTAAGACCAACATGGGATGGCTGTGGCATAGACGGCTATCCCATGTTGGGATGAGAAATCTGCAGAAACTTCTAAAAGGTGGTCACATCCGTGGTCTTAAGGATGTGATTTTTGAAAAAGACAGGTCGTGCAGCGCTTGTCAAGCAGGGAAACAAGTCGGAGCACCACACCCCGCCAAGAATGTGATGACTACCGGAAGACCGCTGGAACTCCTCCACATGGATCTCTTTGGTCCAATTTCATACATTAGCATCGGCGGTAACAAATACGGTTTAGTAATTGTTAATGATTTTTCAAGATTTACCTGAGTATTTTTCTTGTATGATAAATCAGAAACTCAGGGAATCCTCAAGAAGTTCTTGAAAAGAGCTCAGAACGAATTCTCATCAACCATAAAGAACATCAGAAGTGACAACGGGAGAGAATTTAAGAACCTCCAAGTTGAAGAGTTTCTCGATGAAGAAGGGATAAAGCATGAGTTCTCGGCACCCTACTCCCCTCAACAAAACGGAGTGGCCGAAAGGAAGAACAGAACATTGATCGAAATGGCCAGAACTATGTTGGATGAATACAAGACGTCAGATCGATTTTGGGCAGAAGTGGTGAACACTGCTTGTCATGCTACGAATCGGCTGTACCTCCACCGACTACTGAAGAAAACTCCATATGAGCCCCTTATCGGTAAAAAGCCTAATGTTTATTATTTCAAAGTCTTTGGTTGTAAATGTTTTATTCTGAATAAGAAACCGAGGGCCTCGAAGTTCACTTCAAAGTCCGATGAAGGGTTCTTGCTCGGTTATGAATCGAATGCCTACGCCTATTGTGTCTTCAACAAGGTGTTCGGCCTTGTTGAAGTAGCACATGACGTAGTGTTCGATGAATCTAACAGCTCACAAGTGGAGCAAGTTGATAAGTGTGTGCTAGATAAAGAGGAAGCTCCATATGAAGCACTAAAGAAAATGGGACTTAGTGATATCTTACCACAAGAGCAAACATTCGACTCAAATGCACAAGATGAACTTCAACACAGAGGCAATGATCAAGGGGGAGCTCTTTCACAAGATCAAGATGAGGAAAAACAAGAATATCAAGATAATCATGGGAGCAATGATCTAGGGGGAGACAGTGAACATGAATACAATGAAGAACAAGCAACTACACAAGTTCCACACCTAAGAGTACATCAGAGTGTGCAAAGAGACCATCCTGTCAATAATATCATTGGAGATATTGCTAAGGGAGTAACCACTAGATCTCGAGTTGCAAATTTCTGTGAATACTATTCTTTTGTGTCTTTTCTGGAACCATACAGGGTAGAAGAAGCCTTAAGGGATCCAGACTGGGTGATGGCAATGCAAGAGGAGTTGAACAACTTCAAAAGAAATGAAGTGTGCGAGCTGGTGGAGAGACCAAAGGCGAACATCGTTGGAACCAAATGGGTCTTTCAAAACAAGCAAGATGAGCATGGAGTAGTAACAAGAAATAAAGCGAGATTGGTGGCCAAGGGCTATTCTCAGGTCGAAGGTTTGGACTTCGATGAAACTTTCGCTCCTGTAGCTAGACTTGAGTCCATTCGCATTTTATTGGCATATGCTACTCACCATAATTTTAAGCTGTATCAAATGGACGTCAAAAGCGCTTTCTTAAACGGTCCATTCAAGGAGGAAGTTTATGTGGAGCAGCCACCAGGATTCGAAGACCAAGAGTATCCCAATCATGTCTACAATATGCGTAGGGCTCTCTATGGCCTCAAACAAGCTCCTCGAGCTTGGTACGAGTGCCTTAGAGATTTTCTAACTCAAAATGGATTCAAAATTGGTAAAGCTGACTATACACTTTTCACTAAACATTGTGATGATCATTTATTCATATGTCAAATTTATGTTGATGACATTATCTTTGGATCCACTAACAAATCTTTCTGTGAAGAATTTAGCAAAATTATGACAGATAGGTTCGAGATGTCAATGATGGGCGAATTGAAGTTCTTCTTGGGATTCCAAGTGAAGCAACTAAGAGAAGGTACATTTATAAGCCAAACCAAATATACACAAGACATTCTCAAGAAATTCAATATGGACAAAGCCAAGCCCATCAAGACACCCATGGCCATTAATGGACATCTCGACCTCAATGAAGACGGTCCAAATGTGGACCAGAAGGTATATCAGTCCATGATCGGATCCTTACTTTATCTATGTGCACCTAGGCCAGATATTATGCTTAGTGTTTGCTTGTGTGCAAGGTTTGAAGCCGCACCTAAAGAGTGTCACTTAATTGTTGTAAAAAGAAGCCTAAGGTATCTTGTGCACACACCCAACTTGGGCCTTTGGTATCCCAAAGGATCCAAGTTTATCTTGATAGGATATTCTAAAGCCGACTATGCAGGATGCAAAGTTGATAGAAGGGCACGTCAGGGACTTGTCAATTTCTTGGTAGGTCCCTAGTTTCTTGGTAATCTGAAAAGCAAAACTCCATTGCTCTTTCCACAGCGGAAGCAGAGTATGTTGCAACCGGTAGTTGTTGCGCACAACTACTTTGGATGCGACGGACTCTTAGGGACTACGGCTACAATCTTAGCCATATCCCGCTTCTATGTGATAATGAAAGTATATAGAAATTGCACACAACCCTGTAGAGCACTCAAGAACTAAGCACATAGATATTCGTCATCATTTTCTTAGAGATCATTCGTTAAAAGGTGACATTGCTATTTCACATGTTAGGACTAAAAAAACAACTTGCGGATATTTTCACCAAACCATTAGATGAGAAAAGGTTTTGTGAGCTTAGAAATGAACTTAATATTCTTGACTCTCGAAATGTGGCTTGAAACGTTGCATACCTGATTGAAACTTCAAACATCGCATTTTATTGTTAAAAAACTGCTCCTCACCATTTTTTCTTCTAAAAAAACTATTTTTAAAGAAGAAATCTTGCAGTTTATGACCACTTTTCATTGTTGCTTTTCTAATGGTCATAATTACCAAGATTATTTGCAAAACTATTGTCCTTGGATCACTATTAATCATTTCTATTTGTATCCAGTCTGTTGGGACCGGACTTGTCAGGTTTACCATCGGACTAGTCCGGACAGACTCTCTCCTAGGTTTTCCAGGGTCACCGGACTAGTCCGTCCCCTGACCGGACTAGTCCGATCGGCCGCGTATATAAGCGGCTGGCTGGCCCAAATCAAAATTTCAAACCTCCCTCCACTTGACCGGACTTGCTCTCCCTCACCTCTCCTCTTCTATCCTAAACCCTAGCCCCCTGAAGAGACCTTCGAGTTGAGCCCTCAGAAATCAAGTTTCCTCCGTGGGGAATCCTCTCCTCGACGAGTTGATCCCCCCCTCTGGACAAATTCAAGCCTCCTCAGTGCGAATCTTCAAATCTCGGTAAAATTCACCCTAAAACCAAAATCTCAACTTTTCTCATTCTAGCTCGTTTCCTTTGATTCCAAGGTTGTACATTGGCTTCATAGATGTATTCCTACCACCTTCATGTCATTTTGTATCATTAGATAGAAATTTTGGAATTCAAGGAAATCATTAGGGTTCTTGCCAGGCCGGACTAGTCCAGCGCTCAGATACAGACAAGTCTGGTGCGCCGGACAAGTCCGCACTCTGAACCCAGACAAGTCCAATATCTGACATCTGAATCCCTAATTTGACCTTGATCCTTGGTTCATTCTTATCTAATCCATGAACTCCTTATTAGGCACGATGTCTTCAAGCTCAGATGACAGCTCTTTCCACGTTGATGAAGAAGTTGAACGTGAAAAGAGGAGAGCCAAGGAGAGGTACATGAAGAAAAGACATGATGTCAATATCCACACTCCACCCTCTGACGACAATCTGCCTAAGAAGAGGAAGGTGGTTGTCAAGAAGGCCCAAGGAAAAGCTGCCGAGAGCTCCTCAGGGCCAAAGAGGGCTCTTAATAAAGGGAAGGGACTTGCTAGTGGTCCCATTGGGCCCTGAAGATGAAAAACCCAAGTCACCGCAACAGGCAGCGTTCCAGTGAGGATTTCACCAGAAAAGGGGGTGAGCTTGCCGATAGCTTCAGGAAGATTAATGTGTTTAATCAACCTCGGCAATGCTCAGACCCAACATTCTGGAGCAACTTCCACGCCGACTACTACGAGCATGTGTACATGAAGATGAAGAATCCCGTGTGAAGAGTCAATGGGTGAACATTGGATACATGCAGTCGAAGAAGTATCCTACCTTCCGTGAGGTGGTTGAGGCCCTGGAGAGGCACGGTCTGAAGGAACTGTTTTCCTTTGAGAATGACTGGAACAATGAGATCATCACCCAATTCTACTCTACGCTATACTTTGCTCGGGGTGATGGAGACATTCTTACTTGGATGACTCATGGTTCCAAGTATAGTGTTACTTATGAAGAATTTGCAAGGATTCTTCACCTTGAACACACTCTAGATCATGATCTTGTCATCCACAATTTGCAACCCTTGGAGAAGGATGATCTTAAGTTCCTCTATGATACAAGGATGCCCTATACTCCTACCAACATCAAATATTTGAAGCCCTTCTTTGTGGTCCTCAACAGAATCTTGAGGAAGACAATAGCCTCGAAAGATGGAGATGCAGAGACTATCCAAGGAACCTTGAGGACCCTAATGAAGGTCAATAGTGGAAGGAGACCATTCAATGTCTTTGAGTATATCTACAACGACATTGTGAACATCTCAATCACTCCAAATAGGTCTTGCGGGTATGCCCCGTACATCATGTTCATGATTGAGAAAGTGACGGGACTTGAGTTTGTCAAGGATGTCTCTCATATGGGGTTGAAGCCACAAAAGCCCACCGAGTACACTCTTCCCTCAGCACCACCTGCCCCTTCCTCCCCCGGAGCTGAGAGGAGGACTAAACAAACTCAGGATGTGAATGCCACAAGATCTGCAACTGCTCCTCCTAGCTCTGCGCCTGTCCATGAATCCTCTAGTGGCGTACTCAAAATGCTCACCTCCATCTTTGCCTGCTGCCGCAAGATTGAAGTCAGGCAGAAGAAACATCAGCAATATGTAAATGCCAACATCAAAGCTATCTGTGACAAGCTTGAGATTGAGCCGGTTGGATCACCGCCCACCTTCAAGGACTCCGAGGAAGATCCTGCTCCGGTGAATGATGATGGTGATGAAGATGAAGATAAGACTGAAACTGAAGAAGGGAGTGGTGAAAGTGCATCTAGGACTCCCTTGTGGGGTTTGGATGATTTATGACAAGCAATTGGGATCCTAACCTCTTTGTTGAGATGAGTACAGGATTTTAATAGGAAAATGAGCAAAGTGCCAAAAAGAAGGAAGAATGAGGAGCAAAGTGGAAATGAGCTCAAGAAAGAAAAATAGTAGATCATTGTGTATGGAGTGTGTTAAGAAAACACATCCCAAGAGCTCAATCACAACTTAAAACACACATTGCACAAAGTTACACAAGACCGGACTAGTCCGACTAACACCGGACTAGTCTGATATCCTTTCTGCACGAAATCGGACAAGTCCGATATCCTTTCTGACTAGAGTCGGACTAGTACTCCCCAGTGCGGACTAGTCCTCAAAACACTTCACAAGCCACACAAAATCGGACAAGTCCGATCACAACCGGACTAGTCCGATATTCTTTCTGATCCAAATCGGACAAGTCCGATGTTTGCACGGACTAGTCTGAAATACTCTCTAATCTGAATCGGACAAGTCCTCCAAGTGCGGACTTGTCATCCTATACACTTAGAGTTTCACATGTCCGGACAAGTCCGATGACTATCAGACTAGTCCGTAGATTTCCAGTAGCGAAATCGGACAAGTTCGTTCCTAGCCGGACTAGTCCAATATTTCGGAAAACTTAGTGTTTGCTACACACAGCACACCAGACTAGTCCAGTGACCACCACAGACTAGTCCGATCTTTCTGTACCCTAACGATCACTTTTAGAAACCCATATAAATAGAGTTGTACGACCATATTTCACTTACTCTGGAACCCTAGTGCCGTCACAACTCCCAAGAGACTCAAAAACCACATCTCTCCATGAAATTAAGTGCAACAAAGATCAATCCTTTGAGGATTCACTGTAGTTCATTGGAGAGACACATTCAACACCACATTGAGCTCTTGGTTTGATTCTCTAACACACTCCTGCGATTTATTTGTAATTTTTGAGTGTGTTCTTGGTGGTATTTTGTGTTGTAATCCAAGGGAGCTCTCAACGTGTGAGAAAGCACCTTGAATTCGGTTATTCACCCCTTTGAGATAAGTGGAAGAGGATTGGCCTTCGTGGCAATCCGACGAGGGTAGGGTTGGAGAAGACCCGGTCCTTTTGTGGGCTCCTCAACGTGGATGTAGGTTGCCTCTGTGGGAACCGAACCATGGGATAAATCTCCTATGTTCTTTTTGTGTTCATTGTCCTTATTTCATATCAATCTAGGGTTACAAATTGATCTTGATTACTTTACGTTGAAATATCAAGTATAAGTTTGAATCGTGATACAACCTGATTCATAACCTTGTGACACTTTGTCTAATCGTATACTTCTGCTGCATATATTGAAGAACAAAGTTAATTGGTCAAACCTAATAAATCTAGTCCGTATACACTGGACTAGTCCGCACTTTACCAGACTAGTCCGATTTCTCTGGTTTTGAACTGGTTGTTAAGTGTTGCAGGATCCGTCAATTTTCAAAAAGGCCTATTCATCCCCCTCTATGCCACATTCAATTGGTATCAGAGCAGGTTCTTCAAGAAAGAGACTAATCGCTCGAAGGAGATCATGTCGGACATGAAGGACACCCACAAGATCAACAACCAAGAGAAGGTTGATGATGAAAAGAACCTCAAGGTGGAAAAGCTCCTAGAAGCCATTCAAGACTCCGAGGACGACGATGAGGAGACGCTGGATCTTAAGGCGCTCCTAAGAAAGAAGACACTTTCCAAAGGGAAAGTAAAAGTGGAAGAGAAGAAGAAGGGGAGTAGTCACACCGACTACTCCCGATATCCTTTTAAATATGATCGTCTCAATTCCAATAGCAATTATTATTTATCTATCCCACTTGGAAAAGCCCCACACTTCGATGGAAGTGATTACTCAATGTGGAGGCAAAATATGAAAATGCATCTAATTTCCCTCAATCCAAGTTTGTGGCATATTGTGTGCATAGGGATAGATATTCCGGACGACGACGAAGAGCTCACCCCCAGCCAAGAGCAGGCAATTCACCGAAATGCTCAAGCCGCGACCGTAATTACCTCTTCACTCAGTCGAGACGAGTTCACCAAGGTGGATGGACTCAAAATTGCAAAGAAGATATTGGACACACTACAAACTGCGCATGCAGGTGACTGACATGTGCGTGAAGCAAAAATCGAGATGATTGAAGGCGAATTAGGAAGATTCACAATTGAAGAGGACGAGTCACCCCAAGAAATGTACAATCGATTAAAGACACTCGTCAACAAGGTCAGATCATACGGAAGCAAGAAATAGAATGACCACGAAGTGGTAAAGCTCATCCTTAGAGCTTTTATGCCTCGCAACATCACACTATGATCCATGATTAGAGAAAGCCCCGGATACAAAAGCTTGACTCCGGATGAACTGCTTGGAAAGATCATCAACTTCGATATGATGGAAAAGCAAGCAAAACATGTCAAGGAAATTGCCGATCTCACCTCAGCAAAGAAGAAAGGGGTTGCTTTGAAGTCCACTCTCAAGCCACTATCCAAAGAAGCTAGAGAAGCACAACTAGAGGAAGATAGTGACGACAAGAGCAATGAATTGGATGAAGAAGACATGATATTTTTCACGAAGAAATTCAAAAGAATAATGAAAAAGAGACAAGGTACAAAGTCAAGCGAAGGAAAGTACAAGGAAAGAACGAAGCCAAAGTTGAGGCGGGCATGCTATAATTGTGGTGAATACAACCACTTTATAGTTGACTGTCCATATGAGGAGAACAAGAAGAAGACCAAAGAAGCCAAGCCTCAACCCAAGAAATTCTTCATGAAGAAGAAACAAGCCGAACAAGCGCACATCGGAAAGGAATGGGACTCAAATGACGAGTCATCATCGTCCAAAGAAGAAGAGATGGCTAGCATAGCCATCGAGAAGACATCCAAGAAGTCTACCCTTTTCCCCACACTTGGCGCATGGAAGGGAGATGGCACTTGCCTTATGGCAAAGGAAGGTAAACGCAAGGTAACCATTAAACCCTCTTCCATGCATTCCTATTCTAGCGATGATGAACTCAATAGTGATAATGAGGACATGCTTATTGGACTAGATAGGAAAACTGCTACTAAAATGAAATTTTTGCTTGATCAACTTGTTGAGAAGGAGAGATTAATACATCGTCAAGAGGACATGATCATCTCCCAAAAGGATGAATATGTCGATCTTGACAAACTTCTAGAACTTGAAAAGAAACGAAGCAAATCACTAGAGCTTGAGATAGCTTAGAGCAAGGAAACTTGCTTGGAGCTAACTAACTCAAATGCCACCATCAAGGACCAACTTGCTAACCTGATCAAGGTCAACAATATCCTTGAAGTGCAGGTTGAGTCACTCATGCTAAATGAACCTTCCTCCTCTTTGAGTTCACCTTCTCAACTAACTAAAACTGATTTTGCTCATGCTTGCACATGTAAGAAAAGTGACACCAGTTTGAAGGATAAGCCAACTTCTACAAAGGAAAAACATCCTGTCCAAAGTGGCATATTTGACAAGGAGAAGATCAAATATGCACGTAGTGCATACTTGGTCAAAAGACCTCCAAATGTCAAATATGGCATTGGTTATTCCTATGGTGAAATGCAACATGCTAGAAGCCATAAGAATAACAAGGAGAGGATTACCTTTGTAAAAGGAAGGCCCTCTCAAATTGGAAAGTCACAGAATAATACTGCAACTACACATGAACACCGGACTAGTCCGGTCGGTGTCCGGACAAGTCCGACCCCCAGACTAGTCCTGTATACAAAGAACAACAGTTATTGTTTAAAACGTTTGATGCCTCCTATGTGTTAATGAGAAATAATTTTGGCAAGGTTTATGCTCATTATGTTGGGCCACGCCATGGGAACACCAAGTCTCATGTGTGGGTGCCCAAATGTATTGTAACTAACCTCCAAGGACCCAAGCAAGCTTGGGTACCTAAAACCAAGGCATGATTTGTTTTTGTAGGCATATTCATCTGGTGGATCTAAATGGGTGCTAGACAGTGGTTGCACCAATCATATGACCGGGGAAAGAAGAACGTTCGTGGAATATGAAGAGAATGAGGACCCAAACGAGGGCATCTAATTTGGAGATAATAGTCAAGGAAGGGTGTCGGTACCAGTAAAATTGCAATATCCTCCAAACACACACTTTCTCATGTTTTACATGTTGAATCTCTAGATTATAACCTGCTGTCCATATCTCAATTATGCGACAAAGGTTATAATTGCTTGTTCACTAACAAGGGTGTGACCGTCTTTAGGAGGAGTGATGGTTCCGTTGCATTCAAGGGTATGTTAAAGGGAAAGCTCTATCTTATTGACTTCAACAAGGATAAAGCTGAACTTGACACATGATTGATTGCAAAGACTAACATGGATTGGCTGTGGCATAGACGGCTAGCGCATGTTGGTATGAGGAACCTTCAAAAACTCCTCAAAGGCGATCACATCCGAGGTTTAAAGGATGTTGTATTTGAGAAAGACAGGCCATGTAGCGCGTGCCAAGCCGGGAAGCAAGTTGGAGCATCTCACCCCGCCAAAAATGTCATGACTACAACAAGACCACTCGAGCTTCTACACATGGACTTGTTTGGTCCAATAGCCTACATAAGCATCGGCGGTAACAAATATGGTTTAGTTGTCGTTGATGATTTTTCTCGCTTCACTTGGGTTTTCTTTTTGTATGATAAGTCAGAGACACAAGGAACACTCAAGAAGTTCTTCAAGCGACCTCAAAACGAATTCTCATTGACAATTAAGAATATTCGAAGCAACAACGGCACGGAGTTCAAGAATACGCAAGTGGAGGAGTACCTTGATGACGAAAGCATAAAGCATGAATTTTCAGCGCCATACTCCCCACAACAAAACGTAGTTGCCGAAAGAAAGAATCAAACACTCATAGAAATGGCAAGAACAATGCTCGATGAGTACAAGACATCAGATCGATTTTGGGCGGAAGCGATTAACACCGCTTGCCACGCTGTAAATCGACTCTATCTTCATCTACTACTCAAGAAGACATCATATGAGCTACTCACCGGTAACAAACCAAATATTTCATATTTTCGTGTTTTCGGTTCTCCATGTTATATCTTGAACAAGAAGCCTAGGACTTCAAAGTTCGCTTCGAAGTATGATGAAGGTTTCTTGCTTGGTTATGATTCGAACACTTACACCCATCGTGTTTTCAACAAGACCTCCGGACTTGTTGAAGTAGCACGTGATGTAGTGTTCGATGAGACTAATGGCTCCCAAAAGGAGCAAGTTGATCCATGTGAACTAGGTAAAGAAGAAGCTCCTTGTCAAGCATTGAAAAGAATGGCTCTAGGTGAGGTTCGACCACAAGAGCCACCTCCACACGTACATGAGGAAGATGAACCACAAGAGTAGATCAACGATCAAGGGGGATCTTCAACACAAGATCAACCACAAGGATACGAAGATAATCAACAAGTCAACGAAGGCAAGGACTTAGGGGGAGAAGCAGATGATCATGAAGATACAACTCCTCAAGTGCCACACCCAAGAGTACACCAATGCGTCCAAAGGGATCACCCAATCGACAACATCATCGGTAACATCCAAAAGGGAGTAACCACTAGATCTCGCATAGCTAACTTTTGTGAAAACTATTCGTTTGTATCCTTTTTGGAACCACGTAGGGTTGAAGATGCATTGAAAGATCCGGACTGGGTGGTGGAAATGCAAGAAGAATGGAACAACTACAAGCGGAATGAAGTGTGGGAACTTGTGGCAAGACCCAATGCAAACATCATCGGCACCAAATGGGTCTTCCGCAACAAACAAGATGAACACGAGGTGGTGACAAGGAACAAGGCACAACTTGTGGCCAAAGGGTATTCACAAGTCGAAGGTTTGGATTTCGATGAGACTTTTGCTCCAGTAGCTAGGCTTGAATCTATTAGAATATTACTTGCATATGCTACTCACCGTGATTTCAAGCTGTATCAAATGGATGTGAAAAGTGCCTTCCTCAACAGACCAATCAAGGAAGAAGTGTACGTGGAGCAACCACCCGGGTTTGAAGACGAAGAGTTCCCAGACCACGTATTTAAATTGCGTAAGGCTCTCTATGGCCTCAAACAAGCTCCTAGAACTTGGTATGAGTGTCTTAGAGACTTCTTAATTGAATATGGCTTTAAGATTGGCAAAGTAGATTATACACTGTTTACAAAGAATTTTGATGATGATCTTTTTATTTGTAAAATTTATGTTGATGATATAATCTTTGGGTCAACTAACCAATCTTTTTGTGAAGAATTTAGTAAAATCATGACAGACAGGTTTGAAATGTCAATGATGGGAGAGTTAAAGTACTTCTTGGGATTCCAAGTGCGGCAACAGAAGGAAGGAACGTTCCTAAGCCAAACCAAGTACACGCATGACATACTCAAGAAGTTTGGCATGGACAAGGCTAAGCCCATAAAAACCCCCATGGCAACGAATGGACACCTAGACCTCAATGAAGATGGACCTAGCGTCGACCAAAAGGTATATCGCTCCATGATTGGATCTCTACTCTATTTATGTGCATCTAGGCTAGATATTATGTTGAGTGTATGTTTGTGTGCAAGATTTCAAGCCAATCCTAAGGAATGTCACTTGACAGCCATAAAAAGGATCTTGAGATATTTAGTTCATACACCCAACCTTGGCCTTTGATACCCAAAAGGCTCAAAATTCAATCTCATCGGTTACTCCGATGCAGATTATGCCGGATGCAAAGTAGATAGAAAAAGCACTTCAAGTACATGCCAATTCCTAGGGAGATCCTTAGTTTCTTGGTCCTCCAAGAAACAAAATTCCATTGCCTTATCCACAGCCAAAGCGGAGTATGTTGCAGCCGGGAGTTGTTGTGCTCAACTCCTTTGGATGCGACAAACTCTAAGGGACTATGGTTACAATATGAATCATATTCCACTCCTATGTGACAATGAGAGTGCCATTAAAATTGCCCACAACCCAGTTGAGCACTCCAGAACTAAACACATAGACATAAGACACCACTTTTTGAGAGATCATGCTATGAAAGGAGGCATAGCCATTTCACATGTCAACACTCAAAAGCAATTGGCTGATATATTCACCAAGCCACTTGATGAAAAACATTTTTGTGAACTCTGAAATGAACTAAATATCCTTGATGCTCGGAGTGTGGCTTGAAATGTTGCATACCTGTATGAATTCTTCAAATATGTTGATTGGATTGTGAAAATCATCTCTCTTATTTTTCTCCAAAAAACTATGTCAATTATTAGATCTTGGTGAATTATGATCATTGCTTGATTGTTGTATGCTTACTGATCATATTCATCAAGATTATTTGATGTGTTTTGCCTCTCTTTTTTCTGAATATGTACCTTCAAATATATATATGAATTGGCTAAAAATTCTTGCCTGGTGACCATGGACTAGTCCGTGGTTGCCCGGACTAGTCCGCCCATGCAGACTAATTCGTAGAGTGCCGGTTAAGCCGGACTAGTCCGGTAGACAATGGACTAGTCCGATATAGCCCCTGGAAAAGTTTGGACTAGTCCGGTCATCTCCGGACTTGTCCGATTTTTCGTGTCCATAACCCTAGCCGCCGCTAAACCCTAATTTCCTCACCTCCACTCTTGCCTCACGCGCTCTCTCTCTTCATGCTCGAGCTCCCAAGGCGATTCCTTGCTCCCTCCACCAAAAAGCTTCGCATTTGGGCGGAAATTAAGCTTGTCCACTTGAGGATTGAAGCTAGCGGACTTGTCCGTCCTTCAACACCCTCATCTCCAAGTTTCAAGCATTTTTTTCGGTAATTTTTGCTCAAACCCTAGAAATCCCAAAGTTTTTCATTGTTGATCAAATAGCCTAGCATTCCTCGCTATATACATGCTCTCTTGATGTATTACGTGTATGCTAAGGTCGTTGTGCATTAGAATTCACCATTTATCCAGTCTCTTAGGTTTTTGAGGATGAACACCGGACTAGTCCGGTCCATGCACGGACAAGTCCGGTCCCCCGGACTAGTCTGTGCCTGTGCATCGGACAAGTCCGATGTTTCTGAACTCAAAACCTAATTCTTCAATTCCTTAATGCAATTCCTTGCTACCCTTTCACACCTATGCCTTGTGTCATTCATTATCATTCATACCACTCATTCTCAGGTCATGTCGAGCTCCGGTAATGATGTCTCCGATTTTGAGGCCGAGATGGACTATGAGGTGGCACCTCGGACCTCGACGGGTCTTGACAAGAAGCCACAAGAAAGACCGTCCGAGCCAGCTCAGTCTCCTCCACAGGCTCGGAGGAAGGTGCTAGCTAAGAAGCCAGTCTCCAAGGGAGCTGCATCATCGAGTGGCCCTCGCCAAGCAAAGGGCAAGGGCAAAGGGATTGCTACGGGTCCGTTTGGCCCGTTGAAACTTCATGCTCCAAGGGAAGTGGTCCGGGACCCAAATGAAGAGAAGTTCAACGGGAAGGGCAGTGACTCGGCGGCCAAGTTCAGAAGCATCGATTGGTATGGCCGACCAAAGCAAGCGGGTGATGGAAGATTCTGGTGCAACTTCCATACTGATTTCTACAGATAGGTGTATCTCCCAATGAAGACACCAGTTGTGCGCAGTCAGTGGATTGACTGGGCACATTTTGAGAAGAAGGGCTGCTCACTGTTCACTGATGTAGTGAGAGCCATTGAGAAGCATGGACTGAGACATCTTTTTGCTTTTAGAAATAACTGGAATGATGAAGTGATTGCGCAGTTCTTTGCGACCTGTCACTTCTCTGGTGAGGATGAGGAGAGTGTCACTTGGATGACCCATGGATCCAAGTACAGCATTACTCAAGAAGATTTTGCTAACCTGCTTCACCTTGACACCACAAGATCTGATTGCTTGGTCATACACAACATTGGTGTCATTGACAAGGATAGGATGAAGTTCCTATATGAGCCAAACTCAAAGTTCAACCCTCCTTCCACCAAAAACATGAAGCCATTCTTTGTGGTGCTGAACAAGGTTTTGAGGAAGACAATTGCTCCCAAGGATGGAGATGCTGAGAGTGTGCAAGGATACCTCCGGACTCTGATGAGAGTCATAAGCAAGGACCGCCCATTTGATGTGGTGGAATACATTTGGAATGATATGGTGAACATATCCTGCACTCCCAACAGGTCTTGCGGATATGCTCCTTACCTAATGTTTGTGATTGAGAAAGTCACCGACATTGAGTTTGTGAAAGATGTGGAGCATCTCCCCTTGAGGCCTCAAATGCCTCAAAAGCCGAGTGTGCAGGCTGCCTCCTCGTCGGCCTCCAGTCCCGAGGCACCGGCAAGGTCAAGTGAAGATGATAGGGCTGCCCCTGCTTCTAGTGCAGCCCCTCAAAAAGGTTCAGCCAGTGGTATTCTCAAATACCTGGCTGCTATCTTTGCCTCCTGCAAGAAGGCCAAAGTGAAGGCCCATAAGCTCAACAAGAAAAGAAAGGTGTACATGAAGTATATCAAGGCAAATGTGAAGCAAATTTGCCAAAAGCTGGAGATTGAGCCAATTGGGTCTCCAACAATCTCTGAAGACTCAAATTCTG
Organism: Tuctoria greenei; assembly: GCA_036927565.1. Lineage (NCBI taxonomy): Eukaryota > Viridiplantae > Streptophyta > Magnoliopsida > Poales > Poaceae > Tuctoria > Tuctoria greenei. The sequence continues at coordinate 8,264,033 of JAYESD010000005.1, forward strand.
ATTTCACCGAACTCGGGCCCTTGACCCCCTCTGAGCTTGCCTACTTTGGCGTTGGGGGCTCGAGTACCTCCGCACCTCCTCCTCCTCCTCCTCATCAAGCTGAAGATGAAGATGATGAAGACGATGATGAGAGGACCAATAACAAAGAGTGAAGACCCTAGGACCCTCCTCTCCTTCTTTTTGGTGTCTTGATGCCAAAGGGGGAGAGATTGAGGGGGAGTCTTAGTCTTAGCTTAGCTGCAGTTTGCGAGGAGAGAGCTCTGTGCTTTGTTTTTTAAGTCTTTTGTGGCTTGTAATGTTTTCACAGTGATCTTATGTTAATTATGGTTCTGTGATGCAATGATTTGATCATTTGAGTAGTGTTTATGAAAACTGTGATTTTGCTCTAGAATGACATATATGCTTGCTATTGGGTAATAAATGTCAATTATGTCATTCTCAATGTTTCAGTGCACTTAGTTATGCATCCCACCATAAAGAATGCACATATGGACTATGCTTTCTCTACTTGATGTATTTTGGACTCATATGTGCATGTTTTATGAAAATCTCAATTTTTATCATATTTTGTGAAATCTCAATTGGTTGTCATCAATCACAAAAAAAGGGGAGATTGAAAGTGCATCTAGGACTCCCTTGTGGGTTTTGGATGATTTATGACAAGCAATTGGGATCCTAACCTCTTCGTTGAGATGAGTGAAGAATTTTAATAGGAAAATGAGGAAAGTGCCAAAAAGAAGGAAGAACGAGGAGCAAAGTAGAAATGAGCTCAAGAAAGAAAAATAGTAGATCATTGTGTATGGAGTGTGTTAAGAAAACACATCCCAAGAGCTCAATCACAACGTAACACACACATTGCACAAAGTTACACAGAACCGGACTAGTCCGACTAACACCGGACTAGTCCGATATCCTTTCTGCACGAAATCGAACAAGTCCGATATCCATCGGACTAGTCTGATATCCTTTCTGACTAGAATCAGACTAGTCCTCCCCTGTGCGGACTAGTCCTCAAAACACTTCACAAGCCACACAAAATCGGACAAGTCCGATCACAACCGGACTAGTCTGATATTCTTTCTGATCCAAATCGGACAAGTCCGACGTTTGCACGGACTAGTCCGAAATACTCTCTGATCTGAATCGGACAAGTCCTCCAAGTGCGGACTTGTCATCCTATACACTTAGGGTTTCACATGTCCGGACAAGTTCGATGACTATCGGACTAGTCCGAAGATTTCCAGTAGCGAAATCGGACAAGTCCGTTCCTAGCCGGACTAGTCTGATATTTTGGAAAACTTAGGGTTTGCTACACACAGCACACCGGACTAGTCCGGTGACCACCACGGGCTAGTCCGATCTTTCGGTACCCTAACGGTCACTTTTAGAAACTCATATAAATATAGTTGTACGGCCATATTTCTCTTACTCTGGAACCCTAGTGCCGTCACACCTCCCAAGAGACTCAAAAACCACATCTCTCCACGAAATTAAGTGCAACAAAGATCAATCCTTTGAGGATTCACACTAGTTCATTAGAGAGACACATTCAACACCACATTGAACTCTTGGTTTGATTCTCTAACACACTCCTGCGATTTATTTGTAATTTTTGAGTGTGTTCTTGGTGGTATTTTGTGTTGTAATCCAAGGGAGCTCTCAACGTGTGAGAAAGCCCCTTGAATTCGGTTATTCACCCCTTTGAGATAAGTGGAAGAGGATTGGCCTTCGTGACGATCCGACGAGGGTAGGGTTGGAGAAGACCCGGTTCTTTTATGGGCTCCTCAACGTGGATGTAGATCGCCTTTGTGGGAACTGAACCATGGGATAATTCTCCTGTGTTCTTTTTGTGTTCATTGTCCTTACTTCATATCAATCTAGGGTTACAAATTGACCTTGATTACTTTACGTTGAAATATCAAGTATAAGTTTGAATCGTGATACAACCTGATTCATAACATTGTGACACTTTGTCTAATCGTATACTTCCGCTGCATATATTGAAGAACAAAGTTAATCGGTCAAACCTAATCAATCTAGTCCGTATACACCGGACTAGTCCGCACTTTACCGGACTAGTCCACACTTTACCGGACTAGTCCGATTTCTCTGGTTTTGAACTGGTTGTTAAGTGTTGCAGGATCCGACAATTTTCAAAAAGGCCTATTCACCCCCCCTCTAGGCCACATTCAAGCGGCGATGAGTGATTCCCCTCAATTTTTCCTTTTTTGGTGCCCTGATGCCAAAGGGGGAGAGATTGAGACTAGTTTGAGACTATCTCTAGTAGTAGTGCTTCTTATGCTTTTGTGATCGAGGACATGTACTTACTTTTAACACCTTGTAATGCACTATTTCTTTTCTTATGTGTGATGCTTATTGTTGCTTGAATGATTATCTCTATGCTCATTATTGATTATCTTTATTTCATCACACTTTGTTGGTCACACCTGTTAGGCACCCCACCATAAGGTGTGTGCATATGTGAGAATCTTTTTGTGGATTTATCGTTATTCTCATATGTGCACACCTCATGAAAATCAAAATTTTACTCTCATTTGTGATATCTCAAATGGTTGTCATCAATCACCAAAAAGGGGGAGATTGTAAGTGCATCTAGGATATTCCTTGTGGGTTTTGGCTACTTGATGACAAACATATGAGATTCTAATGAAACTATTGAGATGATTGCAGGACAAACAAAGTGAAACAGCTCGGTGCACACAAAAAGGTGAAAAATAGAATGGTGTCCAAAGAGGGATACTTTGATGGAGCTTGGAAGAACAAATTAGATTTTAAATGTATAGAGAGTGTATGAAAGACACACTTCAAGAGCTCACAACATTGCGCAGGGGTAAGGGCTTTAAAATTAACCTGACTTTCACAATGCACTGGACTAGTCCGATCATGGACCGGACTAGTCCGTTACACTTTCTGGAGTCTTTCATATCGGGAGACCGGACTAGTGCGTGTGTCCACCGGACTAGGCCGTTGAACTTTCTGGAGTCTCCCATCTGTGGAGACCGGACTAGTCCACGGACTAGTCCATTGAACTTTCTGGAGTCTCTCATATCGGGAGACCGGATGTGACACCTGGTTCCGAAAAATGAACCAAGCTAACGCATATGTGTGCCCAGGATGTTCAACACACATACACGAGTACAATCACAAAAGAGTATACAAAAAATTACCACAGAACAAGATTAATTATCAAATTTTATTACACAAACCATATTATCCTCAAATACAAGCTCTAATGAATATTAATGACAAGTTCAACTAATGCAGTGGAAATAAACTAATAAGCAACTAAGCAAACTAAGCATAAGGGATAGCGCAGCTCCATGCAACACCACAGACAAAGTTGACAGTAGACACGGCCTAGAACTCCGCATTATCGCCATTAAACTCACAATCCTGACCTGCAACTGTTGGGGGGGGGGATTGCAAGAGTGAGTACGTGTCGTACTGAGCAAGTGTGGAAAGTATGACATGTGGCTGATTCAAATGACGAATGTAATAAAGGCTAAGTGCTAAAAAGTACAGTAAAACCATTTGTAAAAGCAATGTATCATATTTATGTGAAGTAAACCCATCATAAACCATGTAACCATAATAATACCAGTCCATAATTCACCATTACCAATAACCATAATCAATGTCATAAACCATAATTCCATCCCATAACCATAACCATAATCATAATATCAACTATAACCATTACCAAACCATAACCATCCCAAATCCCAATTTCCCTCTAATCATGTAGGTCATCCAGGCGCTCTTAACCGGGAGCACGGTTATCATGATGGTTTTAATACTCTGCAGAGTTTGTACCACTTTACCCACGTGTTTGTGATTCCATCACCCGTCGGCGACTAAAGAACCTCCCTTATGCCAATTATACTTCCTTTGGTGTGTGGCCAAGAGATCACAAAATAGCTTTTACAAAGGGATTACTAGTCTATTCAGACCTCACTGAGGTTCCACCGGTGGCGATGTCTCCAACTGAGCACATCTTCAACCAAGGGCCCCCTCTTGAGCCATTCGGATCCCAGGGTAGTCCCACCAATCCTCAACAAACCCAATCCGACTACCCCTTCCACGAGCATCCACAATGGTCCAAACAGCACTAGCAAAGCCCTAATTAATCAGCTACGCCGCACCCATACTTGGCCTCGTGGTGGCACTGTAGTCCTGGCCTATTCTCGCATGAACCGATCCTTAGATCTAAAGCAAGCAAACCACATTAACATCCAACTCATCCACATACCAGGCTTGCTTAGATCACCCATTACCATACCGTATTGACCAGTTCACATTAACCAAAATATCTTTAATGCATAATTAAATGTGTAGTGTTGTTTTCCCATCCCAATTAATTAACCGAAGCAAAAAGGTAAAAATCCCATCCCGACTCGCTACCATATATCCCAGGTGACAAGGGTGGTCAAACAAAACTAGTAAACTTCCTACCATAGGATTCCCATCAAATTGACATAAACATGTAATTTGCAAACAAAACATTTATTTTAAAAACAAGATCAATATGCTTCAAGGACACTTGCCTTGCTCCGACGGATAGGGTTGCTCAAGCGCTTCGAAGTCTTGGTTCTCGAAATCCTCGTACACGACCTCTTGAGCACTTCCCTCTACTCGTGATAACACATACAAGAAAATACATACAAATCAACATGATGCACACATACTAATCAACATGCGATGATATGCATGCATGCAAAGTACAATAATTGATGAACTACAGTTGTTTATTAATTAGATGCAACTAGTTCATATGTGTTCATATGAGTTTATGGGTTTTAATCGAGAATTAATGTTGCTGAAAATAAAAAGACGATGCAACAAAAATCAATTTACGTCTATTAGATCTAATATGTCGCTAAAATTCACATCAGAAAAACGAATCCTACCGTAGATGCGATGGCTTCGAAGATCGAGGAATGATGGCGACGCGTAGACGAAGTAGACGGTGCAAGGTCCTCTGGCGGCACGACGACGACGACGCGACGACGACGGCGATCTCCGGCAGACGACGGCACCCTCCTCTTTTTCTTCCTCTTCTTCCCCTCTTTTTCTTCCTCTTCTTCCCCTCTTTTTCTTCCCTGACGGTGCCTGTGTTCCTCTTTTTTTTTTATGGCAGTGCTAGGGCTTTTCTGGCGTCGGCTGCGGCTTCTGGCGTCGGGAATACAGAGTCCCGGTAGCCTTTTATAGGCGCGAGGCACGGCGCTAGGGCCGGCGTAGCTCTAGGGCTGGCGGGTCAGGCAAGGGGCGCGTGACCGACTCGGTCGGCGCGGGCCGCGGGGCATCGGTGCGGGGTGGGGCCATGTGGGGCCCGGGCGTGCGGCGGTCGCGCGGGCGTGCGGCGGTCGCGCGGGCGGGCGGCTCGCGCCAGGGCGCGGGGGCGCAGGGCCGGTCGGGCAGGCACGCGCGCGGGGCTGGCCAGGCGCGGCAGGCAGGGTCGAGCGGCGCGCGGAGCAGGGGCGCGCGGGAGTGCGCCCGCTGGCTGGGCCGTTTGGCCTGGCCGGCAGTTCTTTTGTTTTTTTTCTTTATTTTTTCTCTTTTTTATAAATATATTATTATTTATTTATTCTTTATATTATTTTTTTATATATATAATTATTATATATATATTATTTATATATATATATATTTTATTGTTATTTTTATACTTATTCCCTATTACAAGTTTTAGGATATAATTATTATTTTCTCTTTCTTCTTTTTGCTACACCATATATGTATGTTTTATCTTTTATTATCTTTCTTTTATCCTACTAATGTTTAATGCATGATCATGTATGCAATGCATGATGCGAAAATTTAGGGTGTTACACCGGACTAGTCCGTGTGTCTACCGCACTAGTCCGTTGAACTTTCTGGAGTCTCTCATATCGGGAGACCGGACTAGTCCGTGTGTCCACCGGACTAGTCCGTTGAACTTTCTGGAGTCTCCCATCTGTGGATACCGGACTAGTCCACGGACTAGTCCGTTGAACTTTCTGGAGTCCACCTCCACACAGCACCGGACTAGTCCGATCTTGGACCGGATTAGTCCGCCAGACTCTCTGAACTTCGAGTTACACTGTGACCGGACAAGTCCGGACTTGCACCGGACTAGTCCGGTATTAGGGTTTTTCAACGGTAACTTTTATGAAAACCATATAAATAGAGAATCCACAGCCTTCCAAATAATATACACATCGAATACTGTTGGAAACACAAACGCTAGTGCCGCCACTTTGTCCCAAGAGCCTAAAACACATCTCCCCACACATCTAAGGTGCAAAAAGGAGTCAAATCATTTGAACACATGGATTCGAGATTGGGAGATCGTCGTTCCTTCGTTGCGAGCTCTTGGGGTTTGATCTTTCTACACTTATACTCTGCATTGTAATACTTTCAAGTGTATTTGATTGCCTCTTTCGTTGTAATTCTTGTGGGAGCCCTCAACGTGTGAGGTTGCCCCACAAACTCGGTGATTACCCGCGATAGTGGAATCAAGTCGGCCTTCGTGGTGACTTGAAGAGGGAAAGGGTTGGAGACCCGGCTCTATGTGAGCTTCCTCAACGAGGACGTAGATCTCGTGGTGAGATCGAACCTCGGTAAAAATTCGCTTGTCTCTTGTGCCTTATTTACTTTACGTTTTGTTCACTAGGTCACTTGATTGCTAAACAACCATTTAAGTTGCTCATAAGTCTTCACGTGCATTCATACACTAATCTTACATCAAAGAATTTGTTGTTCTCATTTCCACTGCTAAAAGAACCTAGTTTCCCAAACAACACTTAATCAATTCACATATTTCAGCACACCGGACTAGTCCGCCCACACAACCGGACTAGTCCAGTCAATTAAGTTTTTGACGACTCTATTAAGTGTGCAGGAAATTCAAAAGCCTATTCACCCCCCCCCTCTAGGCCACGTTCATGTTGGCCAGTAGAAGCCGTGTCAAAAGGCTTTGATGACCAGCGTGCGGGACGATGTGTGGTTCCCGCACTCACCTCCATGGATTTCTGCGAGCAAGTCGTAGCCTTCCTCCCGGGTAATGCATCACAGTAGGATGTCGTTGGTGCCACACCGCTAGGGATCCCCCTCCACCAACGTTATCTCTTAGCCATCCGCACAATCCGTTCTGCCAGGGCATGTTCTTCGAGAAGGAAATTGTCTTTCAAGTAGTCCCGGACCTCCGAGATCCATGCATCGGGACCTCCTTGAGCCTCTGGGTCTTGGGCGCCCGACTGCTCGGAGCTGCCGGTGGCACATAAGAACCTTGGCAGGCTCTATGGTTGCAGGGCCACCGGGATTGCCAGCTTCGAGGTGCTAGCTTCACCCTCTTCACCCGATTCGGCAGCTCGGACGGTTGGTTGCGATAACGTCCTTGCAAAGACTTCTTCGGGCACTGGGGCCTCTGTGGAGGCCTTCGTTGACATGTCGTCAGCGACTGAGTTGTCAGTTCGGGGCACATGGCACTGATCCAAGACTTCAAAGTCTTTCTCCAGCTTCCTGACGTGCAACAAGTATGCTGCCAGTTGGGGGTCATTGCAACTGCACTCTCCCTTGACCTGCTTGACAATTAGCTAGGAATCACCTTTGGCAAGGAGCTGGCGGACATTGAGGGTCAACGTTGTCTTCAGCCCGAAGATAAGGGCTTCATATTCTGCCATGTCGTTGGTGGCCTTGAAGTCAAGACACACCATATATTTGAATTGCTCCCCGGTCGGGGTAATGAGCATCACCCCGGCTCCACCCCCCTGCTTTCGCGCGGAACCATTGAAGTAAAGTGTCCAGGGGGTCTCATTGAAGATTGGTGCACTAGGCACTGTTTCTCCGTTGTCCGAGCCCTCTGGGTTGCCAGGTGATGGAGTCCACTCAGCCAAGAAATCCGCCAGTGCCTGACTCTTGACCGCGTGTCGAGGGAGGAACTCAAGCTCAAACTTTGCTAGTTCCATTGCCCACTTGGCGATATTGTCGGTAGCATTAGGATTGTTGAGCACCGTTCTCAGCGGAAAGGAGGTGACCACCAAGATCTTGTGGCTCTGGAAATAGTGTTGGAGCTTCCTCGATGCTATGAACACGACATACAACAGCTTGTGTATCTCCAAGTACCTTGTTTTCGCTTCATGGAGGACTTCGCTGATGTAGTAGACTGGCCTTTGAGTGGTCCAAACTCTATCTGATAGGTCCGGTGCTCCTCGCAACGTGTCCAGGTCCCGGGGCTCCTGGCCCCCAGGATCCGCATCATCCTTCGAGGGTTGGGACACGGGGGTTTCCTGGTTTCCGGAGCTCCACAGGGAAAGATCCATGGCCTGGTCCAAGCTTTGAGGCTCAGTGCTCGTGTTGAAAGTTCCTTCCCGTGCATGTTGCTGTTGTGGTTCCGATCATTCTGCGATCAAGACCATACTAACCACTTCGATTGTTGCGGTAATATACAATAGCAAAGGCTCGTCGGGCTCCAGTGCCACCATAACGAGGAGGGACATCAGGTGCCTTTTGAGCTCCTGGAACGCCATTTCCGGCTCCTCGATCCGCGCAAAGTGACCTGATTTCTGCAGAATCTTGAAGAAGGGGAGCACTCGCTCTGCCAGTCTCGAGATGAACCGGCTGAGGGCCGCTAGGCACCCTGCGAGCTTCTGCGCATCCTTGATGCGAGCCGGAGGCCGAAACAGCTCTATCGCCTTAATCTTCTCAGGATTAGCTTCGATTCCATGGTGAGAGACCAGGAAACCAAGCAGCTTCCCAGAAGAGACCACACTTTTCAGGGTTTAGTATTGTGCGTGTGATGCGCAGCGTGCTGAAGACTTGTGCTAAGTTGTCTAGAAAAGATGTGCGGTTCTTGATTTTTACCACGATGTCATCGACATACACTTCTACCAGGTCTCTAATGAGGTCCCCAAATGTTTTATGCATTGCACGTACAAAAGTAGGGAGAGCATTCTTAAGACCATAAGGCATGGAGACATAACAATATAGGCCATCTACTGTTACAAAAGCAATTTGTTCTTCATCATCTCTAGACATAGGTATTTGGTGGAAACCGGAATACGCGTCTAGGAAACACAACAGATCACAGCGTGATGTAGAGTCTACAATTTGATCTACCCTGGGGAAAGGAAATGGATCCTTTGGACATGCCTTGTTTAGGTTGGTGTAGTTGATGCACATCCGAAGCTTCCCGTCGACCTTGGGGACAACAACAGGATTAGCCAACCATCGAGGATGGTGGACCTCCCAGATAAAGCCAGCGTCGAGCAACTTCTTAATCACATCTCGGATGAAGTTTTGGCACTCGATGGACTGCTTTCGGGGCTTCTGTTGTAGTGGGCAAGCGTCGAGGTAGATCTTCAGATCATGCTCAATCACCTCCCTGGGGATCCCGGGCATCTGCGATGGCTGCCAGGCAAACACATAGACATTGTCCCGGAGGAAGGTGACGAGCACGAGTTCCTATTTTCCGTCCAGGTTACCTGCTATGCGGGTCGTCTGGACAGTCTCGAAGCCGATTCTGACGACCTTGACTGGGACGTCGTTTTCGGCGGGTAGAACACGCAGAGCTACGGCGGAGGTCCGCTGGGACGGACCTTGGCTTGGACGGCATTCCCTTGTATTGTCAAGGCTCGACACCCGCCCTGCCGCAAGTGCTTGGAGATGCTCCAAGGCTGACACCGCCACAGTGCGGTCTCCCCGGACCTTGAGGACTCCAGATGGCGTCGGCATTTTCAAGATCAGATAGCCGTAGTGAGCTACGACCATGAACTGGTATAGCGCCAACGTTCCGATGATGGCGTTGAAGGGAAGCTCGACGTCCGCCACATCGAACAGGACACTCTCCGTGCGGTAGTTCTCTGGAGTACCGAAGGTTACCGGGAGGTGGATGCTACCACTAGGCATGATTTGCCATGGGCCCACGCCTGAGAACGGGCTCGAAGGCGTGAGCCGGGACATGGGTATCTGCAGCTTCCGGAAGGCAGCTGTTGAGATGAGTTTGAGGCCTGCACCGCCGTCGATCAGCACATAATGGAGCTTCACATTGGCAATGGTTGGGGCCACAAGCAGCGGGAGCACTACAGCCCCTGCCATGTTTTTTGGGCGTGGTGCGGGGGCTACCGCGGCCACAGCCCGTCGCAGGACTTTCACTGCATTCTGAGACGTGGGGTTCGTGGCTCCCCCGTAGATGACATAGAGGAGCTTCCGACGCTCCTGGTCGCTGCTAGTGTCCGAGTCGGCACTCGTGAAGATGGCTTTCACCGCCCTGTGGGGCTCCTGGAACCCCATGTCCTCGTCTTGGTCCTCCACGGGATGAAGCTTCTTCTTAACCTCCCTCTAGCGGGGAGGCTCACTCTCTTGGCGCTACTGCTTCTGCCTCTGCTCGCGGTAACGCTCCGCGAGCTTCTTGACCTCCCAACACTCACTTGTACTATGTCCATTGTTCCAGCGCACCGGGCACTTGAATTCAGCGTCGTCACCTTTAGGCGACTGGCGTGGGCGCTTGTCTTGGCGCGAGCACCAGGCTCTTCCAGCTGCCGCAGCTACCACCATGGGGGCCCCGGGCCTCGACTTACTCCTGTCGCGACCCCTGTTCTTTTTCTTCCTGCCACCACTCTTGGTAGCGGCTTCTGCTTCGTACTACGAGGGCTCCCCACTCTTTGAGGAGGGTCGATCATGCCAGTTACGACCTTCCGCAGCCTTGGCGCATCTGTCTGCCAAGGCAAACAACTCGAAGACATCGCGCACGTCGTGTGTGGCGAGCTTCTCGAGCATCTTCTTGTCCCTCACTCCTTTTCTAAATGCAACTATGACAAATGCATTTTAGATGTGTGGGATGGTGTTCTGTACCTGGGAGAATCGCGGGATGAACGTTCGTAGCGGCTCCCCCGTGTGCTGCCTAACAGCATGGAGATCGAGCTCCGTGTCAGGACGCTCGTACGAGCTTCCGAAGTTCGCTACGAACTAGCGGCATAGCTCCTCCCAGGAGGTGATGGACCCCTGGGGAAGATTCATGAGCCATGACCGGGCTGGGCCGACCAGGACTACGGGGAAGTAGTTGGCCATGATGACTTCGTCACCCCCTGCAGCCAGGATCGAGGTGGAGTAGATCCGCAGGAACTCACTCGGGTTGACACTTCCATCATACTTCTCCGGTGTGTGTGCTCGGAACTTGTGAGGCCACACCACCCTCCGTAGGTGTGGAGCTAAAGGTGCACACCCTCCACCTGTGCTTGCGGGCGCCAGGTTTGGTGCTGCATGACCTTGATGACCAGGCGGCACTACGTGCGCCTGGTGTTGAGGCAGAACGACAGGCGCTTGATGCAGCGGAGGCACACCATACTCCTGGAGTGGGGGAGGCGCAGTGTACGCCCGGTGTTGCACCGGAGGCACCACATACGCCTGACGTGGTGGGGGAGCATCATGCACCTGGGGTCCAGGAACCGACAGGCTGTAGTCAACTTGAAGATTGCGGCGCCGCTCCCGCTGGCATTCGATGACGACTCGACGGTCCTCACCAGCCCCGCGGTGCTGCAACTCAGCTCGCAGGTATGCCGTCGAGAGCCTTGTTGAGCGGCTATCAACGGTCCACCGGTCGACAGTTGGCGTACATGACAATAAAACAAATGTCGACGCTGCTCGCCTCCTGCCTTGTGGAGTTGCTCGGAGTGCAGCGACGACCAGATGGTTGACATCGTTTACCCACTATTGGGTTGCCCCCTGCGGGGCACCTGACGTCACTGCGTTGCGGAGTAGTGCATGCGCGGCTAGGAGTGCACTTTCCGGGCTTGCTGCTGGTGGCGCCGTAGCAGCTATCACGGCAGGAGTTTGTCGTGCCGTGTTGTGCGGGCCTGCAGTCGGTGGAGTGGCTGCACGACGACACGATGGTCCAGATCTTCCCGCCCTGGAGCGGGACCCAGCCCTGGGGTGGGATGAAGCTTGGTCCTCACCCACCGCCTGTTGGCGGGGCTGTGGCCTAGAGGAACCAGCATTGGAATGGGTGTTCACCATACTGCTGGTGAAGATCCTTGCAGAAAAAAGCCCCTTCCTGGTGCGCCAAATGTCGAAGTGTCTAACTGACACCTCCCCCGGACCTGCTCGGAAGCAGCCCGTGGAGATTCGATGTATATTTGGGGGCTAGTCTTAGCAAGATCGAGAGCAGCGAACGATGAGCGCAAGTGATTTACATTGTTCGGGCCGCCTGGGCGTAATACCCTACTCCACGGTGGTTTGTGTGTTGTATTGCTCAAGCGTGTGTCTGGGTCTGAGCCAAGATGTCTAAGTCGATAGCTATCTGGTCCTTTTATAGTCCAAGGCCAGGCAACTTACAAGTGGGGCCCAGGTCCCGACAGGTGGCCCGAGGAGTAACCAAATCCAATCTAAGATCTCGGAGTAAATGCTATCTCTTGACAATGGCTTCAATGTGTCGACTAGCCATGCCCTGCAGCAGGGCTACACATAGCCCCTCATCATGGTTGGCCGCATCCCGTATGTCTAGTCATGGCCTCTCATTCGTCCACCATACGTAGTAGTTCGATACCGACCTGTCATAACAAGACTGGGTACAGACCTCTTGACTTACGAGCGCACACCCCTACTTACCTAGGGAAGGCGCGCATGCTTACTCCTTGGACACAGTGGACATGTCTTACTTTTCTCCTCCTTCCTTCCATCCCCCGGTAGTCGTTAACCAAGTGGTTGAGTCTGGGTCCACCTCCACCAGAAGGCCTATGCCAGACGCCGCAGGACACGTAGCTGCGCCGAACCTCTCATCAGCGGGGAGGCGGATCCGGAGCTTGCAGGACACGTGTCAGCGCCAGACCCTTCCTCAGAGAGGAGGCGGGTCCGGAGTTGCCGGGCTCGTGGCTGCGCCGGATCTCTCCTCACCGGGGAGGTGGGTCTGAAGCTGCGTGACACGTGGCTGCGCCGGACCTCTCCTCATCGGGGAGGCAGATCCGGAGCTGCAGGACACGTGGCAGCATTGGACCTTCCCCCAGCGGGGAGGCAGGTCCGGTGCTGCAGGTCTGGAGCTACGGGAGACGTGGCAGCGCCGACCGCATCCTCAATGGGGAGGTCCGGTCCGGAGATGCGATGTGCACAGAAGCTCCGGGCCTCCTCTCAATGTGGAGGCTGGTCCGGAGGTACAGGACACGTGGCGCGGTCTGGCCTACCCTCAGCGGGGAGGTTGGTCTAGGAGCTTCGCGTCACGTGGATTACGCCGGGGCCTGCCTCCATGAAAGGCGGGGCCCTGCACATCCTCTTCCTTGTATCTATGGGTACCCGGTCCGCCAGGTACCGACAGTGGTGGATCCATATGAAGGGCGCAAAGGGTAAAGATCTTCAGTGCTATGACATCAGAGCAGCACGGTCTTGGTCAAAAGATCCTTAATAGAAAAGCCATATGCGTCAAATTCAACAATCACATTATTATCTCTTGTAAGGGCACGGACTGAAATAAGATTTTTGTCAAGCTTGGGAGAGATAAGCACGTTCTTCAGTTGTAAGGCATAAACAGGTGTTGGAAAAAGGGCATGACCAGTGCAGTGGACAGGCAAAGATGATCCATTTCCAACAACTATACGAGATGTGCAATAGTCAGAAGAACAAGAGGAGAGTATACCAGGGTTGTTTGCCATGTGGGAATAAGCACCAATATCAAGAAACCAGTCGTTGCCAGTATAGGGTGCAAAAGTGGACATCCCGTTGATCCTAGCGAACAGGGCGCACAACACAGATTGTGGCATCATGGCTTCTGGTGGCAGTGACTGATACACAGGTTGCTGAAAGCTAGGAGGAGGCACCATTTCCATGAGCGCCTGCTGTGGTTGTGCCTGTGGCCGAGGACCAAAATGACTCATTGCTGGCAAGCGCCATTGCGGCATTTGCCACGCTTGGACCATTCTAGTCCAAGGTTGTTTTCTGGGAAACCAAATCTGCTGTGAGCCAGCAGACTGTTGTTGCTGGCCTCCTCCGAAACTGGATCCACGGTTATGTCCATCTCCCTTCTTTCTTTTCTTGCGTTGATTCACATTCCTTCCTTGGTCAGAAGGAGAAGACTGCGACAGGAAGCTCGGGGGAGCCGCCGCTTGAGATGTCGCAGGAGCACCACTTGATGCAGAGGCCATCAAAGCAGTAGCAACTTCCATCTTTGCCGTCTCGACGAGCCTAACCTCTTCACGAACAAGATAGTTTCGAGTGAAGAGAAAATCAAGTTGTGGAACTCGCGACGTTAAGACAGAAACTGCATGGCTGAACTTGTAGTTCAGCCCATGCAGCATGTTGATGACGAGCACCATATCAGAAACCGGCGAGCCGACGTCACAAAGAGTGTCGGCGAGTTTCTTGAGACAGCTGCAATACTCATCGATGGACATATCACCTTGATAGAGGCTGTGAAACTCCTGAAGAGTGTACACAACACGCTGCATTCCGTTGTCGAGGAAAAGACCAAGAATGCGCGTCCAAGCTGAGAACGCCGACGAGTTTGGCTGGCGGACCATGTTGTAGATACCTGACGACACCGTCGTGTAGAGCCAGGAGACAATGCATTTGTCAACCTGGGTCCATTCGACGTAGTCGCGTCAGAGATGGGCATCGACCGTACCATCAATATGGTCCTGGAGCCCGAACTTCATGAACGTCAGTTCAAAAAGTTCACGCCAGGCGGAGAAATTGGCCTCAGTCATGTCCAGAGTGTGTGGCACATGAGACCTAATATTGCTCAGGTTTACAGTGGTGGCGGGGATCGAGATGGGGGGCGCAGAGTAGAAGGGGTTGGAATGGACAGATGCACCAGAAGGGGAAGAGGACTGGGACACCATCACTATATGCGGAAGCAGAGGATCTATAAGTCTACCGATACCATGTAGAACGAATGAAAATGTTGTTGCATTCATTGATCAGAGTTGGGGTGTATTTATACAGGAACGCTGACTGACTAAATCTTGGTAGATAGCTAACGTGATCCTTAAGTCTAGCTAACAACACGATAGACTAGGAACCCACTAATTGAACCCACTAACTGGCTAACAGAGCCGGGAGAGTAGGAACGCACGAAGACACGTTCAGGCTGTTAACAAATAGTGTTTCAGTTACTTCAGAGCAAGAGCAGGGATGAAAGGGAGCTTAGCCTAGCGGTTAAGTGCTCTGAGTAGCACTTCTCATATCTCGAGTTCATTTTCTGTTGAGAGTGAATATTAGGCTGAATTTTATAGTACTATATACATCAACTCTACAGAGAAATACATAGATGCCGATTCTGGAGTGCACCTATAAAAAATAGTTATCGTCGTCTTGTTTAAGATAATAGGCTTTGAATGTCTGCATTTGTATTCACTTATAATAAGATGATCATAAATTTGTTGTCCTAAGACCCATTTGGAACTGAGGGATTTCGTTTCGTGGGAGCTGAACTGAACACTTCCATTCAACGGCACGCGTTTCCTGTAAAATTCACGTGAGAGCTGAGGCCCGAGCCAATTAGCAAAGAGCAGTTAAGACGCACGGAAGCTGATGATGGAGACTCGTCAACTTAAAATTCCTGACATGGCTAATCACTAGCAGCTGGAAAAGATGGAGTTGCTTGCACAGGCAAAGGTATGAATGGTGACAGCTGAACGAAGCCTACAGTTATTTCGGAAATCCTCCAGTACAAGTGCCCCAAATTAGCCTCTATGTTGTGAGCTGTTAGATTCCCTTTCACAATTCGTACACCCCTCAGCCTTATCTTCTCCGATTCCGTCCCGCTTCCATCCCGCAGAGGCCCGATTTTTCCTTGGACCGTCTCGAGCCCTGGCGGCGGCGCTCGTCGCGTGGTTCCGCATAGAAAATTTTTTAATTTTTAATCCGTATTTATAATACATAAGGATTATATTAATTATAAAATAATTAAATTGATTAACAGATAGCCACAATAATTAGTGATTAATGGTTGTAATTAGTTGTTAATTATCCGGCTTAAAATTTTCTAAAAAATTTGAATCACGCCCTTATTATTTTCCAGATATTACGAAGCCTACCCACTTTCAGCAGAGCATGTACATGACCGGCTAACATGAAGTGGTCAGGACAATAACAAAGAATTAAAAGTTGTGCACGTGCTATTTTTTTTTCTTATAACCTGGAAATGTTCGTGTCAAGAGCAGGTGACAGCTCTTTCAAGTCGCCATTTCCACAGCTCCAACCACCGCAAGATTTGGTATTTAAACATTGTTTGAAACTCGAAAAGGTCGTTAATCGTTTTAAATTAGATTTGTTGGACCTTTTTCTTTTGGTGTTTTGGCGAAATGATTTCGGTACTTTTGTGAGGTCAAGACGCACGCGAGTCCGGGCTACTTGGGAATAAAAAAGCCCATTTGGGCCATCCAGACGGTCAACGGCGGAGGCCGGAGCCCAACAACAGCAAGCAACGGCTGATCTGCCGTGACGCTGCTGCCATCAGCGGCTTCCTCCCAGGTCTCAGCGTCGCTGTTGTCCAGCCTGTCGTTCCCGCTATACAAGCAACCAGACACCTTTGCTCCGTTCACACTGCACAGCGTCCCTATCCCACCTGTGTCACTCAAGTGAAAAAGGGCCGGACACGGGACACCTCTCTCGCGCTAACACTAACCTACTCATCAGTCACTGACAACAATGGACACAAACCGGTCGAACTCACATGTCAGCGAGACTTGTCGCCGAAAAGCTTTTCACATACGTAGCCATCGCGCAACTGACTGTCGGGGCCACCAGTGCGTACCCTACCTGCCAGAGACACTACCGACCACTGGGACATGGCTCATCGACAGCTCGACCGAACATCTCACCAAGCATTGATGCACGCGTACTGTACCGTCAATCGCTGCTATCGGGCCCCATGATACTTGACCCCATATGTCACTGAAAAGAAAAAGATTCCTACCAAAAAAAGCACGTAATGAAACACAAAGCCACCCTACAATAGAAGCGGGTTCCCGAAACGCTGCCGCAGGGTGCGATTCGTTCCCTCCCCTCTCGCATCGCGGTCCGCGACCATGGCTTCCTCATCCATCCACCACCGCCTAGCTGCCGACGAGATCCACCAACCCCCGGAGGCCTCCTCCTCCTCCTCTTCCGCGTCCTATTCCTCCGACGACGCCTTCGTCCCCGTCTTCCGCCCGGATCCCTCCGCCGCCTCGGCGGCGTCCGCGGTGGCCGACCGCGTCCGCAGCCTGTTCCGCTCCGTGGAGATCGACCTCCTCTGCGACGCCCTCTTCGCGCCGCGGAGCGAGGATCTCGGGTTCCCGGAGGAGTTTGCTGACTACTGCGACGCCTCGATCCACTGGGACTGCCTCGAACTGGAGGACGCCGACGAGCCGGATCTGCCGCTCGTGTCCACCGCCGCGGGGTACGAGTTCGAGTGGGAGGAGGTGCCGTCCGCGTCCGGCGCCAGCGGGGAGCCAGCGGAGCCGGAGTGGGAGGTGCTGGCCGACGTGCCGCCGGCCGCCGCGACCGACGCCGAGGAGGGGTTCGTGTACACCTCCGACCGCGAGGCGTACGAGGTGCTCGTCGCCGGCGGGGAGGGGCTTTTCCTGAAGAACAGGCCGCCTGCTGCCAGATCGGCCATCGAGGCGCTCCATTCCGCGGTCGTTGCAGCAGGCGAAGAAGGGGAGGGGGAGGAGTGCGCGGTGTGCAGGGACGGGGTCGCAGCCGGGCAGCGCGTGAAGAGGCTGCCGTGCTCGCACCTGTACCATGACGAGTGCATCCTGCCGTGGCTCCAGGTGCGCAACTCGTGCCCGCTCTGCCGCTTCGAGTTACCCACCGACGACCCCGAGTATGAGGCCTGGAAAGTTGGTCGAGCGCTGGCTGCCTGAGTGTGCGGTAACGGCAAATACTACTCTTATAGCCCTATAGAGCTGTGTAAATTGGTTTGGTTTTGGATAGGGTCCTTCTAATTTCAAGTTATGACACAGTTGTATGAAGGAATGCATAGAGATAGATGAAGAGATTGTTTTGCGCGTTTACCTTTTTTCCGCAAGAGAAAGTTTGTGTTGTCTTAAGGACAGAGGGACAAGTTCTAGACATAGTTGCTACATAGTATTGTATGTACTGTAAACCCAGAGGGAGTTACTGTATATCTTGTTGCACTGAATGGCTTCTTTGTTGAATGTGCTGGGGAAAGTTTGGCCTATGTTATCTGGTTGCAACTTGCCTATATTACCTGTAGTTTGGATCATCATCATCTGTTACAGAACTGCTATGGGAATATCTGATCCTTGTTCTATCTGCCAATTCGTATGAATTCTGATCAACTAATCATCTGCAGTTGATAATTAGTAGGTTAAATGGCTCAGGATTAGAGCTCCAATTTCTTTGTATTTATTTACTGAGAGATTATGGAATTGTTACTTGCTAGGAATTTGGAATAGTTTGTCAAGTGCTCAATATAGTAGTTAGTAGTCTCATCTGCAAGTGCAGCAATTCTGAGAACTTAAAGTTGGCCCTACCGCCAAAAATATGTAATGCAGTTTTAACTTGAATGGTTTGACCTTACCACACCCGAAGCACTCGAAGTGGCTCAGTGTAATGAGTGAATAATCTCAACTCTTGAGACAATGATAGGGCTTTGAGTTGTAGCAGATTTTATGAAAGCCCTGATAGACTGTAACAGTCTCAGGTCTGATTCCTGGTTACATTGCCTTGATACTATGAGAACACTAGAATGGAGTATTTATGTTTACTATCTTGACTACCTAAGAGTGGAGGTCAGCCTGTGTCAGCATGAAGATTGTATGTGGCTGTGGGCACGAAGCAGGAGAAAAATGTTTGGTGAAGACAGGTTTTATTTAGGAATACCTACTCTAGGATCTTAGTTTTTTTTTTTTTTTTGAATTCTGCATCCTTTTAGATGGTATGTCTTTTACAATGTTAGTTTCAAGATGTTGCCTCGTATTCAAGGTTTCTCTACGTGATGCCCTGGGGATGATAGCGACACTTGATTCCATTTCTCTGCTGTGCTACTTCTGGCTTACTGAACTTCAAAGTAGTGTGGTCCAGTTACCAAATCACAAAGGTAAGGATCGGCAAGAATGAAAAAGAAATTTCGGATTTTGAAGTTACTAACTGAATTAGTAACTCACGTGTCATAATCTTAGTTTATTCGTATATTGCTACTCTTATTTTCTTTCTTATTATTCTATTTTCAAATAAAATAAAATTCAGAATCTTATTTTATTTATATTTTTTTTACTCTCATCTTATTTTTTATTACTTCTCTTCAAAAATTGTTAGATTTTATTTCTAGTCGATTCCAACTTGTTTGGGACAAATGGTTATTGTTGTTGTTGAAGGTACTAACTAAATTGATTCTCGTGCCCTAAATGTTGTATCTTGGCTCTTGCTATCTTGTATTTGCTGTGCTCCATACAATCTGTGCAAGTGCCTAGCCTAAGGCTCCTTTGGTACAGCTCCACAAAGCTGATTCTCTGGATTCACTTCTAATTCCCTATTGAAGTGATTCTATAGTTAAAAATGATTCTCTATAATTCTCTAGAATAAACTCTTAGAATCAGGACGGAAAATCACTTTACAGAATCAGGAGAAGCTACTTTTTTCAGCTTCCAGCCCCTTAGTTCATTTCAGAGAATCACTTCACAGAATCAGTCAAGAATCATTTCTTCTGAAAAACAGTATTTAGCATAGCTTCCCTGATTCTGACTCAGAATCAGCTCTGTGGAACTGCCAAAGGGGGCTAAGCTTTCATCTTGGTTGTTGGTGGCCTCAAGTTCATGCTCTGGTCATACACAAGGTCATGTGCTGATCGTAACAAGCTTGCAGCTTTCATTGTTCTCTAATGTTGTCAGCTGTGGCAGAAGTTTGCATTATAGTATTGTTTATGCCATGTTATGATCTGTCTTCAAGATTCTGTGAAGGTCACTTTGAAGCAAAATCTAATGAGAGTTGACATGGAAAATCTGACCCTCGAAGCAAATATGTGGTGGCTGCAGCCGTAGACAATTGACTTGCAGCCAGTATTGTGTTATTGAACCACAAACACGAAATGAATGCGAGCGCCAAAATATTGATTTGTTTGCAAGTCTTGTGGACCACTTTACACCAGTTAGTCCATATAGACATAACAGAATTTGCTAACTCTCAGTTAACTAAGATTTTGTATATCACTTCGGCAAAATGTCAGTAGTTATTTTTGTATGTTGCATTAGTTAATTTTAAATGTTACAATATTTGTTTCTCATATTCTCTTTGATATGCTACATGTTGCAAAAGGTACCACTGTATGCTACGCTAATTATTTTTGTTCATTGAAATAACTACTTCGGAATGTTGCCATATTAAGTTATTTTTGTATATTGAAATAACTACATTGGAATGTTGCAACATTTATCCAAATAACCCTTATTTTGTACAGATTTCATCATTTGTTTCCATAATGTTGTAATAGTAATTCTCTTATGCTGTACCGCTGTAGTAGTTATGTTTATATGTTGTAGATCTGCTGTAGTAGTTATGTTTCTATGTTGTAGATTCTTACACCCATACATGTTGCATTAGATATTTTTTGTATGTTGTAACAAGTACTCCCTCCTCTTCAAAAGTTTGTACTCTTTTAGTTTATTTGTGAACTAAAAGATGATAAACTTTTAAGTACCGAGAAGTAATTTATTTGTTGAAGTAGTTATATTTAGATGTTGTAATGGTCGAAGAAAGTGACAGAGGAAAGGTCAAAATCTCAACCACCTGAAATAGAAACACGCGACTGAACAAACGAACGTAACTAAGAAAAGAGACGTCAGCTTAATACTGGTAGTAAAGAGAGATTCATTCCCACATCGACACTCTTGCTGTCCGGTTCGGCTGCTGCTGGCGCACCTCTCTTCAGCTGTGTAGGCTTACTAGTTTTCGCGTCTGGATAAAGTTTGCTTAGGTGTGACTCGATTTTCTCTCCAGTACGAGGAAAACAACAGGCCTCTCCTTGCTGCTCACAGGAGCCATCTTGGGCTATAGCTTTCCATGTGGGCTTAGTATCAGCCCGAACAAGAGCCATCCTAGCGTGGCCCATACGGTGAATAGCCCAGCGAAACCTTCTGTTTTCCTTCTCCGCGATCAAGATAGTCCAGTGCGAGTGGTATTCATAATCAGCCGGTCTGAAGCGTCAGGAATTTCATAATTAAGGTAGTGGTAATACCAGTGCGAGTCCAAAACCTGCATTGCTCAGGCCATCTTCCTGGCTGGCGATCTAGTCTCCTCTGCGAGACCCACGACTGCACCGATTCACTGCTCTCCCGAAGGAACCCCAAGGGAAAAAGAAGCACATATATCCGACAGCCTCCCCTTGGATCGATCGACACGCGGCAACAACACGCGAAAGCAGGTGCGGCGACAACACGACGACGACAGGCAAACGAAAGTGCCCGGCGCGCGGCGGGCGGCGTCAGCGGGGGCACGATTTGACGCTGGTGGCGAATAATTAAATTAGACCCGTCGCCGTGGAGGTTAGGTTAAGCGCGCCCCTTGATCCATAGTCCATACAATGGCTTAATGGCCTCTTCTCTCTTCTTCCACGTCGCTAAGCTACGCCGGCGTTGCCTAATTACCTGTGTCCCGGTCTAGTGCGGCTGGCGACCCTTGACGCAGCAGTAGTTTAATCAATTAAGCTAAAGTAAAGCGTCTGCGTGCGTGCGCGCGCCGCTTTAGAGACGTGCGTGCGTGTCAAAGCTCGTGCGCGCGCGCGTCACCGTGGTCACCTGGTGTGCACCGCACAACTCCGCTCGGCAGCTGTCTTGTTCTTGTTGCCTAATCAAGCCGGATCGTCGACAGCTTAATGAAGACATTAAGGTACGTTTTTAGTGAAATTTCCAAGTTTCCAATTTTTAGCTCGTTTTCACTACTGGATTGCTGGTTCATGGACTGGATAATTTGTGCGGCGTAGGTTGCTACAGTGCTATCAATCACCTTGCTACAGTGGAGGTGGAGCGAGTGAGCGACATACCTCTGGGAATGACGTGAGAATCTCGCTTGCGGTGCGGCCTGCGTGTGAAAAGTGGGAGGAGGCGTCTCGGCTGGCCGTGGCCGGAGGCTGGACGGACAAGGGACAAGGAGTGACCTGTCGTGGGGTCCCGGCCGGCCGCTCGCGAGGCCGTGGCTGACCGAACCAATAACCCTGCAGGTGCGCATCCATGGATTTTTTTTAATATACGTATTTTAATTCAAATTTATATTAATAACCCTCGATTCAAATTTTTTTTAAATCTGACCCGCCGTCGTATGAGTCTCATACGACATAATGAATGTCGTATGAGGCCCATACGACGGTACTGTGCATGTCGTATGGGCCTCATACGACATGCCACCGTGACCGGTTTCGGCCCCGCTGGACGGCCCAGCCGACACACGTGGCATGAGCCACCTCGAATGTCGTATGGGCCTCATACGACATTCGCATGTCGTATGGGTCTCATACGACGGCGGGTCAGATTTGAAAAAAATTTGAATCGAGGGTTATTAATATAAATTTGGATTAAAATACGTATATTAAAAAAAATTCCGCATCCATGGACGGACGTATCGCGCGCCGGTTGGCCGAGCCTCTCTCACCTGACATTTCACTCACCTCCCCAGCGACGTCCGCGCGTGCTCCTCCGTAGCAGGCATGCATCCGTCCGTCCCCGTGGCTCCGACCCGATTGCCGGCTACAGCCTTTATTACTGCGCGCGCGCGCCGCGGCTGGTTCGTTCGCATGGTTGCGCCGCGGCGGACGTGTCGGGTTCCCGTTCGATTATTGAACGCGGCGCGCCCACCCACCTCCTCCACGCGGTGCACGATCGTCGCCGTCGAGTTAGCGCACACGTCGTTGGGACGAATGCGACGCGACGCGACGCGAGCTGTCGTCGGACGGGACAGCTTGATGAGTTGTGTCCTCGGAGCCACGATTAGCAGCGCGTGCTGCTGCTACATACGTGAAAGCAGCGACCGAGCCGTACCGGGTCGTCGTCCAGGTCCATAGTCGCACCATCTTTATTTAGACCGTGCCGGTCGCACCTGTTTAGACTAGTACACAGTACACACACAACACGGGATGGTGGTCAAGTTAGAGCGCCGTCTAATCCAAACCCCCAGACGTGGAAGGGGTGCTTGCTTCCTTGCTGCATGCGTGCACAATTATGGCCAGACTTGTTGTCAGATTGGACCTGCTTCGCGCCACCATTATCTAGCCTCTTCTAGCTGTAGTGGCTGGCCGTCGTCGTGGGTAGACATGATATGACATCGCAGCCATGCTTGCGAAGAAAAACTAAGTTGACCTACATATAGTTTGTGAAGATTAATTAAAGTAAGTACTGTGCACTTGTCACTGTTTATTGCATATGTCAGCATTTTCTGGAGCTCGTCTCATCATAAAGACTGGATACATGAATAATTAACAGCAGTTTCAAATTCTTTTCAAAAGGTTTTCTTCATGCACAGTTGTTTCGTCCTGGGAGGAAAAATGAACCTACAGGCCCCTTGTTACCTCAACCATTCCTGTCTGATATACCATGCACAATTTGTTGTCTTCTTACTCTGAAAAGTTAGGGGCGACACACATGGTCAGGTGCTGCATGATCTGTCGTCACTCGATCCAGACGGTCGACCTAGATGATACTGAAAACTTGTCGTGACGAAACTGCACACCACCCACTCCCTCCTAGCTTTCCATTATGTACAAAAAGAAACGCAAAGTAGGAAAAAGCTATCTCGTTCATATCTGACCGCACTGGTAACAAGTCCCCAACAATTGTAATACTTTCTTCCGTTTCTTTTTATTTGTCACCGACTAGTTGATTTTTAACTAACTGATGACAAATAAAAAGAAATGAAGGGTGTATATTTAGGAACGATGTCAACTTGAAATCTTCAATCATTCGGTTGCTGTTCACTACGTGTCAAACGTTGGGAGAGCTAATAGCATATTAATTATATATATTTATTTTATTTTTGAAAATGAGAGCTAAGAGCATCTTAATCACATCCTAAAAGGACGGTAAATAAACCTCTGTTGGTCTTGGTCAGGGAAAAAGCAATAGCTTTGTTGGAGTATCCAACTGAACCAACGTCAAGGTTCATGCACATCTGATTTCTGAACTTTGCAGTTGTTGCATTTTGTCAAGAATACCTCCTTTTGCGAAATTCTAGAATAACACACTGCAGCTCAACATTTGTATTGTGTTCATATACGATAAAATGAAAATTGTAATTGGATAAATGGATCTATTAATGCGGTGACACAATGCATACATTTGCAGTCTAGCCTCCTCCAAGCATATGATCTTTCACTGCTACAATAAGTCTCATCGCAGGCGGCTCTAAACCTGTTATCACACGCGGTTTCAAAAACCGCCTTAAACAAAGAGTTTGTGATAATCCGCAATTTCACAGGCGGTTCTTTACTTAGGCTAACCGTCTGTGAAGACATATTATCACAGGCGGGTCGTGCAGCATATATAATCGCATGTGATAATTATGTTATCACAGGTGGATCTTGACCTACGTCAAGCCGCCTGTGAAGATTGTTTATCGCAGCCGGTTTGTACCATAACAGTAACCGCATGTGATAATTAGGTTATCACAGATGGTTCTTTACCTATATCTAGTTGTCTGTGATAATTATTTTTCACATGCAGGTCTAGCCGTTGGTAAATAACCGCCTATGGTAAGGTATAACCTATGCAATACTAGCTGCTGTTATTTCTAATCTCAAGGTCAATTTAATATAATCATAGAAGTCAATAATATCATCACAGAAGTCAACAATATCATCACAGAAGTCATCTCACAGAAGTCAATTTCACTAAAACAATATACATATGTACAAGTTACACATACAATTCATCTCATAGTTTACAAGTTTTCACTACAAACTATTTCTATTGGCATAGTCGCAAAATTCTGGCATATCAACCATCACACCATTCTCATCAAAGAACTCCCCTCTTTTGTGTAAAATTTTGCGACTCAAGAATTGACACAGTTCAGCAGCAATCTTGTCGGCTCCTCCACCAGGAATACTTCTACAAACCGGTCATTCTTCGTTCACATTCTTCGTGTGTTGCAATGAAACACTTAACAAGGTTTAGAATGTGTTGGTTTGAACAATCTCAAAGTATAGATCAAAGTGAGAGTATACAGAAATTTATTTGGTATTTTTGGAGCAGTTGTACTATGAGCAATTGAATTTTAGAGTTGAAATCAAAATATGAAAATAATGTTTCTGGAAATATTGAACAACAGAGAATATAAGTATTAAGCTATGCTAGTTACAATGAAAATGAAACGCAAAAGTAAGAAAATAAGATATCGACATTAAGTATAACTTACATCCTCACGTTTCACTCTATATTCGCTGGCAGTCTGAATATGCCCGCATACATAATACCCGCATAAGACGCTCCTAGCAGGCTGCTTCGGACAAGTATAATGTGTTTTAATGTCCAATGCATTCGTATTAGGAGGTCTCTCACCGTCAAGCTGTTCCGCGTAAAACCGTCAAGCGCTGTAATACAAGAAATGTCATATAAAACATGTCAACACATTCTAAATGTATGTAAATTAAAATTATTGAATAAATGTACAGTTTAAAAATGGAAAAGAAATGTTTGTAACGGTCTGGTGGGTAATCGGCTGAGTCCAAGACTGTTGCCAAACTCTGCATTGACTTGATGAAGATCATTATGTAGTGATTACTGCAAACATACAAACACACATGTTAACAATTAGCAATAATTGCTATTTCAATGTCATGTGTCGAACTTACTCGAAGTGGTACGGAGCCTTTACGAGGTCCTTGCCGTCTCTTACGAAGTTAAACATTGCATGTCCTATGTAAGCTGCAACTTCTATCTTTCTATCCTTCTTAAGTTTTGCGATTGATTTTTCAAAAAAAAAATCATGTGCTTGAACTGTGTTTAGTCTCGATCCGCCTTGACGTCGAATAGCATATTTTTAATCCGTGTAGGGTCAAGGATACTTGACTTGCATTTCATCTTTTCATTATCCATGTATTACATCCTATTGAAGAAGTCCAGAATTGTTATAATCTCATAAAATGTGTATGTGTGTAGTAAGAAAAGCAAATGCAAAATATTAGAGACACTTACAAGCACCAGACGAGTAGCAGGTTGATTTTGAGCATGTCCTGGTTGAAAAGGGTATGCAACTCTTCAAATAAAATGACTCGTTTATCTGCTCCAGTGCTCCAGAATGCATCTTTTGGAATATGAAATGTGACGCAAGAAAGATCATATTTTGTGCTGACAAGGATGTACCACTCGTATATTCTTTTGAGCGGGGCGGGTTCTTTGCTAAGTTGTACGAATGTCATGAGCGGCTTCCCATTCTCAAATTTAGGAGGAACATCCTCAAGCTTGTATATTGGAACTCCTGGTTTAACTAAAGTCGTTCGCCGATTATACATGACACCGTCTTCTTCCCACTCCTCGATATCTTCTAATGCTGGCCCATGAGAAAAACGAGATGCACTCGATTTTCTAATATTTTCTTTCATAGTTTCCAAATACTTTAACACTTCTGATACAGATTTCTTAATTTTGTATGAGCTAACTTTGATAGGCACTGATGATCGAGGAGTAGTCGTCAGAAGTTGGACACTGGCTTGTTGTTGAACCTTGTCGAAGTGTTGCTACGACACTTCCCTCGGTACTACCAAATGTAGCCCGCGGAGGTTCTTGTTTCGGTTGGGGCGCTTAGAGATCAGGATCAAGACGGTGACACGAGAGATTTACGTTGTTCGGGCCGCCTGAGCGTAACACCCTACTCCATGGGGTTTGTGTTGTTGTATTGTGTGTGTGTCTGTCGCGCTAGTATGCAGGTCAGCTTGCCTGAACTTTGTATCGTGCGGCACATCCCTTTTATAATCTAAGGACCGATCGTTACAAAGCTTGCCTAGCCTGACATGTGGCTCCAGTGTATTTAATGGCCTAATACACTGTCTAAGGGTATTAAACATGATTAATAGTGTGATAACGTGCCTTAATGGTTGCGTTACCTTTATTAACAGTGCACTGATCGTGTGTCATTAATATAGCATTAATGACATGTAATCAGGTCTTGTAACTGCCGCTTTAATTGTCTCTTGATTGTCTGTGTAGAAGGAGATTCGCCAGCGTACTCGTTGGCGAAGTAGGTCCGGAGGCTCCACACGTGGCAGCTCTGGAGCTTTCCCTTACTGGAGGGTAGGTCCGGGGTTGCTGTACACGTGGCGGCACCGGAGCTCCTCTCTGCTGGGGGTTAAGTCCTGGGTCGTTGTACACGTGTTGACACTGAAGATTCCCTACGTTGGGAGTTTAGTTCTGGTCTTCCTTTACACATGTCAACCCAGGAGCTACCTATATGAGGGAAGTGGGTCCGGTACAATGTGACATGTGGGGCCTGAGGAGACCTTCGTCCTTGATAGGTGGAACTTTCCTGTGTTTCTTGTGGTATCATGGGGTACCTAGTATGCAGGGTACCAACAAACCTGTTGTTCAACTGATTGCTCTTCACTCCGAGCAGATGGCTCTAGTACTACTTCAAGTTATTGCTCAACTGGTTGCTCTTTACTAGCAACAACTTGCTCTGGTACTGCTTGAAGCTGTTGTCCAACTTGTTGCTCTTGGTTATCTTTAGCAAGGTTACTATCATCCTTGCTAAGACATAGGAGAAGTGGATCTTCCTGGACTGGAAGTGGATCTTCCTGGACTTTCGCCTTAGAAGACGGGGTTGCAGTATTTTGAGATGCGATGGGGCTAGAAATTGGCTCATCATCCAACACGATATCGCGTCGGTGCCAAAGAATTAATTGGTTGACAGTCTGTCCCAGACTTGCAATCCCCTCATGTGTGATGTGGTCTATTTCATAATCTTTATAATCATTATCAATGATCCAAAGAACTTGCATCATAGCTGTCGGTGGTTTGGACCCGGCAGATCTCCCGACACTACTAAAGTGTTAGAGGAGTTTGTGGTTCAGTGTGGGCGCGCGGAGATTCAAGAAGGTGAATTGTAAATGACACAAGAGACACAGAGATTTACGTGGTTCGGGCCGCCTGAGCGTAATACCCTACTCCACGGGTGTGTTGGTGTTGTATTAGCTGTATGAGCTTGTGTCGAGCATTTTTGGAATATGTGTAGTCCGTCGTCGGCCTGTCCTTTTATAGTACAAGGGCATGCCGTTACAAGTTAGCCTGGCTCGACATGTGGCCCCGACGGTTATTAGTATTGATATTCATTCAACACGTTTAACTGCCCTTAATGACCGGGTAATGGGCTTTGACACCACCGTTACTGGTAATTAAGGTCGTCCGATCGTGTGTCATTAATTTGGTATTAATGACACTTAATCGGGTCTTGAAGTCCTTGATTCCCCTTTGAAGATCCGGAGCCGTTGTGGAGTCTACCAGAGGTTAGAGGTTGAAGATCCGACGGTTGGGCACGTGGTAGCTCCGGAGTATACTGTGGGAAACAGGTAGCTCCGGAGCTACCTAACACGTGTCAGATCCGGAGCTTCCCTCGATCTGGGGTTAGGTCCGGGGGTGCCATTTCGGTACATAGTTCGGAGCTTCCCCCTTGTGGGTGGTAGCTCCGGTTTGATAGTACATGTGGCGACCCTGGGATTAACCATGTTGGAGAAGCGGGTCCGGTTATATCTGACATGTGGGCCTTCGAAGGTCTTCAAATCAAGTAGATGACTTTCCTTTGAGATCTTTGTAACCTCAAAGGGTGTACGGTTTCCAGAGTACCGACAGTGGCCCCCTGGGCCCACCTCTGGGGAAGACCCCTGGGGTGAAGTCATTCCGCCGGAGGTGGGTCCATCCTCGTGACTTTTGAACTGAGTCTTCAAAGGTCTTCGAATGTGCCGTTGGCGATGGTTTGGAGTTAAATACTCGCCGAGTGGCGTATCCCGCGTGCGGCAGATGAGATCTTTGGCGTGCGGATCTCACGCAATTGAAGGTCGCCGGTTCCCGATACGAAAACCGTATCGGTTCTGCGCGCCTTGTCAGGCCGTCGCCTTCGGGCTTCCCGCCTCATGATGACAACCGTTCGCCTGGGTAAGAACCTCGACTTGATCGTCGGGGTGGTCCCGGGCCCTTTTGTCATCGGCTGGGTGGAATTTTTGAGTGGTATCTTCGACTTCCTTGCGGTTTCCATCCAAGCGTTGCGAGGGCTTACTTAAGAAGGAAAGCGCGCACCGTCTGGAGTTCTTTACGCCTCTCATCTATTCTTGCGCTCAAACTCCTAACTTGTGCTTCGCTTTTCCTCTCTTGCCTTGCTGTGCTACGATGGAGTTGGGTCTCCGCGAGAGCCGTTTGAAGACCGACGGCGACCTGAAGAAGGTCCGGACCCTCATGGGATGGTCCTCGGACTTCTTCAACCGCTCGGTCCGCGCCGGGGGAGAGCTCCCGTTTGAGAAGGAGCACGCCGGCGAAATGGTGTACTTCTCCTCGTACGCTATGGTGGGGTTGATCCCACCTTTTTCCTCCTTTTTCTTGATGCTGCTAGACTTTTACGGTCTGCAGTTATACCACCTTGGCCCTCACTCCATTCTCCTCGTGTCTATCTTCGTCCACTTCTGTGAGATGTGGGTGGGCATCCCCCTGCATTGAACTCTTTCGGACCTTCTTCACCGTTCATACCACCGGTAGGAGCAATGAGTACCTTGGATTCTACTACTTCGTGAAGCGCAAGAAGTGCCCATTCAAGTACCTCCGGTCGTTTCCCTCTGGGAAGTGGGATGACTGGAAGAAGGACTGGATAGTCATCCGGGTGGAGGAGCACGAGAGGCTGGAGCTGCCCGAAGGCCTTCCCAACATTGACACGACGATCTGGAGTGAAGCTCCAGTGTTGGCGGGCGCCTTCAACCCCGTTCTGACCAGGATCTGCCAGTGCGTGGAGGGAGGATTAACACCTCAGGCGGTGTTTTGTAACTTCCTGGTCAACAGGTGGGCACCGCTGAAGAGGAGAGAAAAACTCGCTTGGGCCCTCAACAGCGTGATGGACGACGACCGGGTCGAGACCGGGCTGAAGTCCAACATGGTGGGGACAACCTTGGAGTTCCACCTCAAGAAGTTCCAACACGGCATCGACGTCGAGGGTGACGACTTGACTCCGCCATCAGCTTTTCTTCCTCTGAACGTGGAAGTAGAGTTCAATAGGGAGCTCCGGCGGAAGATGCCCGTGCTTGACGACCTCGGTGTCATAGAGAGAAGATCAACCACCAGGGTGGCGATCCCTGGGGTGTCCGAAGGTGGCTCCGGCCCCGCCCCGAAGCCAAGGGCCGAGGTCGTCAACAAGGGCAAGGAGTCGGCGGACGAACCCTTGAGCCGGAAGAGGAAGCTGCGACATGCCGACGGGAGGTCCGTCAGGCCTGCCACCTCTGCATCGGCTCCGTCTCCCCGGAGGGGGAGGTCTTCTGCAACCGCGGCGACTGTACCCGCAGTGGGGTCCTCTCGGGGAGCTAGCTCTAGGCATGCGACTCCAGCACCAGGGCCGGTTGAGGCCTCTAGGTCCGGAGGTTCTTCCCGATCGAGGGGGGCCTCGACTAGGGAAACGCCCGTGGCTGCAACGAGTTCCGGGGGGCCTTCCGGAGCTTCCACGCCGGCTATGACCAGCCCGGAACGTCCGGGAAAGAGGTTCCGCGCAAGCTGGTGCAGAAGCCTCCCAAGGTAATTTTTAATCTTTACCTTGGACAGTTGTTTTATTGTAGTAACTGCTTTTTTAAGTTTCTTCGTCCCTCATCTGCAGCGTTCCCAAGAAAAGGAGTGAGGCTCCACCCTCAGCCACAACAACTGAAGCTGTGAGGGCGAAAGCTTCTGCTCCTGTCCCGGTGCTGCCCCAAGTGGTGGCTGAAGCTGCGACAGCTCCGGCGCCAGCTGTCGTGGTCATGGACCTCGACTCATCCCCAGAGACTCCCGTGGTAGCGCCGGACCACGGGAGAGAAGATGCGCCAGCGGCACCTGTCCCGGAGGTTGAAGCTCCGGGTCCTGGTGCTGAGATGATGGAAGCTCCGGCTGTTGAGCCGGAGGAAGCAGTAATTCCGGCCCGAGAGCCGGAAATTGTCGAAGCCCCGACAGTTGAGCCGGAGGTGATTGAAGTCCCGGCGTGCGCGCCGGAAGCTGAGGAAGTTCCGGCAGTTGGGCCGGCTACCTCTGAAGCTTCGGCCGCTGAGCCGATCATTGTTGGAGCTCCGGCCGCAGGGCCGGTCGATGTTGGAGATCTTCCGGCTCCCGAGCCGATTGTTGAAGAGGCGTCGGAGCCCGAGCCCCCACCGGAGGAGGTGCCCAGACCGGAGCCAGCAGCGGCCCCTGCTCCGAAAGTAACAACGTGGTAGGTACCCGCGGCTGAGCCTGAGTGCCCTGGCGAAGTCGCTGGCCCCCTGCCTGAGGGGGTGAATGAAGACCTGGCGGCGGGGCCTTCCTCGATGGCGACTGAGGTCATCCCAGGGGACGGCCCTAGTGCCATGGAGACCCAGGGGACCACTCTTGTGGAGTGGGACCCAATTTTTGTATCTAAAAACCCTCTAGAACCAGTGGAGGAGACCCCAGCAGGTCCAGAACCTATCCCGTTGTCCCTGTCTATTGACAACGCATGTTCCAGTCTGCATCAAGTCCAATTGGCCTTCTTCCATGACAGTAAGGATCTTGAAGAGGAGCGCCAAATCCTTAGGCGGTGGCGTAACCGGCTCTACTTCGAGACCAAGCTGGCGTACTCGAGGCTAGCAGATGACAAAGAGTGGATCAAGCAGGAGAAGATCCGCCTGGAATACTGGGGCAAGTTACTGGATGACAGAGAGAGTATGACTCGTGCCCTCGACGCTCAATCCCGTGAGATTTACGAGCAGACCAAAGCAGCTAACAGTGCGGCCGATGAATGCAAAGAAAGGCTTGAGGCCATTAACACTACACTCATCAAGCGCCGGGAGGCACTTGAGGAGAGGGAGAAACGGCTCGAAGATGAAGAGCAGAAACTCCTTGAGCTGCGGGATGACGTCCTAAGGAGAGAGGAGGAGCTCACCGAGAAGGTGGCTCTGGCTGCCAAGGGCCTCGAGGAGCGCGCCAAGAAATTGGAAGAGCGCTGCGCTGAGGAGGAGGAGAAGGCCTGGGTGCGAGGGCAAGAACTCTACGAGCAAGAGTGTGCCCTTGCTGCCAGGGAGAAGAAAGTGAGAGGCAGGGAGAAGGACATAGTCGACCGCTGGAACAAGATCCACCTCCGGGAGGAGGAGCTCGGAAAACTCGAAAAGCGGGTTGCTGAAAGGATCCAGCAAAACGCCAAAGAAGTTGAGCGCCTCGCTCGCGAGAATTCTGAACTGGTGGCGGCCAGGAGATCCTTGGAAGAAATAAAGGGCTTGAGGACTACGGACTCCCTACAGATTTGGGAGTTCCTGGGCAAGGCCAACGACACGCTGACACCGATGGGCTTTAGCCCCGTGCGCCCGGATGATCCGAAGCCTGAGCTGGACCTGGCATTGCAAGCGTTGAGCTCGGCAGGCAGCAAACTCTCAAAGGTGGGCGATGTCACCGCGAACCAATTGGAGGTTGAGGAGCAATCCCTGGCGAAGAACGTCACAGAATATGTGCTGACGTGCTACACCAGTCGGAACTCCCAATTTCCTCTGGACCCAGTGCTTGAAGGTCCCGTTGAAGGAGAAGGCGAAGCTGCCCAAGCCAAAGTGTCGGAGGTTGCCCAGAAGGTCGCCCAATTCTTCCATAGGGTCTAGGACCATCTCTGTAGTTCTCACTTGTATTTTCTCTTTTTCTTCCTCAATTTTGTAATCCCTTGTCTCCAGATGAATGAAATCCCCAAATTTTTGTGAATTTCACCTTTTGTCTTCAACACTTTTGTCTTCACCTGGCCCCCTGGTAGATGTACACAATTTGATTGTGAACATGTACCAAGAGGATATTGTGTTTTGTTGAAGACTCATTTGCTCTGAACTTGTAGAGCGTAGGTACGAAGTCTTCGATAGTGAAGGCCCCCTGATGTTGTCGGAGCTTAGAAGCTCCGGCATTGCCTATCGTTGGAGCTTAGTAGCTCTGGCAATAGTCTATCAATGCGGAGAGCATCGACAATTAGTCCTCCGGGGTGTCGGAGCTTAGTAGCTCCGGCAGTGACCTTTGCCAACACCTAGTTTGTTGGCAGCAGACTCCGTTTGCGGGGTCTTCTCACCATCTTTTATTCATCGTCGACGGTTGGCCCCCCTAGCTCTGCCGAAGCTTGATTGCTCCGGTGATGCTTGTTTTCAATGCGTAACATCGATTATAAGCCACCTAGGAGAGTCGGAGCTTTGTTAGATCCGATTTTTCTCCATCAACATAGATTTTATTTTTCCTGCACACTGAAGTAGAGAAAAATAGTAAAATTCGTTTCTCGCCTATAACTTTGTCGCGGCTTACGATTCTCAAGAAAATTTTAAGTCCGATGCAATTCTAAATACGATCGAATGCGTTGTCTTTACTTTCAGATCCAATTGTACTTGGACCCGCCTTACTTCGGCCTGTCGGGGTGTAGGTAGAGTGGCGTACTTAGGGTGCTTGACCAGGCTAAGTTGATAGCACACTCCGTCCCTAGATTGGCTTGGCGACATTCAGGCGAGTGGGCCATGAACAATATTTGAATCCAAAAGAATCGACGATACAACTCGAATCGTATATGAACCAATCGAATTAAAATTTCTTAAGAATTGCACGTCTTTGTTATAGACAAGAAAGAGAAAAATAAAAAATGTTAAGCCTGTACAAAATAAATGCACGTGGAGTCTGTTTCACATGAAGATGTCTTTCATTATAGGTCCGGGGTACAGGGGAAACAAGTACACTCTTAGGGTACAGAACCAGGCTAAGCGTGTTTCATTTCTCGTTTGACCTAGGGTAGCTAGCTACACTTTTAGTCCTAAGACTGTGACAAGTGTTGCATGAACTTTGCGGACCTTCCGGGAAAGGTCCGGCTGTTCTCCCGGAGGAACTACCCGACTCTGTACAATGACTCTATAACATACACCTCAAGTTACTACAAACTCACCTCCGTGATATTAAGTGTAGAACTTATGGAGGTGCTCAATGTTCCAAGGATTTGGGAGAGGTGTCCCATCCTCAGTGGCCAAGCGAACGCTCCCGGGACAGGATACTTTAATCACTCGGAAGGGTCCCTCCCAGCTGGGGGAGAGTTTGTTTAACCCTTCACTGGATTGTATTCTCCGTAGCACCAGGTCGCCTTCCTCGAGCTGTCGGTTGTGTACATGCTGCTGATGATGGCACCAAAGGGCTTGGCGGTATCGGGCATTCCGAACAGCTGCTTGGCACCTTCCCTCCTCAAGGAGGTCTAGGTCTTCACGCCGGAGCTGGTCCTGCGTGGCTTCGACGAAGGTTCGGACCCGGAGTGACCCCAAGGTAACTTCTGGAGGAAGGATTGCTTCAGCTCCATACACCAGGAAGAAGGGTGTCTCTCTAGTTGATCGGTTTGGAGATGTCCTGTTGCCCAGAGAGTGGGCGGAAGCTCTCCAATCCAGTTGGCACCATGTTTTTTCAAGCGCTCATAGGTGCGCGTTTTGAGTCCTTTAAGAATTTCAACATTTTCTCTCTCGGCTTGGCCATTGCTAGCTGGGTGAGCTACGGAGGCGTAGCAAACTTGAATGCCGAGATCTTCGCAATATCCTTGAAATGCAGAGCTTGTGAATTGGGTCCCATTATCAGTGATGATTTTGTTTGGGACTCCAAATCTGCATACAATGGACTGCAAAAAGTTGATAGCAGATTGCTTGTTTATTGTCACAACTAGAGTTGCTTCCGGCCACTTGGTGAACTTGTCAATGGCGACGTACAGGAACTTGTAACCTCCGACGGCTCTTGGGAAAGGTCCCAAGAGGTCCACCCCCCACACAACGAAGGGCCATGTAGGAGGTATCATTTGTAGGGCCTGAGCCAGTGTGTGAATTTGCTTTGCATGAAATTGACATGCTTCGCATTTCTTCACCAGCTCAGTTGCATCCTGAAGTGCTGTAGGCCAGTAGAAGCCATGCCGAAAGGCTTTACCAACCAACGTGCGGGAAGACGCGTGGTTCCCACACTCGCCTCCATGGATTTCTGCGAGGAGCTCGCAGCCTTCTTCCCTAGTGATGCATCGCATTAGGATGCCGTTGGCACCACGCCGGTAGAGATCCCCTTCTACCAACGTGTATCTTTTAGTCAATCTGACTACCCGGTCAGCGGATACATCATCGTCAGGAAGGATGTTATCTTTGAAGTAGTTCCAGATCTCCGAGATCCATGCATCGGAACTAACTTGAGCATTTGAGTCTTGCGTGCTGGGTTGCTCGGAGCTTCCGGCAGCACCTATGACCCTTGATGGCTGCCATGGTAACAGGGCCATCGGGACCGTCAGCTTCGGGATGCTGATCTCGCCCCCTTCGCTCAGTTCGGCAGGCTGAGCTGTGAGTTTTGACAACCTCTGGACAAAAGTTCCGTCAGGAGCCAGAACTCCGGTTGACGCTTTCGTCGAGAGTTCGTTGGCTTCAGCGTTGTGGGCACGCTGGACATGGTGGAGATCTAGGACCTCGAAGTCCTTCTGAAATATCTGGACTTCAAGGAGGTAAGCAGCTAGCTGGAGATTGTTGCAGGAGCATTCACCCTTCACTTGCTTAATGATGAGATGTGAATCTCCCTTGACCAGCAATTGCTTGACACCGTATGATAGTGCCACCTTTAGTCCGTAGATGAGTGCTTCGTACTCCGCCATGTTGTTGGTCGCCTTGAAGTCAAGGTGTACCATGTATTTTACCTTCTCCCCGGTTGGTGCAAGGAGAAGGATTCCAGCTCCGGCCCCCTGCTTTTGCATGGAGCCGTCAAAGTAGAGGGTCCAATGAGGCTCGGTGAAGACCGGAGCTTCGTGTTCCGGCTTCTGCTCATTGGGGCCCCCAGGGTTTGATGGAGAGGGATTCCATTCCGCCACGAAGTCTGCCAATGCTTGACTCTTGAATGCTTGCCTTGAAATGAATTCGAGATCGAATTCGGCCAATTCCGCTGCCCACTTTGCAATATTCCCAGTTGAGTTGGGATTATGCAAGATTGCTCGAAGTGGGTAAGAGGTCACCACTGAGATCTTGTGAGCTTGGAAATAATGGCGAAGCTTCCTGGAGGTGATAAGAACTGCATAGAGCAGCTTATGCACCTCTAGGTATCGAGTCTTGACATCATGTAGTACTTCACTGATAAAGTACACCGGGCGCTGAATGGTCCGGACCCTCCCGGAGGGGCCCAGAGCTTCCTCTTCATTGATCCGGGTCCTCTCGTAGGGATCCGGATTTTCTTCGGTGACCTCCGGGTTCTGGCTGGAGGAACCCGGAGCTTTTTAAGAAGCGGCCTGGACCCTCCCGGGGGAGTCTGGGTCTTCTGAAGTGGTTTCTTGTGGATTCGAGTCTGGGAGCTAGGACCCAGACTCGCTTTCAGGGACTTCCGGACCCTCCTGAAGGTGTCTGGATTCCTGAGTATGGGGTAGTTCCGGTCTTTCCGCGACCAGGACCATACTGATGACTTCGTCAGTGGCTGAAATGTAAAGCAATAAAGGCTCACCAGGGTTTGGAGCTACCAGAAATGGTAGTGTGGTGAGGAACTGTTTTAGCTCCTGGAACGCCTTTTCTGCTTCTTCAGACCATTGGAATGGTCCGGACTTCCTCAATAACTTTAAGAAGGGAAGTGCCCGTTCCGCCAGCCTTGAAATGAATCGGCTGAGGGCTGCTAGACATCCAGTTAGCTTTTGGACATCTTTGATGCGGGCTGGTGGCCGCATGTCTTCAATGGCCTTGATCTTCGCTGGATTAGCTTCTATGCTCCGGTGACTTACCAGGAAACCAAGAAGTTTTCCGGAGCTAACCCCGAAGACACACTTATCTGGGTTTAGCTTTGTGCGGGTAGCCCGCAGCCTATCGAAGACAGCCTGTAATGTGTCAAGAAGTGACTCCTTGTTCTTGACCTTGACCACAATGTCATCAACATACACTTCCACTACGTCTCTAATGAGGTCTTCAAAGGTTTTGTACATAGCTCGTACAAAAGTTGAAGCTGCATTCTTGAGACCAAACGGCATGACTGTATAACAGTACAATCAATCTACTGTGATGAAAGAGGTATGCTCTTCATCTTCCCTAGACATTCTGATTTGATGATACCCAGAATATGTGTCTAGGAAACACAGTAATTCACACCCGGAGGTGGAATCCACTATCTGATCTATTCTAGGTAGTGGGAATGGATCTTTTGGACATGCCTTATTTAGTGTTGTGTAGTCGATACACATCCGAAGCTTCCCGCCGGCCTTGGGCACAACGACTGGGTTTGCCCGCCATTTTGGATGGAAGACTTCTCGGATGAATCCAGCTTCGAGCAACTTCTTCACTTCTTGTCGAATGAAGTTCTGTCGCTCTACAGATTGCTTCCGAGGATTCTGGTGCACAGGCCGGGCGTCAGGGTAGATCTTTAGATTGTGCTCAATCACTTCCCTGGGGATCCCAGGCATTTGTGACGGTTGCCAGGCAAACACGTCGACATTAGCCCGGAGGAAAGCGATGAACGCGAGTTCCTATTTGTCGTTTAATCCTCCCGATATACGGGTGGTCTAAGCGACATCAGAACCGATTTGGACGACTTTGACGGGGATGTCGGCATCGCCGCTTGGCTGCACACGAGGTGCAGATGTCGAGCCTCGTTGACGAATGCTCAGGGGTTTTGGAGCTTGCTCCTGCCTGGAGTCCTCCTCTTGCGCCGTGGTAAGTGCATGGAGTTCTTCCAGAGCAGTTACTCTGGCAGTACGATCTCCGCGGATCCGGAGAATGCCTACTGGTGTTGGCATCTTTAACACCAGGTAGCTATAATGAGCAGCTGCCATGAATTTGTACAGGGAAGGCCTACCCAAGATGGCATTGAAAGATAAGTTGATCTGAGCAACGTCAAAGACCAACTTCTCGGTGTGATACTTCTCCCGTGTCCCGAAGGTAACGGGGAGAGTAATAGCTCCGAGTGGGGTAATTGCCCCCGGACCTACTCCGGAGAAAGGTCGGGAGGGGAGGAGATCCGAAGGTCGGAGCTGAAGCTTGGTGAAAGCTTCGAAGCTTATGAGGTTAAGCCCCGAACCTCCGTATACCATGACATGGTGGAGCTGGATGTTATTGATGGTAGGATATATCATCAAAGGTAGCTGACCTGCTCCAACCATGCTTCGAGGGCAGTCTGAAGCATCAAAAGTGATAGCTGTGTCCATCCACTTCCGATGAGGCTCCGGTCTGGCTGTAGGAGCTACAGCGGCCATGTCTCGTCGCATAGTCTTGACGACGCGGCGGGAGGTGATGTCCCATGATCCACCAAATATGGTGTTCATGGTCTTCCGACGCTCGTTGTCAGAGACGTCGGAATCGTCGTCGATAGAGGTGTAGACGGCCTTCAGGACCTTTTTGGGATCCTGAAAACCTAACTCCTCTTCAGCCGGAGCTTCGTCGACTTTTTGTTTTCCTTCCCTCTGTCGGAAAGGAGCTTCTTCTCGGCGCTTGTTGTAGCGCTGGGCAAGGTTTTGGACCTCCCGGCAGTCTTCCAAGCTGTGGCTGCCCGTTTTGTGAATTGGACACCACACCTTGGGTTTGCCACCGTCTTCAGAAGACGGTCGAGGTCGCTTCTCGGGGCGTGGCCCCCGGTCACCCGGAGCTGTAGCAGCTGTAACATTGGATGCACCGGTCGACGGCTTCTTCTTGCCGTTGGTCTTCTTCTTCTTCTTGCCACTCACAAAGGTAGCGGCTTCTTCTTTGGAGGATTTCTTGTGACCCTCCGGAGTTGGTTTGGAGTGCATCTCACGGCCCTCCGCAGCTCTGGCACATTTGTCGGCCAAACTGAAGAGTTCCGTGACACTGGTGATTTCCTTGATCGCCAGTTTCTCCAGCATCTTCTTATCCTGTACACCCTGTCTGAATGCCACAATGACAGAGGCGCTAGAGATAGAAGGGATAGTGTTTCGTACCTGAGAGAACCTCTGGATGAATGATCGCAGGGATTCTCCCCCTTTTTGCACGACTGCAAAAAGGTCCAGTTCAGTGCCTGGTCGGGTGTATGAACTGCCGAAGTTGGCGATGAACTGCTAGCACAGCTCCTCCCAACTGTTGATGGAGTTGGGTGGAAGGCTCATAAACCAGGACCTGGCAGTCCCAGTTAAAGCCACTGGAAAGTAATTGGCCATTAAGGCCTCATTTCCTCCAGCTGCCAAGATAGCAGTGGAGTAAATTCGAAGATATTCGACAGGATTGACAGTCCCGTCGAACTTCTCCAGCAGGTGAGGCCGGAACTTCTGTGGCCACCTGACCATACGCAGATGCATGGCCAGGGCTAAACAGCCTCCTCCCACTCCTTCAGGAGCAAGAACATCTTGAGCTTCTCGTCTTTCACGAGCACGCTCAATATGGACTCGGCCGTCCTGTTAGCGGTATTGGCGATCAAGCTCCGCCCGAAGGTCATGAGTTGAAAGCCTGGATACCATGTGAGTGCGTCGTGCCCCTGAAGGCAACGACGTCACTTGTTGTGATGCAGAACGTCTCCTGTTGTTGAAAACGTGCGGACCAAGTCTGCCAGACAATGTCCTTCGCTGCGACGGGGCCCGTCCTGAAGGAGGAGGACCCTGGTTACTGATGCGGTCGGCTGCTGCTGCAACCAAATGTTCCACATCGGCCCTCCACTGCTCCAGTGCATCCCGAGATCCATCCGGAGGTGGTGGGCGTTGGAGAAGAGCACGTGCTGCATGGAGCACGTGTTCCGGGTTGTCATGATTTCCCGACGCAGTGACTGACGCCGGTGCACCATCGCGTTGTCCAGCTTGATTTGCTAGTGGAGGCGGCGGTGGTGGCAGTGTGACTCCTGCTGGCGTTGAGGCCCCTGCTGGTGGCTGCATATTGGAGGGATTGCCCCCAACAGCTTGAACAGCAGGGTGACCGTTGGATGATCCAACAGCTGAGTTCACCATTCACGAAATCTCAGGCGCCCCTACCTGGCGCGCCAACTGTCGGTGGTTTGGATCTGACAGATCTCCCGACACTACTAAAGTGTTAGAGGAGTTTGTGGTTCGGTGTGGGCGCGCGGAGATTCAAGAAGGTGAATTGTAAATGACACAAGATACACAGAGATTTACGTGGTTCAGGCCACCTGAGCGTAATACCCTACTCCACGGGTGTGTTGGTGTTGTATTAGCTGTATGAGCTTGTGTCGAGCATTTTTGGAATATGTGTAGTCCATCGTCGGCTTGTCATTTTATAGTACAAGGGCAGGCCGTTACAAGTTAGCCTGGCCCGACATGTGGCCCCGGCGGTTATTAGTATTGATACTCATTCAACACGTTTAACTGCCCTTAATGATCGGGTAATGGGCTTTGACAGCACCGTTACTGGTAATTAAGGTCATCCGATCGTGTGTCATTAATTTGGTATTAATGACACTTAATCGGGTCTTGAAGTCCTTGATTCCCCTTTGAAGATCCGAAGCCGTTGTGGAGTCTTCCGGAGGTTAGAGGTTGAAGATCCGACGGTTGGGCACGTGGTAGCTTCGGAGTATACTGTGGGAAACAGGTAGCTCCAGATCTACCTGACACGTGTCAGATCCGGAGCTTCCCTCGATCTGGGGTTAGGTCCGGGGGTGCCATTTCGGTACATAGTCCGGAGCTTCCCCCTTGTGGGTGGTAGCTCCGATTTGATAGTACACGTGGCGACCCTGGGATTAACCATGTTGGAGAAGCGGGTCCGGTTATATCTGACATGTGGGCCTCCGAAGGTCTTCAAATCAAATAGATGACTTTCCTTTGAGATCTTTGTAACCTCAAGGGGTGTACGGTTTCCAGGGTACCGACAATAGCATAATACAACGGAAGTGGATTCCCGTTGAAGTCACGATCAGACTTTTCCATAGCAGTGGCAACCTATTTGGTTTTGTTCCCTGCTCTGCCTATCGGGACAAGAAGACGACAAGATTTTTCCTTAGCAATATCATCGACAACAAACTTATAGGTTGACTCTGAGCCTGACATAGAACCTACGCTGCTAGGATAGGCAGTTGGAGATACCAATTGCTCCTTTGGCACGGGAACCATCGTTGTACTCGGTGCCACTAATTGTCCCGATTGTCTAAGTTGTTCCAATATTTCTTGCACATTTTCTTTGACCTTTTGAGCAATCGTTTCGTCAAGTGTTTTCTTAAACTTCTCACGTCTTCTATATGTGTCTTTATCTTTAGGGAAACCATCTGATCAAGACATTTGAGAAGAGACTGCTCAAACCCGTCCACTGTGTTTAGGGTTTTCTAAGATAGCAGTAAGTTGGTCATTCTCCCTCTTCGGCTTGAAGAGACCCTTCTGTTGCTTTTCAATTACTTCTTCCATTTTTTCCTCTACTTCATTCACAAAGTCGTGCTTTTCAAGTTTGCCCTCGCTGGTCAAACCTGACCGAGCAAAGACCCACTGCTGAGTTCTCTCATCGCAGCCTTCTAACAAGTGAGGATTGTCCTTACTGGTAATTTTGTCTAATATCATATTCCATTTCTGGACTTTGGGAAAATATCCGGCAGACCCCAAGCGATGATGGTATTTGTTTTTTTTTGACAAGCTCTGACCTAGTTGCACTTAGAGCTTTAGCATCACGCGTGGTCTTTTTACGAACAAACTCTTGTCACTGAGCTTGTGTTATTTTTCCCATCTTCCTCGGGCTAGGGACCTTATCGGCCTTAACATAAGCATCCATTTCACTCTTCCAGCCACGAAACTTCTTGCCGCAAGAGACCAATGTTGCTTTCTTTGCAGCTTCTTCCGTGCCTTTCAGGAACTTGAATTGTTTTTTTATTTTTTTCCCACAACTCATTATTGGTCTCCTCGGGTAATTTTCTCCAATTCTCGGTTGTGATCGGCACGAGCTCTCTAACAAAAAAACCGCATGCATTTCGGTACTTGGTAACTGAATCCAGTGGTTCTTGGGGAAGCCCACCTGGACTGACCCTTGTTATGTACATGATGCGGTCCAATGGACCCTTATTGGGAACTCGTTGCCCTCGTTTCCACTTGAGTGAAAATGAGGATTCATCGATTGGAGAACCTTCTGTAGTTTTAGGAGCCGAAGTCACCTCGTTATCTTTGCGATTAACCTAGGTAGAAAAGAATTATAAGGCTTCGTATACTTGACAACCAGTATTAACTTGAACTGCTGAAGTTAAGATTCGTGATCCATACCTCGTCGGTAGGATCATATTCCGGGTCGAGATCCTCTGAAGTCTTTTTAATTTTTATATTAGGAAAATGATCTGATGGACTATGAAAGGAGCCTGAACTACTGGAGTCAGTAAACTCCATATTATCTTCTTTATTGTTACTACCAACACCAGTCTTCTTAGGGCTTTCCATGCTAGAACTAATAAGACAAAAAATATAATGAATGACATATTAACTCTACATGAAGTGTCCCACAGAACCATCAACCACTTGTGCGTGTCAAACAACTTATGAAGTCATGGCCAAAACACGAGTACAAGGTGAGATATTCGACTTGCTATACCGTTACATCCAGCATGTGGTTAGAATGGATGGTGCTTAGGATAAAAAGAACAAGACACATTCCTTAATTGACCGAGAGGGACTACAATCCAAATCGCCTCTCATTACACAAGTTCATCTTCTTTCAGATTTTATCCCATATCTAAGTATATTATGCCCTAAGCACGTTAACAGTGGTGGCCTTGCCACACAATTCAAATTTTACCGGTATAATCATGGCTAAGCTTGATATTTCGCAAAATAAAACTAACCTAGACCTTCGTGGGACGGCTAGGGTTCAAAAACATAAAAAAAATCTATGCACGGTGGCAACGAGAGGGTATCACATGGTCAAAAGCAAATGATCTGGTGATGCCTCATGTAGCTTTTGCCATAGTATCCACACAACACTTTCCCAACTTTGCTCTCTACAACCAAAGGAACTCATTTCATGGCATGGTCTTCAAGCACCAAAAATGGCAGTATTGCAGTTAGAATATCTATCAAGTTCAAGAAACTGTTTAAAGGAATGTTGAAGGGTTTTAGAACTTTATTTACCGAACCCTAACCAAGGGACCCTAACCGAGGAGGGAGGCGGCACGGGGATGGAGGAGGGAAGGTCGAAGGGTTTAGGGTTTATCGTGAAGCTCGACGGCAAGGGCGCCGTACCTAGAAGTAGCGAGGGTGAAGCAAACGGACAACGACGAAGCTCGGCGGCGACGGCGAAGCTCGGCGACGAGAGCGGCGAAGACTTGGCGGCAAATAAAAATTTTGGCAGCCTGACGACGTCTAAGTGATTTCATCCGGGTTAGGTTTTTCCAACGCAGCTGAGGGGTATATATAGACGCCTATCTTCTCAGGCGGATTTTAAGTACCAACCACCTGAGAAGATGGTTATCTCAGACAGGTGGTAATTACCAACCGCGTGAGAAGATGCAATTATCTCAGACGGTTGTTATTAATACCTGCCTGAGATAATCTTTTTCTCAGGCGATTATTCAGTATCAACCGCATGAGAAGATCTTTATGTAATCTTAATTAATATTCTTTTCATTTATTAATATTCTTTTTCTCAGACGGTTATTCAATACCAACCGCCTGAGAAGATATTTACTTCTTCTTAATTAATATTCTTGATTAAATATGGAGCCTTTCAAAAGCCCAAATTCCACTTTCTTGTAATATGATTGATTATTAAAGGTTACTATTAAATTTCACTTCATAAAGCCTTTGAAATTGGTTAGAACATAAAAAACATATAACAATTGCTATTTGTCATTTTTCTATCTTGATGAATATAATGTTTTTTTATTTATTTTTTAATGAACATTTCTAGTCATCATACCAACCTCTATGATTTTTTTCAGATTTTTTTTTAAACTTTT
This sequence comes from Tuctoria greenei, assembly GCA_036927565.1. Taxonomy (NCBI): domain Eukaryota; kingdom Viridiplantae; phylum Streptophyta; class Magnoliopsida; order Poales; family Poaceae; genus Tuctoria; species Tuctoria greenei. Next base: position 8,307,955 of record JAYESD010000005.1, read on the forward strand.
TTGAATCAATGTGTGTTCAAAATTTGATGAATGCCTCATATGTATATGAGCATTTAGTTAGAATGATGGATAATTTGAATTTTGACATGTTGGAATGCTTTAAAAAAATTAACAAAATTCATACATGTATAAATAATACAAATATGTTTATACAAACCAATTTTAGTGAAGGATCTTTTTTTAGGAGATACACAAATGTGAATAATATGTGAGTATAAATTAATTTGATATGTACTAAAACATTACAATGTCAGCTATACAAGTTTTAAAATATTTGGTTCGGGTGGTAGATGTTAATTTTTGAAAAATATAGAAGAAAGAATCGTCGAATTTGGACTCAATTTGCATAATCTATGCATGTTTGAGTATTTATATTGGAATCTAAATAAAAAAGCAAGGGAAAAGAAAATTGAAGAACAGACTCGGACAATTATCTCATACGGTTGGTAAGTAATACCCGTCTGGGATAATCTTTTTCTCAGGCGGTTATTCAGTATCAACCGTCTGAGAAGATGTTATACCCTCACAACATGCCCCAGGTGTTATAACCAATGGGTATAACACCATCGATTATAACATGCAAATTATGGATACTAAATATCAAAAATTTTCCATTGCGTTGCATCACCAGAGTGTCGAATATGTTTTTCATTCTTCTTGTGCTGCTCGGAATGCCAACGCATAAGTTCAGCCTCCCTAGGGTTTGAGAACAAACGCTTCAAGCGATCAATTACCGGAAGGTACCACATCATCAAGGCAGAAATTTTTCTCTTATTCTTCTCGTCTGCATCGCCAGAAGTATCATCATCGATCGTCACCTTCAGAACCAATAATAAACTTCTTATTCTTTTGAGACTTTCTCATGTTGGTAACATACTGGTGATTATAGTCCTTCTTATATCCACTGACACCACAGATGGTGCATCTAGTTGCGAGCATGCTCTTTGCGATACAGAATACAATGATTCACACAAACGTGTATTTTTGTCACACCTAGTGCCATCGGTTATGCTTGCCCCAACAAGTGTTATACCCTCACAACATGTCTTGGTTGATGCAAGCATAACCTTAACATCACTTTTTATGTTGTTGAAGGTTGCCATCATAGCTTCACGCTGTCTAACCTGGACATTGCCACTCATATGCAGGATCTCTTTATCTTTAGCCCGATTCTGATTTCGTTAGCTTCGGCACATCCTTCACTTATAACTACAATTAACATGTGTGGTAAGGAAGCTTCACTTATTTGATAAATCTATGCTTGAAAGATTAAGGTTAAATCCTTATATAAGTGTAAAAACAAGATTTGTGATTGAAGTTGTTCGCTAAGGTTAAATCCCTATGTAAGTGTAAAAACAAGATTTGTGATTGAAGTTGTTCGCTTCCTCGCTTTTGTGAAGCAAGAAAGTAGGTATTGATTTTTAGTCAATATATTTAGGCATTAAAACTGAGAAATGAGCATTCTAAGTTTTAAAATCGACGGGGGGAAAAGAAATCTTTTAAATGGATGGGAAAATCCTTCCAAGGATCGTCAGACTTCAAATTGATGCTTTCAACAATCCAAATGATGAGCCACGTGTGTTACTTGCATCTACAAGAACTTGTTGTGCAGGGATTAGCTTGACATGATCTTATCAGCATCACATGCGGTTCTTAATTAACTAGCAGCCTGTGAAAACAATGACTTTTCCCAGACGGTTCTTCAATAAAAACCGCTTGTGATGATTCAACCAGTACATACGGTTCTTAAACAATGACCGCCCGTGAAAATCATGTATTTACCCAGGCGTTGGTTGATTAAGAACCGTCTGTGATGTTTGCTACATCACAGAAGGTTCTTAATTAATAACCGTCTGAGAAAATATTGTATTTACTCAGGCGGTTGTTTTTTAAAATCCGTCTGTGATGTTCTGTCATCATAGTCGGTTATTGTATTATTCGTCATCACAGTCGCATTTTTTTACGAACCGCCTGTGTTTGAAAAATCGAGGCGCCTGTGAAAATGCTTTTTGTAGTAGTTTTCCCCTATTAGGAGGCTTCTTTACATGCCCTCCATTCCTAATCTTGTGCAACTTTAAATGGAAGGCGATGGAATGTGACCTATCGCCCTTCAAAGCGCCACATATAGAGCTTTCCGTTCTTTTTTGTTTTTTGTTTTTCTCAGGTGGGATTATTCTCTCATCTGATAAGACTGAATTGGCAAGATGAATCAAGAAACATATGGATAACTAGAGGAGTGTTGGTCATGGCACTTGCTATATTGTGATTTTTTGAGACCTCGTGAATGTATTTTATTGCATTAAACAGATTCACATTACCATCTAACATAGAAATTTTGACAAAAATATACACTCAATTTAATTATTTGCATGATTGTCAGAACTATTCAACGCTAGCAATTATTTTTTGTTGGATGAATGGTTGTCATTTGAACTTTTGAGTCTCTTAACAGGGTCTTATTTCAGGCCTATGGCCTTAAAACCTTTACATACATTTTCTTTCCACAAAATTTATGCAAGAATTACTAGGGGCCTCCCCTGCTGTTCAGTTAAAAAATGTTTCTGAAACTGGCTCTAAATTATGTGGTTTTGCAAAACAACATATTAATTTCTTGTGGTTTTGTAAAATTATAACTCTTATAAGAAAAGGTAAAGGGGACTAGAGCCTCTTTCATTTCTGATTTGTATTATATGATCAGGTATACCTTACATATTTTTCTTCTTAGGTCTACATGGGAATACAGTTAATAACATCCTTTTCAATTGTTTTCCTCTTCATATAGCATGTCCTAATTTACATATTCTATTTTTCACTGAAAAAACATATATCATAATAATCATTTTTTATAGAAAAGGGAACATACAGATCACATATAATAATCTATCATGTTTACTGTAGGTGACATATCAAAAGACCATTCTTTAGATAATGCTACTATTCATTTTTGCTAAACAAAAAAGGTAAATATTTTTTAACGGATCAAATCACATAGGGAGCAAATTTAACATCTTTCTGCGTCTGATTTTCACATTTATACACAGTAGGACCACCAAGAGATGTGTGACTTTTTTTACCTTATATTAGTTTTTTTAGCATATGTTCTATATTCTGTTATTGCTTAGTGGCATCCCATCGGATTGATCCCATGTTAGGCACGTTGTTGCATGATCAACCTATGATGCAAAGACAGAGCTAATACCTGGGGAATATTGCCCGCAAGAGAAGAATCTGAGGAGATAACTACCAAGGTGGATCTAAAAATTGTCAATCATCATCTGTGGTGCTTACGTTAAGATTAATTTATTGAATGTCTTTTCCCCCTCTTTATTGGTTGTTAAAATTTTTGTTAAATACTCCCTCCTGTGTCGAATTATATATTTGTCGTTTCAGACAAACAAAAAGAACTAAAAATGAACTACTAAAGGTTGTCCTAATGACAAATATTTTGATACAGAAGGAAGTACATATATTGAGGAATTACATTGTGACGCTTCTAACGTAATGACGGTCGCTTTAATTTTGCTAATTGGCTAGAGCCAGAACAGACAGATCAATCCAGAAAAGGCATCATAAACAACAATGAAAAAGAAAGGTGTTTCTTTTAATATATGAGCTATGAGGAATTGGTGGTGTCCCAAAATGAACCAAAAACCAGCAATGCTGTGGGTTCTTACATAAATTCACCAAAGAAAAAACGAAAACAACTCAGAGGAGATGACAGCCATATATGCACTCTACTTTTTAAAATGCAAGGGTCAACAGTTAATACTGATGAACAAGAGACTAAACTTCATTTAGACGATATGAGGATGTCATAAATAAACCCTAAATCATAAACCCTGATTTTAACATAGAGTCGTGTATATCTCACTTTTCAGAATTTCTTGCACCTTGGTAAAAAGATCGTGACAATTTGCGACAGCATCACAACATGATAGATCAAATCAGTAATTCACTTGTAGAATAAAGTAGTACCAAGAATCTGACAACAAGAATTAAGCATCTAGTTTGTGACACTTTAACTTTCACTTAAATTACAGTATCACTTCTCAAAACTCCTATATGCTCCAATATCTTACTCATTTTCTTTAAGAAAAAAATATCAAGCACATTCTTCCAGTTGACTTTAAAGTCAGGCAACCTTTTCCAGTTCCATGTTCATGAACCGTGTGTATCTGTAACATTTGGCCTTTTGAAGTTGAGCTATTTTTTATTGAACGCAATGTGTATTATTGTTTATAAACTTAAAAGAGCACTGTTAATCATCATTATAATCTGGTTCCTGATTATCCACTTCTCGTGAGTCCTACAGGAATGTTTATAGGTGAGTGGGGTCACTGCAATGGACAACCACCCCAATCATCGAAAATCTTCATGGCCCCTTTGCACAAAGCGACCACTTGGATATGGCGTCACCGTACCCATCAAAATCCAATTGCCAGCCTCAGCCACAAATAATGCAAACGTTGCTCGCAACTTTAGTCTGTGGACAACGCCGCATCGGTCGTTTCTTGCCATACGACTCTGGCTGTCTAGCAAGAGGGATTTTACATTATTTCCGTATACTCTGTCCGTTCTCAAATAAATAACGTTTAAGATAAATTTAGTTCAATCAGCTATACTAAATGTTAGAATCAAACGACGAATAAAACGTAGATCAAAACAGAGGAGACACAAATTTAACGTGGAAAAGCCCTCCAAGGTGAAGGGGAAAAAACTACGGGCGCCGACCGGCAAATCTTCACTATATCAGGAGGTTTACAAATGTGAGAGATTACAATATTTTCGTGCCTCTCCCGACGGACCTCCGGTTCGTTCCGGAAATCCTGACTCTTTGTCTTCAGTTGAATTTGAATCATCAAACAACACTAAATAATGTCATTTATTTTAAAACAGAGGGTGTACTTAGTATAGGATGGCAATGCTGTTAAGGAGCTTGAGCTCTATGGCTGGAATGCGAGGGTTAGGCTTAGTGAATTATGTGCTTGAGAGCAATCCGACGCCGTTTCTTCCCAAGTTGCACCACTAATGATGCTATTTTAGTCTCGCGGTTCCTATCAACAGGCCAGACAGCCAACAAGTGGCCATCCCAGTGTCCCTTGTGAGTTTCACACCGCTCTTGCTTAAAAGACGCTTTCGATTAAATTAGTTCATGCATGGCATGCAGTACCATAAACAAAAACTAAAGGTGGTAACCGAAAGCAAGGTATCGTCTATAGGAGAATACGTAAAAGCTAGGAGGTTTGGCACGAACAAAAAAAAAACGTGTATAAGAGAATACGTGTAAAAGCTCAAGTCAAGTCATGCAACAATAAAAGTGATCCAACTATATATTCTCTAGGGAAGCCAAGATATGCAGTGATATAGGAGAAGGATCTACAAAAACATGGAGAGCTTGGATGTGCCCTTTTCTTAAGCTCACTAGACATGCCCATATTTGCAAGCTACCAAAAAGGAATAAAACGTATAGACTAGCTCAATGTGTGGTGGACCAAACCAAAGTCTTCTATCTCAGATGGATGGGATAGAGGGCAGGGAGATAATTTCTCTCTCTTATGCAAGCAAAGCTATTGTGGCTCGCTATAAAATGCAGTCACCAACCCTTCGCAAGAACACCACAAGTTAGAAGATAGCAAGCTCAGTCACCTAACAAAGCCACACGCGGCCACTCGCCGCCACTGCCTCCTATCGCAAGCAACTAATAGCAGAGAAGACAGAGGCGAAGAGCGCAAGATGTACCACCACTTCCATGGCGAGGTTGCCAGTCTCCGTTTCCTCTCCCCTCCGAACCCTTCCTTTGCCGCACACCACCACATGAACATGGCCTTGCCGGCTCAGACCTACTTCCCGCCATCCTTCGAGCCGACGTCGACTTTCCAAGAAGATGCTGCGGCTGCTGCCGCTTTGCTCGGTGGCGACGACATGGATACCTTTGAGCTTGACAAGGTCGTCCGAGAAGCGGCTCACGTCGTCGGCGGCAATGGCTCGCCCAGCTCGGGCTCGGGATCCGACGGCGGCGGCGGTGGGGGTTATCCTCTGAACGCTGCAGCGGTGTCGGCAGAGGAGGAGCGCCGGCGCCGACGTATGGTGTCGAACCGGGAGTCGGCGCGGCGGTCGCGCATGCGCAAGCAGCGGCAGCTCAGCGAGCTGTGGGCGCAGGTCTCGCACCTCCGCGGCGCCAACCGCCGCCTCCTCGACGAGCTCAACCGCGCGCTGAGGAGTTGCGCCGACGCCCGCCGCGAGAGCGCACGGCTCGGGGACGAGAAGGCCGACCTGGCCAAGAAGCTCGAACAGCTGCAGCAGGCGGCCACGGCAGCGGACAAGAGCGCCGGCGCCTCCTCGGGCAACCGCAGTGGCTCATCGGAGCCATGCAACAACACCAGAACTAGTACTTCGGAGTGAACATATTATCCGACCCAATTTTTTACTTGAGAGGATAATTATATCAATAATAACATGTATAATTAAGCAAAGGTAATTCTACATACATGGACGATGCGCCTTCCAAGAGATCCATTATTTTTGTCTCTAGTTGTTCAGATAGTTAGCCTGAGTAAACGTGGATCAGATCATCATAATTCGTAGGTCCTACTTGCAAGTTGCAAACCTGCAGTCAATGGAGCAGTACGAACAAATTGAAGATGAGCGGGAACTAGCTAAAATGGAGTCGTAAACCGACCAATAGGCCTGGTTCGGCAAACGTGATCTCCTGGCTTTTACAGCACTGAGAACTAATATTTTCCAGTGAAATTTCTATATGTTCCAAAGATGTCTTAAAATGGGGACGCGCCGGCCTAAACCGACTTGTCATAGATTTGTACAACTGTGATGCCATGTATGGGTCCAACCTATGCTAAATTTCCCTATAATGGACTGTAAGCTTTTTCGCTGTCAACTTCTACTAGCTTCTGCTTTTCTAAATCGCAGGAGCAGCACGTATCAGTATCGGACAAGTTTCGGCATATCTATCAGGTATATGCATACTGCAACAGAAAAATCTCGATGGGAACCACATATCCTATATTCACTGAGATGCCTACCGAAGAGGATTCCGGGGAACCTTAGGCTATCAGCACCAGCGTACTCTAAAGCATACTTTATACACTAATTCTCCTTCTATTTTTACAGTACGTACTCTAAATTACACAGCGAAACAGTTTATCCAGTATACTTTACGGCGTGCCACTGCAGACAATCTTAGCAGCAAATCAATAGCATGTACTGCAATACAAAATTGTCCTAGTCTAAGACGTTTGCAGAGGTATACTGTAAAACTTACTAGATATGTGTAAATTTAGAAGATTTAAATGAAGATATTGAAAAAATAGAGGAAATAGGTTTTTAAAGGATGCTTTAAAGATGCCTTTGCGGATAGCCTAATGCCAGATGAAATAAAATTGGACCATATGTTTATCTAAATGCAATCGCCTAACATCCCCTTTTAATCTATGACTGAAATCTATTTCAAGATTCATGCGTTTGTTTTGTCAGTTATTTTTTGTTTCTATGGGATTATATATGGACTATAGTAAAAAATATAAGTTGTAGTCATTCGACATAAATTTGACAACTCGGAGCATAAGTTGAAAGGTGATGTTAATTTCAAATGACTGAAAGTTAGCAGCTCCCATATCTAAATGGTGAAGAACAAGTATCCCTGAAAGCATATAACTATGTTCTCCTAAAATATACAACCATATCAACATTATGAATATTTTAGCCCCGAATGCAATAAATAAACAAATAATTCACTTGGGGACAAATGAATTTACACAGAGATTTCAGTTAAAAGCGAGCGTAGCAACTCCTGAAATTTTACCGTCAAATATAAAAGAGTAAAGTGCATCAACGGTCCCTGAACTTGTGCGGGTGTGTCATCTAGGTACACAAATTTTTAAAGTGCATTTTAGGTCCATGAACTTGTTAAAGTGTGTTATCTAGGTCCAAAATACCGAAAATACCCCTATGATTGTTGATATAACTATTACTCAACCTATATTTTTCATATTTTTTCTCTTCATAAATCAACTTTGTTATCATAATCCATGTTGAAGGCTACCAACGCCGATTTGGAGTGCGAAAAAATATAAAAAATAAAGTTCGGATAATAGTTATATTGATAATCATATGAGTATTTTAGGTAGTTTGGACCTAGATGACACAATTTAACAAGTTCATGGACCCAAAAATGCACTTTAAAAGTTTGTGGACCTAAATAACACACGCAAGTTCAAAAGCTATTGATGCACTTTACTCAATATAAAAGTAGCTAGGAACTCTGGCAGAGAACGAACGCGGCTGCAAAATACACTTGCCACACGAGAAAATACACTGCGGCTGCAAAATCGTGTGGCTCAGAATTGGAAGAGCAACAGTGCACTAGAACTAAAAAATGCAGAAGAACAAAGCAGAACAGAAACAGATCTAGGACCTGAGAGCGCATCGCGCGTGCAAGTGTGGCATCAGCTCAGGCCTGTCCAAGGGTACGTGTGAACACGGGGGAGAAAGGAAGCCGCCAGCATGAGATGCTCACATCACAAGGCCCAAGCAACAGTAATGAAAAGGCGCAGGGGCACTGGCTTACACTTACACCAGGCGCGGTGGAACGAGCACCATTGCAGCAATGCACCATGAAATGTCTCGAAGTGGTGCCAATGAGCTTTCCTTATAGAAGGAAGCAACAACTGGAAAGTACAAGAGGCAAAGGCGCAAAGCACTTCAACAAACTGTTCCTCCCAGAAGCCAACTTGGTACAGTTGCATGAAGATTAGAACCGCTGCAGCCAGGCGTGTTCATCCATCTCCCATCATGATCCCAAGGGCAATTGGAGATTGCAAGTTGTAGCTTCCAGTTGATGTTAAAGACACTTCAAGAAATAAATCAATCCCAAGGTGGTAGGATGTTGGTACTGAGGGTTACGCCTAACAAATTCTTATTAGGTTTTATTTCCATGAGAATGACTAAGTGTAATTGTTAGCCCATCAAGCCTATCACAACCCCTCCTCCGTTAACCTGATTTGGGACAAGCTATGTCACTACAACATAGGATGTTGGTACGTAAAAAATATTAGGCCACAAGGTACTAGCGTCACCCGACAAATGTGACAGCATTCAGGGGAAAAGGAATCAGAAAACATGCAAAGACATGCAAATGCAACAGGGGAAAGTTGAAACACCCATGTGGATGAAGTCTCAATATTTATTCCCAGCAGTATTGGAAACAGGTCTCAGTACACATGCATAGCATCTGCAAAGCAAGATTCAGCTTTGGTTTATACTAAGTTAATTCAGGTCCGATTCTTACAAGCTCCAGGTTACTTGATTTAAGGATAACAACTAACAAGTCAAAAGTTAGTAATGTAAACTACCAGGCCTTACCCATAAGGTGGCCATGATGGATAGTTGCCATATGCGGTCATTAAGAGATATCTGCAGCTATGAGGTGCTTAATATTTGGACATGGCTTCACCATCCAGTGATGGAGAGATGTCCTTCTCAGCACAGATCGCTTCTCGGTAAACTTTTGCTGGATCAGCAAATAATCTTGTAAAAGGCCACCTGTAAACAAAGGTAAATGGTTGCTGAAACATAACTTCTGACCGGCATTCGGAAAAGCTATGTGAGAGAACCACACCTGCTTAACTGAATGGTCTCGGACTGTATAACAATTTCCTCAAACATGTCTCCTGTTCACAACACGTTGACAACAGGAATAAGGGGGGAAAAGAAAGACACACCTACATTGTGAGTACAGACCTATCACTGGCAGTTGACTAATTAGTCAGAAAAAGACAGGTAAACTTAACCGCCACACTTGTTTCTTGTTTGCACAAAATAGGAAAGACATGGGAACAAATTTCTCGTGAGGCTACAATTTTATATATACTAACATATAAAACTTTCAGTGATTCATCAGTTAACAACATGCAATGCAGACTCGTAGGATCAGCATTCTGAAGTTTGTACGAATTTTAGGCTTGGCCACTAAGCACGTTTTGGATTTCAGTATGCATATCATTGGAGTGTCAACTCGCATCTTTAAACCGGAACCTTGATTTAGATTAGGAGAATGGTTTTTGGTTTGTCCATGTTGGCAAACACATCACTAATAACAGTCAAATGTGCCTTCAAATGATGCAATTTTTTATATTTGAACAGCCAACACGTGTTTCATTAATTGTAAACTAAAGTATCTTACTCTCTAGGCTCCCTTGACTTCTCTATACAATATTGGTTAGCTTCAGAAACATAGGACACATATATTGCAGATTTGTAGAAGAAATTTCACTCTACTCAGTAATAGATATAACAAAAACGAATTGTTGAGTTGATTTTCAATTTTAATTCATTAATTACTCCTAACTTAAAAGTAAAAAATTCTCAGATATTACCAACTACATATCAATTGAAAATGTCAGCTAACGTAACCATACAGAGATTATATTGCCTAAAACAAAATAAGCAATATAATACCTTAATCTACAAGGTCATTCAGTTGTTTTAAGTTACCTTCTTCGAGAGTCTTGGTACAAAAATGTTTGGCCTTCAGACGTGCTGCAAGCATAGCCTGATATGTGTTGATTTTCTCTGCATGCTCCTCGGATGTCAAATGTCTATGCAGAGTAATAAAGACATTTTAGTGTACAGTCTTATGATTATCATTGTGACCAAGCAACAGCTCAACTTGACTAATAGAATGCACATTTTTACAACTTCAGTCATATGATAGAGAAAGAACAGGCTGTATAAAGTATCCAGCAAAATTGTTTAAAGGATTCATTTTCATACAATCATTATGTATGGATCTGTAATTGTGGAGAGAAATGGAAGCAATACAAAGAGAAAAAAATGGGACTTAACTTGAAAAAATGAGTAGAGTTGCCTTCCGTGGTCCGTTGACTAAACTTACTTTTTTTTTTATGCAAACAGCATCATAGCAGTAAGAAAAAGCTTAGAGAGTCCATCTGATACAACATTATGGTACATGCAATGCACTTCTTAAGTTCTACCATGAAGACTTGGCATGTCAGTTCATGAGATATATCCATGTAATGTGAACCGTTTGATATGTACGTCAAGTTGTCAACTCACAATATTCTAGATGAACAATCACATTTTGTAGCCTATTAAAAATTGCAAATATTCATTCTCCAAAGCTTCTTATGGCCAGTTTATCGACATCAGAAGAAATGATTGTTGTGCCAGCAGGAATTTTGTTTTAGGGTCATATATCTCGCAACCATATTTTGGACACGTTTGACTGCAATCTAGTTTCTCACGCTCTGTTCTACAAGGTATGACAATGCTCTTAATACCAGGGAAGCAACTATTATGCAGTTAGGCTAATTGTGCAATCCTGCAATCATGGATTCTTAGGTCTTGGATTCCCATTCTATGGTGGCTGCACATTTTCACTTAAATTCTTCCACATTTTTTGCATATTTTCGGACACAGGTGCGAGGATTTAAATGAAAATATGCAGCCACCATAGGATGGGAATCTAATGCCTGAGAATCCATGATTGCAGGATTGCAAAATTAGCTTGATTTAACAGTAGTTGCTGACCTAAAGGCGGTTAATGGTTTTAGGTGCAACAGGCTTGGCGACAATTACACAGACAGACTCAGCGGGAGAGAGGAGGGGCGGACGAGAGGGCATTACGAGTGGTAGTACTCCGGCGGAATCCGGATGCTGGTCTCCTGCGCCGCTGCTACGGATCCTTCCTCCTGCGCGGGGAGAGATCGGGAACCCTAGGGGCTCGGTGAGCTGGACGCGAGATGAGTTGAGAAAGTGACTGGAGAGCGAGAAGCAGAAAGGGCGGGAGAGGAGGTACCTCAACGGGTTGACGCTCCAGCGCCGCGGCGGAGGCCGCAGCCAATGCTTCTTGCGGCGGCGGAGCGCCGGCGGTTGCAGACCACGGGGAGAACGCCAGGCCCATGCGATGGATGGTGCTGACCGATGAGGCAATGACTGATGAAAGCGGGCGGAGTCAAACCTGCAGTGAATTCAAAAATAAATGTTTCTTCTCCAGGCTCCCTTGGAAGTTCGTCCCGCAAAATGCGGTTTTGATATATCCGACGGCGTATCTAAGCAAATAATTTGGCCCACCCAGATGGCCGGGTGTTACACCGAAGCGGTAAATCTAAGCAAATTTTGAAAAACTGAATCTCACAAAACTTCGGATATGACTCTACCTCTTGTATGTCTACATCTATAAATATAGGTCACTCATGTACTTATACCTCAACTTTAATAATAGATCTGTTTCCTGTGATTTTTTTCTCCTCCATCTTGAAAGAGTTTTTTCCACGTTAAATCTTGTGTGACTCCAAGACAACTACCTAAAATGATGGACCTATACAGGCTTTTGGGTTTCTCCAACCGCGTGAGTGAGCTACTAATAATTTTCTAGCTCCAACACGCGAGCAAATGTGGATACCGAAAAACACACTGTTGCATGCTCCCGCCAAAAGTGCTGGCTCCCGCTAAAAAAAGCACCTTGCTCCCGCAAAAAAAGCATGTGCTTGCATGCTGTCTGCGTCAGAACTGGAATGCGTTGTCACTACGGACTACTCAAATCTGAGTCTTCGTGGAGCAGCTACGCAAAATTCGTATCCACCTGCGTCTTAGCGTTGGAGAGTGTTTTTTACCGATGGAGTACACATTTCAGCTTTGGGTCAGTCTATGTGAATAGCGTTAGAGTCAACCTAACAAGTCGTATACAGAGCCTCTTCGATTAGATCTATTTTTCGCCGGTGCCCCGTCACTGTCGCCGGGCTCTCTGGCGGTCCACGCACCACCTACGATCTCAACGAGCTTCTCAAAACGGGCTCCTGCTCGCGACGGCAGGGTAGCTCCAGTGGAGAGAAGAAAAGACAGCTACAACCTCGGTTGGATTTCGTCGGGAACAGCGCTCTTCCACCTCATCACGTGCTGCTGGTCTTCTCTCCGTCAAGCAGCCAACATCAATCTAAACTTGGAGTTCTTTGCTACGCGCACACGAAGATTTGTACCCAATCTCCTTCACTTCAAGATTTTTGCTACGTGTACATTAGGAAGTTTATCAAGATTTTTAATTCCTCTGATATGTGTTGCGCGTCATGTTTACTAAATTGGATATTTCGATATTTGATGGAAAAATCAGCTTTTTTATATGACAGGTTCGGATGAAGGCCGTTCTTACTCAGTTGGACGTGCGCAGGGTCTTGAATGAAAAACCTAAAGATATGACAGATGATAAATGAGAGAAACTCGATGAAAAAGCTTTGTCCGCCTTGCAGCTCAGTTTGTCTACAAATATTTTGCGTGAAGTCTTGAATGCAAAATAAGCCACAAAATTGTGAAATAAATTGGAGGAGCTTTATATGACTAAAAGTCTTGCAAATAAGTTTCGTCTTAAGAAACGTCTGTACACTATTTGCATGGCGGAATGTACCTCTATTCAATCGCATCTTGCTGAATTTAATTCAATTTGTGTTGATCTTGCAAGTTTGGATGTGAAAATTGATGATGAGGATAAGGCAATTTTGTTGGTTGTTTCTTTGCCCGCTTCGTTTAAGCATTATAAAGAGATTATGCTTTATGGAAATAATACCTCACTCAGTTTTATGAATATTAAGTCAAATTTGTTGTCTAAGAAGAAATTTGATTGTGATTCTCGTTCTGAGTCAAAGGGTGAGGGTTTCATTGTTCAAGGTCAAACTTAACAAGCGGATAATTCTAGTAAATCAATATCAAGATCTAAGTCTAGAAATCGTAAATCTAACTCTTTTTGCCGATATTGTAAAGCTGATAATCATAAGATCTCCCAATGTTTTAAGCTGAAAAATAAGAAAGAAAGAAAGAAAAAGAAAGAGTTGGATAAATCTTGTGCTGAAGCTAGTATTGCTGATAATCTGGATAGTGGGGAGTCACTTATGGTCACCTCTAATGTTGAAAAGCGTATGTGTTGGGTTCTTTATTCGGCTTGCTCTTTTCACATTTGCTCGCATAGAGAGTGATTTCTAATTATTCTCATATTTGCAATGGTGATGTTATTATTGGTGATGAATCTTCACTTGAAATTATTGGAATTGGTTCTATTCAAATTAAGGTTCATGATGACACTTTCAAGACCATTACCAATGTTCGTTATGTTCCAAAAATGAAGAGAAACCTTATTTTTTGGGCATCTTAGAAGCAATGGGATTCAAATTTTCTGCTGGTTATGGTGTTCTTAAGGTCTCTCAAGGTAACTGTATGGTTTTAAAAACAAATCGTATGAATAATCTCTATTGTTTACAAGGATCGACAGTTACATGTACTGCATACGTTTCTATTGCATCCAACACATTAAACACGAAGCTATGTCATATGCGACTTGGACATATGAGTCAAAAAGATATTCATCTCTTGCATAAGAGAGGTTATTTGGACGATATTGGTAAATTGAAGTTTTGTGAATATTTTGTTTTTGACAAACAAAAGAGAGTCAATTTCTCTTTGTCGACTCATTGCACTAAAGAAATACTTGATTATATTCATTCTGATCTTTGGGGTCTTGCTCCTCATTGTTCAATTGGAGGTCGTGAGTATATGATCACGTTTATTGATGCTTTTCTCACAAAGTTTGGGCTTATTTCTTAAAGGAAAAAAAGTTTTTCCTACTTTCAAGTTGTAGAAAACTTTAGTTGAAAATCAGACTGACAGAAAAATAAAGAAATTAAGAATCGATAATGGATTGGAATTTTGCAGTGGTGAGTTTGATTCATTTTGTGCTGATCATGGTATTGCTAGACATAGAATCGTTTCAGGTACTCCTCAGCAAAATGGTGTTGTAGAAAGGATGAATCGTATTATTCTGAAAATGTCCCGTTGTATGCTTTCTAATGCATGTTTATGAGAAAAGCAAAGTTTATGAGCTGAAACTTCTTCTACAACATGTTATTTGATTAATCGCGCCCCTAATTCAATGATTGATTTCAAAATTCCAGAAGAAGTATGGACAGGTAAACTTGTTGATTATTCCAACCTTAAGAATTTTTTGTTGCACCGCTTATGCTCATGTTAACAATGGAAAGCTTATGCCAAGAGCTCAAAATTGCATTTTTGTTGGCTATGGTTGTGGAGTCAAAGGATATCGTTTATATTGTCCAGATTATAGAAAGGTGATTGTCAGTCGTGATATTACTTTTGATAAAAGTACATTTAAATCTGGTGGAGGTATTACTACTGGTTCTTCATTCACACTTATACCTGAAACTACTGTTCATAATCTTGAGGTAGATGTATCTATTAATGATGATTTTGTTTCTTCTTCTACTACACAGTCAGCTTCTACTACTGCACATCCTGTTATTGATAATCACAATATTGCAATTGATAGACCTAGAAGGAATGTCGTTTTGCCACAACGATATCGTGACACTGATAGTATTGACTCATTATGCTTTCATTATTGCTCAAGATGCTAATGGTGCATTTGAACCTTCTTCTTATTCGGAAGCTATCTCATGTGATAATTCATCTTAATGGTTAGTTGCTATGAATGATGAATTTGAGAGTCTTCAAAAGAATTCTACATAGAATTTGGTTGAGCTTCCTATAGGTAAAAAATCTTTAAAGTGCAAGTGGATTTATAAAAAAGAAGGTATACCTGGAGTTGAACCATCAAGATTTAAATCTCGTCTAGTTGTGAGAGGTTTTTAACAAAAGGAAGGTATTGATTTTAATGAGGTTTTCTCTCCTGTTGTTCGTCACTCTTCTATTCGAGTTATGCTTGCAATTGTTGCTATGTTTAATTTGGAGCTAGAGCAACTTGATGTCAAAACTGCTTTTCTTCATGAGATTTAGATGAGAAGATTTAAATGACACAATCTGAGGGTCTTTCTGCTCCTGGCCAAGAGCACTTAGTATGTCATTTGAATAAATCTCTTTATGGTTTGAAACAAGCTCCTAGGCAGTGGTATAAAAGGTTTGACTCGTTTATGCTTGCACATGGTTATTCTAGAAGCAATTATGATCATTGCATTTACTTGAAGCAGTTCTCCAATGGATCTTTCGTGTATCTACTGCTCTATATTGATGATATGTTTATTACTTCTCATGAAAAGTCACTGATTGATGAATTAAAGGCTCAACTTAGTGATGAATTTGATATGAAAGATCTTGGACCAGCTAAAAAGATTATTGGGATGGAAATTAAATGTGACCGTCGTGCTGGTACTCTATTTCTATCTTAGAAAAGTTACATTGAGAAAGTGCTTGAAAGGTACAATCTCAATAATTGCAAATTTATTCCTACGCCGTTTGCTTCACATTTTAAATTATCATCTTTGCAATGTCCTAATAATGAAGAAAATAGAGAGTACATGTCTCGTATTCCATATTCTAGTGCTGTTAGAAATCTCATGTATGCTATGATCTGTACAAGACCTGATTTGGCTCATGCTGTTAGTGTGGTTAGCAGATTTATGCATAATCCAGACAAAGAACATTGGAATGCAGTGAAGTGGATTCTTCGTTATTTGAAAGGTACTTCTAACTTCAGATTATTATTTGACAAGAATTAGTGAAGTCAAATGATGTTATTGGATTTGTTGATTCTGGTTATGCTGGTGATCTTGATAAAACACGCTCCATCCCTGGCTATGTATTTTCTTTATGTGGTTCTGCGGTGAGTTGGAAGGATTCCCTTCAATCTATAACTGCTCTTTCTACTACTAAAGCGGAGTATGTTGCTGCTACTGAAGGGGTTAAAGAAGCTATTTGGATGCGTGGTCTTGTTTCTGAACTCGGTGTTCCTCAGGATGTCATAAAGGTTAATTCTGACAGTCATAGTGTTATTTGTTTGACCAAGAATGACATATATCAGTTCAAGACCAAGCACATTGATATCAAGTATCATTTCATACGTGATGTTATCGCAGAAGGCAATATTATTGTTGAAAAGATACATACAGATGAGAATCCCGCGGACATGCTTACAAAGCCATTATCTAAAACCGAGTTCAAGCATTGTCTTGACTTGGTTGGCATTCGTAGAGCTTAGCACTCTAGTGGTGTTTGGGAGACAGTTTTCTATAGATTTGAGTCAGGGAGAGATTTGCTGGGATATGACTCTACCTCTTGTATGCCTACGCCTATAAATATAGGTCACCCTTGTACTTGTACCTCAACCCTAATAATAGATCTGTTTCCCGTGATTTTTTCCCCTCCACCTTGGAAACTTTTTTTACGTTAAATCATGTGTGTCTATATAACCCTAACACTTCAGATATTTTTATTTGGGTCAACCCAAGTTTTATGACCATGTTGTTTTATAAAATGCCACCAGTAAGAAAAATACTCATAAACATGACGTTTGAGTTCTGCTTTTGTGATGGGTTCATGCATGTGTTTAATCGGTTCAACAAACTGAATCAGTGAGACCCTATCTAGCATAGCTTATCGAATAGTTTTTTTAATATAAAATAAATAGAGGATGTGCCAAACAGCAGAATTGTGCAACAACTTTTAGTGAAAGTGCATCTAGGAATCTCTTGTGGGTTTCGGATGATTTATGACAAGCAAATGAGATCCTAACCACGTTGTTGAGATGAGCACATGTTTTAATGAGAAAATGAGCAAAGAGCCAAAAAGAAGGAAGAATGAGGAGCAATGTGGAAAAGAGCTCAAGGAACAAGTGTAGTAGATCATTGTGTATGGAGTGTGTTAAGGAAACACACACCAAGAGCTCAAACACAAATAAACACACACTTTCACAAATCTATACAGGACTAGACTAGTCCGACTGACCCGGACTAGCCCAATATCTTTCTGCACAAGATCAGACAAGTTCGATATCACCAAGGACTAGTCCGATATCTCTCTGATTAGAATCGGACTAGTCCTCCCCAGTGCAGACTAGTCCTCAAAACACTTCACAAGTTGCACAAAATCAGACAAGTCCGATCACACAACACACTAGTCCGATATCATTCCGATGTAAATCGTACAAGTCCGATATTGGCACAAACTAGTCCGAAAATCCTCTAACCTAAATCGGACAAGTCCTCCAAGTGCGGACTTGTCACCCAATTCACTTAGGGTTTCACTGATCCGGACAAGTCCGATGATTATCAGACTAGTCTGAAGATTTCTAGAAACGAAATTGGACAAGTCTGCTTCTAGCCGGACTAGTCCGATATTTTGTGACACCTAGGGTTTGCTACACACAGCACACCGGACTAGTCCGATCTTCCTAAACCCTAACGGTCACTTTTAGAAACCCCATATAAATAGATGTGCACGGCCCAACTTTTACATCTCTCGAACCCCTGCACCGTCACACCTCCCAAGAGCCTCAAAAACACATCTCTCCACGAAATCAAAAGCCACAAAGATCAATCCCTTGAGGATACACTTTGGAACATTGAAGAGACACGATTATCTACTCATTAAGCTCTTGGTTTGATTCTCTAACACACTCCTGTGATTTTCATTGTAATATTTTGAGTGTGTTCTTGGTGGAGTCATTGTTGTAATCTATGGGAGCCCTCAACGTGTGAGAAGGTCCCTTGAATTTGGTTATTTACCCTTTGTGATAAGTGAAGAGGATTGACCTTCGTGGCGATCCGACGAGTGTAGGGTTGGAGAAGACTCAGTCTTTTTGTGGACTCCTCAACGTGGATGTAGGTTGCCTCTGTGGGAACCAAACCACGGGATAAATTGCTTGTGTTCTTGCTTTGCGTTCATCGTTCTCATACATCATATCAATCAAGGGTTTCAATCAATCTCGCTTACTTTATGTTGAAACATTAAATATAAGATTGACTTGTGGTATACCCTAGTTCATAATCGTGTAACACTTCAATTACAAGTATATTTACGCTGCATACATCCTAGAATCAAATTAATTGATCAAACTTGATTAACCTAGTCGGTACACACCGGACTAGTCCGCACTTGATCGGACTAGTCCGATATCTCGAGTTTTGATCTGATTGTTAAGTGTTGCAGGTTTCGACAAAATTCAAAAAGGCCTATTCACCCCCCTCTAGGCCACATTCAATTGGTATCAGAGCAAGGCTCTTCAAGAAGGAGACTAATCGCTCGAAGTGATCATGTCGGACATGAAGGACGTACACAAGAGCAACAACCAAGAGAAGGTTGATGAAGACAAGAACCAGAAATTGGAAAAGCTCCTCGATGCCATTCAAGACTTTGAGGATGACGATGAGGAGACACTGGAACTAAGGGCACTCATAAGGAAGAAAACCCTTTCCAAGGGAAAGCTGAAAATCGAAGATGAGAAGAAAAAGAAGGGGAGTAGTCACACCGACTACTCCCGATATCCTTTTAACTATGATCGCCTAAATTCTAGCAACAATAACTATCTATCCATTCCACTTGGAAAAGCCCCACATTTTGACGGCAATGACTACTCAATGTAGAGGCAAAACATGAAAATGCGTTTGATTTCTCTAAATACAAGTTTGTGGCACATAGTATGCACATGAATAGATATCCTGGATGATGATGAGGAGCTCACACCAAGCCAAGAGCAAGCCATCCATCGAAATGCTCAAGCTATTGCAGTCATTACTTCATCGCTTAGTAGGGATGAGTTTACAAAGGTGGATGGACTCGAGATCGCGAAGGAGATATGGAATACATTGCAAACCGCACATGAAGGCGATCGTCATGTGCGAGAAGCGAAGATCGAGATGATTGAAGGCGAGCTAGAAAGGTTTTCAATCGAAGAAGATGAGTCGCCACAAGACATGTACAACCGATTAAAGACGCTCATCAACAAGGTGCGAGCATACGGAAGCAAAAAGTGGAACGACCACGAGGTAGTGAAGCTTATCCTTAGAGCCTTCATGCCTCGCAATGTCACCCTATGCTCAATGATACGAGAAAGCCCCGGATACAAGAAGATGACCCCAGATGAGCTACTTGGGAAAATCATCAACTTTGAGATGATGGGAAAAAAGCTAAACATGTTAAGGAAATTGCCAACCTCACCTCGGCAAAGAAGAAGGGGTCGCTCTAAAGTCCACCCTTAAGCCCTTGTCTAAAGAAGCTCGAGAAGCTCAACTACAAGAAGACGACGATGATGAAAGTAGTGACTTGGATGAAGATGACATGATACTGTTCATGAAGAAATTCAAGAAGATGACGAAGAAGAGACAAGGCACTAAATCAAGTGAAGGAAAGTACAAGGAAAGATCAAAGTTAAAGTTGAGGCGGGCATGCTATAATTGTGGTGAGTATAACCACTTTATAGTTGATTTCCCATATGAAGAGAACAAGAAGAAGACCAAAGAAGCAAAGCCTCAACCCAATAAATTCTTCAAGAAGAAGAAACAAGCCGAACAAGCACATATAGGGAAAGAGTGGGACTCAAATGATGAGTCCTCATCCAAAGAAGAAGAAGAGATGGCTAGCATAGCCATCGAGAAGATATCCAAGAAGTCCACTCTCTTCCCTACTCTCGGCGCATGGAAAGGGAATGACACTTGCCTCATGGCAAAGGAAGGTAAACGCAAGGTAACAACAAAACCCTCTTCCGTGCATTCCTATTCCAGTGATAGTGAAATTAATAGTGATAATGAAGATATGCTCATTGGATTAGATAAGAAAACAACCACAAAAATGAAATTCTTACGTGATCAACTTGTTGAGAAGGAGAAGTTGATACATCGTCAAGAAGACATGATTATCTCCCAAAAGGAGGAATATGTCGAACTTGAAAAGCTTCTAGAACTTGAAAAGGAGCGAAGCAAGTCACTAGAGCTTGAATTAGCTTCAAGCAAGGAAGCTTACTTGGAGGTAAGCGACTCAAATGCTACAGTCGAGGAAGAACTTGCTAACCTAATCAAGGTTAACAAGATCCCTTAAGTGCAATTTGAGTCACTCAAGCAAGGTGACCCTTCATCCTCTTCGAGTTCACCTTCTCAACCCATTAAAACTGAAGTTGCTTCTACTTGTACATGTGGTGTAGTTGACACCAGTTTGAAAGACAAGTCAACCTCTACCAAGGACAAGCATTCTTCACAAAATGGCATATTTGACAAGGAGAAGATCAAATATGAACGTAGTGTATACTTGGTCACAAGACCTTCAAATGTCAAATATGGCATTGGTTACTCTTATGGTGAAAAGCAACATTCTAAAAGCCATAAGAATAACAAGGAGAGCAATGTCTTTGTAAAGGGAAGACCCTCTGAAACTGGAAAATCCAAAATTAATGAATCCAACATGCATGATCACCGGACTAGTCCGGTCGGGATCTGGACAAGTCCGGTCCTCCGGACAAGTCCAATCTCCCAGACTAGTCCTGTGTACAAACAACAACAGTTGCTATTTAGAACTTTCTATGCATCGTATGTCTTAATGAGAAGTACTTATGGAAAAATTTATGCTCATTATGTTGGGCCATGCCATGGGAACACCAAGTATCATGTGTGGGTGCCCAAAGCCCTTATGACAACCTAAAAGGACCCAAGCAAGCTTGGGTACCTAAAACCAAGGCATAATTTGTTTTTGCAGACCTATTCCTCTGGTGGATCTGAATGGGTGCTAGACAGTGGTTGCACCAACCATATGACCGGAGAAAGAAGGATGTTCGTTGAGTATGAAGCAAATGAGAATCCAAGTGAGGGCATCTTCTTTGGAGACAATAGTCAAGGAAAGGTGCTCGGTACCGGTAAAATTGCCATATCACCACAACACACTCTTTCTCATGTATTACATGTTGATTCCTTAGATTATAACCTGCTGTCCATATCTCAATTATGTGACAAAGGTTATAATTGCTTGTTCACTAACGAGGGTGTGACCGTCTCTAGGAGGAGTGATGGTTCCATTGCCTTCAAGGGTATGTTAAAGGGAAAGCTCTATCTTGTTTACTTCAACAAGGATAAAGCCAAACTTGACACATGCTTCATTGCAAAGACCAACATGGGTTGGTTGTGGCATAGACGGCTAGCGCATGTTGGTATGAGGAATCTTCAAAAACTCCTCAAGGGCGATCACATTCGAGGTTTGAAGGATGTTATTTTTGAGAAAGACAGGCCTTGTAGCGCGTGCCAAGACGGGAAGCAAGTTGGAGCACCCCATCCCGCGAAGAACGTCATGACTACAAAAAGACCGCTCGAGCTACTTCACATGAACTTATTCGATCCAATTGCCTACATAAGCATCGGCGGTAACAAATTTGGTTTAGTACTTGTTGATGATTTTTCTTGCTTCACTTGGGTTTTCTTTTTACATGATAAGTCAGAAACACAAGGAATACTCAAGAAGTTCTTCAAGCGAGCTCAAAATGAATTCTTATTGGCAATCAAGAACAAGCGACAACATCACGGAGTTCAAGAACACACAAGTGGAGACCAATGATCAAGGGGGAGCTTCCATACAAGATCAACCTCAAGAAAGTGAAGATGATCAACAAGTCAATGAGGGCAACCATTTAGGGGGAGAAGAAGATGATCATGAAGATACAAGACAGCAAGTACCACACCCAAGAGTACACCAATGCGTCCAAAGGGATCACCCAATCGACAACATCATCAGTGACATCCAAAAGGGAGTAACTACTAGGTCTCACATAGCTAATTTTTGTGAGCATTACTCGTTTGTGTCCTTTTTGGAACCACACAGGGTTGAGGATGCATTGAAGGATCCGGATTGGGTAGTGGCCATGCAAGAAGAACTCAACAATTTCAAAAGAAACGAGGTGTGGGAACTAGTCGAAAGACCCAAATCCAACGTCGTTGGCACCAAATGGGTCTTCCGCAACAAACAAGACGAACACGGGGTGGTGACAAGAATAATACACGACTTGTGGCCAAAGGGTATTCACAAGTCGAAGGTTTGGATTTCGATGAGACCTTTGCTCCCGTAGCTAGACTTGAGTCTATTAGAATATTACTTGCATAAGCTACTCACCATGATTTCAAGCTCTATCAAATGGATGTGAAAAGCGCCTTCCTCAACGGACCAATCAAGGAGGAGGTGTATGTGGAGCAACCCCCGGGTTTGAAGATGAAGAGTTCCCCGACCACGTATTTAAATGTAAGGCTCTCTACAGCCTTAAACAAGCTCCTAGAGCTTGGTATGAGTGTCTTAGAGATTTCTTAATTGAAAATGGCTTTAAGATCGGCAAAGTAGATTATACACTGTTTACAAAGAACTTTGACAATGATCTCTTTGTTTGTCAAATCTATGTTGATGATATAATCTTTGGCTCAACTAACTAATTTGTTGTGAGGAATTTAGTAAAATTATGATAGATAGGTTTGAGATGTCCATGATGGGAGAGCTAAAGTACTTCTTGGTATTCCAAGTGAGACAACAAAATGAAGGGACATTCATAAGCCAAACTAAGTACACTCAAGACATACTCAAGAAGTATGGAATGGACAAGGCGAAGCCCATAAAGACTCTTATGGCAACAAATGGCCACTTGGATCTCAATGAAGATGGACCTAGCGTCGATCAAAAGGTATCACTCTACGATTGGATCTGTACTCTATTTATGTGCATCTAGGCCAGACATTATGTTGAGTGTATGTTTGTGTGCAAGATTTCAAGCCAATCCTAAGGAGTGTCACTTGACAGCCGTAAAAAAGATCTTGAGATATTTAGTTCATACACCCAACCTTGGTCTTTGATATCCAAAAGGCTCCAAATTCAATCTCATTGGTTACTCCGATGCAGATTATGCCGGATGCAAAGTAGACAGAAAAAGTACCTCAGGTACATGCCAATTCCTAGGTAGATCCCTAATTTCTTGGTCCTCCAAGAAACAAAACTCCATTGCCCTATCCACAGCCGAAGTGGAGTATGTTGCAGCCGGGAGTTGTTGTGCACAACTCCTTTGGAAGCGACAAACTCTAAGGGATTACGATTACAATATGAATCGTATTCCACTCCTTTGTGATAATGAGAGTGCCATTAAAATTGCCCATAATTCAGTTGAGCACTCTAGAACCAACATCACTTCTTTAGAGACCACTCCATGAAAGGAGATATAGCCATTTCCCATGTCAACACCGAAAAGCAATTAGCCGACATATTCACCAAGCCACTTGATGAAAAATGCTTTTGCGAGCTTCAAAATGAACTAAATATTCTTGATGCTCGGAATGTGGCTTGAAAGCTTGCATACCTGTATGAATTCTTCAAAATATGTTGATTGAATTGTGAAAATCACCTCTCTCAATTTTCTCCAAAAAACTATGTCAATTACTAGATCTTGGTGAATTATGGTCATTGCTTGATTGTTGTATGCTTACTGATCATATTCATCAAGATTATTTGATTTGATTTGCCTCCCTATCTTCTAAATAAGTACCTTCGAACATATATGAATGGGCTAGGCATTTCTTCCCTGGTGACCACAGACTAGTCTGTGGTTACCAGGACTAGTCCGCCCATGCAGACTAGTCCGCAAAGCGCTGGTTAGGCCGGACTAGTCCGGCAGACCATGGATTAGTCCTATATAGCCTCTGGAAAAGTTCGGACTAGTACAATCATTTTCGGACTTGTCCAATTTTTCATGTTCATAACCCTAGCCGCTGCCAAACCCTAATTTCCTCACCCCCACACTTGCCTCAAGCTTTCTCTCTTCACACTCGAGCTCCCCAAGGCGATTTGGCCACTCCTCCATCAAAAAGCTCCAAATTTGGGTGGAAATCAAGCTCCTTCGCTCAGGGATTGAAGTCCATAGACTTGTCCGCCCTTCAACACCCTCCTCTCTGAGATTCAAGCGATTCTTCGGTATTTTTCCCCCAAACCCTAGAAATCTCCATTTTCTTCATTGTTGATCGAATAGCCTAGCTTCTTTCACCTAATACCAGTGTCCTTGATGTATTACATTGTTGTTAGGCTAATTTTGCATTGAGCAACTCCATTTGTCTCATAGTTAGGGTTCTTGAGGATGAATACCGAACTAGTCCGGTCCATGCACGGACAAGTCCAGTCATCCAAACTAGTCCGTGCCTGTACACCAGACTTGTCCGATTTTTCTGAACTCAAACCTAACCTTTCAATTCCTCAATGCAATTCCTTGTCATCTATTCTCATCAATACCTTGTGCAATCCATTCTCAGGGCATGTCAAACTCTCAAGACGAAATTTCTGATTTCGATGCCGAGATGGACCAAGAAGCCCTACTTCGGTCCTCGACGGGCCAAAACAAGAAGTGACCTTCTGAGCCAGCCCCCTCCCCTCCTCAGTCTCAGAAAAGGGTGGCTCGATGCAAGGTGCCTGCTTCCAGGTCTTCTACTTGTGGTGGCCCTAGCTCGGCAAGTGCCCGCCAAGCAAAAGGGAAAGGCAAAGGGATCGCAACGGCCCGATTGGCCCTCTAAAGATGTCAGCTCCGAAGCAAGGGGCTCATGACCCCGCAGAGGAAAGGTTCAATGGGAAGGGCAACGACTCAGCTGCAAAGCTCAGGAGTGTGGATTGCTACAGCCAATCCAGGAAGGTTGCAGACGGAAGATTCTGGAGCAACTTCCATGCAGACTTTTACAAGTCCGTCTACCTCCAGAGGAAGACCCTAGTGGTTCACAATTAGTGGATAGATTGGGCACATCTTGAGAGGAAGAGATGCTCTACCTTTGATGAGGTGATCGAGGCAGCTGAGACATGGCTTGAAGGACCTCTTTGCCTTCAAGTACAACTGGAATGATGAATTGATAGCTCAGTTCTATGCTACTTGTCACTTTGCCAGTGATGAGGAGGAGCGTGTGACTTGGATGACTCACGGGTCTAAGTACACCATTACCTACAATGAGTTCGCCAGTCTCCTCCACTCGGAGAACACCGACAACGACTTGCTGGTGATCCACAACCTTGGGGTCTTGGAAAAGGATAGGATGAAGTTCCTCTATGAGCCCAACTCCAAGTTCATCCCTCCCTCCACAAATAACATGAAGCCCTTCTTTGTGGTGCTTAACAGAGTGCTGAGGAAGACAATTGCCCCGAAGGATGGGGATGCAGGGAGTGTACAGAGCTATCTCCAGACCTTGATGAAGGTCATAAGCAAGGCCCGCAAGTTTGATGTGTGTGACTATATCTAGAATGATATGGTCAACATATCTAGCACCCCCAAACAGATCCTGTGGCTATGTCCCCTACCTCATGTTCATAATTGAGAAGGTCACAGACATCGAATTCATCAAATATGTGGATCACACACCATTGAGGCCTCAAAAGCCTCAACAAGCAAATGTTCAAGCTGCTCCCTCTCCTACTTGTAGTGCAGAGGCTCTGACGAGAGCGAGTGGAGATGTCAGGGCTGACCCTGCCACTAGGGCAGCTCCTCAAAAGCGATCTGCAAGTGGCATATTCAAGTACTTTGCTGCTATTTTTGCCTCCCGCAAAAAGGCCGAGGTGAAGGCCCACAAGATTAATAAGAGAAGAAAGGATCACAGAAAGTATGTCAAAGAGAATGTGAAGCAGATTTGTGAAAAACTGGAGATGGAGCCCATTGGATCTCCAGTAATTTTTGAAGATTCCGACTCTGACTACACCAAGCTCGGGCCCTTGACTCCCTCCGAGCTTGCCTATTTTGGCATTGGGGGCTCGAGTGGCTCTGTTCCTCCTCCTCCTCCTCCTCATCATCATCAGCCCAAAGATGAAGATGAATACGATGAGAGGACCGACAGCGAGGCTTGAAGACTAGGTCCCTCCCCTCCTTCTTTTGGTGTCTTGATGCCAAAGGGGGATAGATTGAAGGGGGGGATCTTAGGTCTTAGGTCTTAGCTGTAGGATGCGAGGAGAGCTTCCTTTTATGATTTTTGTCTATTTTGTGGGTTGTAAAACTTTTAATATGCTCTTATGATACTTATGGTCCTGTGATGCAATTTTTTGAACTACTTATGAAGTAATTGATGAAATATGTGATTTTGCTCTTAGAATGTCATATATGCTTGTTGTTGGTGTGTTAATGTCAATTATGTCATTCTCATTGTTTCAATGCACTTAGTTATGCATCCCACCATAAAATATGCACATATGGATCATGTTGTCATTGCTTAATGTATTTTAAACTCATATGTGCATACTTTATCAAAATATCAACTTTTTATCATATTTTGTGAAATCTCAATTGGTTTTCATCAATCACCAAAAAGGGGGAGATTGAAAGTGCATCTAGGAATACCTTGTGGGTTTTGGATGATTTATGACAAGCACCTAACCACTTTGTTGAGATGAGCACATGTTTTAATGAGAAAATGAGCAAAGAGCCAAAAAGAAGGGAGAATGAGGAGCAATGTGGAAAAGAGCTCAAGGAACAAGTGTAGTAGATCATTGTGTATGGAGTGTGTTAAGGAAACACACCCCAAGAGCTCAAACACAAATAAACACACACATTGCACAAATCTATACAGGAACGGACTAGTCCGACTAACACCGGACTAGTCCGATATCTTTCTGCACAAAGATCAGACAAGTCTAATATCACCACGGACTAGTCCGATATCTCTCTGACTAGAATCGGACAAGTCCTCCCCAGTGCGGACTAGTCCTCAAAACACTTCACAAGTTGCACAAAATCGGACTAGTCCGGTCACACAATGGACTAGTCCGATATCATTCTGATGAAATCAGACAAGTTCGATATTGGCACGGACTAGTCCGAAAACCCTCTGACCTAAATCGTACAAGTCCTCCAAGTGCGGACTTGCCACCCTATTCACTTAGGGTTTCACTAATCCGGACAAGTTCAATTATTATCGGACTAGTCCGAAGATTTCCAGAAGCGAAATCAGACAAGTCTGCTTCTAACCGGACTAGTCCAATATTTTGGGACACCTAGGGTTTGCTACACACAGCACACTGGACTAGTCCGATGTTCACCACGGACTAGTCCGATCTTCCTAAACCCTAACGGTCACTTTTAGAAACCCCATATAAATAGATGTGCACATACCAACTTTTACATCTCTCGAACCCCTGCGCCATCACATCTCCCAAGAGCCTCAAAAACACATCTCTCCATGAAATCAAAAGGCACAAAGATCAATCCCTTGAGGATACACTTTGGAACATTGGAGAGACACGATTCATCACTCATTGAGCTCTTGGTTTGATTCCCTAACACACTCCTGTGTTTTTCATTGTAATATTTCGAGTGTGTTCTTGGTGGAGTCATTGTTGTAATCTAGGGGAGCCCTCAACGTGTGAGAAGGCCCCTTGAATTTGGTTATTTACCCTTTGTGATAAGTGAAGAGGATTGACCTTTGTGGCGATCTGACGAGGGTAGGGTTGGAGAAGACCCGATCCTTTTGTGTACTCCTCAACGTGGATGTAGGTTGCCTCTGTGGGAACCGAACCACGAGATAAATTGCTTGTGTTCTTGCTTTGCGTTCGTTGCTCTTATACATCATATCAATCTAGGGTTTCAATCAATCTCGCTTACTTTACGTTGAAACATTAAATATAAGATTGACTTGTGGTATACCCTAGTTCATAATCGTGTAACACTTCAATTACAAGTATATTTCCGCTGCATACATCCTGGAATCAAATTAATCGATCAAACTTGATTAACCTAGTCGGTACACACCGGACTAGTCCACACTTGACCTAACTAGTCCAATATCTCAAGTTTTGATCTGGTTGTTAAGTGTTGCAGGTTCCGACAAAATTCAAAAAAGCCTATTCACCCCCCTCTAGGCCACATTCAATTAGTTCATCAATTCCTCAAAATAAATTAAAAGTAGGATATAACACAAGTTGTTTTTCACTAACTTTTCAAATAAACTGCTCTTTTGATCAAGTTCAAGCTGTGCCAAATATGATCTATGTGAAATGCACTACTACAATAAGCCTTATCGCAGGCGGCTCCAAACCTATTATCACACACGGTTTTTAAAACCGC
The DNA here is from genome assembly GCA_036927565.1 of Tuctoria greenei. Lineage (NCBI taxonomy): Eukaryota > Viridiplantae > Streptophyta > Magnoliopsida > Poales > Poaceae > Tuctoria > Tuctoria greenei. The sequence goes on from JAYESD010000005.1 coordinate 8,336,810, forward strand.
CTGAAATGAAGAGCCTGTGATAATCCGAAATTTCACAGGCGGAGAAGTGACACTGCCTGTGAAGACACATTATCACAAGCAGTTTTTTACTTAGGCTAGTCGCCTATGAAGATAAGTTATCACAGGCGGGTCGTGCAACATATATAACCGCATGTGATAATTGTGTCATCACAGGCAGGTCGTGCAGCATATATAACCACCTGTGATAATAGTGTTATCACAGGCGGATCTCGACCTACATCAAGCCGCATGTGAAGGCAGTTTATCGTAGTCGGTTTCTACCATAACAGTAACCGCCTGTGATAATTAGGTTATCATAGATAGTTCTTTACCTATCCCTAGCCGCCTGTGATAATTGTTTTTCACAGGCAGGTCTAGCCATTGGTAAATAACCGCCTGTGATAAGGTATAACCTATGCAGTACTAGCTGCTGTTATTTGTAATTTCCAGGTCAATTCAATATAATCACAGAATAGAAGTCAACAATATCATCACATAAGTCAACAATATCATCACAGAAGTCATCTCACAGAAGTCAATTTCACTAAAACAATATACATATGTACAAGTTACACATACAATTTATCTCATAGTTTACAAGTTTTCACTAAAAACTATTGGCATAGTCGCAAAGTTCTGGCACATCAGCTATTGCACAATTCTCATCAAAGAACTGCCCTCTTTTGTGCAAAATTTCACGACGAATGAATTGAAAGAGTTCAGCAACAATCTTATCGGCTCCTCCACCAGGAATACTTCTACAAACCGTCCATTCTTCGTGTGCTGCAATGAAACACATAACAAAGTTTAGAATGTGTTGGTTTGAACAATCTCAAAGTATAGATCAAAGTGAGAGTATACAAGAATTTATTTGGTATTTTTGGAGCAGTTGTACTATGAGCAATTGAATTTTGAAGTTGGAATCAAAATATAAAAATAAATTTTCTGGTAATATTGAACGACAGAGAATATAAGTATTAAACTATGCTAGTTACAATGAAAATGAAACTCAAAAGTAAGAAAATAAGATATCAACATTAAGGATAACTTACATCCTCACGATTCACTAAATATTCGTTGGCGGTCCGAAGATGCTCGCATACATAATACCCGCATAAGACACTCCCAGCAGGCTGCTTCGGACAAGCATAATACGTTTTAATGTCCAATGCATTCGTATTAGGAGGTCTCTGACTGCCAAGCTGTTCCGCGTAAAACCGCCAAGCGCTGTAATACAAGAAATGTCATATAAAACTTGTCAACACATTCTAAATGTGTGTAAATTAAAATTATTGAATAACGTACAATTTCAAAATGGAAAGGAAATCTTTGGAACAATCTGGTGGGAAATCGGCCGAGTCCAAGACTGTTGCCATTCCCCGCGTTGGCTTGATGAAGATCATTATGTAGTGATTACTGCAAACATACAAACACACGTGTTAACAATTACCAATAATTGCTATTTCAATGTCATGTGTCGAACTTACTCGAAGTGGTACGGAGCCTTTACGAGGTCCTTGCCGTCTCTCACAAAGTTAAACATCGCATGTCCTATGTAAGCTGCAACTTCTGTCCTTCTATCCTTCTTAAGTTTTGCGATTGCTTTTTCAAATTTTTTTTTCACGTGCTTGAACTTTGCTGAGTCTCGATCCGCCTTGACGTCGAATAGCGACTTGGCAATCCGTGTAGGGTCAAGGATACCTGTCTTGCGTTCCATCTTTTCATTATCCATGTATTGCATCCTATTGAAGAAGTCCAGAATTGTTATAATATCATGAAATGTGTATGCGTGTAGTAAGAAAAGCAAATGCAAAATATTAGAGGCACTTACAAGCACCAGACGAGCAACAGGTTGATTTCGAGCATGCCTCGATGGAAAAGGAGATGCAGCTCTTCAAATAAAATGACTCGTCTATCTTCTCCAATGCTCCAGAATGCTTCTTTTGGAATACGAAATGTGATGCAATCAATCTCATATTTTGTGCTGGCAAGGATGTACCACTCATGCATTCTTTTGAGCGGGGCAGGTTGTTTACTAAGTTGTACGGATGTCATGAACGGCTTCCCATTCTCAAATTCAGGAGGAACATCCTCAAGCTTGTATATTGGAACTCCTGGTTTAACTAAAGCCGTCCGCCGATTATACATGACACCGTCTTCTTCCCACTCCTCGATATCTCCTAATGCTGGCTCATGAGAAGAACGAGATGCACTCAATTTCCTAATATTTTCCTTCATAGTTTCCAAATACTTTGACACTTCTGATGAAGGTTTCTTAATTTCGTATGGGCTAACTTTGATAGGCATTAATGATCGAGGAGTAATCGTCGAAAGTTGCACACTGGCTTGTTGTTGAACCTGTTGTTCAACTGATTGCTCTTTACTCCCAATAGCTGGCTCTAGTACTACTCCAAGTTGTTGCTCAAGTGGTTGCTCTTTACTAGCAACAACTTGCTCTGGTACTGCTTGAAGCTGTTGTCCAACTTGTTGCTCTTGTATATCTTTACTAGCAAGGTTATTATCATCCTTGCTGAGACATAGGGAGAGTGGATCTTCCTAGACTGGGAGTGGATCTTCCTGGACTTTCGGCTTAGAAGATGGGGTTGCAGTATGTCGGTGGTTTGGAACCGGCAGATCTCCTGACACTACTAAAGTGTTAGAGGAGTTTGATGTTCGGTGTGGGCGCGCGGAGATTCAAGAAGGTGAATTGTAAATGACACAGGAGACACAAGAGTTTACGTGGTTCGGGCCGCCTGAGCGTAATACCCTACTCCACGGGATGTGTTGATGTTGTATTGGATGTATGAGCTTGTGTCGAGCGTCTAAGGCACGTCACTGAACGTGTCGAGTCCGTCGTCGGCCTGTCCTTTTATAGTACAAGGGCAGGCCGTTACAAATTAGCCTGGCACGACAGGTGGCCCTGGCGGTTACTAGTATTGATACTCATTCAACATGTTTAATTGCCCTTAATGACCGGGTAATGGGCTTTGACAGCAACGTTACTGGTAATTAAGGTCATCCGACCGTGTGTCATTAATATGGTATTAATGACACTTAATCGGATCTTGAAGTCCTTGATTCCCCTTTGAAGATCCGGAGCCATTGTGGAGTCTTCCGGAGGTCAGAGGCTGAAGCTCTGACGGTTGGACACGTGGCAGCTCTGGAGCATACTACGGGAAACAGGCAGCTCCGGAGCTACCTGACACATGTCAGGTCCAGAGCTTCTCTTGGTCTGGGGTTAAGTCCGGAGGTGCCATTTCGGTACATGGCCCAGGGCTTCCCCCTTGTGGGCGGTAGCTCCGGTTTGATAGTACACGTGGCGACCCTGGGATTAACCATGTTGGAGAAGCGGGTCCGGTTATATCTGACATGTGGGCCTCCGAAGGTCTTCAAATCAAGTAGATGACTTTCCTTTGAGATCTTTGTAACCTGAAGGGGTGTACGGTTTCCAGGGTACCGATAGTGGCCCCCTGGACTTACCTCCGGGGAAGACCACTGGGGTAAAGTCATTCCGCCGGAGGTGGGTCCATCCTCGTGACTTTTGAACTGAGTCTTCAAAGGTCTTTGGATGTGCTGTTGGCGAGGGTTTGGAGTTAAATCCTCGCCGTGTGGTGTATCCCGCGTGCGGCAGATGAGATCTTTGGCGTGCGGATCTCACGCAATTGAAGGGCGCCAGTTCCTGATACGAAAACCGTATCGGTTCCGCGCGCCTTGTCAGGCTGCCGCCTTCGGGCTTCCCGCCTCATGATGACAACCGTTCGCCTGGGTAAGAACCTCGGCTTGATCGTCGGGGTGGTCCCGGGCCCTCTTGTCATCGGCTGGGTGAAATTTTTGAATGGTATCTTCGACTTCCTTGCGGTTTCCATCCAAGCGTTGCGAGGGCATACTTAAGAAGGAAAACGCGCACCGTAGGGAGTTCTTTATGCCTCTCATCTATTCTTGCGCTCAAACTCCCAACTTGTGCTTCGCTTTTACTCTCTTGCCTTGCTGTGCCGCGATGGAGTTAGGTCTCCGCGAAAGCCGTTTGAAGACCGATAGTGACCTGAAGAAGGCCCGAACCCTCATGGGATGGTCCTCGGACTTCTTCAACCGCTCGGTCCGCGCCGGGGGAGAACTCCCGTTTGAGAAGGAGCACGCCGGCGAAATGGTGTACTTCTCCTCGTACGCCATGGTGGGGCTGATCCCACCTTTTTCTTCCTTTTTCCTGATGCTGCTGGACTTTTATGGCCTGCAGCTATACCACCTTGGCCCTCACTCCATTCTCCTCGTGTCTATCTTTGTCCACTTCAGTGAGATGTGGGTGGGCATCCCCCCCCTGCATTGAACTCTTCCGGGCCTTCTTCACCATCCACACCACCGGTAGGAGCAATGAGTACCTTGGCTTCTACTACTTCGTTAAGCACAAGAAGTGCCCATTCAAGTACCTCCGGTCGTTTTCCTCTCGGAAGTGGGATGACTGGAAGAAGGACTGGATAGTCATCCGGGTGGAGGAGCACGAGAGGCTGGAGCTGCCCGAAGGCCTCCCCAACATTGACACGACGATCTGGAGTGAAGCTCCGGTGCTGGCGGACACCTTCGACCCTGTTGTGACCAGGATTCGCCAGTGCGTGGAGGGGGGGTTAACCCCTCAAGCAGTATTTTGTAACTTCCTAGTCAACAGGTGGGCACCGCTGAAGAGGAGAGAAAAACTCGCTTGGGCCCTCAACAGCGTGATGGACAACGACCGGGTCGAGACCGGGCTGAAGTCCAACATGGTGGGGACAACCCTGGAGTTTCATCTCAAGAAGTTCCAGCACGGCATCAACGTCGAGGGGGACGATCTGACTCCGCCATCAGCTTTTCTTCCTCTGAACGTGGAAGTTGAGTTCAGCAGGGAGCTCCGGCGGAAGATGCCCGTACTTGACGACCTTGGTGTCGTCGAGAGAAGATCAACCACTAGGGTGGTGATCCCTGGAGTGTCCGAAGGTGGCCCTGCCCCGAAGCCGAGGGTCAAAGTCGTCGGCAAGGGCAAGGAGCCGGCAGACGAACCCTTGAGCCGGAAGAGGAAGCTGCAGCATGCCGACGGAAGGTCCATCAGGCCTGCCACCTCTGCATCGGCTCCTTCTCCCCGGAGGGGGAGGTCTTCTTCGACTGTGGCGACTGTACCCGCAGTGGGATCCTCCCGGGGAGCTAGCTCCGGGCACGCGACTCCAGCACCGGGGCCGGTTGAGGCCTCCAGGTCCGGAAGTTCTTCCCGGTCGAGAGGAGCCTAGACTAGGGAAACGCCCATGGCTGCTACAAGTTCCGGGGGGCCTTCCGGAGCTTCCACGCCGGCTATGACCAGCCCAGATCGCCCGGGAAAGAGGTTCCGCGCAAGCTGGTGCGGAAGCCTTCCAAGGTAATTTTTAATCTTTACCTTGGACAATTGTTTTGTTGTAGTGATTGCTTTTTTAAGTTTCTTCGTCCATCATCTGCAGCGTTCCCAAGAAGAGGAGTGAGGCTCCACCCTCAGCCACAGCAACTGAAGCTGTGAGGGCGGAAGCTTCTGCTCCTATCCCTGTGCCGCCCCAAGTGGTGGCTGAAGCAGCGACAACTTCGGCGCCAGCTGTCGTGGTCATGGACCTCGACTCATCCCCAGAGACTCCCGTGGTAGCGCCAGACCGTGGGAGAGAAGATGCGCCAGCGGCACCTGTCCCGGAGGCTGAAGCTCCGGGTCCTGGTGCTGAGATGATGGAAGCTCCGGCTGTTGAGCCGGGGGAAGCAGTAATTCCGGTCTCAGAGCCAGAAATTGTCGAAGACCCGTCGGTTGAGACGGAGGTGATTGAAACCCTGGCGTGCGCGCCGGAAGCTGAGGAAGTTCCGGCAGTTGGGCCGGCTACCTCTGAAGCACCGGTCGCAGAGCCAGTCATTGTTGGAGCTCCGACCGCAGGGCCGGTCGATGTTGAAGATCTTCTGGCTCCCGAGCCGGTTGTTGGAGAGGTGTCGGAGCTCGAGCCCCCATCGGAGGAGGTGCCCAGACCGGAGCCAGCAGCGGCCCCTGCTCCGGAAGTGACGACGTCGGAGGTACCCGCGGCCGAGCCGGAGTGCCCAAGCGAAGTCACTGGCCCCCTGCTTGAGGGGGTGAACGAAGACCTGGCGGCGGGGCCTTCCTCGATGGCGACTGAGGCCATCCCGGAAGATGGCCCTAGTGCCCTGGAGACTCAGGGGACCACTCTTGTGGAGTGGGACCCAATTTTCGTATCTGAAAACCCGCTGGAACCAGCGGAGGAGACCCCAGCAGGTCCGAAACCTATCCCGTTGTCACTGTCTATTGACAACGCATGTTCCAGTCTGCGTCAAGTCCAACTGGCCTTCTTCCACGACAGCAAGGCTCTTGAAGAGGAGCGTCAAACCCTTAGGCGGTGGCGTAACCGACTCTACTTCGAGACCAAGCTGGCGCAGTCGAGGCTAGCGGATGACAAAGAGTGGATCAAGCGGGAGAAGATCCGCTTGGAGTACTGGGGTAAATTATTGGATGACAGGGAGAGTATGACTCGCGCCCTCGACGCTCAATTCCGGGAGATCTACGACTAGGCCAAAGCAGCCAATAGTGCGGCCGATGAACGCCACGAAAGGCTTGAGGCCATTAACACTACACTCATCAAGCGCCGAGAGGCACTTGAAGAGAGGTAGAAACGGCTCGAAGATGAAGAGCAGAAACTCCTAGAGCTGCGGGATGACGTCCTGAGGAGGGAGGAGGAGCTCTCCAAGAAGTTGGCTCTGGATGACAAGGGCCTTGAGGAGCGCGCCAAGAAATTGGAAGAGCGCTGCGTAGAGGAGGAGAAGAAGGCCTGGGTGCGAGGGCAGGAGCTCCATGAACGGGAGTGTGCCATTGTTGCCAGGGAAAAGAAAGTGAGGGGCAGGGAGAAGGACCTGGTCGACCGCCGGAACAAGATCCACCTCCAGGAGGAGGAGCTCGGAAAACTCGAGAAGCGGGTTGCTGAGAAGATTCAGCAAAACGCCAAAGAAGTTGAGCGCCTCGCCCGTGAGAATTCCGAACTGGTGGCGGCCAGAAGATCTTTGGAAGAATTGAAAGGCTTGAGGACTGCGAACTCCCTACAAATTTGGGAGTTCCTGGGCAAGGCCAACGACGCGCTGACACCAATGGGCTTTAGTCCCGTGCGCCCGGATGATCCGGAGCCGGAGCCGGACCTAGCGCTGCAGGCATTGAGCACGGAAGGTAGCAAGCTCTCCAAGGTGGGCAATGTCATCGCGGACCAATTGGAGGTTGAGGGGCAATCCCCGGCGAAGAACGTCGCAGAGTACGTGCTGACGTGCTACACCAGCCGGAACTCCCAATTTCCTCTGGACCCGGTGCTTGAAGGTCCCGTCGAAGGAGAAGGGGAAGTTGCCCGAGCCAACGTGTCGGAGGTTGCCCAGAAAGTCGCTCAATTCTTCCATAGGGTCTAGGACCATCTTTGTAGTTCCCACTTGTATCCTCCCTTCTTCTTCCTCAATTTTGTAATCCCTTGTCTCCATATGGATGAAATCCCCAAATTTTTGTGAATTTCACTTTTTGTCTTCAACATTTTTGTCTTCACTTTGCCCCCTGGTAGATGTACACAATTTGATTGTGAACATGTACCAAGAGGATATTATGTTTTGTTGAAGACTCATTTTCTTCGAACTTGTAGAGCGTAAGTCCGAAGTCTTTGATGGTGAAGGCCCCCTGAGGTCAAACCGACTACCGTTGGAGCTTAGTAGCTCCGGTAATAGTCCTTATCAACGCATAGAGCATCGACAGTTAGTCCTCCGGGGTGTCGGAGCTTAGCAGCTCCGACACTGACCTTTGCCAACACGTAACTTGTCGACAGCAGACTCCACTTGTGGGGTCTTCTCACCATCTTTTATGCCGACGGCTGACCCCCCTAGCTTTACCGGGGCTTGGTTGCTCCGGTGATGCTTGTTAACATCCATTACAAGCCATCTAGAGGAGTCAGAGCTTTGTTAGCTCCGGCTTTTCTCCATCAACGTGTATTTTATTTTTCCTGCACACTGAAGTTAAGAAAAATAGTAAAATTCGTTTCTTGCCTATAACTTCGTCGCGGCTTACGATTCTCGAGAAAGTTTTAGGTCAAACGCGATTCTAAACACAATCGAATGCGTTGCCTTTTCTTCCGGATTCAATTGTATTTGGACTCGCCTTACTTCGGCCTGCCGGGGTGTAGGTAGAGTGGCGTACTTAGGGTGCTTGACCAGGCTAAGTCGATAGCACACTCTGGCCCTAGATTGGCTTGGCGGCATTCAGGCGAGTGAGCCATGAACAATATTTGAATTCAAAAGAATAGACAATACAACTCGAATTGTATATGAACCGGTCGAACTAAATTTTTTTTAAGAATTGCGCATCTTTGTTATAGACAAGAAAGAGAAAAATAAAAATAAAAATGTTGAGCCTGTACAAAATGAATGCACGTGGAGTCTGTTTCACCTGAAGATGTCTTTCATTATAGATCCGGGGTACAAGGGAAACAAGTACACTCTTAGGGTACGGAACCAAGCTAAGCGTGTTTAATTTCTTGTTTGTCCCAGGGTAGCTAGCCACACTTTTAGTTCTGAGACTGTGACAAGTGTTGCATGAACTTTGCGGACCTTCCAGGGAAGGTCCGGCTGTTCTCCCGGAGGAACTACCCGACTTTGTACAATGACTCTATAACATACACCTCAAGTTACTCAAGACTCACCTTCGTGGTATTAAGTGTAGAACTTACGGAGGTGCTCGATGTTCCAAGGATTTGGGAGAGGTGTCCCATCCTCGGTAGCCAAGCGAACGCTTCTGGGACGGGATACTTTAATCACTCGGAAGGGTCCCTCCCAGCCGGGCGAGAGTTTGTTTAACCCTTCTTTGGATTTTATTCTCCGTAGCACCAGATTGCCTTCCTCGAGATGTTGGTTGTGTACATGCCGCTAATGATAACGCCATAGGGCTTGGTGATATCGTGCATTCCGTACAGCTGCTTGGCACCTTCCCTCCTCAAGGAGGTCTAGGTCTTCACGCCGGAGCTGATCCTGCGCGGCTTCGTCGAAGGTCCGGACGCGGAGTGAACCCAAGGTGAAATCCGGAGGAAGGATTTCTTCAGCTCCGTACACCAGAAAGAAGGGTGTCTCTCCAGTTGGCCGGTTTGGAGATGTCCTGTTGGCCCATAAAGTGGGCGGAAGCTCTTCAATCCAGTTAGCTCCATGTTTTTTTAAACGCTCATATGTGCGCGTCTTGAGTCCTTTAAGGATTTCAGCATTTGCTCTCTCGGCTTGGCCATTGCTTGCTGGGTGAGCTACGGAGGCGTAGCAAACTTGTATGCCGAGGTCTTCGCAATATCCTTGGAATGCAGAGCTTGTGAATTGGGTCCCATTATCAGTGATGATTTTGTTTGGGACTCCATATCTGCATACAATGGACTGCAAAAAGTTGATAGCAGATTGCTTGTTGATTGTCACAACTGGAGTTGCTTCCGGCCACTTGGTGAACTTATCAATGGCGACGTACAGGAACTTGTAACCTTCGACGGCTCTTGGGAAAGGTCCCAAGATGTCCATCCCCCACACAACGAAGGGCCATGTAGGAGGTATCATTTGTAGGGGCTGAGCTGGTGTGTGAATTTGCTTTGCATGAAATTGACATGCTTCACATTTCTTCACCAGCTCAGTTGCATCCTGGAGTGCTGTAGGCCAGTAGAAACCATGCCGAAAGGCTTTACCAACCCGCGTGCGGGAAGACGCGTGGTTCCCACACTCGCCTCCATGGATTTCTGCGAGGAGTTCGCAACCTTCTTCCCTTGTGATGCACCACATTAGGATGCCATTGGCACCACGCCGGTAGAGATCCCCTTCTACCAGCGTGTATCTTTTAGCCAATCTAACTACCCGGTCAGCGGATACATCATCGTCAGGAAGGGTGTTGTCTTTCAAGTAGCTCCGGATCTCCGAGATCCATGCATCGGAACTAGCTTGAGCTTTTGAGTCTTGCGTGCTGGGTTGCTCGGAGCTCCCGGCAGCACCTACGACCCTTGATGGCTGCCATGGTAACAGGGCCATCGGGACCGTCAGCTTCAGGATGCTGATCTCGCCCCCTTCGCTCAGTTCGGCAGGCTGAGCTGTTGGCTTTGACAACCTCCGGACAAAAATTCCGTCAGGAGCCGGAGCTCCGGTTGACGCTTTCGTCGAGAGTTCGTCAGCTTCAGCATTATGGGCACACTGAACATGGTGGAGATCTAGGACTTCGAAGTCCTTCTGAAGCTTCTGGACTTCAAGGAGGTAAGCAGCTAGCTGGAGATTATTGCAGGAACATTCACCCTTCACCTGCTTAATGATGAGCTGCGAATCTCCCTTGACCAGTAGTTGCTTGACACCATATGACAGTGCCACCTTTAGTCCGTAGATGAGCACTTCGTACTCTTCCATGTTGTTGGTCGCCTTGAAGTCAAGGTGTATCATGTATTTCACCTTCTCCCCGGTCGGTGCAAGGAGAAGGATTCCAGCTCTGGCCCCCTGCTTCTGCATGGAGACATCGAAGTAGAGGGTCCAGTTAGGCTCGGTGAAGGCTGGAGCTTGATGCTCCGTCTTCTGCTCACTGGGGCCCCCAGGGTTTGATGGAGAGGGAGTCCATTCTGCCACAAAATCAGCCAATGCTTGACTCTTGACTGCTTGCCTTGAAATAAATTCAATATCAAATTCAGCCAATTCCGCTGCCCACTTTGCAATATTCCCAGTTGAATTGGGATTATGCAAGATTGCTCGAAGTGGGTAAGAGGTCACCACTGAGACTTTGTGAGCTTGGAAGTAATGGCGAAGCTTCCTGGAGGCATAAGAACTGCATAGAGCAGCTTATGCACCTCTAGGTATCGAGTCTTGGCATCATGTAGTACTTCACTAATGAAGTACACTGTGCGCTGAACGGTCCGGACCCTCCTAGAGAGGCCCGGAGCTTCCTCTTCACTGACCTGGATCCTCTCGGAGGAATCCGGATTTTCTTCGGGGACCTCTGGGTCCTGGCTGGAGGAACCCGGGGCTTCTTCAGAAGCGTCCTGGACCCTCCCGGAAGGGTCTGGGTCTCCTGAAGTGACTTCTTGTGGATTCGAGTCTGGGAGCTGGGACACAGACTCGCTTTCAGGTACCTCCGGACCCTCCCGAAGGGGTCTGGATTCCTGAGTATGAGGTAGCTCTGGTCTCTCCGCAACCAGAACCATACTGACGACTTCATCAGTTGCTGAAATGTAAAGCAACAAAGGCTCTTCAGGGTTCGGAGCTACCAGAATTGGTAGGGTGGTGAGGAACTGTTTCAGCTCCTGGAATGCCTTCTCTGCTTCTTCGGACCATTGGAATGGTCCGGACTTCCTCAATAACTTGAAGAAGGGGAGTGCCCGTTCCGCCAGTCTTGAAATGAACCGGCTGAGGGCTGCTAGACATCCAGTTAACTTTTGGACGTCTTTGATGCGGGTTGGTGGCCGCATGTCTTCAATGGCCTTAATCTTCGCCGGATTAGCTTCTATGCCCCGGTGACTTACCAGGAAACCGAGAAGTTTTCCGGAGCTAACCCCGAAGACACACTTGTCTGGGTTTAGCTTTGTGCGGGGGGCCCGCAGCTTGTCGAAGACAGCCTGCAAGGTGTCAAGGGGTGACTCCTTGCCCCTGACCTTGACCACGATGTCATCGACGTACACTTCCACTATGTCTCTAATGAGTTCTTCAAAAGTTTTGTACATAGCTCGTACAAAAGTTGAAGCTGCATTCTTGAGACCAAAGGGCATGGCTATATAACAGTACAATCAATCTACTGTGATGAATGAGGTATGCTCTTCATCTTCCCTAGACATCCTGATTTGATGATACCCGGAATATGCGTCTAGAAAACACAGTAATTCACACCCGGAGGTGGAATCCACTATCTGATCTATTCTAGGTAGTGAGAATGGGTCTTTTGGACATGCCTTATTTAGTGTGGTGTAGTCGATGCACATCCGAAGCTTCCCGCCAGCCTTGGGCACAACGACTGGGTTTGCCAGCCATTTTGGATGGAAGACTTCTCGGATGAATCCAGCTTCGAGTAACTTCTTCACTTCTTGTCGGATGAAGTTCTGTCGCTCTACGGATTGCTTCCGAGGCTTCTGATGCACAGGCCGGGCGTCGGGGTAGATCTGCAGATTGTGCTCAATCACTTCCCTGGGGATCCCAGGCATTTGTGACGGTTGCCAAGAAAACATGTCGACGTTAGCCCGGAGGAAAGTGATGAGCGCGAGTTCCTATTTGTCGTTCAATCCCCCCGATATACGAGTGGTCTGAGCGGCATCGGAACCAATTTGGACGACTTTGATGGGAATGTCGGTGTCGCCGCTTGGCTGCACACGAGGTTCAGAAGTCGAGCCTCATTGATGAATGCTCGGGGGTTTTGGAGCTTGCTCCTACCTGGAGTCCTCCTCTTGCGCCGTGGTGAGTGCATGGAGTTCTTCCAGAGCAGTTACTCCGGCAGTACGATCTTCGTGGATCCGGAGAACGCCTACTGGCGTTAGCATCTTCAACACCAGATAACCATAATGAGCAGCTGCCATGAATTTGTACAGGGCAGGCCTATCCAAGATGGCATTGAAGGGTAAGTTGATCTGAGCAACGTCGAAGACCAACTTCTCGGTGCGGTACTTCTCCCGTGTCTTGAAGGTAACGGGGAGAGTAATAGCTCCGAGTGGGGTAATGGCCCCCGGACCTACTCCGGAGAAAGGTCGAGAGGGGTGGAGATCCGAAGGTCGGAGCTGAAGCTTAGTAAAAGCTTCGAAGCTTATGAGGTTAAGCCCCGAACCTCCGTCTACCATGACGTGGTGGAGCTGGATGTTGTTGATGGTAGGAGATACCATCAAAGGTAACTGACCTGCTCCAACCATGCTCCGAGGGCAATTCGAAGCATCAAAAGTGATGGCTGTGTCCATCCACTTCCGATGAGGTTCCGGCCTGACTGTAGGAGCTACAGCAGCCATATCCTGACGCATAGTCTTGATGACGCGGCGGGAGGTGATGTCCAATGATCCACCAAAAATGGTGTTCATGGTCTTCCGACGCTCGTTGTCAGAGACGTCAGAATCATCGTCGACGGAGGTGTAAACGGCCTTCAGGACCTTTTTGGGATCCTGAAAACCTAACTCCTCTTTAGCTGGACCTTCGTCGACTTTTTGCTTTCCTTCCCTTTGTCGGAAAGGAGATTCTTCCCGGCGCTTGTTGTAGCGCTCGGCAAGGTTTTGGACCTCCCGACAGTCTTCCAAACTGTGGTTGCCCGTTTTGTAAATTGGGCACCACACCTTGGGCTTGCTACCATCTTCAGAAGATGGTCGAGGTCGCTTTTCGGGGCATGGCCCCCGGCCACCCGGAGCTGCAGCAGCTGCAACATTGGATGTACCGGCCGACGGCTTCTTCTTGCCGTTGGTCTTTTTCTTCTTCTTGCCGTTCCCGGAGGTAGCGGCTTCTTCTTTGGAGGATTTCTTGTGACCCTTCGGGGTTGGTTTGGAGTGCATCTCACGACCCTCCGCAGCTCTGGCACATTTGTCAGCCAAGCTGAAGAGTTCCGTGACGCTAGTGATCTCCTTGATCACCAGTTTCTCCAGTATCTTTTTGTCCCGTACACCCTGTCTGAATGCCACAATGATAGAGGCGCTAGAGATAGAAGGGATAGTGTTTCGTACCTGAGAGAACCTCTGGATGAATGATTGTAGGGATTCTCCCCCTTTTTGCACGACTGCAAAAAGGTCCAGTTCAGTGCCTGGTCGGGTGTATGAACTCCCGAAGTTGGCGGTGAACTGCCGGCACAGCTCCTCCCAACTGTTTATAGAGTTGGGTGGAAGGCTCATAAACCAGGACCTGGCGGTCCCAGTTAAGGCCACTGGAAAATAATTGGCCATCACGGACTCGTTTCCTCCAGCTGCCAAGATTGCAGTGGAGTAGATCTGAAGAAATTCGGCGGGATTGACAGTCCCGTCGAATTTTTCCGGCAGGTGAGGCCGGAACTTCTCTGGCCACCTGACCATACGCAGATGTATGGCTAGAGCTGAACAGCCTCCTCCTACTCCTTCAGGAGCAGAAATGTCCTGAGCTTCCCGTCTTTCACGAGCACGCTCAATATGGACTCGGTCGTCTTGTTGGCGGTATCGGCGATCAATCTCCGCCCGGAGGTCATGAGTTGAGAGCCTAGATAACGTGTAAGTGCGTCGTGCCCCGGAGGGCAATGACGTCACTTGTTGTGATGCAGCACGTGATAGGAAAAGAGATGAGTGAGTCCCGATCTTCCGATAGGTAATGGATAGGTCGATTGATGTGGAGATCTCGACGTTGATGATCCGAGGCTCTCGAGTAGAACACGAACAACCCCTGCAATCACTACACCACCGCTCCGTTGGTTATCAACCGTGCTGCACACGCTTGATCTCGCCAAGAAGGCTAATCCCTGCAAGTGCAACCGAGAACACAAGCAAGAACGTAGAAGACACGATCTGAAATCGCGAAGTTGGGGTCTCACAAACCGAAGAACGGCGATATTATTGATCTAAGCAAAACCCAATTGTCTATGGCGGCTAGCATGGAGTATATATAGGTGGGAGGACGTCCAAGGGGGTGTTAGGGTCGTGACCTAACTCTAAGACACGAAAATTAATGGACTTAGACTTGATACAAGGCCCAATGGCCCAATACGGTGGCGCAGCACCCTGACAGATTCTGTACTTGATTTTGTTTCGACGATTCCGTAGACTCCGAACGTATTTTGACATGGGACCGGCGCCATTGGAAAGGTTATCCTCTCCCCTTTCCTTGCATATGTAGAACGTCCAAAACGGAGTTCGTATGCGTTCTGGGCGTCCGTTTTAGTGCGTACTGCTCCTGGACTCCGAGTTGGATACGATTTGGAGTTTGGTTCGGTTTCCATCTTCTTTGAACGAATTCTCTGGTCTTCCACGTCCCTAATACTCCCTCCAAGTACTCCTTGAACCTCTCCATTGATCCTAATCACAAATAAATCATTAAGTAACAATATATGCTTAAAAACATATAAGGAAATATATAAGAACGAGTTCACCTCTGAAATTAATTGTTGTGTATGAACTCTATTGATTGCATCTTGTATGTTCAATGGAGTGTTGTTTGTATCCATAGAAGTGATGTCCTCATCATCATCCCCTTCTTGACTTGGAGTCGTTCTCGACTCAAGTTCATCTTCTATTATGTGTTGGTCCAAATCTGCAACGCCATCAAATCTTTTTGTATGCATGAATGGAGGAGGCCAAGGTGGTGGACGGCATAGTGCGCCATCTTGATCTTGTCTATCAAATAAGAGTGCACATTCACTTGAGCCAGGATCCCAAACAAATAAACATTGTGCCATGTTTATTTGTGCAATGATAATATACATGATCTCATCATTCTCCCCTTCTTTATGACAAGCCGTCCTCGGCTTGCTCGTATGTCCAGGAAAAAGGATTGCTTTGGGGGTAGAATGAACACTGTCCATATTGCACAACCGCAGTGAACAATGCTTCTTTTTTATTTGTTGTCCTTGCTGCAATAAAAAAATGCTAGCAAAAATTGACAATACATTATTAGTGTTAGTGCATCCATTCATTTCACCATGTTGTTGCAGCACAAAAGGAGCTTGCACATTTGAACATATGTAAACTTTATGCACCATAAATTCACCACTATCTTCATAGTTGCCTATAGCATGAAAAATATTTCTACTTAATAAAGGCAATTCAGATTGAGAAAATATTATCTTTTCTATGATATCTAGATCACAAAGAGTGTTAAATTCAATATAGCCCAAAGTATTTAGAGAAGATAACAATTTCAGCTCATTCCTTTCACATGTAGTTGGGATCAAATGCTTAATTTCAGCACAAGTGAGTGATAAATTATCAAATTCATTTGGTTGTTCTAGCATAGGTACAATATAATTATCAGCACACAACTCATTTTTGTTGTAAGAATCAGTAGGAAAATCAACTAATGGTAAAGGTGTATTGTGAAAAGGTTCATCTTGTTGCTGCTCATCGATAGTATGTTGGTAGCAAAATTTAGCACATCTGAAAATGTCATACCGTGGTTAACTTTAGAGCATTGTCCATTAACATTACTCTCATTTTCAGCAAGAAATTCAAATGCATTATGAGTTGATTCATAAAAAAATTCAGAAGAGTTGTTCAACACCTCACTCTAATTTGCATCTCCATTTATTTGTTCATGTTTATGCAAAAGGTTAGGCAAAGGAGGAGGTACACCAAGAAAATTCTTCTCAAGTTCATGTATTTCATCTTTACAATTAGATACATTAGCAAAAGTTTCTCGCATAAGAATTTTCGTTTCTTTCCATGTTCGAGGTTTTTCTAATTCATTTAAATTGTTCCACCAAGTTAATGCACAATCTACTAATGCACTTGCAACATTTCTAATCTTTCTCCTCTCACACATATGACATTGTCCAAAAAATTTATCCACCTCTATTTCCCAAGTAATATATTCATCATAACCAAAACCATCATAAGAAGGAAGAGATGGGAGAATGTAATTACTTCTTATGGAAGGTGTTGTAAAGGTGGTCTGAATGTCATGTGAAAACTTGGTTTATGTTTGATTTTTAGTGAGCAACTCCATCGCCGTCTTCATCATGTCCATCATCTCAGCATATAATGCATGATTCTTGCTTTTACCTGACATTGTTAGTAGCAAACAGAAGACAACACAAAAAATATGTTATCCCTATCAACTACAAAGGATAATGGAAAAGTGGAAGTGAAATCACACACTCTCAAGCGTCTTACCACGCTCTTACAAGTGTTCTTACCGACACTGCAGGTGGCAAACGGTGGCCGGTATGAAAAAACCAATTAAGCGTGGGATGATTGCAAAGGTGTATCGATTCTGCTCAAGAGTAAGGTGTAGCTTGGATGGCACTTTCTATGTAGCAAGGATTAGCAACAATGAAATCAGATAGTAAAGTTGATTAAGTGTCCAAAGTATTTGTCAAAGTTGCTGGCCTAAATGTGTTCTTAGTAGTTCAAGCTAGCAAGACATGAGACAAAACTAGATGACACAAAGAATGCAAGCACTTCTTTTTTTATTGTTTTTTTCTCCTTTTTTGTGCGGCTTTTGTTTCTTGTTTTGCACTTGCCTTTTTCTTTTTTCTTCCTTTTTTTTTCAGAATGTGCTGCAAGGGAAGAACACAATGAAAATCAATCCAAGATATCTCGTGTGTCTGTCGCAGATTTTCTGCTCAATATTCTAAGGACAAATAGGCACACTTATATGCTCTAAATTGGAAAACTTAGAACATCAAGATTGTAGATATATCTCTCCTCTTTAATTTCAATATATGGAAGACCTATTTTGGAAAAGAACAATAGGAGATATTGCCCTCGAAATACAGACTGTTCAGAATTTTTAGGTCAATAACAGATTCGGATCCAATGCAATTTAGACATCGATAACTACATTTTCTAGGAAAATGATGAATACTAAAGTTATAGAGAACTTCTTAAGCTTTCCAGAAAGTACAAGAACACCAAAATCCGAGTTCGTATGTGCGAGATATGATGAAAATACCAAACTGGACAGAGGTGAATCTAATCTGGACGTGATGACGTGATTCAAAAGGATGAATCACACAATGCAAAACTCAAACTAAGACCAAAAACACTTTCTAAACCAGCAATATGACTCAACCACGGACACAAACTCAACCAAACCAAACTGAATAACAAAGTTGCAAAGGCTCAATGTGGTTTGGACAAAGTAATGAACAGATCTACTAAACTGCAAGTTTTTTTGTGGCTTTTTTGTGGACTCTAGGTATGAAAAACAAAAATAATGTAATGGATAGATGAATTACCTAACGGGCAACCTGGAAATCTGATACCAATTGATAGGAAAAAGATGAGTCCCAATCTTCCGAAAGGTAATGGGTAAGTCGATTGATGGAGATCTCGACGTTGATGATCCGAGACTCTCGAGTAGAACACGAACAACCCCTGCAATCACTACACCACCGCTCCGTTGGTTATATCCGTGCTGCACACGCTTGACCTCGCCAAGAAGGCTAATACCTGCAAGTGCAACCGAGAACACAAGCAAGAATGTAGAAGACACGATCTGAAATCGCGAAGTTGGGGTCTCACAAACTGAAGAACGGCGATATTATTGATCTAAGCAAAACCCAATTGTCTATGGCGGCTAGCATGGAGTATATATAGGTGGAAGGACGTCCAAGGGGGTGTTAGGGTCGTGACCTAACCCTAAGACACGAAAATTAATGGACTTAGACTTGATACAAGGCCCAATGGCCCAATACGGTGGTGCAGCACCCTGACAGATTCTGTACTTGATTTTGTTTCGACGATTCCGTAGACTCCGAACGTATTTTGACATGGGACCGGCGCCATTGGAAAGGTTATCCTCTCCCCTTTCCGTGCATATGTAGAACGCCCAAAACGGAGTTCGTATGCGTTCTGAGCGTCCGTTTTAGTGCGTACTGCTCCTGGACTCCGAGTTGGATATGATTTGGAGTTTGGTTCGGTTTCCATCTTCTTTGAACGAATTCTCTGGTTTTCCACGTCCCTAATACTCTCTCCAAGTACTCCTTGAACCTCTCCATTGATCCTAATCACAAATAAATCATTAAGTAGCAATCTATGCTTAAAAACATATAAGGAAATATATAAGAACGAGTTCACCTCTGAAATTAATTGTTGTGTATGAACTCTATTGATTGCATCTTGTATGTTCAATGGAGTGTTGTTTGTATCCATAGAAGTGATGTCCTCATCATCCTCCCCTTCTTGACTTGGAGTCGTTCTCGACTCAAGTTCATCTTCTATTATGTGTTGGTCCAAATGTGCAACGCCATCAAATCTTTTTGTATGCATGAATGGAGGAGGCCAAGGTGGTGGACGACATAGTGTTCCATCTTGATCTTGTCTATCAAATAAGAGTGCACATTCACTTGAGCCAGGATCCCAAACAAATAAACATTGTGCCATGTTTATTTGTGCAATGATAATATACATGATCTCATCAGCACGTCTCCTGCTATTGGAAACGTGCGGACCAAGTCTACCAGACAAAGTCCGCCGCTGCGACAGGGCTCGTCCTGAAGGAGGAGGACCCTGGTTGCTGAGGCGTTCGGCTGCTGCTGCAACCAAATGTTCCACATCGGCCCTCCATTGTTCCAGTGCATCCCGGGATGCATCCAGAGGTGGTGGGCATTGGAGAAGAGCACACGCTGCATGGAGCGCGTATTCCGGGTTGTCATGATTTGCTGACGCAGCGATTGACGCCGGCGCACCATCGCGTTGCCCAACTTGATTTGCTGGTGGAGGCGGCGGTGGTGGGAGTGTGACTCCTGCTGGTGCTGAGGCTCCTGCTGGTGGCTGCATATTGGAGGGATTGCCCCAACAGCCTGAGCAGCAGGTTGACCGTTAGATGACCCAGCAGCTGAGTTCACCATTCTCAAAATCTCAGGCGCCCCCTACCTGGCGCGCCAACTGTCGGTGGTTTGGAACCGGCAGATCTCTCGATACTACTAAAGTGTTAGAGGAGTTTGATGTTCGGTGTGGGCGCGCGGAGATTCAAGAAGGTGAATTGTAAATGACACATGAGACACAAGAGTTTACGTGGTTCGGGCCGCCTGAGCATAATACCCTACTCCATGGGATGTGTTGATGTTGTATTGGATGTATGAGCTTGTGTCGAGCGTCTAAGGCGCGTCACTGAACGTGTCGAGTCTGTCGTCGGCCTGTCCTTTTATAGTACAAGAGCAGGCCGTTACAAATTAGCCTGGCCCGACAGGTGGCCCCGGCGGTTACTAGTATTGATACTCATTCAACACGTTTAATTGCCCTTAATGACCGGGTAATGGGCTTTGATAGCACCATTACTGGTAATTAAGGTCATCCGACCGTGTGTCATTAATATGGTATTAATGACACTTAATCGGGTCTTGAAGTCCTTGATTCCCCTTTGAAGATCCGGAGCCGTTGTGGAGTCTTCCGGAGGTCAGAGGCTGAAGCTCCGACGGTTGGACACGTGGCAGCTCTGGAGCATACTACGGGAAACAGGCAGCTCCGGAGCTACCTGACACGTGTCAGGTCCGGAGCTTCTCTCGGTCTGGGGTTAAGTCCGGAGGTGCCATTTCGGTACATGGCCCGGAGCTTCCCCCTTGTGGGTGGTAGCTCCGGTATGATAGTACACGTGGCGACCCTGGGATTAACCATGTTGGAGAAGCGAGTCCGGTTATATCTGACATGTGGGCCTCCGAAGGTCTTCAAATCAAGTAGATGACTTTCCTTTGAGATCTTTGTAACCTCAAGGGGTGTACGGTTTCCAGGGTACCGACACAGTATTTCAAGATGCGACGGGGCTAGAAATTGGCTCATCGTCCAACACGATATCATGTCGGTGCCAAAGGATTAATTGGTTGACAGCCTGCCCCAGATTCGCGATCCCCTCAGGTGTGACGTGGTCTATTTCATAATCTTCATAATCATTATCAATGATCTGAAGAACTTGTACCACAGCATAATACAACGAAAGTGGATTCCTGTTGAATTCACGATCAGACTTTGCCATAGCAGTGGCAACCTGTTTGGTTTTGTTCCCTGCTCTGCCGATCGCGACAAGAAGATGACAAGACTTGTCGTTAGCAATATCATCGACAGGGAACTTATGGGTTGACCCTGAGCCTGGCACAAAACCAACACTTCTAGGGTAGGCAGTTGGATGAATGCCTCATATGTATATGAGCAATTAGTTAGGATGATGGATAATTTGTATTTTGACATGTTGTAATGCTTTAGAAAAATTAACAAAATTCATACATGTATAAATAATACAAATATGTTCATACAAACAAATTCTAGTGAAGGATCCTTTTTTAGGAGATACACAAATGTGAATAATATGTGAGTAGAAATTAATTTGATATTTACCAAAACATTATAATGTCAGCTATACAAGTTTTAAAATATTTGGTTCAGGTAGTAGATGTTAATTTTTGAAAATTATAGAAGAAAAAATCATCGAATTTGAACTCAATTTGCAGAATCTATACATGTTTGAGTATTTATATTGGAATCTAAATAAAAAAGAAGCAAGGGAAAAGGAATTTGAAGAGGCTCGGGCATTATCTCAGGCGGTTGGTAAGTAAAACCCGCCTGAGATAAACATCTTCTCAGGCGGTTATTACGTACCAACATCTGAGAAGATCTTTACTTCTTCTTAATTATTATTCTTGATTAAATGTGGGGCCCATAAAAAGGCAAAATTCCACTTTCTAGTTTTATTGATTAGTAAAGGTTACCATTAAATTTCACTTCATAAATCCTTCGAAATTGGTCAGAACATAAAAAACATATAACAATTGCTATTTTTCATTTTTCTATCTTGATGAATATAATGATTTTTTCATTTATTTTTTCAATGGACATTTTTATTCATCATACCAACCTCTGTGAATTTTTTTCAGATTTTTTTTAAAAAATTTGAATCAATATGTGTTCATAATTTGATGAATGTCTCATATGTATATGAGCATTTAGTTAGGATGATGGATAATATGTATTTTGACATGTTGGAATGCTTTAAAAAAATTAACAAAATTCGTACTGTATAAATAATACAAATATGTTCATACAAATAAATTTCAGTGAAGGATGCTTTTTTTAGGAGATACACAAATGTGAACAATATGTGAGTAGAAATTAATTTGATATTTACCAAAACATTACAATGTCAGCTATACAAGTTTTAAAATATTTGGTTCAGGTGGTAGATGTTAATTTTTGAAAATTATAGAAGAAAAAATCATCAAATTTGGACTCAATTTGCAGAATCTATACATATTTGAGTATTTATATTGGAATCTAAATAAAAAAGAAGCAAGGTAAAAGGAATCTGAAGAGGCTCGGGCATTATCTCAGGCGGTTGGTAAGTAAAACCCGCCTGAGATAATCATTTTCTCAGACGGTTATTAAGCACCAACCGCCTGAGAAAAAGTTAAAAACCGCCTGTGAAAAACCGACGCCTATATAAAGACCCGTCACCACAGTCAAAACGTAACCCTGGAGAATTTATATCGACGCTGCAAGGCTGCCGAATTTTCCCTGCGCCGTGCCGCCGCCGAGCCCGCACTGCCGCGCCGCCGCTCAGTCCCGCACCGCTACTTCTCCACCCAGCCGGCCCACCGTGCTAACGCCTCCCCACCGTGTTGGCGCCTCTACAAGGTAAATGTAGTTTTCTTAGTTTTTCTTTGTATATTTTCATTAGCTGATAAGCTGTTAGTTTTGTGTGTTCTTGTATATAGATTCTGTCCTTTTGCATGTGTAAGGACTGTATGGATTGTGTTTTGGTATATTGATGTATGGACTATATGGATTGTGTCCTTTTTGTGGGTTCTTCTAGTTTGGTCTTTTAGATATTGATGTATGGACTATATTGTAATAAGATTATTGTAGTTTGTACCTATTATGTGACATGAATATGATGTTTAATTAACAGATAATATTGTAATATATATAAGATACATGAAGTTTACCCGAACTTGTAATTGTAGTTTTATGTGTTTTCCTTTTCAATATGTTACTTGTGTGTGTGTACCTCCTGCTTGCATATATTTCGAAGGAGTGATTAGAGTTAGCTTTCTAGGGAGATGGTTTTATAACTCACCCATTAGTTACCATCGTTGGATGGGATCCGACGTCAAGATATAACGGACCGGATCCCACCCAGACCTAGCCCATGCTACTGAGTCTGTTTGCCCCATGACTTCAATCCTTCACCCCCGCTTGCTGCTCCCGACGCCTTCGACTTTGTCTGCCTCAAGACGTCGCCCGTCTCCTCTAGACTTGCTCGACGCCGCCGCCTCCCGTCCGCCACGCTTTCTATTCGTCGCCAATCTTAGAGTCTTATTTGACGTTGCCTCCGCTCTCCTACGTGCCACCTCTCTCTACAACTCTGTATCAACTTGGTATTACCGTAAAAACCTTGAGGACGACCGGACATCGATTAGCCATCGACTAGGGTCGATTAGTCGATGTCGGTACCCTCCGTACCGGATACCCCTTGGGATCGCAAAGATCACAAGGAAACTCCATCTACCAGATTTGAAGACCTCCGAAGGCCCCACATGTCAGGAGTAGCCAGACCTGCTTCCCCGATATGGTTAGTCCCGGGGCCGCCACGTGTATCACAAGACCGGAGCTATCACCCACACCTGGGAAGCTCCGGTCAGAATACCAATATGGCACCCCCGGACCTAACCCCAGACAGAGGGAAGCTCCGGTACTGACACGTGTCCAACAACACCGGACCTACTCGTCCACGACAGTGAGCTCCAGAGCTGCCACGTGGCAACCGCCAGACCTTCAACTTCAACTATCAGGCCGGTAGACCCCCCAACGTGATGAGGACATCACAACAGCGGAGACGCGCATTGAACTGCAAGGACCAATCACAAGAGCACGGGCACGGTTATTAAATCAGCAGGTGAATTCGTTCTTAACTTCTTTTGCATGTGAGTTTGAGAATAGATTGCTATGTGATGATTTAATTGTTATCAGGAATAATGGAGAAGATCAACAAGTGAAGGAAGGAGGCCTTGGGAGCGTGGACAACCACCTGGGACGTCCACAAGTAGATGGAAATAGTTTACAACTCGGACTCGAGTTCAACTCGGAGTCCAGGAGCAGTCCACCTTAAAACAGACGCCCAGGAGGCATACGGACTCCGTTTTCGACGTTCTACATATGCACGGAAAGAGGAGAAGATAAAATTTCCAATGGTTCTGGTCCCACCTCAAAATTCCTCCGGAGTCATTGGGAATCGTCGAAACAAGTCGAGTCCATATTTCTGTCCGGTGCTGCGCCACCGAACCGGGCCTTTGGGCCTTGTATCCCGTAAGAGTCCATTAGGGACGCGTCTAATCATGTTTTGGTCGAACCCTAGCCTATAAATACTGCAGCCGCCGGTCATATTCGGTGGGTTTTGCTTAGATCAATAATATCGCCGTTCTACGGTTTGTGAGACCCCAATTTCGCGATTTCCGATCGTGTCTTCTACGTTCTTGCTCGTGTTCTCGATTGCACTTGCAGGGATTAGCCTTCTTGGCGAGGTCAAGCGTGTGCAGCACGGTTGATAACCAACGGAGCCGTGGTGTAGTGATTGCAGGGGTACTCGAACCGCTCGAGTGCCGCGGATCATCAACGTCGAGTTCTCCACCCCAATCGACATACCTTTCGGAAGATCGGGCCTAACCCTACTCATCACAACGGCTCTGGACCTTCAAGGATCAATCAAAAACTTCAAGACCCGGTTAAGTGTCATTAATGCCATATTAATGACACACGATCGGATGGTCCTTAATATTGGTAACGGCATTGTTAAGGTTCGTTACCAGGCTATTAAGGGTAATTAACTCCATTTATTATGTATCAAGCATGTGTAACCGCCAGGGCCACCTGTCGGGCCAGGCTAACGTTGTAACGACCAGTCCTTGTACTACAAAAGGACTGGTCAATGATACACAAGGGACAATTCCAAACCACTACTCAACACCCTGAGCTAGACGAGCTTCTTCTTCTGGAGCTTCTTCTAGACTCACAAGCTTAATACATCACCAACACACCTCGTGGAGTAGGGTATTACGCTCAGGTGGCCCGAACCATGTAAATCTTTGTGTACACGTGTCTTTCACCTTCTTGAATCTCCGCGCGCCCATTAACGAACTACAACTCCTCGATCTACCAAAGGTAGTGTCGGGAGATCTGCCGGATCCAAACACCGACAGTTGGCGCCAGGTAGGGGCGCCCGAGATTTCGAGTATGGTGAACTCAGCTGCTGGATCGTCCAATGACAACCCTGTTGTTCAACCCGCTGGAGGCAATCCCTCCAACATGCAGCAACTAGCAAGTGCCGTGGCTCCAGCAAGATTCATGCCTCCACCGCCACCGCCCGCACCAGCACGTCAAGCTGAGCAGCGTGACTGTGCATCGGCGTTGGTCACCACATCTGCAAACAACAACAACCCAGAACATGCACTTCATGCAACGCGTGCTCTCCTCCAATGACCACCACCTCCAGGTGCATCCCAGGGTGTAATGGAGCAGTGGAGGGCTGATGTGGAACATCTGGTTGCAGCAGCAGCTGACCGCATCAACAACCAAGGCCCTCCTCCTTCGGGGCGGGCCCCATCGCAACGCTGGACCGTGTCTGGTAGACTTGGTCCGCATGCTTCCCAGAATAGGAGGCGTGCTGCATCACAACAAGTTACGTCGCTACCGTCTGGGACGCGACGTACTCATACGGTGACCAGGCTTTCAACTCATGACCTTCGGGCGGAGCTTGATCGCCGTTACCGTCAACAGGATGACCGTGTCCATATCGAGCGTACTCGCAAAAGGCGAGAGGCTCGAGACAGTCCTGCTCCCATAGGAGTAGGAGGAGGCTGTTCTGTACTGGCCATGCACTTATGCATGGTCAGATGGCCACAAAAGTTCCGACCTCACCCGCCGGAGAAATTTGACGGGACTGTTAATCCCGCCAAGTTTCTCCAAATTAATACCACCGTTTGCGGCCGGAGGTAACGAGGCCGTAATGGCTAACTACTTCCCAGTGGCTTTGACTGGGACTGCCAGGTCCTGGTTCATGAGCCTTCCTCACAACTCTATCAATAGTTGGGAGGAATTGTGCCAACAGTTCACCGCCAATTTCGGGAGTTCATACACTCAACCAGACACCGAACTGGACCTTTTTGCAGTTGTGCAGAAGTGGGGAGAATCCCTGCGGTCATTTATCCAGAGGTTCTCCTAGGTACGAAACAACATTCCTTCTATCTCTAGCGCTTCTGTTATCGTGGCATTTAGATAGGGCGTACGAGATAAGAAGATGCTGGCGATCACCAGTGTCACGGAGCTCTTCAGCTTGGCAGACAAGTGTGCCAAAGCTGTGGAGGGCCGTGAAATGCACTCTAAACCACCTCCGGAGGATGGTAAAAAATCCTCCAAAGGCGAAGCCACTACCTACGAGAGTGGAAAAAAGAAGAAAAAGTCCAACGGCAAAAAGAAGTCGTCGGCCGGCACATCCACCGCTGCAGCTGCCGCAGCTCCGGGTGGCCGGGGGCCACGCCCCGAGAAACGACCTCGACCGTCCTCTGAAGACGGTGGCAACTAGAAAATATGTTGTCCTATCCACAAGTCAAACGGCCACAACTTGGAGGATTGCCGAGAGGTCCAAAACCTCGCCGAGCACTACCACAAGCGCCGGGAAGAAGTTCCTTTCCATCAGAGGGAAGGATAGCAGAAAGTCGACGAAGCTCCGGCTGAAGAGAAGTTGGGATTCCAGGACCCTAAAAAGGTCCTGGAGGCTGTGTACACCTCCATAGACGATGACTCCAACGTCTCTGACAATGAGCATCGGAAGACCATGAACACCATCTTTGGTGGTTCATGGGACATCACCTCCCGCCGTGTCCTCAAGACCATGCGGCGGGACATGGCCTCAGTAGCTCCTACAGCCAGGGCGGAGCCGCATCAAAAGTGGATGGACACCACCATCACTTTTGATGCTTCATACTGCCCTCAGAACATGATCAGAGCTGGTCAGCTACCTTTGGTGGTATCACCTACCATTAATAACATTTAACTCCATCATGTAATGGTGGATGGAGGTTCGTGGCTGAACCTCATAAGCTTCAAAGATTTTGTCAAGCTCTAGCTCTGACCTTTGGACCTTCGCCCCTCCCGACCTTTCTCCGGAGTAGGTCTGGGAGCCATAACACCACTCAGTGCCATTACTCTCCCCGTGACCTTCGGGACTCGGGAGAATTATCGCACTAAGAAGTTGATCTTTGACGTCGCTCAGATCAACTTGCCTTTCAACGCCATTCTGGGCAGGCCCGCCTTGTACAAATTCATGGCTGCTGCTCATTATGGCTACCTGGTGTTGAAGATACCGACACCAGCTGGTGTTCTCCGGATCCGCGGAGACCGTACTGCCGGAGTAACTGCTTTGGAGGAACTTCATGCGCTTGCTACGGCGCAGGAGGAAGAATCCAGGCAGGAGCAACTCCAAAACCCCCAAGCATTCGTCAACGAGGCTCAACTTCTGCACCTCGCGTGCAACCAAGCGGCGACACCGACATCTCCGTCAAGGTCGTCCAAAATCGGTTCTGATGCCGCTCAGACCACCCGTATATCGGGAGGTCTGAACGACAAATAGGAACTCGCGCTCATCACTTTCCTCCGGGCTAACGTCGACGTGTTTGCCTAGCAATTGTCACAAATGCCTGGGATCCCTAGGGAAGTGATCGAGCATAATCTGAAGATCTACCCCGACGCTCGGCCCGTACATCAAAAGCCTCAGAAGCAATCCGTAGAGCGAAAGTACTTCATACGACAAGAAGTGAAGAATTTGCTCGAAGCTGGATTCATCTGAGAAGTCTTCCATCCAAAATGGCTGACAAACCCAGTCGTTGTACCCAAGGCCGGCGTGAAGCTTCGGATGTGTATCGACTACACAACACTAAATAAGGCATGCCCAAAAGATCCATTCCCACTACCTAGAATAGATCAGATAGTGGATTCCACCTCCGAGTATGAATTACTGTGTTTCCTAGACGCATATTCTGGGTACCATCAAATTAGAATGTCTAGGGAAGATGAAGAACATACTTCTTTTATCACAGTAGATAGATTGTACTGTTATACTGCCATGCCATTTGGTCTCAAGAATGCAGCTTCAACATTTGTACGAGCTATGTACAAAACATTTGGAGAGCTAATCAGAGACGTAGTGGAAGTGTATGTTGATGACATCATCGTCAAGATCAAGGACAAGGAGTCACTCCTTGACACCTTGCAACCTATCTTCGACAAGCTGCGGGTCACCCGCACGAAGCTGAACCCAGACAAGTGTGTCTTCGGGGTTAGCTCCGGAAAGCTTCTCGGTTTCCTGGTAAACCACCAGGGCATAGAGGCAAATCCGGCGAAGATTAAAGCCATTGAGGAGATGCGGCCACCAGCCCGCATAAAGGACGTCCAGAAACTGACTGGATGTCTAGCCGCCCTCAGCCGGTTCATCTCAAGACTGGCGAAATGGGCGCTACCCTTCTTCAAGCTATTGAGGAAGTCCGGAACATTTCAATGGTCTGAAGAAGCAGAAAAGGCATTCCGAGAGCTAAAGCAGCTCCTCACCACTCTACCAACCTTGGTAGCTCCAAACCCTAGTGAGACTTTACTGCTTTACATTTCAGCAACTGATGAGGTTGTGAGCATGGTCCTGGTCGCGGAGAGACCAGAACCATCACAAGCTCAGGAATCCAGACCCCTCCGGGAGGGTCCGAAGGTTCCTGAAGGTGAGTCCGGGTCCCAGCCCCCAGACTTGGATCAATAGAGAGTTATCCCAGAAGACTTGGACCCCTCCGGGAGGGTCCGAGTCACTCCAGTAGAAGCTCCAAGTTCCTCTAGCAGGGAACCGGAGGTCCTTGAAGCAGATTCGGACCCCTCTGGGAGGGTCCGGGGCGATGTGGAGGAAGCTCCTGGCCCCTCCAGGAGGGTCCGGACAGTCCAACACCGAGTGTACTTCATCAGCAAAGTACTACATGATGCCAAGACTCGATACTTAGAGGTGCACAAGCTACTCTACGCAGTTCTCATCGCCTCCAGGAAGCTTCGCCATTACTTCCAAGCTCACAAGATCTCAGTGGTGACCTCTTACCCACTACGTGCGATCTCGCATAGTCCCAACTCTATTGGGAACATTACAAAGTGGACAACGGAATTGGCCGAATTCGATCTTGAATTCATCCTAAGACAAGCGATCAAGAGTCAAGCATTGGCAGATTTCGTGGCAGAATGGACCCTCTCTCCATTAAACCCTGGGGGCCCTAGTGAGCAGAAGTCGGAACTCAAGGCTCCGGTCTTCACCGAACCTCACTGGACCCTCTACTTCGACGGCTCCATGCAAAAGTAGGGGGCCGGAGCTGGAGTCCTTCTCCTCGCTCCAACCGGGTAGAAGGTAAAATACATGGTCCACCTTGACTTCAAGGCGACTAACAACATGGCAGAGTATGAAGCACTCATTTATGGACTAAAGGTGGCACTATCATATGGTGTCAAGCAGCTGTTGGTCAAGGGAGATTCGCAGCTCATCATTAAACATGTGAAGGGTGAATGCTCCTGTAACAATTCCCAACTAGCCGCTTATCTCCTTGAAGTCTAGAGGCTTCAGAATGACTTCGAAGTCCTGGGTCTCCACCATGTCCAGCGTGTCCATAATGCTGAAGCTGACGAACTCTCGACGAAAGCGTCAACCGGAGCTCCAGCTCCTGATGGAACCTTCGTCCGGAGGTTGTCAAAACCCACAGCTCAGCCAGCCGAACTGAGAGAAGGGGGCGAGACCATCATCTCGAAGCTGGCGGCCCCGATGGCCCTGTTACCATGGCAGCCATCAAGGGTCGTAGGTGCTGCCGGAAGCTCCGAGCAACCCAGTACGCAAGACTCAAATGCTCAAGCAAGCTCCAATGCATGGATCTCGGATATCCGGAGCTACTTGAAAGACAACATCCTTCCTGACGATGATGTATCCGCTGACCGGATAATCAGATTGGCTAAAAGATACACGTTGGTAGAAGGGGATCTCTACCGGCGCAGTGCCAAAGGCGTCCTAATGCGGTGCATCACAAGGGAAGAAGGTTGTGAGCTCCTCGCAGAAATCCATGGAGGCGAGTGTGGGAACCACGCGTCTTCCCGCATGCTGGTCGGTAAAGCCTTCCGGCATGGCTTCTACTGGCCTACAACGCTCTAGAATGCAATTGAGCTGGTGAAGAAATGCAAAGCATGCCAGTTTCATGCAAAGCAAATTCATACACCGGCTCAGCCCCTACAAATGATACCTCCTACATGGCCTTTCGCTGTGTGGGGGATGGACATCTTGGGACCTTTCCCATGAGCTGTCGGAGGTTACAAGTTCATGTATGTTGCCATCGACAAGTTCACCAAATGGCCGGAAGCAACTCCAGTTGTGACAATAAACAAGCAATCATCTATCAACTTCTTGCAGTCCATTGTATGCAGATTTAGAGTCCCGAACAAAATCATAACAGATAATGGGACCCAATTCACAAGCTCTGCTTTCCAAGGATATTGGAAAGACCTCAGCATCCAAGTCAGCTACGCCTCTGTATCTCATCCGACAAGTAATGGCCAAGCCGAGAGGGCAAATGCAGAAATCCTGAAAGGACTCAAGACGCGCATATATGAGCGCCTGAAAAAGCATGGAGCCAACTGGATTGAAGAGCTTCCGCCCACTCTATGGGCCAACAGGACAACTCCTAACCGGTCAACTGGAGAGACACCCTTCTTCCTGGTGTACGGAGCTGAAGCAGTCCTTCCTCCGGAAATCACCTTGTGGTCGCTCCGGGTCCGGACCTTCGACGAAGCCATGCAGGACCAGCTCCGGCGTGAAGTTCTTGACCTCCTTGAAGAGGGAAGGTGTCGAGCAGCTATTCGGAATGCCCGATACCGCCAAGCTCTTCGACGCTATCACCAACGACATGTTCACAGCCGACAGCTAAAGGAAGGCGATCTGGTGCTACGGAGAATACAATCCAGAGAAGGGTTAAATAAACTCTCCCCCAGCTGGGAGGGACCCTTCCTAGTGATCAAAGTATCCCGTCCCGGATGCGTTTGCTTGGCAACCGAGGATGGGACACCTCTCCCAAATCCTTGGAACATTGAGCACCTCCGTAAGTTCTACGCTTAGTATCACGGAGGTGAGTCTGTAATTACATGTGGTGTATGTTATAAAGTCATTGTACAGAGTCAGGTAGCTCCTTCGGGAGGGCAGCCAAACCTACCCTGCTAGGTCCGCAATGTCCATGCAACACTTGTCACAGTCTCAGAACTAAAAGTGTAGCTAGCTACCTTGGATCAAACGAGAAATGAAACACACTTAGCCTGGTTCCGTACCCTAAGAGTGTACTTGTTTCCCCTGTACCCCGGACCTATAATGAAAGACATCATTATGTGAAAACAGACTCCACGTGCATTTACTTTGTACAGGCTCAATATTTTTTATTTTTCTCTTTCTTGTCTATAACAAAGTTGTGTAGTTCTTATGAAACTTTAGCTTGATCAGTTCATGTACAATTCGAGTTGCATTGTCTATCCTTCTGGGTTCAAGCATTGTTGATGGCCTACTTGTCTAAATGCCGCCAAGCCAATCTAGGGCCGGAGTGTGCTATCGACTTAGCCTGGTCCTGCACCCTAAGTACGCCACTCTACCTACACCCCGGCAGGCCGAAGTAAGGCAAGTCCGGAAACGATCGGACCTGAAGGAAGCTAGACGATGCTCTTGATTAATCGTGTTCGACCTAAAACTTTCTCGGGAACAGTAAGCCGCAATGAAGTTATAGATAGGAAACGGATTTTACTGTTTTTCTTGACTTCAGTGTGCAGGAAAAATAAATAAGCTCCGACATCCTCTAGGCGGCTTGTGGTCAATGTTAAAACATTGACATTGAGCATCTCTAGAGCTACTCAGTTCCGGTAAAGCTAAGAGGCATGTCGTCAATGTGAAGATGGTGGAAAGACTCTAAAGTAGAGTCTGACGTTGACACAACACATGTTGACGGAGGTCACTGAGCTACCAAGCTCCGACACCCCAGAGGGCTAACTGTTGATGCTTTACGCGTTGATGGAGACTACTGCCGGAGCTACTAAGCTACAACGAGGGTCAGTGCCAGAACCACTAAGCTTCGACAGCCTCAGTGTGACGCCCGGTTCCGAAAAATGAACCAAGCTAACGCATATGTGTGCCCAGGATGTTCATCACACATACACGAGTGCAATCACAAAAGAGTATACAGAAAATTACCACAGAACAAGATTAATTAACCAAATTTTATTACACAAACCAGATTATCCTCGAATACAAGCTCTAATGAATATTTATGACAAGTTCAACCAATGCAGCGGAAATAAACTAATTAATCAAACTAAATAGGGTATAGCGCAGCTCCAATAACACAACAGGCAAAGGTGACGGTAGACACGGCCTAGAACTCCCTATTATCACCATTAAACTCCCAATCCTGACCTCCAACTGTTGGGCGGGGGATTGCAAGAGTGAGTACATGTCGTACTCAGCAAGTGTGGAAAGTATGACATGTGGCTGATTCAAATGACGACAATAATAATGGCAAAGTGCTGAAAAGTATATTAAAACATTTAAAAAGCAATATATCATATGTATGTGAAGTAAACCCATCATAATCATAAGTAATGTCATAATACCAGTCCATAATTCACCATCCTCATCCATAATTCCAGATTTCACCATTTGCCAATAACCATATTCAATACCAGAAATTAAATCCATAACCATTACAAACCATAACCATCCCAATTACCAATTTCCCTCTAATCATGTAGGTCATCGAGGCGCTCATAACCGGGAGCACGACTATCATGATAGTTTATTTAGACTCTGCAGAGGTTGTACCGCTTTACCCACGTGTTTGTGATTTCATCACCTGTCGGCGACTAAAGAACCTCCCTTTCGTCAATTACACTTCCTTTGGTGTATGGCCAAGAGATCACAAAATAGCCTTTACAAAGGGATTACTAGCCTATTTAGACCCCACTGAGGTTTCACCGGTGGCGATGTCTCCCACTGAGCACATCTTCAACCAAGGGCCCCCTCTTGAGCCATTCGGATCCCAGGGTAGTCCCACCAGTCATCAACAAACCCAATCCAACTACCCCTTCCCCGAGCATCCACAATGGTCCAAATAGCACTGGCAAAGCCCTAATTAATCAGCTACATCGCACCCATACTTGGCCTCATGGTGGCACTGTAATCCTGGCTTATTCTCGCATGAACCGGTCCTTAGATCTAAAGCAAGCAAACCACCATACGTCCAACCCATCCACATACGAGGCTTGCTTAGATCACTCATTTTCATGTCATATCTAACCAGTTCATGTTAACCATAATCTCATCCATGCATAATTAAATTGAGTGGTATAGTTGTTTCCCATCCCAGTTGATTAAGCAAAGCAAAAGGTAAAAAGCCCTTCCCGACTCTCTGCCATATATTCCAGGTGACAAGGGTGGTCAACAAAACTAGTAAACTTCCTATCATAGGGTTCCCATCAAAATTGACACAAGCATGCAGTTTTGCAAACAAAACATTTATTTTAAAACAGGATCAATATGCTTCAAGGACACTTGCCTTGCTCTTGCGGTTGATTAGGGTCAAAGCCTTCAAACTCTTGGTGCTGTAGATCTTCCGCGGCACTCTCTAGCGCAAATCCTTCTAATCCAGACAATAAACATACAAGACAAGAAACACAATCAAAGAGTGCACAAATATTACTCAATATGACATGACATGCATGATTAATGCAAATGCAAGGTAGAACTTATTAAAAGATTGCTTTTAATGATCACTAACTTGTTCTAATAGCTTTTAACAAGTTTATACAGGTTTGGATGTGATTATATCAAATTTTAGAATCAATTCAACCCAATTTAACCAGGAAGATCGGACTAGTCCGCTAGGGACCGGACAAGTCCGCACTATGCGAGATCAACATATTAGGGTTTTCTAGATCGACGTAATTTTGGAGATTAGGGGTTGAATTTACGTAAGGAAAATATAATAGAAGGTATACCAGGTGTTTAGGACTCCAATGAATCAAGAAACTTGGAGGTAACACTTGGATCTTGGTGGTCTAGGGTTGGGGATGAACTTGGGGATGAATTGGTGATGAAGAACGAAAACTTAGTGGAGATCTTGATCCTCTTCCGTTTTCTCCTCCTCTTCTTCTTGTTTGGGATCTCCTCCTCCTTCCGTGGTGGTGGCTCTCCACGAACTAGGGTTTTGGTGGGGTGGAAAAGTGGCAAATAGATGTCAAGCCAAGGGGTGAGGCTGTTTATATAGAGGTGGAGGCTAGGGTTAGATGGATTTCGAGTTTGGGAGGAGTAGAGACCGGTTTAGAGTCCCACATGGGCTCTAAAGGAGTTAGGCACGACATACCTAGGCCCACTTAACGTGAAACCCAAGAAACAAGTCGTAAAAAAAAGATCAACTCGGAGTCGCGAAATATTGGACAAGTCCGGAATGGACCGGACTAGTCCGAAGTCGTCCAAAGAGAAAATCAGATAAGTCTGGCAAAAAATCGGACAAGTCCGACTTTAAACAGAGAGGAAATCGGACAAGTCCGCTGGAACACCAGACTAGTCCGGAAAAGTCCAAGGACTTAGCAATTTTTCAAGGATTCTTGGAATATCGGACTAGTCCGCACAAAATCGGACAAGTACGAAAGTTTCCAAAGGAAAAATTGGACAAGTCCGTTTTAAGTCATAGAGAAATCGGACTAGTCCTCAGTAAAATCGGACTAGTCCGCACTTTCCTGCATTTTAAGTGCGGTCTTGTCCCAAATCAATTTTAAATGCTCCAAATCAATTTTAAACTCGTTCCTCTTGTTGTGGGTTAATGTTAAACATGTATATGAGTGTATGTAGGGAATGATGTATGAAAATGAGGGTGTTACAAACCTACCCCCCTTAAAATGAATCTCGCCCTCGAGATTCGACGCGGAAGAGAAGAGATATGGAAATTCCTTCTTGAGATCATCCTCCAATTCACACGTTGCTTCTTTTTCTGTGTGGTGCTTCCATTGAACTTTACACTATCTAATAACCTTGTTCCTTGTGACTCTCTCCTTGGTTTCCAAGATCTTGACCGGTTGCTCGGCATAAGTCAAATCTTCCTCTAGTTCCAATCCTTCCATTGGCACTTGTTCTTCCGGTACTCTCAGGCATTTCTTGAGCTGGGAAACATGAAAGACATCATGTACGTCTGAAAGATGAGTTGGCATCTCCAACCTATACGCTACTTCTCCTCTTTTGTCCAAAATCTTGAATGGCCCAATGTAACGAGGTCCTAGCTTTCCTCTTATGTTAAACCTCTTATGACCTCTCATTGGTGACACCTTGAGGTAAACAAAATCTCCTATTTCAAAGGCTAATTTCCTTCTCCTATTGTCCGCATAGCCTTTTTGTCTTGATTGGGCAGCCCTCAAGTTTTCATGAATTATTTGGACTTGCTTTTCGACTTCTTGCAACACATCCGGACCAAATACTTGAGTTTCTCCTGCCTCATTCCAGAATAAAGGTGTCCTACACTTCCTCCCATAAATCGCTTCATACAGTGACATTTTCAAGCTTGTTTGGTAACTATTGTTGTATGAAAATTCTGCGTATGGCAAGCTTTTGTCCCAACTTTTCCCATGCCTCAAAGCACAAGCTCTTAACATGTCCTCCAAAATCTGATTGGTCCTCTTGGTTTGTCCATCCGTTTGAGGATGATATGCTGAACTAAAATTCAACATCGTTCCCAAAGCTTCATGCAATTTTTTGCCAAAACCTGGAAGTGAATTGAGAACCTCTATCTGAGACTATCTTCTTAGGGACTCCATGTTGACACAAAATATGCTCCATGTATATTTCGGCCAATTGTGCAGCTGTATATTTGGTCTTCACAGGGACAAAATGAGCTGACTTGGTTACGCGATCCACAATTACCCAAATTGAGTCATACCCGGACTGAGTACGTGGTAACCCAACTATGAAGTCCATTCCAATTTCTTCCCACTTCCATTCCGGGATCTTCAATGGTTGCAATAGTCCCGCTAGGTTTTGATGTTCCGCCTTGACTCGTTGACACACATCACACAATGCCACATATCCAGCTATGTCCTTTTTCATGCTATCCCACCAATAGCAAGCTTTCAAGTCTTTGTACATCATTGTACAACCAGGGTGAATTGAGTATGGCGAGTCATGTGCCTCCTTTAATATTGTCTCTCGAATATGCTTCACCTTAAGCACGACAATCCTTTTTCCAAGCCATAAGGTACCATGTTCGTTTTCATCAAATCTAAATTCTCTCCCTTCCTTGGTCCTTTCCTTGATTTCCTTGATCTCCTCATCCGTGGTTTGCGCATCTCGAATTTCTTGCTCCAAGGTTGGATTTAACTCCATCATTCCATCTCATTTGCAAACCCGAGGTTCAATCTTTCAAACTCCTTACATAACTCTGATGGTAACTCTCAAACTGTGAGTTGATGACTTACTCCCTTTCTACTCAAAGCATCGGCCACTACATTGGCCTTTCCCGGATGATAGTTGATTCCCAAATCATAATCTTTGATGAGCTCCAACCATCTCCGTTGCCTCAAGTTCAGATCCGTTTGTGTGAAAATATACTTCAAACTCTTATGATCCATATAAATTTCACACCTATGTCCAAGGATATAGTGTCTCCAAATCTTCAACGCATGTACCACATGTGCAAGTTCTAAATCATGTGTTGGGTAATTCTGCTCATGTTTCTTCAGTTGTCTTGAAGCATATGCAACCACTTGACCTTCTTGCATCAATACACATCCAAGTCCTTGTCTCGATACATCGCAATAAATATCAAAACCCTTGCTCACATCCAGCAGTACCAAAACTGGGGCTGTTGTCAACCTCTTCTTCAACTTCTCAAAACTGTTTTGGCAAGCTTGAGTCCATTGGAAAGCCTTTCCCTTCATTAGCAACTTCATCATTGGCTGGGCTATCTTGGAAAAGTCCTTGATGAATCTACGGTAATATCCAGCCATTCCAAGAAAACTCCTGATCTCCTTTACATTTTGCGGAGGCTCCCACTTCAACACGTCTCTCAATTTATCGGGGTGAACCGAAACTCCTCCTCCTGAGATTATATGACCCAAAAATGACACCTCTCTCAACCAAAACTGACACTTGTTGAACTTGGCATACAATTGATGCTCCCTCAATTTCTGCAACGTAAGCCTCAAGTGTTACTCATGTTCCTTCTCATCCTTCGAGTAGATCATAATATCAACAATAAACACCACAACGAACTTATCCAAGTACTCCATGAAGACCTTATTCATGAGGTACATAAAGTAGGCAGGCGCGTTTGTCAATCCAAAAGACATCACGGTGTACTCATAATATCCATATCGTGTCCTAAAAGCTGTCTTGGGTATGTCCGATGGTCTAATCTTCATTTGAAAGTATCCTGACCTCAAATCAATCTTAGAGAAGACACACGCACCCTTCATCTGATCAAACAAGTCTTCTATGCATGGCAAGGTGTACTTGTTCTTGATTGTTACCTCGTTGAGAGCTCGGTAGTCCACACACATCCTTTGGGTTCCATCCTTCTTGTCCACAAACAGCACGGGCGCTCCCCAAGGTGAAGAACTAGGGCGAATAAAACCCTTCTCTAATTGCTCTTGAATTTGCTTCTTGAGCTCTGCTAATTCCATAGGAGGCATCCTATACGGCCTCTTAGCTATAGGTGCAGTTCTAGGTATTAAATCAATAACAAACTCAATGTCTCGATCAGGTGGCATACCTGGCAACTCGTCCGGAAAAACATCCAAAAATTCACACACCACCGTAATCTCCTCAATTGCGGCACCGTCCATATGATTCAGCTCCAATTGCTTCGGTGCGGTTTGAGATGCTTCAAATTCTACAGTGATCCCTTCCTCATTGGTCAACTTCACTGTCTTCGTGGCACACTCAATAACTCCATTGTGCTTCCTCAACCAGTCCATACCAAGTATAATGTCCAATCCTTGAGAATCCAAAACAATGAGGTTGGCGGAGAAGTCTACCCCCCTTATTCTAAGGCTTACTTTTGGACATACTATATTTGTCCTCATCTCTCCTCCAGGAGACTTAACCAATAGAGTAAACTTCATATAAGAGATAGGCAAACTATACTTGGCAACATACTTCAATGCAATGAATGAATGCGATGCTCCAGAATCAAATAACATAGTCGCGGGGTTGGAGTTGGTGAGAAACATACCAATGACCACGTCATCTGCTTGTTGAGCATCCTCCGTAGAGACATGGTTCACGTTGCCACGAGCAAAATTCTGCTGTCCGCGGTTCCCTTGTGGCTGTCCTCCATTGGGTCTTGGGTTTTGCCTTGGCGCATTGCTTCCTTGACCAAGGCATGACTTAGGACATTGATGCGCAAAATGTCCAACTTCTCCACAAGTATAGCACTTCTTAACTCCACCAGAATTATTGGGATGAGCTTGGTTTTGAGCATTTGCAGTAGGAAGGTTAGCGCGAGGTGCATAAGGTATTGGAGGCCTAGGTGCTTGCATGACAGAGCGCTGCTGCACAAACTAAGTTGGGCGCGGTGCATATCCAGGGCGTTGAGCAGGAATAGAAGAGCTAAAGTAAGGCGCATTAGGAGGTGCAAAGCGAGGGTGCACATTACTTCCTTGTTGTTGTCCTTGATATGGCATCTTCCCCTTGTTATCTTGTTCCATCTCACAGATCTTGTTCTCC
This sequence comes from Tuctoria greenei, assembly GCA_036927565.1. Lineage (NCBI taxonomy): Eukaryota > Viridiplantae > Streptophyta > Magnoliopsida > Poales > Poaceae > Tuctoria > Tuctoria greenei. Next base: position 8,375,231 of record JAYESD010000005.1, read on the forward strand.
ACCACAATTGCTTTGTTCCACAAGCTTCTGAAAATTGGCATAATCACAGTTGAGCAATTGCACTTGAATCTCATTGTTCAAGCCTCTCATGAACAAATATTGCTTCCGGCTGTCCCGACAAACATCCTCGGGCGCATACCTTGAGAGTTGAGTGAACTTACTGAGATATTCAATCACGCTTGATCTTCCTTGTCTCAAGTTCTCAAATTCTTGCCTCTTCAAAATCATAACTCCTTCCGGCACATAATGAGAACAGATGTTCTCCTTGAATTCCGCCCAAGTAATCCCCTCTTGATTCTCGTGAGCATTACAATAAGCATCCCACCAATCCGCAGCTGCTCCAACTAGTTGATGAGAAGCAAACAAGACCTTCTCCAGGTCACTACATTGGACAATAGCTAACTTCTTCTCCACGGACTTGAGCCAAACATCTGCATCCATAGGGTCATCAGCTTGAGCAAAGGTCGGTGGCCTAGTCCTCATAAACTCTCCCAATCGGTTATGAGGAGGTGGGGGTGGCGGTGGAGGCATGTGGGGCTGATTGTTAATGTTGCCAGCCTGCAGCTGTCCCATAGTTTGTATCATAGTATGCATGAGCTGGTTTTGCATAGCCAAAAGCTGCTCAATGTTGATAGCTCCCTGAGTAGATCCTTGTCCAATGTTATTCTGAGGCACTCCATTGTTCTCGTCCTCATCATTGCCATCCCTCTGGTTGCGCGTCCTCACCATCTGAAGAAAATCAATAGGTAAGAATTAGAGAACGTCCCCCAACTATACGCATCAAGGGATATGAAACTAAACAGCTAGCTACACTAGCCTAGGTGGACATGGCAATGCTAAAGCATCCCAAAATCCTCTATTAAGCACACAAGCAAGCAATATATAGCAACAACACACCAACCAAAATGCATTGATTCCTGAGTGCTCCTATGTGCTCTAAAGTGTCCATTCTATCTAGGCTACATCTTACGGTCAACCAGTGGCTCTGATACCAATCAGTGACACCCGGTTCCGGAAATGAACCAAGCTAACGCATATGTGTGCCCAGGATGTTCAACACACATACACGAGTGCAATCACAAAAGAGTATACAGAAAATTACCACAGAACAAGATTAATTAACCAAATTTTATTAAACAAACCATATTATCCTCGAATACAAGCTCTAATGAATATTAATGACAAGTTCACCTAATGCAGCGGAAATAAACTAATTAAGCAAACTAAGCAACTAAGCAAACTAAGCATAGGGGATAGTGCAGCTCCAATCAACACCACAGGCAAAGCTGACGATAGACACGGCCTAGAACTCCGCATTATCGCTATTAAACTCCCAATCCTGACCTGCAACTGTTGGGGGGGATTGCAAGAGTGAGTACATGTCGTACTCAGTAAGTGTGGAAAATATGACATGTGGCTGATTCAAATGACGACAATAATATGGCAAAGTGCTGAAAAGTACATTAAAACATTTGAAAAGCAATATATTACATGTATGTGAAATAAAACCATCATAATCATAAGTAATATCATAATACTAGTCCCTAATTCACCATCCTCATCCATAATTCCAGATTTCACCATTTGCCAATAATCATATTCAATACCAGAAATTAATCCATAACCAATATACCAACCATAACCATCCCAAATCCCAATTTCCCTCTAATCATGGAAGTTGTCCAGGTAACTGGGAGCACGACTATCATGATAGTTTTAGACACACTCTGCAGAGGTTGTACCGCTTTACCCACGTGTTTGTGATTTCATCACCCGTCGACGACTAAAGAACCTCCCTTTCGCCAATTACACTTCCTTTGGTGTATGGCCAAGAGATCACAAAATAGCCTTTACAAAGGGATTACTAGCCTATTTAGACCCCACTGAGGTTTCACCGGTGGCGATGTCTCCCACTGAGCACATCTTCAACCAAGGGCCCCCTCTTGAGCCATTCGGATCCCAGGGTAGTCCCACCAGTCATCAACAAACCCAATCTGACTACCCCTTCCCCGAGCATCCATAATGGTCCAAATAGCACTGGCAAAACCCTAATTAATCAGCTACGCTGCACCCATACTTGGCCTCGTGGTGGCACTATAATCCTGGCTTATTCTCGCATGAACCGGTCCTTAGATCTAAAGCAAGCAAACCACCATACGTCCAACCCATCCACATACTAGGCTTGCTTAGATCACTCATTACCATATCATATCTAACCAGTTCATGTTAACCATAATCTCATCCATGCATAATTAAATTGAGTGGTATAGTTGTTTCCCATCCCAGTTGATTAAGCGAAGCAAAAGGTAAAAAGCCCTTCCCGACTCTCTACCATATATTCCAGGTGACAAGGGTGGTCAACAAAACTAGTAAACTTCCTACCATAGGATTCCCATCAAAATTGACACAAGCATGCAGTTTTGCAAACAAAACATTTATTTTAAAACAGGATCAATATGCTTCAAGGACACTTGCCTTGCTCTTGCGGTTGATTAGGGTCAAAGCCTTCAAACTCTTGGTGTTGTAGATCCTCCGCGGTACTCTCTAGCGCAAATCCTTCTAATCCACACAATAAACATACAAGACAAGAAACACAATCAAAGAGTGCACAAATATAACTCAATATGACATGACATGCATGATTAATGCAAATGCAAGGTAGAACTTGTTAAAAGATTGCTTTTAATGATCACTAACTAGTTCTAATAGCTTTTAACAAGTTTATACAAGTTTGGATGTGATTAGATCAAATTTTAGAATCAATTCAACCCAATTTAACCAGGAAGATCGGACTAGTCCGCTAGGGACTGGACAAGTCCGCACTATGCGAGATCAGCAGATTAGGGTTTTCTAGATCGATGTAATTTTGGAGATTAGGGGTTGAATTCACGTAAGGAAAAGATAATAGAAGGTATACTAGGTGTTTAGGACTCCAATGAATCAAGAAACTTGGAGGTAACACTTGGATCTTGGTGATCTAGGGTTGGGGATGAACTTGGGGATGAATTGGTGATGAAGAACGAAAACTTGGTCGAGATCTTGATCCTCTTTCGTTTCCTCCTCCTCTTCTTCTTGCTTGGGATCTCCTCCTCCTTCCTTGGTGGTGGCTCTCCACGAACTAGGGTTTTGGTGGGGTGGAAAAGTGGCAAATAGATGTCAAGCCAAGGGGTGGGGCTGTTTATATAGAGGTGGAGGCTAGGGTTAGATGGATTTCGAGTTTGGGAGTAGAGGCCGGTTTAGAGTCTCACATGGGCTCTAAAGGAGTTAGGCACGACATCCCTAGGCCCACTTAACGTGAAACCCAAGAAACAAGTCGTAAAACAAAAGATCAACTCGGAGTCGTGAAATATTGGACAATTCCGGAAAGGACCGTACTAGTTCGAAGTCGTCCAGAGAGAAAATCGGACAAGTCTGGCGAAAAATCGGACAAGTCCGACTTTAAACATAGAGGAAATCGGACAAGTCCGCTGGAACACCAGACTAGTCCGGAAAAGTCTAAGGACTTAGCAATTTTTCAAGGATTCTTGGAATATCGGACTAGTCCGCACAAAATCAGACAAGTCCGAGAGTTTCCAGAGGCAAAATTGGACAAGTCCGTTTTTAGTCAGAGAGAAATCAGACTAGTGCTCAGTCAAATCGGACTAGTCCGCACTTTCCTGCGTTTTAAGTGCGGTTTTGTCTCAAATCAATTTTAAACTCGTTCCTCTTGTTGTGGGTTAATGTTAAACATGTATATGAGTGTATGTAGGGCATGATGTATGAAAATGAGGGTGTTACAAACGTACCCCCTTAAAATGAATCTCGCCCTCGAGATTCGATGCGGAAGAGAAGAGATATGGAAATTCCTTCTTGAGATCATCCTCCAGTTCCCACGTTGCTTCTTTTTCTGTGTGGTGCTTCCATTGAACTTTACACCATCTAATAACCTTGTTCCTTGTGACTCGCTCCTTGGTTTCCAAGATCTTGACCGGTCGGCATAAGTCAAATCTTCCTCTAGTTCCAATCCTTCCATTGGCACTTGTTCTTCTGGTACTCTCAGGCATTTCTTGAGCTGGGAAACATGAAAGACATCATGTACATCTGAAAGATGAGTTGGCATCTCCAACCTATACGCTACTTCTCCTCTTTTGTCCAAAATCTTGAATGGCCCAATGTAACGAGGTGCTAGCTTTCCTCTTATGTTAAACCTCTTATGACCTCTCATTGGCGACACCTTGAGGTAAACAAAATCTCCTATTTCAAAGGCTAATTTCCTTCTCCTATTGTCTGCATAGCTTTTTTGTCTTGATTGGGCAACCCTCAAGTTTTCACGAATTATTTGGACTTGCTTTTCGACTTCTTGCAACACATCCGGACCAAATACTTGAGTTTCTCCTGCTTCATTCCAGAATAAAGGTGTCCTACACTTCCTCCCATAAAGCGCTTCATACGGTGACATTTTCAAGCTTGCTTGGTAACTATTGTTGTATGAAAATTCTGCGTATGGCAAGCTTTTGTCCCAACTTTTCCCATGCCTCAAAGCACAAGCTCTTAACATGTCCTCCAAAATCTGATTGGTCCTCTCGATTTGTCCATCCGTTTGAGGATGATATGCTGAACTAAAATTCAACCTCGTTCCCCAAGCTTCATGCAATTTTTGCCCAAACCTGGAAGTGAATTGAGAACCTCTATCCGAGACTATCTTCTTAGGGACTCTATGTCGACACACAATATGCTCCATGTATATTTCGGCCAATCGTGCAACTGTATATTTGGTCTTCACAGGGACAAAATGAGCTGACTTGGTTAAGCGATCCACAATTACCCAAATTGAGTCATACCCGGACTGAGTGCGTGGTAACCCAACTATGAAGTCCATTCCAATTTCTTCCCATTTCCATTCCAGGATCTTCAATGGTTGCAATAGTCCCGTTGGCTTTTGATGTTCCGCCTTGACTCGTTGACACACATCACACAATGCCACATATTCAGCTATGTCCTTTTTCATGCTATCCCACCAATAGCAAGCTTTCAAGTCTTTGTACATCTTTGTACAACCAGGGTGAATCGAGTATGGCGAGTCATGTGCCTCCTTTAATATTGTCTCCCGAATATGCTTCACCTTAGGCACGACAATCCTTTTTCCAAGCCATAAGGTACCATGTTCGTCTTCACCAAATCTTAATTCTCTCCCTTCCTCGGTCCTTTCCTTGATTTCCTTGATCTACTCATTCGTGGTTTGTGCATCTCGAATTTCTTGTTCCCAAAGTTGGATTTAACTCCATCATCTCCATCTCATTTGCAAACCCGAGGTTCAATCTTTCAAACTCCTTACATAACTCTGATGGTAACTCTCGAACTGTGAGTTGATGACTTACTCCCTTTCTACTCAAAGCATCGGCCACTACATTGGCCTTTCCCGGATGATAGTGGATTCCCAAATCATAATCTTTGATGAGCTCCAACCATCTTCGTTGCCTCAAGTTCAGATCCGTTTGTGTGAAAATATACTTCAAACTCTTATGATCCGTATAAATTTCACACCTATGTCCAAGGATATAGTGTCTCCAAATCTTCAACGCAGGTACCACGGCTGCAAGTTCTAAATCATGTGTTGGGTAATTCTGCTCATGTTTCTTCAGTTGTCTCGAAGCATATGCAACCACTTGACCTTCTTGCATAAATACACATCCAAGTCCTTGTCTCGATGCATCGCAATAAATATCAAAATCCTTGCTCACATCCGGCAGTACCAAAATTGGGGCTGTTGTCAACCTCTTCTCCAAATCCTCAAAACTGTTTTGGCAAGCTTGAGTCCATTGGAAAGCCTTTCCCTTCATTAGCAACTCCATCATTGGCTTGGCTATCTTGGAAAAGTCCTTGATGAATCTACGGTAATATCCAGCCATTCCAAGAAAACTCCTGATCTCCTTTACATTTTGCTTGGGCTCCAACTTCAACACATCTCTCCCTTTTCCGGGGTGAACCGATACTCCTCCTCCTGAGATTATATGACCCAAAAATGACACCTCTCTCAACCAAAACTGACACTTGTTGAACTTGGCATACAATTGATGCTCCCTCAATTTCTGCAACGTAAGCCTCAAATGTTCCTCATGTTCCTTCTCATCATTTGAGTAGATCATAATATCATCAACAAAAACCACAACGAACTTATCCAAGTACTCCATGAAGACCTTATTCATGAGGTACATAAAGTAGGCAGGCGCATTTGTCAATCCAAAAGACATCACGGTGTACTCATAAGATCCATATTGTGTCCTAAAAGTTTTCTTGGGCATGTCCAATGGTCTAATATTCATTTGAAATTATCCTGACCTCAAATCAATCTTAGAGAAGACACACGCACCCTTCATCTGATCAAACAAGTCTTCTATGCGTGGCAAGGTGTACTTGTTCTTGATTGTTACCTCGTTGAGAACTCGGTAGTTCCGACCTCCGGAATTCGCTCTGAAGGTCCCGCCGCCAGGTCATCAACAACTGGCCCCTCAGGCGGGGGGCCAGCAAATTCATCTTGGCACCCTGGCTCAGCAGCGGGCACCTCCGGGATCACCACTTTCGGAGCAGGTGTTGAAGGTTCGGTCGGAGCAGAAGCTACATCCGGCTCTGACGCAGGCGCCTCCTCCGCCGCTGGCTCAGGTGCTGGTGCTTCGACCATCATGGGCTCAGGAGCCAACACCTCCATAGCAACTGGCTCGGATGCCAGAACCTCTTCGACGATCATCTCTACAGCCAGAACTTCTGCAGCAAACGGCTCTACCGTCGAAGCTTCCTCGACAACCGGCTCAAGCGCCGGAGCTTCATCAACACCCGGCTCTACAGCCGGGACCTCATCAACCACCATCTCAACTGTCGGGGATTCAACAACATCTGGCTCTAGGGCCAGAATCGCAGCTACCTCCGGCTCTATGGCCGGAGCATCCAACATCTCAGCATCCAAGCCCGGAGCTTCAACCTCCGGGGCTGGTACTACTGGTACATCTTCATTCTCGTGGTCCGGCAATACCACGAGAGCTTCTGGGGATGAGTCGAGGTCCAAGACCATGACAGCCAGCGCCAGAGCTGCCGCAGCCTCAACCACCTCTTGGGGTGGCGCTGGAATTGGAGCCGGAGCTTCAGCCTGCACAGCCTCAACTGCTGCTGCAAGGACCGGAGCTTCAACCCTTTTCTTAGGCACGCTGTGGATGAAGGACGAAGAAACTCAAAATACAGTTATAACAATAAAACAACTGACTGGGGTAAAAAATCAAAAATTACCTCGGAAGGCATCTGCACCAGTTAGCACGGAACCTTTTTTCCAGACGCTCCGGACTGGCCCCATCCGCCACTAGCGTCGTAGTCCCGGAAGGTCCCCCGGAGCTTGCTGCTGCTATCAGCGTTGCCTTGGTCGAGGCCCCCATCGACCGGGAAGGACCTATGGACCCAGAGCCCTCAGCTGGCCCTGGTACTGGAGTCACATGGTCAGAGCTAGCACCCCGGTAATATGCCGCTGCTAGAGTAGATGACGTCGTTGAAGACCTCCCCCTCCGGGGAGAAGGAGCTGCCGCGGAAGAAGCAGGCCTGACGGACCTTCTGTCGACATGCTTCAGCTTCCTCTTACGGCTCGAGGGCTAGGCCAACTCCTTGCCCTTGCCTACGACTTCGGTTCTTGGCTTTGGGGTGGGAACGGAGCCGCCTTCAGGAGCTCCAGAGATCTCCAACCCGGTGATCGAACGCCTCTCAACGACACCAAGGTCGTCAAGCACCGGCATCGTCCGCCGGAGCTCCCTGTTGAACTCTGCCTCCATGTTCAGAGGGAGGAAAGCTGCCAGCGGGGCCAAATCGTCACCCTCGATGTCGATGCCATGCTGGAACTTCTTGAGGTGGAACTCCAAAGTTGCACCCTCCATGTTGGACTTCAAACCGGTCTCGATCTGGTCGTCGTCCAACAAACTGTTGGTTAGGAAGTTGCAAAACACCGCCTGAGGAGTCACCCCTCCTTCCACGCACTGGCCAATCCTGGTCAGAGCATGGTTGAAGGCGTCCGACAACACCGGAGCTTCACTCCAAGCTGTAGTGTCGACGTTGGGGAGGCCTTTAGTCAGCTCCATCTTCACGTGCTCCTCCACCCAGATGACGATCCAATCCTTCTTCCAGTCGTCCCACTTCTCAGAAGGGAATGACCGCAAGTACTTGAACAGACACTTCTTGCGCTTCACAAAATAGTAGAAGCCAAGGTACTCGTCACTTCTGCCGGTAGTGTGGACAGTGAAGAAGGTGCAGAAGAGCTCAACGCAGGGGGGAATGCCCACCCACATCTCGCAGAAGTGGACAAAGATCGACACCAAGAGAATGGAGTGGGGGCCAAGGTGGTACAGCTGCAGACCATAGAAGTCTAGCAGCATCAATAAGAAAGAGGAGAAAGGTGAGATCAGTCCCACCATGGCATACGCGGAGAAGTACACCATGTTGCCGGCGTGCTCCTTCACGAAAGGAAGCTTGTCGGCGCAGACCAGGTGGTTGAAGAAGTTAGGGGACCACCCCATGAGGGCCCGGACCTTCTTCAAATCACCGTCAGTCTTCAATCGACTCCGACGAAGACCCAACTCCATCGCGGCACAGCGAGGCAAGAGAGGAAAAGCAAGCGAAAGTTTGGAAGGTTTGAGCGCAAGTCCGAATGGAAGGTGTAAAGAACCCCAAATGGTGCGTGCTTTCCTTCTTAAGTAAGCCCCTGCAATGCTTGGATGGAAACCGCAGAGGAGCCAATAATACTAGTCAAAAACTTCACCTTGCCAATGACAAGGGGGCTCGGGGACACCTGACGATCAAGTCGAGGTCCTTACCCCAGGCGAACGGTTGTCATCATGAAAGGCGGGACACCTGAAGGCGGCGGCCTGACAGGGCGCACGGAACCGATACGATTTTCGTATCGGGAACTGGCGACCTTCAATTGTGTGAGATCCGCACGCTAAGATCTCACCTGCCGCATTTAGGATATGCCACGCGGCGGTGGTTTAACTGCGAACTATCGCCAACGGCACGTCCAAAGACCTTTGAAGACACGGCTCAAAAACCAAAGAATGGACCCACCTGCGGCAGAATGACTTCATCCAAAAGGTCTCTCACAGAGGTGGGCCCAGGGGGCCACTGTTGGTACCCTACGTACCGGATACCCCTTGGGATTGCAAAGATCACAAGAAAACTCCATCTACCAGATTTGAAGACCTCGGAAGGCCCCACATGTAAGGTGTAACCAAACCTGCTTCCTCGACATGGTTAGTCCTAGGGCCGCCACGTGTATCATAAGACCGGAGCTATCGCCCACACATGGGAAAGCTCTGGACTAGATACCAGTATGGCATCCCCAGACCTAACCCCACACAGAGGGAAGCTCCAGTGCCGACACGTGTCCAACAACACCGGACCTACCCACCCGTCCACGACGGTAAGCTCCGTAGCTGCCACGTGGCCGAACCGCCGGACCTTCAACTTCAACAATCAGGCTGGTGGACCCCCAACAACTCTGGACCTTCAAGGAGCAATCAAAGACTTCAAGACCCAATTAAGTGTCATTAATGCCATATTAATGACACACGATCGGATGGCCCTTAATACTGGTAACGGCACTGTTAAGGCCCGTTACCGAGCTATTAAGGGTAATTAACCTCATTAATTGTGTATCAAGCATGTGTAATCGCCGGGGCCACATGTCGGGCCAGACTAATGGTGTAGCAACCAGTCCTTGTACTATAAAAGGACTGGTCGACGATACACAAGGGACCGCTCCTGACCTCTTCTCGACTCCCTGACCTAGATGAGCTTCTTCTTCTGGAGCTTCTTCTAGACTCACACACTCAATACAACACCAACACACCCCATGGAGTAGGGTATTATGCTCAGGCAACCCGAACCACGTAAATCTCCGTGTCCACTTGTCATTCACCTTCTTGAATCTCTGCGCGCCCATTACCGAACTACAACTCCTCGATCTACCAACAATAGTATCGGGAGATCTGCCGGATCCAAACACCGACATACACCGTGCACATTTTGGTGTACTACAATAACTCGCAATAGCTGAGCCGTACATTGAGGAACACCAAATTGAGCTTCGTGATAAAAACCAAGACCGCACAGAGGATTGAATCATGAAAGAGCACAGAAGATGTTTTACTGAATGGTTAATGGACAAAAATATACCATACGGAAACACTATAGAAGAGGCAACAATGAAGAAGTTAGCTTCTGGCCCATCTGCTTTGGTGACATCATGGCAAGCATATTGAAAGCATCTAGGCCCCATGAGGTATGGTTTCAGTGATTAATGACAACCATTGGATTTTACTAATAAATTTGTGTATGCAAGGTCTCCCATATCACTCATCACACTCAAATGAAATCTAAATGAATATCATCTACTACTCATTAGATATAATTGGAGACCTCTAAACAATCATTATATGAGATCAATCAATGATTATGAAGATTAGAAGTAAAAGCTCATATGTCAAAATTATTCAACCAAACTTGACAGCACTCAATGCTTGATAATCATCAGAAGAATATTTTCAACCAATGCCTAAGAGGTCAATCGAGCAAATTCCAAAAGAATCACTTAGAACAACTCGAAGCAAACAAAATCAACTCACCGGATCAACTGATGTTTCCAGAAAATAACACATCGGTCGAGTTGGTTTAGCAGAAGAAGAAGACCTCAGAACTAAGTACTCACCAGATCATCCGATGATGAAAGGCATGTAACATCGGTCCATCAATACAATAAGCAATCTCCCTAGACCAAGTGTAACACCGAAACATCCGATGTACAACCATGAACACATCGGTCGATCACTTAGTAAGCATCAATTCTGAACCAATTCTAGATGAAGTGCCACCGGATCATCCGATGAGAAGGCAAGGGTAACATCGGTCTTACAATGGTCATATCTGACACAGTGACATCAGCTAATTTGGATTTGACCGATGATAACTGAAGGGGGAGCATCGAATCATCCAGTGTTCGCAGACAGTGATGTCAACCAACTTTTCCAACGGCTATTTCGTGGAGGCTGGCTATTTATACCCCTTCAACCAGTCTATTCGACAAGTCTTGACAACCAGAGCTACTCTACACATTCTCAAGCATTCAAGACGTTGAGCTAACACTTCTAGATCATCTACACCACTTACACACCAAGAGATAGGCTAGAACTTGCTAGAGATAGTGCTTGTGTGCTTCCATTCTTGGTGATTGGAATATCTAGTGTAGTGAGAGCTGTAAGGGAGTGTCCCTTGGTGATTGTACTGGAGAGAGCCTTCCGGAGCTTGCCAAGACGGTTGTGGAAGCCCGGAGGATCCAACTTGTACAAGGCTTGAGCTCCACCTTGCCGAGGTTGGCGAATGGAGACGTATAGTGAAGATCCTTGGTCTCGGTGACTTGGGAGTGGCTATACCCTTTGGTGGGTGCCACAATGTGGATGTAGGAAGATCTTGACGATCTTGCCGAACCACCGGATAAATCTCCGTGTCTTTGTGTCTCCTTGGGAGTTTGCGCTTTCTTCCTCTCCCCTTACACTTATGCATTTCATATACCGCAAAGTTACTATTCACTTGAATGCATAGGTTGTTTGCATAGAGAATTGGGATTTTAGTAATTAAGTTTTATTGCTTTAATTTTTAAAAAGAAGCCCAATTTACCCCCCCCTCTTGGGCATTCGATCCTTACAATTGGTATCAGAGCAAGGTTGCTCATTGGATCATTCTAGCTTCACCGCTAGAGAGCTAAAATGGCCAAGATTGGGGGTTTGGTTCCTATCTTCGAGGGCAAGAACTTTGCCTCTTGGAAAGCACACATGCGTGCTTATCTAGAGGCTATTGCTCCCGAGGTATGGGAAGCGACCCATGTGGGGTTTGGTGAGCACAATTATGTTGGTGATCAAATCAAGTGGGATGCTAAAGCTAGAAATGAAATCTATGAATGTATTAGTCAAGATGTATTTGCTAGGATTGCTAGCAAAGAGAAAGCTTGTGAAATTTGGGCTTGCTTGATAGAAATTCATGAGGGTTCTTCTCGTGTCAAAGAACTAAAATACCATATGCTTAAAGCCAAATATGATGAGTTCAAAATGTTACCTCATGAAAATGTCAATGAAATGTTTTCTCGCTTAAACGTGATTATTGAAGAAATTAATGCTCTTGATATTGCTTCTCTTGGCAAGGGACTCATCAACCGCAAGATTCTTATGTTCCTCCCTAAGCCAAAGTACAACATCATCAACTCCATGCTTCAAAAAGAATCTCTTGATCACATTGAAGTTTCGGAACTTATTGGAGAGATTCACGCTCATGATATGAGTGTACTTGGGATCATGGAGCAATCATCTTCAAAGACAATTGCTCTAAAGGCATCCACCAAGAAAACAAATCTCAAGAAAAAGAAAGTGGTTGAGCCTAGCTCAAGTGAAGAAGAGCAAGCATCAAGTGAAGATGACGATGATGAGCTTGCATTGATGATGAGAAAGTTCTCTCGCTTGAACTCCAAGATTGCCAAGAAGGGATACACCTTTGATCCCAAGAAGAAAGCCTTTCTACCAAGGAGAGATGACCACAAGACTTTCTACAATTGTGGTGATCAAGGCCACATCTCCTATGATTGTCCAAAACCGGACAAAAGAAGAGAGAACCACAAGGGCAAGCATCGCAAGCTTGAATATAGTGAACATGATGAAGAAGAGATCAAGCCCAAACTAAGATCCTTTGGGAATAAGAAACATGACAAAGGCAAGAAGGCAAAGCTCTTCCCAAAGAAAAGAAAAGATCCACAAAAGGTGTTCATGTGTGAGGCAAATGAATGGATCACCGACGAAGAATCAAGTAATGAAGAGAGTGAAGAGGAGGAAGAAAGTTTGGCCAGCCTTGCCATTGCTAACAATGATGACTCATATCTTCATCCACCTCCCATATAGATCATGGCTAAAGGTAACACCAAGGTATGTGATGATTCTAGTGATGATGAGCTTTCCCCCGATGATTTAACTTCATTAATAAATGAATACCACACTATCATTAAGAGGGAAAAGAGTAAGGTCAAGGCTCTTGAAGAAACTTGTGCTAAGCTTGAGAGTGCTAACCTTGATTTACTTGACAAGTATGAAAGCATACTTAAGGAGCATGACACGCTCAAATCTCATGTCAAGCAAGTTGAGGAGGATAAGGCTCAAATCAAGCTAGATCATCATGAGCTTGACTTAGCCCACCAAGCACTCTTGGAAAAGCACAATGAGTTAATCCAAGAGTATCAAATACTTAACCTTGCTTATGAAGTGCTTGATCAAGAATTGAAAAATATAAAGAAACAAACTCTTAATGATAAGGTATCTATTACTTCTCATGCCACTAATGTCTTGCACAAGTCTATGCCTTTAAAAGAGAATACTAGGGAAAAGGACTTGTTGGAAGAAATTGAAAGTCTCCGCACTAGTGTGGCAATACTATCAAAAGGAGAAGTCAAGCACAAGGAAATCCTCTTTCAACAAGCAAAGGCCTTCAACAAGAGAGGACTTGGATCCTTCCCGGTGCCTAACAAATGAAAGGTGCCCTCACCGGAGCTTAGAACAAGCTTCATCAAGGAAGTTGGTTCCTATTGCCAACATTGTGAGGTCACCGGTCACCATACAAGGGAGTGTCCTCTTCCCAACCGACCTTATCCAAAATTGCCTACTAACTATAAGTCTACTTTCAATGATCATTATTATCTCTTGAGTAAAGTAGACGGCAAAGTGAAGGCAAGGTTCATTGGCAAGGACATAAAGGGCATGAAGGGGAAGCTCCCCAAGCAACTTTGGATCCCAAAAACACTTGTATCACACATACAAGGACCTAAGTTGGCTTGGGTGCCTAAAGTCAAAACTTGAATTCATGTGTGTAGGTGAACTACAAAGCCGGGGGAAAGCATTGGGTACTCGATAGCGGGTGCACTCAACATGTGACCGGCAATGATGGTATGTTCACCACCATAGAAAACCCCGACAATTATGAACAAGTCACCTTTGGTGATAACTCTAAGGGGAAGGTGTCGGTACCCTAAAAACCATACACCCCCTGAGGTTACAAAGATCTCAAGGGAAGGACGTCTACTCAAATTGAAGACCCTCGGAGGCCCACTTGTCAGACATAACCGGACCTGCTTCTCCAACATGGTTAACCCCTAGGTTGCCACGTGTACTGCCAGACCGGAGCTACTACCCACAAGGGTGAAGCTCCGGGCTAGGTACCGAAACGGCACCTCCGGACTTAACCCCAGACCGAGAGAAGCTCCGGACATGACACGTGCCAGGCCACCCCGGAGCTTCCCGCTTCCCACAAGCAAGCTCCGGAGCTGCCACGTGTCCAAACATCGGAGCTGGCCGCCTCAAACCTCCGGAAGACGTTGTAACGAATCCGGATCGTCCAAGGATAGCCGCGGACTTCAAGACTCAATTAATTGTCATTAATTCCATGTTAATGACACTTAATTGGATAATCTTAACACCTGTAACGGCGCTGTCGGGACCCGTTACAGTGTTATTAACAACAATTAATCGTGTATCAATACTAGTAACCGCCGGGGCCACATGTCGGGCCAGGCTAACTTGTAACGGTTTGTCCTTGTACTATAAAAGGACAGACCGACAATACACGAGAGGCTCTCTGGAAACGCTCTCAGGCACACACGCATTGACGTGAGCTTTTCTACATAAGCTAATACAACACACACACACCCGTGGAGTAGGGTATTACGCTCAGGCGGCCCGAACCACGTAAACCACTGTGTCTCTCGTGTCAAACCGTGATTCACCTTCTTGAGTCTCCGCGCGCCCACACCGAACTACAAACTCCTTCAACACTTTAGTAGTGTCAGGAGATCTGCCGACTCCAACAGTCGACAGTTGGCGCGCCAGGAAGGGGCGCCTGAGATTTTCAAGAATGGTGAATTCTGCGGCTGGATCATCCAACGGGCAACCTGCTGCTCAGGCTGTCGGAGGCAATCCCTCCAACATGCAGCCACTAGCAGGAGCCTCAGCACCAGCAGGAGTCACACTCCCACCACCACCATCTTCTCCGGCAAGACGTGCCGGGCAACATGATGGTGCGCCGGCGTCACATACTGCGCCGGCAAGTCGTGACAACCCAGAACACGCGCTCCATGCAGCGCGTGCTCTTCTCCAGCGACCACCACCTCCGGATGCATCACAAGATGCTATGGAGCAATGGAGGGCTGATGTTGAGCATTTGGTCGCAGCAGCGGCCGAACGCCTCAACAACCAGGGTCCTCCTCCTTCAGGGCGAGCCCCGTCGCAGCGACGGACGTTGTCTAGAAGACTTGGTCCGCATGTCTCCAACAACCGAAGACGAGTTGCATCACAGCAAGTGACGTCGTTGCCCTCTGGGGCACGACGCACCCATACGGTATCTCGGCTTTCGACACACGACCTCTGGGCGGAGCTTGATCGCCGATACCGCCAACAGGATGGCCGTGTCCATATCGAGCGAGCTCGAGAAAGACGGGATGCTCAAGACCTTTCTACTCTGGAAGGAGTAGGAGGAGGCTGTTCCGCCCTAGCCATGCACCTGCGCATGGTTAGATGGCCACAGAAGTTCCGGCCACACTTGCCGGAAAAATTCGACGGGACTGTCAACCCCGTAGAATTTCTGCAGATATACTCCACTGCAATCTTAGCAGCTGGAGGAAACGAGGCCGTAATGGCCAACTACTTTCCAGTGGCCTTAACTGGGACCGCCAGGTCCTGGTTTATGAGCCTTCCACCCAACTCTATTGACAGTTGGGAGGAGCTGTGCCGTCAGTTCACTGCCAACTTCGGGAGTTCATACACCCGACCGGGCACTGAACTGGACCTTTTTGCGGTCGTGCAAAAAGGGGGAGAATCTTTGCGGTCATTCATCCAGAGGTTCTCTCAGGTACGTAACACAATCCCTTCTATCTCAAGCGCTTCTGTCATTGTGGCATTCAGACAGGGTGTACGAGACAAGAAGATGTTGGAGAAGCTGGCGATCAAAGAGATCACCAGCGTCACGGAGCTCTTCAGCTTGGCAGACAAATGTGCCAGAGCTGCGGAGGGCCGTGAAATGCACTCCAAACCAGCCTTGGAGGATCACAAAAAATCCTCCAAAGAAGAAGCCGCTACCTCCAGGAGTGGCAAGAAGAAGCCGTCGGCCGGCACATCCAACGTTGCAGCCACTGCAACTCCTGGTGGCCGGGGGCCACGCCCTGAGAAGCGACCTCGACCGTCTTCCGAAGACGGCGGCAAATCCAAAATGTGGTGCCCCATTCACAAAACGGGCAGCCACAGGCTGGAAGACTGCCGGGAGGTCCAAAACCTTGCCGAGCGCTACAACAAGCGCCGGGAAGGGTCTCCTTTCCGACAGAGGGAGGGAAAACAGAAGGTTGACGAAGCTCCGGCTGAAGAGGAGTTAGGGTTTCAGGACCCCAAAAAGGTCCTGGAAGCCGTCTACACCTCCGTCGACGATGACTCCGACGTCTCCGACAACGAGCGTCGGAAAACCATGAACACCATCTTTGGTGGATCATGGGACATCACTTCTCGTCGTGTCATCAAGACTATGCGGCGGGATATGGCTGCTGTAGCTCCTACAGCTAGACCGGAGCCACATCGAAAGTGGATGGACACACCCATCACTTTTGATGCTTCGGACTGTCCTCAAAGCATGGTCGGAGCTGGCCAATTACCCTTGATGGTATCTCCCACCATCAACAACATCCAGCTCCATCATGTTATGGTGGATGGAGGTTCGGGGCTGAACCTTATAAGCTTTGAAGCTTTTACCAAACTTCAGCTTCGACCTTCGGATCTTCAGCCCTCTCGACCATTCTCCGGAGTAGGTCCGGGGGCCATTACCCCACTCGGAGCTATAATTCTCCCCGTTACCTTCGGGACACGGGAGAAGTACCGCACCGAGAAGTTGGTCTTCGACGTCGCTCAGATCAACTTACCATTCAACGCCATCTTGGGTAGACCTGCCCTATACAAATTTATGGCAGCTGCTCATTACGGATACTTGGTGTTGAAGATGCCAACACCAGTAGGCGTTCTCCGGATTCGTGGAGATCGTACCGCCGGAGTAACTGCTCTGGAGGAGCTCCATGCACTCACCACTGCGCAAGAGGAGGACTCCAGACAGGGGCAAGCTCTAAAACTTCCGAGCATTCGGCAACGAGGCTCATCCTCTGCTCCCCGTGTGCAGCCAAGCGGCGACACCGACATCCCCGTCAAAGTCGTCCAAATTGGTTCCGATGTCACTCAAACCACCCGCATATCGGGTGGGATGAATGACAAATAGGAACTCGCGCTCATCACTTTCCTCCGGGCTAACGTTGACGTATTTGCTTGGCAACCGTCACAAATGCCTGGGATCCCCAGGGAAGTGATTGAGCACAATCTGAAGATTTACCCCGACGCTCGGCCTGTGCATCAGAAACCTCGGAAGCAATCTGTAGAGCGACAAAACTTCATCCGACAAGAAGTGAAGAAGTTGCTCGAAGCTGGATTTATCCGAGAAGTCTACCATCCAAAATGGCTGGCAAACCCAGTCGTTGTGCCCAAGGCCGGCGGGAAACTTCGGATGTGCATCGACTACACCACACTGAATAAGGCATGTCCAAAAGATCCATTCCCACTACCTAGAATAGATCAGATAGTGGATTCCACGTCCGGGTGCGAGTTACTGTGTTTTCTAGACGCATATTCTGGATATCATCAAATCAGGATGTCTAGGGAGGATGAAGAGCATACTTCATTCATCACAGTGGATGGATTGTATTGTTACACAGCCATGTCGTTTGGTCTCAAGAATGCAGCTTCAACTTTTGTACGAGCTATGTACAAAACTTTCGAAGAACTCATCAGAGACATAGTGGAAGTGTACGTCGATGACATCGTGGTCAAAGTCAAAAACAAGGAGTCCCTCTTGGACACCTTGCAGGCTGTCTTCGACAAGCTGCGGGCCACCCGCACGAAGCTAAACCCAGACAAGTGCGTCTTCGGGGTTAGTTCCGGAAAGCTTCTTGGTTTCCTGGTAAGTCACTGAGGCATAGAGGCTAATCCGGCGAAGATAAAAGCCATTGAAGACATGCGGCCACCAACCCGCATCAAAGACGTCCAAAAATTAACTGGATGTCTAGCAGCCCTCAGCCGGTTCGTTTCAAGACTGGCGGAAAGAGCACTTCCCTTCTTCAAGTTACTGAGGAAGTCCGGACCATTCCAATGGTCTGAAGAAGCAGAGAAGGCATTCCAGGAGCTGAAAGAGTTCCTCACCACCCTACCAGTCCTGGTAGCTCCGAACCCTGGTGAGCCTTTGTTGCTTTACATTTCAGCTACTGACGAAGTCGTCAGTATGGTTCTGGTTGCGGAGAGACCGGAACTACTTAATACTCAGGAATCCAGACCCCCTCGAGAGGGTCCGGAGGTTCCTGAAAGCGAGTCTGGGTCCCAGCTCCCAGACTCAAACCCACAAGAAGCCACTTCAGAGGACCCGGACCCCTCTAAGAGGGTCCAGGTCATTTCTGAAGAAGCTCCGGGTTCCTCCACCCAGAACCCGGAGGTCCCCGAAGAGAGTCTGGACCCCTCCGAGAGGGTCCGGATCAGTGAAGAGGAAGCTCCGGACCCCTCCGGGAGGGTCCGGACCATTCAACGCCCGGTATACTTCATCAGTGAAGTGTTACATGATGCCAAGACTCGATACCTAGAGGTGCATAAACTGCTTTATGCAGTTCTTATTGCCTCAAGGAAGCTTCGACACTATTTCCAAGCTCACAAAGTCTCGGTGGTGACCTCATATCCACTTCGAGCGATCCTGCATAATCCCAATTCAACTGGGAATATTGCAAAGTGGGCAGCGGAATTGGCTGAATTCGATCTTGAATTCATTCCGAGACAAGCAATCAAGAGTCAAGCGTTGGCAGATTTCGTGGCAGAATGGACTCCCTCTCCATTAAACCCTGGGGGCCCCAGCGAGCAGAAGACGGAACCTCAAGTTCCAACCTTCACTAAGCCTCACTGGACCCTTTACTTCGACGGCTCCATGCAGAAGCAGGGAGCCAGAGCTGGAATCCTTCTCCTTGCACCAACTAGGGAGAAGGTGAAATACATGGTACACCTTGACTTCAAGGCAACCAACAACATGGCGGAGTACGAAGCACTCATCTATGGATTAAAGGTGGCACTATCATACGGTGTCAAGCAATTGCTGGTCAAAGGAGATTCACAACTCGTCATCAAGCAGGTGAAGGGTGAATGCTCCTGCAATAATCTCCAGCTGGCTGCTTACCTCCTTGAAGTCCAGAGGCTTTAGAAGGACTTCGAAGTCCTAGACCTTCACCATGTTCAGCGTGCTCACAACGCTGAAGCCGACGAACTCTCGACCAAGGCGTCAACTGGAGCTCCGGCTCCTGACGGAACCTTTGTCCGGAGGTTGTCAAAACCCACAGTTCAGCCTGCCGAACTGAACGAAGGGGGCGAGATCAGCATCCCGAAGCTGACGGTCCCGATGGCCCTGTTACCATGGCAGCCATCAAGGGTCGTAGGTGCTGCCGGAAGCTCTGAGCAACCCAGCACGCAAGACTCAAATGCTCAAGTCAGTTCCGATGCATGGATCTCGGAGATCCGGAGCTACTTGAAAGACAACATCCTTCCTGACGATGATGTATCCGCTGATCGGGTAGTCAGATTGGCTAAAAGATACACGTTGGTAGAAGAGGATCTCTACCGGCGCGGTGCCAACGGCATCCTAATGCGGTGCATCACAAGGGAAGAAGGCTGCGAGCTCCTCGCAGAAATCCATGGAGGCGAGTGTGGGAACCACGCATCTTCCCGCACGCTGGTCGGAAAATCCTTTCGGCACGGCTTCTACTGGCCTACAGCGCTCCAGGATGCCACTGAGCTGGTGAAGAAATGCAAAGCATGCCAATTTCATGCAAAGCAAATTCATACACCTGCTCAGTCCTTACAAATGATACCTCCCACATGGCCTTTTGCTGTGTGGGGGATGGACATCTTGGGACCCTTCCCAAGAGCCGTCGGAGGTTACAAGTTCCTGTACGTCGCCATCGACAAGTTCACCAAGTGGCCGGAAGCTACTCCCGTTGTGACGATCAACAAACAATCTGCAATCAATTTTCTACAATCCATCGTGAGCAGATTCGGAGTCCCAAATAAGATCATCACTGATAATGGGACTCAATTCACAAGCTCCGCATTTCAAGGATATTGCGAAGACCTCGGCATACAAGTTTGCTACGCTTCCGTAGCTCATCCTGCCAGCAATGGACAAGCCGAGAGAGCAAACGCAGAGATCCTTAAAGGACTCAAAACACGCACTTATGAGCGCTTGAAAAAGCACGGAGCCAATTGGATCGAAGAGCTTCCGCCCACTCTATGGGCCAACAGGACTTCTCCAAGTCGGGCAACCGGAGAAACACCCTTCTTTCTAGTGTACGGAGCTGAAGCGATCCTTCCTCCGGAAATCACCTTGGGTTCCCTCCGAGTCCGGACCTTCGACGAAGCCGCGCAGGACCAGCTCCGGCGCGAAGACCTAGACCTCCTCGAGGAGGGAAGGTGCCAAGCAGCTGTTCGGAATGTCCGATACCGCCAAGCTCTACGGCGCTATCACCAGCGGCATGTACACAACCGACAGCTCGAGGAAGGCGATCTGGTGCTACGGAGAATACTATCCAGAGAAGGGCAAAACAAACTCTCCCCCGGCTGGGAAGGGCCCTTTCGAGTGATCAAAGTATCCCGTCCCGGAAGCGTTCGCTTGGCTACCGAGGATGGGACACTTCTCCCAAATCCTTGGAACATCGAGCACCTCCGTAAGTTCTACACTTAATTCCACGGAGGTGAGTCTTAAGTAACTTGAAATGTATGTTATAGAGTCATTGTACAGAGTCGGGTAGTTCCTCCGGGAGAGCAGCCGGACCTTTCCCGAAAGGTTTGAAAAGCTCATGCAACACTTGACACAGTCTCCGGACTAAAAGTGTGGCTAACTACCCTGGGTCAAACGAGAAACCAAACACACTTAGCCTGGTTCCGTACCCTAAGAGTGTACTTGTTTCCCCTGTACCCCGGACCTATAATGAAAGACATCTTCATGTGAAATAGACTCCACGTGCATTCATCTTTGCATAGGCTCGACATTTTTATTTTTCTCTTTCTTGTCTATAACAGAAACGTGCAATTCTTAAGAAGTTCTAGTTTGACCGGTTTACATACGATTCGAGTTGAATTGTCAGATTTTTTGGATTTAAATATCGTCTGTGGCCAACTCGCCTGAAAGCCGCCAAGCCATTCTAGGGCCGGAGTGCGCTATCGACTTAGCCTGGTCAAGCACCCTAAGTACGCCACTCTACCTACATCCCGGCAGGCCGAAGTAAGGTGGGTCCATGGACAATTGGATCTAAAAGAAAAGACAATTCATCCAGTCGTATTAAAAATCGTGTTCAACTTAAAATTTTCTTAAGAACCGTAAGCCGCGACGAAGTTATAGACAAGGAACGAATTTTACTATTTTTCTTGGCTTAAGTGTGCAGGAAAAATGAACCCTGCGTTGATGGAGAAAAACCGGAGCTAACCAAGTTCCGACTCCCACCAGGGCGTCAACCGTCGGCGTTGACTAAAAGATGGTGAGAAGACCCCGTCACTGGAGTCTGTTGCCAACAAACCAAGTGTGGCAAAGGTCATTGCCGGAGCTGCTAAGCTCCGACACCTTGGAGTATTAACTATCGACGCTCAACGTGTTGATAGAGGCTATTGCCGGAGCTACTAAGCTCCAGCGATGGACAGTACCGGAGCTTCTAAGCTCCGACAACTTCAGGGGACCTTCACTATCAAAAACTTCGGACCTAAATTCCACAAGTTCGAAGCAAATTCGTCTTCAACAAAACTCAACATCCTTTTGGTACATGTCCACAATCAAATTGTGCACATCTACCAGGGGGCCAAGTGAAGATAAAGATGTTGAAGACAAAAGAATGAAATTCGCAAAAAATTGGGGATTTCATTTCATCTGAAGACCGGAGATTACATCTGGAGACAAGGGATTACAAAATTGAGGAAGAAGAGAAGATACAAGTAAAGGCTAAAAGAGACGGTCCTAGACCCTATGGAAGAACTCGGCGACTTTCTGGGCGACCTCCGACACGCGGGCTCGGGTAGCTTCGCCTTCTCCTTCGACGGGGCCTTCAAGCACCGGGTCCAGAGGAAATCGAGAGTTCCGGCTGGTGTAGCACGTCAACACATATTCTGTGATGTTCCTAGCCAGGGATTGCCCATCGACCTCCAGCAGGTCCGCGATGACATCGCCCACCTTGGAGAGCTTGCTGCCTGCGGCGCTCAACGCTTGCAACGCGAGGTCAGGCTCCGGCTCCGGATCATCCGGGTGCACGGGGCTGAAACCCATCGGCGTCAGCGCGTCGTCGGCCTTGCCCAGGAACTCCCAAATCTGCAGGGAGTCCGCCTTCCTCAAGTTCTTCATCTCTTCCAGGGATCTCCGGGCCGCCGTCAGCTCCGAATTCTCGCGGGCGAGGCGCTCAACTTCTTTGGCGTTTTGCTGGATCTTCGCAGCAACCCGCTTCTCAAGTCTTCCGAGCTCCTCCTCCCGGAGGTGGATCTTGTTCCGGCGGTCGACCAGGTCCTTCTCCCTAGCCTCCACTTTCTTCTCCCGGGCGACAAGGGCACACTCGTATTCGTAGAGTTCCTGCCCCCGCACCCAGGTCTTCTCCTCTTCCTCGAGGCAGCGCTCTTCCAATTTCTTAGCGCGCTCCTCGAGGCCCTTGTCCGCCAGAGCTGTTTTCTCAGCAAGCTCTTCTTCCCGTCGCAAGACGTCATCCCGTAGCTCTAGGAGTTTTTGCTCCTCATCCTCGAGCCGTCTTTCCCTCCCTTCAAGTGCCTCTTGGCGTTTGATGAGTGCGGTGCTGATGGCCTCGAGCTGATCAAACCGAGCATTGGCCGCGTCGTTAGCAGCCTTAGCTTGGTCATGGAACTCTCGGGATTGAGCGTCGAGGGCGTGAGTCATGCTCTCCCTCTCGTCCAGCAGCTCACCCCAGAGCTCCAGGCGGATCTTCTCCCGCCTGATCCATTCCTTGTCATCCGCAAGCCTCGACTGCGCCAGCTTAGTCTCGAAGTGGAGCCGATTAAGCCACCGCCTAAGGGTTTGGCGCTCCTCTTCAAGAGCCTTGCTGTCGTGGAAGAAGGCCAGTTGGACCTGACGTAGACTGGAGCAGGCGTTGTCGATGGACATTGACAGCGAGATGGGCTCCGGACCTGCTGGGATCTCTTCCGCTGGTTCCAGCGGGTCTTCACTTACAAAAATTGGGTCCCACTCTACGAGAGTGGAACCCCGAGCTTCCAAAGCGCTAGGGCCCTCCTCCGGGATGGCCTCAGTCGCCATCGAAGGAGGTCCCGCCACCAAGTCTTCATTTGCCCCCTCAGGCTGGGGGCCGGCGACTTCGTTCAGGCACTCTGGCTCTGCCACAGGTACCATCGACGTCGTCGCCTCCACTGGCTCCGGCCGGGACACTTCTTCTGAGGGAGGCTCAAGCTCCCTCGCCACTTCAGCCGCCGGCTCTGCGGCCAGCGCTCCAACAATCACCGGCTCTGCGGCCGGAGCTTCAGAAGTAACCGGCTCAACTGCCGGAACTACTTCAACTTCCGGCTCGCATGCCGGGGCTTCAGCCACCTCCGGCTCAATCGCCGGGGCTTCAGCACTTTCCGGCTCCGAAGCCGGGACTTCTACTTCCTCCGACTCAACAGCCGTAGCTTCTACTACTGCAGCACCAGGACCCGGAGCTTCCACTTCCAGGACGGGTGCCGCTGGCGCATCTTCATTCCCGTGGTCCGGCGCTACCACGGGAACTTCCGGGGACGAGTCAAGGTCGCCGGCGCCGGAGCTGTCGTAGCCTCCGCTTGGGGCGGCACTGGGGCTGGAGCAGAAGCTCTTGCAGCCTCAGGCACTGTGGCTGAGCGTGGAGCTTCACTCCCCTTCTTGGGAACGCTGCAGATGAAGAACGAAGAAATTGAGCAAACAGATGCTACAATTAAAAAGTTAATCGAGGTAAAAAAGAAAAATTACCTTGGGAGGCTCACGCACCAGCTTGCGCGGAACCTCTTTCCCGGACGATCCAGGCTGGCCACGGTCGGCGTAGGAGCTCCGGGAGGACTCCCAAGACTTGCCACAGCCGCGGACGTTTCCCGGGTCGGAGCTCTCCCTGATCGGGAGGAACTCCTGGACCTGGAGGCCCTCACCGCTCCAGATGCCGGAGTCGCACGCCCGGAGCTAGCACCACGGGAGGGATCCACCACGGGGACAGTCGCACTCCGGGAGGATCCCACCGCCGGAACAGTAACGTTCCAGAAGGACCCCACCATGGGGACAGTCGCCACGGCGGCGGAGGATCTTCCTTCCTGAGGAGGGGGAACTGGGGGGGAAGTGGCAGGCCCGACGGACCTTCCGTCAGCATGTCGCAGCTTTCTCTTCCGGTTCTCCGGCTCCTCCGCCAGCTCCTTGCCCTTGCCGATGACCTCAGCTCTTGGCTGTGGGACAGAGGCGGAGCCGTCTCCGGACAACCCGGGGATCGCCAACCGGGTGGTTGATCTTCTCTCGACGACACCAAGGTCGTCAAGCGCGGGCATCTTCCGCCGGAGCTCCCTGCTGAACTCAACTTCCACGTTCAGAGGGAGGAAAGCCGGCGGCGGAGTCAAGTAATCTCCGTCAACGTCGATGCCGTGCTGGAATTTCTTGAGGTGAAACTCCAAGGTCTTCCCCACCATGCTGGACTTCAACCCGGTCTCAACCCGGTCCTCGTCCATCACGCTGTTGAGGGCCCAGGCGAGCTTCTCCCTCCTCTTCAGCGGCGCCCACCTGTTGGACAGGAAGTTGCAGAACACCGCCTGGGGAGTCAATCCTCCCTCCACACATTGGCGGATCCTGGTCAGGACAGGGTTGAAAGCTTCCGCCAGCACCGGAACTTCACTCCATACCGACGTGTCAATGCCGGGCAGACCGTCTGGCAACTCCAACCGCTCATGCTCCTCCACCCGGACGACTACCCAATCTTTCTTCCAGTCATCCCACTTCCCGGAAAGGAATGACCGGAGGTACTTGAATGGGCACTTCTTGCGCTTCACGAAGTAGTAGAAGCCAAGATACTCATCGCTTCGGCCGGTGGTTTGGACGGTGAAGAAGGTTCGGAAGAGATCGATGCAGGGAGGGATGCCCACCCACATCTCGCAGAAGTGGACAAAGATGGACACAAGGAGAATGGAGTGAGGGCCAAGGTGGTACAGCTGCAGACCATAGAAGTCCAGCAGCATCAAGAAGAAAGAAGAAAACGGTGGGATCAGCCCCACCATGGCGTACGAGGAAAAGTACACCATCTCGCCAGAGTGCTCCTTTTCAAAGGGGAGCTCTCCGCCGGCGCGGACCGAGCGGTTGAAGAAGTCCGAAGACCACCCCATGAGGGCCCGGACCTTCTTCAGATCGCTGTCCGTCTTCAAGCGACTCTCACGCAGACCCAACTCCATCGCAGCACAGCTAGGCAAGAGAAGAGGAGCAAAGTACAAGTCGGGAGTTTGAGCGCAAGAACAGATGGGAAGCGTAAAGAACTCCCGATGGTGCGCTTTCCTTCTTAAGTAAGCCCTCGCAACGCTTGGATGGAAACTGCAGGAGAGTCAAGGATACTACTCAAGAATTCAACCCTGCCGATGACAAGAGGGTCCGGGACCACCCTGACGATCAAGTCGAGGCTCTTACCCAGGCGAACAGTTGTCATCACGAGGCGGGAAACCCAAAGGCGGCGAACTGACAAGGCGCGCGGAACCGATACGGTTTTCGTATCGGGAACTGGCGACCTTCAATTGCGAGAGATCCGCACGTCAAAGATCTTATCTGCCGCCTGAGGTGCGCCACGCGTCGGGATTTAACCGTAAAGCCCCGCCAACGGCACCTCCGAAGACCCTTGAAGACCGAGTTCAAGAGTCGCGAGTATGGACCCACCTCCGACGGAATGACTTCACCCCGGTGGCTTTCCCCGGAGGTAGGTCCAGGGGGCCACTGTCGGTACCCTAAAAACCATACACCCCCTGAGGTTACAAAGATCTCAAGGGAAGGACGTCTACTCAAATTGAAGACCCTCGGAGGCCCACTTGTCAGACATAACCGGACCTGCTTCTCCAACATGGTTAACCCCTAGGTTGCCACGTGTACTGCCAGACCGGAGCTACTACCCACAAGGGTGAAGCTCCGGGCTAGGTACCGAAACGGCACCTCCGGACTTAACCCCAGACCGAGAGAAGCTCCGGACCTGACACGTGCCAGGCCACCCCGGAGCTTCCCGCTTCCCACAAGCAAGCTCCGGAGCTGCCACGTGTCCAAACGTCGGAGCTGGCCGCCTCAAACCTCCGGAAGACGTTGTAACGAATTCGGATCGTCCAAGGATAGCCGCGGACTTCAAGACTCAATTAATTTTCATTAATTCCATGTTAATGACACTTAATTGGATAATCTTAACACCTGTAACGGCGCTGTCGGGGCCCGTTACAGGGTTATTAACAACAATTAATCGTGTATCAATACTAGTAACCGCCGGGGCCACATGTCGGGCCAGGCTAACTTGTAACGGTTTGTCCTTGTACTATAAAAGGACAGACCGACGATACACGAGAGGCTCTCTGGAAACGCTCTCAGGCACACACGCATTGACGTGAGCTTTTCTACATAAGCTAATACAACACACACACACCCGTGGAGTAGGGTATTACGCTCAGGCGGCCCGAACCACGTAAACCACTGTGTCTCTCGTGTCAAACCGTGATTCACCTTCTTGAGTCTCCGCGCGCCCACACCGAACTACAAACTCCTTCAACACTTTAGTAGTGTCAGGAGATCTGCCGACTCCAACAGTCGACAGAAGGTAATTGGGTTAGGTAAGATTGCTATTTCAAATGATTTATCTATTTCCAATGTATTGTATGTTAAGTCACTTAGTTTTAATTTACTCTCCATTGCACAATTATGTGATTTTGGACTAACATGCACCTTTAGCAAAAATGATGTTGTTGTGACTAGTGAAACAAGCCAAGAACTAATCTTCAAAGGATTTCGGCATGGACATCTCTACCTAGTAGACTTCACCAACAAGGATGCTAGATTGACCACTTGTCTTTTCACTAAGACGAGTTTGGGTTGGACATGGCATCGACGCATAGCGCACATTGGAATGAGCAAGCTCAAGAAGTCATTCAAGCTTGGGATGATGACCGGTGTGAAGGATGTCACATTTGAGAAGAACAAGCTTTGTAGCGCTTGTAAAGCCGGGAAGCAAGTTGCTTCACACCACCCGATGAAGACAATGGTGTCAACCTCCAAGCCACTTGAGCTACTCCACATGGACCTCTTCGGACCGTCCACATATCAAAGTCTTGGCGGTAATCTCTATTGTCTGGTTATAGTTGATGACTACTTTTGCTATGCTTGGACTTTGTTTCTAGGTGACAAGAGTGAAACTCCGGAAGTGTTCAAGACCTTCGCTAACCGTGCCCAAAGGGAATTTCAACTTCCCATCATCAAGGTCTGGAGTGACAACGGCACCGAATTCAAGAACTACAACATTGGGGAGTGGTGTGATCATGAAGGTGTGAAGCATGAGTTTTCGTCCACGTACACTCCTCAACAAAATGTTGTCGTTGAAAGGAAGAACAAGACTCTCATCACTCTTGCACGAGCAATGCTTGATGACTATGGCACGTCCGAGAAGTTTTGGGCCAAAGCAATCAACACGGCGTGCCATGCCGCAAATAGGGTCTACCTACATCGACTACTTCAAAAGACCCCTTACGAACTTCTCATTGGGAGAAAGCCCAACATCTCATATTTTCGAGTCTTCGGGTGGAAGTGCTACATCTATCACAAGAAAAGGCTCGGTAAGTTTGAAAGAAGATGTGATGTTTGTATATTTCTTGGTTATGCATCAAACTCAAAACCATATCGAGTATTCAACCAAACCTCCGGTTTAGTTGAGGAAAGTTGTGATGTTGAGTTTGATGAAACAAATGGCTCCCAAGAGGAGAGTTTTGGTCATGATGAAATATATGATGAGCCTCTACGAGAAGCTATGAAGAACATGACCATTAAAGACATCAAGCCTAAAGTTGAGGAGAGCCATGATCAAGGGGGAGCTTCAAGTTCCAACATCGACACATCTATGGCGCCTCAAGTTGACGAAGAAGAGAAGGATGATCCATTGCCGACTCAAGATTCACAAGCCACACGACATCAAGAAGAAGAAGAAGAAGTCCATGATCAAGTCCAACCACAAGAAGAGCAACACGCATCACCACCGCCAAGTGCTTCACAACCACTTATGAGGCATGGACGCATCTCCAAGGCGCATCCGATGGACCAAATTATGGGAAGTACGACAAGGGGAGTAAGTACACGTTCTCGCCATTTCGCTTCATTTTGTGAGCACTACTCGTTTGTTTCATGTGTAGAACCCACTCACATTGAGGAAGCACTCCAAGATCCAAACTGGGTGATGGCCATGCAAGAAGAACTCAAAAACTTCATCTGCAATGAAGTTTGGGTGTTGGAGGAGCGACCAAAGGACAAGAACGTCATCGGAACAAAGTGGGTGTACCGCAACAAACAAGATGAGAACGGCGTTGTGGTCCGCAACAAGGCAAGACTTGTGGCAAAGGGGTTCTCGCAAGTTGAAGGACTAGACTTTGGGGAGACATTTGCTCCGGTCACCCGGCTAGAAGCCATTCGTATACTCCTTGCCTTTGCATCACATCATAACATAAAGCTTTATAAAATGGATGTGAAAAGTGTCTTTCTTAATGGTTATATTAACGAGCTAGTCTATGTTGAACAACCTCCTGGGTTTGAAGATCCGAGGAATCCTAATCATGTGTTTAGGTTGCACAAGGCGCTCTACGGGCTCAAGCAAGCACCTAGGGCGTGGTATGAACGACTACGAGATTTCTTGATCATGCAAGGATTCAAGATCGGGAGGGTGGACACTACACTCTTCACCAAAGACATCGATGGAGAATTATTTATTTGTCAAATCTACGTTGATGATATTATTTTTGATTCAACTAACGAAGCTCTTAGCCATGAGTTTGGCAAAATAATGTCTAGGGAATTCGAGATGTCGATGATTGGAGAGCTCAATTTCTTCCTTGGATTTCAAATCAAGCAACTTCAAGAGGGGACCTTCGTCTATCAAGAGAAGTATACCAAGGACCTCTTGAAGAAATTTGAGATGGGAGATTGTAGCTCAAGATGCACTCCAATGGCAACAAATTGTCATCTCGACGCGAATAAGGACGGTAAACCTATTGATCAATCTAACTACTGTTCTATGAATTGTTCATTGCTTTATCTTACCGCATCTAGGCCCGATATCATGTTTAGTGTATGCTTGTGTGCTCGCTTTCAAGCGGCACTTAAAGAATCGCATCGGAAGGCGGTCTTTAGGATACTTCGGTATCTTAAGCATACCCCTAGTGTGAGCTTGTGGTACCCTAAAGGTGCAAAATTCCATCTCTTGGGTTATTCGGATTCGGAATTTGCCAGATGTCGTGTGGATCGCAAGAGTACCTTCGGTGGGTGCCACTTGCTGGGGCATTCCCTAGTATCTTGGTCTAGCAAGAACCAAAATTCCGTTGCTTTGTCCACGGCAGAATCGGAATACATAGCGGCCGATGCATGTTGTGCCCAAATTCTTTATATGAAGCAAACTCTTTTGGACTTTGGTATTAAACTTGGTTGTGTGTCTCTCCTTTGTGACAATGAAAGTGCGGTTAAGATTGCTAAAAACCCCGTTCAACACTCCCGCACTAAGCACATTGATATTCGCCATCATTTCTTGAGGGACCATGAAGCTAAGGGAGACATTTCTTTGCGAGGTGTTAGGTCCGAAGAACAATTGGCGGATATCTTCACTAAACCACTTGATGAGAAAACTTTTTCTAGACTAAGAAGTGAATTAAATGTGCTAGATGCATCAAACGTCATGTAAGTTGCCATGGTCATGTAAGAACGCATCACATATAGGTCTTGTCTAACTTTCAAAGGATAGGGGCGAGCAAGGGTTAGCTTGGGATGGAGGTTCTTTTGGGTTTCCCCAAGGCTTGGAGAGTGCCTCTCCCTGAAGAAGCCTTTGAAAGATTCAAATTTGGCAAGATAGATTTATTTTATGTCTTGCATGATGCCTGCCATATAGACCTGCACTCACATTTAATTTCTTGCATTATAAATTGGTTGGCATTACATACGGTAGATTGTCACAAAGGGGAACCCACTTAATGAGAAAGAGACTTGTTTGAAATGTAATATCTCAACTCATATGATGTGGAAAGAACAAAATGTTAGGTGTGTTAATGCCTAAAGGAACATGCTTTAAAGAGATATAAGTCTTCATCCTCTAGCTCACAAAGCATGGGCCTTACATTTTATTTGGATTTATTCCTTATTTTCTTCAGTGTTCTATTTGCTTTAGGGCTTAGCCAAGTTATTGGCAATTAGTATCTTTGAGGGGTAAGGGGTTGCCCAAAAAGTCCTAAGACATGTGTTTCTTCGTGTTTGTTTGTTTGAATCAAAGGACATATACGGGATGTTGCTGTTTTGTAGTCATCGGATTATCCGATGCATAGGCCAGAAGCTCATCGGATCAGTTTGTGTTCAAATGCCAAGGGTCAATTCAGTCAGTAAGACAAATCAACTGACGAGTTCATTCTGAGAAACAACGGTGCATCCGATGTTCACATTTCTGGAGTTGTGTTAAATTCCACCGATGCAAATCCTTTCCACGTCGGACCATCCGGTGGCAATGGTGCCTCTGAAATACCCTTACTATACCATTCGACCGATGCTCCTATCATCTAACGTCGGTTTATCCGGTGTTAAAATTTGAGCTAGGGTTCGGGCCCCACCTATTTAGCGCCTCTTCGCCTTCGTCTTTCTCTCTCCCCGACTCTCTCACCGCCACCGACGCCCTCACCTCCGCCGCCGCCGCTAACTCGCCCTGTCGCCACCCTCCGGCCGCCGCCGCCCTCTGAGCCACCGCCGCCGCCGCCTCTGGCCGCCGCCGCCACTCACCCTATGCCCCACGCAGCACCACTCCACGCCGCACCGCCGCCTCACGCCCGACCGTCGTCCTCTCCATAGCGCCGCCGCCGCCTCCCACGCACCACCGCCACCGCCCCAAGCACAGCCACCGCCTCCCTCTACGCCGCCGTGGTGCTTCCCCCTTTCGGTCGCTGTAGCTTCACCACTAGGGTTCTCGGCCTCGACGACCTTTGCGTCGCCATCCCCGAGCTCGCTTGTCCTGCGTGCTCATCCTCGTCGTCGTCATGGGCCGTGATAATAAGGGAAAGGGCAAGGCTATCGAGGAGCCGGCCGCCAAAAAGCAGAAGTTGTCGAAGGAGGCAAAGGAAGCCCTAATGGCCGCTCGTGCCGCCGAGGAGCGAGAGCATGGCCGAGGAGGATTGTTGAGGATCCGCGAGGCCCGTCAGAGGCAGCCTCCCATGCCAGAGGAGTCCGAGGAAGAAGAGGATCCCGAAGTGCCGCTTGTTCGCCAGTGCTCAGCCAGGACCCGCGGGGGTCACCCAGCTGCAGCCCCGAGACCGAGACCGTTAGCTGCTGACCTTCGATAGGACAGGGCAGCCCAGAGAGCCGTCTATGAGATGGACACCAATGTCCGTGTCACTGAGGGTGTCCGCCTCACCGATTACCGGAAGTTGAAGGCCAAGCAGCTCAGAAAGCTTAGGTGGAGCATTTTACTTGAGGAGTGGTTCCCACATCCCAGAGAGTCACTCGTGGACAGCCGCTTTTGGACCTTGACACAGGCGTCACTGTACGAGACTTACAGACGTCGGGGCCATAAGCTCTTCCAGCATAATTTCCTGGATTGGGATCAACTTGCACTAGCCGCCGAGACGGAGATACGCCCTTACTTTGAGAAGTATAGAGGGCTTGTGGAGATGATGTCCTACGAGAGGAGTGCCTACGTGGAGGATTGGGTCCGAGTATTCTATGCCACACTCTACGTCTCTGAGGGCCGTAGATCCATTGATTTCATGTTCATGGGCCAGCATCATCCCTTGACAAGGCAGACTTTGGGACAGCTGCTAGGAGTGGACCTCCATGACACTTGCCTGCACGAGAGGGTGTATGGACAGGCTGACCCACCGAGGAGGCCGCTCACTGGAGGAGTGGCACCACCACTTGAGGAGATACGTTCACTGTTTGCTCAGCCTTTCTCTCCAGACCAGCCGAGGGTACCGACACTACTCACTCCAGCTGCGCGCACTGTGCACCTTGCCTTGCGCCGCACACTTCTGCCGAGGTCCGGATACCTTGAGGGGTTCACCAGCCTGCAGCAGACTCTCCTGTTCTACATCATGAATGGGATGGAGTTCGACATTGTGGACATCCTCATATGTGAGATGGAGGACGTAATCATTGATGGAGTTGGGATGATGAGGCAACTCGTATTTGGTCACTGGATCAGTTACTTGCTCTACATGGTAGCTCCAGAGGGGTCCGCCGTGTGTGACAGTCTCACCGACGAGAGCGTCACACGGTTCAGTCACTACCGTGCTCCAGCTCCTGGAGACCACCGCCTTGGCCGTCCTGTTGAGCGTCAGGTATGTGCTCGTCTATCCGAGGAAGACTGGTCAGACCTGGAGAAGGAAGACGAGAGACTAGCACAGGTAGAGGCTTAGGATGAGGACCTTTAGCATATTTGGTCCGAGAGTGACACCAACGACAGTGTCGAGGAGTACTTCTCGCCTCCTCCCTCACCCAGGCAGCACGACGCGAAGGCTGGAGGCTCGACTGTGCCACCTCCTACTCCACCTCCCGTGTCAGAGACACAGGTCTCTCAACCATCTGAGCTTACCTGCCTTCTTCAGTAGATGGTTGAGCAGCAGCGCCTGGACCGGCTTGCAGCTGAGCAGGCCCGAGGTGAGCAGGCTGCGCGTCTCTTGGAGGTCCAGCAGCAGTAGCAGGAGATGCAGCGACAGATCGCCCGCGAGAGGCGAGAGGACACCGACAGGCTGACTGGGCTGATTGATCAGATGCACCAGCGCTCTCTTGACCAGCAGCAGCAGACGCAGCAGGCGATGATGGGCATTCTGGGGTTGATCACCAACCTCTACATGCAGACCGGTATTGCCCTGCCGTCGCAGCTTCCAAGCCTTGCTCCAGGCCCACCTGTTCTGGCTCCAGCTTCAGCACCAGTGACGGCCACGCCGATCCCGACGATCAGCATGTCCCCACTGCTTGCTCCAGGTGCTCCTATCCACTCTCCCTTGCCGGCTACGATGCTTTTCCAGCAGACGCCGGCGTCCGTTGTCAGTGCCCCGTTGCCAGTAGCTCAAACTCAGCAGGCACCAACAGCGATTCCTACAGCTCTTGCCACCTCTACTCCAGCGTCGGCAGCAGCAGGCAGCAGCTCCGACGACAGCACCCCCGACGGTGACCAGTTCATCATCACTCCGAGCGCTTAGGATCCTTAGGCACTCGGCTTCCTTTTTGGTGTCTTGATGCCAAAGGGGGAGAAGAGTCAGGGGGAGTCTAGCTTAGCCTCAGAGGGAGTCCTAGGTGTAGGGGGAGTCTACCTTTTTGGAGTTTTTGGAGTCCTTTTGTAATTTGATGATTTGCTACTTCTTTGCTTTTCATTGAGTATTCTTGTGACTCTTAATTCTCACATATGTTATTGATCGTTAAGCTTTCAAGTTATTATTCTCCTTTGAGTCTTCAAGTTTAATGTGCCATATCTTGTACTCATTGCATATCTTCTTGAGTATCGTATTGTCAAATTCATTTCTATTATGCTTTACTTGTTGTGTTGTCATCAATCACCAAAAAGGGGGAGATTGAAAGCATCTAGGCCCCATGAGGTATGGTTTCGGTGATTAATGACAACCATTGGATTTTACTAATAAATTTGTGGATGCAAGGTCTCCCATATCACTCATCACACTCAAATGAAATCTATATGAATATCATCTACTGCTCATTGGATATAATTGGAGACCCCTAAACAATCATTCTATCAGATCAATCAATGTTTATGAAGATTAGAAGTAAAAGCTCATATGTCAAAATTATTCAACCAAACTTGACAGCACTCAATGCTTGATAATCATCAGAAGAATATTTCCAACCAATGCCTAAGAGGTCAATCGAGCAAATTCCAAAAGAATCACTTAGAACAACTCAAAGCAAACAAAATCAACTCACCGGATCAACCGATGTTTCCAGAAAATAACACATCGGTCGAGTTGGTTCAGCAGAAGAAGAAGACATCGGAACTAAGTACTCACCGAATCATCCGATGATGAAAGGCATGTTACATCGGTCCATCAATACAGTAAGCAATCTCCCTGGACCAAGTGTAACACCGGACCATCCGATGTACAACCATGAACACATCGGTCGATCACTCCAGTAAGCATCAATTCTAAACCAATTCTGGATGAAGTGCCACCAGATCATCCGATGAGAAGGCAAGGGTAACATCGGTCTTACAACGGTCATATCTGACACAGTGACATCAACTAATTTGTATTTGAACGATGATAACTGAAGGGGGAGCATCGGATCATTCGGTGTTCTCAGAACAGTGATGTCAGCCTACTTTTCCAACGACTATTTCGTGGAGGCTGGCTATTTATACCCCTTCAACTAGTCTATTCGACAAGTCTTGACAACCAGAGCTACTCTACACATTCTCAAGCATTCAAGACGTTGAGCTAACACTTCTATATCATCTACACTACTTACACACCAAGAGATAGGCTAGAACTTGCTAGAGATAGTGCTTGTGTGCTTCCATTCTTGGTGATTGGAATCTCTAGTGTAGTGAGAGCTGTAAGGGAGTGTCCCTTGGTGATTGTACTAGAGAGAGCCTTTAGGAGCTTGCCAAGACGGTTGTGGAAGCCCGTAGGATCCAACTTGTACAAGGCTTGAGCTCCACCTTGTCGAGGTTGGCGAACGGAGAAGTATAGTGAAGATCCCTGGTCTCGGTGACTTGGGAGTGGCTATACCCTTTGGTGGGTGCCACAATGTGGATGTAGGAAGATCTTGACGATCTTGCCGAACCACGAGATAAATCTCTGTGTCTTCGTGTCTCCTCGAGAGTTTGTGCTTTATTCCTCTCCCCTTACACTTATGCATTTCATATACCGCAAAGTTACTATTCACTTGAATGCATAGGTTGTTTGCATAGGGAATTGGGCTTTTAGTAATTAAGTTTTATTGCTTTAATTTTTAAAAAGAAGCCCAATTCACCCCCCCCCCTCTTGGGCATTCGATCCTTACACATATGACATCATTGGTTACACATTTTGCACTAAAGAAAAAGACGGTAAGAGTGTTGCACAAAATAGTGGTGTTCGTATTGAGGCTTATGATTCACAAGGGCAAAAGACCACATACTTCGGGTTCATAGAGGAAATATGGGAACTCGATTATGGCGAAAGAATGGTAATGCCCGTATTTAAGTGCCAACGGGTCAAACATCCCGATGGTGTGAAAGTGGACAATTACGGGCTGACACTGGTAGACTTGAATAAAGTGGGTTATAAATAGGACCTGTGGGTTCTCGCCGATAGTGTTGCACACATTTTTTATGTTCAAGATCCAGAAACTGGAAGATGCACGTAGTTGTTTCTGGAAAGCAAAATATTGTTGGGGTTGAGAATGTGAGAGATAATGAAGAGGAATATAATCAGTATGAAGATATGTATCTTTTCACCGAACCAGAAAACATCAAGCGCGTAGAGAGAAGCATTAAAAAGAATTTGAAACCCTATATGCGAGAAGATGTCAATACTGAAAAAAATGTATATAGCAATGCGAGATGATATGTATTGTATATATGCTTCCATTCTTGGTGATTGGAATCTCTAGTGTAGTGAGAGCTGTAAGGGAGTGTCCCTTGGTGATTGTACTAGAGAGAGCCTTCCGGAGCTTGCCAAGACGGTTGTGGAAGCCCGAAGGATCCAACTTGTACAAGGCTTGAGCTCCACCTTGTCGAGGTTGGCGAACGGAGAAGTATAGTGAAGATCCCTGGTCTCGGTGACTTGGGAGTGGCTATACCCTTTGGTGGGTGCCACAATGTGGATGTAGGAAGATCTTGACGATCTTGTCGAACCACGGGATAAATCTCTGTGTCTTCGTGTCTTCTCGAGAGTTTGCGCTTTATTCCTCTCCCCTTACACTTATGCATTTCATATACCGCAAAGTTACTATTCACTTGAATGCATAGGTTGTTTGCATAGGGAATTGGGCTTTTAGTAATTAAGTTTTATTGCTTTAGTTTTTAAAAAGAAGCCCAATTCACCCCCCCTCTTGGGCATTCGATCCTTACACATATGACATCATTGGTTACACATTTTACACTAAAGAAAAAGACGGTAAGAGTGTTGCACAAAATAGTGGTGTTCGTATTGAGGCTTATAATTCACAAGGGCAAAAGACCACATACTTCGGATTCATAGAGGAAATATGGGAACTCAATTATGGCGAAAGAATGGTAATGCCCGTATTTAAGTGCCAACGGGTCAAACATCCCGATGGTGTGAAAGTGGACAATTACGGGCTGACACTAGTAGACTTGAATAAAGTGGGTTATAAATAGGACCTGTGGGTTCTCGCCGATAGTGTTGCACACGTTTTTTATGTTCAAGATCCAGAAACTGGAAGATGCACGTAGTTGTTTCTGGAAAGCAAAATATTGTTGGGGTTGAGAATGTGAGAGATAATGAAGAGTAATATAATCAGTATGAAGAGATGTATCTTTTCACCGAACCAGAAAACATCAAGCGCGTAGAGAGAAGCATTAAAAAGAATTTGAAACCCTATATGCGAGAAGATGTCAATGCTGAAAAAAATGTATATAGCAATGCGAGATGATATATATTGTATATATTTGTATCTTCTGCAATCAACTTAGAACAATGCTCTATTTCAGCTTTAGATAGCATGTTTCGAACATTATTAAATTCAGCTTCTATTTCGAACATTATTAAATTCAGTATGTGTATATAAATGTCTTCTGACCTATGATGATCAGGCTTGCCTTCCAATAGCTCGGTTCCAAACAACATCTAGAAGCACAACTCTTGAAGCTCCTGTCAAGCTAATCCCTTCACAGCAAGCTCTTGTAGATGCAAGTAACACCCCGAGACTCATCATTTGGATTGTTAAAAGCTTCAATTGAAGTCTGACGATACTTCCCGTCCATTTGAGGGCTTGTTTGGATAGGAGTGGATCCACTTCAATATAAGTGGTTTGAGGTGAATTGAGGAGAAAATTAGTTCATTCTTCACTTCAATCCACTTCAATCCAATTAGATTGAGTACACCCAAACAAACCCTGAAAGATTTCTTTCTCTTCTCTCCATTTTAAAAACTTTCGAAGATTCTACTTTATCAGTTCTAATGGTTGAATATATTGACTACAAATCAGTACCATCTCTCTTAGTGCTTCACACAAGCGACAAAGCGGACAACTTCAATCACAAATCTTGTTTTTACCATTTTCATAGGAATTTGACCTTAATCTTTCAAGCATAGATTTATCAATAATTGAAGCTTCCTCATCAGACATATTAATGGCAGTTATAAAGTAAGGGTGTGTTGAAGCTAACGAAATCTCAATGTGATTGAAGACAAAGAGATGATGCATATGATTGACAATGTCCAGGTTAGACAGCATGAAGCTATGATGGCAGCCTTCAACAACATGAAAAGTGATGCCAAGGTTATGCTTGCATCAACCAAGACATGTTGTGAGAGTATAACACTTGTTGGGGCAAGCATAACCTTGGCCCAGCAAGTGTTATACCCTCACAACATGCCTTGGTTGATGCAAGCATAACCTTGGCATCACTTTTCATGTTGTTGAAAGTTGCCATCATAGCTTTACGCTGTTTAACCTGGACATTGCCACTCATATGCAGGATCTTTTTATCTTCTATCCGATTCGGATTTCGTTAGCTTTGTCCTTCACTTATAACTGTCATTAACATGTGTGATAAGGGAGCTTCACTTATTTGACAAATCTATGCTTAAAAGATTAAGGTTAAATCCCTATGAAAGTGTAAAAACAAGATTTGTGATTGAAGTTGTTCGCTTACTCGCTTGTGTGAAGCACTAAGAAAGTAGGTACTGATTTCTAGTCAATATATTTAGGCATTAAAACTGATAAAGGAGCATCTTACTAAGTTTTCAAATGGACAGGAGGGAAAGAAATCGTTCAAATGGATGGGAAATCCTTCCAAAGATCGTCAAGCTTCAAATTGATGCTTTAAACAATCTAAATGATGAGCCACATGTGTTACTTGCATCTACAAGAGCTTGATGTGCAGGTATTAGCTTGTCAGGAGCTTAGCAGCATCACAGACGGTTCTTAAACAACAACCGCTCGTGGAAATCATGTATTTTCTCAGGCGTTGGTTAATTAAGAACCGCCTGTG
Organism: Tuctoria greenei; assembly: GCA_036927565.1. Taxonomy (NCBI): domain Eukaryota; kingdom Viridiplantae; phylum Streptophyta; class Magnoliopsida; order Poales; family Poaceae; genus Tuctoria; species Tuctoria greenei. Next base: position 8,413,773 of record JAYESD010000005.1, read on the forward strand.
ATGTTAGCTACATCACAGGCGGTTCTTAATTAATAATCGCCTGAGAAAATACATGATTTCCACGGGCAGTTGATTTTTAAGAACTGCCTGTGATGTTCTGTCATCAAAGCCGGTTATTGTATTATTCGCTATCACAATCGCATTTTTTTACGGATCGCCTGTGTTTGAAAAATCCAGACGCCTATGAAAATGCTTTTTATAGTAATGATGCATGGTCATATACTCTCCAACATAAAAGTGATGTCCACATGTCAGTTTTTATGTTAGTTTGACAGGTTTCTTAAAACAATGTGACAAAAAAAATGACCGAGGATCTGTGATATAAGAACCATAAATTTTGGTGTTTTTTAATTTATTCTATTTAATCTTCTAGAAGATATGAATATGTAGACGGCGAGTGTTCTCAAGTGAGAAAAATAGACTATCTTTAATTTACTTTATTCAATCATTATCTCTCACATACGATGTTACAATGTAAGGATGACATCCCTGTCACACATCAGATTCTGAGAATTTCGATGATCCCTTAGACAAGATTTCAAGACACGTGTTTTATTATGCTGTAACGTAAGCAAATTTGTATGCATATGAACATATACTACAACTGTACATAGTTGAGAGAAATAAAAAAAATGAGAAAAATATAGACATTGTTAGTTTTTTTGTGGTGGTACGCCACTATTTCTATTAAAAATAGGCAATCAGTTTAGCGTGACTATTTTGCCAACTGAGTCAACTGCTAGTCTAACGTGGACTTGTCTTCTTATGTGGCATTACTCTTAAGTCACGTCAATTTGACGTGAAAAATGGTCTAATGCATAAGTATTATATTTGTGTGTGCCATTATCATAATATTACTTTTTGTGACTACAATATTATAGAAGTCTTGTGGGTACTCCGACATTTAACTGGTTTGCAAGTTGACTTCGAAAGAAATTTCTAGGGTTGCATTATCAACTCCTCCTAAGCAACTTTACATTAGAGGCGTTCGAAAGATATTGAGTAGGCGGTAGCTGAATGGGGATTTTTTTCTATGATTACTGAAGAGAAAAGGTAAATCTCTTGGGACCGAATTTAAAAACGGAAATCCTTCCCATCGGGTGTCTGAAATCTTGCCTCTTTTCAGGCGATATTGTGGACCATCGAATTAGCTTTAGTATTCGTGCCAACTCAGTTAAGTCTCCCCAACCCTACTCGACTCCATCCCGATACCCATTCGAGCGAGAGCGGCAACGGCGCAGGCGGAGATGCGACGACGACTGCGGACGGCGGCGGACCGGCGACGGCGGCGACGGGAGTGGCGCAGACGTCGGAGCCTGCAATGGAGCTCGCGGCGGTGGATCCCGTGTCGGTGCTGGGCGACGTGCTCGGCGGCGGCAGTCGCCGTCGTCGGAGAAGATGAAGAAGGTAAGATTTGTTTATTTTTTTATTAATATGTAGTTGTAATCCCACGTCACACTCCATTTTACATACAGTAAAACAGGGCAAACCTGCATGTATGTCAGGATCAGTTTGATCATACACGTATGAAAAAATATGGTAAACAGTTCTATATTTTAGGATCTAGGAGCACGTGAAAAGCTACCAGAGGGGGGGTGAATGGTAGATTTAAAAATCTTACGCAGCGGAAACAATTAAACCCCAAAACCTTTCGGCAAAAAAACGATCTGTTAAAAAAATCGTGTGTGAAACTAATATAAATGTGTTTCACCGTGACAAAAGTGATATATATCAGAGAGAATCAAGTCATGAAGACAACACAAAAATAATCACTCAAATCCGACAAGAAAAACTCAAGTTATGATCGAAAGATCAAACAATGGTCAATCTGTCCTACCCGAGAAAAAAACAGTTCTGGAACACTGCAAAGAAACTCGTGTAGATCATAGACCACAAATCCAATGACCGTGAAATTTTGATATATGATAGATAATCAAGTTGCGAAGTCAACCCAAAAAGAATCACGTCAATTGGATCTGTAAAACTCGAGTTATGATAAAACCACCGACGAAAGGTAGTGCTGTCCAGAAACTCGACGAGTAAAACTTGTCTGGAACAAGTCGGACGAACAAGACACAAAAGTTCCTTCAAACTACAAATTTTATTCAATAGAACACAAGAGGAACAGTCCCAAAGTCGTGAACCATGAGCTCTGGGCTCCCTTGCTTATATAACCAGCCCTTAGGCCAACCCAACATCAACTAGGACTCCAATCCTACTCAGATTATGAATCGTAACTTTCCATAACTGCTCAAGATTCTTCTATACGCAGATAGAAGCAATCTTAAGACTTCCAAACACCTTAGGAACGTATCCCACATTCCTAAACAACTCAAATTCGTGACACACATGAAATCCTATCATAACCAACTCAATCTTTCCATATTTGAGTCAAACCCGACTCAGCCGCATCCTGAGTCCATAACCTAGTCGGTTGGACCTTTCCGACCAACTCTTTACATCCACATCTCTTCATCATGTCTCGGAACCATGTAGCCATGTCCATGCACTCCTTGCATACGTGCAAACATCGTCCAATGACGTCCATGATACCTTCATATGCATTGTTCTTGATTCAATCATGTTGCGCAACCTCCTGATCAGCTCAACCACAATTCCTCCTGAATTTGGTTGTTGGAACCTCATCTCCTCCCTGAGACTAGTCCAATGGATCCCGTCACCAGCCATGTCTTGAACTCAAGCAACACCTGCACATGAATGAACAACCAATCCATACGAGCCCAAATCCTTGACTTGAATCAAATTAGTTCCGAACACAACACCTTACATGAGAGCCTCACATAAGCATGTTGCAATGCATAGCAAAACGATATCAGCCATATCATCCAAAACGCACCAAAAAATTAGTAAAAGAATACTAAGCACACTTTCCAACAATGTAAAGCAATTACGAAACATTGCAAATGAAAAGCAGAAGCATTTCGGTCAAGTTCCAGACCTTGCCAGAGCATCCCGGACCTTGAGCGGAGCTAACAAAAGCTAGTAGAACCTAGCGCCGGAGCTTACCAAAACTAGTACAACCAAGCTCCCGTCGGAGCTTACAAAACTAGCAGGACCTAGCGCTGGAGCTAACCAGAACTAGTCGAAACTAGTAATCCCAAAAGCCGGAGCTAGAAAAATCAACTCGGAGCTTAGCAAAAACATGTCGGAGCTATCAAAAACATGCCGGAGCTATCAAAGACATGCCGGAGCTATCAAAGACATGCCGGAGCTAAAAACAAAACTTCACCGGAGCTGACCAAAGCTAGTCGGACCTAGCATCGAACGTAATCGGAGCTACCCAAAACAAGCCGGACCTACCGTCGGACCTTGCTGTAGCTCAGAGCTAGAGTCGGACCTTGATAAAAATGTGTTTTGGTGATATTCAAAACTTTTATCATCAAAGCCAAGTGTATTCACTACAAGCCAATGTATTCAGCACACATAGGTCTTACAATCTCTCCCTTGATGAATGCATTGGCAACACCATCTAAAATCCGAACATTGGCTTATTCACATAAAAGTTTTGAAGGCAATTTCTTCCCTTTTGTAAATCAAAAGTAAAATGAGAAGAAAATCTCTCCCCCTTTATTATCTCTCCTTATGCACATATTCTCTTTCTCTTCATGCTTATCTCTCCCCCTTTAACAATGTATTCAGCAAGTCATGAGCATATAAACAAATTATCTCTCCCTCCTTAGTTGTTATGAGCATATTATAACATATACATATAAACAAAGCTCATACAAGTCATACTCTCAAGTACCTTACATTATCACATCAATGAAATATATAAAGTAGTGTAAGCCATGCTAGAGATCAAATGTAATTTTCAATTTAAGCAAGTCATGATCTCACAAACTTAACTATCTCAAAACCTGATAGCATGACACTAGTTGCTGCATTTTATTATTTTTCAAAGCATAAATTTATATCATATGATATTTGCAAGAGATTATATGCGCATCTGCCTTATTCTAACCAACCAAGCCAAGCCTATATCATTTGACAATCAGAAGCTTAAGGACATGGTTTTAGTCATACACAACTTCTTCCAAGTTCATATCTAAGTGCAATGACAAGCCATCTCAAAAGAATAAGTATGATGCATGCATATTCTCTTGATCTTTTCTCAATTTATATTTGTTCATAAAAACTCAACATGTGAGTTGATTACTTGATTAATTCTTAATGATTAAAAGCATTTGTGAGCATGCAACAAGTTCAAAATAGCAAGAAAGTTCGACCATGACCAGATTTAGTGTAAGTAATTATTCCAATTACTAGACATGGCAAAAACTACAAAATGTATAACACGAGTAATGTAGTAAGAACTTTCAGCATGTAAAAGGAATCACATAGTCATATATGTATGAAATACTATGCTCATATTATTTTAATTTCAGATTCACACATAGACTTCCCAAGTTTCAAAAACTCCCTCTCAATTTAAGCCATGAGGATGCATAACCCCTATTTCACTACGAATGTAACAAAAACGAGTGAAATCCAAAGGTTTTGTAAAAATGTCAGCCAATTGTTGTTCGGTATCTACATGGTGAAGCATAATGTTTCCTTTTTCAACGTTATCTCTGAGAAAGTGATACCTAATATCAATGTGCTTAGTTCTAGAATGTTGCACGGGGTTTTTGGCAATGCAAATAGCACTAGTGTTATCACAAAATAGTGGAACACTGTCTAGATCAACCCCATAGTCCTTAAGTGTTTGAACAATCCAAAGAGTTTGTGAGCAAGCACTAGCAGCAGCTACATATTCAGATTCGGCTATGGATTGTGCAACTGAATTTTGTTTTCTAGAGGACCAAGCAACAAGAGAATTACCAAGAAAATGACAAGCACCGGAACTACTTTTCCTATTAATCCTACAACCCCCAAAATCAGCATCCGAAAAAGCTTTCAAAGTAACGGTTGAGGAAGAAGGAAGAAAAATGCCAAATTCTTGGGTTCCATGTAAGTACCTGAGAATCCTTTTGATGGCTTGACGATGTGAAACACGTGGGGAAGCTTGAAACCGTGCACAAAGACATACGCTGAATTGTATGTCTGGTCTTGATGCCGTGAGGTACAAAAGTGATCCGATCATGCTTCTATATTCTTTTTGATTCACAGGTTCACCATCTTCATCAAGTTCAAGTGTTGTTGCTGTTCCCATTGGTGTCCGAAGAGGCTTGCTTTTGTCCATGTTGAAGCGCCTTAGGAGGTCTTTGGTATACTTCGTTTGATGCACAAAAGTACCCTCCTTGGTTTGCTCGATTTGCAGCCCCAAAAAGTAAGTGAGTTCACCCATCATACTCATTTCAAATTCGGAAGTCATCATTGCTGAAAACTTGGACACAATATCATGAGAAGCACAACCAAAGATAATATCATCCACATACACTTGAACGAATAATGAGTCATTGTCATGTTTAAGCACAAAAAGAGTTTTATCAACCTTACCCATGGTAAACCCCTTTTCAAGTAAGAATGTTTTTAACCTATCATACCATGCTCTAGGAGCTTGTTTGAGACCGTATAAGGCTTTGGACAGTTTGTAAACATAATTAGGAAAATCTGGATTTTCAAAACCCGGTGGTTGTTTGACATAAACCTCCTCATCTATGTAGCCATTAAGAAAAGCACTTTTAACATCCATTTGATATAGCTTAAAACCTTTAGATGCTGCAAAAGCTAACAAAATTCTTATGGCTTCTAATCTAGCGACGGGAGCAAAAGTTTCATCAAAATCTAGACCTTCAATTTGAGTGAAACCTTGAGCAACCAACCTAGCCTTATTCCTAACCACAACCCCATACTCACTTTGTTTATTTTTAAATACCCATTTAGTTCCAATTAAAGTGTGACCTTGAGGTGGAGGTACAAGTTTCCAAACATTATTTCTTTCAAAATTTTCTAACTCTTCTTGCATGGCAATAATCCAAGATTCATTAGTGAGTGCGTGTGATATATCTTTGGGTTCAAAAGAAGCAACAAAATCAGAATGAGCATGAGAGTTTGGATCGCAAAACCTGGACCGTGTGATTCGTTCGTGCAAGCTTCCAATCATCTGTTGTGGGGGATGATCTTTGTAAAACCGTAAGGGAACAGATGTCTCACAAGATTCTTCTTCATGTTCATCGTAGATTGATGAGCTTGTGACTTGTGGACAATCAGGACCAGCATAGGTGACAGCCGGAGCTTGTTCAATGTCCAGAGCTGGACACGTGTCAACTTCGGAACTACCAGGCAGTATCACCGGCTCTTCTTCATCTTCGAAAATACCCTCCCCCTGAGGATACGGATCTGGTCCTGCAACACCGGAGCTAGTACCTAGGCTAGCTTCATCAAAAGACACTTCACAAGTCTCCACAATTTTGTTAGTGTCAAGTAAAAGCACACGGTAACCTCTAGTATGAGATGGATAACCAAGAAACATGCCATCAATGGATCGAGGTTCAAACTTATCAAGATTACCATGTTTCTTAACAAAAACATTTGCAACCAAAGACCCGAAAGTGTGTAACACTAGGCCTATGTCCAAACCGAAGCTCATATGGTGTTTTACCTAGCTTAGCACGCAAGAAAACACGATTTGAGACATAACAAGCGGTTTCTAACGCATCAGCCCAAAATTTCCTAGGAGTTTGATATTCATCAAGCATAGTCCTAGCCATCTCAACTAAGGTTCTGTTCTTTCTTTCTACAACACCGTTTTGTTGAGGTACATATGGTGAAGAGAATTGATGATCTATTCTATTTTCAGCACAAAAGTGATCAAAAGATTGATTTTTAAATTCAGTTCCATTATCACTTCAAATTGCTTTTAATGATCCTGGGTGATCAATTGATAATCTAAGAAATAAAGTTCTAAAGTGACTAAAAACTTCATTCTTAGACGCCATAAAGTAAACCCAAGAGTATCTAGAATAATCATCAATGATAACAAGAACATACCATTTACCTCCGAAGGATTGAACACGTGAAGGTCCTACGATGTCAAGATGCAAAAGTTGACATGGTTCAGTTGTCATGATCATTGTGAGAGGAGTATGTGAACCTGCAATCATCTTAGCATGTCTACAAGAAGAGCACACAATTTCTTTGTCCCTTTTAAGCTTAGGCAGCCCACGTATGCGATCAAGAGCACTAACACGCGTTAGAGGAAGACATATGCTTAGAGGAAGACATATCAAAATCAGCTTTAAAAACTAGACACCTATGCTTAGAGGAAGACATATCAAAATCAGCTTTAAAAACTCTTCCAAACCGAGACATGTTAAAAATAAGCTCACTATTTGAACCTACAACTTTGCAGCAGTTTTTATTGAAAATAATTTCTAGATTTTCATCTAGCAATTGTGCAACAGAAAGCAAGTTGTATTTCAAATTTTTGACAAGTGTCACATCCTTCAAAGTGTAGTGATCATTTACTCTAACCGAATTCTTAGCAATTATAGGAGTTGAAGAATTATCGGCAAAAGTAACATTCTCTACACGTGACACAAAAGAGAGGGAGGAGAACCAATCTTTGTTACCGGTCATGTGGCGTGAGCAACCTGAATCCACAATCCAAATATTCTCCTTCTTCAAACGTGTAACCTACATAGAAGCACAATACGTCGATGACTCAATACTGGGGTTAGTCATAAGGCATTTAGGAATCCAGTACTGAGTCACGCGATGTACAGCAGGAAAAACACGCGAAAAATGAGACAAAACAGCAGGTTTATGAGTCAAAGTTTGAGATTTTTTATTCTTGACTACTGACCTATAAGGTGTTACTTGTGTAGCACAAAAATCAGTAGCTCCAGAGGCAAAAACAGAAGGTCTCGAGTTAAACTTTGAATGTTTATGACTCAAAACAGCAGGTTGTACATTCGGTTCAATGTGTGCAGCAAATTTTGCATGAAAGTTATGAGATCTAGCAACCATTCTTTCCCTTTTCTGTTGTTTAGCTAGTCTATAACAAAAATCTATGACATGACCATCTCTACCACAAAAGGTACAATGAAATTTAACTTTGTGTTCATGTCTAGATGAGCAAGCAATATTTTTATTTGAAACCGAATGAGGCAGCACTCCTGCAGATTTGAAAACCACTCCTTTTTGTTTAGGAACTGTTTGAATCAAACCACTTCCTAATGACTTTACAATTTTAGGTGGATGTGCCTTAGAATGAGCATGAGAATCAAAACCTAAACCAGTTTTATCATTGCAAGACTTGGAAGAATTCAGCAGTAAGTTTAGGTTCTTATTCCCATTACAAAACCGATCTAATGTCCTATGCATGTCATCAAGTTTATTGGACAGATCAAGGCAATTTTCACATTTTTCCTTTTAGTTTGCAATTTGAACAAAATTTAACTTCATGAGAACGTAAAACATTGTTCAATATAGAAATTTCATTCATAGCATCCTGTAGTTTCTTATCAAGATCATCACAAGTAGAACAATGCAAATCAATTGTAGAACAGCTAGCATCTTTCAAGTTTTTATCATTAAGTGCAGCATGCTCTTTGTTCTTTTTAATTTCTAACTCAAGTTTATCAAGTGTGGAGGTGTGCGCACTTCTTAATGAGGACAATTGTTCATATATTAAATCACATGAGGAACATGCATCATCACTAGGAATCAAAGTTTTTAAATGGTTGATTTCAGATTCTAGTGATTCAATTTTAGCAGCACTATCCCTAAGTTTTTTGTCCTTTTTCTTAACAATAATAGTGGCACGAGAAATAGCATCACACATTTCTTCGCAAGTAGGACATACCTCTTCATTGTCGCTGTTGTGTTCTGCCTCCTCCATACTTGATCTTGACTTGCCCGCCATAAAGCACAAGTTTGCCAAATCATCTTCATCTTCATCACTTCCAATGTCCACATCACTTGAACTGAACTCTTGAAGCGCGGTGATGAAACTGCTGATCATCTTGCGTCCTATAGTACCTTTCTTCTTCTTGTTGGAATTTCCAGAGGAGGTCTGGACCTTGCTTTGTTTTTCTTCCCGGGTGGTCGGACCTGAAAGGTTAGGGCATTCTGTACGAAAGTGTCCTATTTTACCACATTCAAAACAGCGTTGAGGTCCGGAGCTTCCTCTCCTTCTAGTTCTCACATTTTGCAATGCTTTTGAGAATCTAGTAGAGATGAGTGCCAACTCCTCTTCTGGAAATTCTTCGATCTGCTCCAGGGTTAGTGAGGACAACAAAGCAAGAGTATTGCAAGATGATGATTGGTTGGAGCTAGACATATCACGTTGTGAAACAAATGCAATAGACTTATTGGGGTTCTTACGTGAGATTATGTCAATTTCATGAGTTTTTAACTTGGAATATAGCACATCTAAAGTAAGTGAACTCATGACAGTAGATTCACGAATAGATGTGACTTTCATCTCCCAAATTGACATATCTAATGCACTTAGCAATTGCCTAGTATTTTCAGCATCTGAAAAATTAACATTGACACTACGCAAGTTGCTGAGAATTTTATTAAAGCGCGCAAAAAGGTCATCAATAGACTCACCGGGTTGCATCTCAAAGCGCATGTATTCTTTCTTGAACATGTCTTACCTTACCTCTTTGATTGTGTTGGATCCTTCGTGGTAGTCACAAAGTGCTTTCCACACATCGTATGCAGATCGGAGGTGTGCAACACGGTCGAAGTCGCTTTGTGTTAATCCTTGTATGACAAGTTTCGAGCCTTGTTGTTGTTGTTGACATCTCTCAGATTTGTAGTTGTAACTTGATCGTTTGATGGCACTTCATAAGGCTTGTATACCTTCTCCCATATTGCAAAGCCTTGTGCCTGGACGAAAGCCTCTATGCGTGCCTTCCAAACCTGAAAATCAATACCAGCGAACACACAAGGTTTGGCAGAGAACTTTTCCATGATGATTAGACAAAAACACGTGCAAATCACAAAGATTAGAGCACCGTGGCTCTGATACCAATTGTAGGATCGAGGAGCACGTGAAAAGCTACCAGAGGGGGGGTGAATGGTAGATTTAAAAATCTTACGCAGCGGAAACAATTAAACCCCAAACCCTTTCGGCAGAAAAACGATCTGTTAAAAAAATCATGTGTGAAACTAATCTAAACGTGTTTCACCGTGACTAAAGTGATATATATCAGAGAGAATCAAGTCACGAAGACAACACAAAAATAATCACTCAAATCCGATAAGAAAAACTCAAGTTATGTGAAAGTGCATCTAGGACTCCCTTGTGGGTTTTGGATGATTTATGACAAGCAATTGGGATCCTAATCCTTTTGTTGAGATGAATGTAGGAAAATGATGAAAAATGAGCAAAGTGCCAAAAAGAGGGAAATTGAGAAGGAAAATGAATTTGAGCTCAAGGAGAAGAAATTAGTAGTTTAGTATGTATGGAGTGTGTTAAGGAAACACACCCAAGAGCTCAATCTCATTTGATCACACACACACAATGCACAAAGCTATACAGGACCGGACTAGTCCGATATCAGCCGGACTAGTCCGATATCACATTCTGCACTAGATCGGACAAGTCCGGTCTCTACCGGACTAGTCCGATATCTTTCTGATCCACTTCGGACTAGTCCTCTCCAATGCGGACTAGTCCTTAACACAATGCACAAGTCACACAAAATCGGACAAGTCCGTTGTGACCCGGACTAGTCCGATATTCATTCTGATCCACTTCGGACAAGTCCGGTGATTACACGGACTAGTCCGATATACACTCTGATCTAAATCGGGCAAGTCCTCCAAGTGCGGACTTGTCATCCTAAACACTTAGGGTTTCACAGGTCCGGACAAGTCCGATGACAATCGGACTAGTCCGAAGCTTTCCAGTAGCTAAATCGGACAAGTCCGTTTTCAACCGGACTAGTCCGATATTCCTGGACACTTAGGGTTTGCTTCGCACAGCACACCGGACTAGTCCGGTCACCACCACGGACTAGTCCGATCTTTCTGAACCCTAACAGTAACTTCTAGAAACCCCATATAAATAGAGGTGCACGGCCCACTTTCACCATCTCTCGAACCCTAGCGCCGTCACACCTCCCAAGAGACTCAAAAACTACCTCTCTCCACGAAACTAAGTGAAAAATTGATCAATCCATTGAAGATCACTTGTAGATCATTGGAGAGGGCACTTGGCACACGATTGAGCTCTTGGTTTGAATCTCTAACACACTCTTGTATCTCAATTTGTATATTTCGAAGTGTGTTGTTGGTGATATTGAAACTTGTAATCAAGGGAGCTCTCAACTTGTGAGATCGCCCCTTCAACTTGGTGATTTACCCCTGTGTGATTAGTGGAAGAGGATTGACCTTCGTGGCGATCCGACGAGGGAAGGGTTGGTGAAGACCCGGTCCTTTTGTGGGCTCCTCAACGTGGACGTAGGTTGCCTTCGTGGTAACCGAACCACGGGATAAATCTTGTGTCTTGTTCGTTTGTGTTCATCATTCTAGTTGATCAACATTATCTAGGGTTTGATTCATTTTGTTGAATTCAAGTTAAATAGTTGAACAAGAATCATACTTGCAATAAAACTTGACATACAACTATTGAACTGTTATTAAATTTTATATTTCCGCTGCAAACGTCAACGAAACAATCAAATTGACCTAACTTGATCAACCTAGCCCGTGAAATCCGGACTAGTCCGCACTTTACCGGACTAGTCCGATATATCTGGTTTTGACCTTGTTGTTGAAGTGCTACAGGAACCGAGAAATTCAAAAAGGCCTATTCACCCCCCTCTAGGCCTACATTCAATTGGTATCATAGCAGGTTCTTCAAGAAAGAGTGCAACCACTCGAAGAGATCATGTCGGACATGAAGGAAGTCCAGAAAATCAACAACCAGGAAGAAATGAATAATGACAAGCACCAAAAGCTTGAAAAGTATCTCGAAGCCATTCAAGACTTCGATGATGATGATGAGGAGACATTGGAGCTGAAAGCACTCCTTAGAAAGAAAGCGCTTTCCAAAGGGAAATCTAAAGTCGAAGAAAAGAAGAAGGGGAGTAGTCACACCGACTACTCCCGATATCCTTTTAATTATGACCGTTTAAATTCCAACAGCAGTCATTATCTATCTATTCCTCTCGGAAAAGCCCCACACTTCGATGGGAGTGATTACTCCATGTGGAGGCAAAATATGAAGATACACTTGATTTCCCTTAACCCAAGTTTATGGCATATTGTGTGCACAGGAATAAACATCTCTGATGACGATGAAGAGCTCACGCCAAATCAAGAGCAAGCCATCCACAGGAATGCCCAAGCCGCAGCCGTTATCACCTCATCTCTAAGTCGAGATGAATTCATAAAGGTGGACGGATTGGAAATTGCCAAAGAAATCTGGGACACACTACAGACAGCACATGAAGGTGACCGGCATGTGCGGGAGGCAAAGATTGAAATGATTGAAGGCGAACTAGGAAGGTTCGCGATTGAGGAAGATGAGTCTCCCCAGGACATGTACAACAAACTGAAGACTCTTGTGAACAAGGTTCGATCATATGGGAGCAAAAAGTGGAATGACCACGAGGTTGTAAAGCTCATCCTTAGAGCCTTTATGCCTCGCAACGTCACACTTTGCTCTATGATCCGAGAAAGTCTCGGGTACAAGAAAATGACTCTGGATGAACTGCTTGGCAAAATCATCAACTTTGAGATGATGGAGAAGCAAGCTAAGCACGTAAAAGAAATAGCCGACCTCACATCAGCCAAGAAGAAGGGAGTTGCCCTAAAGTCCTCACTCAAGCCTCTATCCAAAGAAGCAAGAGAAGCACAGCTTGAGGAGGACAGCGATGATGAAAGCAGCGAGCTGGACGAAGAAGATATGATTTTGTTCATGAAGAAGTTCAAAAGAATTATGAAGAAAAGACAAGGAACAAAATCGAGTGAAGGAAAATACAAGGAGAAGACAAAGCCGAAGATGAGGCGGGCATGCTATAATTGTGGTGAGTACAATCACTTTATAGTTGATTGCCCGTATGAGGACAACAAGAAGAAGAGTAAAGAGTCCAAGCCTCAACCGAAGAAATTCTTCAAGAAGAAGAAACAAGCTGAACAAGCACACATCGGAAAGGAGTGGGACTCAAACGATGAGTCCTCATCGTCCGATGAAGAAGAAATGACTAGCATAGCCATTGAAAGCATGTCCAAGAAACCCACACTCTTCCCCACGCTCGGTGCAAAGAAGGCAAATGGAACTTGCCTCATGGCTAAGGAAGGTAAACGCAAGGTAAACATCAAAACTCCTTCCTTGCATTCTTACTCAAGTGATGATGATCTAGATAGTGATGATGAAGATATGCTAATTGGTTTAGATAGAAAAACTGCTGCTAAAATGAAATTCTTGCTTAACCAACTTGTTGAGAAGGAAGAGCTAATTGATCGTCAAGAAGACATGATTATCTCCCAAAAGGAGAAGCATGTCGAACTTTACAATCTTCTAGTTCTTGAAAAGGAGAGAAACCACTCACTAGAGCTTGAGCTAGATTCAAGCAAGAAAACTTGCTTGGAGTTAACCAACTCAAACGTTGCAATCAAGGATCAACTTGATGACCTAATCAAGGTCAACAAGATCCTTGAAGTGCAGGTTGAGTCACTCAAGCTTAGTGAACCTTCCTCCTCTTCAAGCCTACCTTCTCAACCCACTTCAACTAATATCGCTCATATTTGCAAATGTGATAAAATTAACACCAGGTTGAAGGAGAATTCTACCTCCACAAAGGACAAAAATCCTACCCAATGTGTAATATTTGACAAGGAGAGGATCAACTATGCACGTAGTGCATATTTGGTCCAAAGACCTCCAAATGTCAAGTATGGCATTGGTTACTCTTATGATGGAAAGCAAAGAGCTGGAAATCATAAGAATAACAAGGGAAGGATTACCTTTGTGAAGGGAGGACCCTCACAACCTGGTAACTCGAAAACTAAAAACCTGAACTCTCATGAAAACCGGACTAGTCCGGTTGTGGTCCGGACAAGTCCGGTCATCCGGACAAGTCCGGTCACACAGACTAGTCCGACCCATAATCAACAGCAACTCTTGTTTAAAACCTTTGATGCTTCTTAGTGTATGCTTATTATGCTGGGCCACGCCATGGGAACACAAAATCCCATGTGTGGGTGCCCAAATGTATTGTTACTAACCTCCAAGGACCCAAGCAAGCTTGGGTACCTAAAACCAAGGCGTAATTTGTTTTTGCAGGCCTACTCCTCCAGTGGATCCAAATGGGTGCTAGACAGTGGATGCACCAACCACATGACCGGAGAAAGGAGGATGTTTGTGGAGTATGAAGTGAACAAGGACCCAAACGAAGGCATCTACTTTGGGGATAACAGTCAAGGAAGGGTCCTCGGTACCGGTAAAATAGCAATATCCTCTGAACATACTCTTTCGCATGTTTTACACGTTGAATCTTTAGATTATAACCTGCTGTCCATATCTCAATTATGTGACAAAGGTTATAATTGCCTGTTCACTAACAAGGGTGTGACCATCTCAAAGAGAAGTGATGGTTCTATTGCATTCAAGGGTATGTTGAAGGGAAAGCTTTACCTTGTTGACTTCAACAAGGATAAAGCCGAACTCGACACATGCTTGATTGCAAAGACCAACATGGGTTGGCTGTGGCATAGACGGCTGTCACATGTTGGTATGAGGAACCTTCAAAAACTCCTCAAGGGCGATCACATCCGAGGTTTGAAAGATGTTGTGTTTGAGAAAGACAGGCCTTGTAGCGCGTGCCAAGCAGGGAAGCAAGTTGGAGCACAACATCCCGCGAAGAACATCATGACCACGACAAGACCGCTCGAACTACTTCATATGGACTTGTTTGGTCCAATTGCCTACATAAGCATCGGCGGTAATAAATATGGTTTAGTTATTATTGATGATTTTTCCCGCTTCACTTGGGTGTTCTTTTTGCATGACAAGTCAGAAACACAAGGAACACTCAAGAAATTCTTCAAGCGAGCGCAAAACGAGTTCTCACTATCAATCAAGAGTATTCGGAGCGACAACGGCACGGAGTTCAAGAACATACAAGTGGAGGAGTACCTTGATGAGGAAGGAATCAAGCACGAATTCTCAGCACCATACTCTCCACAACAAAACGGAGTTGCCGAAAGGAAGAACCGAACGCTCATAGAGATGGCAAGAACAATGCTCGATGAATACAAGACTTCGGATCGATTTTGGGTGGAAGCAATCAACACCGCTTGCATGCCACAAATCGACTCTACCTTCATCGACTACTAAAGAAGACCCCCTATGAGCTACTCACCGGTAACAAACCGAACATTTCATATTTTCGAGTTTTCGGTTCTCCTTGCTATATTTTGAACAAGAAGCCCAGGACTTCAAAGTTCGCTTCGAAGTCTGATGAAGGTTTCTTGCTTGGTTATGATTCGAACACTTACGCCTATCGTGTTTTCAACAAGGCCTCCGGACTTGTTGAAGTGGCACGTGACGTAGTGTTCGATGAAACTAATGGCTCCCAAAAGGAGCAAGTTGATCAATGTGAATTAGGTAAAGAGGAAGCCCCCTATCAAGCATTGAAGAGGATGGCTCTAGGCGAAGTACGACCACAAGAGTCATCGTCACAAATACAAGAGGAAAGTGAACCACAAGAGGAGATCAACAATCAAGGGGGAGCCTCGATATAAGATCAATCACAGGAATATGAACATGATCAACAAATCAACGAGGACAACAACTCAGGGGGAGAAGAAGATGATCACCAACATACGACCCCCCAAGTGCCACACCCAAGAGTACACCAATGCATTCAAAGGGATCATCCAATCGACAACATCATCGGCGACATCCAAAAGGGAGTAACCACTAGATCTCGTATAGCAAATTTCTGTGAACATTACTCGTTTGTCTCCTTTTTGGAACCCCGCAGGACTGAGGATGCATTGAAGGATCCGGACTGGGTGGTGGCAATGCAAGAAGAGTTGAACAATTTCAAGAGAAACGAGGTTTTGGAACTTGTGGAAAGACCCAATGCAAACATAGTGGGCACCAAGTGGGTCTTCCGCAACAAACAAGACGAACATGGGGTGGTGACAAGAAACAAGGCACGACTTGTGGCCAAAGGTTACTCACAAGTCGAAGGTTTGGATTTCGATGAGACTTTTGCTCCAGTAGCTAGGCTTGAATCAATTAGAATATTACTTGCATATGCTACTCACCATGATTTCAAGCTGTACCAAATGGACGTGAAAAGCGCCTTCCTCAACGGACCGATCAAGGAAGAGGTGTACGTGGAGCAACCACTCGGATTTGAAGATGAAGAGTTCCCCGACCACGTGTATAAACTGCGTAAGGCTCTCTATGGCCTCAAACAAGCTCCTAGAGCTTGGTATGAGTGTCTTAGAGATTTTTTAATTGATAATGGTTTTCAAATTGGCAAAGTAGACTATACATTATTCACAAAAAATCTAGATAATGATCTTTTTATTTGCCAAATCTATGTTGATGATATAATTTTTGGATCAACTAACCAATCTTTCTGTGGAGAGTTTAGTAAAATTATGACAGACAGATTTGAAATGTCAATGATGGGAGAATTGAAGTACTTCTTGGGATTCCAAGTGCGGCAACAAAGGGAAGGAACATTCATAAGCCAAACCAAGTACACACAGGACATCCTCAAGAAGTTTGGCATGGACAAGGCAAAACCCATAAAGACTCCCATGACAACGAATGGCCACTTGGATCTCAATGAAGATGGACCGAGCGTCGACCAAAAGGTATATCGCTCCATGATTGGATCCTTACTTTACTTATGTGCATCTAGGCCAGATATTATGTTGAGTGTATGTTTGTGTGCAAGATTTCAAGCCAACCCTAAGGAATGTCATTTGACAGCCGTAAAGAGAATCCTAATATATTTAGTTCATACACCCAACCTTGGTCTTTGGTACCCAAAAGGCTCAAAATTCAATCTCATTGGGTATTCCGATGCAGATTATGCCGGGTGCAAAGTTGATAGAAAAAGAACTTCCGGCACTTGCCAATTCCTAGGAAGATCCTTAGTTTCTTGGTCATCCAAGAAACAGAATTCCATTGCATTATCCACAGCCGAAGCGGAGTATGTTGCAGCCGGGAGTTGTTGTGCACAACTCCTTTGGATGCGACAAACTCTAAGGGATTACGGTTACAATATGAACCGTATTCCTCTCCTTTGTGATAATGAGAGTGCCATTAAAATAGCCCACAATTCAGTTGAGCACTCTAGGACTAAACACATTGACATAAGACACCATTTCTTGAGAGACCATTCCATGAAAGGAGACATATCCATCTCTCATGTCAACACCCAAAAACAATTGGCCGACATATTCACCAAGCCACTTGATGAAAAACGTTTTTGTGAACTCCGAAATGAGCTAAACATTCTTGATTCTCGGAGTGTGGCTTGAAAAGTTGCATACCTGTATGCTTACTTCAAAATGTTGATTGATTTGTGAAAATTATCCCTCTTCATTTTTCTCTCGAAAAACTATGTCAATTATTAGATCTTGATGAATTTTTTATCATAGTATGATTGTTGTTTGCTTACTGGTCAAATTCATCAAGATTATTTGAATTGTTTTGCCTCTCTACTCTCAATTATTGGACCTTCAAATATATATGAATGGGCTATGCAATTCTTTCCTGGTGACCACGGACAAGTCCGTGGTTACCCGGACTAGTCCGCCATTGCAGACTAGTCCGCAGAGTGTCGGTTAGGCCGGACTAGTCCGACAGACCACGGACTAGTCCGATATAGGTCTCTGGATGACTTCGGACTAGTCCGGTCATGTCCGGACTTGTCCGATTTTTCGTGTCCATAACCCTAGCCGCCACCAAACCCTAATCCCTTCACCCCACACTCGCCCCCAAGCTTTCTCTCTCTTGCGCTCGAGCTCCCAAGGCGAATCCTTGATTCCTCCGTCGAAAAGCCTCAATCTTAGGCGGAGATCAAGCTTGAAGACTCGGGGATTGAAGTTAGCGGACAAGTCCGGCCTCCAACCCCCAAAATCTCAAGCTTCCTTTGATTTCTTGGTAAATTTTCTTCAAAACCCTAAGAAATCACAAATTTCTCTATTGCTTATCGTTTGGCCTAGCATTCTTCACTAGTTACATGTCTAGTTGATGTACTATGTGTATGCTAGACTAGTTTTACCTTAGGGATCAATTTTTGTCCAGTCTGTTAGGTTTTTGCAGATGAACACCGGACTAGTCCGGTCCAGGTACGGACAAGTCCGGTCCCCCGGACTAGTCCGTGCCTGTGCACCGGACAAGTCCGTTGTTTCTGAACCAAAACCTAATTCTTTAATTCCCTAATGCCTTCCATTGCCATCTTATCTCACCAATACCTTGTATAACTTGTCCTTTCTCTTGATCACTCATTCTCAGATCATGTCGAGCTCCGACAATGAAATCTCCGATTTCGAGGCCGAGTTGGACCACGAGGTGGCACCTCGGTCCTCGGCGGGTCTTGGCAAGAAACGCCAAGAGAGACCCTCCGAGCCTGCTCCCTCACCTCCCCAAGTTCGAAGGAAGGTGTGCGTCAAGAAAGCCGCTTCGAAGGCCGCTACTTCTTCAAGTGGCCTTCGACAAGCTAAAGGGAAGGGCAAGGGGGTTGCCACAGGGCCTGTTGGGCCCCTGAAGCTGCATACTCCCAGAGAAGGGGTCCGGGACCCCAATGAGGAAAGATTCACTGGCAAGGGCAGCGATGTGGCTGCGAAGTTGAGAAGTGTTGATTGCTATGCAAGGCCCAAGCAAGCAGCTGATGGCAGATTCTGGTCAAATTTCCATGCTGATTTCTACAAGCTGGTCTACTTGTCGATGAAGACCCCGGTGGTGCGCAGTCAATGGATTGACTGGGCCCACCTTGAGAAGAAGAAATGTGCAGCTTTTGATGAAGTGATAGCAGCTACAGAGAGACATGGGCTGAAGGATCTGTTTGCCTTCGGACACAATTGGAATGATGAAGTGATTGCACAATTCTATGCAACGTGCCACTTCTCGAGTGAAGATGAAGAAAGTGTGACTTGGATGACCCATGGATCCAAGTACTCCATCACTCAGGAGGATTTTGCAAACCTGCTCCACTTAGACTCTGCTGGAAATGACCACCTAATCATCCACAACATAGGGGTCATTGAGAGGGACGGAATGAAGTTCATGTATGAGCCCAACTCTAAGTATGTTCCTCCCTCCACAAAGAATATGAAGCCTTTCTTTGTGGTCCTCAACAGAGTCCTCAGGAAGACAATTGCCCCCAAGGATGGGGATGCAGGGAGTGTGCAAGGCTACCTCCGGACCCTGATGAGGGTCATAAGCAAGCAAAGGCAATTCGATGTTGCAGACTATATTTGGAATGATATGGTCAATATCTCAAGTACCCCCAACCGATCCTGTGGCTATGCCCCTTACTTGATGTTTATGATTGAGAAGGTCACAGGGATCGAGTTTGTGAAGGATGTGGAGCACACCCCACTGAGGCCTCAGAAGCCTCAGCCAGTGAGTGTCCAGGCTGCTCCATCGCCGGCCTCAAGCCCCGAGGCACCGGCAAGGCAAGAAGAAGCTGCTAGGGCTCCTCCTCCCTCCAGGGAAGCCCCTCAGAAAGGATCCGCCAGTGGGATCCTCAAGTACTTGGCTGCAATTTTCTCCTCATGCAAGAAAACTGAAGTGAAGCTTCACAAGCTAAATCAGAAGAGGAAGGAGAACATGAGGTACATAAAAGCCAATGTGAAGCAGCTGAGTGAGAAGCTGGAGATCAACCCAATTGGATCTCCAGTACTTTCTGAAGATTCTGATTCGGACATCACCGAGCTCAGCCCCTTGACTCCCTCCGAGCTTGCCTATTTTGGCATTAGGGGCTCGAGCAGCTCCGCTCCTCCTCCCCCCTCTCAACCTCGTCAAGCGGAAAGCGATGAAGACGATGAAGACGACGAGAGGACTGACAGCTAAGAGTGAAGCCCTAGGACCTTCCTCTCTCTCTTTTTGGTGTCTTGATGCCAAAGGGGGAGAGATTGAGGGGGAGTCTCTAGTCTTAGCTTTAGCTGAATAGGATGCGAGGAGAGAGCTCTCTATGTATTTTTAATTGTGATTGTATTTGTTTAACACTATTTTCATATCATGTTTGGTCCTGTGATGAATTGCTCAATTAATTTGCAAGTGTGTGATGAAATCTGAATTTTTGCTCCAGAAATGCCATATTCACTTGATATTAGTTGATCAATGCAAATTCTGTCATTCTTAATGCATTCATGCTCTTAGTATGCATCCCACCATAAAGAATGCACACATGAGTAATTATCTTGTTGCTTGATGTATTTTTGAGTCATATGTGCATACTTTATGAAAATCTCATTTTATACCTCATTTTGTGAAATCTCAATTGGTTGTCATCAATCACCAAAAAGGGGGAGATTGAAAGTGCATCTAAGACTCCCTTGTGGGTTTTGGATGATTTATGACAATCAATTGGGATCCTAATCCTTTTGTTGAGATGAATGCAGGAAAATGATGAAAAATGAGCAAAGTGCCAAAAAGAGGGAAATTGAGAAGGAAAATGAATTTGAGCTAAAGGAGAAGAAATTAGTAGTTTAGTATGTATGGAGTGTGTTAAGGAAACACACCCAAGAGCTCAATCTCATTTGATCACACACACACAATGCACAAAGCTATACAGGACCGGACTAGTCCGATATCACCCGAACTAGTCCGATATCACATTCTGCACTAGATCGGACAAGTCCGGTCTCTACCGGACTAGTCCGATATCTTTCTGATCCACTTCGGACTAGTCCTCTCCAATGCGGACAAGTCCTTAAAACAATGCACAAGTCACACAAAATCGGACAAGTCCGTTGTGACCCGGACTAGTCCGATATTCATTCTGATCCACTTTGGACAAGTCCGGTGATTACACGGACTAGTCCGATATACACTCTGATCTAAATCGGACAAGTCCTCCAAGTGCGGACTTGTCATCCTAAACACTTAGGGTTTCACAGGTCCGGACAAGTCCGATGACAATCGGACTAGTCCGAAGCTTTCCAGTAGCTAAATCGGACAAGTCCGTTTTCAACCGGACTAGTCCGATATTCCTGGACACTTAGGGTTTGCTTCGCACAGCACACCGGACTAGTCCGGTCACCACCACGGACTAGTCCGATCTTTCTGAACCCTAACGGTAACTTCTAGAAACCCCATATAAATAGAGGTGCACGGCCCACTTTCACCATCTCTCGAACCCTAGCGCCGTCACACCTCCCAAGAGACTCAAAAACTACCTCTCTCCACGAAACTAAGTGAAAAATTGATCAATCCATTGAAGATCACTTGTAGATCATTGGAGAGGGCACTTGGCACACGATTGAGCTCTTGGTTTGAATCTCTAACACACTCTTGTATCTCAATTTGTATATTTCGAAGTGTGTTGTTGGTGGTCTTGAAACTTGTAATCAAGGGAGCTCTCAACTTGTGAGATCGCCCCTTCAACTTGGTGATTTACCCCTGTGTGATTAGTGGAAGAGGATTGGCCTTCGTGGCGATCCGACGAGGGAAGGGTTGGTGAAGACCCGGTCCTTTTGTGGGCTCCTCAACGTGGACGTAGGTTGCCTTCGTGGTAACCGAACCACGGGATAAATCTTGTGTCTTGTTCGTTTGTGTTCATCATTCTAGTTGATCAACATTATCTAGGGTTTGATTCATTTTGTTGAATTCAAGTTAAATAGTTGAACAAGAATCATACTTGCAATAAAACTTGACATACAACTATTGAACTGTTATTAAAGTTTATATTTCCGCTGCAAACGTCAACGAAACAATCAAATTGACCTAACTTGATCAACCTAGCCCGTGAAATCCGGACTAGTCCGCACTTTACCGGACTAGTCTGATATATCTGGTTTTGACCTTGTTGTTTAAGTGCTACAGGAACCGAGAAATTCAAAAAGGTCTATTCACCCCCCCCCCCCTCTAGGCCTACATTCATTATGATCGAAAGATCAAACAATGGTCAATCTGTCCTACCTGAGAAAAAAACAGTTCTGGAACGCTGCAAAGAAACTCGTGTAGATCATATACCACAAATCCAATGACCGTGAAATTTTGATATATGATAGATAATCAAGTTGTGAAGACAACAGAAAAAGAATCACGTCAATTGGATCTGTAAAACTCGAGTTATGATAAAACCACCGACGAAAGGTAGTGCTGTCCAGAAACTCGACGAGTAAAACTTGTCTGGAACAAGTCGGACGAACAAGGCACAAAAGTTCCTTCAAACTACAAATTTTATTCAATAGAACACAAGAGGAACAGCCCCAAAATCGTGCACCATGAGCTCTGGGCTCCCTTGCTTATATAACCAGCCCTTAGGCCAACCCAACATCAACTAGGACTCCAATCCTACTCAGATCATGAATCATAACTTTCCATAACTGCTCAAGATTCTTCTATACGCAGATAGAAGCAATCTTAAGACTTCCAAACACCTTAGGAACGTATCCCACATTCCTAAACAACTCAAATTCGTGACCCACACGAAATCCTATCATAACCAACTCAAATCTTTCCATATTTGAGTCAAACCCGACTCAGCCGCAGCCTGAGTCCATAACCTAGTCGGTTGGACCTTTCCGACCAACTCTTTACGTCCACATCTCTTCATCACGTCTCGGAACCATGTAGCCACGTCCATGCACTCCTTGCATACGTGCAAACATCTTCCAATGACGTCCACGATACCTTCATATGCATTGTTCTTGATTCAATCATGATGTGCAACCTCCTGATCAGCTCAATCACAATTCCTCCTGAATTTGGTTATTGGAACCTCATCTCCTCCCTGAGACTAGTCCAATGGATCCCGTCACCAGCCATGTCTTGAACTCAAGCAACACCTGCACATGAATAAACAACCAATCCATACGATCCCAAGTCCTTGACTTGACTCAAATTAGTTCCAAACACAACACCTTACGTGAGAGCCTCACATAAGCATGTTGCAAAGCATAGCAAAATGATATCAGCCATATCATCCAAAACGCACCAAAAACTTAGTAAAAGAATACTAAGCAAACTTTCCAACAATGTAAAGCAAGTATGAAACATTGCAAATGAAAAGCAGAAGCATTTCGGTCAAGTTCTGGACCTTGCCAGAGCATCCTGGACCTTGAGTCGGAGCTAACAAAAGCTAGTAGAACCTAGCGCCGGAGCTTACCAAAACTAGTACAACCAAGCTCCCGCCGGAGCTTACAAAACTAGCAGGACCTAGCGCCGGAGCTAACCAGAACTAGTTGGAACTAGTAATCCCAAAAGCTGGAGCTAGAAAAATCAACTCGGAGCTTAGCAAAAACATGTCGAAGCTATCAAAAACATGTCAGAGCTATCAAAGACATGCCGGAGCTATCAAAGACATGCCGGAGCTAAAAACAAAACTTCACCGGAGCTGACCAAAGCTAGTCGGACCTAGCATCGAACGTAACCGGAGCTACCCAAAAAAATTCGGACCTACCGTCGGACCTTGCTGTAGCTCAGAGCTAGAGTCGGACCTTGATAAAAAGGTGTTTTGGTGATATTCAAAACTTTTATCATCAAAGACAAGTGTATTCACTACAAGCCAATGTATTCAACACACATAGGTCTTACATATATTAAATAAAACAACAATCAAATACCTTAAAGCAATTATGAGCACAACCGCGAAAGAGGAAAAGCAAGCAGGACACGCCACAGGCAAATCGATTGGCAGCAACGTGACCTTCTAACTCCATCTTCACTTGATCATCTTTTACTTGAGCAGCATGACATGTACAAAGAAAAGAAAAGGAAAGAAGCAAGGATGAGTACCTAATGTACTCCGCAAGTGTGGAAGTTATGACATGTGGGTTATTCAATGAGGAAAGGCTGACACGGGTTAAGCCTCTATGCATCCTTAATTTCCTATGTGGACCTTAGCATCCTATTTACTAGGTGAAGGACATATATATATATATATATATATATATATATCCAATAATAATAATATAAAATGTCGGGTTACACCCACCCGACTCACCACCGTCCAGGTTACCCACCTGGAAACCAACTCACCGGGTTAAACCACCCGAGACAAAACTCATCGGGTTACCCACCCGACTACCAACTCACCGGGTTACACCACCCGGTTACCAACCAAACCATCCAATCCCAATCCGACTAATCAAGGTTGGGCTATCCAGGTGAGCTCATGACCGTGAGCACGGCTATCTAGATAGATTTAATACTCTGCAAAGTTTGTACCACTTTACCCACAAGTTGTGATTTCATCCCCTGTTTCCAGGTGGACTAAAAACCTCCTTTATACCCGTGATCGCGAGTCACATTGCACACTGCCTAAGGTGTGAGGCAAGAGGTCACAACAGAGCCTTTACAAAGGGTCTCTCGACAAGTACGAGCACTCTAAGGTTTCGCATACCCCGTCATACTGGAGTACACCCACCGACGTGGTAGCCCCCTCTTGAGCCATGTGGATTCCAGAGCAGGTAACGCTGAACTCGTTCCCCTCACCAAACCATTGCTCATACTCATTGAAAGATCTCCTAATTAATTGGCTAAGACGTTCCATACCGTCATGTGGTGGTACGATAAGACCTGGAATCACTACACCAAGAACTGATCCTTAGAATCTACACAGCCATCTAACAACAAATCCAAGTCTCGTGCGTACTGCACCCACCAAGTCAACCTGCCTGCTAGATTCCTATCTACTATATATATATATATATATATATATATATATATATATATATATATATAATATATCCATAACCATCCCATAAGTGATAATAATAATAATAGCATTATATCAAGTTAACATTACCACCCAACTAATGACAGCAGGGCTATGTTCATTCCCAAGTCCCAATAATACCATCCCAAACCCAGCGACAAGGAATAATATGGAAATCTAGGAAACTTCCTAACATAGGATTCAATTTAAGAATTGCATGCAGCTAATTCTATCTATGTCCTTAATAATTCCTAACCGGTGCAAAGTGGTCAAGGACATTTGCCTTTTCTTTATTTCATGTAGCTGCTCAGTCTTTAGGATAGAACGCTTGATCTTCCAAGTCTTCTCGTCACATCACGATCGAGCACGAACACGAATAAACTATTGAAAGAGAGATATAATAGCACATTCAATAACAATACACCATACAAGCAAAGCAAGAATAAAAGAGTACTATGCGAACATGTGACGCCCGGTTCCGAAAATGAACCAAGCTAACGCATATGTGTGCCCAGGATGTTCATCACACATACACGAGTGAAATCACAAAAGGATATACAGAAAATTACCACAGCTCAAATTATTAAATAAGTACTCTTATTACACAATTCATTAAATCCTCGAATACAAGCTCTAATGAATATTAATGATAAGTTCAACTAATGCAGCGGAAATAAACTAATTAAGCAACTAAGCAGCATAAGCGACAGGGTATATACGCAGCTCCAATCAACACCACAGGCAAAGCTGACGGTAGACACGGCCTAGAACTCCGCATTATCACCATTAAAATCCCAGTCCTGACCTGCAACTGTTGGGGTGGGGATTGCAAGAGTGAGTACATGTCGTACTCAGCAAGTGTGGAAAGTATGACATGTGGCTGATTCAAATGACGACAATAATAATGGCAAAGTGCTGAAAAGTACATTAAAACATTTGAAAAGCAATATATTATAATTATATAAATCAAAACCATCATAATCATAAGTAATACCATAATACCAAACTGAATTCATTACCATCATCAATAAGTCCAGATTTCACCATTGCCAATAACCATATTCAATACCAGAAATTAATCCATAACCATCCATACCATTACCAAACCATAACCATCCCAAATTCCAATTTGCCTCTAATCATGGAAGTTGTCCAGGTGCTCATAACCGGGAGCACGGCTATCATGATAGTTTTAGTTAATACTCTGCAGAGTTTGTACCTCTTTACCCACGTGTCCGTGATTTCATCACCCTTCGGTGACTAAGAACCTCCCTTATGCCCATGACCCGTCGGTCACATTACACACTTCCGTTGGTGTGTGGCCAAGAGATCACAAAATAGCCTTTACAAAGGGATTACTAGCCTATTTAGACCCCACTGAGGTTTCACCGGTGGCGATGTCTCCCGCAGAGCACATCTTCAACCAAGGGCCCCCTCTTGAGCCATTCGGATCCCAGGGTAGTCCCACCAATCATCAACAAACCCAATCCGACTACCCCTTCCCCGAGCATCCACAATGGTCCAAACAGCACTAGCAAAGCCCTAATTAATCAGCTACGCCGCACCCATAACTTGGCCTCGTGGTGGCACTGTAGTCCTGGCTTATTCTCGCATGAACCGGTCCTTAGATCTAAAGCAAGCAAACCACCGTAACATCCAACCCATCCACATACCAGGCTTGCTTAGATCATCCATTAGCATACCATGTTTAACCAGTTCATGTTAACCATGATCTCATCCATGCATAATTAAATTGAGTGATATAGTTGTTTCCCATCCCAGTTGATTAAGCGAACCAAAAAGGTAAAAACCCTTCCCGACTCTCTACCATAAATTCCAGGTGACAAGGATGGTTTAGCAAATCTAGTAAACTTCCTACCATAGGATTTCCATCAAATTGACACAGCATGCAGTTTTGCAAACAAACATTTATTTTAAAAACAGGATCAATATGCTTCAAGGACACTTGCCTTGCTCTTGCTGTTGATTAGGGTCAAAGCCTTCGAACTCTTGAGGTTGTAGATCCTCCGTGGCACTCTCTAGCGCAAATCCGTCTAATCCACACAATAAACATACAAAACAAGAAACACAATCAAAGAGTGCACAAATATTACTCAATATGTCATGACATGCATGATTGATGCAAATGCAAGGTAGAACTTGTTACTAGATTGCTTTTAATGATCACTAACTAGTTCTAATAGATTTTAACAAGTTTATACAGGTTTGGATTCGATTAGATCAAATTTTAGAATTAATTCAACACAATTTAACCAGAAAGATCGGACTAGTCCGCTTGGGACCGGACAAGTCCGCACTCTGCGAGATCAGCGGATTAGGGTTTTCTAGATCGACGTGAATTTGGAGATTAGGGGTTGAATTCTCGTAAGGAAAAGAGAATAGAAGGTATACCAGGTGTTTAGAACTCCAATGAACCAAGAACTTGGAGGTAACACTTGGATCTTGATGATCTAGGGTTGGTGATGAACTTGGGGATGAATTGGTGGTGAAGGACGAAACTTGGTGGAGATCTTGATCCTCCTTCGTTTCCTCCTCTTCTTCTTCTTGTTTGGGATCTTCTCCTCCCTCCTTGATGGTGGCTCCCCACGAACTAGGGTTTGGGTGGGTGGAAAAGTGGCAAATAGATGTCAAACCAAGGGGTGGGGTTGTTTATATAGAGGTGGAGGCTAGGGTTAGATGGATTTCGAGTTTTGGGATGAGTAGAGGACGGTTTAGAGTCCCACATGGGCTCTAAAAGAGTTGGGCACGACGTCCCTAGGCCCACTTGACGTGAAACCCAAGAAACAAGTCGTAAAACAAAAGGTCAATCTCGGAGTCACGAAATATCGGACAAGTCCGGACAGGACCGGACTAGTCCGAAGTCGTCCAGAGAGAAAATCGGACAAGCCTGGCCAAAAATCGGACAAGTCTGATCTTAGTCAGAAAGGAAAAACGGACAAGTCCGCTGGAACACCGGACTAGTCCGGAAAAGTCCAGGGACTTAGCAAATTTTCAAGGATTCATGGAATATCGGACTAGTCCGCACAAAATCGGACAAGTCCGAAAGTTTCCAGAGCCAAAATCGGACTAGTCCGCAGCAAAAACGGACAAGTCCGTTTTTAGTCAGAGAGAAATCGGACTAGTCCTCAGTAAAATCGGACTAGTCCGCACTTTCCTGCGTTTTAAGTGCGGTTTTGCTCCAAATCAATTTTAAACTCGTTCCTCTTGTTGTGGGCTAATGTTAAACATGTATATGAGTGCATGTAGGGCATGATGCATGAAAATGAGGGTGTTACAAACCTACCCCCCTTAAAATGAATCTCGCCCTCGAGATTCGACGCGGAAGAGAAGAGATGGGGAAATTCCTTCTTGAGATCATCTTCTAGCTCCCAAGTTGCTTCTTTTTCGGTATGGTACTTCCATTGGACTTTACACCATCGAATCACCTTGTTTCTTGTGACCCTCTCCTTGGTTTCCAAGATTTTGACCGGTTGCTCGACATACGTCAAATCTTCCTCTAGTTCCGATTCTTCCATTGGCACTTGATCTTCCGGTACTCTGAGACACTTCTTGAGTTGGGAAACATGAAACACATCATGTACGTCTGGAAGATGAGCTGGCATATCCAACTTATATGCTACTTCTCCTCTTTTGTCCAAAATCTTGAATGGTCCAATATAACGAGGTGCGAGCTTACCCCTTATGTTAAACCTCTTATGACCTCTCATTGGTGACACCTTGAGGTAAACAAAATCTCCTATTTCAAAGGCTAATTTCCTTCTCCTATTATCCGCATAGCCTTTTTGCCTTGATTGGGCAGCCCTCAAGTTTCCACGAATTATTTGGACTTGCTTTTCGGCTTCTTGCAACACGTCCGGACCAAATACTTGAGTTTCTCCTGCCTCATTCCAAAATAAAGGCGTCCTACACTTCCTCCCATAAAGCGCTTCATATGGTGACATTTTCAAGCTTGCTTGGTAACTATTGTTGTATGAAAATTCTGCGTATGGCAAGCTTTTGTCCCAACTTTTCCCATGCTTTAAAGCACAAGCTCTTAACATGTCCTCCAAAATCTGATTGGTCCTCTCGGTTTGTCCATCCGTTTGAGGATGATATGCTGAACTAAAATTCAACCTCGTTCCCAAAGCTTCATGCAATTTTTGCCAAAATCTGGAGGTAAATTGAGAACCTCTATCCGAGACTATCTTCTTAGGGACTCCATGTCGACACACAATATGCTCCATGTATATTTCGGCCAATCGTGCAGCTGTATACTTGGTCTTCACAGGGACAAATGAGCTGACTTGGTTAAGCGATCCACAATTACCCAAATTGAGTCATACCCGGACTGAGTACGTGGTAACCCAACTATGAAGTCCATACCAATTTCTTCCCACTTCCATTCCGGAACCTTCAACGGTTGCAATAATCCGGCTGGCCTTTGATGTTCCGCCTTGACTCGTTGGCACACATCACATAATGCTACATATTCAGCTATGTCCCTTTTCATGCTATCCCACCAATAGCAAGTCTTCAAATCCTTGTACATCTTCGTACAACCAGGGTGGATTGAGTATGGCGAGTCATGTGCCTCCTTTAATATTGTTTCTCGAATATGCTTTACATTAGGCACAACAATTCTCTTTCCAATCCATAAGGTACCATGTTCGTCTTCATCAAATCTGAATTCTCTTCCTTCTTTGATTCTTTCCTTGATTTCCTTGATCTCCTCATCCGTGGTTTGTGCTTCTCGAATTTCTTGCTCCAAGGTTGGGTTTAACTCCATCATATCCATCTCATTTACAAACCCAAGGTTCAACCGCTCAAACTCCTTGCATAACTCGGACGGTAACTCTCGAACTGTAAGTTGATGGCTTACTCCCTTTCTACTCAAAGCATCAGCCACTACATTGGCTTTTCCCGGATGATAGTTGATCCCCAAATCATAATCTTTGATGAGTTCCAACCATCTTCGTTGCCTCAAGTTCAGATCCGTTTGTGTGAAGATATACTTCAAACTCTTATGATCCGTATAAATTTCACACCTATGTCCAAGAATATAGTGTCTCCAAATCTTCAATGCATGTACCACGGCCGCGAGTTCCAAATCGTGCGTGGGGTAATTCTGCTCATGTTTCTTCAATTGTCTTGACGCATAGGCGACCACTTGACCTTCTTGCATCAATACACATCCAAGCCCTTGTCTTGATGCATCGCAATAAATGTCAAAACTCTTGCTTACATCCGGCAATACCAAAACTGGGGCTGTTGTCAACCGCTTCTTCAACTCCTCAAAACTCTCTTGACAAGCTTGAGTCCATTGGAATGCCTTTCCCTTCATTAGCAACTCCGTCATAGGCTTGGCTATCTTGGAAAAATCCTTGATGAATCTACGGTAATACCCAGCCATCCCAAGAAAACTCCTTATTTCCTTGATATTTTGCGGCGGTTCCCACTTCAACACATCTCTCACCTTACCGGGGTCAACCGATACTCCTCCTCCGGAAATAATATGGCCTAAAAATGGCACCTCTTTCAACTAAAACTGGCACTTGTTGAACTTGGCATACAATTGATGCTCCCTCAATTTCTGCAGCGTAAGCCTCAAGTGTTCCTCATGTTCCTTCTCGTCCTTCGAGTAGATCATAATATCATCAATAAACACCACAACAAACTTATCTAAGTACTCCATGAAGACTTTATTCATGAGGTACATAAAGTAGGCAGGTGCATTTGTCAATCCAAAAGACATCACGGTGTACTCATAAGATCCATACCGTGTCCTAAAAGCTGTCTTGGGTATGTCCGATGGTCTAATCTTCATTTGAAAGTATCCCGTCCTCAAGTCAATCTTAGAGAAGACACAAGCACCCTTCATCTGATCAAACAAGTCTTCTATGCGTGGCAAGGTGTACTTGTTCTTGATTGTTACCTCGTTGAGAGCTCGGTAATCCACGCACATCCTTTGGGATCCATCCTTCTTGTCCACAAATAGAACGGGCGCTCCCCAAGGTGAAGAGCTAGGGCGAATAAAACCCTTCTCTAATTGCTCTTGAATTTGTTTCTTGAGCTCCGCTAATTCCATAGGAGGCATTCTATACGGCCTCTTAGCTATAGGTGCAGTTCCAGGTATTAGATCAATAACAAACTCAATGTCTCGATCGGGTGGCATACCTGGCAACTCGTCCGGAAAAACATCCAAAAATTCACACACCACCGGGATCTCCTCAATTGCGACACCGTCCATGTGATTCAGCTCTAATTGCTTTGGCGCATGTTGGGTTGCTTCAAATTCTACGGTGATCCCTTCTTCATTAGTCAACTTCACCGTCTTTGTGGCACATTCAATAACTCCATTGTGCTTCCTCAACCAGTCCATACCAAGTATAATATCCAAACCTTGAGAATCTAAAACAATGAGGTTGGCGGAGAAGTCTACCCCCCTTATTCTAAGGCTTACTTTTGGACATACTATATTTGTCCTCATCTCTCCTCCAGGAGACTTAACCAACAGAGTAAACTTCATATGAGAGATAGGCAAACTATACTTGGCAACATACTTCGATGCAATGAATGAATGCGATGCTCCAGAATCAAATAACATAGTCGCGGGGTTGGAGTTGGCGAGAAACATACCAATGACCACGTCATCCGCTTGTTGAGCATCCTCCGTAGAGACATGGTTCACGTTGCCACGAGCAAAGTTCTGCTGTCCACGGCTTCCTTGTGGCTGTCCTCCATTAGGTCTTGGGTTTTGCTTCGATGCATTGCTTCCTTGACCAAGGCCCGACTTAGGACATTGATTCGCAAAGTGTCCAGCTTCTCCACAAGTATAACACTTCTTAACTCCACCAGAATTATTGGGACGAGCTTGGTTTTGAACATTGGCTCCAGGAAAATCAGCACGAGGTGCATAAGGCATCGGAGGCCTAGGTGCTTGCATGACAGGGCGCTGCTGCACAAACTGAGTTGGGCGCGGTGCATAACCAGGGCGCTGAGCAGGAATAGAGGAGCTGTAATGAGGCGCATTGGGCGGCGCAAAGCGAGGGCGCACATTACTTCCTTGTTCCTGTCCTTGATATGGCGCCTTCCTCTTGATTTCTTGCTCCATCTCACGGATCTTGTTCTCAACCACAATTGCCTTGTCCACAAGCTTCTGAAAATTGACATAATCACAGTTGAGCAATTGCACTTGGATCGTATTGTTCAATCCCCTCATGAACAAGTATTGCTTCCGGCTGTCCCGGCTAACATCCTCAGGCGCATATCTTGAGAGTTGAGTGAATTTATTGAGATATTCACTCACGCTTGATCTTCCTTGCCTTAAATTCTCAAATTCTTGCCTCTTCAAGATCATAACACCCTCGGGCACATAATGAGAACGAAAATTCTCCTTGAATTCGGCCCAAGTAATTCTCTCTTGATTCTCATGAGCACTGCAATAAGAATCCCACCAATCTGCAGCTGCTCCAACGAGTTGATGAGAAGCAAATAGCACCTTCTCCCGGTCACTGCATTGGACAATGGCTAGCTTCTTCTCCACGGACTTGAGCCAATCATCAGCATCCATAGGGTCAGCAGCTTGAGAAAAGGTTGGTGGCCTAGTCCTCATAAACTCTCCCAATCGGTTATGAGGAGGTGGGGGTGGCGGTGGAGGCATGTGGGGCTGATTGTTGATATTGCCAGCCTGCAGCTGTCCCATAGTCTGTATCATGGTCTGCATGAGCTGGTTTTGCATGGCCAATAGCTGCTCGATGTTGATAGCTCCTTGAGTAGATCCTTGCCCATTGTTGTTCTGAGGCACTCCATTGTTCTCCTCTTCATCATTGCCATCCCTCTGGTTGCGAGTCCTCACCATCTGAAGAAAAGCAGTAGGTAAGAATTAGAAAACGTCCCCAACTATATGCATCAAGGGATATGAGACTAAACAGCTAGCTACACTAGCCTAGGTGGACATGGCAATGCTAAAGCATCCCAAAATCCTCTATTAAGCACACAAGCAACCAACATATATAGCAAACAGCACTCCAAGTAAAAACACAT
Source organism: Tuctoria greenei (assembly GCA_036927565.1). Taxonomy (NCBI): domain Eukaryota; kingdom Viridiplantae; phylum Streptophyta; class Magnoliopsida; order Poales; family Poaceae; genus Tuctoria; species Tuctoria greenei. Next base: position 8,446,604 of record JAYESD010000005.1, read on the forward strand.
CGATTCCTGAGTGCTCCTATGTGCTCTAAAGTGTCCATTCTATCTAGGCTGCATCCTATGGTCAACCTGGCTCTGATACCAGTGTGTGACGCCCGGTTCCGAAAATGAACCAAGCTAACGCATATGTGTGCCCAGGATGTTCATCACACATACACGAGTGAAATCACAAAAGGATATACAGAAAATTACCACAGCTCAAATTATTAAATAAGTACTCTTATTACACAATTCATTAAATCCTCGAATACAAGCTCTAATGAATATTAATGATAAGTTCAACTAATGCAGCGGAAATAAACTAATTAAGCAACTAAGCAGCATAAGCGACAGGGTATATACGCAGCTCCAATCAACACCACAGGCAAAGCTGACGGTAGACACGGCCTAGAACTCCGCATTATCACCATTAAAATCCCAGTCCTGACCTGCAACTGTTGGGGTGGGGATTGCAAGAGTGAGTACATGTCGTACTCAGCAAGTGTGGAAAGTATGACATGTGGCTGATTCAAATGACGACAATAATAATGGCAAAGTGCTGAAAAGTACATTAAAACATTTGAAAAGCAATATATTATAATTATATAAATCAAAACCATCATAATCATAAGTAATACCATAATACCAAACTGAATTCATTACCATCATCAATAAGTCCAGATTTCACCATTGCCAATAACCATATTCAATACCAGAAATTAATCCATAACCATCCATACCATTACCAAACCATAACCATCCCAAATTCCAATTTGCCTCTAATCATGGAAGTTGTCCAGGTGCTCATAACCGGGAGCACGGCTATCATGATAGTTTTAGTTAATACTCTGCAGAGTTTGTACCTCTTTACCCACGTGTCCGTGATTTCATCACCCTTCGGTGACTAAGAACCTCCCTTATGCCCATGACCCGTCGGTCACATTACACACTTCCGTTGGTGTGTGGCCAAGAGATCACAAAATAGCCTTTACAAAGGGATTACTAGCCTATTTAGACCCCACTGAGGTTTCACCGGTGGCGATGTCTCCCGCAGAGCACATCTTCAACCAAGGGCCCCCTCTTGAGCCATTCGGATCCCAGGGTAGTCCCACCAATCATCAACAAACCCAATCCGACTACCCCTTCCCCGAGCATCCACAATGGTCCAAACAGCACTAGCAAAGCCCTAATTAATCAGCTACGCCGCACCCATAACTTGGCCTCGTGGTGGCACTGTAGTCCTGGCTTATTCTCGCATGAACCGGTCCTTAGATCTAAAGCAAGCAAACCACCGTAACATCCAACCCATCCACATACCAGGCTTGCTTAGATCATCCATTAGCATACCATGTTTAACCAGTTCATGTTAACCATGATCTCATCCATGCATAATTAAATTGAGTGATATAGTTGTTTCCCATCCCAGTTGATTAAGCGAAGCAAAAAGGTAAAAACCCTTCCCGACTCTCTACCATAAATTCCAGGTGACAAGGATGGTTTAGCAAATCTAGTAAACTTCCTACCATAGGATTTCCATCAAATTGACACAGCATGCAGTTTTGCAAACAAACATTTATTTTAAAAACAGGATCAATATGCTTCAAGGACACTTGCCTTGCTCTTGCTGTTGATTAGGGTCAAAGCCTTCGAACTCTTGAGGTTGTAGATCCTCCGTGGCACTCTCTAGCGCAAATCCGTCTAATCCACACAATAAACATACAAAACAAGAAACACAATCAAAGAGTGCACAAATATTACTCAATATGTCATGACATGCATGATTGATGCAAATGCAAGGTAGAACTTGTTACTAGATTGCTTTTAATGATCACTAACTAGTTCTAATAGATTTTAACAAGTTTATACAGGTTTGGATTCGATTAGATCAAATTTTAGAATTAATTCAACACAATTTAACCAGAAAGATCGGACTAGTCCGCTTGGGACCGGACAAGTCCGCACTCTGCGAGATCAGCGGATTAGGGTTTTCTAGATCGACGTGAATTTGGAGATTAGGGGTTGAATTCTCGTAAGGAAAAGAGAATAGAAGGTATACCAGGTGTTTAGAACTCCAATGAACCAAGAACTTGGAGGTAACACTTGGATCTTGATGATCTAGGGTTGGTGATGAACTTGGGGATGAATTGGTGGTGAAGGACGAAACTTGGTGGAGATCTTGATCCTCCTTCGTTTCCTCCTCTTCTTCTTCTTGTTTGGGATCTTCTCCTCCCTCCTTGATGGTGGCTCCCCACGAACTAGGGTTTGGGTGGGTAGAAAAGTGGCAAATAGATGTCAAACCAAGGGGTGGGGTTGTTTATATAGAGGTGGAGGCTAGGGTTAGATGGATTTCGAGTTTTGGGATGAGTAGAGGACGGTTTAGAGTCCCACATGGGCTCTAAAAGAGTTGGGCACGACGTCCCTAGGCCCACTTGACGTGAAACCCAAGAAACAAGTCGTAAAACAAAAGGTCAATCTCGGAGTCACGAAATATCGGACAAGTCCGGACAGGACCGGACTAGTCCGAAGTCGTCCAGAGAGAAAATCGGACAAGCCTGGCCAAAAATCGGACAAGTCTGATCTTAGTCAGAAAGGAAAAACGGACAAGTCCGCTGGAACACCGGACTAGTCCGGAAAAGTCCAGGGACTTAGCAAATTTTCAAGGATTCATGGAATATCGGACTAGTCCGCACAAAATCGGACAAGTCCGAAAGTTTCCAGAGCCAAAATCGGACTAGTCCGCAGCAAAAACGGACAAGTCCGTTTTTAGTCAGAGAGAAATCGGACTAGTCCTCAGTAAAATCGGACTAGTCCGCACTTTCCTGCGTTTTAAGTGCGGTTTTGCTCCAAATCAATTTTAAACTCGTTCCTCTTGTTGTGGGCTAATGTTAAACATGTATATGAGTGCATGTAGGGCATGATGCATGAAAATGAGGGTGTTACAGAACATCTTACGGTGTAACCAGAGCCTACGCACGATAACGACTTAATGTAACAGGGTGTCTCATCATGTTATAACAATGTTCATAGTTTAACTTGCATATTTTAATTAATGAATAAGATGACAAAATAGGTTTATATAGCAGTTCATTAATATTAACAAGAAACTACACAATATGTTATCATGCATGCAATAATAGATTACTTCTAGATTATAAATCATTTTCAATGCAAGAATATATCCACATGTGTCACAAATCATCCTCACATGCAATAATACATTTTATTACATACTTTTTAGTATTAATATGTTTTAACAAATATTGAGGAGTGTATTTCATGTAAATACAATACTACAAGAGCACACAAGCAAAACCTATACATTTTATTATGCACCTAGTTGTGGCTAAACATAGGTCCAAATTAGTTTACTATACATTAGAGTATTTATTATTAGGTGTTCTCAACTGTGAAATGCATGAACCAATATTTTATGTGAGTGTTAATGTGCAAAAACAGGAATTAATATAATTTTATAATGATTTCCACAAAAACAGCACTACACATAACCTAAACAGTGATTAAAATGTCATCTGAACATGATTGCATGGACTAGAGCTTATAACAGTGCACTACCATGTTTTAATTTATCAAATTATATTATCTACAGGGGTTTGCATGCAAAAACACAGCACCAGGGGTGTTTTTGTAATTATTACAGAAGTTCTCAGGGGTTTAAATGATAGAATCCAGTGAGCTACAAGGGTCTAAATGCAATATTCTAGTTAAAAACATGATTAACAGCAAGTACAGGGGTGTTCCAGTAAATACAGGGGCTTATTTGCAATTTATATAAAAAGAACAGGGGTTATGCGCAAGTTTGCAAGGGAAAGGGGTGCGGGTTATGTGTGAGCCGTCGGATCTAAAGCGGATGCACCAGATTAGAACAAACGAAGGGGTATCGGTTGATTAAATCCTAGCCGTTGGATGTGAGGTGAGTGCACCAGACTTAAAACAAGCTTTGAGTATTCGTGTCCCTACAGAGGCCCTACAATTTAAAACATATGGCCGAGATTGAAGGGAATGAAGGGGTACGTGACATCTAATCATGGCCGACGGTGGGGGATCAAACGGCCGGAGACCCATCCCGGCCGAGGCTAACCGCCGGCGAGGCAGCCAACGGCGGCGCGCCATGGCTGCGGGCTCAAGCTCGCCGGAGACACACATTCTATCGCTAGGCCGCACTAATCTTGAATCAAAAGGCATGGATCTAAATAGAAGGACGGTGCGAGCTCACCTAGGGGGTCGGAGCGGTCCGAAGAGGTGCGGTGGGTGCGCGCGACATGGAGAGGCGGCGATGCCCGTCGGTCTTCGTCGGGGGCGGCTTCGTGCGGATCTTCTTCGCGCTTTTCGCGTCCCCATCGTGCTCTAGGGTGTGGCAAATGTGTGGGAGGGGTTAGTCCGAGAGGAAATCAAGTGAGGATGGAAGAACAAGGAGGAGGGTGGCGCTGCTCACGGAAACTTGTCGGCGTCCCCGATTCGGCAATGATCCGGGTCGAGGAAGGGTGGGGAGGCTCGCGCGGGACACTGAGAAGCAAGGCGTCGAGCTAGGAGGGAGGATCATGGCGTGGAGCGGGGAATCGCGCAGCGCAGGGGAGGCTCAACGCGACGGCGGCGGAGCGGTTTGTTCTGGGGGAAAAGTGGGCGAAGCTAGGGTTGGGGGTACGCTATATAGGGCGGAGCCTCGTGGGCGGAACGAAATCTGGATTTCACCGGATTGGACTGAAAATCTTGGCATTCACGCCGTGGGTGAATCACGGCATTCGCGTGACTCCGCGCGCGTGAGAGATGGGGTGAAGTGGGGGGGGGGGGGGAAAGCTGACAGGTGGGGACCACACATCAGCGGTAAGGGAATAAAGACAAGGGCGCCGGGGATCCAAGGCGCGTGCGGCGGGGCTTGGCCATGAGGCGATGCTGACGGGCGGGGCCCATGCGTCGGCGGGAGGAAAAGAAGCCAAGCCAGGAGGGATCCAAGGCGCGCTAGTGAGCCGGCGGAAAAACTGACCCGCGAAAGGGAGACATGAAGTGTGGCCTGGAAAGGAAAAAGGTGGGCTGCTAGTGGGTTTTCGGCCCAAGCTGGGGATTGGCTGCAGAATCAATTTCTATTTTCTAAACTCTTTTCTAATTCAAATTTTAGGTTTTGAATTCAAACAAAATGTCATCATGTTTTCTAAATTAGTAATTTTAATTCAAAACACACACAAGCATGCACTCACAAGCAATCATCACACAATTTCACACTATATCTTAATTTAATTTCTTTCATCGTTTAAGTTTTAATGTTTAAATTATTTTAAATTCAAATTCTCTTGTATTTCAAAATTGGGGTGTTACATCCCATAATTGTAAGGATTATGTTGATCGTAAATAATCAAACAAATTTTTTTGTAATTGATTAACCTATAAAATTAAGGGTTTATAGTTAATTACAAAATTAGTGATTAATAACAGTATTTAGCTTCTAATGACCTGGCGCCTGAAATTTTCTCAAAATTCAGGCACCTGACAAATAGACAGGCTCATTTAAAAAAGGTATGATCTATTAACATTGTTAAGTATGCAAAATCATCACTATAAAAACTACTTAGAGACCTATTATGAATGATATTAAGAGACGAGAGATCAAACCTAACTGGTGTTAAATATGAGTGGATGAAAATTAAACTGGGAGAATAGTTAAGGGATTAAAGTTGTACTTAATCCAAAACAAATTGTTGCTCTCTTTATCTTACCAAACAAAAAACTTAGCCGTCTCATTCTCATCCACCGTACCAAACACCTACGCTGGATAAACTCATTCCGAAAAAGCTAGTTGGTCATCTCCCATCCTCCCCTCCAGCCAAACGCACATTAATAGCGTTGAGGTGGTCATTGTTCTCTGTTTAGTAACATCGAATCAATATTCTGATTATTTCCGTTAACTTTTCACTTGAAAACTGCCTCATTGTTCCTCCACGTAGCAAAGACAGATTCTGCGCTGGCAGCATGGTCAGACAGTACAGCAGAATTCGTTGCAATTTGCCGTAGGTTTTGCTAGATATATACATACATCTCTGCTTCCCATTTTCGTATGAAATATGAACAGTATTGTTTTGGGTTTTGTCCCACCTAGCCTCTAACGCTTCAGTCGATCCGACAGCAGCAAATGCGACCCCCAATCCCATTTTTTACCCTGTTCCTGAAGAGAGCCTGCGAAGAAACTATTTGCTGATACTCTCTGCACTCGTTACTCCATATACTACTTTATACTCCATACATTACCTAGCATTCTTTACAGTAGCACCGGTGCGAACAGTCTGAGTCTGAAAGGATACATCCTGTGTCTCTCCCTAGGGCGCCACGGCAAATTCAGAGTTCAGACCTCATCAGAGTTGTATCTCTGCCGATTATCAGAACCATGCCAAAGCTGTTTTTTCGGCACTGGCTCAACAAGAATCATACATAAATAGTAGGTGCTAGCTGGACTCCTTTGTTCTGCATCTCCTGCTATGCTTTATCGTGTTACCTGCAGCATACGTTTCTATTATCAATCGTAACAGCAAATCATTGGCGCGAAGGCTTTTTAATTGCGGCATGCTGTTGCCACCACATGTTAGAAGAGGCGCAACCGTATGTTGTTTAATTCGTGTATAAACTATAGCAGCTCACTGCCACATTGCACAGGGTGATTGGTGCGAAAAAAGCGACGTGTTATTAGCTGTACTCGTGCTGCTGCTCTTTTCATATATTCTTCTAGAACATGGGACTTGATTATTTATTAGATTTTTTGTTCGGTGTGGATAGAAGAGAAAAACAGCTGTGTTAGTACATAATCCAGCTTACATCATTGTTGGTTTGGTTATGGCAATTGATTAGCTTGGTCTGTGTGACGGACAACTCATTGTTTCCACCCTGTCCAGAGCATGTGCAGCAATTGCCGCCTTAATGCTGCATGAGTGGTATGGTTAGACAAATATCGCTCCCTGGAGTTCAGGCCACATGATGCTTCTGGTGCGTTTGTTATAATGTTATATACTTAACACATGATAGCCATCCACGACCAACAGTTGAGGCTAAGTCACCAGCTCTCAGCATCTGCTTAGCTCAATGCTCAAGAATGTGAGTTGGCAGAGCAGAAAGGAAGCTACCAGCAGCAGGAGGATGCTAGCAGCTAGCAAAGTTTGCCTGTGATACATGCATGTTCCTGTTCTTTATGTTTGATTGATCTTTATTTTTTCAAAAAGTTGTGTCTGGTTGAATTTAGGTTGTGATGATTGGTGAATATTCTTTGCTGAGATGTTATCGTGATTTTAATTGGTAGAAAAAACATATGTGCATGTTCCCTCTTTTCTAAATAATAATATTGCGATGGCAGGTTCATCATGCAAAAATATGCAGTAACAGAACATGCACACGTTCCTGACATTCTATATATCAGGGAAGTAGAAAATAACCAAAGTGGCCTAACGCTTTCTGTTTACTGTTATCTGCATGCTTCAATGCATCACGCCTCAAGGAAACCATCTGGTCAGTTTGAAGGTTCTGACTTCTGAGCTAAAGCGGCGATCATTACTAGTAATATCTAACAATACAGGAGATGAGGAGAACATTCAAGTTCTGCAAGCAACATTGAAAGCAAGGCCGGGAAAAAATAAGCAGAGGTTTACAGTAGATTTACATGGTAGTAATGGCTAGCCTACTGCTACTGGGGGGTCATCGGGATGGAGAACACCATACGGAAGGCAAAAATAAGGACCAAAAAAGAGCCTTCCTTTCATCTCCATGCATGCTTCTAACAAGGATTTGAGCTTAATAACAGGCAATGGTGGAGAAAAGATGCATGAGAAATCCTAGTACAGTGGTTCTAACACATCTGGTGGTTTGGTCATTTACCAGAGGAAGAAGCTTCTTCTTGAAGAAGTGCCTTTCTTGCTATGGCCTCCTCGCCTTGATGACTTGCCTTCTCCGCCTTTGTCAACCTTGTCGGATTTCTTGCGGGACCCCGTGGAGAACTCGGTACGCCCTCCGTCGTCTTCGTCATCCTCGTTGTCATCGCCGTTTTTTCCACGTCCTTCGTCTTCATCTTTGCCGCTTTCCGGCAGGGACGACGGTGACTTCACTTTAGCTGGTCCAGTGGAAGCGTCAGAGGCCAGAGAATCATCATCGGCATAGTCTTCGTAAGCCTTGCCGCTTCTGCGCCTGCCATTATTGATGTAGCCGTACCCGTCATCCACACTGCTTCCTTCACTGCCGCTCCCTTTGCCGCTGCCGCCGCCATCATCGCCGTGCATGGGGGAGGTGAGGTACATTGTCCACCCGGACTCACTGCTGTTGCAGCCCTCACCACCGTCGTCCCCGGTGATATGTGAGGAGGAGGATTCCATGGCAGGAGAGGGAGAAGGAATTGAACAAGGGGAGAAGCCTGAAGCTAGCCAAAGGAATTGCAGTTTGTAGAGAGAAGAGCTGAAGCAGCATGCAGCTTTGAGTCTGAGCTTGAGAGAGAATGAATACCGGATAGGAGTTGTAGGAACACCGGCTATAGCTCCCCTTTTATTTATGCTTCCTCTGGGCACCTCATCAGTGCAAGGCTGGGGAAGCCATCGTTCTCGCCCTTGCCTCCGCTTGCACAGCGTGAAGAGAACATTGAAGCCTCTGACACCCGGCCATCATCTTCTTCACAGGAGAGTGGGGAGGGAGGGAATGCAGCGGTAGGACCGCAGCGAGAAACGACAAGGTTTTTGCTGGATGCGTGTGTGCGCGCGCCTGTGTGCCGGTGTTGAGATGCGTCAGGTCAGGGAGAAAGCAGAGAGCCGGAGAGAGGTGAGGGGCTGCAAGAGGGGGAAAGAGAGTGTCCTTAAATGGGAAAGACAGGCTATCCCTCCAACTGTCTCTCATAACTTTCCCCAACCTGTGTTCTTCGCCTTGTCACCGAGCCCAGAGGAGGAACCGGAGGCCTGTTTCCGATGCAGTGCTTTACTACAGGGCTTCGGGGTTGCGTTGCCCATGTGGCCTTGGCTCATGGTGCATGGTGCGGGGGCCTAGCTCCTCTGGTTGACATACAAGCACAGCCAGTGACTGCTAATCTGCTCGTGAAAACGAAGCAGGAGTGCTGGAATGCAGCAACAGCAGCAGCCATTAGCAGGTTTGAGAAAGGGCCATGCATGGACGGAATGATGGGTTATGCTCAGCTGAGTTGTGTTCATGTGCTGCATTATTCGATCCCAATGGTGCTTGTTTACTATATCTTCCTTGGTGGCACGACGGATCATCACAACTTCATTCACGTCCAACGTGGGGAGTGAGCTTCGGAACGATAGGCTGCCGACTCATGTGCTGAGCCTGAGCCTCAACTGTTGGCCTGTCACTCGAACATGCTATCGCATTGGGACGCCGTGCCCTTGCCCGGAATTGCAAGACCGACGACACCACGGCCGATTGACGCTCGACAACGCCGGTATCCGCAAGTTGACATACATCGCATGCACGTACTCGTGGCTCGGTCGATGCGCCCGCAAGCTGCCAGGGCGGCGACCCATCTATCTATCTACCTATCCGTGTGCATCGATCAGGCTCGACGTGATCGGTGAGTGACACGGCGACCTGTTCGGCTCGCGTCATCACAAGCTGCTATCGATCACGCCGGCACAGTGGAAATGTGCCCCGCGCGCCCTGCCTGTCGCCTGTCCCATTGTTGCCGCCATGCACGGCGTCACAGGAGGCACACGGCTCGGTGGGCAAGCGTCGCGTCCATCAATCAGCCTGTTCAATCCGGCCCGTCCGTCGGCACGTGCGCGCCTGTGGGTTCTCGCTGCCGCGCCTGCCGCTGGGCTCGCGTTGCTGGTGACGACGGCCAATGGCGCCGTTGCGCGCTCGCGGACAGGCACACAGGCCCGAGCTGGTCTCAGTGTCCAGTCCTGCTGCATGCCCGGCATCGCTTACAGGTGCAGAGGAGCACATGGCGAGGCCGAGGAGGATAGGAGGATTGAGGACACGGCAACTGGGCGAGGAGGAGTAAATTTTGGCGCTGAGCCAGCCAGGCGGGCGGACGAAGCCCGGCGGGAGGCGCCGGGGGGTCCCCTGCCGCGCGGATGCCTCGTCTTCCGGCCGGCCGTGCTAGGTGATTGGAACACACACACCGCGTTGTTCCCCGCGTCGAACAATCTTACACGGTCCTTCGGGATCACGGGTCCAATCGCACGCATAAATTTGCCGTTGTTTTCTCGCTAATCTCATCGTGTCCTCGATGATTAGTGCCCGTGGACGTTCGTGCCTGCCTCCTTCGGCTGAAAAGGTCAATGGATAAAGAGAAATAATGGGTTCGAAAAGTAAAGGAGGAGAAAAAAATGATTGGAGAAAAGCAGAGAAGCAGAAGCATCTGTTCCGTGCGAGTGCGAAAGATGGATGTGATGGGACGTGCGGTGTGCTGTCTGCAGTGTACCTGGGCTGGGTGCAGGAGGACATGCGACGATGTCACGCATGTGGCCTTCCGTTCCGTGCGCTCGTGCGTTGATGTGTCCGCCTGCCGGTGCCGCGGCCACACCACATGGAACCCGAGCTGCGAGCGAGCGCGGCAGCGGGAGCTGTGCTGCTGTTGCGCTGTAGTGCCTGTTCCGCTCGCAGCTCGCTTCTGCTCTGTTCATGGTACTCGCCAACGCAAGCTGGCCGTTGATGAAAGCCGGACCCGTCAGTGACTCAGTGTCTAGGATAAATTGTCTAGAAATAACAATTTTTTTAAAAAAAAAATCTCAGAACCGCTCTTCTTATTACTCATGAATCTTAACTTCTTGTTAACTACGAATCTTGAGTTTTTGTTTCTTCATCACCACTGCTATGCTATCCATTTCACGATGTTAATATTTTTGAAAAGGTTCACGGTGTTAAAAGGAATGAGAAAATTACCCATTCACCACTTTTTTTAAATTTGTAGCACACAACCCGAATATGTATTTTTTTAGCAAACAACAATTGAATACGAGGTTTTGTATAAGGACCACATGGCATTTGCAACACATATTAATCTACAGTGCCTATCATTTTTTAGATGCAAAAATATTCCAGTAAACACAAAGGATTGCAAAATCACGAGGCACCATCAAATAGATACAACTTGACAGTGTGTTCAAGAATGGATCAATCTATCAACAAAAAAGCTCCGTCCATGCGTAACAGATCTAGGCCCGCAATTTGCATGATCTAGCACAATCCTCTGTCGGTTTGTTCCATCTTTCTATTATGCATTCATGATTTATGAGCTCTAAATCGTCCGAGCATGAATTCATTTCCTACAGCCTACAGGCCACAGACCGGTTGCATTTGCAAGTTAAGTTACCAGCAGCGTGTGCTGGTGAAGACACTGGTGAACAACCGTCAAGCGGTATCACTCGCCTGTTGCTTCACAAAGCAGAATGCAGAGTTGCCATCTTGTGTCGTACTGTCATCCGATCCATAGATTAAGCTTCTACAGAAGTCTTAGAGCGAATTCGTGTAAGCACCGTGATAGGAAAAAGGTGAGTCTCGATCTTCCGAAAGGTAATGGATAAGTCGATTGATGTGGAGATCTCGACGTTGATAATCCGAGGCTCTCGAGTAGAACACGAAAAACCTCTGCAATCACTACACCACCGCTCCGTTGGTTATCAACCATGCTGCACACGATTGATCTCACCAAGAAGGCTAATCCCTGCAAGTACAATCGAGAACACAAGCAAGAACAAGGTAGACACGATCTGAAATCGCAAAGTTGGGGTCTCACAAACCGAAGAACGGCGATATTATTGATCTAAGCAAAACCCAATTGTTCATGGCGGCTACTATGGAGTATATATAGGTGGGAGGACGTCCAAGGGGGTGTTGAGGTCGTGACCTAATCCTAAGATACAAAAATAATGGACTTAGACTTGATACATGGCTCAATGGCCCAATACAGTGGCGCAACACCCTGCTAGATTCTGTACTTGATTTTGTTTCCACGATTCCCGTCGACTCCGAAGGAATTTGGACATGGGACCGGCGCCATTGGAAAGGTTATCCTCTCCCCTTTCCGTGCATATGTAGAACGTCCAAAACGGAGTTCGTATGCGTCCTGAGCGTCCGTTTTAGTGCGTACTGCTCCTGGATTCCGAGTTGGATACGATTTGGAGTTTGGTTCGGTTTCCATCTTCTTTGAACGAATTCTCTGGTCTTCCACGTCCCTAATACTTCCTCCAAGTACTCCTTGAACCTCTTCATGGATCCTAATCACAATTAAATCATTAAGTAGCAATCTATGCTTAAAAACATATAAGGAAATATATAAGAACGAGTTCACCTCTGAAATTAATTGTTGTATATGAACTCTATTGATTGCATCTTGTATATTCAATGGAGTGTTGTTTGTATCCATAGAAGTGATGTCCTCATCATCCTCCCCTTCTTGAATTGGAGTCGTCCTCGACTCAAGTTCATCTTCTCTTATGTGTTGGTCCAAATGTGCAATGCCATCAAATCTTTTTGTATGCATGAATAGAGGAGGCCAAGGTGGTGGATGACGTAGTGCGCCATCTTGATCTTGTCTATCAAATAAGAGTACACATTCACTTGAGCCAGGATCTCAAACAAATAAATATTGTGCCATGTTTATTTGTGCAATGATAATATGCATGAGGACATGTCCCCGTGTATAAAGCGCGACTATGAAGTCAAGGCGACAGTGCGACACGGCGTGCTTCATTTTTCTGTACTGGTGAGGTCAGGTCAGGTCGCTGGGATCCACTGGACTGATGACTGAAGCTGATGCCCGTGTTACCCAACTAACGAGTGGATTACCAAACTGATTTGTGACTTGCGTTGCTGCGTCAAAGTCAAACTAATGCTACAAGAAGACTCGGCAGAAGCAAGCAGACAAGGGCGTCACACAAACGCGGTCTATTGGCTCAGTTGAACTCGCAGCCATCGCGGGAACAGGTCCTTTGCCCTCCAATAACACTTCACGTTGGTTCACAAAAGATTGCAATTGGAACGATCCAGTTGTGTCGGTAGCGCTTTAGACCATTCGCACCAATATATTCTAAACCATACTCTATCCTCTAAACCATACTTTATATACTCTATACTTCTAGTATGTCGTCTCACAAAAATTTTCCAGTATGCTTTACAGTATGCTTTAGAGTATGGTTTCCAGTACGTTGGTGCGGATGGTCTTACCTGAAGTCAACCACCGGCTTCTTCTCCATGTCGAACAACACGTAACAAGATGACAGGGAAGATACACAGGGAGCAAAATGTTAGTCTCTGCAGCTTTGGTAACATACATTAAAAAATTAGAAACGTATACTATTAGTGTACAAATATTCTATACCTAAAAACAATCTCACATTTCAGGTCACAATGCATGAGTCTTGTTCCTCAGATGAAACCTACAGAAATTTTGAACTCTCACGACATTGAATTAATTTTTTGGTTGTATATAATTAAAACTTAAATGTCGGTGGTCACTTGTTATATTATTTTGAGTGTATAATGAGGATAATTGGAGGCCGTTTGAGTTTTAAATACTAAGTATAAAATCTAGCGGAACGGTTATACTCCTTTCGTCCCAAAAAACTTGCCGCATTGTAGTTCAAAAATAAACTATAAAGCGACAAGTTTTCGAGGACCGATGAAATACTCCTAAGTTCTAGTTCAGTCACTTCCGGCCTTCATTTTCTTAGCTGTTCACCGCTCACAACTGTGCAAACGCTTCCATCACTGAAATGTGCATCGTCAGAAACCCAGATCTGCATGGAAGCAAGCGGATGAGATGAGCTAGATTGCTACAGTTCTTTATCACCGTTTGTGCATAGGTTAATTAGTGACATAAGAATATTGGAAGTAGCCACGCATAACCGTTTGCTAAAGATATCTTTTGATTAGGCATGAAACTTCACCAGGCAGGAATGCAGATTGAAGTATCAGAAGCTGGTGGTAGCATTGGTTCATGGGTTATAACCCTCTTTTTTTTGAAAGACGGGGTTATAACCCCTCTTGATGAGTGTGTTTATCCTATGTGGTTAGCTTGTTGCTGGCAACAAATGATGCAAGTTTAGGACAAGACACAAGAATAGCTATGTACAGACTTCTGAAATGTTTCTCGTTTTTGCCGTTTGGATCAGTTTCAAATAATTCTACTCAGAATCAGAAACGTTTTATCCATCCAAACAGGTCTTAAATTAGTGACATAAGAATATTGGAAATAGCCACGCATAACCGTTTGCTAAAGATATCTTTTGATTAGGCATGAAACTTCACCAAGGCAGGAAGGCAGATTGAAGTATCAGAAGCCGGTGGTAGCATTGGTTCATGGGCTATAACCCTCGTTTTTTAGAAAGAGGGCGTTATAATCCCTCTTGATGAGTGTGTTTATCCTATGTGGTTATCTTGTTGTTGTTGGGAAATCGGAGGTACACTACTCTAGCAACTCTACCGCATCACCTAGGAAATATGCGAGTACAGGGGTCATGGATTGTTATCACTAGACGCGCAGCGTAGCGGAACGTAGACGCGGGTCGGTGTAGAGGAAGTAGACGATCCCATTCGCCCTCTTCTCAGCAGCAGTAGACGAACACGTTCGTCGTAGCCGATCAGTGCAACAGTAGCAACAGCGCCTCCACTGAGTCCACATGTGCGGAGAGGAACGCCGTGCGCCGTTGTGCTAGCACTGCGCGTGCGGCAAGGGTCTCGGCGTGAGGCCTTCGAGGGGTGGCGGCTAGGGCTGTCACGTGGTGGGATGATTAGCCCCTAACCCTATCCCTCATATTTATAGGCGTACTAATGGGCTTTTAGGTCGCAGGACCATTAGTACCCTAATTGCTTATGGATCAAATATCCAATAGGCCTTAACCCGAATTGTTATGATTGCCTCTTGGGCACATCACCAACAATCTCCCACTTGCACTAGAGACAATCATCTAGCCAAAATTTTCGATATGTGCAGTCGGTTGTGACCCGTTAGGTTCATGTGCAGTCGGTTGTGAATGGAAACCGTTTCCAACCACAAGTCAATAGAGGTACTGTCGAAGGTCGTAAACGACACTTCCCCCGGACCTGCTTAGAGAGCAGCCCACGGAGGTTCTTTGGATTCACGAGGGCTAGTCCCAGGAGATCGAACACAACAGGATGGTGAACACAGGGGATTTACGTGGTTTGGGCCGCCGGAGCGTAATACCCTACGTCCATGGGAGTGTTTGTGTATTGTCTTGCTTGAGCGTGTATGAGCCTTGGTCTCATTTTTCGTCCCTTGTGAAGGTCGTCTACAGAGCCCTTTTATAGTTCAAGGACTCTGCAGTCACAAAGTGGGTCCCAATACCCGACAGGTGGTCCTGGGGAGAGCCAAATCCTATACAAGATCTAAGATTAATTGCTATCTACTTCCCTTTGTCAGGGGTGTCAATGCGCCGTCCTGCCGCGTCGTGCGCCAGGGCTACACATAGCTGGTGATGATGGCCGTGCACGTCTCGTCTGTCTTGTCCTCGCGACCCATTCGTCCGTCTTGCGGCGTGGGTCTGTACCGGCTACTCGGACAAGACAGGACACTGGAGCCTTGACTTTCGCAAGCGCGACTCAGCTTGCCTGGGGAAGGCGCGCGTACTTAATTCCTGTCTAAGTAGCGCACGCGTTCCTTTACTGCGGCTTCCTACCGCACTGAGTTGGCCGTCCGCCACGTGGTTGCGCCGGAGCCTGCCTCTGCGGGAAGTAAAGCACTTGACGAAACAGGCCACGTGGCGCATTCGGAGCCCACCCCTATGGAGGGGTGGGGGCTCAGCCCTGCAGGCCACGTGGTAGCTCTGGTGCCTTTCCTTGCGAGGGTGCGGGCTTGGCCCTGAGATCCCGATTGGCCACGTGGCGGCTCCAGAGCCCGCCTTAGCGGGGAGGCATGGGTCCAGTCCTGCCGGCCACGTGGCAGCTTGGGAGCCTCCCCCGACGGGGAGGTAGGATCTGGTCCTTCCCTCCCCAACGTGGCAGCCTCGGATCCGGCCTCTTAGGCAGAGGCGGAGTCCTTAGCGGTTTTCTCCTGTGCGCGGGGGTACCCGGTGTGTAGGGTACCGACAGTGGCCCCCGAGCCCACCTCGGGAGAGTCTTCGATACCGCAGGTGGGGTCTTCTTCCTTTTCTTCCCACGCAACTCTTCTGATTCCACTTTGAGGCAGTTCCCCAGGCAACACGCCCCTGCCGTTGAGGCGACGTGTCCCCTTCCGGTAAGTGAAGGTGCTGAACAGGCGCCGCACGACGTGACTCCTGCCTTCAATTGTGCTTTAACTACGGTGGTTCCCAAGGTGGCTCCTGCACTTTCACTGCTTTTGCCCTTTCAGAAACCGCCGAGTTACCTCCCGCATAGCTAGCTGCCCGGCTCGCCTTCTTCGTCGAGCGACCCGGGCCCTCATGTCATTGCCCATACGGGTTCATTACTCTTCTACTGAGGCTGCGGCAATCCACACTTTTGTGCCTGTTGGCCTGCAGGGGTGCACAAAAAGAGAACTTTCCCCGTGAGGGTCCTTTCTCCCGCCTCTGCATCCCTGCGCTCATGCTTTTGCCTCAAGCCCAGTTCTTGCGCTCTAGTTCCCAGTCTCCTCGCCCAGAGCCTCCTCCCTCAACCCTCATGGCAAGCATCTTGCCCAAGTCCAGGCTGTCCAGGTCCGCTGACCTGGCCCCCATGCGCTGACTTCTCGGCTGGCATACTCCTGAGCGGGAGTCGTGGCTCCGTCCAGGGAGGCTCCCGCTGAGCCTCTCCGCCGGGGAGATGGTCCTCTTCTCGTCGTACGTGCTGGCCGGCTTCGCCCCGCCAGCATCCGCCTTCCTGGTCATGCTCCTGGAGACCTTCGGCCTACTCCACCACCTCGCGCTGAACTCGATCGCCATGCTGGCGGTCTTCGCTCACCTCTACGAGATGTTCGTGGGGGTGATGTCGTCGGTGAAGCTCTTCTGGTACTTTTTTGTACTGAGGGCCACCGGCAGGAGTTCGAAGGAGCACCTCAGCGCCTACTATTTCCAGCGCCGGACAAAGGTCCCCACGAGGTACATTGCTTCCTTCAACTCCGCGAGGTGGGAGTTGTGGCGTGAAGATTGCATGATCGCCAAGGTCGAGGCCCACGACCGGATGTGCCTCCCCACCGGGATCCCCTACTCCGAGCGATCATTCTGGGAGGAGCGCCCAGAGCTGGAGGAGGCGTTTAACCCGGTGCTGGAGAGGATTCAGATGTTGGCAGACCTCGGGCTGTCGTCTGCCATGGTGCTGAGGAACTTCATGTCCCGCCGCATAGCTCCGCTTCAACACCGCGCCCGTCTGGCGTCGATGTTCACCGGCCTATCGGACTGCACCCGGCTCGAGACCGGCCCCGACTCCAACCTGGGCGAGCAGCAGCTGCCCGACATGCTGACCCGGGTCTGCCCCGACGACATCTCTGCTGAGGCACTGGCTCTTCCATCGACATGCCGCCCCTTGTGCTCGGACTCCGAGTTGAGGAGGCAGCTGCTGAAGACGGTGCCGATCCTTGACGAGTCCGGGCTAGCGCGGCGCCAGATCGGGGACCCGTTCCGGGGGGTCAACATTGCCGACGACGCTGAGGGAGGCGCGGCTCCCTTAAGCGACGTTGGTCCTTCAAGCGACGACTCCTCGAGCGGCCCCCAGCACCATCCATGGGGTGGCGTCGTCGCCCCCGCCGACAAGGGAAGGGGAAGGTGCCGGTTCTGGTGCCGGACCCATCCCCCAAGAAGCGCGCCCGGTCACCGCCACCAGCCCCTTCTGCCCCTCGTTAGGACTCCGGAGCCCTACCGCGCTCGTCGGCAGGGGGTGCCGATGGCGCCACTTTGCCGCCTGAGTCCTCCACGCGCAAGAGGGGGAGACTCCTAAACGCCGACGGGACCCCAGTGTTCCCTCTCCGTTCAGAGGGGCGCCAGACCTCGGGGGTGCCGCCGACACCACCACCACAGGGGCCCCCAGCACACTCAGGGGCCCCCGCCGCGGGTTTGGGGGGTCCGAACTGTGACGCCCGGTTCCGAAAATGAACCAAGCTAACGCATATGTGTGCCCAGGATGTTCATCACACATACACGAGTGCAATCACAAAAGGACATACAGAAAATTACCACAGCTCAAATTATTAAATAAGTACTCTTATTACACAATTCATTAAATCCTCGAATACAAGCTCTAATGAATATTAATGACAAGTTCAACTAATGCAGCGGAAATAAACTAATTAAGCAACTAAGCAACTATGCAGCATAAGCGACAGGGTATGTATGCGCAGCACCAATCAACACCACAGGCAAAGCTGACGGTAGACACGGCCTAGAACTCCGCATTATCACCATTAAAATCCCAGTCCTGACCTGCAACTGTTGGGGTGGGGGATTGCAAGAGTGAGTACATGTCGTACTCAGCAAGTGTGGAAAGTATGACATGTGGCTGATTCAAATGACGACAATAATAATGGCAAAGTGCTGAAAAGTACATTAAAACATTTGAAAAGCAATATATTATAAGTATGTGAAATAAACCCATCATAACCATAAATAATACCATAATACCAAACTGAATTCCTTACCATCATAAATAATTCCAGATTTCACCATCGTCAATAACCATATTCAATACCAGAAATTAATCCATAACCATCCATACCCATAACCATTACCAAATTCCAATTTACCTCTAATCATGGAAGTTGTCCAGGTGCTCATAACCGGGAGCACGGCTATCATGATAGTTTTAATTAACACTCTGCAGAGTTTGTACCTCTTTACCCACGTGTCCGTGATTTCATCACCCTTCGGCGACTAAGAACCTCCCTTATGCCCATGACCCGTCGGTCACATTACACACTTCCGTTGGTGTGTGGCCAAGAGATCACAAAATAGCCTTTACAAAGGGATTACTAGCCTATTTAGACCCCACTGAGGTTTCACCGGTGGCGATGTCTCCCGCAGAGCACATCTTCAACCAAGGGCCCCCTCTTGAGCCATTCGGATCCCAGGGTAGTCCCACCAATCACCAACAAACCCAATCCGACTACCCCTTCCCCGAGCATCCACAATGGTCCAAACAGCACTAGCAAAGCCCTAATTAATCAGCTACGCCGCACCCATAACTTGGCCTCGTGGTGGCACTGTAGTCCTGGCTTATTCTCGCATGAACCGGTCCTTAGATCTAAAGCAAGCAAACCACCATAACATCCAACCCATCCACATACCAGGCTTGCTTAGATCATCCATTACCATACCATGTTTAACCAGTTCATGTTAACCATAATCTCATCCATGCATAATTAAATTGAGTGATATAGTCGTTTCCCATCCCAGTTGATTAAGCGAAGCAAAAAGGTAAAAACCCTTCCCGACTCTCTCTATCATAAATTCCAGGTGACAAGGGTAGTTTAGCAAGTCTAGTAAACTTCCTACCATAGGATTCCCATCAAATTGACACAGCATGCAGTTTTGCAAACAAACATTTATTTTAAAAAAAAACAGGATCAATATGCTTCAAGGACACTTGCCTTGCTCTTGCTGTTGATTAGGGTCAAAGCCTTCGAACTCTTGAGGTTGTAGATCCTCCGTGGCACTCTCTAGCGCAAATCCGTCTAATCCACACAATAAACATACAAAACAAGAAACAAAATCAAAGAGTGCACAAATATTACTCAACATGACATGACATGCATGATTGATGCAATGCAAGGTATAACTTGTTACTAGATTGCTTTTAATGATTACTAACTAGCTCTAATAGATTTTAACAAGTGTATAAAGGTTTGGGGTTGATTAGATCAAATTCTAGAATTAATTCAACACAATTTAACCAGGAAGATCGGACTAGTCCGCTTGGGACCGGACAAGTCCGCACTCTGCGAGATCAGCGGATTAGGGTTTTCTAGATCGACGTGAGTTTGGAGATTAGGGGTTGAATTCTCGTAAGGAAAAGAGAATAGAAGGTATACCAGGTGTTTAGAACTCCAATGAACCAAGAAACTTGGAGGTAACACTTGGATCTTGATGATCTAGGGTTGGTGATGAACTTGGAGACGAATTGGTGGTGAAGGACGAATCTTGGTGGAGATCTTGATCCTTCTTCGTTTCCTCCTCTTCTTCTTCTTGTTTGGGATCTTTCTCCTCCCTCCTTGATGGTGGCTCCCCACGAACTAGGGTTTGGGTGGGTGGAAAAGTGGCAAATAGATGTCAAACCAAGGGGTGGGGTTGTTTATATAGGGGTGGAGGCTAGGGTTAGATGGATTTCGAGTTTTGGGATGGGTAGAGGCCGGTTTAGAGTCCCACATGGGCTCTAAAAGAGTTGGGCACGACGTCCCTAGGCCCACTTGACGTGAAATCCAAGAAACAAGTCGTAAAACAAAAGGTCAATCTCGGAGTCGCGAAATATCGGACAAGTCCGGAAAGGACCGGACTAGTCCGAAGTCGTCCAGAGAGAAAATCGGACAAGTCTGGCCAAAAATCGGACAAGTCCGATCTTAGTCAGAAAGGAAAAACGGACAAGTCCGCTGGAACACCGGACTAGTCCGGAAAAGTCCAGGGACTTAGCAAATTTTCAAGGATTCATGGAATATCGGACTAGTCCGCACAAAATCGGACAAGTCCGAAAGTTTCCAGAGCCAAAATCGGACTAGTCCGCAGCAAAAACGGACAAGTCCGTTTTTAGTCAGAGAGAAATCGGACTAGTCCTCAGAAAAATCGGACTAGTCCGCACTTTCCTGCATTTTAAGTGCGGTTTTGCTCCAAATCAATTTTAAACTCGTTCCTCTTGTTGTGGGCTAATGTTAAACATGTATACGAGTGCATGTAGGGCATGATGCATGAAAATGAGGGTGTTACAAACCTACCCCCCTTAAAATGAATCTCGCCCTCGAGATTCGACGTGGAAGAGAAGAGATAGGGAAATTCCTTCTTGAGATCATCTTCTAGCTCCCAAGTTGCTTCTTTTTCGGTATGGTGCTTCCATTGGACTTTACACCATCGAATCACCTTGTTCCTTGTGACTCTCTCCTTGGTTTCCAAGACTTTGACCGGTTGCTCAGCATACGTCAAATCTTCCTCTAGTTCCAATTCTTCCATTGGCACTTGTTCTTCCGGTACTCTCAAACACTTCTTGAGCTGAGAAACATGAAACACATCATGTACGTCTGAAAGATGAGCTGGCATCTCCAACTTATATGCTACTTCTCCTCTTTTGTCCAAAATCTTGAATGGTCCAATATAACGAGGTGCGAGCTTGCCTCTTATGTTAAACCTCTTATGACCTCTCATTGGTGACACCTTGAGGTAAACAAAATCTCCTATTTCAAAGGCTAACTTCCTTCTCCTATTATCTGCATAGCCTTTTTGCCTTGATTGGGCAGCCCTCAAGTTTCCACGAATTATTTGGACTTGCTTTTCGGCTTCTTGCAACACATCCGGACCAAATACTTGAGTTTCTCCTGCCTCATTCCAAAATAAAGGCGTCCTACACTTCCTCCCATAAAGCGCTTCATATGGTGACATTTTCAAGCTTGCTTGGTAACTATTGTTGTATGAAAATTCTGCGTATGGCAAGCTCCTGTCCCAACTTTTCCCATGCTTTAAAGCACAAGCTCTTAACATGTCCTCCAAAATCTGATTGGTCCTCTCGGTTTGTCCATCCGTTTGAGGATGATATGCTGAACTAAAATTCAACCTCGTTCCCAAAGCTTCATGCAATTTCTGCCAAAATCTGGAGGTAAATTGAGAACCTCTATCCGAGACTATCTTCTTAGGGACTCCATGTCGACACACAATATGCTCCATGTATATTTCGGCCAATCGTGCAGCTGTATACTTGGTCTTCACAGGGACAAAATGAGCTGACTTGGTTAAACGATCCACAATTACCCAAATTGAGTCATACCCGGACTGAGTACGGGGTAACCCAACTATGAAGTCCATACCAATTTCTTCCCACTTCCATTCTGGAATCTTCAACGGTTGCAATAATCCGGCTGGCCTTTGATGTTCCGCCTTGACTCGTTGGCACACATCACACAGTGCTACGTATTCAGCTATGTCCTTCTTCATGCTATTCCACCAATAGCAAGTCTTTAAGTCTTTGTACATCTTCGTACAACCAGGGTGAATCGAGTAAGGCGAGTCATGTGCCTCCTTTAATATTGTCTCCCGAATATGCTTTACATTAGGCACAACGATTCTCTTTCCAAGCCATAAGGTACCCTGTTCGTCTTCATCAAATCTGAATTCTCTTCCTTCTTTGATTCTTTCCTTGATTTCCTTGATCTCCTCATCCGTGGTTTGTGCTTCTCGAATTTCTTGCTCCAAGGTTGGGTTTAACTCCATCATCTCCATCTCATTTACAAACCCGAGGTTCAACCGTTCAAACTCCTTACATAACTCGAATGGTAACTCTCGAACCGTGAGTTGATGACTTACTCCCTTTCTACTCAAAGCATCGGCCACTACATTGGCCTTTCCCGGATGATAGTTGATCCCCAAATCATAATCTTTGATAAGCTCCAACCATCTTCGTTGCCTCAAGTTCAGATCCGTTTGTGTGAAAATATACTTCAAACTCTTATGATCCGTATAGATTTCACACCTATGTCCAAGAATATAGTGTCTCCAAATCTTCAATGCATGTACCACGGCTGCAAGTTCCAAATCATGTGTTGGGTAATTCTGCTCATGTTTCTTCAATTGCCTTGACGCATAGGCGACCACTTGACCTTCTTGCATCAATACACATCCAAGCCCTTGTCTTGATGCGTCACAATAAATGTCAAAACTCTTGCTTACATCCGGTAATACCAAAACTGGGGCTGTTGTCAACCGCTTCTTCAACTCCTCAAAACTCTCTTGACAAGCTTGAGTCCATTGGAATGCCTTTCCCTTCATTAGCAACTCCGTCATAGGCTTGGCTATCTTGGAAAAATCCTTGATGAATCTACGGTAATACCCAGCCATCCCAAGGAAACTCCTTATTTCCTTGACGTTTTGCGGCGGATCCCACTTCAACACATCCCTCACTTTACCGGGGTCAACCGATACTCCTCCTCCGGAAATAATATGGCCTAAAAATGGCACCTCTTTCAACCAAAACTGGCACTTGTTGAACTTGGCATACAATTGATGCTCCCTCAATTTCTGCAGCGTAAGCCTCAAGTGTTCCTCATGTTCCTTCTCGTCCTTCGAGTAGATCATAATATCATCAATAAACACCACAACGAACTTATCTAAGTACTCCATGAAGACCTTATTCATGAGGTACATAAAGTAGGCAGGTGCATTTGTCAATCCAAAAGACATCACGGTGTACTCATAAGATCCATACCGTGTCCTAAAAGCTGTCTTGGGTATGTCCGATGGTCTAATCTTCATTTGAAAGTATCCCGACCTCAAGTCAATCTTAGAGAAGACACAAGCACCCTTCATCTGATCAAACAAGTCTTCTATGCGTGGCAAGGTGTACTTGTTCTTGATTGTTACCTCGTTGAGAGCTCGGTAATCCACGCACATCCTTTGGGATCCGTCCTTCTTGTCCACAAATAAAACGGGCGCTCCCCAGGGTGAAGAGCTAGGGCGAATAAAACCTTTCTCTAGTTGTTCTTGAATCTGCTTCTTGAGCTCTGCTAATTCCTTAGGAGGCATCCTATATGGCCTCTTAGCTATAGGTGCAGTTCCAGGTATTAAATCAATAACAAACTCAATGTCTCGATCGGGTGGCATACCTGGCAACTCATCCGGAAACACATCCAAAAATTCACATACAACCGGAATCTCCTCAATTGCGGCACCGTCTATATGATTCAATTCCAATTGCTTCGGTGCGGTTTGAGATGCTTCAAATTCTACGGTGATTCCTTCCTCATTAGTCAACTTCACCGTCTTTGTGGCACACTCAATAACTCCATTGTGCTTCCTCAACCAGTCCATACCAAGTATAATATCCAACCCTTGAGAATCTAAAACAATGAGGTTGGCGGAGAAGTCTACCCCCCTTATTCTAAGGCTTACTTTTGGACATACTATATTTGTCCTCATCTCTCCTCCAGGAGACTTAACCAACAGAGTAAACTTCATATGAGAGATAGGCAAACTATACTTGGCAACATACTTCGATGCAATGAATGAATGCGATGCTCCAGAATCAAATAACATAGTCGCGGGGTTGGAGTTGGCGAGAAACATACCAATGACCACGTCATCCGCTTGTTGAGCATCCTCCGTAGAGACATGGTTCACGTTGCCACGAGCAAAATTTTGCTGTCCACGGCTTCCTTGTGGCTGTCCTCCATTAGGTCTTGGGTTTTGCTTCGATGCATTGCTTCCTTGACCAAGGCCCGACTTAGGACATTGATTCGCAAAGTGTCCAGCTTCTCCACAAGTATAACACTTCTTAACTCCACCAGAATTATTGGGACGAGCTTGGTTTTGAACATTGGTTCCAGGGGAATCAGCACGAGGTGCATAAGGCGTCGGAGGCCTAGGTGCTTGCATAACAGGGCGCTGCTGCACAAACTGAGTTGGGCGCGGTGCATAACCAGGGCGCTGAGCAGGAATAGAGGAGCTGTAATGAGGCGCATTGGGCGGTGCAAAGCGAGGGCGCACATTACTTCCTTGTTGCTGTCCTTGATATGGCGCCTTCCTCTTGATTTCTTGCTCCATCTCACGGATCTTGTTCTCAACCACAATTGCCTTGTCCACAAGCTTCTGGAAATTGACATAATCACAGTTGAGCAATTGCACTTGGATCGTATTGTTCAATCCCCTCATGAACAAGTATTGTTTCCGGCTGTCCCGACTAACATCCTCAGGCGCATATCTTGAGAGTTGAGTGAACTTATTGAGGTATTCACTCACGCTTGATCTTCCTTGTCTCAAGTTCTCAAATTCTTGCCTCTTCAAGAGCATAACACCTTCCGGCACATAGTGAGAACGAAAATTTTCCTTGAATTCGGCCCAAGTAATTCTCTCTTGGTTCTCATGAGCATTGCAATAAGAATCCCACCAATCTGCAGCTGCTCCAACGAGTTGATGAGAAGCAAATAGCACCTTCTCCCGGTCACTGCATTGGACAATGGCTAGCTTCTTCTCCACGGACTTGAGCCAATCATCCGCATCCATAGGGTCTGCGGCTTGAGCAAAGGTTGGTGGCCTAGTCCTCATAAACTCTCCCAATCGGTTATGAGGAGGTGGGGGTGGCGGTGGAGGCATGTGGGGCTGATTGTTGATATTGCCAGCCTGCAGCTGTCCCATAGTCTGTATCATGGTCTGCATGAGCTGGTTTTGCATGGCCAATAGCTGCTCGATGTTGATAGCTCCCTGAGTAGATCCTTGCCCATTGTTGTTATGAGGTACTCCATTGTTCTCCTCCTCATCATTGCCATCCCTCTGGTTGCGAGTCCTCACCATCTGAAGAAAAGCAGTAGGTAAGAATTAGAAAACGCCCCAACTATATGCATCAAGGGATATGAAACTAAACAACTAGCTACACTAGCCTAGGTGGACATGGCAATGCTAATGCATCCCAAAATCCTCTATTAAGCACACAAGCAAGCAATATATAGCAAGCAGCACTCCAAGCAAAAACACATCGATTCCTGAGTGCTCCTATGTGCTCTAAAGTGTCCATTCTATCTAGGCTGCATCCTACGGTCAACCTGTGGCTCTGATACCAATCTGTGACGCCCGGTTCCGAAAATGAACCAAGCTAACGCATATGTGTGCCCAGGATGTTCATCACACATACACGAGTGCAATCACAAAAGGACATACAGAAAATTACCACAGCTCAAATTATTAAATAAGTACTCTTATTACACAATTCATTAAATCCTCGAATACAAGCTCTAATGAATATTAATGACAAGTTCAACTAATGCAGCGGAAATAAACTAATTAAGCAACTAAGCAACTATGCAGCATAAGCGACAGGGTATGTATGCGCAGCACCAATCAACACCACAGGCAAAGCTGACGGTAGACACGGCCTAGAACTCCGCATTATCACCATTAAAATCCCAGTCCTGACCTGCAACTGTTGGGGTGGGGGATTGCAAGAGTGAGTACATGTCGTACTCAGCAAGTGTGGAAAGTATGACATGTGGCTGATTCAAATGACGACAATAATAATGGCAAAGTGCTGAAAAGTACATTAAAACATTTGAAAAGCAATATATTATAAGTATGTGAAATAAACCCATCATAACCATAAATAATACCATAATACCAAACTGAATTCCTTACCATCATAAATAATTCCAGATTTCACCATCGTCAATAACCATATTCAATACCAGAAATTAATCCATAACCATCCATACCCATAACCATTACCAAATTCCAATTTACCTCTAATCATGGAAGTTGTCCAGGTGCTCATAACCGGGAGCACGGCTATCATGATAGTTTTAATTAACACTCTGCAGAGTTTGTACCTCTTTACCCACGTGTCCGTGATTTCATCACCCTTCGGCGACTAAGAACCTCCCTTATGCCCATGACCCGTCGGTCACATTACACACTTCCGTTGGTGTGTGGCCAAGAGATCACAAAATAGCCTTTACAAAGGGATTACTAGCCTATTTAGACCCCACTGAGGTTTCACCGGTGGCGATGTCTCCCGCAGAGCACATCTTCAACCAAGGGCCCCCTCTTGAGCCATTCGGATCCCAGGGTAGTCCCACCAATCACCAACAAACCCAATCCGACTACCCCTTCCCCGAGCATCCACAATGGTCCAAACAGCACTAGCAAAGCCCTAATTAATCAGCTACGCCGCACCCATAACTTGGCCTCGTGGTGGCACTGTAGTCCTGGCTTATTCTCGCATGAACCGGTCCTTAGATCTAAAGCAAGCAAACCACCATAACATCCAACCCATCTACATACCAGGCTTGCTTAGATCATCCATTACCATACCATGTTTAACCAGTTCATGTTAACCATAATCTCATCCATGCATAATTAAATTGAGTGATATAGTCGTTTCCCATCCCAGTTGATTAAGCGAAGCAAAAAGGTAAAAACCCTTCCCGACTCTCTCTATCATAAATTCCAGGTGACAAGGGTAGTTTAGCAAGTCTAGTAAACTTCCTACCATAGGATTCCCATCAAATTGACACAGCATGCAGTTTTGCAAACAAACATTTATTAAAAAAAAAAAACAGGATCAATATGCTTCAAGGACACTTGCCTTGCTCTTGCTGTTGATTAGGGTCAAAGCCTTCGAACTCTTGAGGTTGTAGATCCTCCGTGGCACTCTCTAGCGCAAATCCGTCTAATCCACACAATAAACATACAAAACAAGAAACAAAATCAAAGAGTGCACAAATATTACTCAACATGACATGACATGCATGATTGATGCAATGCAAGGTATAACTTGTTACTAGATTGCTTTTAATGATTACTAACTAGCTCTAATAGATTTTAACAAGTGTATAAAGGTTTGGGGTTGATTAGATCAAATTCTAGAATTAATTCAACACAATTTAACCAGGAAGATCGGACTAGTCCGCTTGGGACCGGACAAGTCCGCACTCTGCGAGATCAGCGGATTAGGGTTTTCTAGATCGACGTGAGTTTGGAGATTAGGGGTTGAATTCTCGTAAGGAAAAGAGAATAGAAGGTATACCAGGTGTTTAGAACTCCAATGAACCAAGAAACTTGGAGGTAACACTTGGATCTTGATGATCTAGGGTTGGTGATGAACTTGGAGACGAATTGGTGGTGAAGGACGAATCTTGGTGGAGATCTTGATCCTTCTTCGTTTCCTCCTCTTCTTCTTCTTGTTTGGGATCTTTCTCCTCCCTCCTTGATGGTGGCTCCCCACGAACTAGGGTTTGGGTGGGTGGAAAAGTGGCAAATGGATGTCAAACCAAGGGGTGGGGTTGTTTATATAGGGGTGGAGGCTAGGGTTAGATGGATTTCGAGTTTTGGGATGGGTAGAGGCCGGTTTAGAGTCCCACATGGGCTCTAAAAGAGTTGGGCACGACGTCCCTAGGCCCACTTGACGTGAAATCCAAGAAACAAGTCGTAAAACAAAAGGTCAATCTCGGAGTCGCGAAATATCGGACAAGTCCGGAAAGGACCGGACTAGTCCGAAGTCGTCCAGAGAGAAAATCGGACAAGTCTGGCCAAAAATCGGACAAGTCCGATCTTAGTCAGAAAGGAAAAACGGACAAGTCCGCTGGAACACCGGACTAGTCCGGAAAAGTCCAGGGACTTAGCAAATTTTCAAGGATTCATGGAATATCGGACTAGTCCGCACAAAATCGGACAAGTCCGAAAGTTTCCAGAGCCAAAATCGGACTAGTCCGCAGCAAAAACGGACAAGTCCGTTTTTAGTCAGAGAGAAATCGGACTAGTCCTCAGAAAAATCGGACTAGTCCGCACTTTCCTGCATTTTAAGTGCGGTTTTGCTCCAAATCAATTTTAAACTCGTTCCTCTTGTTGTGGGCTAATGTTAAACATGTATACGAGTGCATGTAGGGCATGATGCATGAAAATGAGGGTGTTACACGAACCCCCCCAACCCTTTCGGGAAGCGG
This sequence comes from Tuctoria greenei, assembly GCA_036927565.1. Taxonomy (NCBI): domain Eukaryota; kingdom Viridiplantae; phylum Streptophyta; class Magnoliopsida; order Poales; family Poaceae; genus Tuctoria; species Tuctoria greenei. Next base: position 8,475,093 of record JAYESD010000005.1, read on the forward strand.
TGGAACTTCAGCGTCCCCCGGTAAGCCTGCTCAGATTTTACCTTGGGTGTTCTTTGTTGTGCGCCTACCCTGTCAATCTCTTATGGTCTGAGTTTGCTTGATTTCAGCGCCACCACAGCTACTCCACCACTTGCGGGCACTTCTGTTGGGGGGTCCGCCGCTCCAGCCGGCTCGCGGGGATCGTCTGCTGCCTCGGGCCCTGCTCCGGTGCACCAGGTTGCTACCGCCGGGGTACCTCGGGCCTCCGTGCCCGAGACCCCCGTAGCGGTTGCCAAAGCCCAGCCGCGCGCATCGACGACCGCCGCCGCGTTTGCCAACGACTCCGCGTCCACCGGCTACTCCGTGTCGGCCGATGCTGCCGCGCCCTCCGACACTCCTGCGTCGGCTGGCGCCACCGCCCCGGGTGCTATCATCCGGGAGGGGGCCCTGGTCCCCGCCTCCCCAGTGGTCCTCCAAATGGAGGACGACATTGAGGAAGTGGGGAGGCAGGGGCCCGCTGCTATGGTGGAGCCTCTCCCCCTGTCAGAGGCTATAGCCGTGGCCTACTCCAGCTTCCGGCAGGCCCAGGCGGCCCTTGCCCGGGAGAAAGGGTGGCTCGAGGACGAGGACGACCGGCTCCAAGAATGGGCGAGGACCCTGGAGGCCCGGACCCGGCTGGCAAAGAGCCAAGCGACCCAGCGGGAGGCGGTCGTTCGGGAGGAGATGAAGATCCTCGAGCAGGAGCGCGACCTCATCGCCCAGCTGGACGCCGTCACCCAGAAGCGGAAGGCAGACGCCAAGGCCATCCACGCTGAGGCCAGCTCCCGCCTCTAGGCCTGCGAGGACCTTCAGCACCTGCTGTCCCACAGGGAGGCTGCTCTAGCCGAACGGGAGCAGGAGCTGGCGACGAAGCAGGCCGAAGTGGAGGCGACCTGCCGCAGGCTCATCCTCCAGCAGGAAGGGGCGAGAGTCCGCGCCGCAGAGTTGGACCGCCGGGAAGCCGCCGTGGCTGAGGCGCAGCAGGCCCAGTCTGTTGAGCGCCAGTCCCTCCTGGACCGCGAGTTCAACGTCGCCCTCAAGGAGGGTGACTTGGACCGCCGCGAGGCTGGGGTCGGCGAGCGCGAGAGGGCCCTAGTGGCCAAGGAGAAGCGATTTCTGGACGGCGGCCCCCGGGCGCTGGCGGCGGCCCAGCAGGAGGTGGCAGAGCTCCGGGCGGCACGCTCCACTGAGGTCCGGAAGGTCTGGGAGTTACTTGGCGGTGCCGACTCGGCTCTGGTGCCGCTCGGCTTCAGCCCGACGCGCGTGGGGGAGCCGGCGCAAGAGGTGAGTCAGGTGTTCCCGGCGCTTGACTCCACCAGCTCGAGGATGCGCTCGCTGGGGGCCATCCTCGACAACCAGCTGGAGGTCGAGGGGCGGATTCTGGTGAAGGAGGTGGCGACGCACATCCTGTCCTGCTACCGGAGCTGGTACCCCGATGTCTCCCTGCAGCCGGTCCTCGAGGGGCCCATTGACGAGAGGGAAGAGGCCGCCAAGTCTGAAGTTTCGGATGCGGTGGCACTCATCGCCTCAAGGTTCCAGCGGAGCAGCTGAGGGCTCCCCGGGCGTCTGTTTAAGTTTTTATCTTTCTGTTTTTGTCTTGTGGCTGGCTGTGGTGACAAACTCTTTATTTGTGTGATAAAAAATCTGTCTGTGGTGCCCTTTTATACTCAGCTTGCTTTTATTTCCAGCAATTTCTTCCAGCTGCTTGTTGTTCCTTAACTTCCAGGCCGTCCCCCAAAGTATGGCCCCCTGACAGGCGTGGCCAGTTGTTGTGTGCACACCTGTCATACACTTAGGACTTAGGGCGGATAGGTGCAGGGGGAGCCTAGGATGCGTAGGTTGCATTGCCGTAGCTGAGTATGTAGGTACGTCAACAGCGGGCCCCCTGGGGGTGCCGCCGGAGCTCCAGTCTGGTGGTGCCCGCCATCTTCAGCGAGAGGTCGACAGCGGGCCCCCTAGGGGTGCCGCCGGAGCTCCAGTCCGGTGGTGCCCGCCATCTTCAGCGAGAGGTCGACAGCGGCCCCCCTGGGGGTGCCGCCAGAGCTCCAGTCCGGTGGTGCCCGCCATCTTCAGCGAGAGGTCGACAGCGGGCCCCCTGGGGGTGCCGCCGGAGCTCCAGTCTGGCGGTGCCCACTGTCTTCACGGGTACTCTAACGGTGGTTGCTGGAATAACTTCCTCAAAAACCTGTACATAGATCAAAAAGGAGAAGTAATTCTGTCCGCTGGTCACTTTACCCCTGCTCTTTTTGTAGTGTCACTTGACTTACGATCCTGGGCTGACTCGTGGGGCTTGGGTAATTCAGTGCTCCTGCACCTTGGACTCGTCATCCATACTACCCAAGGGTGGTCCATCTGGCCCCCAGTACTCGAGTGTAGCGCTGGGGAGGCAGAGCGCACAGGCTTAGGGTACGGGACCAGGCTAAGCAGGTTGTGGCCCTGGACCTCCTGCTCGGCGTAAGCCTTTTCCGGGGGAGACCATCTGGAGACACAGGCCCCCGAGCATTTGAACATCCGAGGCCCCAGGCGCATTGCAGGTACCTCAAGCAACCCCACCTGCAGTCCAGTCAGCAAGGCTCCCACTATTGCTAAAGCAGGGGAAAAACGACAGCGCTCATGATAGATCACGAGCTATGGCGGGCTTACAGCAACATCATAAAAATTAAAGATAATTTTTGAATTGACAAACCCTATACCAGGCAGGGCAACATTCTTTCATTGTAGTTTCTCATAAGATGGAGCAGACTTTACAAGAGGAATAACCCGACCTGGGCGTTAGATGGAGTCGAGTGCACCTACTTAGGGTTCTGGACCAGGCTAAGCGGAATGTGCACTCGGAGCCCCATCCCCTTATCCTGAGTGCTGTCCTGAGACAATATGTAACTTTTACAATGAAATAGCATTGTCCCAACCCTGGTCTAGGGGTAGAACTTACAAAGGTGCTCGATGTTCCATGGGTTGGGTAATCGCTGTCCATCCTCCGTAGCCAGGCGGACGCATCCTGAGCGGCAAACCTCTATTACTCGGAAGGGACCCTCCCAGCTGGGGGAGAGTTTGTTAGACCCTTCCCGGGAGAGTATGCGGTGCAACACCAGGTCGTCTACCTTTAGCTCCCTACTCCGCACGGTCCTCTGATGGTAGCGTGGGAGCGCCTGCCTGTACCGTGCATTTCGGAGAGCCGTTCGCACTCGTCCCTCATCGATGAGGTCCAGGTCTACACGCCGGAGCTGGTCCTACGTGGCTTCGTCGTACCTCCGGGCACGGGGGGCCCATGGTAATTTGTGGGGGGAGGACGGCCTCTGCCCCGTACACCAAGAAGAAAGGCATTTCCCCCGTGGCCCGGCTGGTTGATGTCCGGCTAGCCCACAGCGCACACGGAAGCTCATCCACCCAATTTGTACCATGCTTCTCAAGGTTTGAAAATGTGCGAGTCTTGAGGCCCTTGAGGATCTATGCATTGGCTCTCTCGACCTGCCCATTGCTCTCTAGATGAGCAACAGATGCATAGCAGACTTGGATCCCCAGGTCCTCGCAGTATGCCTGGAACGCTGCACTTGTGAACTGGGTCCCGTTATTAGTAATGATTCTGTTCAGGACCCCGAACCGGCAGACGATCGACTTGATGAACTTTACTGCCGACTGCTTGTTGATGGTGACAACTGGGGCGGCTTCCGGCCACTTGGTGAACTTATCTACAGCGACGTAGAGATGCCGGAATCCTCCGACGGCTCTGGGAAAGGGTCCCAGGATGTCCAACCCCCATACAGCGAATGGCCATGAGGGAGGGATCATCTGCAGTGCCTGAGCTGGTGTGTGGAGATGCTTGGCATGGAACTGGCACGCCTTGCATCTCTTTACCATCTCGGTAGCATCTTGGAGTGCTGTCGGCCAGTAAAAGCCATGCCGAAAGGCTTTACCGACCAGCGTGCGGGAGGACGCGTGGTTCCCTCACTCGCCTCCATAGATCTCTGCGAGAAAGTCGCAGCCCTCCTCCCGGGTAATGCATCGCAGTAGGATGTCGTTGGCTCCACGCCGGTAGAGATCCCCTTCCACCAGCGTGTACCTTTTAGCCATGCGAACAATCCTTTCTGCCAGGGCATGTTCTTCGGAAAGGATATTGTCTTTCAAGTAGTCCCGGACCTCCGAGATCCATGCATCGGGACTTGCTTGAGCCTCTGGATCTTGGGCGCCCGGTAGCTCGGAGCCCTCGGTGGTGCATACGATCCTTGGCGGACTCCATGGTAGCAGGGTTGCCGGGACTGCCAGCTTCGAGGTGCTGGGCTCGCCCCCTTCCCCCGGTGCGGCTGCCCGGGCGGTTGGTCGCGGTAACGTCCTTGCAAAGACTCCTTGGGGCACTGGGGCCCCTGTGGAGGCCTTCGTTGACAGGTCGTCTGCGACTGAGTTGTCGGCTCGGGGTACATGGCACAAGTCCAAGACTTCAAAGTCCTTCTCCAGCTTCCGGACGTGCAGCAGGTATGCTGCTAATTGAGGGTCGTTGCAGCTGCACTCTCCTTTGGCTTGCTTGATGATCAGTTGAGAATCACCTTTAGCCAGAAGATGTCGAACATTGAGGGTCAGGGCAGTCTTCAGCCCAAAGATTAGGGCTTCATACTCTGCCATGTTGTTTGTCGCCTTGAAGTCGAGGCGCACCATGTACTTGAACTGCTCCCCAGTCGGGGTGAGGAGCAGGACCCCGGTCCCGGCCCCCTGCTTCCGCGAGGAGCCGTCGAAGTAGAGCGTCTAGGGGGTCTCGGTGAAAACTGGAGCCTTGGGCACTATTTCGCCGTTGTCCGGGCCCCCCGGGTTGCTTGGCGATGGGGTCCATTCGGCCAAGAAGTCCGCCAGTGCTTGGCTTTTGACTGCATGTCGAGGTAAAAACTCCAGCTCGAACTTGGCCAGCTCCGCTGCCCACTTGGCAATGTTGCCAGTCAAATTGGGGCTGTGGAGTACGGTTTTTAGTGGGAAGGAGATGACCACTGAAACTCGGTGAGCCTGGAAGTAATGCTGGAGCTTCCTCGACGCTATGAGCACTGCATAGAGCAGTTTGTGTACCTTCAAGTATCTTGTTTTTGCTTCATGGAGGACCTCACTGACGTAGTAGACTGGTCGTTGGGAGGTCCGAACCCTCCCTGGGGGGTCCGGGGCTCCTTGCAATGCGTCTGCATCCTGGGGAATGTGGCTCCCAGGGTCTAGCTGGGCCTCTGGGGGCTGGGACCCGTAAGGCACTTGGTCACTGGAACTCACAGCGGGGGGGGGGGGGGGGTCTCTTCTGGGTTCGGGCCTTGAGGCTCGGCCTCCCCCTCTGGGGCTCCTTCTGGTGCTTGTTGTGGCAGTAGCTCCGGCCACTCTGCAACCAAGACCATGCTGACCACTTCCGTTGTTGCGGTGATGTACAACAGGAGCGGTTCGTCGGGTTCTGGTGCCACCATAATGGGTAGCGTCGTCAGGTGTTTCTTGAGCTCCTGGAAGGCCGCTTCAGCTTCCTCAGTCCACTCAAAGGGGCCTGACTTCCGCAGAATCTTGAAGAAGGGCAGAGCTCGCTCAGTCAGTCTTGAGATGAACCGACTGAGGGCTGCCAAACATCCTGTAAGCTTCTGCACGTCCTTGATGCGGGCCAGCGGCCGCATCAGCTCTATTGCCTTGATCTTCTCTGGGTTAGCTTCGATCCCTCGGTGCGATACCAAGAAACCAAGGAGCTTCCCTACAGAGACCCCAAAGACACACTTGTCGGGGTTCAGCATCGTGCGTGTCGTGCGCAGCTTGCTGAAGACTCGGGCTAGGTTGTCTAATAGGGATGTGTTGTCCATGATTTTTACCACGATGTCGTCGACATACACCTCTACCAGATCTCTAATGAGGTCCCCGAATGTCTTATGCATTGCACGTACAAAGGTGGGGAGAGCATTCTTGAGACCATAAGGCATGGAGACATAAAAATACATGCCGTCTACTGTTATGAAAGCAGTGTGTTTCTCATCTTCCCTAGACATAGGTATTTGGTGAAAACCGGAATACGCATCTAGGAAACATAGAAGATCACATCTTGATGTTGAGTCTACTATTTGATCTATCCTAGGAAGAGGGAATGGATCCTTTGGACATACCTTATTGAGGTTGGTGTAGTCGATGCACATCCGGAGCTTCCCACCAGCCTTGGGAACGACAACAGGGTTGGTCAACCACCGTGGGTGGTGAACCTCCCGGATGAAACCAGCATCGAGCAGCTTCTTGATTTCTTTACAGATGAAGTTTTTCCGCTCGATGGACTGTTTCTTGGGCTTCTGCTGTACCGGTCGGGCGTCGGGGTAGATCTTCAGATGGTGCTCAATCACCTCCCTGGGGATCCCGGGCATTTGTGATGGTTGCCATGCAAACACATCGACGTTGTCCCGGAGGAAGGTGATGAGCGCGCATTCCTATTTGTTGTCCAAGTTCCCCGCGATACGGGTTGTCTGGGCAGCCTCGGAGCCAATCCTGACGACCTTCATGGGGACGTCGTCGTCGTTGGCAGGTTGCACACAAGGTGCAGTAGTGGAGGATCGTTGTGCCGGGCCTTGCTCTGGCCGACTCTCATTCGAGCCTCCTGGGGCTGGAGCCCTCCCCGCTGCAAGTGCTTGGAGCTGCTCCAAGGCTGACATTGCGGCTGGGTGGTCCCCTCTGATCTTGAGGACACCGGAAGGCGTCGGCATCTTCAGGACGAGGTAGCCGTAGTGGGCTACAGCCATGAACCTGTAGAGGGCTGGCCTCCCGATGATTGCGTTGAAGGGGAGGTCGACGTCTGCCACATCGAATAAAACGCTCTCTGTACGGTAGTTCTTCGGGGTCCCGAAGGTCACCGGGAGGTGTATGTTACCATACGGGGGGATTTTCCCAGGTCTGACACCCAAGAACGGGCTCGAGGGTGTGAGCTGGGACATCGGCAGCTGCAACTTTTGGAAAGCCGCCGTGGAGATGAGGTTGAGGCCCGCCCCTCCATCTATCAACACGTGAAAGACCTTCACGTTGGCGATGGTCGGGGACACCAGCAGCGGGAGCACTCCTGCCCCTGCCATGTTCTTCGGGCAGTCAGAAGCGTCGAAGCTGATCACCGTGCTCATCCACTTGTGGTGGGGAGCCGGACTTGGGGCGGGGGCCACTGCAGCCACTGCCCGTCGCAGAGTTTTCACCGCGTTTCGGGACGTGGGGTCGGTGGCTCCCCCGTAGATGACATGGAGGGTCTTGTGGCGCTCCTTATCACTACTGGAGTCGGAGTCGCCACCCTCGAAGACGGCCTTGACCGCCCGCTGGGGTTCCTAGAACCCCATCTCGCTGTCATCCTCTTTCTCAGGATCAGCTTTCTGCTTGCCCTCCCTCTGGCGGGGGGGTGCGCCTTCCTGGCGCTGCTGCCTCTGTTTCTGTTCGCGGAAACGTTCCGCGAACCTCTTCACTTCCCGGCACTCGCTAGCACTATGGCTATTTGTACGGTGCACCGGGCACTTGAAGTCGGGCTCCTCGGGCTCAGGCGACTGCCTAGGGCGCTTGTCTCGATGCAACGCTCGGGCTCCGCCGGGTGCCGGAGCCGCCATTGCCTGGGCTCCGGGCTTTGGCCCGTTCTTGCCACTGCCCTTCTTCTTCTTCTTGCCGCTGCTCCTCGCAGATGCTCCTTCCTCAGTCGGGGTGGCTTCCCTTGCTTCTGAGGATGGTTGGGAGTGCCAGTTGCGCCCCTCAGCTGCCCTAGCGCATCTGTCTGCCAGGGAGAACAGCTTGGAGACATCACGCACCTCGTGCGTGGCTAGCTTCTCGAGCATCTTCTTGTCCCTCACACCTTGTCTGAACGCAACAATAATCGATGCGCTAGCAACATGAGGGATGGTGTTCCGTACCTGGGAGAACTGCTAGATGAACGATCGCAACGACTCTCCAGCGCGCTGTCTAACGGCGTGGAGGTCAAGCTCGGTGCCGGGGCGCTTGTAGGAACTGCCTAAGTTAGCCACGAACTGTCAGCACAACTCATCCCAGGAGGTTATGGACCCCTGGGGCAGGTTCATGAGCCATGACCGAGCTGGCCCGGTCAGGACGACGGGGAAGTAGTTAGCCATAATGGCCTCGTCGCCTCCTGCACCTAGTATCGCTGTGGTGTAGATCTGCAGGAACTTGCTCGGGTTGACGCTCCCGTCGTACTTCTCCAGCATGTGCGGCCGGAACTTTCGTGGCCAGACCATGAAATGGAGGTGAGGCGCTAGCGCTGCACACCCTTGGCTGGGGCTGACTGGTGCCGGCGGTGGCAGCGCATACCCCGGGTGAGCAGGCGAGCCTGTGTACACCTCGTGCTGGGGTGGTGTTGCATACGCCTATGCAGGAGGCGCGACGTACGACTGGTGCGGCGGAGGTGCGACGTAGTCTGGTGTGGCGGAGACACAGCATGAGCCTGGGGCACGGGGCCTGGCACACTGTAATCTGCCTCGAGGTTGCGCCGACGTTCCCTCTGGCGCTCGATGGTGACTCGGCAGTCCTCTCCGGCCCTGCGGCGCTGCAGCCCGGTTCTCAGATCTATTGTTGAGATCCTGGTCGAGCGCGAGTCTGCCGTCCACCGGTCGATTGTCGGCGTTCACGACAATGACACGTGCATCAGCTGGGCATGTGTCTCCCTCGGCACAGGCGCGTTGAGTGCGGCGGTGACGAGGTGGTCGACGTCGTCGATCCACTGCTGAGCTGCTCCCTGAGGGGCATCCCCAGCAGGAGGGTTGTGGAGTAGCGCGCGCGCTGCCGCGAGCGCACTCTCTGGGCTTGCAGCCGGTGGCGCCGTGATTGCTATCACGGCCGGAGTATGCCGTGGGGTGGCGTGTCAGCCTACAACCGGCGAAGTGACTGCAGGGCGACGCAAAAGTCTTGACCTTCCTGCCCTAGAGTGGTAGCCTGCCCTAGAGCGGGATGACGCCTGATCCTCCGCCACTGTCTGTCGCCGCGACTGCGCCCTAGATGAACCGGCATTGGATTGGTCATTCACCATTGCTGCTGGTGGAGATCTTGACGGGGAAAAAAGTCCCCTACCTGGCGCGCCAAATATCGAAGGTCGTAAACGACACTTCCCCCAGACCTGCTTAGAGAGCAGCCCGCGGAGGTTCTTTGGATTCACGAGGGCTAGTCCCAGGAGATCGAACACAGCAGGATGGTGAACACAGGGGATTTACGTGGTTCGGGCCGCTGGAGCGTAATACCCTACGTCCACGTGAGTGTTTGTGTATTGCCTTGCTTGAGCGTGTATGAGCCTTGGTCTCATTTTTCGTCCCTTGTGAAGGTCGTCTGCAGAGCCCTTTTATAGTTCAAAGACTCTGCAATCACAAAGTGGGTCCTAGTACCCGACAGGTGGTCTTGGGGAGAGCCAAATCCTATACAAGATCTAAGATTAATTGCTATCTACTTCCCTTTGTCAGGGGTGTCAATGCGCCGTCCTGCCGCGTCGTGCGCCAGGGCTACACATAGCTGGTGATGATGGTCGTGCACGTCTCGTCCGTCTTGTCCTCGCGGCCCATTCGTCCGTCTTGCGGCGTGGGTCTGTAACGGCTACTCGGACAAGACATGACACTAGAGCCTTGACTTTCGTAAGCGTGACTCAGTTTGCCTGGGGAAGGCGCACGTACTTAATGCCTGTCTAAGCAGCGCACGCGTTCCTTTACTGCGGCTTCCTACCGCACTGAGTTGGCCGTCTGCCACGTGGTTGCACCAGAGCCTGCCTCTGCGGGAAGTAAAGCACTTGATGGAACAGGCCACGTGACGCATTCGGAGCCCACCCCTATGGAGGGGTGGGGGCTCAGCCCTGCAGGCCACGTGGTAGCTCCGGTGCCTTTCCCTGCGAGGGCGCGAGTTTGGCCCTGAGGTCCCGATTGGCCACGTGGCGGCTCCGGAGCCCGCCTCAGCGGGGAGGCATGGGTCCAGTCCTGCCGGCCACATGGCAGCTTGGGAGCCTCCCCCGACGGGGAGGTAGGATCTGGTCCTTCCCTCCCCAACGTGGCAGCCTCGGATCCGGCTTCTTAGGCAGAGGCGGAGTCCTTAGCGGTTTTCTCCTGTGCGCGGGGGTACCTGGTCTGCAGGGTACCGACAGGTACCTAGCAGGACATACTGACTCCCGAATGTACATAAAGATCATATCGGTTGAACCTAGATACATTCAACATGCTAATCCCTTTGCCTCACGATACCAGTCAAGCTCAAGGCGAGATGCGTGCCATCCTTGTGATAGCTCGACCATTCACTCGATCAAATAGTGGATTCATTCTGTGACTAACTTTTAGTCACTGTGATTAACCTTTAATCACCTTGGCATGGCCATGCACTTTCAAATCCAACTATCTCGAGGGGCCCAGAGATATCTCGCCTGTCATTAAGGAGGGACAAATCCCATCTTGATCCGCGCACATCCCGTTCTATGTTTTATTATATACCCGAAGACTACTTTTATGACTACCCAGTTACGAAGTAGCGTTTGGTAGTCTCAAAGGACACAACTACACATAGTGAGAAACAATGGTGATCTCAGGTCTAAGGATCTAGCAGGTGTATCACTCAAGACCAACTGATGGCACATATGAAAATAACAATCCAAGCAGTGTCTCGGAGTGGGTCAATCCAACACCTTGTTCACTAACATGTGTTCACATTATTAATTTGATATCTCTATATCTATGATCCGTGAAACATGATCATCAATTAATACATGTGCTAGTCTAACTGCAATCATTATCTCATATAATGATATAGACTAGGGATCATCTGGAGTAACATTACTATTAAAAAAGAGTTTCACAAACAAGTCACATACTTGATGATCAATGTAAATAATGATTACTCATATAACAATTTATTTAATAGTACATAAACATAGCTGTGACACAAGTCTCCCACTACACACTATGATCACTGATGTAAATATCTAATACCCATAGATCTCGTGTGCGCCTCATGCTTTGATTGTGGAAGAGGCTTTGCCAACGGATCTGCAACATTCAAATTTGTGTGCACCTTGCATATCTTCACATCACTCCGGTCGATGATCTCTAGAATGAGGTGATAGCGTAGTAGTATGTGTTCGGATCGTTTGTGTGATCTAGGCTCCTTTGCATGCGCGATGGATCCACTATTGTCACAATAGGGATTCACAGGACTGGACGCGCTAGGAACAACAACCAACTCAGAAACAAATTTTCTGATCCAAACAACTTCCTTTGGAGCTTCAGAAGCTGCAATATACTCTGCTTCTGTGGTTTAATCCACTATTGTATCTTGCTTGGAACTTTTCCAGCTCACTGCCCCTCCATTGAGGCAGAATACAAAATCGGATTGCAATCTAGAATCATCCTTATCTGTTTGGAAGCTGGCATCAGTGTAACCTTTTACAACGAGCTCTTCTTCACCTCCAAACATTAAGAATGCATCCTTAGTTCTTCTCAAGTACTTAAGGATGTTTTTGACAACGGTCCAATGAACCTCACCATAATCTGATTGATACCTGCTCGTGATACTTAGAGCATAAGATATATCTGGGTGTGTACATAGCATGGCATACATGATGGATCCAATAGACGAAGCATAAGGTATCACTCTCATCCTATTTTGCTCATCAGGTGTCGAAGGACACCGACTCTTGCTTAGAGTAATGCCATGTGACATTGGTAAGAAACCTTTCTTGGAATCTTGCATATTGAACCGATTCAATATCTTGTCAATATATGTATCTTGCCTTAATCCAATTAGCCTTTTAGATCTATCTCTATAGATCTTTATGCCCAAAATATACGCTGCCTCTCCTAAATCCTTCATTGAGAAATTTTTTCTTAATGAGGATTTAACATCATCAAGCAGTGGAATGTCATTTTCGATCAATAATATGTCATCTACATATAGGACCAGAAATACATGTGCGCTCCCACTAAACTTCTTGTAAATACAAGGTTCTTCTACGTTCTTGATGAAATCAAACCCTTTGATTACTTCATTAAAACATAGATTCCAACTCCGAGATGCTTGCTTCAACCCATAGATGGACTTTTGAAGCTTGCATATTTTACTAGCATTTTTAGGATCGACAAAATCTTCAGGTTGTGTCATGTACACATCCTCAGTCAGACTTGCATTAAGAAAGGTTGTTTTGACATCCATCTGTCATATTTCATAATCAAAATATGCAGCAATTGCTAGAAGAATCCGAACAGACTTAAGCATTGCAACGGGTGAAAAAGTTTCATCATAATCAACACCTTGAATTTGTTTGAAACCTTTCGCCACCAATCGTGCTTTATAGATGTGAACATTTCCATCCATATCAGTCTTTTTCTTGAAAATCCATTTACAATCGATATGTCTCACACCTTCGATTAGATCAACCAAGTTCCAAACTTGATTTTCATGCATGGATTCAATTTCGGATTCCATGGCTCCAGGCCACTTCTCAGAGTCGGGTCCCATCATTGCTTCGGTGTAGGTTGTGGGCTCATTATTGTCCAACAATACCATGTCATGCTGCTTCGTGGTTAGAAGCGTTAACTTTTCAGTCGCACGACGTACCCTCGTAGACCTTCGTGGGGTTGGTGTTTCATCAACTGGTTGCACAACATCTTGTACATCCTGTATAGGATTAGTGGATGCTGAAACATTTTCAGGTATTTCTTGAATTTATTCAAGATGCACCTTGCTCCCACTAACTCCTTTTGAGAAAAACTCTTTCTCCAAGAAGACACAATTGCGAGCGGTAAACACTTTACCCTCTATTTTATTATAAAAATAATATCCTTTGGTTTCCCTAGGATATCCCACAAAGAAGCATTTGTGTGATTTTAGAGTGAGTTTGTCTGACGTCAAACATTTGACATAAACATCACATCCCCAAACTTTGAGGAAAGGCAATCCGGGACATTTCCCGGTCCACATCTCATATGGTGTCTTCTCAACAGACTTAGTTGGGACTCTGTTTAGTGTAAACGCAGTGGTTTCAAGAGCATAATTCCAAAAGGATAGTGGAAGATTTGCTTGGCTCATCATCGACCTAACCATGTACAACAAGGTTCGGTTCCTCTTCTCGGACACCCCATTCAATTGAGGCGTTCCAGGTGGAGTCAACTGTGGAACGATTCCACATTGTTTTAAATGATCATAAAATTCATGGCTCAAATATTCACCCCCACATTCAGATCGTAGAAGTTTAATTGTCTTGCCCAATTGATTTTGTAATTCATTCTAAAATTCTTTGAACTTTTCAAAGAATTCAGACTTGTGCCTCATTAGGTAGACATAACCATATCTACTAAAGGCATCGGTAAATGTGATGAAGTACTGAAAATCATCTCTGGCAATTGAACTCATTGGTCCACATACATCTGTATGTATAAGTCCCAACAAGTCAGTCGCCCTCTCACTTTGACCAGTGAAGGGTGCTTTGGTCATCATCCCAAGCAAACAAGATTCGCATGTGTCAAGTGATTCAAAATCAAATGAGCTTAGTAAACCATCTTTATGGAGTTTTTCAATGCGTTTATCATTTATATGACCTAAGCGACAATGCCAAATAAAAGTGGGATTTAGATCATTTTCGTCGAGCCCTTTTGGTATTAATGTTATAGACAGTTTATCCTCAAGATAAAGAATATATAATCCATTCACCAATGGACATTGAGCATAGAAAATATTATTGTAATAAATAGAACAACATTTGTTCTTTATTACAATCTCATAACCATCAACTTCTTCTAAACTGGAAGAAGAGATAATGTTCTTGCTCAAAGTAGGAATGCAATAACAATTATTCAGTTCCAAAACTAATTCTGAGAGTAATGACAAGTGGTAAGTTCTGACAGCTATGACCACAACCATTGCTCCATTCCCAACACGAACATCCAACTCGCCTTTTACAAATCTTCTAGTCTCACTTAGACCCTGCAATGATTTGCAAGTTTGAATCATCGATCCGGTATCAAGTACCCATGATTCACTAGAAGATAATGCAATGTTAATTTCTATAACATTTATACCTGAAGCGGAAGTCTCACTTCCCTTCTTCTTCTTATCCTCCAAGTACTTCTTGCAGTTCCTAGACTAGTGCCCCTTACCATGACTGTGAAAGCATTCATCATCAGGAGAAGAGTCAAATTTGCCCTTTGGTTTAGACTTTGAGCTTGAAGGCTCATCGGGAACCTTTCCCTTGCCTTTACCTTTAGGATGCGTCACACACTTCCTCTTTTTATTCTCCTTTTGTACCATCATCACATGAGTGGCGTTTTTCTTAATGCTTTCTTCGGCTGTTTTAAGCATCCCATGCAATTTAGCCAAAGTTTTTTCCATGCCATTCATTTGAAAATTAAATATGAATAGCTCGTAGCTCTATGGGAGCGACTGGAAAACAACGTCAATAGCCAGATCATCCTTGAGTTCAGAACCAAGTTTGCCTAAAGTTTCTATGTAATCAATCATCTTGATTACATGAGCGCTGACTGGGCTACCCTCTGCCAGCTTGCATGAGAACAAGGACTTTGAGATGTTGTATCTCTCAACCCTTGCTTGATTCTCAAACATTCAATGCAGTCCCCCAATCATAGCATAAGCATTTGTATGCTGATATTATTTTTGCAGATCAGGAGACATGGTGGCGAGCATAAGGCAGCTTACATTAAGCGCATCATCGCAGTGCTTCGTATAAGCTCTACATTCTGCATTAGTTGCATCAGCTGAGAGGTCATCAGGGTAAGGCTGCAGAAGAACTTACTCGGTTTTCTCTTGCCTGAGAACGATTCTCAGGTTGCGGTACCAATCGATAAAGTTAGCTCCATTGAGCTTTTCCTTTTCAAGCACAAATTGCAAATTGAAACTAGAATTGTTACTAGCATACATTATCTACAATAGAAAATAAATATGCAAGGTTTAGCACTATGTTATGTACCAATCTTCTATTAACAGTTTAATAAAAGATATCACCACTATATGATCATCGTCTTCCCTCTAACGACATATAATGTTTCAAGATCCATATTCACTAATTTCTAGTGAACTTTGGCTTCACTGCTAGGAAATTAGTGACATAGGTAAACAACCATTATTAATCATATCCTTATATGACTCTTGTTTGTTGGGTGACATCCAATGCCCCGACTCCCAACTCTATGCCATAAAGTCAAAAAATGTTTTGATACTTTGTTGAGTAAACCAACACTATGCATGTGAATGTACAACATTCATCCTATGAATTATGATAGATGATGGTACTTTGCTTTGGCAAACCTACCACACAAAGATCAAAATATCATAGGTGCAGCTATTGGTAAATGACATCAAATGCTCAACTTTTGTGAGAGAAGCTATTCTATCATGACAAAACATTCACCATATGAAAAGCATGAAAAAAATAGTAATATGAATCACAGGCATATGATCATATCACATTGTGAATAGTATGACCTTTAGAATCATAATGGTCTCCATCGCCATGGTTCCATCAAGATTTGAGCTGCCATGCCTCCCTTCTTGTGGTGATCTCCATCTCCACCATGCTTGAATACATCTCGATGATAATCAAAGAAGCTAATACAACTAATGGCTACCAAGTAAATTACATGAGAGATCAAGCATCACAGGTCGACACGCAGGTCATTATACAATTATGTGACCACCTCAACCCGGTTGTGTTAAATTTGCAACACACAGGCTGCATGAATTTACACACATATCATCACATCACAGTAAGGCCATACCATTCACATCATTTCCTGCAAAAACGAGTTAAGCATAGAACGATTTCTAGCGTGAATATATATTATGTAATCGCTATAGCAGACACCAAACGGAATTACATAGATCACATCTATGAAATCACTTTGAAAATCTCATCGGATTGATCTAATCAACCCGAATCCGAGCCACTCAGAATGCCTCAATTTTCAATGTGACCGGTTATTCATGAGTAGATCGCGACTCATGACTGTGGTCTGTTGGCTCAATCTGTTAGTTATGTACGCAATTAGTCCTGATGGTGATTCCAGCTGGTAGGGACAGTTTGCGCACACAGTAGAGAAGGAGCACAAACTGACCCTTTAGTCATATATGATCGCAATCTACTCTAACCAATTCCAAACCCAAAAAACTGTGCAATAAAATTAATCCTATGAATATGTCTGCAGTAGATCCCATCTACTAACTAGATCCAGACCAAAAACTACGCAAGTCGGCTCTGATGCCGCTGTTGAGAAATCGGCGGTGTGCTACTCTAGCAACTCTACCGCATCATCCAGGAAACATGCGAGTACAGAGGTCATGGATCGCTACCACTAGACGCGCAGCACAGCGGAACGTAGACGCGCGTCGGTGTAGAGGAAGTAGACGATCATATTCGCCCTCTTCTCAGCAGCAGCAGACGAACACGTTCGTTGTAGCCGATCAGCGCAACAGTAGAAGCAGCGCCTCCACGGAGTCCACACGTGCGGAGAGGAACACCGTGCGCCGGTGTGCTAGCACCGCGCGTGCGGCAAGGGTCTCGGCGTGAGGCATTCGAGGGGTGATGGCTAGGACTGTCACGTGGTAGGGTGATTAGCCCCTAACCCAACCCCTTATGTTTATAGGCGTACTAATGGGCTTTTAGGTCGCAGGCCCATTAGTACCTAATTGCTTATGGATCAAATATTCAATAGACCTTAACTCGAATTGTTATGATTGCCTCTTAGGCACATCACCAACAGTTGCTGGTAACAAATGATGCAAGTTTAGGACAAGACACAAGAACAGCCATGCAGAAAGGAGGAGCGGTGAAGAAAAAGGCCTGCATTGACTTGTTTAGTAGTTGATCCTGCCATCCTTCTAGTTTGGTTCTGTCCTTATGAGTTTAGTTCGCTCAATTAGCCTTTTCATCAACTAACAAAAATGCAGGTTAGACTTTACTGTCAGACAAAGCACCTTTCTACCTAAGATAGAGTCTACCTAGCTTATCCCGGTAAATTTATCATATACTCCTTCCATCCCACAAAAAAGTTTGTTTTGGAAGGTAATGGAGTTTCCAGAATACAATTCGTTTTTGTTGCTACTGACTGAGTTTAGATGGTAATACCCTTAAACTCTTCATTTCCGGTGTAGTGCTCTTTAACGACAGAACTCATCGTAGCTCGGGTAGCACATTTAATGCTCGCCCTCACGCGGCCCTCACGCGACGCTGGCCCGCACGCGGCCCTCACGCGACGCTCGCCCTCACGCGTCCCTCATGCGACGCTCGCCCGCACGCGGCGCACGCACGCAATAGCCCACAGCCTCGTCTGATGCAGCAACGCTCGCCGAGTGCCGATGCTGCACCGCTCGTCCCGCCAGGCTAGCTGTCGCAGCAACATTCACCGTCGCCTCGCCTGACACAGCAACGCTCGCGGAGTGCCTACGCTGCACCGCTCGTCCCAGGCTCGACGTTGCAGCAACGCTCGTTGAGTGTCGACGCTGCACCGCTCGTCCCACCAGGCTCGCCGTCGCAGCAACATTCGTCATCGCCTCGCCGACGCAGCGACACTGACATGGATGCCTGTGAAACTACGAATGCCGCATCCACCCTTCTGCAGCTTTCTTCGATGGAGCCATAGAGGTTTGCAGATGACAAAGTTCGTCACGAGATGGTCGAGTTGTTTTTGCCTATCATGCACCCTCTTGTGTATGGAGACCATGATGGTGATGTGAATGATGCAGCGGCAACATTACTATGGATTGGTCGTGGTTATGTGTATGATTAGATTTTGCATTCTGCAGTAAGTACCATTTGGTCATTTATATAGAAACGATAGTACCCTAAGATACAAAAACTAAAGTGTCTCATTGTTATTGCTTTATGCAGCAAGAGTGGCAATAGAATCAGCTAGCAAGGAAGCCTCGCAAGTGAGTTGCAATGGAAGTCGTCCTTCTTTCTCTAGTCTTCCTTTTGTCATGTGTGGAATCTTAAACCGGTCACATCCTTTAACCTTCATTGTTTCCTTGAAAACACCTTGGAGTGTCAAATAAATTCGGTTTGCTTTCTTGGGACAATACTCTTGGAATGCCTACATGTGTTGAAGAAACAATGACATAAACAAATTATTTAGCATACTCCAAGGATTATTAGTTTTAGTAAATTTATCTGTTGTACGATTGGATCTAGGTCTTCAACTGTTTTGGCATGCTTCTTGTATTGAATTGATTGAATAGCTCTAAAAAAAACCAAGTCAATAATGTTCATGTCCGGTGAGTTAGGCGGTTGACCTATAAGGCGAATATCAAATCCACCTTGTTTTGCAGCTTCACAAAACATAGGATCATTCACTTCCAAATGAGATGGTGTTGTATGAAGATCGGTTGATTTATTTTCTCATGTGGCCATTTATCTCTAATTGCAGCAAATACTTTGTTTATCATAAAATCCCTAATCACATCTCTTGTAATTGATGTGATCAGTTTGACAACCAAAGTATCAGCAGGACGATTTGAAGGTGCATCTAGGCATCCCTTGTGAGTTTTGGTTGATTTTTGACAAACAAATGAGATGCTAACAAAATTGTTGAGATTAGCGCAGGTTTTAAAGAAAATTAGGAGGAAAACTCAAAAAGAAAGGAGAATGAGAAATCAAAAGGAAAAGAGCTCAAGAGTAGAAAAGAATAGCTTATTTAGTATGGAGTGTGTTGGAGAAACACACCCTAAGAGCTCAAGCAAAAGAAATCTCATTCACTGCACAATTCACAGGAAAACCGAACTAGTCCGATATGACCACGAACTAGTCTGATATGTCTCTGACTAGAAACGGACAAGTCTCTCCAGTGCGGATGAAAGCATCTAGGCCCCCATGAGGTACGGTTTCGGTGATTAATGACAACCATTGGATTTTACTAATGAATTTGTGAATGCAAGGTCCCCATAATCACTCAATCAAATGAAATCTATATGTCATAGGAGACCCATATACAATCACTTTATGAGATCGAATCAATGATATGAAGACAAGAAGTAAAAGCTCTTATGTCAAAGTCATTCAACCACAATTGATGACACTTAATGCTTGACAACCATCAGAAGTACATTTCCAACAAAAGTCTAAGAGGTCAATCGAGCAAGACACAAAAGAATCACTTAGAAACAACTCGAAGCAAACAAAATCAACTCACCGGATCAACCGATGCTTCCAGAGAACAACACATCGGTCGAGTTGGTTCAGCAGAAGAAGAAGACCTCAGAACAAAGCACTCACCAGATCATCCGATGTTAAGTGCTCAGCTACATCGGTCCATCAGTACAGTTTGTAATATCCTTGGACCAAGTGTAGCACCGTATCATCCGATGTACAGAAATATACACATCGGTCAATCACTCCAGTAAGCATCAAGTTTGAGTCAATTCTGGAGGAAGAGCCACCGGATCATCCGATGAGAAGACACGTGCAACATCGGTCTAACAACGGTCATATCTGACATAATGACGTCAGCTAAAGTAAACTTGACCGATGATAACTAAATGGGAGACATCGGATCATCCGATGTTCGCAGAAAAGTTCTGTCAGCCTACTTTTCCAACGGCTATTTCGTGGAGGCTGGCTTTAAATACCCCCTAAATCGGTCATTTCGATAAGTCTTGATCACCAAACATTCTCAACACATCCACAAGCGTTCAAGACCAAGAGCCATCACTTCTACATCATTTCCGACCACCTACACACCAAGTGATAGGCTAGAGCTAGCTAGAGAGAGAGCTTGTGTGCCTCCATTCTAGGTGAGTGGAATCTCTAGGATAGTGAGAGCCTCAAGGGAGTGTCTCTTGGTGTTTGTAACTGTGAGAAGACTTCCGGAGCTTGCCAAGGCATTTGTGGAAGCCCGGGGGGTCGAAGTTGTACAAGGCTTGAGCTCCACCTTGCCAAGGTTGGCAAACGGAGAAGAATAGTGGAGATCCCTCGTCTCGGTGACTTGGGTGTGGCTAACCCTTTGGTGGGTGCCACAATGTGGATGTAGGAAGATCTTGATGATCTTGCCGAACCACGGGAAAAATCCTCGTGTCTCCTCGGGAGTTTGCATCCTCTTTCTCTCCCTTACGTTTATGCATTTTATATTCCGCGAAGTTGCTATTTACCTCAATGCATTGATAGTTTGCGTAGGGAATTGGGATTTTAGGAATTGAGTTTTATTGTTTAGATTTTTTTAAAAGAAGCCCAATTCACCCCCCTCTTGGGCATTCGATCCTTACAATTGGTATCAGAGCAAGGTTGCTCATAGGATCATTCTAGCTTCACCGCTAGAGAGCTAAAATGGCCAAGGTTGGGGGTTCGGTTCCTATCTTCAAGGGCAAGAACTTTGCCTATTGGAAAGCACGCATGCGCGCTTATCTAGAGGCTATTACTCCCGAAGTATGGGAAGCGACCCACGCGGGGTTTGGAGAACATAACTATGTTGGTGATCAAATTAAATGGGATGCTAAAGCTAGGAATGCAATCTATGAGTGCATTAGT
Source organism: Tuctoria greenei (assembly GCA_036927565.1). Taxonomy (NCBI): domain Eukaryota; kingdom Viridiplantae; phylum Streptophyta; class Magnoliopsida; order Poales; family Poaceae; genus Tuctoria; species Tuctoria greenei. Next base: position 8,495,557 of record JAYESD010000005.1, read on the forward strand.
CAAAATGTTTTTTCTAGGATTGCTAGCAAAGAAAAGGCATGTGAAATTTGGGCTTGCTTGATAGAAATTCATGAGGGATCTTCTCGTGTGAAGGAACTTAAATATCACATGGTTAAAGCAAAATATGATGAGTTTAAGATGCTACCTCATGAAAATGTCAATGAGATGTTCTCTTGCTTGAATGTACTTATTGAAGAAATTAATGCTCTTGACATTGCTTCTCTTGGCAAGGGACTTATCAACCGCAAGATCCTCATGCTCCTTCCCAAGCCAAAGTACAACATCATCAACTCCATGCTCCAAAAAGAGTCTCTTGACCACATTGAAGTTTCAGAGCTCATTGGAGAAATACACGCTCATGAGATGAGTGTACTTGGGATGATGGAGCAATCATCTTCAAAAACAATTGCTCTAAAGGCCTCCACCAAGAAAACAAGCCTCAAGAAGAAGAAGAAGGTGGTTGAGCCTAGCTCAAGTGAAGAAGAGCAAGCATCAAGTGAAGATGATGATGATGAGCTTGCATTGATGATGAGAAAGTTCTCACGCTTGAACTCCAAGATTACCAAGAAGGGATACACCTTTGATCCCAAGAAGAAAGCGTTTCTACCAAGGAGAGATGATCACAAGACTTGCTACAATTGTGGTGATCAAGGCCACATCTCCTATGATTGTCCAAAACCGACAAAAGAAGAGAGAACTACAAGAACAAGCATCACAAGCTTGAAGAGAGTGAAGATGATGAAGAAGAGGCCAAACCCAAACCAAGATCCTTTGGCAAGATTAAACATGACAAGGGCAAGAAGGCAAGACTTTTCCCAAAGAAGAGAAATGGCCCACAAAAGGTGTTCATGTGTGAGGCAACTGAATGGGTCATCGACGAAGAAACAAGTGATGAAGAGAGTGAAGCGGAAGAAGAAAGCTTGGCCGACCTCGCCATTGCCAACAATGATGACTCACCTCTTCATCCACCGCCCATGTGCCTCATGGCGAAAGGTAACACCAAGGTATGTGACGACTCTAGTGATGATGAGCTTTCCCCCGATGATTTAACTTCTTTGATAAATGAATATCATGCTATCATTAAGAGGGAAAAGAGTAAGGTTAAAACTCTTGAAGAAACTCGTGCTAGACTTGAGAGTGCTAACCTCGATTTGCTTGACAAGTATGAAAGCATACTCAAAGAGCATGACACACTCAAATCTCATGTCAAGCAAATTGAGGAAGAAAAGGCTAAAATCAAGTTAGATAATCATGAGCTTAACTTAGCACACCAAACACTCTTGGAAGAGCACAACAAGTTAGTACAAGAACATCAAACACTTAACCTTGCTCATGACGTGCTTGATCAAGAGTTGAAAAATATAAAGAAGCAAACTCTTAATGATAGGATATCCATTACTTCTCATGTCACTAATGCCTTGAAGAAGTCTTTGTCTTTGAAAGCAAACGCTAGGGAGAAGGACTTGTAGGAAGAAATTGAGAGTCTCCGCACTAGTGTGGCTAGACTTTCAAAAGGGGAAGTCAAACACAAGGAAATACTCTTCCAACAAGCAAAGGCCTTCAACAAGAGAGGACTTGGATCCTTCCCGGTACCTAACAAAGGAAAGGTTCCCTCACCGGAGCTTAGAACAAGCTTCATCAAGGAAGTTGGTTCTTATTGCCAACATTGTGAGGTCACCGGTCACCACACAAGGGAGTGTCCTCTTCCTAACCGACCCTCTCCCAAGTTGCCCATTAATTACAAATCTACTTTCAATGATCGTCATTATCTCTTGAGTAAAGTAGATGGCAAGGTGAAGGCTAGGTTCATTGGCAAGGACATGAAGGGCATGAAGGGGAAGCTCCCCAAGCAACTTTGGGTCCCAAAGACACTTGTATCACACATACAAGGACCTAAGTTTGCTTGGGTGCCTAAAATTAAAAATTGAATTCATGTGTGTAGGTGAACTACAAAGCCGGAGGAAAGCATTGGGTACTCGATAGCGGGTGCACCCAACATATGACCGGCAATGATGGTATGTTCACCACCATAGAAAACCCCGGCAATCATGAACAAGTCACCTTTGGTGATAACTCTAAGGGAAAGGTAATTGGGTTAGGTAAAATTGCTATTTCAAATGACTTATCTATTTCTAATGTTTTGTACGTTAAGTCACTTAGTTTTAATTTACTTTCTATTGCACAACTATGTGATATTGGACTAACATGCACATTTAGCAAAAATGATGTTGTTGTGAGTAGTGAAACAAGCCAAGACATAGTCTTCAAAGGATTTCGGCATGGACACCTCTACCTAGTAGACTTCTCCAACAAGAATGCTAGCTTGACCACTTGTCTTTTCACTAAGACAAGCTTGGGTTGGCTATGGCACCGACGCATAGCGCACATAGGGATGAGCAAACTCAAGAAGTCATTCAAGCTTGGGATGGTGACCGGCGTGAAGGATGTTACATTTGAGAAGAACAAGTTTGTAGCGCTTGTCAAGTCGGGAAGCAAGTTGCTTCACACCGCCCGATGAAGACAATGGTGTCAACCTCCAAGCCACTTGAACTACTCCACATGGACCTCTTCGGACCGTCCACATATCACAGCCTTGGTGGTAACCTCTATTGTCTTGTTATAGTTGATGACTACTCTCGCTATGCTTGGACTCTATTTTTAGGTGACAAGAGTGAAACTCCGGAAGTGTTCAAGACCTTCGCCAACCGCGCTCAAAGGGAATTTCAAGTTCCCATCATCAAGGTCCGGAGTGACAACGGCACCGAATTCAAAAACTACAACATTGGGGAGTGGTGTGACCGTGAAGGCGTGAAACATGAGTTTTCGGCCACATACACTCCTCAACAAAACGGTGTCGTTGAAAGGAAGAACAAGACACTCATCACTCTTGCGAGAGCAATGCTTGATGACTACGGCACGTTGGAGAAGTTTTGGGCCGAAGCAATCAACACGGCGTGCCATGCCGCAAATAGGGTCTATCTCCATCGACTACTTCAAAAGACCCCGTACAAGCTTCTCATTGGGAGAAAGCCCAACATCTCCTGCTTTCGAGTCTTTGGATGCAAGTGCTACATCTACCGCAAGAAAAGGCTCGGTAAGTTTGATAGAAGATGTGATGTTGGTATATTTCTTGGTTATGCATCAAACTCAAAAGCATATCGAGTATTCAACCAAACCTCCAGTTTAGTTGAGGAAAGTTGTGATGTTGAGTTTGATGAGACTAATGGCTCCCAAGAGGAGAGTTTTGGTCATGATGAAATAGATGATGAGCCTCTACGAGAAGCCATGAAGAACATGACCATTGGAGACATCAAGCCTGAAGTTGAGGAGAGCCATGATCAAGGGGGAGCTTCAAGTTCCAACAACAACACCTCCATGGCGCCTCAAGTTGACGAAGAAGAGAAGGATGATCCATTGCCGACTCAAGACTCACAAGCACAACAACATCAAGAAGAAGAAGAACTCCATGATCAAGTCCAACCACAAGAGGAGCAACACGCATCACCTTCGCCAAGTGCTTCACAACCACTTATGAGGCATGGACGCATCTCCAAGGCGCATCCGATGGACCAAATCATTGGAAGTCCGTCAAGGGGTGTAAGTACACGTTCTCGCCATTTCGCTTCATTTTGTGAGCACTACTCGTTTGTTTCATGTGTAGAACCCACTCATATTGAGGAAGCACTCCAAGACCCAAATTGGGTGATGGCCACGCAAGAAGAACTCAACAACTTCATACGCAATGAAGTTTGGGTGTTGGAAGAGCGACCCAAGGACAAGAACGTCATCAGAACAAAGTGGATGTACCGCAACAAACAAGACGAGAATGGTATTGTGGTCCGCAACAAGGCAAGACTTGTGGACAAGGGGTTCTCGCAAGTTGAAGGACTAGACTTTGGGGAGACATTTGCCCCGATCACCCGGCTAGAAGCCATCCGTATACTCCTTGCTTTTGCTTCACATCATAATATTAGACTTTATCAAATGGATGTGAAAAGTGCCTTTCTTAATGGTTACCTTAACGAGCTTGTTTATGTTGAACAACCTCCCGGGTTTGAAGATCTGAGGAATCCTAATCATGTGTATAGGTTGCACAAGGCGCTCTACAGGCTCAAGCAAGCACCTAGAGCGTGGTATGAACGACTACGGGATTTCCTTATCATGCAAGGATTCAAGATCGGGAGGGTGGACACTACGCTCTTCACCAAAGACATCAATGGAGATTTGTTTATTTGTCAAATTTATGTTGATGATATTATTTTTGGTTCAACTAACGAAGCTCTTAGCCATGAGTTTGGCAAAATGATGTCTAGGGAAGTCGAGATGTCAATGATTGGAGAGCTCAACTTCTTCCTTGGATTTCAAATCAAGCAACTTCAAGAGGGGACCTTCGTTTATCAAGAGAAGTACACCAAGGACCTCTTGAAGAAATTTGAGATGGGAGATTATAGCTCAAGAAGCACTCCAAAGGCAACAAATTGTCATCTCGACGCGGATAAGGACGGTAAACCTATTGACCAATCTAACTACCGTTCTATGATTGGCTCATTGCTTTATCTTACCGCATCTAGGCCTGATATCATGTTTAGTGTATGCTTGTGTGCTCGCTTTCAAGCGACACCTAAAGAATCGCATAGGAAGGCGGTCTTTAGAATACTTAGGTATCTTAAGCATACCCCTAGTATTGGCTTGTGGTACCCTAAAGGTGCAAAATTCCACCTCTTGGGATACTCGGATTCGGACTTTGCCGGATGCCGCGTGGAGCGCAGGAGTACCTCCGGTGGGTGCCAATTGCTTGGGCGTTCCCTAGTATCTTGGTCTAGCAAGAAGCAAAATTCTGTCGCCTTGTCCACGGCGGAAGCGGAATATATAGCGGCCGGTGCATGTTGTGCCCAAATTCTTTATATGAAGCAAACCCTTTTGGACTTTGGTATTAAACTTGGTTGTGTGCCTCTCCTTTGTGACAATGAAAGTGCGGTTAAGATAGCTAAAAATCCCGTTCAACACTCCCGGACTAAGCACATTGATATTCGCCATCATTTCTTGAGGGACCATGAAGCTAAGGGAGACATCTCATTGCGAGGTGTTAGGTCCGAAGAACAATTGGCGGATATCTTCACTAAACCACTTGATTAGAAAACCTTTTCTAGACTAAGAAGTGAGTTAAATGTGCTAGATGCAACAAACGTCATGTAAGAATGCACTTCATATAGGTCTTGCCTAACTCTCAAAGGATAGGGGTGAGCAAGGGTTAGCTTGGGATGGAGGTTCTTTTGGGTTTCCCCAAGGTTTGGAGAGTGGCTCTCCCTGAAGAAGCCTTTGAAAGGTTCAAATTTGGCAAGATAGATTTATTTTATGCCTTGCATGATGCCTGTCATATAGACTTGTATTTTCTTGCACTATAAAATTGCTTGGCATTGCATACGGTAGATTGTCACAAAGGGGAACCCACCTCATGAGAAAGAGACTTGTTTGAAATGCAATATCTCAACTCATATAAGGTGGAAAGAACAAAATGTTAGGTGCGTTAATGCCTAGAGGAACATGCTCTAAAGAGATAGAAGTCTTCATACTCTACCTCACAAAGCATGGGCCTTACATTTTTTTGGATGATTTCCTCCTATTTTTCTCGGTGTTCTATTTGCTTTAAGGCCTAGCCAAGTTATTGGCATATTAGTATTTTGGAGGGGTAAGGGGTTGCCCAAAAAGTCCTAAGACATGTGTCTCTCATTGTTTGTTTGTTTGGTCAAAGGACATATATGGGATGTTGCTGTTTAGTAGTCATCGGATTATCCGATGCTTAGGTCAGACCATCATCTGATCAGTTGGTGTTCAAAAGCCAAGAGTCAGACCAGTCAGCAACACAAATCAACCGACGCGTTCATTTGGAGAAACATCGGTCCATCCGGTGTTCACAATTCTGGAACTGTGACGAATTCCACCGATGATATTCCCTTCCACGTCGGTCCATCCGATGTCAATGGTATCTTTTTGAATACCTATACTGTGACATTCGACCGATGCTATCTCTTTGCATGTCGGACCATCCGGTGTCAACGGCACTCTTTTGAATACCCTTACTGTGCCATTCGACCGATGCTTCTAACGACCAACGTCGGTCCATCTGGTGTTAAATTTTCGGCTAGGGTTTGGGACCCACTATTTAAACGGCGTCTCGCCTCCCGCTATTCTCTCTCCCCGATCCTATCGCTCGCGCCTCACCTTCCACTGCCACCGCCTCCGGCTGCCCGCCGCCTCCGGTCGCCGCACCACCGCCACCGCCGCTGCACCATCTAGCACCGTCGCCACTCGCCTCCACCGCAGCCGCCGCCGCCGCTCCACCCAGCCGACGCCACCGCTCCACCCAGCCGCCGCCACCGCTCCACCGAAGCGCCGCCGCCGCCTCTCTCCACCATCGTGGTGCCTCCCTCTACGGCCACCACCACGTTGCTAGGGTTTCCTGGCCCGTTGATCTCCGTGTCACCGTTTCGTGCATTCGACGTCATCGACTTTGTTCACGCACCCGATCACAATGGCTCGTAACAAGAAGAACAAGGGCAAGGCCATTGCGGAGCCAGCCGCAAAGAAGCAGAAGCTCTCGAAGGAAGAGAAGAAGGGGTTGATGGTCGCTCGCGCCGCCGAGGAGCGAGAGCGTGGCCGAGGAGGATCACTGAGGATCCGCGAGCCTCGTCCGAGGCAGCCTCCCATGATCGATGAGTCCGAGGCCGAAGAAGAGCCGGAAGAGCCACTCGTCCACCAACGCTCAACCCGGACCCGTGGGGGGCATCCCCCGGCAGCACCACGTCCGAGACCGACGGTTGCCGATCATCGTGAGGACAGGGAGGCCCAGAGAGCCATCTACGATATGGACACCACCGTCCGTGTCGGTGAAGGTGTCCGTTTGGCTGATTACCGGAAGATGAAGGCCAAGTAGCTCCGAAGACTCAGATGGAGTATCTTGCTTGAGGAGTGGTACCCGCAGCCCAGAGAAGCTCTTGTGGACATTCGTTTCTGGATTGTGACACAGGTGTCACTCTATGAGACCTACAGATGCCGAGGCCACAAGTTATTTCAGCACAACTTTCTGGACTGGGATTAGCTCGCCCTGGCTGCAGAGACAGAGATACGGCCCTATTTTTAGAGGTACAAAGGGCTGGTACAACTTATGTCCTATGAGAAGAGTGCCTATGTGGAGGATTGGGTACACATGTTCTACGCTACCCTATACGTCTCTGAGGACCGCAGGTCGATTGACTTCATGTTCATGGGCCGGCAGACACTGGCACAGCTGCTGGGAGTGGACCTGCACGACACTTGCGTGCATGAGAGAGTATATGGTCAGGCAGACCCGCCGAGGAGGCCGCTCACTGGAGGAGTGGCACCAGCTCTGGAGGAGATCCGCTCTTTGTTTGGACCGACCTTCTCTCCAGACCAGCTGAGGGTACCGGCACTGTTGACTCCAGCTGCGCGCACAGTGCACCTTGTCTTGCGCCGCACTCTCTTGCCGAGGTCTGGTTATCTAGAGGGGTTCACCAGTCTGCATCAGACCCTCCTGTTCTACATCATGAATGGGATGGATTTTGATATAGTGGACGTCCTCATATGCGAGATGGAGGATGTGATCACTGACGGAGTGGGCATGATGAGGCAGCTCGTGTATGGACACTGGATCAGCTACCGGCTCTCCATGATGGTCCCTGAGGAGTCCGCCGTGCATGACCGTCTCACTGACGAGAGCGTCACACGGTTCGGTCACTACCGTGCCCCAGCTCCTGGAGACCGCCGCCTTGGCCGTCCAGTCGAGCGTCAGGTCAGGGCTCGTCTATCTGAGGAGGACTGGTCGGATCTGGAGAAGGAGGATGAGAGGCTGGCTGAGGCAGAGGCACAGGGTGAGGACTTGCAGCACATATGGTCCGAGAGCGACACGGATGATAGTGTCGAGGAGTACTTCCCTCCTCCTCCCTCACCCAGGCAGCACGACGCGGAGGCTAGAGGCTCTACAGTGCCACCCCCTACTCCACCTCCTGTCTCACAGGCACAGGTTTCTCAGCCGTCCGAGCTCACATCCCTCCTACAACAGATGGTTGAGCAGCAGCGCTTGGACCGGCTTGCAACTGAGCAGGCCCGAGCGGAGCAGGCCGCATGCCTTCTGGAGCTCCAGCAGCAGCAGCAGGAGATGCAACGTCATATCACCCATGAGAGGCGTGAGGACACTGACTGGCTGACTAGGCTGATTGACTAGATGCACCAGCGTTCCCTCTACCAGCAGCAGCAGACGCAGCAGGCGATGATGGGCATCCTGGGGTTGATCACCAACCTCTACAACCAGACCGGGATTGCCCTCCCGTCGCAGCTGCCAGGAGTTGCTCCACCGCCACCTGTCCTCGCTCCAGCTGCCGCTCTGGTGCCGACTACGCCGATCCCTTCGATCAGCATGTCTCCACTGCTGGCTCCCGGTGCACCGATCCACTCTCCAGTGCCGGCCACGACACTGTTCCAGCAGACGCCGGCGTCCGTCGTCAGTGCCCCTGTTCCAGCAGCTCCTACCCAGCAGGCACCGACGACGGCTCCTACGGCTCCGACAGCTCCTTCTACCTTTACTCCAGGCAGCAGCTCCAACGACAGCGACGGTGACCAGTTCGTCATCGCGCCTAGTACTCAGGGTCCTTAGGCACTCGGATCCCTTTTTGGTGTCTTGATGCCAAAGGGGGAGAAGAGTTAGAGGAGTCAGGGGGAGGATAGCTTAGTCTCAGGGGGAGTGTCTTAGTCTTAGGGGGAGTTTACCTATATCATCTTTTTAATTCGATATTATCATCTTTTGTAATTTGATACTTTTGCTACTCATTTGGTGTTTATTGAGTACTCTTAAGTTGTTAATCGATTGAGCTTATTTGGTGCCTATCTTATGATCACTTATTCACTTGAGTTATTCTTTGATTGAGCTTTCAAATTTTAAGTGAAATAATCTTGTAGTCATTGCATATCCTCTTAAGCTTCGTACTATCAAATTCATTACTATTGTGCTTTAAATTGTTGTGTTGTCATCAATCACCAAAAAGGGGGAGATTGAAAGCATCTAGGCCCCCATGAGGTACGGTTTCGGTGATTAATGACAACCATTGGATTTTACTAATGAATTTGTGAATGCAAGGTCCCCATAATCACTCAATCAAATGAAATCTATATGTCATTGGAGACCCATATACAATCACTTTATGAGATCGAATCAATGATATGAAGACAAGAAGTGAAAGCTCTTATGTCAAAGTCATTCAACCACAATTGATGACACTTAATGCTTGACAACCATCAGAAGTACATTTCCAACAAAAGTCTAAGAGGTCAATCGAGCAAGACACAAAAGAATCACTTAGAAACAACTCGAAGCAAACAAAATCAACTCACCGGATGAACCGATGCTTCCAGAGAACAACACATCGGTCGAGTTGGTTCAGCAGAAGAAGAAGACCTCAGAACAAAGCACTCACCGGATCATCCGATGTTAAAGGCTCAGCTACATCGGCCCATCAGTACAGTTTGTAATATCCTTGGACCAAGTGTAGCACCGTATCATCCGATGTACAGAAATATACACATCGGTCAATCACTCCAGTAAGCATCAAGTTTGAGTCAATTCTGGAGGAAGAGCCACCGGATCATCCGATGAGAAGACAAGTGCAACATCGGTCTAACAACGGTCATATCTGACATAATGACGTCAGCTAAAGTAAACTTGACCGATGATAACTAAAGGGGAGACATCGGATCATCCGATGTTCGCAGAAAAGTTCTGTCAGCCTATTTTTCCAACGGCTATTTCGTGGAGGCTGGCTTTAAATACCCCCTAAACTGGTCATTTCGATAAGTCTTGATCACCAAACATTCTCAACACATCCACAAGCATTCAAGACCAAGAGCCATCACTTCTACATCATTTTCGACCACCTACACACCAAGAGATAGGCTAGAGCTAGCTAGAGAGAGAGCTTGTGTGCCTCCATTCTGGGTGAGTGGAATCTCTAGGATAGTGAGAGCCTCAAGGGAGTGCCCCTTGGTGTTTGTAACTGTGAGAAGACTTCCGGAGCTTGCCAAGGCGTTTGTGGAAGCCCGGAGGGTCGAAGTTGTACAAGGCTTGAGCTCCACCTTGCCAAGGTTGGCAAACGGAGAAGAATAGTGGAGATCCCTCGTCTCGGTGACTTGGGTGTGGCTAAACCCTTTGGTGGGTGCCACAACGTGGATGTAGGAAGATCTTGACGATCTTGCCGAACCACGAGAAAAATCCTCGTGTCTCCTCGGGAGTTTGCATCCTCTTTCTCTCCCTTACGTTTATGCATTTTATATTCTGCGAAGTTGCTATTTACCTCAATGCATTGGTAGTTTGCGTAGGGAATTGGCCTTTTAGGAATTGAGTTTTATTGTTTAGATTTTTTGAAAAGAATCCCAATTCACCCCCTTCTTGGGCATTCGATCCTTACAGCGGACTTGTTCGCAAGTACTCCAGTTTTCACAGCACCAAACTAGTCCGATAACACCACGGACTAGTTCGATATCTCTCTGACTAAGATCGGTCTAGTCCCCCCTAGTGCAGACTAGTCCTCAACACTTCACATCTGCACAAAAACGGACAAGTCTGATATCAACCGAACTTGTCCGATATGTCTCTGACTAGAATCGGACAAGTCCTCCAAGTCCGGACTTGTCCTTAGCCCCACAATCTTTCACGACATCGAACAAGTCTGATATCACCACGGACTAGTCCAAAAACTCTCTGACTAAAATCGGACAAGTCCTCCAAGTGCGGACTTGTCCTCAATTCCACATGAAGTTCACCACACCGGACTAGTCCGATATATGCCAGACCAGTCCAAACATTTCCATAGCCCAAATCGGACTAGTCTGCATATTTCCGGACAAGGCCGATATCTCAGGATACTTAGGGTTTCCCACACGCCGCACACCAGACTAGTCTGGAGTACACCACAGACTAGTCCGGACATCGCAAACCCTAACGGTAACTTTTGGAAACTCTAGTATAAATAGAGGTGTACGGACCTACAACTAATTAACTCGATCCCCTGCGCCGTCACACCTTCCAAGAGCCCAAAATACACATCTCTCCACACATTCTAACCCTAGAAAGATCAAATCTTTAAGGATTAGCATTGATCAAAAGGAGAGACTTGTTTCACACGATCTTGAGTTCTTGGGTTTGAATCTCTCGCACACTCTTGTTGTTTATTGCATATCTTTCGAGTGTGTTTGGTGGTGTTCTTCATTATAATATTGGGGATCCCTCAACTTGTGAGAAGGCCCCTTGAACACGGTTATTTGCCCCTGTTGGTACCCTGCATACCTGGTACCCCATGATACAGCAAGAGGAGCTGTAGGATCGAAGATCACGTGAAAAGCTACCAGAAGGGGAGTGAATGGTAGATTTAAAAATCTTACGCAGCGGAAACAATTAAACCCCAACCCCTTTGGCAAAAAATCGATCTCTTAAAGAAATCGTGTGTGAGACTAATCTAAATGTGTTTCACCGTGACAAAGGTGATGGATATCAGAGAGAATCTAGTCACGAAGACAACACAAAAAGAATCACTCAAATCCGTCGAGAAAAACTCAAGTTATGATCGAAAGATCAAATAATGGTCAATCTGCCCTACCCGAGAAAAAACAGTTCTGGAACACTGCAAAGAAACTCGTTTAGATCATAGACCACAAATCCAATGACCGTGAAACTTTGACAGATGATAGACAATCAAGTTGTGAAGACAACACAAAAGGAATCACGTTAATTGGATCTGTAAAACTCGAGTTATGATAAAACCACCGACGAAAGGTAGTGCTGTCCAGAAACTCGACGAGTAAAACTTGTCTGGAACAAGTCGGACGAACAAGGCACAAAAGTTCCTTCAAACTATGAATTTTATTCAATAGAACACAAGAGGAACAGCCCCCAAGTCGTACACCACAAGCTCTGGGCTCCCTTGCTTATATAACCAGCCCTTAGGCTAACCCAATCTCAACTAGGACTCTAATCCTACTCAGATCACGAATCCTAACTTTCCATAACTGCTCAAGATTCTTCTATACGCAGATAGAAGCAATCTTAAGACTTCCAAACACCTTAGGAACGTATCCCACATTCCTAAAAAACTCAAATTCGTGACACACACGAAATCCTAACATAACCAACTCGATATTTTCCATACCGAGCCATAACCGACTCCGCCGCAGCCAAAGTCATCAACCGGTACGATCCGATCCTTCCAACCAGATCTTTCCTTCCTTATCCCATCTTCGGAACCATGTTTCCACGTCATGCACCGCATGCATACGTGCAAACAACTTCCTTCGACGTCCATGATACCTTCATATGCATTGTTCTTGATCCAAACATGCTGCGCAACCTCCTAATCAGCTCAACCACAATTCCTCCCGAACTTGGTTGTTGGAACCTCATATCCTCCCTGAGACTAGTCCAATGGATCCCGTCACCAGCCATGACTTGAACTCAAGCAACACCTGCACATGAATAAACAACCAATCCATACGAGCCCAAGTCCTCGACTTGACTCAAGTTAGTTCCGAACACAACACCCTACGTGAGAACCTCACATAAGCATGTTGCAAAACCACAGTAAAACGATATCATCCATATCAACCAAAATGCACCAAAAACTTAGCAAATGAATATTAAGCAATCTTTCCAACAATGTAAAGCAAGTACGAAACATTGCAAATGAAAAGCAGAAGTATTGCGGTCAAGTTCCGGACCATCCCACAGCAAGCCGGAGCTTGACCTGGAGCTTATCAAAACTAGTAAATCCTAACACCGGAGCTTTCCAAAAAACTAGTCAAAACTAGTCAACCCAAAACCGGAGCTAGACAAAGTATGTCGGAGTTTAGCAAAACTATGCCGGAGCTATCAAATATATGCCGGAGCTAACAAAGACGTACCGGAGCTAACAAAGACATGCCGGAGCTAACCAAAGCTAGTCGGACCTTACCAAGAAGCCGGACCTAGCATCTAACGTAGCCGGAGCTACCCAAAACAAGTCGGACCTATGGTCGGACCTTGCTATAGATCGGAGCTAGAGTTGGACCTTGATAAAAAGGTGTTTTGGTGATATTTAAAACTTTTATCATCAAAGCCAAGTGTATTCACTACAAGCCAATGTATTCAGCACACATAGGTCTTACAATCTCCCCCTTGATGAATGCATTGGCAACACCATTTAAAATCCGAACATTGGCTTATTCACATAAAAGTTTTGAAGGCAATTTCTCCCCTTTTGTAAATCAAAAGTAAAATGAGAAGAAAAAATCTCTCAAGTAAAATGAGAAGAAAAAATAAATCTCTCCCCCTTTATTATCTCTCCTTATGCACATATTCTCTTTCTCTTTATGCTTATCTCTCCCCCTTTGACAATGTATTCAGCAAGTCATGAACATATAAACAAATTATCTCTCCAACTTTAGTTGTTATGAGCATATTATAACATATACATATAAACAAAGCTCATCCAAGTCATACTGTCAAGTACCTTACATTATCACATCAATGAAATACATAAAGTAGTGTAAGCCATGCTAGAGATCAAATGTAATTTTCAATTTAAGCAAGTCATGATCTCACAAACTTAACTATTTCAAAACCTAAAAGCATGACACTAGTTGTTGCATCTTATTATTTTTCAAAGCATAAATTTAGATCATATGATATTTGCAAGAGATTATATGCGCATCTGCCTTATTCTAACCAACCAAGCCAAGCCTATGTCATTTGACAATCAGAAGCTTAAGGACATGGTTTTAGTCATACACAACTTCTTCCAAGTTCATATCTAAGTGCAATGACGGGCCATCTCAAAAGAAGAAGTGTGATGTATGCATATTCTCTTGATCTTTTCTCAATTTATATTTGTTCATAAAAACTCAACATGTGAGTTGATTACTTGATTAATTCTTTATGATTAAAAGCACTTGTGAACATGTAACAAGTTCAAAACAGCAAGAAAGTTTGACCATGACCAGTTTTAGTGTAAGTAATTATTCCAATTACTAGACATGGCAAGAACTACAAAATGTATAACACGAGTAATGTAGTAAGTACTTTCAGCTTGTAAAAGGAATCACAAAGTCATATATGTATGAAATACTATGCTCATATTATTTTTATTTCAGATCCACACATAGACTTCTCAAGTTTCTAAAACTCCCCCTCAATTTAAGCCATAAGGATGCATAACCCCTATTTCACTACGAATGTAACAAAAACGAGTGAAATCCAAAGGTTTTGTAAAAATATCAGCCAATTGTTGTTCAATATCTACATAGTGAAGCACAATGTTTCCTTTTTCAACATTATCTCGGAGAAAGTGATACCTAATGTCAATGTGCTTAGTTCTAGAATGTTGCACAGGGTTTTTAGCAATGCAAATGGCACTAGTGTTATCACAGAACAGTGGAACACTATCTAGATCAACCCCATAGTCCTTAAGTGTTTGAACAATCCAAAGAATTTGTGAGCAAGCACTAGCAGCAGCTACATATTCAGATTCGGATGTGGATTGTGCAACTGAATTTTGTTTTCTAGAGGACCAAGCAACAAGAGAATTACCAAGAAAATGACAAGCACCGGAAGTACTTTTCCTATCAATCCTACAACCCCCAAAATCAGCATCCGAAAAAGCTTTCAAAGTAACAGTTGAGGAAGAAGGAAGAAAAATGCCAAATTCTTGGGTTCCATGTAAGTACCTGAGAATCCTTTTGATGGCTTGACGATGTGAAACACGTGGGGAAGCTTAAAATCACGCAGAAAGACATACGCTGAATTGTATGTCCGGTCTTGATGTTGTGAGGTACAAAAGTGATCCGATCATGCTTCTATATTCTTTTTGATCCACAGATTCACAATCTTCATCAAGTTCAAGTGTTGTTGTTGTTCCCATTAGTGTCCGAAGAGGCTTGCTTTTGTCCATGTTGAAGCGCCTTAGGAGGTCTTTGGTATACTTCGTTTGATGCACAAAGGTACCCTCCTTGGTTTGCTTGATTTGCAGCCCCAAAAAGTAAGTGAGTTCACCCATCATACTCATTTCAAATTCGGAACTCATCATTGCTGAAAACTTGGACACAAGATCATGAGAAGCACAACCAAAGATAATATCATCCACATACACCTGAACGAATAATGAGTCATTGCCATGTTTAAGCACAAAAAGAGTTTTATCAACCTTGCCCATGGTAAACCCCTTGTCAAGTAAGAATGTTTTAACCTATCATACCATGCTCTAGGGGCTTGTTTGAGACCGTATAAGGCTTTGGACAGTTTGTAAACATGATTAGGAAAATCTGAATTTTCAAAACTCAGTGGTTGTTTGACATAAACCTCCTCATCTATGTAGCCATTAAGAAAAGCACTTTTAATATCCATTTGATATAGCTTAAAACCTTTAAATGCTGCAAAAGCTAACAAAATTCTTATGGCTTCTAATATAGCGACAGGAGCAAAAGTTTCATCAAAATCTAGACCTTCAACTTGAGTGAAACCTTGAGCAACCAACCTAGCCTTATTCCTAACCACAACCCCATCCCCACTTTGTTTATTTTTAAATACCCATTTAGTTCCAATTAAAGTGTGACCTTGAGGTGGAGGTACAAGTTTCCAAACATTATTTCTTTCAAAATTTTCTAACTCTTCTTGCATGGCAATAATCCAAGATTTATTAGTGAGTGCGTGTGATATATCTTTGGGTTCAAAAGAAGCAACAAAAGCAGAATGAGCATGAGAGTTTGGATCGCAAAACCTGGACCGTGTGACTCGTTCGTGCAAGCTTCCAATCATCTGTTGTGGGGGATGATCTTTGTAAATCCGTCGGGGAACAGATGTCTCACAAGCTTCTTCTTCATTAGGTTCATCGTAGATTGATGAGCTTGTGACTTGTGGACGATCAGGACCAGCATAGGTGATAGCCGGAGCTTGTTCAATGTTCGGAGCTGGACACGTGTCAACTTCGGAACTACCAGGCGGTATCACCGGCTCTTCTTCATCTTCGAAAATACCCTCCCCCTGAGAATACGGATCTGGTCCTGCAACACCGGAGCTAGTACCTGGGCTAGCTTCATCAAAAGACACTTCACAAGTCTCCACAATTTTGTTAGTGTCAAGTAAAAGCACACGGTAGCCTCTAGTATGAGATGGATAACCAAGAAACATGCCATCAATGGATCTAGGTTCAAATTTATCAAGATTACCATGTTTCTTAACAAAGCATTTGCAACCAAAGACCCGAAAGTGTGTAACACTAGGCCTATGTCCAAACCGAAGCTCATATGGTGTTTTTCCTAGCTTAGCACGCAAGAAAACACGATTTGAGACATAACAAGCGGTTGCTAACGCATCAGCCCAGAATTTCCTAGGAGTCTGATATTCATCAAGCATAGTCCTAGCCATCTCAACTAAGGTTCTGTTCTTTCTTTCTACAACACCGTTTTGTTGAGGTACATATGGTGAAGAGAATTGATGATCTATTCTATTTTCAGCACAAAAGTGATCAAAAGATTGATTTTTAAATTCAGTTCCATTATCACTTCAAATTGCTTTTAATGATCCTGGGTGATCAATTGATAATCTAAGAAATAAAGTTCTAAAGTGACTAAAAACTTCATTCTTAGACGCCATAAAGTAAACCCAAGAGTATCTAGAATAATCATCAATGATAACAAGAACATACCATTTACCTCCGAAGGATTGAACACGTGAAGGTCCTACGATGTCAAGATGCAAAAGTTGACATGGTTCAGTTGTCATGATCATTGTGAGAGGAGTATGTGAACCTGCAATCATCTTAGCATGTCTACAAGAAGAGCACACAATTTCTTTGTCCCTTTTAAGCTTAGGCAGCCCACGTATGCGATCAAGAGCACTAACACGCGTTAGGTGATCAAAGCCTACGTGACCAAGTCTACGATGCCAAAAATATAAGTCTTTTGAATCATTAGCAACTAGACACCTATGCTCAGAGGAAGACATATCAAAATCAGCTTTAAAAACTCTTCCAAACCGAGACATGTTAAAAATAAGCTCACTATTTGAACTTACAACTTTGCAGCAGTTTTTATTGAAAATAATTTCCAGATTTTCATCTAGCAATTGTGAAACAGAAAGCAGGTTGTATTTCAAATTTTTGACAAGTGCCACATCCTTCAAAGTGTAGTGATCATTTACTCTAACCGAACCCTTAGCAATTATAGGAGTTGAAGAATTATCGGCAAAAGTAACATTTTCTACACGTGACACAAAAGAGAGGGAGGAGAACCAATCTTTGTTACCAGTCATGTGGCGTGAGCAACCTGAATCCACAATCCAAATGTTCTCCTTCCTCAAACGTGTAACCTACATAAAAGCACAATACGTCGATGACTCAATACTGGGGTTAGTCAAAAGGCATTTAGGTATCCAGTACTGAGTCACACGATGTGCAGTAGGAAAAACACACGAAGGCTGAGATAAAACAACAGGTTTATGAGTCGAAGTTTGAGGTTTTCTATTCTTAACTCTTTTAGCACAAAAACCAGTAGCTCCGGAGGTAAAAGCAGCAGTTCCAAAAGACAAGGCTGAAGCTCCGGAAACAAAAGCTAAAGTTCCGAAGGAAACAACAGAAGGTCCGGGATCTCTCGGAGCTATCGAAACTATCGGAGCTGCTTTTGTGGATTTCTTACCAGAAGGTCTGGAAGCTACCTTTTCAAATTTCTGACTCACTAAA
The DNA here is from genome assembly GCA_036927565.1 of Tuctoria greenei. Classification (NCBI taxonomy): domain Eukaryota; kingdom Viridiplantae; phylum Streptophyta; class Magnoliopsida; order Poales; family Poaceae; genus Tuctoria; species Tuctoria greenei. The sequence goes on from JAYESD010000005.1 coordinate 8,513,325, forward strand.
GCCGATTGTGTTTTTCTAATTGCATGAAAGTTATAAGATCTAGCAATTTTTCTTTCCTTTTTCTGTTGTTTAGCTAGTCTATAACAAAAATCTATGACATGACCATTTCTACCACAGAAGGTACAATGAAATTTAACTTTGTGTTCATGTCTAGATGAGCAAGCAATATTTTTATTTGAAACCGAATGAGAGAACACTCATGCAGATTTGAAAACCACTCCTTTTTGTTTAGGAACTGTTTGAATCAAACCACTTCCTAATGACTTCACAATTTTAGGTGGATGTGCCTTAGCATGAGCATGAGAATCAAAACCTAAACCAGTTTTATTATTGCAAGACTTGGAAGAATTCAGCAGCAAGTTTAGGTTCTTATTCCCATTACAAAATCAATCTAATGTCCTATGCATGTCATCAAGTTTATTGGACAGATCAAGGCAATTTTCACATGAAGTTTTTCCTTTTAGTTTGCAATTGGAACAAAATTTAACTTCATGAGAACGTAAAGCATTGTTCAATATAGAAATTTCATTCATAGCATCCTGTAGTTTTTTATCGAGATCAGCACAACTAGAACAATGCAAATCAATTGTAGAACAAGAAGCATCTTTTAAGTTTCCAATATTAAGTGCAACAAGCTTTTTGTTCTTTTCAATTTCTTCATCAAGTCTATCTAGAGTGGAGGAGTGTGCACTTCTTAATGTGGACAATTGTTCATAGATTAAGTCACATGAGGGACATGCATCATCACTAGGAATCAAAGTTTTTAAACGTTTAATTTCAGATTCTAGTGATTCAATTTTAGCAGCATTATCCCTAAGCTTTTTGTCCTTTTTCTTGACAATAATAGTTGCACGAGAAATAGCATCACACATTTCATTGCAGGTAGAACATACCTCATCGTCTTCACTGTTGTGTTCTGCATCCTCCTGACTTGATCTTGATCTTGTTTTGCCCGCCATGAAGCATAAGTTGGCCAGATCGTCATCATCTTCATCACTTTCAAAGTCTACATCACTTGAACTAAGTTCTTGAAGTGCGGTGATGAAGCTGTTAATCATCTTGCGTCCTATGGTACCCTTCTTTTTCTTCGTATCTTTTGCAGAGGAGTGCTTCGTTCTTGTTTTCTTTTCATCCCGGGAAGTAGGACTTGAAAGGTTAGGGCAATCTGAATGAAAATATCCTGTCTTACCACACTCGAAGCACCGTTGAGGTTCGGAGCTTCCTCTCCTTCTAGTTCTCACATTTTGCAATGCTTTTGAGAACCTCATAGAGAGAAGTGCTAGCTCCTCCTCTGGAAACTCCTCAATCTGTTCAAGGGTTAGAGAGGACAACAAAGCAAGTGTACTACAAGATGAAGATTGGCCGGAGCTAGGCATATCATGTTGAGAAACAAAAGCAATAGACTTGTTGGGGTTCTTACGTGATATTATATCAATTTCATGAGTTTTTAGCTTGGAATATAGCACATCTAAAGTAAGTGTACTCATGACAGTAGATTCACGAATAGATGTTACTTTCATCTCCCAAATTGACATTTCTAATGCACTAAGAAGTTGCCTAGCATTCTCAACATCAGAAAAATTAACATTGACACTACGTAAGTTGTTGAGAATTTTATTGAACCGAGCAAAGAGGTCATCGATAGACTCACCTGGTTGCATATCAAAACGCATATATTCCTTTTTGAACATATCTTGTTTTACCTCCTTGATTGTGTTGGAGCCTTCATGATAATCATAGAGAGCTCTCCAAACATCGTATGCTGACCGGAGGTGCGCGACACGATCAAAGTCGCTTTGAGTGAGTCCTTGGATGATCAAGTTTCGGGCTTTGTTGTTGTTGTCGATGTCTCGTAGGTTTGTGGCCGTGACTTGATCATTAGGTGGCACTTCATAAGGCTTATACACCTTCTCCCATATTGCAAAGCCTTGTGCCTGGATGAAAGCCTCCATGTGTGCCTTCCAAACCTGGAAATCAATACCAGCAAACACACAAGGTTTGACGGAGTACTTCTCCATGATGATTAGTCAAAAAACACGTGCAAATCTCAAAGATTAGAGCAACCTAGCTCTGATACCATATGTAGGATCGAAGAGCACGTGAAAAGCTACCAGAGGGGGGGTGAATGGTAGATTTAAAAATCTTACGCAGCGGAAACAATTAAACTCCAACCCCTTCGGCAGAAAATCGATCTCTTAAAGAAATCGTGTGTGATACTAATATAAATGTGTTTCACCGTGACAAAGGTGATGAATATCAGAGAGAATCTAGTCACGAAGACAACACAAAAAGAATCACTTAAATCCGTCGAGAAAAACTCAAGTTATGATCGAAAGATCAAACAATGGTCAATCTGCCCTACCCGAGAAAAAACAATTCTGGAACACTGCAAAGAAACTCGTGTAGATCATATACCACAAATCCAATGACCGTAAAACTTTTACAGATGATAGACAATCAAGTTTTGAAGACAACACAAAAGGAATCACGTCAATTGGATCTGTAAAACTCGAGTTATGATAAAACCACCGACGAAAGGTAGTGCTGTCCAGAAACTCGACGAGTAAAACTTGTCTGGAACAAGTCGGACGAACAAGGCACAAAAGTTCCTTCAAACTATGAATTTTATTCAATATAACACAAGAGGAACAGCCCCCAAGTCGTACACCACGAGCTCTGGGATCCCTTGCTTATATAACCAGCGCTTAGGCCAACCCAATCTCAACTAGGACTCTAATCCTACTCAGATCACGAATCCTAACTTTCCATAACTGCTCAAGATTCTTCTATACGCAGATAGAAGCAATCTTAAGACTTCCAAACACCTTAGGAACGTATCCCACATTCCTAAACAACTCAAATTCGTGACACACACGAAATCCTAACATAACCAACTCGATACTTTCCATACCGAGCCATAACCGACTCCGCCGCAGCCAAAGTCATCAACCGGTACGATCCGATCCTTCCAACCAGATCTTTCCTTCCTTATCCCATCTTCGGAACCATGTTTCCACGTCATGCACCACATGCATACGTGCAAACACCTTCCTTCGACGTCCATGATACCTTCATATGCATTGTTCTTGATCCAAACATGCTGTGCAACCTCCTGATCAGCTCAACCACAATTCCTCCCGAACTTGGTTGTTGGAACCTCATCTCCTCCCTGAGACTAGTCCAATGGATACCGTCACCAGCCATGGCTTGAACTCAAGCAACACCTGCACATGAATAAACAACCAATCCATACGATACCAAGTCCTCGACTTGACTCAAGTTAGTTCCGAACACAACACCCTACGTGAGAACCTCACATAAGCATGTTGCAAAACCACAGTAAAACGATATCATCCATATCAACCAAAACGCACCAAAAACTTAGCAAATGAATACTAAGCAATCTTTCTAACAATGTAAAGCAAGTACGAAACATTGCAAATGAAAAGCAGAAGTATTGCGGTCAAGTTCCGGACCATCCCACAGCAAGCCGGAGCTTGACCCGGAGCTTACCAAAACTAGTAAATCCTAACACCGGAGCTTTCCAAAAAACTAGTCAAAACTAGTCAACCCAAAACCAGAGCTAGACAAAGTACGTCGGAGTTTAGCAAAAGCATGCCGGAGCTATCAAATATATGCTGGAGCTAACAAAGACGTACCGGAGCTAACAAAGACATGCCGGAGCTAAAGATAAAGCTTACCGAAGCTAACTAAAGCTAGTCGGACCTTACCAAGAAGCTGGACTTTTATCATCAAAGCCAAGTGTATTCACTACAAGCCAATGTATTCAGCACACATAGGTCTTACAGAAGCTAAGGAGTTCCACCCTTTCAAGTTGAAGACCTCCGAAGGCCACACGTGTTGCACAGTACTGGACCTGCCTCCCTCGTTTGAGTAGCTCCGACACTAACACGTGTATCACAAGGCCGGACCTATGACCCGTCATAGGGAAGCTCTGGTCTTGCCACGTGTCCAGTGATCCTGGACCTAACCCCCAGTAGAGGGAAGCTCTGAAGCCGCCACGTGTCGAACCTCCAGAGTTAGGACTTCAACGAAAGACAGAGAGATCTCCAACGGCTTGGACCTTCAAGGGATATTTAAAGCGACAGTTACAAGATCTGATTATGTGTCATTAATGCTATATTAATGACACACGATCAGTGGATTGTTAATAGGATAATGGCTTCATTAAGGTTGTTAATCATGCCAGGGCCACATGTCGGGCTAGGCAAATGTTGTAACGGCCAGTCCTTAGACTATAAAAGGGTTGCATCGCACGATACAGAGGGCAAGCTCACAAGCGCCAGACACATTTTCATACATACAACACACAACCCGTGGAGTAGGGTGTTACGCTCAGGCGGCCCGAACCACGTAAACCTCTCGTGTTATCATCTTGTCCAAATCTCATGCGCCCCAACCAATCAAGAACCTCCGCAGGCTACGGATTAAGCAGTACACTTCGACAACCCCTTTGTGGTTAGTGGAAGAGAATCGGCCTCTGTGGCAATTCGACGAGGGTAGGGTTGGTGAATACCTGGTCCTCCGTGAACTCCTCAACGTGGATGTAGGTTTCCTTCGTGGAAATCGAACCACAGGATAAAATCTTGTATCGCATTATTTTGTTCTTATCGTTCATCACATTCTAGGGTTTACTTAATCTTGTGTAACTTACATTGAACTGTTCATATTAAAGTTAATCTTTGACACAACTTGTTTCATTGACGTAATACTTCCAAGTTACAAATTATTTTTTGATGTATAGAGTATCAGAAGTTAAATCATTGATCAAAGTTGATCGTTCTAGTCCATGTATACCGGACTAGTCCGCACAGTACCGGACTAGTCTGATCTCTCTGTGTTTGATCGATTTGTTAAGTGTTTCAGGATCCGATAAAAGTTTAAAAATCCTATTCACCCCCTCTCTAGGCTACATTCAATTGATATCAGAGTCGGACTCTTCAAAAGAGACTCACCGCTCGAAGAGAAGATGTCAGACATCAAGGATGTACACAAGAACTTCAACAACGAGAAGGGTGATGAAGAAAGAACTCAAAAACTAGAGAAGCTTCTCGATGCCATCCAAGATTGTAAGGACGATGACGAGGAGATGCTTGAACTCAAGGCACTCCTAAGAAATAAGTTACCTCCCCAAAGGGGAAGAATAAGATCGAGGAAGAAAAGAAGAAGGGGAGTAGTCACACCGACTACTCCTGATATCCTTTTAATTATGATCAGTTAAATTCTAACAATAATCATTACTTGTCAAATCCTCTAGGAAAAACATATTTATTCGATGGAAATGATTATTATATGTGGAGACAAAATATGAAAATGCATCTCATATCTCTTAACCTCAGTTTGTGGCACATAGTGTGTATAGGTATAGATATCCCGGATGATGATGAAGAGCTGACTCCAAGCCAAGAGCAAGCTATTCATCAGAATGCTCAAGCTGCAGCTGTTATCACATCGTCATTGAGCCGAGACGAGTTCACCAAGGTGGATGGACTCGAAATTGCCAAGGAGATATGAGACACTCTACAAACTGCTCATGAAGGTGATCGTCATGTACGTGAAGCCAAGATTGAAATGATTGAAGGCGAATTGGGAAGATTCGCTATAGAAGAAGATGAATCATCACAAGATATGTACAACCGATTGAAGAATCTCATCAACAAAGTTCGAGCATATGGCACCAAGAAGTGGAGTGATCATGAGGTCGTAAAGCTGATACTTAGAGCTTTCATGTCTCGCAACATAACCCTTTGCTCCATGATTAGAGAAAGTCCCGGGTATCAGAAAATGACCCCGGACGAGCTTCTTGGGAAGATTATCAACTTTGAGATGATGGGGAAGCCAACCAAACATGTTAAGGAGATTGCTGACCTTACCTCGACAAATAAGAAAGGAGTTGCTTTGAAGTCAACTTGCAAACCCATATGAAAAGAAGCTTGGGAAACTCATGGAGAGGACGACAGTGACGATGAAAGCAGTGATATAGATGAAGAAGATATGATCTTATTCATGAAGAAATTCGAGAAAATGATGAGAAGAAGACAAGGTGGTAGCGCAAAGGAAGGAAAACAAAGGGACAAGCAAAGACCCAAGATGAGACGGGCATGCTACAATTGCAGAGAATATGACCACTTCGTAGTAGATTGCCCACATGAAAAAAATAAAAGGAAGACTCAACCTAAGAAAACTTTCAAGAAGAAGAAGCAATTTGGCCAAGCGCACTTAAGGAAGGAGTGGGACTCCAATGATGAGTCATCATCCGAAGAAGAAGAGGAGATGACCACCATAGCCATCAAGAAGACTACCAAGAAATTCACTCTCTTCCTTACCTTGGGCGCGTGGAAGGACAATGATAACACATGTCTAATGGCCAAGAAAGGTAAAAGGAAGGTAACAACTAAATCTTCTTCCTCGCATTCTTTTTCTAGTGATAGTGATAACTCTAGTGATGATGAAGACATGCTTAGAGGTTTAGATAAGAAAACTGCTGCTAAGATGAAATTCTTGATGGATAATCTAGTTGATAAGGAGGAGCTAGTTAATCGTCAAGAAGGTATGATCATACTCCAAAATGAAGAATATCTTAATATCAAAAAGCTTCTTGAACTTGAAAAGGAGCAAAGCAAATCATTAGAACTTGAGTTAGCTTCAACAAGGAAGCTTGCTTGAAGTTAAACGACTCAAACGTGGCTATCAAGGATGAACTTGCTAACTTAACCAAAGTTAACAAGATCCTTGAAGTACATGTTGAGTCACTCAAACTAAGTGGTTCTTCAGCCTCTTCAAGCTCACCTTCTCAACATGTAAAATCTGAAACTGTTATTGCTTGTACATGTACTAAAAATGACACTAACTTGAAGGAAAAAAAAATTAAACTTGACAAAGGACAAACATTCTTCCCAAAGTGGCATATTTGAAAAGGAGAAGGTCAAGTATGCATGGTCACAAGACCTCCTAATGTCAATTATGGCATTGGGTATTCTTATAGTGAAAAGCAAAATTCTAGAAGCCACAAGTAGGAACACATTGATTTTGTCAAGGGAAACACCTCTCAAGTTAGACAACTTAATAATGTTGATAAAAGTAACATTGTTAACACATATTAACAACAACTCTTGTTTAGAACTTTTGATGCATCATATGTTCTTATGAAAAGTAATCTTGATAGAGTTTATGCTAAACATGTTGGATCACGTCATGGGAACACCAAGTCTTATGTGTGGATGCCCAAATCACTTGTGACTGACCTCAAAGGACCCAAACAAGATTGGGTACCTAAGACCAAGGTCTAATTTGTGTTTTGCAGGCCTATTCATCCGGTGGAGCAAAATGGGTGCTAGATAGTGGATGAACCAATCACATGACCGGAGAAAGAAGAATGTTCGTGAAATATGAAGAAAATGAATATCCAAGCGAAGGCATTTATTTTGGTGATAACAGTCAAGGAAGGGTGCTTGATACCGGTAAAATTGCAATTTCATCAAAACATACTCCATCTCATGTTTTACACGTTGATTCCTTGGATTATAACCTTTTGTCCATATCTCAATTATGTGACAAAGGTTATAATTGTTTATTTACTAATGAGGGTGTGATCGTCCCTAGAAGGAGTGACAACTCGGTTGCGTTCAAGGGTGTGTTAAAGGAAAAACTTTATCTAGTTGACTTCAACAAAGATAAAGTCGAACTTGACACATGCTTGATTGCAAAGACCAACATGGGTTGGCTGTGGCATAGATGGCTAGCACATGTTGTTATGAGTAATCTTCAAAAACTCCTTAAGGGCGATCACATCCGAGGTTTAAAGGATATTGTTTTTGAGAAAGACAGGTCTTGTAGCGCGTGCCAAGCCGGGAAGCAAGTAGGAGCACCCATCGCGTGAAGAATGTCTTGACCACAACAAGACCGCTTGAGCTCCTTCACATGGACCTATTTTGTCCAACTACTTACATAAGCATCGGCGGTAAAAAATACGGTTTGGTCATTGTTGATGATTTTTCTCGCTTCACGTGGATTTTCTTTTTGCATGGTAAGACAGAAACTCAAGGAACCCTCAAGAAGTTTCTCAAACGAGCTCAAAATGAATTTCTATTGACAATCAAGAACATACGAAGTGACAATGGAACGAAGTTCAAGAATACCCAAGTTGAGGAGTATCTAGACGAAGAAGGGATAAAGCATGAGCTTTCAGCACCATATTCTCCTCAACAAAACGGAGTAGCCGAAAGGAAGAACCAAACCCTCATTGAGATGGTGAGGACAATGCTCGATGAATACAAGACTTCGAACCGATTTTGGGCCAAAGCGGTTAACACCACTTGTTACGCCATAAACCGACTCTATCTTCATCGATTGCTCAAGAAAACTTTGTTTGAACTACTCACGGGTAACAAGCCAAATATTTCATATTTTCGAGTTTTTAGTTCTAAATGTTATATTTTGAACAAGAAGCCCAATACTTTAAAGTTTGCTTCGAAGTCCGATGAAGGTTTCTTAATTGGCTATGATTCGAACTCCTACGTATATCGTGTCTTCAACAAGACCTTCAGACTTGTTGAAGTACACGTGACGTGGTGTTCGATGAAACTAACAGCTCTAAAGAAGAGCAAGTTGATCAATGTGTGCTAGATCAAGAAGAAGCTCCATGTCAAGCATTGAGAAGAATGGCGTTGGGCGATGTTCGACCACAAGTGCCACCTCCAAATGCAAATGAAGAAGATGAAACACAAGTGGAGGAGAATGATCAAGGGGGAGCTTCCACACAAGATCAACCTCAAGAAGGCCAAGATGATCAACACATCAATGAAGACAAACATCTAGGGGGAGAAGAAGATGATGATCATGAAGATTCAAGATCACAACTGCCACATCCAAGAGTACATCAATGCATCCAAAGAGATCACCCTGTCGACAACATAATCGGTGACATCCAAAAGGGAGTAACAACTCGAGCTCATATAGCTAATTTTTGTGAAAATATTTGTTTGTATCCTCTTTGGAACCACACAGGGTTGAAAATGCATTAAAAGATCTGGATTGGGTGATGGCAATGCAAGAAGAATTGAACAACTTCAAAAGGAACGAAGTGTGGGAACTTGTTGAAAGACCTAAGTTCAATGTTGTCGGCACTAAATGGGTCTTCCGCAACAAGCAAGACGAACACGAGATGGTGATAAGGAACAAGGCACGACTTGTGGCCAAAGGGTATTTACAAGTCGAAGGTTTGGATTTCGACGAGACTTTTGCTCTCGTAGCTAGGCTTGAATCGATTCGTATATTACTTGCATATACTACTCACCATGATTTCAAGTTTTATCAAATGAACGTGAAAAGCGCCTTCCTCAACGAACCAATCAAGGAGGAGGTGTACGTGGAGCAACCCCCCGGTTTGAAGATCAAAAGTTCCCCGACCATGTATACAAAATGCGTAAGGCTCTCTATGGCCTCAAACAAGCTCCTAGAGCTTGGTATGAGTGCCTTATAGAATTTTTGATTGAAAATGGTTTTAAGATTGGTAAAGCTGATTACACCCTGTTTACTAAGCATTTTGATAATGATCTATTCATTTGCCAAATATATGTTGATGATATCATTTTTGGTTCAACTAACAAATCTTTTTGTCAAGAATTTAGTAAGATTATGACAGATAGATTCGAGATGTCCATGATAGGAGAGTTGAGATACTTTTTGGGATTTCAAGTGAATCAACAAAAGGAAGGGGCGTTCATAAGCCAAACGAAGTACACTCAAGACATTCTCAAGAAATTTGGCATGAACAAAGCAAAGCCCATAAAGACTCCCATGGCGACAAATGGACACTTGGATCTCAATGAAGAAGGACCAAACGTGGATCAAAAGGTATATCGCTCCATGATTGGCTCCTTACTTTATTTATATGCATCTAGGCCTGATATCATGTTGAGTTTATGTTTGTGTGCAAGATTTCAAGCCAATCCTAAGGAATTTCACTTGACAACCGTAAAAAGGATCTTGCGATATTTAGTTCATACACCCAACCTAGGCCTTTGGTATCCTAAAGGTTCAAAATTCAATCTCATTGGATACTCCTATGGAGATTATGCCGGATGCAAGGTAGATAGAAAAAGTACCTCTGACCCTTGCCAATTTTTAGGTAGATTCCTAGTTTCTTGGTCCTCCAAGAAATAGAATTCCATTGTCTTATCCATGGCCGAAGCGAAGTATGTTGCAGCCGGGAGTTGTTGTGCACAACTCATTTGGATGCAACAAACTCTAAGGGATTACAGTTACAATATGAGTTGTATTCCACTCCTTTGTGATAATGAGAGTGCCATTAAAATTGCCCATAACCCGTTGAACACTCTAGAACCAAACACATAGACATCCGACATCACTTTTTGAGAGATCATTCAATGAAAGAAGACATAGTCATTTCCCATGTCAACACTAAAAAACAACTAGCTAATATCTTTACCAAGCCACTTGATAAAAAACGTTTTTGTGAGCTCTGAAATGAACTAAATATTCTTGATGCTCGGAATGTGGCTTGAAAACTTGCATACATGTATGCCATCTTCAAAATCATGTTGATTGTGGAAAAATCATCTCTCTCTATTTTTCTTTGAAAACTATGTTAATTACTTGATCTTGGTGAATTATAGTCATAGCTTGATTGTTATATGTTTACTGATCATATTCATCAAGATTATTTGTGTGTTTTTGCCCCTATCTTCTTTTAAGCACCTTCGAATATATACGAAAGGTCTATATACTTTTCTGTCCTAGTGACCACGGACTAGTCCGTGGTTACCCAGACTAGTTCGCACATTGCAGACTAGTTCCCAAAATGTTCAGTAGTCCGAACTAGTTCGGTCCGACCACAGACTAGTACGATTTTTCGACTCTATAACCCTAGGCGCGGTGCAACCCTAATCTTCTTCCTCCTCACAACTAATATCACGTTCTCTCTCCTCACTCAAGTGCTCCCAAGGTGATTTGGCGAGCTCTCCATCAGATCCACTCAAGTTTCGGTGGGATTTGGTCTCCATTGCAAGGGGATCGAAGACCACTGACTTGTTCGCATCAACAACCTCCTCATCGCCTCAAAATCGAAGGATTTGGTAAATTCATCTCCAAACCCTAAAATCTTTGATTTTCTTTGTTCTTGCTCAAATAGCTTAGCACTTATAGCCAACACATGCTCTAGTGATGTATTCCATTTACCCTAGAACACTTTTGCATTGAGTAATCTAAAATTTCATCAAAGTTAGGTTTTTAACAGCCGCATAAAGGACTAGTCCGTTCTCAGGGCGGACAAGTCCGGTTCTCCGGACTAGTCCGGCCCTGAACAACAGACAAGTCCGGTATGCCCTAATCAAACCCTAACTTATATCAATTTAATGCACCTCATTGTCATCTTTGCTCATCCATATCCTCTATATCTTCCTTGTCAGAATCATGTCGGATGAAAACATCTTCGACTTTGAAGCCGAGATAGATCAAGATGTGTTGTCGCGTGTCTCGGAGTCTCGCGCCAACAAAAGGCAAGAGTGTGCTGCCGAGCCTTCGCCTACTCCACCTAGGGTGCGACGGAAGGTTGCAGCCAAGAAACCAACTTCCAAAGTAAAATATACGGCTGGTCCTAGCTCAGCGGCTCCATGCCAATCCAAGGGCAAGGGAAAGGGGCTTGCCTCTGGCCCGATTGGTCCTTTGGAGATGACTGCTCCAAGACAGAGGAACAGAAACCCCTCAGAAGTGAAGTTTAATGGAAAAGGAAGTGATGTGGCATGGAAGCTCAGGAAGATCGATGCATATAGCAGTGGCAAGAAGGCAACTGACCCAATATTTTGGAGTTACTTTCATGCGGACTACTACAGTTCCGTGTACCTTCAGATGAAGACTCCATTGGTTCGCACCCAATGGATCGACTGGACACACTTTAAGAAAAAGAGTTGTCAAGCCTTTGATGAAGTGATAGAGGTTGTGGAGAGACATGGCCTCAAGGACTTGTTTGCTTTCAGGTATAACTAGAATGATGAGGTCATCGCTCAATTCTTTATGACTTGCTACTTTTCTAGTGATCAAGAAAAGATAGTGACTTGGATGACACATGGATCCAAGTACACTATTACTTATGATGAGTTTGCTAGGCTGCTACACCTTGAGCACACCAACAACAATGAGGTCATTATTCACAATATTGATATCTTGGAGAAGGACAAGATGGACTTTCTCTATGATACCCGCCTCAAATACAACCCTCCCTCAACCAAGAACATGAAGCCCTTCTTCATGGTTCTCAATAGAGTGCTCCTAAGGACCATTGCTCCAGAGGATGGAGATGCAGGGAGTGTGCAAGGTTACTTAAGAACCTTGATGAAAGTGATTAGCAAGAAGAGGAAGTTTGACATCTTCGACTACATCTAGAATGATATGGTGAACATCTCCTGCACCCCCAACTGCTCCTGTTGCTATGCACAGTACATCATGTTCATGATAGAGAGGGTCACATGAATTGAGTTTGTGAAAGATGTCAAGCATACTGCTCAAGACCCCAGAAGCCTCCCCAAGCCACTCTCACAGTTGCTCCCTCACCTGCCTCAACTGAAGAACACCCAGAGAGAGCTCAAAGAAATGCAAGACATTCCTCTAACACTAGGGCTCCTCCTCACAAAGGGTCTCCTGGTGGGATTATGAAGTACTTGGCTGCCATCTTTGGCTCCTCACGGACTGAGGTGAAAGTTCATAAGTTGAACAAGGCACGGAAAGAGGACATGAGGTACATGAAGCAAAATGTCAAAGCCATATGCCACAAGCTAGAGATTGAGCCTGTTGGGTCTCCAGTTATCTCCGAGGACTCAACTTTTGACTTCTCGAAACTTCCTCCTCTTTCACTTTCTAAACTTGCCTATTTTGGCATTGGGGGCACAACGAGTGGTTCTCATCCTCATCCTCCTCAGCCTGATGATGAAGACGGTGAGAGGACCGACATCGCGAAGTGAGTCGACGACGACGTTTAGATCCCTCCTCTCCTTCTTTTTGGTGCATTGATGTCAAAGGGGGAGGGATTGAGAGGGAGTCTTAGGTCCTAGTCGTAGATTGAGAGATGAGAGCTCCTATTGTGTTTCTTTTGCAATTCTGCTACTTTTGGGTTGTAAAACTTCTATTATGCTTGCATTATGCTTCTATACATGTTTATGGAGTTTGTGATAATGCCCTGTGATAATCTATGTTATATGCTATGAATTTGATATTCATGCTTGATAATCCAGATGTTGTTATGATTATGCTTTTATCTTATTCTAATCATGATTATTGCTCACTCACACACACACATAGTTTGCACCCCACCATAAAAAGTGCACATATGTCTTATGTCTACATTGCCTATTTTGCTCAAAGTTCATATGTGCACACTTTATGAAAATCTGAATTTTTACCATATTTGTGTAATCTCAATTGGTTGTCATCAATCACCAAAAAGGGGGAGATTGAAAGTGCATCTAGGCATCCCTTGTGGGTTTTGGTTGATTTATGACAAACAGATGAGATCCTAACAAAATTGTTGAGATCAGCGTAGGTTTTAAAGAAAATTAGGAGGAAAGCTCAAGAAGAAAGGAAAATAAGGAATCAAAAGGAAAAGAGCTCAAGAGCAGAAAAGAATAGCTTATTTAGTATGGAGTGTGTTGGAGAAACACACTCCAAGAGCTCAAGCAAAAGAAATCTCATTCACTGCACAATTAACAGGAAAACCGAACTAGTCCGATATGACCATAGACTAGTCCGATATGTCTCTGACTAGAAACACACAAGTCTCCAAAGTCCAGACTAGTCCGCAAGTACTCCAATTTTCACAACACCAGACTAGTCCGATAATATCACGGACTAGTCTGATATCTCTCCGACTAAGAACAGACTAGTCCCCTTCCCCCCTAGTGTGGACTAGTCCTCAGCACTTCACATCTGCACAAAAACGGACAAGTCCGATATCAACCGGACTAGTCCGATATGTCTCTGACTAGAATCGAACAAGTCCTCCAAGTTCGGACTTGTCCTTAGCCCCACAATCTTTCACGATATCGGACAAGTCCGATATCACCACGAACTAGTCCAAAAACTCTCTGACTAAAATCGGACAAGTCCTCAAAGTGCAGACTTGTCCTCAATTCTACATGAGGTTCACCACACCGGACTAGTACAATATATGTCGAACTAGTCCGAACATTTCCAGAGCTTAAATCGGACTAGTCCACACATTTCCAGACAAGGCCGATATCTCAGGATACTTAGGGTTTCCCACATGCCGCACACCGTACTAATCCGAAGTCCACCACGGACTAGTCCGGACATCACAAACCCTAATGGTAACTTTTGGAAACCCTAGTATAAATAGAGGTGTATGGCCCTACAACTAATTAAATCGACCCTCTGCATCGTCACACCTTCCAAGAGCCCAAAATACACATCTCTCCACACATTCTAACCCTAGAAAGATCAAATCTTTGAGGATTAGCTTTGATCAAAAGGAGAGATTTGTTTCACACGATCTTGAGCTCTTGGATTTGATTCTCTCGCACACTCTTGTTGTTTATTGTATATCTTTCAAGTGTGTTTGGTGGTGTTCTTCATTGTAAATCTTGGGGAGCTCTCACTTGTGAGAAGGCCCCTTGAACACGGTTATTTGCCCCTTTGTGGTTAGTGGAAGAGAATCAGCCTCCGTGGCGATTCGACGAGGGTAGGGTTGGTGAAGACCCGGTCCTCCGTGGACTCCTCAATGTGGATGTAGGTTTCCTTCGTGGGAATCGAACCACAGGATAAAATCTCGTGTCACATACTTTTGTTCTTATCGTTCATCACATTCTAGGGTTTACGTAATCTCGTGTAACTTACATTGAATTGTTGATATTAAAGTTAATCTTTGACACAACTTGTTTCATTGACGTAATACTTCTAAGTTACAAAATATTTTCTGCTGTATAGAGTATCATAAGTTAAATCATCGATCAAAGTTGATCGTTCTAGTCCACGTATACCGGACTAGTCAGCATAGTACCAGACTAGTCTGATCTCTCTGTGTTTGATCAATTTGTTGAGTGTTTCAGAATCCGACAAAAGTTTAAAAAGCCTATTCACCCCCTCTAGGCTACATTCACGATTGACACTCCTCCGTTGTGCATGTTCATAAGTCACAAGAGGAAAATAATCAATTTTTCCATCAAAAATGCATTGTCCATTTCTAAACCTTGGTCTAGCGATTACACATAAAAACATAATTTCGGGAATGTAATTTTGCTTTTGCATGTGTGATTGGGTTCATCTTCATCTGGTAGTAAATTATAATTATCTGATTTCTGAGTGAGGAAAACCCACTTTTCGTCTATAAAGACATGGTCAAATAACCCCTTAAACCTTGGACCACCACAGGAGTTAGAAGCTTGACCAACCATTCAAACCACCCAACGTAAACTTAACATCTTGTTACCATCGGTCAAGTGCGGCTTGATGCTATTAGAGTGACTCCTAAGAAGGCCCTACTGTAAGTATCTATGCAACGTGGACTTACTAATGTCAAGAACTTCCTTGGCATCTTCAAGAGTCATCCTATCTTTGAGTGGAACATTGCATAAACGCTCTAAATCAACTAGAATTTTCTTACAGCAAATCCTACCCTTCTTACGACTATCAACATTAACTGGGATACCTTGGTCAAGATGAATTTTACCTCTCTACCATAATTTTTGAGTGGAACGAAGGCTAATTCCAAATTATTCAGCCGCATGTGTCGTATCTTTCTTCCCTAGTTTTTCATTATTGCTTCTAGCCAACAAAGTTTGAAACACCAAGGTACTGATTTCTTTTGTCATGTCTTTCCTCCTATCAACACCTTCAAATGAGTGCAACATCCATTAGTTACGAACAAAAACATGAACGTTCAAATCAAAGAATAAGTATGAATATCTTTCGGTTCCAGATACATGTTGAGATCAAAACCAAAACCAGTGTCTTCCTCTGCCGGTTGTAAGTTCAGATTGAACCCTATTGCAAAGGTAGCAATGTTCAAATGAAAGAGCACGACAAAAGCACCATGTTCATCAAGTACAGGAAGGAATAAGAAACATACCTCCGGCATGTTCGAATGAAGCGTCGTCTGGCTCAACGTTGAGATCGAACTCCATCAACTCAGTTTGTTACTACACTGGTGAAACATCTCACATGCAAAATGGTTCACCGGCTCCGTTTAAATAGCAGCGTCTCCGGGAAATTGAAACGTCACACGAAACTAAGCTACACGCGTAGGCAAAACTAAGCTATGCGCGCCATGCAGCACTACGCGCGAGCAGGCAAAAAAAACAATTACGCGCACATGCAGCACTACGCGCGCCATACAACACCCCGAGCAGGCAAAAAAAAAGTTACGCGCGCATGCAGCATTATGCGTGCGCCATGCAAAGTTGCTAAACAAAAACATAGCAAGCAGTGTAAAAACGGTGCTGTGGGATCGAACTCGCGCCTCTCGGGTGTGAGTGCGACGCGGTAACCAATCGCAGACAGAGAGATACTCATTAAAATGGTGCACACGATGCTATTTAATAAGGGCAAACAGAGAAAAATTGACTGAAATTAATCATTCATTGATATATTAAAACATGTCCAAAACGAACTTTTTTATGGGAGGGAGGGAGTATTCAGCTTGCCACTGTGAATATACATAATTTATTTTTTGATCCGTTTTTTATGTGTGGTCTCATAGTTTTAGCCTTTTTGGATCAGACATTATCGCACAGGACAGGGGGTAGCTTCACCCTGCAAGTTCTCAACTAACCGATCTACTTTTGAAAAGAGCAACGAAGAAGAAATTAAAGAACTCCGGGTCCTACGATAGGACATGCAGGCTAGCCTCCCTCCTTTCCCATATCTTTTTGGGTTGCAGTTACTGCATTCTTTATGTTCATTACTGTCGGCATACCGATATTTTCGACACTAGGAGCAGGTCATCAAGGAGCAGTACACATCTACAACCTTTTATAATGAACCTTCAGATTTGCGAATCTGCACAAGCAAGCTTCAAATAATCTGCTGGTGGAGTTCAGGAGCTGTTCCTGATGCTACCGCTGACTTACTAAGCAGGTAATGACGTATTGACGATGGTGCAAGAGCAGATAGAGGGATTATATAATATAGTACTTGCTCAACTACTAACTAGCTAGCTAGACCATAGATTTCGTGTCCAATGTGAACGAAACACGTATAGGTAGTCAAGGTAATACACAATGACGACAGGAATAGTATAGGTTGAGATGTACCGGGAAACATGTCAGTTAATAATTAAACTGTTTATCAGATGACATAAATATATGCTCTCAGAAACATGTCAACGGCTTCAGGCACATGAGGTGTAGTGGTCTACGGATATACTATACGCTGCCGTATATACGGGTTCCTAATCCCTACACTGGGTAGCAGCATGACGTAGGCTACCATGCCACTCCTTGACAGGCGCCGTATAACATTCGACGCTTGTCTCTACTCTGTCGTGGTCAGGGATTTCGTGTGTGCTTGGTTCCAGAAAACTGTCGAGCTGGGCGTATACATATACAAGAGGTCTGACTTGCATGAATTTAGACTTCAGATGTCTGTTATTTTTTTTCTTTTGAGGAGGAAATAGAGGTCTGACTTTCACTTTCACATATGTTGCTCATGCTCTTCTGTTCATGTGCATAAGTGCACCGATGACATAAAAGATTGCTTTCGTTTAGTTAGTTGAGCAACTGGGCATTTCTAGTTTTCCAGCAAAAGACAAAATTGTGTACCATCCCGTAGAGTCGGGGTGTAGGACTAGCTAACAAATGCGCTGATTTGAGAATCAACTCCATCCATTGTACGTTCAACCCGCCTTAAATTCAACCAAATTAAAGTGAATTATCACATGAAAAGGTTAGTATTTTCTCAAAACTACTGACTGACGATAATCCTCATAGACTACGTGGTCTATCACATGTTACAGCAACAGGTCTACTGTAAAAGATCACGTTAATTGCACCAGCACTGTATCTTGAGAGATTGATACAGAGAGAGAAACTTCATCAAAGGTGAAAGGAGAAGCTTAGACCTCTGCAGTTGGGAGGGTGGGAGGACAGGTGACCCGAAGAAACTACTTATCTTTATTTTTGCGT
The DNA here is from genome assembly GCA_036927565.1 of Tuctoria greenei. Taxonomy (NCBI): domain Eukaryota; kingdom Viridiplantae; phylum Streptophyta; class Magnoliopsida; order Poales; family Poaceae; genus Tuctoria; species Tuctoria greenei. The sequence continues at coordinate 8,531,495 of JAYESD010000005.1, forward strand.
GGATCCATAGGCCTCCAACCAAAGCATGCATGGGAACAATTCGCGCTGATGCAACGGCCGTAACCATTCCGTAAAGCGAGAGCCGGCTGAAAATCTCGCAGATTGGATGGGAGCTGCCGGCGGCTTCTTCCGAGTGCTGACTTCGGGATCTTTCGCCCTCAAGTCACTGGTTTTCCTCGAGCAGGACGCAGACAGATGCAGAAGAAAGCCGTTGGGTTCCTTCGCCCTGACTCGACCAGAGCATCTTCGAGGAGAGGCCAAGCAGCTACCTGACAACCTGCGTGAACTCAGCCAATCATTAATAATCACATATAATCTACAATGTTATTATGCTGCTGCGTGGGTGTGTGCAGATCAAAATGCAAAGTTATCAGGAGAGTGTGTGGAGCCACCTAGCCAAACAACATGCAGGCAAAAGCGTATTTGCTTTTGGATTCTATCATTTACGTGCATATTCCACCTCTTCTTTTATGTTTGACATCAATTAGTTCGAAAATGAACAAAGCAACATCAAATTTAACGGAACAGAACAGACAGAGTATTATGCAATGTTAAATTTCATTAGTTTATTTGTATTTGGGCCCGTTTTATAAATTTCTTCTCAATGCAGTGGCATGCAATTGTTATGCGTTTTAGGGAGACAAAAACATTTGATTGGATGAAGAGAGAATTATTTCTTAAATTATCTCTTTCCATCTTTAAAAGTTTGTTGTTTTGTAGTTAAAAAATGAATTACAATGCGATAAACTTTTCAAAGACGGAGCGAGTATCGTTTCTGTGGTTACGGAAAGGTAACTTATTTGCTGACGGCTATACATGGAACAGGGGAGCTTCTTTAGTTGTGGCGTATGGGCACAACGATTATACTACTTGTGGCTTCAAATAGTCTTCTGCCGGTACAAACTCATAACTGTCTGAAAATTCAACCATGCTACACTACACTCTACCTGACACTACCATCCTCTGCGTGTGCAGACAAGCAGAGCCTCTCCTGCAGTCTGAAATCACTAGTACTTACACGATAGAAAAGACGAACCCGTACTCTAACGAGACAGAGACGACGACTAGTGGACAAAGGTCGTTACCGTAGGCGGCAGCCAGTATATAAGCAGGCGACCGTTCGGCCGTTCCCCTCCGCCGTGGCCACCACTTATCGAGACCCGCCCCGTCTCCTCTGTATTATCGTTCTTCGTTCATCGGTTGCCAGTGGTCTTCAGGTTAGCGGGTGCTACAATGGGGAGGTCTCCTTGCAGCGACGAGAGCGGCCTCAAGAAGGGCCCGTGGACGCCGGAGGAGGACGAAAAGCTGCTGCAGTACATCCAGAAGAACGGCCATGGCAGCTGGAGGACCCTCCCGAGGCTTGCAGGTACAGATGATGGAGATCTTATTAAACCGTTGCACAGACACACCAGCAGCTTCCACTGCAGCTGGGTTGAGATGGTCATCGTAGTGCATTTCCTAAGATAATTAGGTGCATGTGCATGGTTCTCATTGCATCATATCAGGTGTCCAGGTGCCTTTACGCGACGTGCCAAACCTGTACAGGGTAGCATTTCCTTTTTCCCGAGCAGCTTCAGTTGAGCCGGTAGTGCAGGGAGTCGGAGTTTGTACCGTGATAGCTAGGTTCTGAATTGCTGAACATGTTTTGGCACTTTGCTGTGCGATCGCAGGGCTGAACAGGTGCGGCAAGAGCTGCCGGCTGCGGTGGACCAACTACCTGCGGCCGGACATCAAGCGGGGCAAGTTCTCAAAGGAGGAGGAGCAGACCATCCTCCACCTGCACTCCATGCTCGGCAACAAGTGGTCGGCGATCGCGACGCACCTGCCGGGCCGGACGGACAACGAGATCAAAAACTTCTGGAATACGCACCTCAAGAAGCGTCTCATCCAGATGGGCTTCGACCCCATGACGCACCGCCCGCGCACCGACTTCTTCGCCGCGCTCCCGCAGCTCATCGCGCTCGCCGCGCTCCGCGAACAGCTCGGTGGCGCCGACCCGGCGGCGGCGGCGGAGGCGGCGCAGATGTATCCCGGCGGCGCCAGCTTGGGCATCGACGTGGCCATCCAGGCCGCCAAGTTCCAGTACCTGCAGTGCCTCCTCCAGTCCGCGGCGACCACCATCGCCTCGACCGCCCAGGACGACACGGCCCTCGGCGCCACCATCTCCTCTCTGCAGCAGGAAACGACGCATCATGGCGGCGCTGTCCCCGTGTCCACGGCCGGTGTCCAGGTGTCATGCACGACGTTCGAAGAGCACGTGGGCAACGAATTAGCCAACCAAGGCCTCAGTTACGGCGCTGCCGACGACATGTTGGCGTGCCAACAACAAGGGGGCGGCTCGCTGTCGTCGCTGCCGCCCCTCACCGACCTCTCCGACGCCGCCAACAACAACCCGGGCGACGGGTGCAGCGCCACGACTGCGTCGTCCAGCTTCGGTGACGGCACGGCGAGCAGCCCGCTGCCTTGGCCCGAGTTCTTCCCCTACGACCCCTTCATCGCTGATTTCCTATGAGTTTCATCCTCGCGCGTGATTACATACTACCAATATATACCATACTACACATGTTTGTATCGCACAAGTATACCATCTACGTACATGCTCATCTGCGTATCCATCTCTGAATTTTGTAACACACATCTAAGGGAATAATACGAAGGAATGCGTGGACGTCTTTTTTTTACGCTAAAGGCAAGTGCACTCCAATTCATTAAAGAAGATGAAGAAACATAGTCTTAGATGCAAAGTGGGCAGTTTGTGCTGCCCTAGAGAAAAAACATACAACGACTTAGCTAATAGAGGAGATTAGTGAGCGTCGGACACTAATTCAGGAGACCTCCAGGCAACCTCTCTCGTGTCCACTTGAAAGCATTGATCTCTTCTTTGGCCATCAGAGTAACTTGCAGTTTGTTCTTTTTCCGTCTTTGAAAATTCTTCTATTGCGTTCCTTCCAAATGTTTCACCAGACATAGAATACTTGGCCCATGCGCAACGCCTTCTCTTTCGCGTTCATGCCCTGTGTTTGCTTCTTGATCCACTCTTGGATGTCTCCTCCATGATTTACCTGAAGGGATGACACCTGCAGGTTTAACCATCTGAAAACTTCAGTTAGCACCTAGATAGCGAAAGGGCATTTGGTGAGCAAATGCATCGTTGTTTCAGCTTGGTCCAGGCAGAGCGGGCAGATCACGTTGTTCTCCCATCCCTTCCTTTCAAGGTTGTCTGTTGTCTGGAGTTTGCGATGAAGAGCGACCCAGACAAACCATAATACTTTGGATTCAGTTTTTTACTTCCACAACGCTGGGATTTGCAACTTGCTTGGCGTGCCAGCAAACTGACATTTGTAGGCAGAGTTTGTCGTATAGGAGCCGTGGGTCAGAGACACAGTGGAAACCAAATCCCAGAGCTTGATGTACTCCGCGGTCTCTTTCGACGAGTTGATGGTCGACAGAGCTATGATCCAATTGTTGCCATGCAACTCCGAGGCAACTGTCCTTGTTTTGTACCTAGTCGCACTATAGATCAATGGGAAAGTCTCCTGGAGGGGGATCCTCCCGTCCATCTGTCCGACTAGAACAGTGCCCTCTGCCCATCTCCCAAAGTGAAGCACGCTGAATTTGTGAAGAGCGCTTTTTCCGCTGTCGTACTGCTCAGTTGCAGTGCAGTCCAACTCCGTAACGCGCCAGACTTCGCTAGCCACAACCATCGGAGCCTCATAGCGATGCCATGCTTGCGCAGGTCAAGGATTCCAAACCCCCCAACTTTTTGGACATGCACATTGTCGTCCAGTTGACCAGACAATGGTCATTCACTGGATCCCCCTCGGTTACCGTCCAAATAAATCTCCTTCGGGTTTGATCAATCTTCTTTATAGCCCATTTGGGAAGGCTAATGACCATGGCGTGATGCATAACAGTTGACGTCAATACTGCCTTTGCCAGCGTGGCTCTGCCTGCTTTAGATAGGTTGATTCCTTTCCATGCAGCCAACTTGCCCCCCACCTTGGCTATTAGTGGCTGGAAGTCCACCCTTCTGAGCTTCCTTGTGTGAACAGGCAATCCTAGGTATTTGCACGGGAATTAGTTCACCGGGAAAACTTATCAAAGTTGATGCGTGTCAATATGGTCACATCTAATGGCATACATATCCGTCTTGTCGATGTTAATTCTCATGCCAGTGGCCTCTCCAAAGAGGTGCAGTAGCTGTCCAAGAGAGGCTAGCTCAGCTGGTTCAGGCTTAAGAAAAATTGCAGCATCGTCTGCGTACATTGATAGGGCAATCACACCACTCGCCCTGTGCACAGGTTGCAGAATATCCTGCTCGGTGGCTAGCTGCAAAATTTTATGCAATGGGTCCATAGCTAGGATGAAGAGGAGCAGTGACAACAGGTCACCTTGACGAAGCCCTCTTCCATGTCTGATCAATTGTTCGGGCGTGCCATTTAGCAATACCCTTGACGAGCTGGTGGATAGGAGGATCGAGATCCACTCCCGCCATCTAGGCCCAAAGCCCCATCTTTGAAGTAATTCTAGTAGATAACCCCAGCGAACCGAGTCAAAAGCTTTTTCGATATCAAGTTTGGAATAGCGCCGACTTTCCTTTTTTTCTGCAGCTCCCTGATCAGCCTCTGAACGAAGATGAAGCTATCATGGATACATCTGCCCTTGATGAATGCATTTTGGTTGATGAAAATCATACTGTGCAATTTCGGTGCCAGCCTATTTGCAAGGATTTTTTAGAAGAGCTTGACAACACTGTGGATAAGACTGATTGGTTGGTATTCCTCTGGCTCCTCCGAGCCATCCTCTGGACAGCAAGTGACGCTCACTGCTGGGCTTCTAGGTGTGGGGGTTCGGGTGGATTTTGGAGGTGGGGTGAGTGCGCTTGAGGTGGGGAAGCTGATTTGGGTGGGCTCACCGGCGGTGGCCTCCTCGACCGTAACGGTCGGCACCGCCGCCAGCAGAGTTGCCAGTGGGTGGTGTCCAAACGACATCGTCGCCCTGAAAAGGAGTTTCTCAGAAAGTGCACAGAAGCAGCGTGTGGACGTCTTTCAGTAACGGGCTGTTATTCTACGCTTCGTTACACCAAACACGAGCGGGTTTTTTCGATAATGAACTTTTTATTAAACACGGACGGATATGCGATGGAATCCCAAATGACCAATAACTTATCCTTTCCAAAAGTCTGTCGCTTTCTAATTTAATTTTAACTAGAACGTCAAATTTCTAGCGACGAAGGAATTAGTATATTATTATCTGATTGCTTGCACGTTCAAGCGTCAGAATATACTGCAAATACTTGAGTTCGAGTTGTTCAAGGGAATAATACACACACAGAGCTTTGCTGTACAGTGGTGATGAATTGGTGACGGAGAAAATCTATTTCTCTATGTACATAACTTATCCGAATGCTCAAACGCACATGCTTCCTCCCTTACCTTTTCGAGTTTGTAAAGCATGATACTGACGGAACAGAAAGCAGAGGTTTCGCTCTCTGGGGCTTTTGTTGGCGACCAAACCTCCTAACGGTGGGACTCTGCTGTCTCATCTTCGACCCAAAGCATCATGCATCGTGCGACGTCAAAAATGCTTTAGAAAATTAAGAACAATCAAAATAAATTTCAACCAATGCCGATGGATCCTCCTCCGTTTTAACTGGCAAGCAGGTTCGGTACATATACTCGACCGAGGAGAACACTTCACAACCTCACATGTTTAATGGCAACGACGACGATGGATTTGGATCACGTACGTACGTGGCTGGTATTCGAATCCAGCCATTCAGCGACGACGGGAGCGAAGCGAGGGGACTTGGGAGTGAAGCTGAGCCGTGCAGACGGAAGGTGGAGTTGGTCGCGGTTGCCAAGGAAATTTAGGGAAGCTCACGTGGCACTGAAAGAGATGCTTCTGCTGGACTTATCACACTGGCCCCAGTGTGTTACTGACTTATCATTGTTGCCGAGGGGCCTCCAATAATCGGCAGGTTAGAAGACCGATTAGGCGATTAGGACCAGCACGACGCATCAACCTCACGGGTTAGGATTTTGTCTCTTACTTTTGCTGCACACCCCCGGCCCGCACCGCATGTAGTTGGAGTATACCTCATCTGGATTATCACCAGTAATATGTGTACCGATTAGCGAGAAAGCAGGTCCGTGTGATCATTGTCATGTGAGATTCTACATCGGCCTTTTTTAAAAAAAAAACAGTATGCATGACTGCTTAATTGCTTCCTCAACTCATCATCGACTACAACGGTTCCACACCACCTTCGCTGCATCGGGAGACGGACAACCCTTGTCATTGCGCTCGACACCTTGTAATGGGCCATGGGCAGCGTGAGCTGAAACGTGCATTGGGCTGGGGCCGAGGAGTTGTTGATGCACGGACCAAGCCCAACGTGGTATCTCGCTGTACTGCGTTGGGTTTGGGTACGCGCCACCCGCCCTGCCGGCTGCCGCCCACGGCCCACCCCGACCGCAGCAGCGTTAAAAAGAAAAAAAGAAACGGGTGCGCGAGTCGATATTTCGATAAGCTTCTGGTTGTTGAGCCCACCCACTTCCACTCCACCGCCCCGCGCCCGACTCCACCCGTACCCTGCTCCGCCACGGCGGAGCGCTAAACCCTAGGCCTCGCCGGAGGCGGCGGCGGAGTTGCCGCGATGTCGCACTTCGGGAGGACGGGCCCGCCGGACATCCGCGACACCTTCTCGCTCCTCGTCCTCAACATCAGCTTCCGTGAGCGAGAGACCTAACCCTAGCCCCCCATTTCCGGCGCGCGCCTCCTCTCTCTAACCGCTTCCTCCTCCTTGGCAGGCACCACGGCGGACGACCTCTACCCGCTCTTCGAGCGCTACGGCAAGGTCGTCGACGTCTTCATCCCGAGGGACCGGAGGTGAGAAGGCGCCTGACCTGACCCTTGGACGTCTAGGCCGCTGGTCCGACGTATGCCTCCTCACATCTCGTTCCTGGTGGTTCTCAGGACCGGGGACTCGAGGGGTTTCGCGTTCGTGCGGTACAAGTATGCTGAGGAGGCGCAGAAGGCCGTAGATCGGCTTGATGGTGGGCTTTTCGCTTCTCGGAATTTTGTGCATCCTGTTGGTAACTGGCTCCGAACTTCTGATTTGTTCCGTGCAGGACGGAATGTGGATGGGAGGAACATCATGGTGCAGTTTGCCAAGTATGGCCCCAATGCGGAGCCGATGTGAGTGGCCTGTTTTGCTCACGTTTTGTGTTGGTACCTTATTGCTTTCGAGATGCGTGCAAAGTAAAAAATAGTGTATACTCGATAATAATCTTGCCGTTCGTATCATTTGTTCCAACTTCTGTGAGCCGTGCCTGATGAGATGTAGGAGTAACATTAGTTCATATGCTTGTACAAGGAATATGATTACATCAGCGTTTCTGATTGTCCTATGCTTCTAGCCTTGATGCTGGTTATATGATGGAATGATCTTATATCATGCCCAAATGTTTTCCCAGTTTAGTCTTCTCATATGATTATTTGAATGTGCTAGTAGGCCTTCATCTTATCATGGTATATAACTACAATTTGTATTTTTTTGGCACTTAGCTTAAAACTACTAAGCTGACAAAGCTCCAAAACAATCTAGAGACATCTTTCCTTAAACTATGATGCACATATTTTTTCTTTCATTTTCTAATATCCCAGCAGCAATATAATGCTCATGTGCATTTAGTTTGTCAGTTCTTAATTTGCATATGCATTCACCAGGTAGCCCTCTTAAATCAGTTCTCCTGATAAAACTAGACAATGTAAAATAAAACATTTACTTGATTTAATTTCATTTGCTAAGCATCACAAAAGTAAGTATTATTACCTCCTTGACTTCATTTTTCCTATTAAATTTGTTCTTTTGTCTAAGAGAGTATACACATTTATTTATTTATCTTGACCTCTACCCATGTGACTTCAGTAGTTAAGAGTAGTTTACTCCTGCTTTTTTTTTTTTGTAGCCGCAAAGGAAGAGTTATAGAGTCAGTTGAGAGATCGAGAAAGTCTAGAAGTCGTAGTCCAAGACCAAGGTGAAGATCTTAGTTTCTCTTTTATTATCTTCAAATTTTCAGGAACATGGTATAAATGTCCTTTCCTTGTACTGTCACTTAATTCAGAGCATAACTGTTATTTTTGTAATGTAACTTATTTATAATTGCTTTCTTTATGGTTCTGCTGATCTGTGGTCTAGGCATTTTATAATGCTTGTATTGTTTTAATTAGGCACAGAGACAGAGATCACAGGAGGCGAAGTCGCAGCAGGAGCAGAGAAAGACACCGGGAAAGGGAGTATCATTGTCGAAGCAGGAGCAGAAGCCGAAGTAGAAGCCGAAGCAGAACTCCAAGTTCAAGCCCTGATTACAGAAACCGTCGTAGAGTTAGAGATGTTGAAAAGCTCAGGAGCAAGAGTAGGAGCAGAAGCAGGAGTAGAAGCCGATCATATCATAGGTGGTTCAGATTCTTTATCTTTGGTCATAATCCTACCTTCAGTTCTTTATTGATGGTACCGACTGCTGATTTGATTTATCGACAGCGGTTCACCTGCTCGGCGCAGTGCTAGCCCTCACAGGAGCCCAACCCGACTCAGGAGCCCTGTGGACAGAAGTCCTGAAAAGCAGTCTAATGGAAAAGATTCACCTCTGTCACGTAGTGTTTCTCCATCTCCAAAGCGTGCAGGCTCACGTAGCCCTGGCAGTGATAACAAGGTTGGATTGAAGTTCCACTCCTGGTTGTGTATGTCCCTTTCAATTGTCATTATATCTAACTTTCGATGTCAAACTATCTCTTGTCAGGAATAAAACTTGTTGATGTGATGAGGCCTGAGATCAAGTCCATGGGATTACAGAAAAGTAGCGCAGAGCACAATGGGAATAGCAGTCGACTGCAATTTAAGGTTGCTAGTTGTTCTTAATGATTTCTAGAATTGTCTTTCCCAGTTATCAAAATTATGCTGTTGGTTTGTATTTTGACCTTTATTGTGAGCACTTATTCTGCATCATTTACTTTTCCTGATGCCATCGTATATTCGTATTAACTTGTTAAAACATTTGTGCATTTGCTAGTTATCTGTTCGTGAGATGGGTTGCTGTTTACGGGTAGAGTATATTGCACGGGATCGACTGGTGGATGATGTTCTAGCTGTTAGTCTTTGTCATTGGTGTTGATGTTCGAGCTGGTGCAGCTGATGATGTGATGATGCCGGTGTCGAATCCGTACTGTGATGCTGATTCTACTGATATTGATGCAGTCTAGTTTTCAGGAGGTGTGATTCGGTTTGATCTCATGATTGGTAAGCATTTATTGCATGGCGATGCTGCTGTACAACTATGTTCATTCATATCGTAGTCCGATCCTTGGCAAATGATTGACAGTGTTGTGGTGACGAGATGTGTAGTTACAGCAGTAGACATAAGACCACACAATAATACTGCTAGTTCCCTGTTTAAAAGAATGATTAGATGTCAATGACAAGCATTAGGGTCTTCTTGGTCCTTCCCTGAATATTTTAACATCCTGTAGTTGTAGGTCACATTATTCGGCTTTTACCCTGCCATGTTAATTTTCTAGATTTATTGGTATTGAGTTTGACTTCAAATATCTGATGCTCTCGTAGTTACACTTGTTCTGCTATAGAATTTCAGAATGAAACATGGCGCCTTGTGTATTTGGAAATGTTTTTGTAAAGTGGTGATTTATAGTAGGCTACTTACAGTTGTTTTGGCAGCATAGTTAAACGAGGGTGAAATCTTAGTTGAACTAGGGTGATGTTCAAGTTGATGGGTGTCTTGGCTGAAGTCATGAATTTATTTGATACAGGATTATCGGGTTGTACTATTACTTAACACAGCAGGCGTTTTAACTTGAATTAATTGTTTCAGGTTTATACAATTAACGTATTAGTTAAGTAGGAAAAAAACATGTAGTAGTTGGCATGTTCTAGTTCCCTTGCAGAACATGCGTTCCCGAGGTAATCCTGACGCCGGTCACAGACCATCCTGATGTTTTGCTTCTCGTCATAACCACAGTTCGAACAGCTTTGTCTTTGCAAGAAGCTAGCCGGGAGGGCTACATCTCCATAAAGCCAAGCGCTTGGTGCGGCGTGTTTGAATTATTACGTTGTGAGCCTTGTGGGGAAAAAAGTATGGTTGTGTAGAATTTCATGAAGACAATGTGATTCAGTAAACACAGGCTAGCAGGACTGAAATCTAGTGATTTACTCTTAAGAATCTATGGGAAACATTTTATTTCTGTTATAAACTATATTAAACATGTGATCACTTGATAACTGCTATATAGTTGTTACTTTGTCCCTTCATAAAGGGACACATCTTTTCAATCTTGTGTCTTTTTCAACATGTATAAATAGAAGACAATGAATGAATAAAGAGTAACAATCATTTTACAACCATCTTTGTCTTTCAATTTTATTCACAACACGTTATCAGTACTGCTCTACAAAACAAATCAAAGAGAGAAGATGAATTCAGTAGTAAGATGCTAATCTTGTTCTTATCATCTTCCAAGATGAAGATTGTTCCTGCTGGACAGGCTGTCGCGACAACCTCTGTGGTGGCTGACGCAACCATCGCCGCTGCCGCCGCAACCTCTGTGGTGGTCGCAACCATTGTCATGGTGGTTAGCGCCATCGCCGCAATGTAGTCGTTAGTGATGAAAATAGACAGATATGGACGGATAAAATGCTTTTCTATATTCACATAATAATTTCGGGATTAGATGTTGTCGGAAATCAATTTAGTATCAGATATATCGGATGTATCGGAAACAGATTTATCGGATCGATATCGGACGCACTCAGATACTTATTTTGGAAAAACATTTCACATATTACATCATTGAATGATAGACAATGAAAGAAATATATAGTTCTCACATATAACAATGTAATTAATATTTCACATATCACATGTAATTAAAATTTAAAAAAAATAACATATAACTCGTAGTTTATACAAATAATTAATAACACATAAGTCATGAACTGTAATCATAAGTATTCAATAATCTTCATTTACAACAATATGATCATGACTTGATGTTTTAATCAGAATCTTAATCTATAACTTCATATTTTTGATTGTAAAATACGCCTAGTTTATTGATTACATAAGTTTCATCCATAGTGTGAATCATATGTGTTATAGTATTTAAAATAAACAAGAAAAAAATTGGCTTCATGTAAGATTTGTTGTTTGGTCTAGTGTTTGGACTGCAACCTTGCATGCATGGGCGTGTGGGTTCCATTCCCACTTCTTGCAAACCTTTTTATGGACGGGAAGTAAGGATTTTCATATTTCGTATTGGACCAGACCGCCGGCCAAATGGGCTAAAAAATGATTCAGATATTATTCGGATTTAGATTCAGATATATCCGACAAATTATGAATATCCGACCGTTCGGACAGATATTAAGTTATACCATTTCCGATCGGATATTTGAATTCAAATATTCGATATTCGATCCATATCCAACAAAAAGGGATATGAACCGGATATTTTCGGATCCCGTACCCACAAGGATCGGAAAATATCCGATCCGTTTTCATCCCTAGCAGCCGTCGCCCCTGCAGAAACAAACACATTTTTTTCTTTTGATCGGAAATCATTCCACCTCCATTTCATATCGAAACAGAGATCCAAAAGGATACAAGTTTTATACATCCACTACTCCTTGAGTAGGGGCAGTGAACTAGATCCACACACTGTATAACAGGGTTCTTAATACCACCCTCCAGCAAAGCCAATGAGTTCTTTCGAAAGTGAATTACATCATATTTAAAAACTACCATTAACTCTGATCATATTTAAACATCTACCATTAACACTGGGCCCTCCAAGACCTTCAGTGCTTCGTTCCCATCGCATCATCAGCACCCTTCGGTTCTGCGGGACCAGAAGTGATCCTTAAAAGTTGTTTATCCCTCATCACTTGGAGCGCCGACTTCACCAACTTGTCCACTCCATCTTTGACAGAATTCCGCATGTTCCCCTTGAAGAAACCTGTCTAGTAATCCATGAAGACACAAGCATGGAAAACAATCTCACAAGGATGTTTTATCATTTTTTTCTCAAAGTGGGCTTTGTTTATGGCTTTCTAGACTGCCCAACAAATGGCAGCTAAACCAAAAAAGTAAACTGCCCCACCGTCGGGAAGGGTTCTCTTAACCCAAGCAAAATATTGCTGGAAAGATAAGGGCCTATACATGCTTCCCAGATACTGGCCAACCACTGACCAGATTACCTTCGCCACAGGATAGTCAAAAAACAAATGCTGAGAAGTTTCAAATCCATTACAGAAATAACAAGTTGGATCGCCTCTCCAATTCCTTCTCAACAAACTATCTTTAGTTAATATTGCATTATATGATAATAGCCACATAAAAGTATTAATCTTGGGAGGCACTTTGGCCTTCCAGATCACCTTGAAACTAACCCCAACCCACCTTCTAGTCAGATGTTTATACATAAACCTGACTGAAAATGACCCTGATTTCTCCCAGAGCCAGATTGGTTTATCAATATTGTTAGATAAAACCACATTGTTCAATCTATGCACCAGTTCATACCACTGATTGTGTAGAAAACAAGGCAACTGAACTTGAAAGAAAACTACCCAATTTAATTTGGCACAATCACCAACTGAAATTTCTTTGTTGGATGCTAGGGCAAAAAGCATAGGATATTGACCTTTAAAGTTCTTTTCCCCAGCCAGACATCCAACCAAAAACTAGTTCTAGTCCTATCACCTATAATAAAATTTCTCCCCTTCCCTTACAAATCCTTTACTTTAAGTAAATCTCTCCAAAAAGGAGAGTCATTTAACTTGTGTTTGAGGGCACGAATTGGGTTACCCCCCAGATACTTGGCATTTATAAAATCCTACCACAAGCCCCTCTCATTCTCCAATCTCCACCACCACTTACACAACATGCTAACATTTATTTTCCGAATGTCTTTAATCCCAAGCCCTCCTTTTTCTTTCTTTTTACACATTGTATCCCAATTAACCAAGTGATATTTCTTCTTCTTTTCTCCTCCCTGCGAAAAGAAAATCCTCCTTTGGTTGTCCAAACCATCAATTACAGATTTGGGAAGAAGAAACATAGACATGAAATATGTTGGTACATTGTTTAAGCTTGCTTTAATAAGTACAGTCCTGCCTACCATAGTTAACAAACCCTCTTTCCAAGAATTATTTTCTTGTTAGCTTTATCCACCATATACTGCCAGTTAGAGACACTAGGTCTTTTAGAATTTACCGAAACCCCAAGGTACATGATAGGAAAATTACCAATTTTACAGTTAAACATATCAGCATATTTGGCAGTCAATTCATCATCCCCTCCAATCAACATAACTTCACTCTTGTCAAAGTTGATTTTCAAACCTGACATATTCTCACACAAATAAAGCAAAAGTTTTAAGCACATCGCCTCATTTTCATTTTCTCACAAAATTGTGTCATCCGCATATTAAAGAATGGCAATACCATGGGGAATCAAGTCAGGGACCAACCCTCTGATGAGCTTAATCTTTTGAGCCAAAATAACCATTCTACTTGAAGCATCAGCCACAAAATTAAACAAGAGGGGGGATAAAGGGTCTCCTTGCCTAACATCTCTAAAACTCTGAAAATATGGACCAATTCTGTTATTCAACTTAACACTAATGGTCCCCTTCTCCACAATCATATTAATCCACCTGCACCATATCTCACAAAAAACACTGTTTCTCAAACAACTCAAAAGGAACTTCCAACTTACCTTATCGTAAGCCTTTTCGAAGTCCAGTTTCAAAATGACCCCCTTCTCATCCTTAGCCTTCTAGTCTCATGAAGAATTTCATGTAAAGTCACTATACCATACATAATGTTTCTATTAGGAATAAATGCAGTTTGCACTCTGTTAATCAATTTATCATCCACTGTGTCGGTACCCTCAAGATCGGGTACCCCCGCATACAAGAAGAAGCTCCGGACCCGGCCTCCCACCGAGGCGTCCTCCAGAGCTACCACACGTCCTCCGACTCCGGACCCTTACTCCCACCAAGTAGGGCTCCGGAGCTGCCACGTGTCCTCCGGCTCCGGACCCTTGCTCCCACCGAGGAGGGTCCGGAACTGCCACGCGTCCTTTGGCTCTGGGCCCTTGCTCCCACCAAGCAGGGCTCTGGAGCTGCCACGCGTCCTTCGGCTCTGGGCCCTTGCTCTTGCCAAGGAGGGCTCCGGAGCTGCCACGCGGCCTCCGGCATCGAGCCGTCGCTCCCACCAAGGAGGGCTCCGGAGCTGGAGTGTGTCCCATGACCTGCAATAAGCCGTGGGCCCCGAAGAGTACCTTCACGGTGCGGTCAGAGGCAGCGTACGCAAGAAACCTTAGATCTTGTATAGGATAAGATCATCCTGGGGCCACCTGTCAGGCCCCGGGCCCCACTTATAAGTTTTCCAGCCTTGGACTATAAAAGGACTGGGCAGCCACTGACTTAGACATCTTCTCTGAGCAGACCAGACTCAGAATCCCCGATACACACACATACGCATACACACTCACCAAGCAATACAATCCACCGTGGAGTAGGGTGTTACGCTCCTTGCGGCCCGAACCACGTAAAAAAAACTGTCTCATACTCTTCCGCTAGAATACTAGTTTGAGTCCTAAGCCCCGCTGAACAAGAACCTCCGCGGGTTGCTCCTTAGCAGACCCGGGGGAAGTGTCACATTGACCCTTCGTCATTTGGCGCGCCAGGTAGGGGTTTTTTCCCTCAAAAAAGTGGTAGCGCTTTCACCACCATGGTGTTCATCAAGCCTACGAGTCGCAGCAAGATCAAGCTGCAAAAGGTCGACTAGCTCCAACACCATATAGGGGGTATGCTGTCGACGTTTCTACAGCGACGATGGGCAACACCGGAGCAACCAACTCCGGCACCACCCAAGGGGCCTGCCGTCGACGTTTCTACAACGACGATGGGCGACGCCGGAGCAGCCAGCTCCGGCACCACCCAAGGGGCCCGCCATAGACGTTTCTACAGCGATGATGGGCGACGCTGAAGCAGCCAGCTCCGGCACCACCCAAGGGGCCTGCCATCAACGTTTCTACAGCGATGATGGGCGACGCCGGAGCAGCCAGCTCCGACACCACCCAAGGGGCCTGCTGTCAACGTTTCTACAGCGACGGGCGACGCCGGAGTAGCCAACTCTCGCACCACCCAAGGGGCCTCCCGTCGACGTTTCTACAACGACGATGGGTGACGTTGGAACAGCTAGCTCCGGCACCACCCAAGGGGTCTGCCGTCAATGTTTCTACAGCGACAATGGACGACGCCAGAGCAGCCAGCTCCGGCACCACTCAAGGGGACCGCCGTCGATGTTTCTACAACGACGATGGGCGACACCGGAGCAGCCAGCTCCAGCACCACCCAAGGGGCCTGCTGTCAATGTTTCTACAGCGACGATGGGCGACGCCGAAGCAGCCAGCACCGACACCACCCAGGGGGCCCTTCGTCGACGTTCTTCTCGTTGATGATGGGCGATGTCGGAGCATCCAGCTCTGCCACCTTCTAGGGGGCCCGCCGTCAACATTTCTTAGCATTGATGGTGGGCGCTGCCGGAGCATCCAGCTCCGGCACCTCCAGGAGACCCGCCGTTGACGTTCCACACGTTGAGGGTGGGCGCCGCCTCGGTTTGGTGGCTACCTTGTTGCCATCGCCGCCAGCGTCAACTATCCATGCTCTCGCGCTTCACCGGCGGCCCACCGACAACATCCTGCGACTAAGTGGTAGGCGTGCCCAACTAGTTTGCCACACCTACCAAGGGGCCTCTAAAGGGTCCCATGGGCAGGACGTCAAACAGTTTCCTGCCACCACAACGACAACGACATCACCAAGGCGTTACGGTAAGTTCGCCCGAAGATCCGCTGTAAGTTTTACTTTTGGCACGGTGAGAGGTCCAAAGTATGCAACCTTCTTAGTCTGGTCCTGCACCCTAAGCATGTACACTTTGCCTCCCCAGCGCCACTTCGGTAAAGCTTCACCCTGGGCATAGTGGTAGGATTTTGTTTTTATTCTTTGAAAAGGGTGTCATAGCGTCTAGGAGCAGCGCTCGAAGCAACTAAGCTCCGGTAGGTCCGGTCCAGAGTGTTCAGTCTGCTTAGCATGGTTCTATACCCTAAGTCTGTACATTTTTCCTCCCTTGTCATCCGGAGCGGGTCGTTGCCTTCTTGTAAAGCCTGCCCCCTCCTATGGTTACCAAGTTAGAAGAACCACTATCTTGCCCTATGCTCCGTTTACATTCATTTAATTACACATCAATTTTATGATCATCAAATCATGCTCGTTCTTGCATATTCTCTGACATATGCTCAGACACTCTCTCCCTGTCTCGCGCCTAGTGGAGTTATGCAATCCTGCTGCTGGCGGGTCTGCTTGAGGTTCCTGTGATGTATTTGGGTTCTTTGGTTGATTTCCTGCTCGAGAGCCCGTGGCGTCGAATGGTCACTCTAAAAAGCTAACGCCCGTGGGAGGTCCAAAGTGTAAAACCTTCTTAGCCTGGTCCTGCACCCTAAGCGTGTACACTTTGCCTCTTCAGCGCTAACGGCTGAGTACAGGGGGACGGACTGCACACACTCTTGAGCAGGGTGATAACCATAACCCGGATACCGTCGCACTGAATTACCCACACACCGTAAGCCCGACTCGGGGTGGTAAGACATAATGAGACTAAAAGCAGTAAGGGAGTAACCGACGAGCAAAATTATTTACATTATACTTTAATTTTTTACTTACTTTCGCATATCGTCTGCCATATGCCCGGTTACATTTCTCCTGTCTCGTCCTAGTTGGAGTTGTGCTATCCTACTAAAAGCGGATCTGCATGAGGTACCTACAATGTGTTTGGGGTCCGATGATCGTTATCTTGGTCGGGGTCCATGGTGTCGAATGGTTCTAACTCCTGAAAAGCTAACGCCAAGTTGAAGGTCCAGGGTGTGCAACCTGCTTAGCCTGGTTCTATACCCTAAGCATGCGCACCTTGCCTCCCAGTGCTAACAGCTGAGTAAAGGGGGCCGTACGACTCATGCCCTAAGCAAGGCAGCGACCATACCCTGAATGTTGTCGCACCGAATTGCCCAAGCCTCGCATCTTAGTTAAAGACCGTAAGCCATAACAAAACTAAAGAGCAGGGAAGTGGTGATCGACGAGCGAAATTACTTTTTGTCTACCGTGTGTGTAGGACATACAGGGAGCCCGTCGCCGATGTTCTCCACATCCGCGGTAGGCGCCATCGACGCTTCTTCGAGCTCCGATGCCCCCAAGAGGGCCGCTGGCGTCACTTCTGCGAGCTTCGACGCCTCCCCAGCGGGCCGCTGACGTCACTTCTTCGAGCTTCGGCGCCTCACACAGGATTGCCAGTGTCACTTCCGCGAGCTCCGGTGCCCCCAAGGGGGCCGCTGACATCACTTCTTCGAGCTTCGGCGCCTCCCACAGGATTGCTAGTGTCACTTGTGCGAGCTCTGGTGCCCCCAAGGGGGCCTCCGACGTCACTTCTCCGAGCTTCGATGCCCCATAGGGGGCCGCCGGCGTTACTTCTCCAAGCTCTGGCGCCCCCAAGGGGGCCACTGGCGTCGCTTCTCTGACCTCCGGTGCCCCCAAGGGGCCCGCCGGCGTCACTTCTTTGAGCTCCGGTGCCCCCCAAGGGGGCCATCGGCGGCACTTCTGCAAGCTCCAGCGCACCCGAAGGGGGCCATCGACATTACTTCTGCAAGCTCCAGCGCACCCCAAGGGGGCCATCAGCATCACTTCTTCGAGCTCTGGCGCCCCCCAAGGTGATGGGCGACACCTCTCCGAGCTCCAGTGCTCCCCAAGGGGGCCGCTGGCGTCACTTCTCCGAAGCTCCGGTGCCCCTCAAGGGGCCCGCTGGCGTCACTTTTACAAAACAAGATGAAGGCCCCACCTTCGGGATCGTCACCTCTCCCAAGGTGGTCCCAGGGGCCACTGTCGGTACCCTCAAGACCGGGTACCCACGCATATAAGAAGAAGCTCCGGACGCGGCCTCCCGCTAAGGCGTCCTCCGGAGCTGACATGCGTCCTCTAGCTCCAAACCCTTGCTCCCACCGAGGAGGGCTCCGGAGCTGCCACGCGTCCTCCGGCTCCGGACCCTTGCTCCCACCGAGGAGGGCTCCGGAGCTGCCACGCGTCCTTCGACCCCAGGCCCTTGCTCCCACCAAGGAGGGCTCCGGAGCTGCCACACGTTCTTCGGCTCCGGGCCCTTACTCCCGCCAAGGAGGGCTCCAGAGCTTCCACGCGGCCTTCATCATCGAGCCCTCGCTCCCACGAAGGAGGGCTCTGGAGCTGGAGTGTGTCCCATGGCCTGCAATAAGCTGTGGGCCCCAAAGAGTAAAGGGAGGTGTGTCATGTCCAGTCGCGCATTGAAGGCGCGCACCTTCCCCAGGCGCACGATGCTGCACACGCCCCCTGTCAGGTACCGCTGCATCCAATCACATCACAGTGAAGGCGCCGCAAGCCTACCCCACACCACCAACTGGGTAGCTTATGACAACAAGACAAATGGGACGTTCCCTGCCATCATCAACGACTACGCCTAGCCACTAGCGACCGACGCGACAAGACAACAAGTCTTCAAGGCGCAGTCAGAGGCAGCGTACGCAAGAAACCTTAGATCTTGTATAGAATAAGATCACCCTGGGGCCACCTGTCGGGCCCCGAGCCCCACTTGTAAGTTGTTCGACCTTGGACTATAAAAAGACTGGCATCCACCGACTTAGACATCTTCTCTGAGCAGACCAGACTCAGAATCCCCGATACACACACATACGCATACACACTCACCAAGCAATACAATCCACCGTGGAGTAGGGTGTTACGCTCCTTGCGTCCCGAACCACGTAAAAACAACTGTCTCATACTCTTCCGCTAGAACACTAGTTTGAGGCCTAAGCCTCGCTGAACAAGAACCTCCACGGGATGCTCCATAGCAGATCCTGGGGAAGTGTTGCATTAACCCTTCGACACACTGGCTCCAACCTAAGTGTGATAACCTTTGTTATCCACTTGTACAAACAGTTTAACAGACATATAGGGCAAAATTATTGAATCCTGCTAGCATTCTTCACTTTTGGAAGCAAGGTGATGAGTCCAAAATTGACTCTATAAAGGTCTAGAGAGCCTCTATGAAACTCATTGAACAATTCTAAACAGTCATCACGAATTATATGCCAACAGGATTGAAAAAACTCAATAGGAAAGCCATCAGGACCAGGGGCTTTATTTTTTCCATTGCATACAAGGCTGTTTTAATTTCACTTTCCTCAAATGGTTTAGTCAACTCAAGGTTGTCTATAGTAGACACCTTCACAGTATCTTCCCACATATTATCACTATTGTCAAAAGAAGATTCATCTACTTTCCCAAACAATGTTTTATAATAATCAGTAGCATGGCTTAGCAGATTTTTTGTGCCATTAATTTCTTTATCCCCATCATATAAGGAATAGATGGTATTCTTTTTTCTCCCATTAGCCACCCTATGATAAAAGGCAGTGTTATTATCACCCTCATTCAGCCATTTTTCATGGCTCCTTTTAAACCAAAAAATCTCTTCTTCTAAAATCCCTAAAAGTTCTCTCTACAAACTTCTTGTCTCTAACCATTCCTCTTTACATAACAAACAAGCTTCCTCTTTTTTTCTAATTGTTCAATTTTATCAATGATGTCCAACTTCCTCTTTTTCATAGAGCCAGTTATGTTAAAACCCCACCCTTTTAAAAACTTCTTAACCTTCTTCATTTTGAACAACATTCTGCCCATAATATCTCTATATTTGGTCGGCTCCCTCCAGATTTTCGCTATGATTTTAAAGAACTCATCATCCTTTAGCCATGCTAACTCAAATTGAAATTCAATTTTCACTCTCTGCATACTATGAGTGCTTTTAATGATTAAAGGGCTATGGTCAGATAGAAGTCTAGGCAACTTAATGAGCTGAGCACGAGGGAACAAAGCCTCCCAATCATCATTCATCAAAATTCTATCTAACACTTCCAAAGTGGGGTTTGTCCTGTTATTAGACCAAGTAAAAATATCACCAGGACCTTTAACTTCCCCTAAACAATTCAACTTGATAATGTTGTTGAATATTATATTTAACCCGTTAGCAATAAATTTTTTATTCTTTTCACCAGCATCTCTAATAATATTAAAATCCCCACCCACAATATAGGGTCCCCTAACTCTGTAACAACAGTCAGCCAATTCACACAAAAAATCCTCTCTCAAGTCCTCTTGAGCAGGTCCATATACATTCATAACACACCATTCATTCTTGAATGCCTTATCGCATATCGTTACCTGACTGATGAAATTTCCATTAGTGATGTTTTTAACCTCAAAAGTATCATTTCTGAGCCCCATAACTCTCCCCCTGACCTACCTTTAGAAGGTGACCATAACCAAGAAAAGGCTGAGTCGGAATCCAAAATTCTATTAATAGAACCAAGATTATCCTGTATTAAAGTTTCCTGAATACAAACAAAATCAAATCTAAACTCCTTAATCAAGCTTAAGAAGTAAGGTTGTAAACCCCTCTTCCTAAGACCAATACAATTCCAAAAAAGTCCTATCATTGGTTACTTTTTCTTGTATTTTTGGAAGATCTTGAACCAGGAATTTCCTTGTCCAAGGTTTTCCCATACACAGAAGGAGTTTTCCTTCTACTTCTGCTCAAAGGGATAATCACATTATTCTCCTTACCAGTTCTTGCTCTTCTAGACTTTTTATGCAAGGACAAATCAACTATCTCTTGATTATTCAGATTCTCATTAACCCATTCTATTAAGAACTTACTACCAGCCCCTTTTTGTATCTCTTCATCCCTCATTTCAGTATCCCCTCTAGGACCATCAACATTTTTCCTAGATAAGGCAAATCTAGCTTCTCTAATTCTCTAATCAGGTTAATCTTACCAAACACCCCATAGGATATATCAATTCCCACATGTTTAGCAATACTAGATATGTCCAAATCAGAAAAAATAGTAAAGGTTTTGGATTTAGAGGATGCCATACCTTCAAAAGACCTTTTCCTGCTTGGTTGAACGACCAATTCTTGCATTTGCGATTGGAATTTTTGTTGAAGCCTATCACTTTGTCTCCTAGGGGCAATCCACTAGTCTTGATGAATCTTCAAGGAATCCATTATACAGCCCTCTCCATTATCAAAGCATAACTTGTAGCTAGCACTCTTTTCCAACATTGTATGAATCATATGAGGAGGGTTACTGCATTTTAACAACCAGGTCACATTGTGCTTCTGTGAAATCACCTCTTCTTGTGAATCTACATCATCCAGAAGGTCATCATCATCAACATCCCAAGATATGTTCAATTTGCCCTCAGATTCTTTGTCGTATGCAGAATCCCCCTAAGACCCTTCTACCCCTGCAAAACATTTTTCCTCCAGATATCCCTCATGTAATTTTTCCATAGCAGGGTTCTGAACATCAAAACCAACATCATCTAGTTTCCAGTTACAATTGGACTTCATAACAGATTTCATAGTCACCTCTCCATGACCCCCATCACTAATTGTGATCACAGGGCTTTTGCCTTTGGCTAAAGAACCCTGATCCATTTTTCCATAACTTTGACCAATAAAGTCATAAGTAATATCATGGACCACTTTTTTGCCTTTATCTATGATCTGATCTGAACTCTTCATTTCACCCATAGCAATGTCATTTCCATTGGTAGTTAAGACACTCTTTCCTTTGGAAGAAATATCATAAACCCCAGTGACATTTCTTTTACTACAAGAACCAAATCCACTCTCTTGACCCCCTTGTTTGCCAGAATCTAAGTTTATACCAGGATTCATACCATCCTTGCTAGTCCCTATACCACCCCCCTTCTGCGAAGCTGTTCCATCCGCAGCTGGAATTACCACAGACTGTTTTGGCTGCTCCTCCTTGAAGGAAAATTCCCTCTCAAAGAAGAAGTCATATCAATAAGGGAAAAACACCCCCTCCACAGAGAAAGGTACTTTTGCAAGGTCTCTACATGCAATTTTCATCCTAACTGCCTCAGCTGTGTCAATTAGTCTCTCATCAAACTCAACCATCATTCCCACAAGAGAGCCCACATAAGCAAAAGCTTCCTCACACCTTCTATCATAAGGTATCACCCTTACTCTAAACCAAGCAACAATTTTATACTCCCATTTAGGTTCAATGGATGCAGACCATGGAGTAATAGACAACAATGCACCTGTCTCAGCAATCCCAAGAGTAAATCTGTTCCAATCCATGATCATGCTTGCTGTAGGGAATCTAACAGAAAACATCCTTTCATCCACCCTTCTTGCATTCCATTTCCATGCATCTGACCCATGTATACCTCTGAACTCTTGCTCAATCTGCTTTGCAGATGTAGTACCAGCACTCTGACAATAGCTGTGGTTGATTTTTCCTTAACAGTCACAGCAGTTGGACAATCAAGAATCAGAAAAAAACTTTGATCCTCCAACTGAGATGCACACAATAGAGCAACACATTCCCTTAACATCTTTTCTTGGCAATTAGTAACCTCATGCCCCACTTTATCACATCTACTACAAGGCCTATTCCTAGGACATCCTAGAAACAAATAGAATCAGTGGGCGCAACCGCTAATTGGAGGAGCGGTCTTCAACTCCTTACCCTGGCCGACCCTCGGACCTTGACGCCCATCAAACGGGTCGTCAAGGCGGACTAAGCGATGTCCTTGGTGGGGAAACCCCAAACCAGGTTGCACTGGCCCACGGTCCTTCGTCATCGAGCGGACACGGGGGGAAGGGAGAAGGGGTGGAAGATGGCAGCCGAAACATCGCGATGGCCACCGAAGCTGTTAGAACGCTAGCGATATGGCAAATGACAAGGATCCGTTTCGAACCTAGGGTCCGCTCCCAAGGCCCACTGGCATCGAGGACACCGTCCACATTGCCGGCCGGATTCACACCACCGCCGACGCTTCCTCACCAACTGCCAGAATCCGCACCACCACCGGCGATTACAAACCCGTGTGACAATCGTGTTTTACGTCGATTTGCCCACCTCGCCGGTAGAGCCCGGGCGCCTCGCGCTTGGGGTTCGGCTGCCGATTCAAGTCGGTGAGAGGTGGGGATACGGCGGAGGACCGAAGCCGACTAGGTAGAAGGGAAAGTGGCGCCGAACAAGCGAAAAGGTGGAGTGCGGCAGAGAAGGCAGGGGAGGGTGCGGTTAGGGTTTACCCTAAACCGACGTCCCTTTTTCCGCTGGCCGCCTGGGCCGTGACCGCCTGGGCCGCACCGGGGCTGAAGCCGCCTGGGCTGCACTGGCCTTGGCCACGTGCGTGGGTCGCGCCTGAGCTAGTCCTTACTAATTTACAATTTATTTTATTTTTATTTTTATTCACAGATTTTTAGTTCAAAATTTAAATATAGTTCAAATTTAAATTTCGAAATGTAAATATTATGTAAATATAGTTATAATCAATATTATGTTGTGATTGTGACAAGTGTTGCATTGCAATATTTTCTTGCAATATCTCGATTGAATTCACATAATTTGGCTAAAATAAAATTAAAATTTTGGCTGAATGAATTTAGAAACTCAACCAGTAACACATTGTCCAATTTTTTTTCTTCTAGGAATTATTTAAAATTTTGGCCTAAAAGTAATAGAATTTTGTTAACTATATTTCGAATATTTATATGTACGATCATTTAAGCTAATTTTAAAATTTTGGCTTATGGTGAGACAATTTGATTACACATAAATAAAAATAGATTTGATTTATTTTAATTAAGTCACTTTTCAAAAATTTGGCTTAATACAAGCATGAATCATCTCTAAATATGTATGACTCATTTTCATTTGGCCAATTTTACAAGTTAGCCTTATTGATAATAAATTGTACCTTGAATTATTCTTTTTGCTAAGCTATTTTTCAAAATTTGGTTGGACAAAAATGAGTATCTTTCACATGTGAGAACCGAAAAGCAACTAGCCGATATCTTCACCAAGCCACTAGATGAAAAACGCTTTTGCGAACTTAGGAATGAACTAAATATCCTTGATTCTTGAAATGTGGCTTGAGATGTTGCATATCTGATTGTTAGTTCTGTTTATCCCTTCAAAACTATACATGCTTTCGAAAACTTGTCTTTCTCAATTTTCTATCAAATTATTTTCAATTATTGTCTCCTTGAATCATGGTCATTGTATGAATGTTTGTGTGCTCTACTAACCATATTCATTGAAAATATTTGTGAAAAACTTAGTCCACAAGGATCATTCTTGCAAAATTTTCAATATATATGACAATTTGTTGTCTAGGACAAGATTAGTCTGTCCTATCACCGGACTTGTCCGCATCATCAGCTTAGTCCCGACCTAGTCCGACGCCTGGACTTGTTCGGTACTGCTACCGGACTAGTTCGGACCTCTGGGAACTTAACCCCCTAGCGCCGGGCCCGACCCCTCCACTTCGTTTCAAACTCCCCAACATGCGCCTCTCTCCCAAAAACTGCCCCCATTGGCGATTTTTGGTTCCAACCCTCAAAATCTTCGAGGAATCTGCGTGGAAGCTTCTTCGGAGTGTCAGGAAGGCGAATCCTGGACTACTCCGTCCTTCCATCCACGGATTTGTCCGATTTTCACATCTTAAGGTGTGTTCTTGACCTAACTTGAACTTTTTCGATTCCTTCGGTTCTAGGTCATTTCTCCTGGAAACTAGAGTCCTAATAGCTTATCTATCACCTTGTGACTCTCTCCATGCAATATTGTGCCTTGGTATCACTGTTTTGTAGAAAAACCGTATAGTTAGGATTTAACACTTGGTGGTCCAGACTAGTCCGGATCAAGGCGGACAAGTCCGTCCCTGACCAGACTAGTCTGGCCAAGGACCAGATAAGTCCAGCCTAACCTAGGGCTAACTCCTAACTTAGTGAATTCTCTACTTCTCTACCACAATATTTCGCTTGATATCACCTCATACTCTTCTGTTCTTTCTATTTCAGCATGTCTCGACGCAACAACTCTCCTCTTTCCGATCCAGAAAGGGAGGCGGCTCGTCAAGAGTGCTATCGTTGAAAAGAAGCAGAGGAAGCTGCTATTGTAGCAGAGCTTGAGCGCATGCGTGAAGCTAGACTCAAGAAGAAACGTGATCAAGAGGCAGCCCAAGCTCAAGTGGCCGAAGAGCAAGCAAGCAGAAGGAAAAAGATTGTCACTATGGGTGAGAAGCAAAAAGCCTAGGCGGCCGATAAGGGAAAAGCACCAATGAGTGAGAGCAGCCATACTAAAGGGAAAGGAAAGAAGCCTGCCCACAAATTACCTCTCAAGAAGGCTACTCCCAAAAAGAAAGCTCTGGCGGGGAGAGGTTTGTCATTCGTGAACAAACCACGATTCCCCGTGGCCCTCCACAAGGCCCCATTGGTCCGTTGGTCATGACTCCTCCTGTGCATGACCCTAACCGCCAACCTGAGCTGGGAAGTGATGTGTTCAAAGGACAAAGATCTGACAAAGCAAGAAGGCTCAGGATGAAGGATCCCTACAAGTATGAGAAAGCAACAATAGATCCTCGTTTCTAGTGCGACTTCCATTGCGATTATTATCGCCTAGTCTACCTGTCCAAGAAAACTCCAGTGACAGATGCTCAATGGGTAGATTGGTCTTTTATGAAAAAGAAGGATCACCAAGCCTTCAATGCAATAATCCGAGCAGCTGAGCACCATGGACTTAAGGAGTTGTTTGAGTTCACATACAACTGGAACACAAAAGTGGTGGCCCAATTCTACTCCACTTGTTCCTTCTCCACCTTTGGAGATAGGAAGATTACCTAGTTGACTAATGGAGTCAAATACTCTGTGCTCTATGATGAGTTTGCTAGAATTCTTGGACTTGAGGAGTTCTTGAACTATGAGCTGACCATTCACAACCTCAAGGCTCTAGATTTGGGGGAGATGGAATTCATGTATGAGGTCGGCTTCTACAATCCCCCAACCAGCAAGATTCTTCGCCCCTTCTTTAGCGTGCTTAATCAGATCTTGAGAAAAACTCTAGCTCCTAAGGATGGGGATGCATGCATGATCCAAGGAAATTTGAGGCACTTGATGAAGCTGATAGTTGAAGATGATAAGTTCAATGTCTTTGACTATATCTACAACGACATCTTCAACATATCACACACTCCCAACCCCTCTTGTGGATATGCCCCTCTCATCATGTGCTTGATTGAGAAAGTGTCTGGCTTAGAGTTTGTGAAGGACGTCAAGCATAGAGCTCTCCACCCTCAAATTCCACCTCCTGCGCCAAAGATTGGCGGAGCTTCAAGGAGAGATACCTATTTTGTGCCTTCTCCTCCTCCCAGCTCCTGCTGCCTCCTCCTCCTTCGGCGACCTTGCGAGTGCTATACTCAAGTTTCACAAGTCAATCTTCACCTCGTGTCGGAAAGCGGAGGTGAATGCTAACAAAACTACAAAGAAGCACGACAAGTACCTTCGCAAGCTTTGCGAGAAGGCATACATTCCTATGTCACCGGAGGCCTCCGAGGATGAAGAACATCACGCCATACCCAGAACTCTCGGATGCGGAGGCTGCTCTATTTGGTGGTGAGGGTGGTCCTTCTAGCGATGTTCCTGCTGTTGCTGCTGATGATGATGACGGAGAATGAAATGATCAAGATGATAATGATGAAGAAACAGAGAGCGATCAAAACCAAAGAGGGGCGAGCGAGAGCAATGATGAGTAGTCTTAGGTTCTCTCTTCTCCCTTCTTCTTTTTCCTTTTTGGTGTCTTGGTGACAAAGGGGGAAAGATTGAGGGGGAGTATTATAGATCCATGGACTATGATATCTTGAAAAATTTGGGTTGTAATCTTAACTTTTGCTACTCGTTCTCATTTTGGGTTGTAATGACATTATCACTATGCTATCACCCTATGTTATGTTCATGTGAATTTTATTGTATATCTTGTCATTATTGATTCCATTGAAGATCATTCTAGTCAAATATGTGTGATGATGCTAATTTAAAATCTGAGATGGATACTTCACTCTACTTTTTACATCTCAACACTTGCATCACACGTAGGCACCCCACCATAATGCACAAATGTATAAACCTCCCGTAGACTTCATTCTTGTGCATCTAACTTATTGCAAATCATCTATTCACACACATAGGGGGGCTCCTTATACACGTGTGTGTTATGAAAATCAGCTCAACCTTTTTTTATCAAAAACCTCAATGTGTTGTCATCAAATCACCAAAAAGGGGGAGATTGAAAGTGCATCTAGGCTAATCCCCGTGGGTTTTGATGATTAATGACAACACTTAAGGGACTAATGAGTTTTGCAAGTGTAAGCACAGGTGATTGAAACATGGACAACATTGGATGCACCCAAAAAGGAAAAAGAGAAGAAAATGTGAAGAACTCGAAGAATGGAACTTGAGCGTTTAAATTCTTTGTATCGAGTTTAGTCACTTAGATTGTGTGTGTTTAATGAGTCAAAGTGTTAGAACCTCCTAAGAGCTCATAGTCCAAGTTAGACTAGATTGAGAGATGAGTTGAAGCAGCCCTAAAGACAGGGTCAGACTGATCCGATGTTAGGCGGACAAAAGTGTTCTGTGTAAGTTCGGACTTGTACATTATGGGACAGACTAGTCCGTGGTGAGTGTGTCTGTGTCCTACTGGGACTAAGTCCCAAAGGACCGGACTAGTCCGCCATGGGGGCCAGACTAGTCCGCTTGGACAGACTAGTCAGTTTCAGTACGGAAAAGTAGTTCCTGACTGAGTTCAGACTAGTCCATCCCTTAACAGACTAGTCTGCTGAGGACTTGGAGATGACTGCTGGTACTTTGTCCTGGACGGTCAGACTTGTCCGCCCTCAGGGGTCGAAATAGTCCGATGTGTCAGACTTGTCCGTTCTCAACAGGAACAAACTATTCTGAGTGAGATCGGACTAGTCCGTGGTTTGGTGACCGTTTGAATTCAAAAGGTGGCCGGGGGCATTGTGGTTGGTCAAGGATGACATCACTGGTCCCCACAGGCCGTACTAGTCCGCACTTTTTCTGGTGGCAATGGCTAAGTGTCGGGACCCCTAAAAAAAGGGATCCCCCAGCCTCCAAAGGCACTCTCTCGAACCCTAGCTCCGCCATAGCCTTCCTAGAGCCATCCTACCCTCTCTCAACCATTCTTGGAGTCCTAAGAGTGATTCTTGAGGATTTGTGAGGATTGAAAGAGTAAAGAGAAGGGTTTGTTCAATCTTGAGCTCTTGGGTTGATTCTCTCGGTTTGACTGATTGATTTCAGTTCGTGTGGGCATTGGTCTTCGATCTTTTCGAGTTGTAAACTTTGGGAGCCTCATGTTGTGAGTTGCCCCACAGATTTGGTGATTACCCCTTGTGATTTAGTGGAAGAATAGCCGACCTTCGTGGTGGCTAAGTGAGGAAAGGGTTGAGTGGAACCCTGCCTTTCGTGGGTATCCTCAACGTGGATGTAGGCTCCTTTGTGGGGTTGAACCACGAGATAAATCCTACGTCTTGTGTCTTTGATTTGACTTCCTCGTTCTTCGCTAGATCAAATTAGGGTTTCACGCGTTCTTAGCTTCAATCTCGTGATCCGCCTCTATATAGTTGTGACTACCTCGTACATACCATCTACTAGATTGCTAGGCTCATATACTTTACATTTCATCGATTGAAGTACTTTAGATCACTTAAAAATCTCATCTTTGATCAATTCTATTATCCTGACCGAACTAGTCCGTCCCCAAGTCGGACTAGTCCGCACTCTGTAATTTGATTAGCTTTTATTGAGTTAAATTTCAGGTTATCCGCCTATTCACCGCCCCCTAGGCAACTTTCACAAAGGTTTGGTTGTTGGTTGGAAAAAAATGAATATTTTTTATGTGCTTATTCATTATGATTAATGACTTATTAGAACACCACCATGATGTTTTTATTAATAAAATCTCTGGTTTCCTATATGTATGAATCAATGGCTCACGAGTTTGAAGAACTTGCTCTTGATAGTCACTACTACCCTACATGGACTCTTGACATCAAGGTAAGCTTGGCTTTTCGTGAAATTATGCCTGCACTTACTCCTCCTGCACAAAGAGATGCAACATTTCTAGATACATACAAATATCAATCACTTTATATCATTCAGAACCACCTTCACCCCGACTTAGAGTCGGAATATGTGATGGAGGAGCAATGACATAGTCTTTGGGTGGCATTAAAAGGCTGTTATGAACAACAAAATGTAATTTTATTGCCTGAAGCCAATCATGAATGGACTCAACTCCGTCTTCAAGACTTTAAGTCTATAGAAGACTATAATCATGTTGTTCATAAGGTTTGTCCCAAATTAAGATTTTGTAAGAAAGAACCATCAGAGGAGGAAAAAATTGAGAAAACACTTCAAACAATGCTCCTCTCAGATCGGGTCTTACAACATCAATACCGGGCTCGCAACTACTAGCAATATGCTGACCTTATTCGTGATTTACTTCATACAGAAAAGCATGATGAACTTACTATTAAGAATCATCACCAACATCATGTTGGAGCTGCTCCTCTACCTAAAGTTCATCATAATGAGAGAAAAGCAAATTTTTCTAAAGATACAACTCCTAAGAATAATGGTAGATATGCTATAATCATGTTGTTCATAAGGTTTGTGCCAAATTAAGGTTTTGCGAGAAAGAACCATCAGAGGAGGACAAAATTGAGAAAACACTTCAAACAATACTCCCCTCAGATCGGCTCTTACAACATCAACACCGGGCTCACAACTACCAGCAATATGGTGACCTTATTCGTGATTCACTTCAGACGGAAAAGCATGATGAACTTACTATTAAGAATCATCACCAGCATCATATTAGGGCTGCTCCTCTCCGTGAAGTTCATCATAATGAGAGGAAAGCAAATTTTTATAAAGATACAACTCCTAAGAAGAATGGTTGATCTGCTAGACGTCGTCGTAATAGACAGAACAATAAGAAATTCTCAAAGACAATGAAAAAGGATGGTACTCTCTCAAAAGGGAAAAATGTGCAGTGTAAGGCATGTGGCACTTTCAAGCATATTGCTGATAAGTGTCGCACTCCTAAACACCTTGTGCCCTTGTACAAGAAATCACTGGGAAAAGACAAGAAAGCACAAGGATCGGGAAGTGAGTATGAAACTCACTTTAGTATCCCGACAAATCCAACATTTGAAGTTGGTTGTTCAAGCAAGGATGTGGAAAATTCGGGCAACAACGAGCTATTAAGTGTTGATGACTACATGAACATGTACAATTCTATGGTAGAATACGAATCGAACGACATGTTCGGCGATCTCATATAGATTGCTTACCATAGAAATTTATAAATACCATAGTCTATGTAACAAGTGTATTGTAATGAACATAATTGTTCTTTTAGAGTTATTTAATACTCTAATTTTGTAATATGTGTTTCAATGCAATTAATTGAATTATTACAATAATTGTTAGATCTCACGGGAAGTTAATACAGAAGGAAAAATATGTCTTGTGGATAGTTGTACCACAAACTCTATACTTAGGAAAACAAAATATTTCCAGACCATAAATAGAAGGTAAGGAAATGTTTTAACCATCGTTGGACGCGATGCAAAAATAGTTAGCTTTGGACAAGCCATTATAATGTTTCCAAATGGTACATAAGTTACGATCGAGGATGCTTTATTGTATCCCGATTCTACACATACTCTCATAAGTTTTAGAGATATCTGAAAAAATGGGTTACATGTATGTACCCATGAAGATAACAAAGAAGAATTTCTTCTTATTTCTAATAATTTCGAATATAGCAATGAATTCTAAAAAGAATTCCTTCTACTTCATCTGGATTGTATTACATATATATCAAACCCGTACCATATGTTGCATACAAGGTGATTTTCTAGAATATTGTTACATTCAAGACCTGACATTCACGCCTAGGCCATCCTGGAATAGGGATGGTGCGAAAAATTATTGATAATTGCACCAGCCATGAATTAAATAATGTACAATTTCCAAAATTTAATGATTTTGTGTGCACTTCATGTGCTATGAGCAAGTTGATCATGTTGCCTTCTCCACTTAAGATCCATACTGAACCTTTAAAGTTCCTTGAACGCATTCAAGAAGACATTTGTGGTCTTATACAACCAATATGTGATCCTTTTAGACCCTTTATGGTATTAATTAATGCATCTACTAGATGATCACATATATGTTTACTATCTACACGTAACCACACTTTCACAAAATTTATGATACAAGTCATAAGATTAAAAGCGAATTATCCTGAACATAGGATAAAAAGTATCTGTATGGACAATGCTGTTGAATTTACATCATCAAGCCTTTAATGATAATTGTATGGCTCAAGGTATTCAAGTACAATATTCTATTTCATATGTACACACACAAAATAGTTTGGCATAATCTCCCATAAAGAGAGTTAAACTCAAAGCTAGGTCATTATTGCAAGGTTGCAATTTACCAACATCTTGTTGGGGTCATGCAGTTTTACACGCTGCTGATCTACTACAACTACGTCCAACTGCATATCATACCACCTCTCCACTCCAAATTGTGCGTGGATATCAATAAAATATCTCCCATCTACGAAAATTTGGATGTGCTGTGTACACACTAATTTCATAACCAAAGCGAACCTCTATGGGCCCTCATACATAATTGGAGATCTACGTGGGATTTTAATCCCTGTCTATCTTAAAATATTTAGAGCCTTAATTTATTTACAGTCCAGTTTGTTGATTGTATTTTTAACGAGGATCATTTTCTGGCATTGGAGGAGATAATAAATTTATCAATGAAGGCCGAGAAATTAATTGGAATGATAAATCTATCATAACCTCTAATCCACGTACAAAGGAGACTGAACTTCAAGTTCAGAAAATTATTGAGTTATAGCAAATTGCTATAACCTGTCAGATGTGTTTACTGATTATAAAGGTGTCATAAAATCTTTAAATCCTGTTGTAAATGTACCTTGTAGACTGGAGGTACGAATAAAAACTACTCCACCTCCGAAAAGGGGGAGAGCAATTCAGCAAAAAAAATGCTTCAAATAAGCGTCTAAAGACTACGAGGACAAAATCTTCCTCAAATCAAGTAAATGCAAGTCAACAAAATGTTGATGGACACTGTCGGTACCCTGTGTACCGGGTACCCCACGGTACCGCAAGAAGTGCAAGAGAGTTCTACCTGTCGAAGTTGAAGGTCTCCTTAGGCCCCACATGTCACACTACACCGGACCTGCATCCCTCATATGGGTAGCTCCGGAGATTGACACGTGTATTGTAAGCCCGAAGCTAAACTCCCAACACAGGGAAGCTCCGCAATCAACACGTGTATAACGACCCTGGACCTAACCCCCAGCAGAGGGAAGCTCCGGTGTCGACATGTGTATAGTGGTTCCGGAGCTACCTCTCCGCAAGGGGAAACTCTAAAGCTGCCACATGTGGAGCCTCCGGACCTACACCACCAACGAGTACACTGGCGGATCTCCAACAGCACAGACATTCAAGGGATAGTTAAAGCAGCGGTTACCGAACCTGATTAGGTGTCATTAATGATGTATTAATGACACACGATCAGAGCACTGTTAATAGGGGTAGCACAACCATTAAGTCATGTTATCACACTATTAACCACGCTTAATACTCATAGATTGTGTATTAGGCTATTAAATACGCCAGGGCCACATGTCGGGGCAGGCAAGCGTTGTAACAGTCAGTCCTTGGATTATAAAAGGACTGACCGCATGACACGAGGACAAGCCGAACCAGGCACTACACATACTAGTGAGACTCAATACCACAACACAAACAACATGGAGTAGGGTATTACGCTCAGGCGGCCCGAACCACGTAAATCTCCCGTGTCACCATCTTGTTCTTCATCTCTGCGTGCCGAAACCAATACAAGAACCTTCGCGGGCTACATTTAGTAGTACCGGGGGATGTGTCGCAGTTACAATTCGACATGTTGGCGCGCCAGGAAGGGGGACCCAAGATCTCAAGATGGTGAATTCCGCCGCAGGATCTTCAAACGGCAATCGCGCTGAACAACCTGCTGGAGGCAATCCCTCCGATGTGCAACAACCAGTGGGTGCCATTGTTCCAACACGCACTATGGCACCAAAGCCGCCATATGTTCCGGCAAACAATGATGGGCGACAAGATGGGGCATCTGCATCGACCATTGCATCGTCAAACAACAACCCTGAGCACGCGCTCATTGTCGCGCGAGCTCTTCTACAACATCCATCGCCTCCAGGGGCACCCCAGGGTGCTATGGAACCGTGGAGAGCTGATGTTGACCATCTGGTTGCAGCTGCAGCCACTGGCATCAGCAATCAAGGTCCTCCCCCTCGGGGCAGGCACCATCACAACGACAAACCTTGTCAGGCCGACTTGGTCCACAAGTGTCGTAGCATAGGAGATGTGTTGCATCCCAGCAGGTGACTTCGTTGCCTCCTGGGGCACGACGCACCCACACCATCACCAGGATTCTGACTCACGACCTGCGGTCGAAACTTGATCGTTGTTATCAGCAGCAGGACGGTCGCGTCCATATCGAGCATGCTCGCGAGAGGCGAGAGGCTCAGGACAACCAGGCTGTTCTGCCCTGGCCATGCACTTACGCATGGTCAGATGGCCACAGAGGTTCCAGCCTCATTTACCGGAGAAATTCGACGGGACTATCAACCCCAATGAATTTCTTCAAATTTACTCCACTGCTATACTTGCAGCGGGGGGCGATGAAGCCGTGATGGCCAACTACTTCCCAGTGGCCTTAATCGGAACCGCTAGGTCCTGGTTTATGAGCCTCCCGCCTGACTCCATCAACAGTTGGCCGGAGCTATGCCAACAGTTCACTGCTAATTTTGAGAGTTCATACACTCGACCTGGCACTGAACTGGACCTTTTTGTTGTCCAACAAAAAACGGGAGAGTCACTGCGATCCTTCATCCAGCGATTCTCTCAGGTACGCAATACCATCCCATCCATCTCGAGTGCCTCTGTTATTGTTACATTCAGACAGGGTTTTCGGGATAAAAAGATGTTGGAGAAGCTGGCAATCAAAGAAGTCAACAGCGTCACGAAACTCTTCAGCTTAGCAGACAAATGTGCTAAAGCTGCGGGGGGGCCGTGAGATGCACTCCAAGCCAGCTCCGGAGGCCAACAAGAAGTCCTCCAAAACTGAAGCCACTACATCTGGAGGTGGCAAAAAGAAAAAGAAGCCCAACAGCAAGAAGAAGTCGTCAGCCGGCGCACCTACTGTTGCGGCTACTGCAGCTCCGGGTAGCCGAGGGCCATGCCCAGAAAAGCGACCTCGTCCTTCGTCGGAATACGGCAACAATTCCAAGATGTGTTGTCCGATCCACAGGATGGATAAACACAGTCTGGAAGTCGAGAGGTCTGGAACCTTGCCGAGCGCTACAACAAGCGCCGGAAAGAAGCTCCTTTCTGCCAGCGGGAAGGGAAACAAAAATTCGACGAAGCTCCGGCTGAGGAGGAGCTAGGTTTTCAGGACCCCAAGAGGTTCTGAAAGCTGTCTACAACACTGCCAACGACGACTCTGACATCTCTAACAATGAGCATCGGAAGACCCTGAACACCATTTATGGTGGTTCTTGGGACATCACCTCTCGCCGCATCCTCAAGACAATGCGGCGGGACATGGCCGTTGCAGCTCCCACTGCTAGGGTGGAGCCTCATTGGAAGTGGATGGACACTCCCATCATTTTCGATGCTTCGGAATGACCCCACAACATGATTGGGTCTGGCCAATTTCCATTGATGGTGTCTCCGACCATTAACAATATCCAACTTCACCATGTAATGGTGGACGAAGGTGCAGGGCTGAACCTTATAAGCTTTGAAGCCTTCGTCAAACTCCAGCTCCGACCTTCGGACCTTCGCCCATCCCGACCTTTCTCCAGGGTAGGACCGGGGGCCATTACCCCTCTCGGCTCTATCACACTCCTAGTGACCTTCAGGACTCGGGAGAACTAGAGGACCGAGAAGTTGGTCTTTGATGCGCAGATAAGTCTGTCGTTCAACGCCATCTTGGGCAGGCCAACCTTGTACAGGTTCATGGATGCCGCCCATTATGGTTACTTAGTGTTGAAGATGCCAACACCTGTGGGCATTATCTGGATCCGCGGAGATCGCACAGCAGAAATCACTACATTGGAAGAACTCTATGCACTTGCTACAGCGCAGGAGGAAGCACCCGATAAGGAGCCAGCTCCGAACCTCTGAGAATTCTTCATCGAGGCTCTACCTCCGCACCTCGTGTGCAACCAAGCGGCGACACCGACGTTCCCGTCAAAGTCGTCCAAATTGGTTCCGATGCTGCTCAGACTACCCGTATATCGGGTGGTTTGAAGAACAAATAGGAACTCGCGCTCATCACCTTCCTCCGGGCTAATGTCAATGTGTTTGCCTGGCAACCATCACAAATGCCTAGGATCCCTAGGGAGGTGATTGAGCACAATCTGAAGATTTATCCCAACGCACGTCCTGTACACCAGAAGCCCCAAAAGCAATCAATCGAGCGACAAAACTTCATTGACAAGAGATCAAGAAGTTGCTCGAAGCTGGTTTCATCCGGGAGGTGTTTCACCCAAAATGGCTGGCAAACCCAGTTGTGGTGCCCAAGGCTGGTGGGAAGCTTCAGATGTGTATCGACTACACCACCTTAAATAAGGCATGTCCAAAGGATCCATATCCACTACCTAGGATAGATCAAATAGTGGACTCCACCTCCGGGTGTGACATATTGTGTTTCTTAGATGCATATTATGGATATCATCAAATCCAAATGTCTAAGGAAGATGAAGATCATATTGCCTTCATAACAGTAGATGGATTGTACTGCTATACCGCCATGCCCTTTAGTCTTAAAAATGCCACTTCAACATTTGTGCGAGCTATGTACAAATCATTTGGAGAGCTAATTAGAGACTTGGTGGAGGTGTACATCGATGACATCTTCGTGAAGATCAAGAACAAGGAGTCACTCCTTGACAATTTACAAGTTGTCGCCGACTAGCTGCGCATCACGTGCACCAAGCTGAACCCAGACAAATGTGTCTTCGGGATTAGCTTCGGAAAGCTTCTAGCTTTCTTGGTGACTCACCGAGGAATTGAAGCAAATTCGGTGAAGATCAAGGCTATAGAAGATATGCGGCCCCCAGCCCGCATCAAGGATGTCCAGAAGTTGACTGGATGTTTAGCTGCGCTCAGCCGATTCATCTCAAGACTGGCAGAGCAACCACTTCCCTTCTTCAAACTCTTGAGGAAGTCTGGACCATTTCATTAGTCTGAAGAAGCAAAAAAGGCGTTTCAACAGCTGAAACAGTTCCTCACCACACTACCAATCTTGGTAGCTCCGAATCCTGGTGAGCCTTTACTACTCTACATTCTGCAACCACTGAAGTTGTCAGCATGGTCCTGGTTGCAGAAAGACCGGAGCCACGTTCATTCCAGGAGCCCAGACCCCTCCGGGAGGGTCTGGAGGTACCTGAAGGCATGTCTGGGTCCCAGCCCCCAGACACGAAACCTTAAGATGAAATGCTAGGAGATCAACCTCACTCACCTTATGGGGTTCACCCAGTCGACCAAGATGGTTTGTACCCTTCTAACAAGGTCCAGTTCGAACAAGAAGAGGTTTTGGACCCCTCCGGGAGGGTCCAAGAAGCTCAACAAGAAGGTCCAGACCCCTTTGGGAAGGTTCGGGTCGATGGAGAAGAAGCTTCGGGCCCTTCTGAGAGGGTCCGGATCGTCCAGCACCCAGTGTACTTCATCAGCGAAGTACTCCATGATGCCAAGACAAGATACATTGAGGTGCATAAACTGCTTTATGTAGTTCTTATCGCCTCAAGGAAGCTTTGTCAGTACTTCCAAGCCCACAGAATATCAGTGGTAACTTCTTTTCCACTGCATACTATTTTGTATAACCCTAACTCCACTGGGAACATTGCAAAGTGGGCAGCGGAGTTGGCCGAGTTCGATCTCGAATTTGTGCCACGACAAGCAATCAAAAGTCAAGCTTGGGCTGACTTCATGGTGTAATGGACTCCCTCTCCATCAAACCCTGAGGGCCCTAGCGAGCATAAACCAGAACCCACGGTCCCGGTATTCACCGAGCCTCACTGGACTCTATACTTCGACGGCTCTGTGCAGAAGCAGGGGGCCGGAGCTGGAATCCTTCTCCCTGCTCTGACTGGGGAGAAGGTCAAGTACATGGTTCACCTTGATTTCAAGGCAACCAACAATATGGCGGAGTATGAAGCTCTCATCTACGGACTCAAGGTGGCACTATCTTATGGTGTCAAAAACTGTTGGTGAAGGGTGATTCCCAACTCATCATCAAACAAGTAAAAGGTGAATGCTCCTGTAACAACCCCCAACTAGTTGCTTATCTTCTTGAAGTCCAGAGGCTCCAGAAGGACTTCGAGGTCCTAGATCTCCACCATGTGCAGCGTCAACATAACGATGAAGCCGACGAACTTCCGACGAAGGCTTCAACCGGAGCTCTGGCTCCTAGCAGAATCTTCATTCGAAGGTTGTCAAGACCAACAGCTCAGCCTGCCGAACTGAGCGAAGAGGGTGAGACCAGCACCTCAAAGCTGGAAGTCCCGATGGCCCTGTTACCATGGCGTCCATCAAGGGTTATAGGTGCTATCGGAAGCTCTGAGCAACCAAGCACTCAAGACTCAGAAGCTCAAGTTAGCTCTGATGCATGGATCTCGGAGATCCGGAGCTACTTGAAAGATAATATCCTTCCCTAAGATAGTGTATCCGCTGACCGGATTGTCAGATTGGCTAAAAGATACACGTTGGTAGAAGGGGGTCTCTACTGGCACAGTGCCAATGGCATCCTAATGCGGTGCATTGCAATGGAACAAGGCTGCGAGCTCCTCGCGGAAATCCATGGAGGCGAGTGTGGGAACCATGCTTCTTCCCGCACGTTGGTTGGTAAAGCCTTTCGGCATGACTTTTACTGGCCTACGGCACTCCAGGATGCGGTTGATCTAGTGATAAAATGTGAAGCGTGCCAGCTCCACACAAAACAAATTCACACACCGGCTCAATCACTGCAAATGATACCTCCTACATGGCCATTCGCTGCGTGGGGTATGGACATCTTGGTACCATTCCCAAAAGCTCTTGAAGGTTGCAAGTTCCTGTATGTCGCCATCGACAAGTTCACCAAGTGGTCGGAAGCAACTCCAATTGTGACAATAAACAAACAATCAGCAATCAAGTTCTTGAAGTCCATTATATGCACATTTGGAGTTCCAAACAAAGTCATAATTGACAACAGAACCCAATTCACAAGTGTTGCATTTCAATAATATTGCGAAGACACCAGTATACAACTGAGCTATGCCTCAGTAGCTCACCCAGCAAGCAATGGCCAAGCCGAGAGAGCAAATGCAGAAATTTTAAAGGGACTCAAGAAGCGCACATATGAGCGCCTGAAAAAGCATGGAGCCAAATGGATTGAGGAGCTTCCATCCACATTGTGGGCGAACAAGACAACTCCAAATCGATCAACTGTAGAGACTCCCCTCTTCCTGGTGTACGGAGCCGAAGCAGTTCTTCCTCCGGAAATCACCTTGGGGTCCCTCCAGGTTCGGACCTTCGACAAAGCCGTGCAGGACCAGATCCACTGTGAAGACCTTGACCTCATCGACGAGGGAAGGTGCCAAGCAGCTGTTCGGAATGCACGTTATCGCCAAGCGCTCCGATGCTATCATCAAAGGCATGTGCGCAACCGACAGCTCAAAGAAGGTGATCTGGTGCTTCGGAAAATACTAACTCGTGAATGGATGAACAAACTTTCTCCCTGCTGGGAAGGTCCCTTCCGAGTGATCAAAGTATCCCGTCCCAGATGCGTTCGCTTAGCAACTTAGGATGGGACTCCACTTCCTAATCCTTGGAACATCGAGCACCTCCGTAAGTTTTATGCTTAGAATCACGGAGGTGAGTCTGTAATTACACACAATGTATATTATAGAGTTGCTATACAGAGATGGGTAGGTCCTCTGGGAGAACATCTGGACCCCTCCGAGAGGGTCCGGGAAGTTCAAGTACACTTCATACAGTCATAGCACTAAAAGTGTAGCTACCTGCCCGGGGTTAGTACAAGATGTATAGCGCACTTAGCTTGGTCCTGCACCCTAAGTGTGTCCTTGTCTCCCCTGTAATCCGAACCTATAATAAAAGACATTGTTGTGTGAAAACAGACTCCACATGCATTTATTTTTGTACAAGGCTCGATATATCAAATTATTATTTTTACCCTTCTTGTCTATAATGAAGTTGTGCAATTCTTTTTAAGTTTTAGTCCAAGTAATTTGTATGTATTACAAGTTTTATTGATGGTCTCTTTGGATCCTAACATTGCTGCATAGTCTACTTGCCTGAACGCCAAGCCAACATAGGTCCAGCAT
Organism: Tuctoria greenei; assembly: GCA_036927565.1. Lineage (NCBI taxonomy): Eukaryota > Viridiplantae > Streptophyta > Magnoliopsida > Poales > Poaceae > Tuctoria > Tuctoria greenei. The sequence goes on from JAYESD010000005.1 coordinate 8,571,060, forward strand.
GTGCTATCGACTTAGCTTGGTCCTGCACCCTAAGTACGCCACTCTACCTACATTTCGGCAGGCCTCAGTAGAGTGATTACTAAAAAAGGCATGCGGATCTAGAAAGATTATACCAATATACTTGTTATCATGTCGAGTTTCTTCGGATCTAGAACTCAGATAAGAACAATAAGTCACAAACTATTTATAGACAAGAGGACGAATTTTACTCTTTTCTTGTCTTAAATGTGCAGGAAAAACATAAATTCATTGCGATGGTGGACGACGTCGGAGCTACTAAGCTCCGACATTCTCTAGGGAGGCCCGCCATCGATGTTTTATACGTTGACAGTGGATAAAGTTGGAGCTACTAAGCTCCGACAACCCCAGGGGGTCTACCTTCAATGATCCGTGCGTTGACATCGGGAGCTACCAGACCTATCAAGCTCCGATAAATCCCAGGAGGCCCACAGTCGACGTGTTGTATGTTGATGGTAGGTGTCGCTGGAGCTACCAAGCTCCAGTAGCACCAGGGGACCAGCCGTCGACGTACCAGAGATAAATACTTCGGACCTAAAATATACAAGTTCGAAGCATTCAAGTCATCAATATACTGTCAAGTCCTTTTGGTACGTGTACACACACTTGAATTGTGCACATATACCAGGGGCCAACAAGACAGAGCATAGTATATTGAAGACAAAACAACAATAAAGTGAAATTCATGGCAAAGTGGATTTCATTAATTTGAAGCACTGGAATACAAAATTGGGATTATAGTAGAAGGCAAAAGGAAAAAGTCCTAGCTACTGGAGGATCTAAGATCTGCAGAAGAATGAGGCGACTTCTTTGGCTACTCCTTTGACGCTATCCCTGGCAGCGTCCTCCTCTTCAGCAACGGGATCTTGGAGCAACGGGTCCAGGGAGAATTGGGGATCTCGACTCACATAACACGTCATCACATACTCTGCGATGTTCGTAGCCAGAGATTTCCCCACTGTCTCCAGCTGGTCCACAATGATGTCACCCATCGCGTCGAGTTTGCTGCCAGCGGCATTAAGGGCCACTAGTGCTTGGTCCAAGTCCAGCTCCGGATTGTTTGGACGTACAGGGTTGAAGCCTAGTGGTGTCAGCGCGTCGTTGGCTCGCCCCAAGAAGTCCCACATTTGAATGGACTTCATCTCCCTCAAGCTCAGCAGCTCCTCCAGTGACTTCCAGGCGACCGCAAGCTCCAAACCTTCTCGAGCGAGGTGCTCGACCAATTTGGCATGTTGCTGCATATTCTCAGCAACTTGCTTCTCGCGATCGGTCAGCTCTGTCTCCCGGAGGTGGATGCGATGTCGCCTTTCCGCCAGGTCTTTTTCCCTGCCTCTCACTTTCCCTTCCCCAGTGGCAACATCAGCTTCTCTTTTCGAGAGCTCCTGCCCCAGTTTCCAGTACTTCTCCTTTTCCTCTTAACTCCATAGATCCAGCTTTTTGCTGCGATCTGCCAAACTCTTTTCACCTAGAGTCAACTTCTGGGTGACCTCCGCCTCCCTCTTCAAAATATCCTCCTGCTGCTCCAGAAGCTTCTCTTCCCTAGCATTATGGTCCGCTCGGTGCTTCATGAGGACATCGTGTAACTTGTTGAGGTTTTCGTGACACTTATCAGCGACATCACTCCTCTCCTTGGCTTGCTCAATGATCTCCCTAGAGTTAGCGTCGAGCGCCCTGATAACAACTTCCTTCTCCTCCAGCAGCTTGTCCCAGTATTCCATCCGAGTCGTTTCCCTCTTTACCCACTCCTTCTGATCAGCCAGCCTTGTCTGTGCAAGCCTGGTCTCGAAGTGGAGTCTGTTGTGCCAACGCTTTAAGGTGTTGCGCTCCTCCTCCAGGGCTTTGCTCTCATGATCAAAGGTGAGTTGGACTTGCCGGAGACTTGAGCAAGCATTGTCTATGGACAACGCCAAGAGGATAAGCTTCGGACCTGCTGGGATCAACTCTGCTGGTTCCAGAGGATTCTCCATCACAAAAATTGGCTCACACTCTACTAGGGTGGTCCTCTGAGCCTTTGTGGTACAGGATTTGCCTGTCGGGAGCTCTTCGGTTGTTGTTGAAGAAGATCCTAGTGGGGGAACTTCCACCGCTGGAGCAGAAGTCGAAGGCCCTGCTTCTGGGCCTTCAGTTGTTGGTCCTGCAGGTGGAGAGCCCGCCGCCACTTCTTCATGGTGCTCCGGCTCAGGCATGGACACCACCAGAGCAATTACCTCTGGGGCGTCAGTGGAAGCTCCACCCGGTGCCTCTACTACTGCCGGTTCAAGCACCGATGATCAGCAACATCCGGTTCGGTGATCAGAGCCTCGAGCACCTCCGGCTCGACAGACGGGCCTTCAATAACTTCTAGCCCAAGGGTCGGAGCTTCAGCCATCTCCAGCTCGATGGTCGGGGCTTCAATTGCCTCTGGCTCAGCGGCCAGGGCTTCGATGACTTCCGGTTCAAAGGCATGAGCTTCTGACATCTCCAGCTCCAGTGCTGGAACATTAGCCTCTGGCATTGTTGCCAGAGGTACATCTTCAACTTCTCCCTCGTGGTCCGGCGCTACCGCGGGAGCTTCCGGTGATGACTCTGAATCCAAATCCACGACCGCTGGCGCCGGAGCTGCCGCGACTTCTACCACCACTTGGGGAGGAGGCTCGGTGGTCGAAGCCGGAGCTTCAACATGCGCAGCCACAGTCGCTGCTGCATATGCCGAAGTCCCTGACTCCTTTCTTGACACCCTAGAAATAAAGGGATGAGGAGATTAAAGACACAACAAAAACAAGATTAGCATTTTAAGGTGAGCACACGATGCATACCTAGGGATGCTACAACCCAAATCACTGCGGAACCACTTCTTTTGAGGCCCGGAGCCAGAGCCCACCAAATCGTGTGAGACAACGACTTTGGACCTCAGCTAGGGATTACTTGCGATAGCCGGAGTCCTCTCGGTCGGAGCTTCTCTTGATCGGGAAGAACTCCCAGGCCTGGAGCTCTTAGCCGACACTGAGGCCGGTGTTGATTGTCTGGAGCTAGCGCCTCTCGGAGATACCTGCGCTGGAGAAGGTGTAGCCGCAGAAAGACCATGTCGCCATTGTGATCCTTCTTGAATGGGAGCTTGTCGGCGCGGATCAAGTGGTTGAAGGAGTCACTGGACCACCCCATATAGGCCCAAACCTTCATCAGATCGTCCTTGCTCTTGAGGCGGCTCTTGGGAAGACCCAAATCCATCGCGGCAAAGTGGAGCGAAGGAAGGAAAAGCTAGGCGGAGTTTGGGAGGCTCTGAGCGCGAGTTTGATTGAAAGCGTAAAGAGTCCTCAAACCGTGCATACTTTCCTTCTTAAGTAAGCCTCCGTGACGCTTGGATGGAAACCACAACGAGAGCAGTGTCACATTTCAAAAATCTACCTCGTTAATGATGAATGGGCCTGGGGCCACCCCGACAAAGAGATCGAGGTTATTACCCCATGCGAACTGTTGTCATGATGGATGGCGGGAAACCCAAAGGCGGCACCCTAACAAGGCGCTCAGAACCGATACGGTTTTTGTATTGAGAACTGGCGACCTTCGATTGCGTGAGATCCGCACTCAAAGATCTCATCTACCGCATTCATTACAAGCCACGCGGCGATGGTTTAATCCTGGACCATCGCCCCAATGGCACATCAGAAGACTTTTGAAGTCGAAGCACGGGAATCGAGGATGGCCTCACCTCTGGTAGAATAACTTAACCCAAAGGGTTTCTCCTAGAGGAGGACCCGGGGGCCACTGTCGCTACCCTGCATGCTGGGTACCCCATAGTACCGCAAGAAGTGCAAGAGAGTTCTACCTGTCAAAGTTGAAGGTCTCCTTAGGCCCCACATCTCACACTACACCGGACCCGCATCCCTCATATGGGTAGCACCGGAGATTGACACGTGTAATGTAAGCCCGAAGCTAAACTCCCAACATAGGGAAGCTCCGCAATCAACACGTGTATAATGACCCCGGATCTAACCCCCAACAGAGGGAAGCTCCGGTTCTGACACGTGTATAGCAGTTTCGGAGCTACCTCCTGCAAGGGGAAGCTCCGAAGCTGCCACGTGTGGAGCCTCCGGACCTACACCACCAACGAGTACACTGGCGGATCTCCAACAGCACGGATATTCAAGGGATAGTTAAAGCAGCGGTTACCAAACCTGATTATGTGTCATTAATATTGTATTAATGACACACGATCAGAGCATTATTAATAGGGGTAACACAGCCATTAAGGCACGTTATCATACTATTAACCACACTTAATACTCATAGACAGTGTGTTAGGCTATTAAATACGCCAGGGCCACATGTCGGGTCAGGCAAGCGTTGTAACGGTCAGTCCTTGGATTATAAAAGGACTAACTGCACGACACGAAGACAAGCCGAAACAGGCACTACGCATACTAGTGACACTCAATACCACAACACAAACCCCGTGGAGTAGGGTATTACGCTCAGGCGGCCCGAACCACGTAAATCTCCCGTGTCACCATATTGTTCTTGATCTCTGCATGCCCAAACCAATACAAGAACCTCCGCGGGATACATTTAGTAGTACCGGGGGAAGTGTCGCAGTTACACTTCGACATACACCAATTGGATTTGATAAATCCAAGACCCAGCCCTCAAGTGCACAATATAGAGCGGGCTGGAGGATCGGAAGACCCTAATTCTCACATGTTGGGAAATCATGATGACTTTCACGAGTACAAGAAATTTCTATCAATTATACTAGTTCCGTATAATTGCTTGACCGTAGTACAACAATTCTCAACTCATGCTTTTCAACCAAGAAAGCTGAACTTCTCAATGATTCTGATCCTAAGACCATGACAGAGTGTAAAAATGCTTGGATTGGATCAAATGGAAGGAAGCTATCAAGACAGAACTTGACTCACTGAAAAAGAGAGAGGTTGTCGGTACCCTGTGTACTAGATACCCTTTGGGATTGCAAAGAGCACAAAGGAACTCCACCTGTCTGAGTTGAAGACCTCTGAAGGCCCCACGTGTCATACGGAACAGGACCTACCTCCCTTCTATGGTTAGTCCTAGTGCTGCCACGTGTATCATAAAACCGGAGCTACATTCCATACATGGGAAAGCTCCGAACTAGATACCTGTGTGGCACCCCCGGACCTAACCCCCGACAGAGGGAAGCTCCGGTACCGACACGTGTACAACAGCACCGGACCTACTCGTCCAAGACGGTAAGCTCCGGAGCTGTCACGCGTCCAACCGCCGAACCTTCAACCTCAACAGGCAGATTGGTAGACCTCCACCGGCTCGGACCTTCAAGGAACATTAAAGACTCCAAGACGTGATTATGTGTCATTAATGCTATCTTAATGACACACGATCAGAGGACCCTTAATACCAGTAACGCCACTATCAAGGCGTGTTACCACGCTGTTAAGGGGAATTAAGTACATTAATTGTGTATTAAGCATCAGTAACCGCCAGGGCCACATGTCGGGCCAGGCTGATGATGTAATGTCCAACCCTTGTACTATAAAAGGATTGGTCGAGCAATACACAGAGAGGCTTCCACACGCGCCTAAGACTCCCAGACACTCTAGTATTTCACACTTAAGCGCTCAGACGCTCAATACAACAAGAACACATACCCGTGGAGTAGAGTATTACGCTCAGGCGGCCTGAACCACGTAAATACTCATGTCAAATCGCCACCTTCTTCTGAATATTCGCGCGCCCTAACCAAACTACAAAACTCTGCGAGCTACCAACGATAGTACCGGGAGAATTGCTGGAATCATCCTCCGACAGTTGGCGCGCCAGGAAGGGGCGCCTGAGATTCAAACATAGTGAATTCTGCTGCTGGATCGTCCAACGGCAACCATGCTGCGCAACCTACTAGAGGCAATCCCTCCAACATGCAGCAGCCAGCAGGTACTGTGGCTCCAGCAGGAGTCATTCCACCACCACCACCATTAGCTCCGGTGAATCAAGCTGGACAGTGAGATGGGGCGACCGCGTCGGTCTCTGCATCGGCGAACAACAACCCTGAACATGCGCTTCATGCTGCGCGTGCTCTTCTCCAACGTCCACCGCCTCCAGGGGCACCGCAGGGTGCGATGGAGCAGTGGAGAGCTGATGTGGATCATTTAGTTGCAGCAGCAGCTGATCGCATCAGCAATCAAGGTCCTCCCTCCTCGGGGCGGGCTCAATCGCAGCATCGTACCTTGTCGGGTAGACTCGGTCCGCACGCTTCACATCACAGGAGGCGTGTTGCAATCCAACAGTCGACGTCGCTGCCTTCCGGGACGCGATGTATTCACACGATAACGAGGCTTTTGACTCGTGACCTATGGGCTGAGCTCGATCGTCGTTATCGACACAGGATGGCCGCGTCCACATCGAGCATGCTCGTGAGAGGTGAGAAGCTCAGGACAGTCCTGCTCCTGAGGGAGTAGGGGGATGTTGTTCTGCCTTGGCCATGCACCTACCACTACAGGAATATCGATCACTTACGTCGGCCAGAGCAACTTACGTCGGCTGGCCGACGTAAGTAAGTAACTTACGTCGGTCCCTGGTAGCCGACGTAAGTTAAATAAATTACGTCGGCAGACCGACGTAAGTATATGGACCGACAGTAATAAAAATTACCGACGTCGGCCTCGGCCCATAGCCGACGTAAGTTAATTGGCCGACGTAAGTTAATCCTAACTTACGTCGGCCCTGACGTTGGCCGACGTAAGTAAGTCGGGCCGACATAAGTAGTTGTTTAACCTAACCGCGCGAGCGGTGCGCGCTCTCATTTCACGCGCGCTCTCCTTTTCCCAACCGACGCCGCCGACCCGAGCCGCCGCCGCCCCGCCGTCGCCGTCGCCGCCCGGCCGCCACAAGCAAGGTAATCCCTCCTCTCCCCTCCCTCCTCTCCTCCCCGATCCCCCCACCCCACGGGCCGCCGCCGCCCTGCCGCCGCCGTCCACCTCCCCATCCCGACGCCGCCCTCCCCGTCGACCTCCCCTCCACGGCCGAGCGCCCCCCTTCCCTTCCCCTCCCCTCCCATCCCGAGCCCCTTCTCTCCCCCTCCTCCTCCCCAATTTAATTGATTAATTGTTTAAATTCTTAATTGTTTGATTGATTAATTGTTTGATTGCTTAATTGTTTAATTGCTTAATTGTTTGCTGAAATTGTTTAATTGCTTAATTTAAATTTGCTGAAATTCCTTAATTGTTTATTAAATTATGCTGAAATTATTTAATTGCTTAATTGTTTGATTGATTATTTGCTTAAATATGCACGGCCGTCTTGCCGGCCGACGCGATCGCCGGCTCCCCTCCACGGCGAGCGCTGCCCCGCCCCGGCCCCTTCCCCTCCTCCCCTCCCCTCCTCCCCTCCTCCCCTCCCTAACCGCCGGCTGCCCGGCCCCGAGCGCCACCGCCACCGATTCCCGGCCGACGCCACCGCCGCCTTCCCGGCCGACGCCACTGCCGGCTCCCCTCCACGGCGAGCGCCGCCCCGCCCCGGCCCCTTCCCCTCCTCCCCTCCCCTCCTCCCCTCCTCCCCTCCCTAACCGCCGGCGGCCCGGCCCCGAGCGCCACCACCGCCGCTACCCGGCCGACGCCACCGCCGCCTTCCCGGTCGACGCCACCGCCGGCTCCCCTCCACGGCGAGCGCCGCCCCGCCCCGGCCCCTTCCCCTCCCCTACTCCCCGACCGTCCCCTCCTCCCCTAGCTCCCCGACCCGGCCTCCCCTCCTCCCCGACCCCCTCCCCCTAGCTCCCCCGGCCCTCACCGCCGGCGGCCCGACCCCGAGGAGCGCCGCCACGGCTTCCCGGCCGACGGCACCGCCGCCTCCCCCTCCCCCTCCCCCTCCCCTCCACGGCGAGCGCCGCCCCGGCCCCTTCCCCTCCCCTCCCCGACCCCCTCCCCTGGCCCTCACCCTTCCTGACCGCCGGCCCGGCGCCGATCGTCTCCCTCAGCAACGTAGACGACTAGATGACATGACATAGATATCTTGCAGCCCTTCCCGGCCGATGCCACCACCGCACCGCTGCCTCCCCCTCCCCCTCCCCTCCACGGCGAGCGCCGCCCCCCTTCCCCTCCCCTCCCCAACCCTCCCCGACCCCCTCCCCCTCACCCTCCCTGACCGCCGGCCCGGACCCGGAGCGCCGCCCCGCCATTCCCGGCCGGCCCCGGAGCTTAATTTGCTTATTTTTGCTTAATTTACTTAAATATGCATGAGTGGTTTATTTTATTATGATTAATTTGCTTCATTATGCTTAATTTCCTTATTTTTCCTTAATTTGCTTAAATATGCATTAGTGGTTTATTTTATTATGATTAATTTGCTTAGTTATGCATAATTATGCTTAATTTCCTTATTTTTGCTTAATTTGCTTAAATATGCTTAAGTGGTTTATTTTATTATGATTAATTTGCTTAATTATGCATAATTATGCTTAATTTCCTTATTTTTGCTTAATTTGCTTAATTACGCTTAGGTGGTGTATTTAATTATGTTTAATTATGCTTAAATTGCTTAAATTATGGTTACAATTTTAATTTTGATTGCTTGAGTGTTCTAGTACTATATATACATAAATGGGCTTCGGACAGGCTTGACAAGGCCCGACAAGGCCCATTTAGTGGTAAGGTAAAGTATGCGAACGACGACGGTGAGGATGGCAAGCACCTGGAGGACCGTCGCTGGAGTAGGGGTATCGAGGAGAGGAGAAGGGGATCGTCGCGGCTGCCGTATCTGGACTCTGGAGCGATGGAATCGTGGAGAAGAGAAAGGAAAATGAGTAGGGTTAGGTCGGGGAGGACTTTATGTGGCCGATCTGAAGTGTGGACCGTCGGATATTATCTGACGGCTCACTCGCCTCAGTCCTCCGCCTCCCCCGATGGCTTAGTTCTCCGCCTCCTTCTCTAAGACCAACTTTCCTCTCAGTCTTTCTCTAGTTCTTTCCTCTCTCTTAAATGACCTCAAAATGAAAATGAGCAACGTAACCTATAGCAATGTGTTACCCGTTTCGGATCGGCACGTCTCACATGCCATTGGCATGTGAGACGTGCAGGTTCGGAATTGTCCCTTTTTGGACAGCCTCGGAGTGACCGAGGGGGCGTGGCTTGTGACGAGACGCGGGTCCGGATTTGGACGAGATTTCGGTGGCGTAACCCTGTTGTTCTCTGCTGCACCATTTTTGGGCGTGCAGTGGAGAACAACGGGGTTATGCTGCCGAAATTTCGTTCGAATCCGGATCACGCGTCTCGTCATGAGCACGCTCCGCTCGGTCACTCTTGGGTGGGTTTAGGATCTATCTGCCTAGGTTGTAGGGCCGTGACACATAACATAATAATACATTAACGACAATTTCTTTCGCGTTAAACTGCAGAGTCAAACATGGGCGAAGACCGTAGTTGGATGTACACTGGTTGGAAGAGCAGAACTGGTGGTCACTCAGATGAGTGGTACGCCAAGACAGAAGCTTTTGTGGAACGAGCTTTTTCGTTGTCAAATAGCGATAAGGCGCGGTGCCCATGTACGAAATGCCGAAACGGAACGTTTTTGGACAAAGTGGAACTTACGTTGCACTTGTGTCGAAACGGTTACGTGTCACATTATGAGTTGTGGAACTTCCACGGCGAGACAGCTTCTCAAGCTGTACAAGAAGTGGAAGCTGACAATGATGATGCTCAAGAGGTTGATATGATGGATGAGATGCTGGAAGCTATACGACCAGAGCTTACAGAAGATACTCAAACAGCAGAGGTTAAAGAGTTCTTCAAATGTCTCACTGATTATCACTGATGTTACCTTCTTATGTCGAAACTGATGTTCATTGAGTTAACAAAGGGCTAGTGCTTCCATTTAACTAGTGATATAGTACATTACTTCATTTGAAACTACATCATGCTTCCTTCTTTTGTCACTGATGTTCTTGGCCCTTTATGTTATCACTTAGTTGACATTGATGTTTACTAGTGATTATGTTTGTTTTGCAGGGATCCGGAACGCGCCGGGAAGATCCTGGAGGTAATGGAGGGGCTAGCGTGTAGCCCGGTGTACTTTATTTGGAAAATTGTGGTGTTTGTTGATGTTTTGAACCATGGGCGAACTTATATTGACTGTTCTGTGACTGTATATATCTGTATATATTTTTTGACTGTTCTGTGACTCGCCATCGAGCGAGGTAGACAGTTTCTGTTTTTAAAAAAATTTCGAAAACTTAACTTACGTCGGCTATGAGCATGCCGACGTAAGTTTGCCCAGGTTAACTTACGTCGGTATGGCCAGACCGACGTAAGTTAAACCACTTAACTTACGTCGGTTTGCCCTGGCCGACGTAAGTTATAGCACTTAACTTACGTCGGCCTGCCCAAGCCGACGTAAGTCATCCGGCCCAGCCCAAGGCCCATCTCGAGGGTGAACTTACGTCGGCTCCTGCAGACCGACGTAATTAAGGTAACTTACGTCGGTGGCCGACGTAAGTTACCTTAATTACGTCCAAAACCCTACGTCGGCTGAAAGCCGACGTAATTAAGCAAAAACCGACGTATTTAAGTTAATTACGTCGGTTTAAGCCTAACTTACGTCGGCTTTGGCTGACGTAAGTGACCGGTATTCCTGTAGTGTACGCATGGTCAGATGGCCGCAGAAATTCCGGCCTCACCTGCCGGAGAAATTTGACAAGACTGATAATCCCGCTGAATTTCTCCAAATCTACTCTACCGCTATCCTTGCGGCTGGGGGAAATGAGGTCGTGATGGCCAATTATTTCCCTGTGTCTTTGACTGGGATCGCCAGGTCTTGGTTCATGAGCCTTCCGCCTGAATCCATCAACAGTTGGGCGGAGTTGTGCCAGCAGTTCACCGCCAATTTCGGAAGCTCATACACCCGACCAGGCACGTAACTGGACCTTTTTGCTATCAAGCAGAAGGGGGGAGAGTCCCTGTGATATTTCATCCAGAGGTTCTCCCAGGTACGGAATACCATTCCTTCTATCTCAAGCGATTTTGTTATTGTAGAATTCAGACAGGACGTTCGAGATAAGAAGATGCTGGAGAAGCTGGCGACCAAGGAAGTCACCAGCGTCACGAAACTCTTCAGCTTGGCAGACAAGTGTGCCAAGGCTGCTGAGGGACGTGAAATGCACTCCCAACCACCTCCGGAGGCCAACAAAAAGTCCTCCAAGGGTGAAGCCACTACCTCCAAGAGTGGAAAGAAGAAGAAAAAGTCCAACGGCAAGAAGAAGCTGTCGGTCGGCACACCTATTGCCGCTGTTGCCGCAGCTCCGGGTGGCCGGGGGCCACGCCCCGAGAAATGACCTCGGCCGTCGTCTAAAGACGGTAGCAGCTCCAAGATGTGGTGTCCCATACACAAGACGGACAGCCACAACCTGGAAGGATGCCAAGAGGTCTAGAACCTTGCCGAGCGCTACAACAAGCGCTGGGAAGAAGATCCTTTCCGTCAAAGGGAGGAAAACAAAAAGTCGACGAAGCTCCGGCTGAAGAGGAGTTAGGCTTTCAGGACCCCAAAAAGGTCTTGAAGGCTGTTTACACCTCCATTGACGACGACTCTGACGTCTCTGACAACGAGCGTCGAAAGACCATGAACACCATCTTTGGTGGTTCGTCGGACATCACCTCCCGCCGTGTCCTCAAGACAATGCGGTGGTACATGGCCTCTGTAGCTCCCACCGCCAGGGCGAAGCCTCATCGGAAGTTGATGGATACTGCCATCACCTTCGATGCTCAGACTGCCCTCGGAATATGATCGGAGCTGGCCAACTTCCACTGATGGTATCTCCTACCATCAATAACATCCAGCTCCACCATGTAATGGTGGACGGAGGTTCGGGGCTGAACCTCATAAGCTTTGAAGCCTTCGACAAGCTTCAGCTCCGACCTTCAGATCTTCACCCCTCCCGACCTTTCTCCGGAGTAGGTTTGGGGGCCATAACTCCCCTCGGTGCCATTACTCTCCCGGTGACCTTCGGGACTCGGGAGAATTACAGGACCGAGAAGTTGATCTCCGACGTGGCACATATCAACTTGCCATTCAACGCCATCTTGGGCATGCCAGCTTTGTAAAAATTCATGGCTGCTGCTCATTATGGCTACTTGGTGTTGAAGATGCCAACACCCTTAGGTGTTCTCCGGATCCGCGGAGAACGCACCGCCGAAGTTACTGCTCTGGAAGAACTCCACGCGCTTGCTACTACGCAGGAGGAAGAATCTGGAAAGGAGCAAGCTCTGAAGCCCCCGAGCATTCGTCATCGAGGCTCAACCTCCGCACCTCGTGTGCAACCAAGCGGCGACACCGACATTCCCGTGTAAGTCGTCCAAATTGGTTCCAACGCTGCTCAGACCACTCGTATATCAGGAGGTCTGAATGACAAATAGGAACTCTCGCTCATCACTTTCCCCCGGGCTAATGTTGACGTGTTTGCCTGACAACTGTCACAAATGTCTGGGATCCCTAGGGAAGTGATTGAGCACAATCTGAAGATTTATCCCGACGCTCGGCCTGTACATCAGAAGGCTCGGAAGCAATCTGTAGAGCAACAGAACTTCATACGCCAAGAAGTGAAGAAGTTGCTCGAAGTTGGATTCATCCAGGAAGTCTTCCACCCAAAATGGCTGGCAAACCCAGTCATTGTACCTAAGGCTGGCGGGAAGCTTCGGATGTATATTGACTACACTACACTGAATAAGGCATGTCCAAAGAATCCATTCCCACTACCTAGAATAGATCAGATATTGGATTCCACCTCCGGGTGTGAATTACTGTGTTTCCTAGACGCATATTCCGGATATCATCAAATCAGAATGTCTAGGGAAGATGAAGAGCATACTTCCTTCATCACAGTAGATGGATTGTACTGTTACACCGCCATGTCGTTCGGTCTCAAAAACAATGCTTCAACGTTTGTGCGAGCTATGCACAAAATGTTTGGAGAGCTCATCAGGGATGTAGTGGAAGTGTACATCAATGACATCATCGTAAAAATCAAGAACAAGGAGTCATTTCTTTACACCTTACAAGCTGTCTTCGACAAGTTGCGAATCACACGCACAAAGCTGAACCCAGACAAGTGTGTCTTTAGGGTTAGCTCCAGAAAGCTTCTTGGATTCTTGGTGAACCACCGAGGAATAGAAGCGAATCCAACGAAGATTAAAGTTGTTGAAGATATGCGGCCACCAGCCCGCATCAAGGATGTCCAGAAGCTAACTGGGTGTCTAGCTACACTCAGCCGGTTCATCTCAAGACTAGCAGAACGAGCGCTACCCTTCTTCAAATTATTGAGGAAGTCCGGACCATTCCAATGGTCGGAAGAAGCAGAAAAGGTTTTACAAGAGCTGAAGTGGCTCCTCACCACTCTACCCACTTTGGTAGCCCCGAGCCCTGGTGAGCCACTTTTTCTTTACATTTCAGCAACTGACGAAGTTGTCAGCATGGTCCTGGTTGCGGAAAGACCAGAACCATCCCCAGTTCAGGAATCCAGACCCCTCCGGGAAGGTACAGAACTACCTGAAGGCGACTTTGGGTCCCAGCCCCAGACCTGGATCCTCGAGGTGAGATGCTAAAGGATAAACCTCCTTCAAATGAAGGAGTAACTGTTGCTGAACAAGAAGATCCAGACCCTTCTAGGAAGGTCTGGGTCACTTCATAAGAAGCTTTGGGTTCCTCTAGCAAGTTCCTGGAGGTCCCCGAAGAAGGTCCGGACCCTCCAGGAGGGTCCGGGTTGATGAGTAGGAAGCTATGGGCCTCTCCGGGAGGGTCCGGACAGTCCAACGCCCAGTGTACTTCATCAGTGAGGTACTTCATGACACCAAGACTCGGTACTTAGAGGTGCATAAGTTGCTCTATGCAGTTCTTATTGCCTCTAGGAAGCTTCGTCATTACTTCCAAGCTCACAAGATTTCGGTGGTAACCTCTTATCCACTGTGAGCAATCTTGCATAACCCCAACTCTACTGGGAATATTGCAAAGTGGGTAGAGGAATTGGCCGAGTTCAATCTTGAATTCGTCCCAAGAAAAGCGATCAAGAGTCAAGCATTGGCAGACTTTGTGGCGGAATGGACCCCCTCTCCATCAAATCCTGGGGGCCCCAGTGAGCAGAAGTCGGAACCCAAAGTTCTGGTCTTCACTGAGCCTCATTGAACTCTCTACTTCGACGGCTCCATGCAGAAGCAGGGGGCCAGAGTTGGAATCTTTCTCCTTGCTCCGACCGGGGAGAAGGTCAAATACATGGTTCACCTTGACTTCAAGGCGACCAACAACATGGCGGAGTATGAAGCACTAATCTATGGACTCAAGGTGGTGCTATCATATGGTGTCAGGCAGCTGTTGGTAAAGGGTGACTCGCAGCTCATTATAAAACAAGTCAAAGGTGAATGTTGCTGCAACAACCCTCAACTAGCTACATATCTACTTGAAGTCCAGAAGCTTTAGAAGGACTTTGAAGTCCTGGATCTTTGCCACGTCCAGGGTCTCAACAACGCTGAAGCTGACGAACTCCCGATGAAAGATTCAACCGGAGCTCCGGCTTCCGACGGAACCTTCGTCCGGAGATTGTCAAGACCAACAGCTCAGCCTACCGAACTGAGCGAAGGGGGCGAGACCAGCACCTCGAAGCTGGCGGTCCCGATGGCCCTGTTACCATGGCGTCCATCAAGGGTCGTAGGTGCTGCAGGAAGCTTCGAGCAACCCAGCACACAAGACTCAGAAGCTCAAGTTAACTCTGATGCATGGATCTCGGAGATCCGAAGCTACTTGAAAGACAACATCCTTCCTGAAGATAATGTATCTGTTGACCGGATAGTCAGATTAGCTAAAAGATACACACTGGTAGAAGGGGATCTCTACCGACGTGGTGCCAACAGCGTCCTAATGCGGTGCATTACAAGGGAAGAAGGTCGCGAGCTCCTCGCGGAAATCCATGGAGGCGAGTGTGAGAACCATGTGTCTTCCCGCACGTTGGTCGGTAAAGCCTTCCGGCATGGTTTTTACTAGCCTACAGCACTCCAGGATGCAACCGAGCTAGTGAAGAAATGCGAAGCATGCCAGTTTCATGCGGAGCAAATTCATACACCAGCTCAACCTCTGCAAATGATACCTCCGACATGGCCATTCGTTGTGTGGGGTATGTATATCTTGGGACCTTTCCCAAAAGCCGTTGAAGGTTACAAGTTCCTGTATGTCGCCATCGACAAGTTCACCAAGTGGCCGGAAGCAACTCCAGTTGTGACAATAAACAAGCAATCATCTATCAATTTCTTGTAGTTCATAGTATGCAGATTTGGAGTCCCAAACAAGATCATAATTGACAACGGGACCCAATTCACAAGTTCTTCATTCCAAGGATATTGCGAAGACCTCGGCCTTCAAGTCAGCTACGCTTCCGTAGCTCACCTGGCAAGCAATGGCCAAGCTGAGAGAGCAAATGCAGAAATCCTAAAAGGACTCAAGATGCGCACATATGAACGTCTGAAAAAACATGGAGCCAACTGGATTGAAGAGCTTCCGCCTACCTTGTGGGCAAACAGGACAACTCCAAAGCGGTCAACTGGAGAGACACCCTTCTTCCTGGTGTACGGAGCCGAAGCAGTCCTTCCTCCTGAAATTACCTTGGGGTCACTCTGGGTTCGGACCTTCGACGAAGCCACGCAGGACCGTATCCGGCGTGAAGACCTTGACCTCGTTGAAGAGGGAAGTTGTCGAGCAGCTGTTCAAAATGCATGATATCGCCAAGCGCTCCGGCGCTATCACCAAAGGCATGTGCATAACCGATAGCTCGAGGAAGGTGATCTGGTGCTACAGAGAATACAAACTCGAGAAGGGTTAAACAAGCTTTCCCCAGCTGGGAAGGACCCTTTCGAGTGATCAAAGTATCCTGTCCCGGATGCGTTTGCTTGGCAACCGAGGATGGGACACCGCTCCCTAATCCTTGGAACATTGAGCACCTCCGTAAGTTCTACGCTTAATACCACGGAGGTGAGTCTGTAATTACGTATGATGTATGTTATAGTGTCATTGTACAAAGTCAGGTAGCTCCTCTGGGAGAACAACCGGACCTTTCCCGAAAGGTCCGCAAAGTTCAGGCAACACTTGACACGGTCTTAGAACTAAAAGTGTAGCTAGTTACCATGGGTCAAACAAGAAATGCAACACACTTAGCTTGGTTCCGTACCCTAAGAGTGTACTTGTTTCCCCTGTACCCCAGAACTATAATGAAAGGCATCATTATGTGAAAACAGACTCCCCGTACATTTATTTTGTACAGGCTCATTCTTTTTTATTTTTCTCTTTCTTGTCTATAACAAAGTTGTGCAATTCTCAAGAAACTTTAGCTCGAGCAATTCATATATAATTCATGTTCCTTTGTTAATTCTTTCGGGTCTTAACATTGTTAAATGTCCAATCTAGGTCCGGAGTGTGCTATCGACTTAGTCTGGTCCTACACCCTAAGTACGCCACTCTACCTACACCCCGGCAGGCCTGAGTAAGCTGAGTCCAAAAAACGATCACACCTGGAGAAAACAAGCAAATGCACTTGATTGTATATAGAATTGCAATCGACCTAAAAATTTCTTTCGGGAATACTAAGCCGCAAATGAGTTATAGATAAGAAACATATTTTACTGTTTTTATTGACTTCAGTGTGCAGGAAAAATAAAAATTTCATGATGATGGTCGATGATGCCGGAGCTATCAAAGTTTCGACATCCCCTAAGGTGGCCTGCTGTCGATGTTTTAAACATTGATAGTAGGCATTGCCGAAGCTATCAAGTTTCAACAAAGCCAGGGAGCCAACCGTCAACGTGAAGAAAAGATGGTAGAAGGACACCCCAATGGGGTCTGCTATCGACGCTCTACGTGTTGACAGTGGTCGCTGCTGGAGTTACTAAGCTCCAACAACCCCAGAGGGCCAACTGTCTCTAAGTGTTGACAGTGGTCGCTGCCGGAGCTACTAAGCTCCGACAACCTCATGGGGCTCCTGCTGTCGATGACTTCGGACCTACACTCTACAAGGTCGAAGCACGCAAGTCTTCAACAAAATGCTACATCCTTTTGGTACATGTTCGCAATCAAATTGTGAACATCTACCAGGGGGCCAAGTGAGACAAAGGTTGAAGACAAAAAATGAAATTCATAAATTTCTTGGAATTCATTCATCTGAGGACAAGAGGTTACAAAATTGGAGAAAAGAAGAGAAGATACAAGTGGGAGCTACAAGGAGAAAGTCCTAGATCCTACGGAAGAACGAGGCAACCTTCTCGGCAACCTCCGACACGCTAGCCTTGGCGGCATCTCCCTCTCCGTCGATGGGACCTTCAAGCACCGGATCTAGTGGGAAGTGAGGATCCCGACTTGTGTAGCATGTCAGCATGTACTCTTCGACGTTCTGCGCAAGGGATTTTCCTTCAGTCTCCCACTGACCCGCGATGACATCACCCATCTTGTTGAGTTTATCGCCAGTCGAGCTCAACACTTTCAACGCCTGGTCCAGCTCCGGCTCCGGATCGTCCGAATGTACGGGACTAAAACCTAGCGGCATCACGCGTCATTGGCTTTAACCAAGAAGTCTCATACTTGTTGGGACTCTGCAGCCCTTGAGCCTCGCATCTCTTTCAAGTACCTCTTGGTCGCCGCAAGCTCCAAACCCTCGCGGGCAAGGCGCTCAACCTCTTTGGCGTGCTGCTGAATCCTTTCAGCAACTTGCTTTTCGAGGTTGGTAAGCTCCTCTTCCCAAACGTGGATCTTGTTCTGGCGTTCAAACAGGTCTCTCTCCCGGCCCCACACTTTCTTCTCCCTGGCAGCAACTTCGTTCTCCCTCTTGGTGAGGTCATGTCCCCGCTGCCAGGCCTTCTTCTCCTCGCTCTCGCAGAGCTCCTCCAGCTTCTTGGTGCGCTCCGTGAGGCTCTTATCGCCCAGAGCCAGCCTTTGGGCGAGCTCCTCTTCCCTCTTCATGGGGTCATCCCTCAACTCCAGGAGTTTCTGCTCTTCATCTTCGAGCTTCTTCTCCCGCTCCTCAAGAGCCTCTCGACGCTTGACGAGGATCTCGTGGATGGTACTGAGCTGCTCCTGGCGATCATTTGCTACTTCATTAGCAGCCACGGCCTGTTCGTGGATGGCCCGGGACTGTTTGTCAAGGGATCGTACCATGCTTTACCTCTCGTCCAGCAGCTGGACCCAGTACTCCATCCGCACCTTCTCTCTCTTGACCCACTCCTTGTCGTCAGCCAGCCTTGTTTGCACCAGCTTGGTCTCGAATTGGAGCCGGTTGCGCCACCTCCTAAGGGTTTGGCGCTCCTCCTCGAGGGCCTTGCTGTCGTGATAAAAGGCAAGCTGGACCTGACGAAGACTGGAGCAGGCGTTGTCGATAGATAATGACAGGGGGATCGGCTCCGGACCTGTGGGGGTCCTCTCCGCTGACTCCAGCGGGTTCTCCATAATAAAAATTGGGTCCCACTCTACAAGAGCGGTCC
Organism: Tuctoria greenei; assembly: GCA_036927565.1. Lineage (NCBI taxonomy): Eukaryota > Viridiplantae > Streptophyta > Magnoliopsida > Poales > Poaceae > Tuctoria > Tuctoria greenei. Next base: position 8,589,536 of record JAYESD010000005.1, read on the forward strand.
CCTGAGCTTCCGCGGCACTAGGGTCGCCCTCCAGGACAGCCTCAGTCGCCGCCGAGGAAGGTCCTGCAACGGAAGTTTCTACCTCTGGAGTCGGCTCCAAAGGTCCCGCCGCCGGGTCATCAGCAACTGGTCCCTCAAGCAAAGGGTCGGTCGCCTTTTCTTGACACCCTGGCTCAAGCGCGGGTACCTTCGGAACTACCACCACCTCCGGGGCAGGAGTTGAAGATTAGGCCGGAGCTGAGGCCACCTCTGGCTCTGATGCTGGTGCCTCCTCCCCTGCCGGTTCAAGCGCCAGGGCTTCGACCTTCGCCGGTTCGGGCGTCGGCACCTCCGCGACAACTGGCTCAGGCACCGGAACTTCATCAACCACCGGCTCTACCGCGGGGGCTTCAATAACATCTGGCTCTAAAGCCAGAACTGCAGCTACCTCCGGCTCTGAGGCCAGAGCGTACGTCATCACAACATCCAAAACTGGAGCTTCAACCTCCGGAGCTGGTGCCGCTGGTACATCGTCATTCTCGTGGTCCGGCGCTACCACGGGAGCATCGGGAGATGAGTCGAGGTCAAGAACCACGACAGCCGGCGCCGGGGCGGCCGCGACCTCAGCCACCACCTGGGGCGGCACTTGAACTGGAGCCGGAGCCTCCGCCTGCACAGCATCAGCCGCTGTCGCAGGAACCGGAGCTTCACCCCTTTCTTGGATACCCTGTGGATGAAGGACGAATAAACTCAAGATATGATTACAACAAAAATGACAAACTGAGGTAAAGAAGCAAATTTACCTTGGAAGGCTTCCACTCCAGCTAGCGTGGAACCTCTTCGCCGGACGCTCAGAGTTCGACCCAGTCACAACTAGGGTAGTAGCTCCGGAAGGCCCTCTGGAACTTGCTACTGTCGCCAAAGATGTCTTGGTTGGGGCCTTCCTCGACTCAGAAGGACCCTCAGACCTAGAGCCCTTCGCTGGCTCCGGCGCCGGAGTCACCTGGGCAGAGCTGGCGTTCCGGGGAGACGCCGATGCTGGAGTGGTTGTCGCCGTAGAAGATCTCCCCCGCCGGGGAGAAGGAGCTGTTGTGGAAGGAGCAGGTCTGACGGGCCTCCCGTCAGAGTGCTTCAACTTCCTCTTTCGGCTGGAGGGCTCAGCCAACTCTTTCCCCTTGCCAACAACTTCAGCTCACTGTCTTGGGGCGGAAGCAGGGACAACCTCGGAAGCTCCGGGGATTGCCAACTTGGTGGTCGGACGCCTCTCAACTTCATCGAGGTCGTCAAGCACAGGCATCTTCAGCCGGAGCTCCCTGCTGAACTCCGCCTCCATGTTTAGAGGGAGGAAAGCTGCCGACGGAGTCAGGTCGTCGCCCTCAATGTTGATGTCATGCTGGAACTTCTTGAGATGAAGCTCCAAAGCAGCGCCTTCCAAATTGGACCTCAAACCGGTCTCAATCCAGTCATCGTCCATCACGTTGTTGAGGGCCCAGGCGAGCTTCTCCCTCTTCTTCAGCGGAGCCCACCTATTGACCAGGAAGTTGTAGAAGACCGCCTTGGGGGGCACTCCTCCTTCCACACATTGGCGGATCCTGGTCAAGGCAGGGTTGAAGGCCTCCGACAGCACCAGAGCTTCACTCCAGGCGTCAGTGTCAACATTTGGGAGCCCTTCAGGCAGCTCCAGCTTCTCGTGCTCCTTTGTCATGACGACAATCCAATCCTTATTCCATCGTCCCACTTGCCGGAAGGGAACGACCTCAAGTACTTGTAGGGGCATTTCTTGCGCTTCACAAAATAGTAGAAGCCAAGATACTCGTCACTCTTGCTGGTAGTGTGGATGGTGAAGAAGGTGCGAAAAAGCTCGACGCAGGGGGGAATACCCATCCACATCTCGCAGAAGTGGACGAAAGTTGACACAAGAAGAATGGAGTGGGGGCCAAGGTGATACAACTGCAGACCATAGAAGTCTAACAGCATCAAGAGAAAAGTGGGAAAAGGTGGGATCGGTCTCACCACAGCGTACGCAGAAAAGTACACCATGTCGTCGGCGCGCTCCTTCTTGAACGGGAGCTTGCCAGCGCAGACCAGGTGGTTGAAGGAGTCGTTGGACCACCCCATGTAGGTCCGGACCTTCTTCAAATCTCCGTCGGTCGTGAGATGGCTCTTGCGGAGACCCAACTCCATCACAGCACGGCGGGGCGAGAGAGGAAAAGCAAGCGAAAGTTTGGAGGATTCAAGCGCAAGTTCAAATGAAGGCGTAAGGAATCCCCAAACGGTGCGCGCTTTCCTTCTTAAGTAATCCCCCGCAACGCTTGGATGGAAACCGCAGAAGGGCCAAGGATACAGTTCAAAAATTTCACCCTGCCAATGACAAGGGAGCCCGGGACCACCTAGACGATCAAGTCGAGGTCCTTACCCCAGGCGAACAGTTGTCATGATGAGAGGCGGGAAACCCGAGGGTGGCAGCCTGACAGGGCGCGCGGAACCGATACGGTTTTTGTATTGGGAACCGACGACCTTTAATTGCGTGAGATCCGCACGCGCAGATCTCACCTACCGCATCCTGAAGAAGCCACGCGAAGATGGTTTAACTGCGAACCACCACCGCAATGGCACATCCAATAACCTTTGAAGACACAGCGCAGAAATCGAAGGATGGACCCACCTCCGGCAGAACGACTTAATCCAAAAGGTCTCTCCCAAAGGTGGGCCCAGTGGGCCACTGTCGGTACCCTGCGTACCGGATGCCCTTTGGGACTGCAAAGAGCACAAAGGAACTCCACCTGTCTGAGTTAACGACCTCCGAAGGCCCCACGTGTCATACGGAACCGGACCTGCCTCCCTTCTATGGTTAGTCCCAGTGCCGCCACGTGTATCATAAAATTGGAGCTACATTCCATACACGGGAAAGCTCCAAACTAGATACCTGTATGGCACCCCCGGACCTAACCCCCGACAGAGGGAAGCTCCGGTACCGACACGTGTACAACAGCACCGGACCTACTCGTCCAAGACGGTAAGCTCTGGAGCTGCCACGCACCCAACCGTCGAACCTTCAACCTCAACAGGCAGATTGGTGGACCTCCACTGGCTCGGACCTTCAAGGAACATTAAAGACTCCAAGACATGATTATGTGTCATTAATGCTATCTTAATGACACACGATCAGAGGACCCTTAATACCAGTAACGCCGCTATCAAGGCGCGTTACCACGCTGTTAAGTGGAATTAAGTACATTAATTGTGTATTAAGCATCAATATCCGCTAGGGCCACATGTCGGGCCAGGATGACGATGTAACAGCCAGCCCTTGTACTATAAAAGGACTAGTCGAGCGATACATAGAGAGGCTTCCACACGCGCCTAAGACTCCCAGACACTCTAGTCTTTCACACTTAAGTGCTCAGACGCTCAATACAACAAGAACACACACCCGTGGAGTAGAGTATTACGCTCAGGCAGCCCGAACCACGTAAATACTCGTGTCAAGTCCCCACCTTCTTCTGAATCTCCGTGCGCCCTAACCGAACTACAAAACTCTGTAGGCTACCAACGACAGTACCGGGAGAATTGCTGGAATCATCCTTTGATAGAGGTATTCAGTAATGTAATATCTACACCTTCTATAACCTATCATGTCGGGTTCAAATGGGTTTTCGTCTGGAAACGGAATGAAAACAATGAGGTTGTGAGATACAAGGCAAAGCTAGTAGTACAAGGGTTCACGCAGAGACCCGACATTGATTTCAATGAAACATATTCTCCGGTAATGAATGAAATAACTTTTCGATATTTTATATCATTGGTAATACAAAAGCATCTATCTTTGCAGTTGATGGATGTCGTGATTACATACTTATATGAGTCACTAGATTCGGAAATATACATGAAAGTCCCTGATGAGATACCTGTACTGAATGAAAACGTAGAACGCAACATGTATTGTGTCAAGCTCAACAAGTCATTATATGTTTTAAAACAGTCTAGAAGGATGTGGTGTAGCCGACTGAAGGAGTTCCTTCTAAACAAAGTTTACTCTACTAATGATGATTGTCCTTGTGTCTTCATACGCAAATCCTTAATTGGATTTTACATTATTTCAGTATATGTTGATGATTTAAATAAGATTGACACTGAGCTTGACATTAATGAAGCTCGCGATCATATAAATATGGAATTCGAGATGAAGGATTTAGGTAAAACTAACTTTTGCTTAGGTTTACAACTGGAGCACCTTCAAACGGGCATTCTCGTACATCAATCGGCCTATGTCCAAAAAGTATTGGAGAAATTCAATATAGATAAAGTTTATCCATCTAAAACTTCGATGGTGGTAAGAGCCTTAGAATAGGATACAAATCCATTTCGGTCACACTAAGAAGGAGAAGAGGTATTGGGTTCTGAATACCCATACCTAAGTGTCATTGGAGCACTAATGTATCTTGCAAATAATACAAGACCAGATATTGCATTTGCAGTAAATCTAGTAGCAAGATACAGTGTCGCTCCAACCATGCGTCATTGTAAAAGAGTTAAAGATGTTTTTAGATATCTTCAAGACACAACAAATCTAGGTCTTTTCTTTAATAAAAACTAAGATCTTAACCTCATTAGCTATGCTGATGTTGGATATTTAAGTGATCCCTATAATAATAAATCTCGTACAAGATTCGTGTTTTCACACGGACAGACGGCAATATCATAGAAGTCTTCTAAACGGACTTTAATTGCTACGTCTTCAAATCAGTCTGAAATCATAGCATTATATGAAGCCGCACATGAATGTGCATGGCTACGTAGAGTGATTAACCACATTCAAGTCTCATGTGGCATTAGACCTATTGAGTAACCTACCATTATCTATGAAGATAATGTAGTTTGCATTGCTCAGATGCAATCAGGTTATGTGAAAACTAATATCACTAAACACATAACACTTAAACTCTTTTATCCACATGAACTTCAAGTGAATGGAGAAATTAATCTCCAACAAACGAAGTCGTGTGATAATTTAGTTGATCTATTTACTAAGTCTCTACCATAGTCTACATTTTCTAAATGTGTCGATAGTATAGGTATGCGTCGACTTAGAGATTTACATGATTTAAGGAGAGCTTTATCATAGAGCTACATGATAATAGCATCAAATTGTACTCTTTTTTATGTGAGTTTTACTTTTAGAATTTTTCTCAAGATAAGTTTTAACGAGGTAATGAGAATGCAAGATAATGTCCGTTTTTTATTTTTCCTACGGGAGTTTTCATAGAAAAACAAATATGACATTTAAATGTTGTGGTTTTCTCCTTCTTTAACTATATTTTCAGAAGTTTTTACATAAGCATATACTAAATATGTAAATCTTCAGATTTTTTCCACTGAATTTCTCGAAGATATTACTCATTCAATGCGGAGACCAAACGCTCAAGCGGGGGTATCATAAACCATATTAAACATATGATCACTTGATAACTGCCATATAGTAGTTATTTTGTTCCTTTATAAGGGGGCACATCCCTCCAACATTGTATCTCCTCAACATGTATAAATAGAAAACAATGAATGAATAAAGAGTAACAATCATTTTACAACCATCTTTGTGCCTCTCTCAATTTTATTCACAACAATTTCGGTTGCTGTAAATTGTTTCACTTTAAAAATCTCACAACTTACAGAGAATAATACAACTACTAAGTAATTTATTCGTCTCAAAAAAATTGTTGTTTTATAGTTAATTTTTGAACTACAAAACTATAAGTTCGTCAGTAGAGAAGCGGAAGCGCCAAGCAGTTAGCAACGTAACGGACTGCGCTCAGAACAAGAAAAAAAATGGTGATTCGTACAAATCATACTTGGTTCAGGAAAGCTGCGGTGTACCACGCCGCAGAAGCTGATCTCATCTATCCTACAACCTATGCAGCTTTTCATCTGCTTGATTTGTTGAGCTGGCCTTACTAAATACGAATGATGTCTTTGAACCAATAGGTCAGGTACTCCATTTCTACGAGTAGTATTTCCCTGCCTCACCAGTGTTGTCTGATACGGCATCAGATACTGTTTTGATGTGGCTCTCGCTTGGTCACCGAATAGCTGTTTGGCTGCTGCCTTGAGTTCAATCTCGCCCTAAAAAACAATGAGTTGCCCATTAGCCCATTACACCAACCGAACTAAACCCCATTTAGAGCTCCAGCTATTGATGGAGTCAGTATTGTCCCCGCCGGAAGCAATGCTCCAGCAGCTATGGGTAGTCCAACCTGCAAGTCCCTTAATTATATGAGATTGTGAAAGCAGAGGCAAGAGCAAGCAGTAGTTAAGCACTTAACTACTAATCTAGGTTGATAATATGTATGGTTCTATAATCCTAAAACTTAAGCCCAAAAGCATATCTGTGACAACGGTCAACAGCCTATCACAATCAAGTACGCCAAATATTGCAGAATCTGTACATGCTGTGGAACAAGAACAACACACTCCTTAGGATAATTCTTCATATTGTTTCTATAATTCTGTGTATGTGTGTGTGTGAGAGGAAGAGAGAGACGTACATTATTATACAGGAAAGCCCACCAAAGATTTTGCTTCACTGTCCTCATTGTTCTCTTTGCTCAAGTCCAAAGCATCAACAATCTGCACGGACGAATAAACGATCACAGCAGTTTTTTAAAGCAACAAGGGCAGGTGGAACAAAAAAACTTTACAGGGCAGTGAAAGAAATTATCTGAGATAATCTATTACCCATTAGTACAACTGAAGATACATCACTAGCTGCACCAACACCACCACCACTCATTGGAACTCCGACATCAGCTGAAGCCAGTGCTGCAGCACCATAGCAACAAACTTGTGCCTTTTCTGAAGTTCAGATATGAACTTTTTCTCACGTGATTTAACTTCAGCAGGCACCTAATACACATTTGGTTGCATACACAGATAAGAAAATCATATTGAAAAGACAATAGTTCCACTTAGATGTATCTTTTACGCTTATAAACATTTACACAGCCTCATATTTTCCTATTTTTGTTATTGTTATCTCTGAATTGTGTTTATCATTATTGAAGTGTGTAACAGGAGTATGTGCTGTTTGGAAGAAAAAAAGTGGGAGCCAATTCAAGTGGATGAAGATGAGAACTGAGGATAATTGAAGTGATTGTTTTCCCTTTTGGATTGTTCGTTCTTGCAACAAATCTACATAACATGATACCTTGATGAAAATGAGAGACAAATTCGTATTATTCAGATGGTTCAATATACTAGGCAGTAGAGTTTTAGATCATTCTGAAATTAATAGAAACACATAATCTGCAGAGTATTGCCTAGGTTATGTAAAGATGATATGCTCAGTGCAAATAACAGTAAAAGGGACAGCTAGACAACATGTTCATTCAGGCACTTTCATTCCCTATATCGCCAATTTATTACAGAAAACTGAAGACTCACTTTAAGCGGGGAAAATGAATATCCTGCCAAATTTACCTATAAAATATTCGTTTTCAATTAAAGAGGATTCATGGGAACACATAAAAGGATACACCCACACCCCTAACCAGAACCAAGAATATCCTGCCAAATTTACCTGATCTTGGGTTGTGCCGTCCATTGGAGCATCACCAACAGAACGAATCGTAGAGGACCTGCTAGCAACATTAGCCTGCATAGACATAGGACCACTGACATCGTGACCAGCACTGCTTGCAGCTTGTGGAACAAGCTGGGCATGTCATTGCGATTTTGCATCTCACCCCTAGACTTTTCCATCACCTCACGCATACATAGGCACATTCGAGTCATTGTTGCTGATGTGTCTATTAACAGAATAATCTATCATGCACTTCACATCACTTCTGTTGATCAAGTTGGCATCAGTTCCCTTGGTCAGGTTACTTGCTTTCAGTGTGTTTGATTCAGATAGTGAACAATGGCTAAAAACATTGAGTTTCATTTGAGTAAAGCTGGGACAGAATTGGATAAAACCCCTAGTATTGTTATTATTATAAGCTTCAATATCAAATCCGGTGTCATTGCATGCTCTGTTGTTCATGTTACCCATTTGTTCCTTGGTACTGGATGCAAGTCTTTTATCATTGTTTTCTGGACGAACTGATGGGAAGCAAAATATCACCCTGACTCAGTTTCCATAGAAGGGACAGATCGCATGCCCATATTAGACTGATACACCACCGAATTATTCTTGTTGCTAAAAAAGTTGGCTTTACCACCACCGATATTCTTCCCATAACTAGCACAGAAGGATGTGGAGGCAGCAACAAGAGTTTTGTTTGCAACATCAAGCAACATTCCTTATTTGTTAGTTGATGCAGAACAAGAAGTGCTAGATACACCACCAATATTACTAAAACTGGCACTAAAACTTTCGCAGTGAAGGGGGCTGACTAGCTTCATTAAGCGGAGCTGATTTCATTGTTTGCACTAACAATAGGTATATATGATGTGCCTAAGCATGCATTGAAGTTGACATCTCTTGCTTTCAGTGTTATTGACCTCACCATGCTTTGAGGCCATGCCATGATCAACAATCTGGCCCTCATAAGGGTTACAACATCCAAAAGTATTAGGTCTAAAAACATGGTGACATGATGCCTGTTCATTGTAAACACTCTTCAGAACCATAACGGCTACCAGCAGGTTGACCATTGGAGTTAGAATTTACTTTTCGAACTTCTACATACATGCACATGGAACATATGTGATATGAGGGATCTCTTCAGGCCCATGCCAAGCTTCATTTGGCCCAATGAAGCCATCAAAACAATCTAAACTAAAATGATTTTTAACTTTAGAGCTATTGCTTCCATTTTCATTGGAACCACTGAGATGCTGGCAGCCAGCTTCACCAAAATGTTCTAACTCCTGAAGGCTAAATGAAATTTCTGCCAAGGAATTGCTATCTAGCTTTCCTGAAGTATTTGTATTCAAGAATGCTCCAGGAGTCACCCCTTGATATCCAGCATGTGAACCAACATGGCCAGAACACGGTGATTCTTCTGCAAAGGTCTTATGACATATGGGGCATTCAAATTTCCCATCTTTTCCTACTACTGGCTCACCAAATTTACCAGTCCTTCGCCTTTTAGCAGTCACTTCGTGAGATGACAAATTGTGGTGTGAATAGGAAATCTGATCCTGAAAAGTCAAATTGTATTTCTGGCATTGATAAGCAGTTACTGTGCCTACATTCATTTCTCCCTTATCCTTTAAATCACCAGAATAGCTGGAAAAAGTAACAAAGTAACTGGCAATACATTTGGATTGTCCACACTTGAACCAATTAGATGTTGAAAGCCTATAACCTGTCACATACTCCACAAATTTAACTAGGTGAACCAAAGTACACAGAGCGCAGTTCACATACACTGCGAACTTACATCATCACGACCATTGTCGGCACACAAGTCAGGTTTTCCTCTGCTGTTGTATTGAGTAGAAACTGTTTTGACCTCTGGTTACCCAAGAAGGGGCATAAGGTATGCAGAAACTTCTTTGCAAGTAGCAAATCGACTTCCATTAGGGCTGCAAAGTAGGATGTGCACATTTAGCTATGGTGAAATATCACATAACAAAGAACATAAGCAAAATTGACCAGGGTGAAAGATAAACATTCTCAAAAAAGTTAAAATTAATCCACAGAGCAGCACACAAATAATGGATAGTGCAAAACTGAAAGTGCATCTACACATTCCTTGTGAGTTTTGGTTAATTTATGACAAACAAATGAGATCCTAACAAAATTGTTGAGATGAGCGTAGGTTTTAAAAAAATTAGAAAGAAAGCGCAAAAATGAAGGAGAATGAGGATCTAAAGAAAAAAGAGCTCAAGAGCTGGAAATATTAGATTGTTTTGTATGGAGTGTGTTGGAGAAACACACCCCAAGAGCTCAAGTGAACAAATAATTCAACTCACTGCACAATTCACAGGAAAACCGGACTAGTCCGATAGACATCAGACTAGTCTGATATCTCTCTAACTAAGATTGGACTAGTCCCCCTAGTGCGGACTAGTCCTTAGCACTTCACATTTGCACAAAAACGGACAAGTCCGATATCTATCGGACTAGGCCGATAATCCTCTGACTAAAATCGGACAAGTCCTCCAAATCCGAACGTGTCCTTAGTCCCACAATTTTTCACTACACCGGACAAGTCCGATATCAGTCGGACTAGTCCGAAAACTCTCTGACTAAAATCGGACAAGTCCCTCCAAGTGCGCACTTGTCCTCAGTTCTTCACAGTGTTCACTACACCGGACTAGTCCGATGTCAATCGGACTAGTACGAAAAGTTTCTGAATAAAAACGGACTAGTCCGCACTAGTAACGGACTAGTTCGGTATATCTCAACACTTCGGGTTTTCCACACGCCGCACACCGGACTAGTCTGGAGTCCACCACGGGCTAGTCCGGACATCGCAAACCCTAACGATAACTTTTGAAAACCCTAGTATAAATAGAGGTGTACGACCATACAACCATATCTCTCAACCTCCTGCGCCGTCACAACTCCGAAGAGCCCAAAATACACAACTCTCTACACATTCTAACCCTAAAAGGATCAAATTTTTTAGGATTAGCAATTGATCAAATGAGAGACTTGTTCCACACGATCTTGAGCTCTTGGGTGTGATCTCTCGCACACTCTTATTGTTTATTGTACATCTTTTGAGTGTGTTTGGTGGTGTTCTTCGTTGTAATTCTTGAGGAGCCCTCAACTTGTGAGAAGGGCCCTTGAACGAGTTATTTTCCCCTTTGTGATTAGTGGAAGAGAATCGACCTTCGTGGCGATTCGACGAGGGTAGGGTTGGTGAAGACCCGGTCCTCCGTGGACTCCTCAACGTGGATGTAGGTTTCCTCTGTGGGAATCGAACCACGGGATAAAATCTTGTATCGCGCACTTCTGTTTTATTGTTCATCACATTCTAGGGTTTACATAATCTTGTGTAATTCACGTTGAAACATTGAAACTAAAGTTGATCTTTGTCATACATTGTTTCATTGTGGTAATACATCTAATTTGCTAATTAATTTCCGCTGCATAGAGTACTAGAAGTGAATTTATCGATCAATCTTGATCTTTCTAGTCCACATATACCAGACTAGTCCGCGCAGTACTGGACTAGTCCGATCTCTTTGTATTTGATAAATCTATTAAGTGTTTTAGGGATCGACAAAAGTTCAAAAAGCATATTCACCCCTCCCTCTGGGCTACATTCAATTGGTATCAGAGGCAGGTTCTTCAAAAGAGACTCACCGCTCGAAGAGACGATGTCGGACATCAAGGATGTAAACAAGAATTTCAACAACGAGAAGGGTGATGATGAAAAGACACAAAAACTGGAGAAGCTCCTCGATGCAATTCAAGACTGTGAGGACAATGACGAGGAAATACTTCAACTCAAGGCTCTTCTACGGAAGAAGGCACTCTCCCAAAATGGAAGAAGAAGATCAACAACGAAAAGAAGAAGGGGAGTAGTCACACCGACTACTCCCGATATCCTTTTGACTATGAACATTTGAATACCAACAATAGTCATTATTTATCAATTCCTTTAGGGAACGCGCCTTATTTTGATGGCAATAATTATTCAATGTGGAGACAAAACATGAAAATGCACCTTATATCACTTAACCCAAGTTTGTGGCATATAGTGTGTACAGGGATAGATATCCCATGATGATGAAGAGTTGACTCCAAGACAAGAACAAGCCATTCATCAAAACGCCCAAGCCGCAGTTGTGATCACTTCTTCATTGAGCCGAGACGAGTTCACCAAGGTGGATGGACTCGAAATTGCTAAAAAATATGGGAACTCTACAAACAGCACATGAAGGTGATTTTCATGTACGTGAAGCCAAGATTGAAATGATTGAAGGCGAATTGGAAAGATTCGCTATAGAAGAAGATGAATCACCACAAGATATGTACAATAGACTCAAGAATCTCATCAACAAAGTCCGAGCTTATGGCAGCAAGAAGTGGAATGATCATGAGGTCGTAAAGATTATTCTCAGAGCATTCATGCCTTGTAATGTGACCCTATGCTCCATGATTAGAGAAAGCTCCGAGTATCGGAAAATGACCCCGGACGAACTTCTAGGCAAGATCATCAACTTTGAAATGATGGAGAAGCAAGCCAAGCATGTTAAAGAAATTGTCGATCTTACCTCGGCAAAGAAGAAAGGAGTTGCCTTGAAGTACACTTGTAAACCTGTATCAAAAGAAGCTCGAGAAGCTCATGGAGAAGATGGCAGCGATGATGAAAGCAGTGATATCGATGAAGAAGATATGATCTTGTTCATGAAGAAGTTCAAGAAAATGATGAGAAGAAAGGGCGGTAGCTTAAACGAAGGAAAACCAAGGGAGAAACAAAGACCCAAGATGAGACAGGCGTGCTACAATTGCGGAGAATATGATCACTTCATAGTGAATTGTCCATATGAAGAAAATAAGAGGAAGACCAAGGACAACAAGCCTCAACCGAAGAAGATATTCAAGAAGAAGAAGCAATATGGTCAAGTGCATCTAGAGAAGGAGTGGGACTCAAATGATGAATCCTCATCCGAAGAAAAAGAGGAGATGGCCATCATGACCATCAAGAAGACTACCAAGAAATCCACTCTTTCCAACCATGGGCGCATGGAAGGACAACGACAACAGATGTCTAATGGCCAAGGAAGGTAAAAGAAAGATAACAGCTAAATCTTCCTCCTCACATTCTTTTACTAATGATAGTGATAATTCTAGTGAGGATGATAGCAGTAATGAAAGTGAATACATGCTTAGGGGCTTAGACAAAAAGACTACTGCTAAAATGAAATTTTTACTTGATAAGATTGTTGATAAGGAGAAGTTGGTCAATCGTCAGGAAGATATGATCATCTCCCAAAAGGAGGAATATCTTGAGATTGAAAAGCTTCTTGAGCTTGAAAAGGAGTGAAGTAAATCACTAGAACTTGAGTTAGCTTCAAGCAAGGAAGCTTGTTTGAAGGTAAAAGACTCAAACGTGGCTGTCAAGGATAAACTTGTCAACTTAACTAAAGTTAACAAGATCCTTGAGGTACAAGTTGAGTCACTCAAGCAAAGCGGTTCTTCATCCTCTTCAAGCTCACCTTCCTAACAAATCAAATTTGAAACTGTTATTACTTGTACTTGTGCTAAAAGTGACACTAACTTGAATAAAAAGCCAAACTTGACAAAGGTCAACCTTCCCAAAGTGGCATATTTGACAAGGAGAAGGTCAAGTATGCACGCAGTTCATGCTCGGTCACAAGACCTCCTAATGTCAAATATGGCATTAGGTATTCTTATGGTGAAAAGCAAAACGCTAGAAGCCACAAGAATAACAATGATTACATTACCTTTGTCAAGGGAAGCTCCTCTTAAATTAGAAAACTTAATTGAACAACAAGTTTTATTTAGAACATTTGATGCTTCATATGTACTCATAAAAAGTAATCTTGGTAGAGTTTATGCTAAATATGTTGGGCCACGCTATGGGTACACAAAGTCTCATGTGTGGGTGCCCAAATCACTTGTGACTAACCTCAAAGGACCCAAGCAAGCTTGGGTATCTAAGACCAAGGCATAATTTGTTTTCTGCAGACTTATTCATCCGGTGGAGCAAAATGAGTGCTAGATAGTGGATGCACCAATCACATGATCGGAGAAAGAAGAATGTTCGTGGAATATGAAGAAAATGAAGATCCAAGTGAAGGCATTTACTTTGGTGATAACAGTCAAGGAATGGTGCTTGGTACCGGTAAAATTGCAATTTCATCATAACATACTCTTTCTCATGTATTACACGTTGACTCCTTGGATTATAACCTTTTGTCCATATCTCAATTATATGACAAGGGTTATAATTGTTTATTCACTAATGAGGGTGTGACCGTCTCTAGAAGGAATGATAACTCGGTTGCATTCAAGGGTATGTTAAAGGGAAAACTTTATCTAGTTGACTTCAACAAAGATAAAGCCGAACTTGACACATGCTTGATTGCAAAGACCTACATGGGTTGGTTGTGGTATAGACGGCTAGCATATGTTGGTATGAGGAATATTCAAAAACTTCTAAAAGGCGATCACATTCGTGGTTTAAAGGATGTTGTTTTTGATAAAGACAGACCTTGTAGAGCGTGCCAAGCTGGGAAACAAGTAGGAGCACCCCATCCCGCGAAAAAATGTCATGACTACAACAAGACCGCTTGAGCTCCTCCACATGGATCTATTCGGTCCAATTGCTTACAAAAGCATTGGCGGTAATAAATATGGTTTAGTCATTGTTGATGATTTTTCACGGTTCACGTGAGTTTTCTTTTTGCATGATAAGACAGAAACTCAAAGAACCCTCAAGAAGTTCATCAAGCGTGTCCAAAATGAATTCTCATTGAAGATCAAGAACATACGAAGTGACAATGGGACATAATTCAAGAATACCCAAGTTGAGGAATATCTAGACGAAAAAGGAATAAAGTATGAGTTTTCAGCACCATACTCTCCTCAACAATACGGAGTAGCCGAAAGGAAGAACCAAACACTTATTGAGATGGCGAGGACGATGCTCAATGAATACAAGACTTCGAATAGGTTTTGAGTTAAAGCGGCTAACACCGCCTATCACGCCATAAACCGACTCTATCTTCATTGTATACTCAAGAAAACTTCGTATGAACTACTCACCAGTAACAAACCAAACATTTCTTACTTTTGGGTTTTTGGTTCAAAATGCTATATTCTCAACAAGAAGCCTAGGGCTTCGAAGTTCGCTTCGAAGTCCGATGAAGGTTTCTTACTTGGCTATGATTTGAACTCCTACGCCTATCGTGTCTTCAACAAGGCCTTTGGACTTGTTGAAGTAGCACGTGACGTAGTGTTCGATGAAACTAACGGCTCTCAAGAAGAGCAAGTTGATCAATGTGTGTTAGATCAAGAAGAAGCTCCATGTCAAGCATTGAGAAGAATGGTGTTGGGCGATGTTCGACCACAAGTGTCACCTCCAAATGTGAATGAAGAAGATAATGATCAAGGGGGAGCTTCCACACAAGATCAACATCAAGAAGATCAAGGTGATCAAAACATCTATGAGGGCAACCATCTAGGGGAAACGAAGAAGATGATGATAATGAAGATTCAAGACCACAAGTGACACATCCAAGAGTACAACAAAGCATCCAAAGGGATCACCCCGTCGACAATATTATCGGTGACATCCAAAAGGAAGTAATAACTCGATCTCGCATAGCTAATTTTTTTGAACACTATTCTTTTGTATCTTCTTTCGAACTATACAGGGTTGAGGATGCATTAAAAGATTTGAATTGAGTGATGGTGATGCAAGAAGAATTGAACAACTTCAAAAGGAACGAAGTGTGGGAGCTTGTCGAAAGACCCAAGTCCAACGTCGTCGTCACTAAATGGGTGTTCCGCAACAAGCAAGACGAACATGGAGTGGTGACAAAAAACAAGGCACGACTTGTGGCCAAAGGGTACTCACAAGTCGAAAGTTTGGATTTCGACAAGACTTTTGCTCCCGTAGCTAGGCTTGAATCGATTCGTATATTACTTGCATATGCTAATCACCATGATTTCAAGCTTTATCAAATGGACGTGAAAAGCGCCTTCCTCAACGGACCGATCAAGGAGGTGTACATGGAGCAACCACCCGGTTTTGAAGATCAAGAGTAACCCGACTATGTGTACAAGCTACGTAAGGCTCTCTATGGCCTCAAACAAGCTCCTAGAGCTTGGTATGAGTGCCTTAGAGATTTTTTGATTGAAAATGGCTTCAACATCGGTAAAGTTGATTACACCTTGTTTACTAAACACTTTGATGATGATCTCTTCGTTTGTCAAATCCATGTTGATGATATTATATTTGGTTCAACTAATAAATCCTTTTTGTCAAGAATTTAGTAAGATTATGACAGATAGATTCGAGATGTCCATGATGGGAGATTTAAGATACTTTTTGGGATTCCAAGTGAAGCAACAAAAGGAGGGGACGTTCATAAGCCAAACAAAGTACACTTAAGATATTCTCAAGAAGTTTGGAATGGACAAAGTGAAGCCCATAAGGACTCTCATGGCGACAAATAGACACTTGGATCTCAATGAAGACAGACTAAACGTGGACCAAAAGGTATATCGTTCCATGATTGGCTCTTTACTATACCTATGTGCATCTAGGTCAGAAATTATGTTGAGTATATGTTTGTGTGGAAGGTTTCAAGCCAATCCTAAGGAATGTCATTTGACAGCCGTAAAAAGGATCTTGCGATATTTAGTTCATACACCCAACATAGGCCTTTGGTATCCCAAAGGTTCAAAATTCAATATCATTGGATACTCCGATGCATATTATGTCGCATGCAAAGTAGATAGAAAAAGTATCTCCGGTACTTGCCAATTCCTAGATAGATCCCTAGTTTCTTGGTCCTTCAAGAAACAAAATTCAATTGCATTATCCACAGCCGAAGCGGAGTATGTTGCAGCCGAGAGTTGTTATGCACAACTCCTTCGGATGCGACAAACTCTAAGGGATTACAGTTATAATATGAGTCGTATTCTACTCCTTTGTGATAATGAGAGTGCCATTAAAATTGCCCATAACCCCGCTGGACACTCTAGAACCAAACACATAGACACCTGACATCACTTTTTGAGAGATCACTCAATGAAAGGAGATATAGCCATTTCTCATGTTAACACCGAAAAACAGCTAGCCGATATCTTTACCAAAACGCTTTTGTAAGCTCTGAAATGAACTAAATATCCTTGATCCTCGGAACGTGGCTTGAAAACTTGCATACTTGTATGTCATCTTCAAAATCATGTTGATTGTGTTGAAAAATCATCTCTCTATTTTGTCCGAAAAACTAAGTTAATTACTTGATTTTGGTGAATTATGGTCATAGCTTGATTGTTGTATGTTTATTGATCATATTTATCAAGATTATTTGTATGTTTTTGCCCCCTATTTTCTTTTTAAGCACATTCGAATATATACGAAAGGTCTATATATTTTTCTGTCCAAATAACCCAAACCCCGGACTAGTCTGCACACTGCAGACTAGTCCGCTGAGTTTTCCGGTAGTCTGGACTAGTCCGACCCGGTCACAGACTAGTCCGATTTTTTTACTCCATAACCCTAGGGCCAACGCAACCCTAATTTCTTCCTCCTCACAACTACTCTCACGTTCTCTCTCCTCACTCAAGTGCCCCCAAGGCGATTTGGCATGTTCTCCATCAAATCCACTCAAGTTTCAGTGGGATTTGGTCTCCATTGCAAGGGTATCGAAGACCACGGACTAGTCCGCATGAACAACCTCCTCAACGCCTCAAATCGAAGGATTTGATGAATTCATCTCCAAACCCTAGAATCTTTGATTTTCTTTGTTCTTACTCAAAAAGCTTAGCACTTCTGGCCAATACATGCTCTAGTGATGTATTCCATTTACCCTAGAACACTTTTGCCTTGAGTAATCTAAAATTTCATCAAGTTAGGTTTTGAACAGCCGCATAGCGGACCAGTCCGTTCTCAGGGCGGACAAGTCCGGTACTCCGGACTAGTCCGGCCCTGAACAACGGACAAGTCCGGTATGCCCTAATCAAACCCTAACTTATATCAATTCAATGCAATCCCTTGTCATCCTTGCTTATCCATATCCTTTATATCTTCCTTGTCAGAATCATGTCGGGCTCGGATGAGAATATCTCCGACTTTGAAGCCGAGATGGATCAAGATGTGTTGTTGCGTGTCTCGGAGTCTCGCACCAACAAAAGACAAGAGTGTGTTGTCGAGCCCTCGCCTACTCCACCTAGGGTGCGACGGAAGGTTGCGGCCAATAAACCAGCTTCCAGAGGGAAAGATGTGGTTAGTCCTAGACCGGCGGCTCCACGCCAAACTAAGGGAAAAGGCAAAGGAATTGCCTATGGCCCTATTGGCCCCCTTAAGATGACTGCTCCAAGACAAGGAAATAGGGACTCCTCAGAGGAAAAATTCAATGGCAAGAGGAGTGATGAGGCATGGAAGCTCATGAAGATCGATGCATATAGCAGTGGCAAGAAGGCAGCTGACCCAAGATTTTGGAGTCACTTTCATGCGGACTATTACAGTATCGTGTACCTTCAGATGAAGACTCTAGTAGTCCGCAGTTAATGGGTTGACTGGAGTCATTTTGAAAGAAAAAGTTGTGGTGCTTTTGATGAAGTAATAAAGGTTGCACAGAGACACGGCCTCAAGGACTTGCTCTCCTTCAGGTATAACTGGAATGATGAGGTCACCGCTCAATTCTTTACAACTTGCTACTTTGCCAGCGATGAAGAAGAGAGTGACTTGGATGACACATGGATCCAAGTACACAGTCACATATGATGAGTTCGCCAGACTGCTGCATCTAGATGACACCGACAACAATGCGATTTTGATTCACAATCTTGGTGTCCTGGAGAAGGATAAGATGAACTTTCTCTATGATACTCGCCTCAAGTTCAATCCTCCCTCAACTAAGAACATGAAGCACTTCTTCATTGTTCTCAATAGAGTGCTCCGGAAGACGATTGCTCCAAAGGATGGAGATGTTGGGAGTGTCAACCTTGATGAAAGTGATTAGCAGGAGGAGAAAGTTTGACATCTTTGACTACATCTGGAATGACATGGTAAACATCTCATGCACCCCTAATCGCTCCTGTGGCTATGCACCATATATCATATTTATGATAGAAATCACATGCATAGAATTTGTGAAGGATGTTGAGCATACAGCTTTGAGGCCTCAGAAGCCGCCTCAAGCTGTTCTTCCAACTGCTCCATCCCCTATATCAAGTGAAGAGGCTCCCAGGAGAACCCAAGGAGGGGCAAGACCTCCATCTAGCTCAAGGGTCCCTCCTCACAAAGGGTCTCCTAGTGGGATTATGAAGTATTTAGCTACTATCTTTGGCTCTTGCCACAAGACTGAGGTGAAAGTTCACAAGATGAAAAAGGCAAGAAAAGAGCAAATGGGATACATGAAGGACAATGTCAAAGCTATTTGTCAAAAGCTAGAGATTGAGCCTATTAGATCTCTAGTCATTTCAGAGGACTCCGCTTATGACTTCTCGGAGCTTCCACCTCTCTCTCCGTCTAAGCTTGCCTACTTCGGCATTCGGGGCACGACGAGTGGTTCCTCTCCTCCTCCAACTCAGCCTGATGATGAAGATGACGAAAGGACCGACATCGCGGAGTGAGCCAGCGAAGACAAGTAGATCCCTCCTCTCCTTCTTTTTGGTGCCTTGATGCCAAAGGGGGAGAGATTGAGAGGGAGTCTTAGATTGTAGCCTTAGTTTGAGAGAGAGAGAGAGAGAGAGAGAGAGAGAGAGAGAGATCTATTTGTGTTTTTGTTGCAACTCTGTCGTGCTTTTGGTATTGTAAAATCTTGATTATGCTCCCTTATGCTTTTGGACATGTGTTGTGAAATGATGACTATGTTATGCTTATGATCTATGTTTTATGCTCTGAATTTGACATTCATGTCTGATAATCTTGATGTTGTTATGATTATGCTTTTATCTTATTCACATCAAGATTATTGCACACACACACATGTAGTTTCACACCCCACGATAAAGAGTGCACATATGTCTTATGTCTACACTGCCTGTTTTGCTCAAAACTTATATGTGCACACTTTATGAAAATCTAAATTTTTATCATATTTGTGTAAATCTGAATTGGTTGTCATCAATCACCAAAAAGAGGGAGATTGAAAGTGCATATAGGCATCCCTTGTGGATTTTGGTTGATTTATGTATGACAAACAAATGAGATCCTAACAAAATTGTTGAGATGAGCGCAGATTTTAAAGAAATTAGGAAGAAAGCGCAAAAAGGAAGGAGAATGAGGATCTAAGCAAAAAGAGCTCAAGAGCTGGAAATATTAGATTATTTTGTATGGAATGTGCTGGAGAAACACACCCCAAGAGCTCAAGTGAACAAATAACTCAACTCACTGCACAATTCACAGGAAAACCGGACTAGTCCGATATACACCAGACTAGTCCGATATCTCTCTAACTAAGATCGGACTAGTTCCCTCTAGTGCGGACTAGTTCTCAGCACTTCACATTTGCACAAAAACGGACAAGTCCGATATCCATCGGACTAATCCTATATTCCTCTGACTAAAATCGGACAAGTCCTCCAAATCCATACGTGTCCTTAGCCCCACAATTTTTCACTACACCGGACAAGTCCGACATCAGCCGGACTAGTCCGAAAACTCTCTGACTAAAATCGGACAAGTCCCTCCAAGTGTGGACTTGTCCTCAGTTCTTCACGGTGTTCACTACACCAGACTAGTCCGATGTCGATCGGACTAGTCCAAAAAGTTTTTGACTACAAACGGACTAGTACGCACCAATAACAGACTAGTCCGGTATATCTCAACACTTAGGGTTTTCCACATGCCGCACACCGAACTAGTCCGGAGTCCACCACGGACTAGTCCGGACATTGCAAAACCTAACGATAACTTTTGGAAACCCTAGTATAAATAGAGTTGTATGGCCATACAACCATATCTCTCGACCTCCTGCGCCGTCACACCTCCCAAGAGCCCAAAATACACATCTCTCCACACATTCTAACCCTAAAAGGATCAAAGCTTTAAGGATTAGCAATTGATCAAAGGAGAGACTTGTTCCACACGATCTTGAGCTCTTGGGTTTGATCTCTCGCACACTCTTGTTGTTCATTGTACATCTTTTGAGTGTGTTTGGTGGTGTTCTTAGTTGTAATTTTTGGGAGCCCTCAACTTGTGAGAAGGCCCCTTGAACGAGTAATTTGCCCCTTTGTGATTAGTGAAAGAGAATCGGCCTCCGTGGCAATTCGACGAGGGTGGGGTTGGTGAAGATCCGGTCCTCCGTGGGCTCCTCAATGTGGATGTAGGTTTCCTCTGTGGAAATCAAACCACGAGATAAAATCTTGTCTTGCGCACTTTTGATTTATTGTTCATAAAATTCTAGGGTTTACATAATCTTGTGTAATTCATGTTGAAACATTGAAACTAAAGTTGATGTTTGTCATACATTGTTTCATTGTGGTAATACATTGCTAATTAATTTTCGCTGCATAGAGTACTAGAAGTGAATTTATCGATCAATCTTGATCTTTCTAGTCCACGTATACCGAACTAGTCTGCACAGTAACGGACTAGTCCGATCTCTTTGTATTTAATAAATCTGTTAAGTATTTCAGGGATCGACAAAAGTTCAAAAAACCTATTCACCCCATCTAGGCTACATTCAGAAACATATTTCAAATGGAGTATAAAATCTCAAGTAGACTTTCAAAGCAGCAAAAGTCAACAATGCAATGTACTTGGACTATCCCACATCACTTCTTAGCAGATAAAATATGATACTTGAAACATATAAGTATGTTCAGGGATGAAAATAAATAATAATTGCAATGCTAGGAAATAATCTTTAGCACTGTTATAGAAAAAAAGGTACATCGAACAACAACCCTTTCAGTCCCAGGTAAGTTGATGTAGGCTAGAGATGAAACCCACAAGTACCAACAACATAAAAAAAGGTAAAATAAAGATGCAAAATAATAAATCTAAGCAAATGGAACGACATACTACAGGTATTTTAGTAAATGCTCGGTATTTTGGATGTCACTTCAAGCAGAAAGGAGCTAAGTATGGCAAAGAAAAGGCAATACTTTGTTTTTGGTGTTTGCCAGTAAACCATGTCCTTCAATTTTTTTCCACAGGGTCACTAACAGTAAGCTCCTACACTCCCAACATGTCAATGGGACTTGGGAGAACATAGTGGCAGAACAAATTTTACCAGAAAAAATACTAGTGTTCAGGCTCTTAAAATGTCACAAACAACAATTACTGTCGTAAAAATCCTAGAAAACTCGTTGTGTTCAACCCTGAAAATATCAGAAACAGATATCAACAGCAAAAAGAACCACAACCTGATAAGCATCAATCGAGCCATTGTCAGGGGTTGCTGCTGAAATTGCATCATTGAGGACTACATACCCAAGAACTGGAACAGATTATTGGAAAGCATAAAGAGAGTGTGCTTGTAGTGCAGTGGTAAGACCTCCAGCAAAAAGGCTATCAACCATGGCTCGGACCCTGGTTCTCACAAAAAAAGGCCTGTGAAGCCGCTTTTGGGGCCTTTTATCAACCTTTAATGCAATGCCTTCGGGAAAACTGCCATAAGCCTACCCAAAATGCTGCTATTCCACAAATAGCAGCCATCTTTCACCCAGAAAACTAAGTGCACAATATTTCAATACCAAAACTTCAATACCAAAGTTTTGGTAAATCACAGTTTTTAAGATGGCATGACAATATCAAAGTATTTCAATACCACAGTTTTGTAATACTAGGTTTTGCAATACATAGGATTATTTGAGAACATAGTATTTTACCACAGTTTTACATTCAAAATTGAAGTACAGTCATTCAAATCACAGTTGTGCTCGTGTGTCCTTTGTCCCTAAATAATCGATTTACACATTAGAGAAATAAAAAAGAAAAATCAATCTTGAAATAGGAAGATGTTGTGGATGCGTTCGTGGGCCGCCAATATAGCCGACGTGGGGCCCACGACGCCCACAATGGCACTGCTGCAGCCCAGCCGCACCAGAGAAGCTGAAGATCGTCTAGAACATTTATTAGATTAAGGAAAGTTTAAAGAATAAAGGAATTAGAGATTAGTGTGAGTTTAAATTAGGGAGTATTAGATTGAGAGGAGTTTAAATAGAAATAAATAAGGAGATAGAGTCTTGATCGGTTGGGGGGTGTCCCCAACCGATCTGTACAGGGGGGCGCGCAGGGGGGGGGGGGGGGTCCTCCCCCTATATAAGCAGCCCCCCTCCCTCATGTAAGCTCCATCTAGGAAATAAGAATTGCCCATTAAGGTTGTTCTTCTCATTGGGTCATCGTGGCTTCAAACCCTAACCCTAGCCGCCGTGACATCTCTCCTCCCCCACCGCGTTACGTGCTGCGCAGCAACAATCAAGCCTCCCTCTTCCTCTCCTCTCCCTTGTGCAGCCCTAGGTGCAGCCAGAGAGGTCCCCTCCACCACGTTTCACAGCAATTGGTATCCAGAGACACTGGGGCAGCGACCATGTCCGACCCTACGGACGACTCTGGGACTTTTACACTCCAAGATCTGAGCAAGATGATGAGCCAGATGATGGGACAGATCGACTCCATCAACAAGCGTTTGGATCGCCATGACGTGCGCCTTGCACGCATTGAGAAGACCCCGGAGATGGAGAACTCTGAACAGGAAGATCTGCAGCACACACCGCGAGGCAGCACCGACCCTCGCGACGTTGGGGGCGACAACGGCCACGTCTTCCGGCGCAACCAGGGGCGCGCTGCTCCTGAGGACGGCATGTTGTACCGTCACAAGATCAGTTTTCCCAAATACGACGGGGAAACTGATCCTCTGACATGGCTCAACAAGTGTGAAGCATACTTCCGCGGGACACGAACGATGCCTGAAGAAAAGGTGTGGATCGCGTCTCTCCACCTGGAGGGTTCCGCGGCTGACTGGTTCATCGCGATGGAACGGGAGTGCGGCATCGTGTCCTGGGAGCGGTTCGCGGACTTCATCAACATGCGCTTCGGACCCCCGCTCCGCTCCAACGACCTGGCTGAGATTAAAGATCTCCGTCGCACCGGTACAGTTGAGGAGTACCAACATCAGTTCCTGGTCCTTCTCAACCACAGCCAAGATCTCAGTCAACGACACCAGATCAACATGTTCACGGCTGGCCTAGGCGATCCACTTCATACTAGTGTGGAACTGCAATGCCCTACAAACCTGCAGATGGCTATGAGTCTGGCCAGGGCCTTCGAACGACAATTCGCGACATCGACGGACATCGGGGCATTGAAGGGTGCCGCCTCTCAACGCTCTACGCGCCCTTCCCCTGTGTCACGTGCTGCGAATACAGCCTCTGGTGGTGGTTCTGCTACACCTGCTCCGACATCTTCAGTGACGGCATCCTCACGTTCGCGCCTCAAGCGTCTCACCGCGGACGAGATGGCTGCTAAACGAGCAAGCAGAGAATGCTATCACTGCCCGGAACGGTACACGCCGGATCATAAGTGTGCCGGCAAGGGCATCTTCCTCCTGGAGCTTGACGACGGTAACGACGATGTTGACGCGGCCATTGCCGACCTGGGCATCTCGCTACACGCGCTAACCGACATCGACCTCGCCAACACGATGAAGCTCCAGGTCGACGTCCGCGGCAAGCTGTTCACCGCACTGGTGGACACGGGCTCCACTCACACCTTCATCAGGGAACCCCTCATCAAGGAGCTCGGCCTGGTGATGTTGCCGCGGGCAGGCATCAGCGTTCGGGTCGCCAACGGTGACTCTATCTCCTGCACAGGCATCTGTCCACGTGTACCCTTGAAAATTGCAGGAGATCGCTTCGACGTCACATGCTACGCGCTACCACTTGACGGCTTCGACTTCGTTCTGGGAGTTCAGTGGTTGCGGTCCTTGGGACCCATCCTCTGGAACCTCGAGAACCTCACTATGAAGTTGTGGCGCGGAGAACGTGAGGTGGTCTGGACGAGTTGCATAGCTCATCCCCTGTGTGTGCTTCTCTGGTACCATCTACCAACATGATGGGCGCCCTCCTGGCAAGCTTCCAGGACCTCTTCGACGAGCCACGCGGCCTTCCTCCTCCACGGTGCCACGACCACCACATCAGGCTCCTGCCGGGCACAGCCCCAGTAGCTGTTCGGCCGTACCGCTACCCCCAGCTTCTCAAGGACGAAATTGAGAAGCAATGCGCCGAGATGCTTCGTCAGGGCATCATCCGAGAGTGCACCTCCGCATTCTCCTCACCGGTGTTGTTGGTCCGAAAGACCGACGGCACGTGGCGCTTCTGTATCGACTACCGCGAGCTCAACGCCCGAACTTTGAAAGACAAGTTCCCAATTCCAGTGGTCGATGAGCTGCTGGACGAGCTCCGCGGCGCGAGGTTCTTCACCAAGCTCGACCTCCGCAGCGGATACTTCCAGGTGCGCATGCACCCGGTCTGACATCAACAAGACGGCATTCCGAACTCAGCGAGGACACTATGAGTTTTTGGTGATGCCATTCGGCCTCACCAACGCGCCATCCACGTTCCAGTCATTGATGAACGACGTTCTTGACCCCTACATCAGGAAATTTGTACTTGTCTTCTTTGATGATATTCTGGTGTATAGCACGACATGGGCCGAACACCTCCAGCACGTCAAGCAGGTGTTCCTGACACTGAGGCGCACAAGCTATTTCTCAAGAAATCCAAATGCTTCTTCGGCCAGGAATCTGTGTCCTACTTGGGGCACATCATCTCCTCCCAGGGCGTGGCGATGGATCCGACAAAGGTGGAGGCTGTGGAGCGTTGGCCTACACCTCGGTCCCTACGAGCCTTGCGAGGCTTTCTCGGACTCACTGGCTACTACCGCAAGTTCATTGCGGGGTATGGCGCGATGGTTGCGCCCCTCACCGCCCTCCTCAAACGTGAGGCGTTTCGCTGGACCGACGACGTGCAGGACGCCTTCTCGCAACTCAAGCAGGCGCTGATGACAGCACCTCTACTTCAGATGTCGGACTTCGACAAGCGCTTCGTCGTCGACTGCGACGCATCGGGCGCCGACTACGGGGCGGTCCTGCACCAGGGTGACGGTGTCATCGCCTTCTTCAGCCGCGTCGTAGCTCCTCACCACCAGAAGCTACCGGCTTATGAGCGCGAGCTAATCGGCCTTGTGAAGGTTGTACGCCACTGGCGGCCTTATTTGTGGGGTCGTCCCTTCACTGTTCGGACTGATCACTTCAGTCTGAAGTACATCCTGGATCAGCGCCTAACGACAATCCCTCAACATGCTTGGGTGAGCAAGCTTTTTGCCTATGATCTGCAGGTTGAGTATAGGCCAGGACGTCTGAACGGGGCAGCTAACGCTCTGTCCCGCCGCGATGAGGAAGACGTGGCGATCCACGCCATCTCAGCGCCAGCCTTCCACCTCTTCAACTCACTTCGCGCGGAAATCGCCGCGGACCAGCAGTCGCAGCAGTTGCGCGTCCAGCTCCAGGAGGGAGCCGCACCAGATGGTTGGTCCGAGCGCGATGACCTTCTCTTGTACAAAGGGAAGCTCTTTGTTCCCGAGATGTCCGGCCTGTGGCCCTCCCTCTTGGCAGAGGCCCATGATGGGGGTCACGAGGGCATCCAGAAGACGGCATACCGGTTGCGCCTATCATTCTACAACCCTTCGCTCCTGCGCAGAGTTCGGAAGTTTGTTTGTGGTTGTGCCACCTGCCAGCGCAATAAAACAGACCATCTACATCCAGTCGGGCTTCTACAACCTCTTCCTGTACCTTCGGAAATCTAGAGTGATATCTCCATGGATTCCGTCGAAGGTTTTCCAAAGGTTGGAGGGAAATCAGTGATCCTGACATTGGTGGACCGTTTCTCCAAATACGCCCACTTCATTCCCTTGAGCCACCCGTACAGTGCTGCATCAGTGGCACGGGCGTTCTTCGACATCCTACGTCTTCACGGCTTCCCCTGCTTTATCGTCAGCGACCGCGACACCGTCTTCACCAGCTTGTTCTGGTCGGAATTGTTCCGACAGGCTGGCGTACATCTGCAGCTCAGCTCCGCCTTCCATCCGCAGTCTGACGGCCAGTCTGAGGTCGTCAACAGAGTTATCACCATGTACTTGCGCTGCTTGGCTGGTGACCGACCCAAGTCGTGGTTGCAGTGGCTTCCATGGGCAGAGTATTGTTACAACACCTCTTATCAGACGACCCTCAAATATTCGCCGTTTAGAGTGGTCTATGGCAGGGACCCTCCAGCCATTATTTCATATCAACAGGGTGTGTCCAGGGTAGCTGTCGTTGACAAGCAGCTCAAAGATAGAGATGAATTCTTGGCTGAAATCAAAAACAGACTTGTGCAGGCACAAGTCACCATGAAAAGCTATGAAGACAAGTCATGTAGGGAGGTGGAATTTCAAATTGGTGATTGGGTTTGGTTGCGGCTTCATTAGAGAACGGTTGTGGGAGTTATAATGGCGCCTCCATCAAAGATTGGACCAAAATATTTTGGACCTTATCAGATTATTCAACGCATCGAGACTGTGTCTTATAAACTCCAGCTAACTTCCCAAGCCAGGATACATGATGTTTTCCATGTGTCTCTTTTGAAGAAATTTGAGGGTCCTGCTGCAGCTCAGGTGCTGCCTCTGCCACCTCTTCTCCATGGGCGTGTTGTACCTACGCCTGAAAAGATACAAAGGACGCGCTTGAACAGAGGAGTCTGGGAACTACTTGTCAAGTGGGCAGGACATTCTGAAGCCGATGCAACATGGGAACAACTAGAAGATTTCAAGATGAAGCATCCCACCTTCAAGCTCGAGGACGAGCTTTTTGTCGGGAAGGGGGGAAATGTTGTGGATGCGTTCGTGGGCCGCCAATATGGCCGATGTGGGGCCCACGACGCCCACAACGGCACTGCTGTAGCTCAGCCGCACCAGAGAAGCTGAAGATCTTCTAGAAGATTTATTAGATTAAGGAAAGTTTAAAGAATAAAGGAATTAGAGATTAGGGTGAGTTTAAATTAGGGAGTATTAGATTGAGAGAAGTTTAAATAGAAATAAATAAGGAGATAGAGTCCTGATCGGTTGGGGGGTGTCCCCAACCGATTTGTACAGGGGGGGCGTGCAGGGGGTCCTCCCCCTATATAAGCAGCCCCCCTCCCTCATGTAAGCTACATCCAGGAAATAAGAATTGGCCCATTAGGGTTGTTCTTCTCCTTGGGTCACCATGGCTTCAAACCTAACTCTAGCCGCCGTGACATCTCTCCTCCCCCACCGCGGTACGTGCTGCGCAGCAACAGTCAAGACTCCCTCTTCCTCTCCTCTCCCCTGCGCAGCCCTAGGCGCAGCCAGGGAGGTCCCCTACACCACGTTTCACAGCAGAAGATGACAACTGAAGAACCTTGTCTGCTCCTAACCACTACCTGAAGACTGCCATGCCCACCTTCTTTCGTTAGTCAACTACAAAGTCATCCAAACACCAAAGCACAATAGATCTAATCGAAAAAAAAAAAAAACAGGAAACTAATCGGCGGACCATACACTAATCAACCAAAAACCTGTTCTTGCTAATACAACAACCAAGCCTTTGTCCAAAACAAGTTGGGGTCGGCTAGAAATGAAACCCAACAATTTTTGAAGAAAAGTAATAGAAAATAAGATGAGAATAAAAAATACAAAAAAAATAAGATTCTACATTTTATTTATTTTAGAAATGGATTAATAAGAAAGAAAATAAGCGTAAAAAATACAAATAAACTAACATTCTGACACATGAATTGCTAATTTCCTGTCATGAGTCAAATCTCTAGGTATGTCCCACTCCTTTAAATCTCGTTTCACCGCCTCCTACCATGTCAATCTTGGTCGATCTCTACCTCTTCTAAAATTTTCTCTACTTTTTATAATCTCATTGTTAACCGGTGCTTCCGGAGGTCTTCCCTAGATATGCCCAAACCACCGTAGGCGATGTCGGACTAGCTTCTCCAAAATCGGTGTCACTCCTACCCTATCACATATCACCTCGTTCTTAATTTTGTCTCTTCTTATGTGACCGCACATCCACCGTAGCATGCGCATCTCAGCAGCACTCATTTGTTGGACATGTTGCCTTTTAGTTGGCCAACATTCTACTCCATACAGCATCGCAAGTCTAATCACCGTCCTATAGAATTTTCCTTTCAATTTTTGTGGAACTTTCTTATCACATAAGATTTCAGATGCTTGCCGCCACTTCATCTACCCGATCTTGATCCTGTGACAAACATCTTCATCAATATCACCATTGCTTTATAACATTGATCCTAAATATTGAAATGTGTCCCTCTTAGGTACTACTTGTCCTTGTAAACTAACATTTCCCTCCTCGCACCCGACATCACTAAAATCACATCTCATATACTTGGTCTTGGTTCTACTAAGTCTAAACGCTTTGGACTCTAAGGTCTGCCTCTATAGCTCCAATTTTCTATCAACATCATATCTAGTTTCATCTACCAACACTACATCATCAACAAAGAGCATACACCAAGGGATATCTCCTTGTATATCCTTCGACACATTATCCATCACTAAGTAAAAGATGTATGGACTTAAGGTTAATCCTTGGTGTAGCACTATTGTGATAGGAAAAGTATCAGTCTCACTGTTCCTTACGCGTACACTTGTCACCACATTATCGTACATATCCTTGATAAAGTTAATGTACTTTGTTGGGACTTTGTGTTTCTCTAGCGCTCACCACATGACCAGTCTTGGTGCCTTATTGTATACCTTCTCCAAGTCAATGAACACCATACGTAGATCCTTCTTTTGCTCCTTATATCTCTTCATAAGATGACGGAGTAAGAAAATCGCCTCCATTGCGGACCTTTCAGGCATAAAACCAAACTGGTTTTTAGTGACATTGATCACTTTCCTCAAGCGGTGTTCAATCACTCTCCCAGAGCTTCATAGTATGACTCATAAGCTTAATTCTTTGGTAATTAGTACAACTTTGAATATCTTCTTTATTTTTTAAGATGGATGCTAAAATACTTTTACACCACTCTTCAGACGTTTTGTTTGACTGATGGTTAAATAGTTTAGTGAGACATACTATTGCTACATCCCCAGACATCTCCACACCTCAATGAGGACATCATCAGGCCCGAGGGCCTTTCCTCCTTTCATCTCATCCCAAAACAGGAGACTAATCACGCAACAGCAGCAAGCATCAAGAGCAAGCAAGCATCGACAGAGAAAAACTTTGGTTCGGACCAAAATTTTCTATACTAAAAAATACTGCAATATAGACAAAATTGTGATTTTAAATACAGAGTTTTTGAGTTGGTTGACAAACATCATTCTGTAAAAAGTACCATAGTAATCTCAAATACCAAAATATTGTTCTAAAACTTCAAAAATATTGTGTTCCCAAATATAGACTAACTTGCGTCTCAAAGGTTTTAATAGTACTATAAACCTACAAAAATTTCCCCGCTAACGGAGCAGACATCCGACAAGATGACAAAGAACACAGTATATTGTCCGAACTAATCACTCACAGAAGCATCCGCCAGCACTTATTAAACCCGCAGGCTAGACAGCACCTATTGTCAACGATGTCATAGCACACATATATTAATATATACAAAGACCAAATTCACAACTCATATTTTGCATAACGCGCCATACAGGATCTAAGCGCCTCTAAACATTTGAACATCATATCAAGTATCAGGTTTATTCACTAATATAGGATTAAGTTCGTTCCAGTGACTGATATCATCCCCATCAACATAAAACCATTTGGAGCAAAATAATGGCACGTTTTGGTATAGTGGCCAACCTCACGTAGCGGAAGCAGTGCACCCATGCCATGCCCTTCTTCCGCTTGAGTCCGAGCAGCAGCTTCCACCCACGGGGGAGGTGATCCCCGAAGAACGACGCGTCAACAAGCTTCCTTCGCTGCCTCTGGTTCGCCCATTGTCCCGCCAGACTAGCAATGAACCCCATCAGCTCGGTCTCCGACACCAGCCCGGCCGTTCGCCTCCGCAGCTCTGCGTCGTAGGGGTCCACCATCCCCGCAAGCCTCACCAGGTCAATGGAGATCCCCTTGGAATTGGTCATCTCCCGGTCGGGATCGGAGGGCGGCGAAGGCGAGGGCCAGGTGAGGGCTAGGGTTTGGGGCTCAGGCGGGGGCGGGAGGGAGGGGTCGTCGGGGACGAAGAGACGGTGGAGGTGGTAGGCGATGAGGCCGCTGTCGGGATCATTGCGCACGGCGAACGGCGCGGGGGAGCGAGCGGAGGTGGGGCGGTCGGTCGGGGAGGAGGAGGATGCGGCGGCGAAGCGGCGGCGGGAGAATGTCTGCTTCCTGGAGCCCGCGCTCTCCTTGAAGACTGCGCGGTCGATCTTCAGCGGCGGGAGGGTGTCGGCGCCGGGATAGCTCCCCGGGGTGAGGGCGTGCGCGTACGCGGCGGCGAGCGAGTCAATGTCGGACTGCGACAGCGCGCGGAGGTCCACCACGGGTAGCACTAGCACCTCCTTCTCCATTGCCTGATGCTCGTGCCCGGCGGTTCGAGCGCGGTGGAGAGGACGGCGTCGGTGGGGCCTCATCCGAGCGAGCCGCTCGCTCGTCGGAAGTCGGAACTCAACACTCGGGCGGAGCGAGAGGCGTTTTTATTTCCGGGTCGGGGTGTGAACGAGAGGCGCCCGTTGAATGTGATTGCGAGCGCAAGCGAGGCGTGACCGTCCGATGACGAGGACGGTGGAGTGCTTGAAAAATGGAGGATTATGGGCTTTTTTTTTCTCTTGGTTTGGGCCGTAAAATTACGCGAGTTTTTGCTTGCTCGTAGGCACAATTTTGAAGATCGGCCGCGATACAGGTCATGGCTAGTATTTGGGCAGTTCGCTTCACTGGGCATGTTATGTTGACCACGTCACAACTACGATTTTCTTTTTGAAATAGGATATTTAAAATCGTAAATTTCAAATAGGAACGTCTTAAACAATTTTTCCGGAAATTAAAAAAATGCCATCTGGAAGGGCGATTCATCAGTGTGATTAGTTTTGTTGGAATAAAAGTGCATTGGGCCTTATGAAATGGCCTGGATGGGAGAAAATCCCAACAAATTTACACAGTTTTACTAAAAAATTCCTACGCCCAGGGGGTTGTGCAACCTACAAACACATCATTATCGTGTGGAGGATTGCATGTTGGACGGACCCTGTGGGTCAATAGGAATGAGTGTGTCTCTAGAGACAAATGATTTCATGTCCCTGTGCAATACTAATTCATAGATTCCTGTCGTTCTTGCAGCGGTGGAAGATCATGAGCGCAGGGAAGACCGTGGAAGAATGGAAGACATCGTCCTATTGAAGTTCAATACTAGGGGGCCTCCTCAGAACTCAGAAGAACGAACCTGAAGGAATTGGCTAAGCCGCTAGATAGAAGCTTTCGCAATGTTACTGTTGCAACTCTGTAATAGTGCAACGGCTCTCTTTTAACAGATTTGATGGGAGTGGGAGAGGGTTAGAACCAAACTCTTTTTCTCGCTTTCAGTAAAGCGAGGCCTATACTGGTCTGAAAAAACGAGTGACATGCAACGTAACTAGTAACCTCTTATTGTACTGGTGGTATACTGTTGTACTCCTTCAGTTCTTTTTATTTATTACAGATTCGTTCAGAAATAAACTAACCGATAACAAATAAAAAAAATGAGAGTTAGCTAGAGAAGAGCATTAAGGTCACGGGCCACATGCTTTAGGAGAAAATGGCATGGTTACCTGAACAGTGATTGAGTGCTGATCAAATGATTAAGTGGAAGGAACCGGGCGAGCACTGCACCGTAGCTGTAAGAATACTGTTAACTCGCATGTAACAGTACCGAACCGTCAATGGCGCTGAATTGGTACAATCCCAGGACCACAAACGCACGTAAATACTACGCGACATGTACATGGAACAAAGACATCTGCTAGATGACTACTAGATTCTAGGAACAAGAACGAAAAACCAAGCGAAAGGAAACGAGATCCAGCTCTGGTCCCCGGCGATTCCGAAAAAAATGCCTCGTGGGAAATACTTATCACTAGTTTGATTACCGTCGTCGTCTGTGTTTCTTGTGTATCCAGCCCGAGATCCGAAACGCAGCCACGTCCTGGCCGGCGCTGCCAGGGCACCGACGACGGGCGCGCGACGCGACTCGTCAGCGGCAAGGCGATCAAAACCAGGAACGCGCCCGTCTCGCCGTCGCGGTTGGCTGTCCGTCCGTCCCCGGCCGCCACGCGCGCTGCTCCGATTAGGGCTCGTACACGCGGTCGCGGCACCGGCACTTCCACCCGACGGGCTTGTAGTTGGAGAGCGCCGCCACGAGCGGCGTCGCCGCCGCGCGGACGCGCATCAGGCGCGCGCGCGCCGCCGGCCCCGACGGCGCGACCGAGGACATTGTGGGCACCTGCACG
The DNA here is from genome assembly GCA_036927565.1 of Tuctoria greenei. Lineage (NCBI taxonomy): Eukaryota > Viridiplantae > Streptophyta > Magnoliopsida > Poales > Poaceae > Tuctoria > Tuctoria greenei. The sequence continues at coordinate 8,622,583 of JAYESD010000005.1, forward strand.
GCCGTGCAGGGGTTGCACTCGTAGCACTTGCCGCGGCAGCTCGGCGGGCTCGACCCCAGCCGCACCTTCTCCTCCCGCGCCGCGGCTCCACTTCCACCACCCTGCAGCATCCATGCAGCGCGGCACGACGTTACAGGACGTGTGGCCGGACAAGGGACACCGAAACAATTGTGGCAGGAAGTGAGATCAGCGGCGCGCACCGTGATGAGCAGCACGTGTACGTACCTGTTGGGCAGAAGGGAGAGGAGGAGCATGGAGCCGGGGGAAGCAGGCTGCTTGGAGAAGCAGACCTAGAAAGGCGACCAAGAACACGGCGACCTTGAGGTGGCGAGGCGCGGCGGCGGCTGGCGTCATGGCTTAAGTTGGCAACGAGCTAGAGCAATGAGCGCGTGTGCTCGCTCGCTCATCCACGCGCCCCCACGGGGCCGGCTCCCAGGGGGTGATGCGATTCGGCGTGTGAAAAGTGGTGAACAGCTTCAAGCTTTTTTAGAAGCTGCGGCTCGAGCGGTGAACAGTGAGTTGGTGAGCCGTAGCCGTGGGCGCGGTGACCGGTGAACACAGAGCTGGTGATGACTGTTCAGGCAAGGGTCAAAGGAAGCTGGAGAAAAAGGGGCCGGAGGAGCAAGACGCATACCACGCCAACGTAGGCACAATTTCCAGGATGCCTATCACCTCTCTCTACCTAGCTACTCTCTCCCTGAGAACGAATGGTCCATTTGATCTGTTGCTTCACTTGCTCTAGATTTCAAGATCTCTCGGGCTAACCAGCTGACACCTTTTCCCCCTCTGCATGAAGCAATGTGTGAGGTGAGATCAGATCTCTGACTGTGCCTGCCAAAGCAAGGCTTGGTGTGCAGCAGCAGTTGGTCTCAGTGGGCAGTCGACGCAGCAGTACGGACGGAGCAGCGGTCGCCGCTGTAAACAACAGTAAGAGCAAGGATAATGGAGTAGCCGGTTGCAGGCTGTAACTCAATGCCATGTCACTTTAGAGTCAACAGTTTAGCCTTCTTATATAATAGACTAGCTATTAGATTGACTGAAAAGTGATTGGAATAAATGCCCTGTTTTTCCTACCCCAATCGCATGCAGCCACATCAGTAGAGTCACCTCGTAAGTGCTGCTGCGCTGGCTACTATTCTGGAGCCTGCAGCCCTCTCTCTCTTCTTTACTCCCTCATCCACGTAAGCAATATTCTGACGTGGATTCTTTTGAGCCAGCTCACTAGGCTCTATTATACCTGCTCTAAGGACAGCACCAGTTTTACTGGCTATACAGGCCACGGCCCCAGTAACTGATCGCCACTTGGGGAGGCACGGTGCCCGGAGCTTTGACAACTTTGACTGGCTTTGCTTTGCCTTTGCCGTTCGCCGGAGACTGAAGCGAGCAAACGGCCAGCTACGGAGTACGATTACATGCTTGCACAGTCGCACACACCAACCGTAAGCTCTCGATTAAATTCAGATCAGGCAATTAAGGATTATGTCACACTAGCACATACCGGCTGACACTGTGGGCTAGTTCGGTTGCTGCCCCCTGCAGCGACTTGTCTGAGCCTCACCGATTCGTGTCTGGTTGCTACAAGGAGGATGGCTCAGGCGTCCAATTTCGGAACAAGATGACTGCTGTTATTGTACACTACGGCGGCGAATATAACCTTGTTTATACATAGTGCTATAGTCAGGGAATCGGAGCAGGTCGTGACAGTAGCAGGGTGTTGCTGACATGCAGTAGGCTCGATTTTTAGCTATCTACAGCACATGTCTACCTGCACCTGAAGGTAGCTGCTGCATGAATTGGATAGAAATATCCGTTTGTAAAGAAAAAATATTCTATGGTCGAAGATAGGGTGCTTGTCCAGTTCTGAAAACCGTGTAAACGAGTCGAGAGTGACGGCAAAGACTAGAATACAATCTGTATTTTTGTGCAATCGTACAATCAGCTATCCTTATTTATTAGATTTTTATCCTACGGTTGTTACATCTTTTTACTTAACTCCTTCTATCTAAGTGTATCATGTGTAGGGGGTTAAATAAAAAATGTAACAACTGTAAGATGCAAGATTCAGATCCTATAGATAAGAATGTTTGATTGCACAATTGCATCATACCTCAGATTGCATACTAGTCGCCCTCCTGTCTGGCACATCACTCTTGCTTGTGCTAGACAACATCATTTGTGATCATGATCAAGAAGTCACGAACAAAACAAAACAAAACAAAAAGCTTTATTGCTCCCTTGTGGAAATGAAGCACGAATCAAATGCCATGATTGCATATATCCCAATCAACCTAAACGATTCACCGAGCAAACACAGGAGCAGGTTGACTGAACATTTGCCAGTGGGCCAACACATGAGTAGATTAACTGAACATTTGCTCTCAATGTTCATCGATCAGGCACATAGTCCAATAAGATTAAATTACCTGGACAAATCCATGTCAGTGCCCAACTTGGTCATCAGAGTGTCGCCGAAAATAGCACAGTACCGATACCCTTGTTCCTTTCCCTCTTTAACCCCCCTGCGTGATCCGGTCAGAAGCTTTAGAGTATGGGCAGTCAATGTGAGAGTGGTCCAGAACGGGGGCAGCCTCAAAGAAGTTATTATTAGCTTTGTGAAAGGGCCGACCAATGCATCAATGGAATATGCCGTATATTTGCAAGGCGCTAGAAAAAACAGATTCTAGTGTGGTCCATATCCTGGTTTCTGTCATTTGAATTCTAGATTGATCATATAAAATACTCCCTTCTTATCTTTTTAATTGCCGTTCATACACTCAGTTCATTTCTAGTTCAAGTGAAACGTCAAATATAAGAATAAGGGAGTAATCCATAAATATTTTACATATGATGTGTTGAACCAACAAGTATCATATACAACAATATAAGAAACCATAGGGGATATACTATTTTCTTTCATAATGGTTAAGGTAACGTCTTGGGAGACATCAGACAGGGAGGACATACATTACACCATGATCGTACAAAGATTGTGACAGAGGATATATTGGTAGTCTTATTGTTTTCATCTGTTATTATTTACAAATAGCAAAAAGAAACCAATGCCAAAACTTTCGCACAAGTATTATGGACAACATTGTGAAAAAAGTGCTACCGTGGTGAGTTCATTTGTTTTGATTGGTGATTACTTACAGGTGTTCCATGCATCATTGAGATAAGCTGCAAGACCTGCAGTTTAGCAATAATTTTACGGATAATCAGAAAGCTTTTGTCTCATTATGTGCTTTGCTTCAGCGACCAGCTTTTTGATAACTTCACTAGCTGGCATAATCTCCATGATTAGCCCAACACCCTGGCCAGCGTACATGGCCATGCTTGTGATATCACCTGTTGCTGTGGCATTTGGAACAGTACCAGCAAAGCGACGAATGTCCTTGTACTGCAATTGAGAATTGATGTTCAGTAGTCCATTATTTGTTTAGGGCATGTTTGGATCAAAGGAAATTTAAAGGAATTTTGAAGGAATTCATTCCTAAGGAAATTTTGCTACACATGTTGTTTGGCATGGAGGAATGATGAATTCCTTTCCTATGGAAAGGTTAGATTTCCTTCACAAAATGGAGGAAACAAAACATGAGCTTTGAGCTAAGGAAAATTTTCCTTTGTTTGTTCACCATGTTGGCCCATGGAGTTAGTACATAAGAACATTTTTAGTGTACTATGAACACTAATTTAACTAAGGAAATAAAATTCATAGTCATTTTGAAAAGGAAGTGAATAATTAAAGAAGTAAATGATGATTTAATTGCTTTAAGTGTCTTAAATAATGATAATATGACTGTTAAACTTTTTGATTAATTGTAATATATTTTTGTTCATATGTTTTATATTCCTGCATTCCAAACACATCTAATTCACATTCATGTATTCTTAATTCCTGTGGACTAGACACTTTCCCAATTCCCGTGTTTTGCTCATTCCTACTTCTTTTTCTATTCCTCTATTTTACAATCCTTCAATCCAAATAGGGCCTTAACATGATATGCAAAGTTACAATCCTTTCCCAATTCCCGTGTTTTGCTCATTCCTACTTCTTTTCCTATTCCTCTATTTTACAATCCTTCAATCCAAATAGGGCCTTAACATGATATGCAAAGTTAAAATAAGTGGCTCTATTGAGATTCATCACATACGAATATCACAATATATCATCATTGTCCGTACTAGAAAATATAACCTCAATTTCTTGATTACCATAAACACACAAGAAAAGCGTGATCTAGAATCTATATTTAACAGTATTAAGACTGGAACTTAAATAATTTGCACAAATAATATGAAAAACAAAACAGAAAAAGACATGAGAAATGAATGGAACTTCTGAATCAGAATGATGGAGTGCCAAGTCAAATTTGTAAATACATACCACGCCATGGATGATAGAATGGCCAATGATGGGTTGATTTTCCTCTGTTTCGTGATCTGGGATTTTTTCTTCCACTCAGCATAAAACGGGGTTTCAAGGACACGGTGTGGAGCACCGGGCCATCTAGCACGTCCAAATATATCAGTATAGTCCGTGTGATTCATCTCGACTAGCTTTTGCTTATAAACGGGGTGCGCAAAGCTTTCCTCTGTAGCCAGGAACCTGAATGATCAAGTATTATTATGTGAACATTTTTCTTGAACACTTGTAATTAGAAGAAAAGACTAGGAAAGCTACACAAAACTGAGAGATACCTTGTTCCTAAACAAACACCTTGGGCACCAAGTGCCAATGCAGCAACATAGCCACGGCCATCGACAATGCCTCCAGCAGCGATAACAGGAATGCCAGAATCTGCAACAAGATCTACTACTTTTGGCAACAGTGGTAGCAGCCCTTCCTATTTTTCCAAATAAACAATGAGACAAGAACATTCATCAATAATCTAATTATTATGGGCACAAGCTAAAAATGCTTTTGTTCTTCCAGGCATGAATCAATATAGGATATTAAGATATTTACTGAAACATGCAGAAGCACTAAAATGATGCTCTGATTTTTCAGCAAAGATTATATAGCATGGTGGAGATTCCAATGCAGGAGTATGGGCGGCCCGTCTCTTGTAAAGACTGCCCAACAGTATTAATACGGTGCTGAAACTAGAAACCAGCTGGGAATAGTAAATTACCTGACCAATTACATGCCCCCCTGCTTCTCGGCCTTGAACAATGATTCCATCAACACCAGCTTCCTTCGCTTTCACTGCATCCTCAACGCTGCCGACCTGTTCAGGTATCAACCAAAAACTTCAAGGTTCAAATGTGCAAAAAAAAAGATAAAATAAATATCAAGGATTCACACTAACTGGAACTTTCATGTCACAATCAACAAGCATCACTCTCTTCTATTCTCAAGAAAAAAACATGCAAATCGATAAGATAGGTCATCAGATCATGTGATGGTGCCTAATGTCCCCTCGAGGACCAATGTCCGTCTGGCCCGAACCCGATTACCTACCTGTAGCGCTACCAGATTCTAGCAAGAGAGAATGTCCTTGATAATAGTTATAAATGGATTGATATTCGACCGAAGAATGTTCTATCCTTATCTGGTCACATTTTAAACAGAATATGAACAAAGTGTCTGCTCATCAAACGAAAGAACATATATTCATATGTATATATTATGATATAAATAAACACAAGTCAATTTATTTCTTGTATGCATATTTCATACACCCAGGGCAATTATGGCTTTGAGAAATGAGAACTGTCTCAGCAAATTAGTAGTAATATTATGGCATGAAAACCTATTTCTCTCCTAAGTTTTCCTCTACATATATGAATCATCTGTTGTCCAAACCCAGAGTAGCAAAACTTAGCCATATTCAACTAATCCAGGCACGACAGAGCTACAGGCTTGCCAATTACCACAGAAAAGTACAAGACTGATGCCTGTACAAATTGCCACAGGAAATCAGAAATGATGGCGCATCAACATCTTGTGTGTGAAGACAAGGAAATTGGACCTAGGATGGGTGAAGCATGGATTTCACTTCCAATCGAGTAGCTCCGAACTATTAACGCTGGCTTATCTGTATTCTAATTTGAAAAAAGTGGCGATTGTAAATCATGATGGCACTACAAATATGAAACTACAACGGCGCTCACCTGATGCAAGACCTTGGCGCCTGCACGGTGCGCCTCTTCCACCCACTCCCTGGGGAACTCCCCCCAGTACACTTGCAGCACGGCGACCTTCTCCTCAAGCACGACCCTGAGGTTCTCCTCGTGCGGGAACGCCAGCACAATAGCCGCCCCGAACGGCCGCGTCGTCAGGCTCCTCGTCCTCCGGATCAGCTCCCTCACATGATCCGGCGCTGGCTGCAGTCGGGAGCAATGTAGCCGAGCGATAAGCCGCGATATTAGACAGAAACGTCTCTGAATTAGCAACGGAACTCGGAAAATCGAAGCAAACAAAGAGCGGCGGGAGTGGAGGGGATGGGTGCGTACCCAGTCAGGGAGGCGGACGAGGCCGATGCCGCCGGCGTTGGCAACGGCCGCGGCGAGCTCGGGACCCGAGATGTCGGGACCGAGCGGCGCCTGCACGATGCCGTAGTCGGACCCCAGGATGCCCCTCCATCCGGTCGCCATCCAGCGCCGCACGTCGCCGCTGCCGATCTTCGTTGTTGCGGGCCCCAAGCTGCCGGTTCAAATAAGCCTCCAGAGCCAGATGTTGGGATGCGGCGGCGGGATGTGGGAGAGGGATTAAAGTAGGCGCCGCCAGCGTTGGCCACCGTCCACGCGCATGACGACGAGCCGCGCGGTGACGGAAGCAGAGGCCAGGGCGGACCTGCCCCCAGACCGTCCTCGCCGATCGGCGTCATGGCGGACGTCACCGCACAGTGCGCGCCGCCTCGTCGACCTACGTGGAAGCCCGGCAATGGAGCGAAGTTTTGGATTTTTCAAAAAAAATTATTTATTCGAGATTTACAATAATAATATTAAGATTTAAACATTTCAGAAAAAATATCCAGTAAAATTTTCAGCAAATAAAAATAGAAACTTTGCACAGTAGAATATTTTTCGTACAGCAAAAATATGAAAATACTTATTTTCAAATTCTCAATATACGAAATGAATCAATAATCATCGCGATCCAGTTTTTTTTGGGGGGTGGGGGGGCACAATTGTTATTATAGAATTTTTAATATGTGGCTTCTACAGAATAATACTTATAAAATGGGCTTCTTTGAAATAGCACTTTCAACATTCACACGCCGCTAAAATAGTATAACGGACTAATTTAACTCATTTGTTTTCTTTTTCTATTTTCAGGCCATATAAAATGACTGATTTACCCTTACTCTTAACAAATCAATGAATTTGTTTTCTTCCAACTTATATAATGTAGATCCTCTCCACAAATGAGTTACTTCAGCCGTCAATGAATCTGAAGGAAACAAATGACAATATGATGCTACTTTCAGTAGTTTTGTGTCGATGAAACGTTAGGTTTAGTTTTATTTTTTGAACGGGCTTCAGGTTTAGGTTTAGTTTTGGCCAAGAGCAAAAAGCACCGAAGAAGTTAGCGTCTTCAGGTTCGGTTTCAACGTGAGCATAGGAAAGTCATACATCCGTAAGAAATCAATTCGGCAGTACGATCTTGTAGGAGGCTCGTGAGGTGATGAGAGAGATAGCTCGTTCCTGTTCGCGTGATTATCCAAATAGAAGTGTCGCCACCGCCGCAAATAAGCATGGTCACACGCACCCAGATATTCACCCAAATACCGCAGAACAATGCATCCAAGTTAGAATAGAAACATGGCCTGCTTCAAAAATTGTTCCATCACTATTTCGTTTTAAAAATAACACGGATCTGTCGAGAGGATCAACAACCACTTCCAACGAATTCATTGATTTATTAGGAGTAAGGCTAAATCAGTCATTTTATATGGTTTGGAAATAGTAAAAGAAAAGAAAATGAGTTAAATTAGCCCGTAATGCTATTTTAACTGTGTGTGAATGTTGAGAGTATCATTTAAAAAAGTTCCTTATCCTGTTGAAACCGCATATTAGGTTATTTCCAACAAGGAATCCTAAATTAGGAGCTCCATTTCAACATTTGGGCTTGCTGAAATCAGAAAATTGTAGCCTATTTTCTTATCCTCTCCAACAGAGCACCGATTTAGACTCATGCATCTTGTCTGTTCGCCCCTCCGGCCTCCGCCACCCGCTTGCCCCGGGGTGCAGCTCCTCCGTCCCGCATTGCTCCTCCGGCTCGAGCGTCGAGCGCCGAAGAGAAGGCGGGTGGCGGCCTCGGCGGTGAACCGGAAGCGAGGCCAACCCGTACTCTGAGGAGGAGCCGACGTGGATCTCGAGGAGTGCGCGTGTCGGTGCCGGTGTCCCACGCAGCTACATGTCGCGGTCGGATACAACCGTGTCACGGCCTCGCGCGTTCTACTGCTGGCGCTAGGAAGGCGAAGAGTGGCAACCCGCTGTCCAAGCCTACATCAAGCGCGGGTTGTAGGTCAGGACAATGGGTCAGTGGGCATCTGATACTTGTTGTCGATGTCGGATGCTCGACCCCGCCGCTGCCCACATACTCTCCCGCGGCATCGTCCGCTGACGCCATGCCGCACGGGTTGACGCCATGCCGGCTTGCCCACGTCCTTGGCCTTGACGTTGGATCGACGGACGCGGAGCAAGGAAAAAAGCGAGTCTGAACGCGTGACCGGAAGGACGCCACTACAACCAGCAGATGGGGAGGTGGGTGCAATAGGCCGGCGGTGGCGAGAAAGATTACCGACGATGAAGACGGACGGACGACGGAGGACTACCGACAAAGAAGAAAAGGATTCAGACAACAAAAAAAACAATTCGGGGGCAATGGGCGATGCCTAGTCTGTGCCTATGTTTGGGCTACGGAGGGAGATAGCCTTGTATAGGATTCGTGGATGGACTTTCTGTTGAAGGATGTTTTTTTTAATTCTTAATGTCCAAATTTTGTTTACGTTACTGTTTAGATAGATTGTTGGAGATAATATTAAAAGTGCTATAGTAGCAATTGTCTCGGTGGGGATGACGAATTGACGACGACTCAAGATCCGGATTTCTACTTCAAACAGCTCAGCCCATGACGAAAAAACAAAGATATCAGGCGTAACTACTAGTTCAGGTTGTGTGCCCAGAATGTGAAACCGAAGAATCTGAGCCCATATAACTTAGTTTCAGGGCCTATCGATCAAGTGGTCGCACGGCTCGATTCAGTCGAGATTGGCCCATGGAACGAATGGGCCGCTCCAGTGGTACGCCTCCTCATCTCGGGCCAGAATTTGGATCGCCTTTTAAGTGATCCAACTTGGGGGTAGCGGGCGTGAGAAATATGGCCCACTCTACCATATACGTGCAGCTAAATGGAGCTGTGACTCATGGGCCCTTTCGCGGCTTCCGGCCTAGCCGTCTCCAATTCTCATGAAGCCCAACCCTGTCCGTCGCCGCCATTTGTTACGTGGGCGTGGGCATCCCCCGCCGTCAGGTGACTCGCGACGGTAGCCACATGCATCGACTCATCATCGCCGGGATGGCACAAGGATCCCTCTATCAAATCTTCCATCCATCGAATTTCGAATCGGCGGTTGCTACACTTGCTGATCACTCGAGTGTGTGTACATTTACAACAGTCTCATTTAAACCTTTTTTATTTTGCGACGAAGAGTCCCGTGTAAACGGACACGTTCTGAGCTGCGGCGGCACATTTGTCCACCGGACAAAGGCTTTAGGGCATGACTATGGTTCTGATTTTTCATCACCTTCAAGCTAATCGTCAGTTAAGGGTAAAAAGAGAATCCACAAAGCTACCCAGAGTGCTACCTTTGATGCCATGGTGCAGACTTAGACGTAGTGATTTTTTCTAAAACTTATTTATCTCTCTATACTTCTAAGTATATCTTCTATACTTTCAACATTTCACTCTGCATACTTATTCTATACTTCTAATAATATACTCTATATTTACATACCAGTAAACTTTAAATAAACCATTGTGGATGGTATTACTACGGCGGCTTGTGCGACAAGCATCTTTTTTTTTTCACTTTCAAAATCTCGGATCTTTGGTGGAATTCGCAGCGTGAAAGGTAAACAAGTGGAGATGGTAACTTTTGTTCAGAGACCAGTGAAAGCGCGAGAGCAACACGTCCCTTCCCAAAGCAATTCACTGCATTTTTCTGCCAGCCTCTGCAACCTGCGGCCCCAGAATCTCGCCCTGGTAAACTTGCTGAACAAGACTATCTTCCTTACCGAAGAAGCCCGGCCCCGGCATAGCGAAGAACACCGGCTGGTACTAGTACTTCGTGGTAGCTCTGCGTTGAAAACGGTACTTCTAAAATCCATTTGCCAAGACCCAAGACCACCGAGCAATGCACGCGTATGCATGTGCCTGTCTGTGGCTCCACCGATATCCGTGTCATTCAAAATCCACGGCCGCGCAACAGTTGCCACACGGGCCCCACGGGCTGTCATGGCGGTCCCTGTTCCGGTAGTCTAACCCCACACAGTTTGGAATGCGGCTTCCCTCCTCCCATTCGGTCCTCTCATGCGTTATCCCGTTGACGTGTCAAAATATTATTGGTTCTTCATTAATACTCAGTTTAACTATTATATCTTCACAACAAATAAGATGATGACACATCAGCGGGAGAACACATAGGAGGACAAACGGGAGGAGGGAAGCCGTGTCCCACAGTTTCGCAGGACAAATTGCTGTGTCTCCCCATGTCGTCTCCTCCCCCGCGAAATGCTCCTCAAAAATGGTGCGCCCCCCCCCCCCCACCCCCCCCCCTGCCGTGTCCGCGCCAACCCCTACATAAACCCCCCACACTCCCTTGGTACCACTCAGCTCAGCCCCCAGCGTGGCAACATTAGAGCCCCCCCGCCTCTCGCCGACAGCAATGGCGCACCATTTGGTCCTCCTCGTCATCATACTCCTCGCCGTGGCCCTCGCCGGCACCGGCGCAGTCACGCCGCGGCAGCTGTTCCTGGTGAGCCCGGCGCCCGTGACGCTGACCAACCACCACGGCCAGCTCCTCACCGGCAACCACTCCGTGCGCCGCGGTGGCCGACTTCCTGCTCTCCCTCTCGGCCCCCGTCGCCGCCTCCGTCCCCGCGCCGTCCGTGACGCAGTGGTGGGCGACAACCGCGCGGTACCACCCGGGCGCGGCGCGCCTCGCGCTCGGCCGCCAGGTGCTCGACCCGTCGCTCTCCCTCGGCCGCCGCCTCTCGGAGCCGTCGCTGGCCGCGCTCGCCGCCCGCCTCGCCCCGCACCGCGGCTCCGTCGCGGTGGTGATCACGGCGCCCGACGTCCTCGTCGACGGCTTCTGCGTCTCCCGCTGCGGCCTCCACGCGTCGGCCAACTCATCGACGCCGGCCCCCGCAGCGCGCGGCCGCGGCCGGTTCGCGTACGTGTGGGTCGGGAACGCGGCGGAGCAGTGACCGGGGGAGTGCGCGTGGCCGTTCCACCAGCCGACGTACGGTCCGCAGGCGCCGCCACTGGTGGCGCCGAACGCGGACGTGGGCATCGACGGCGTGGTCATCAACCTCGCCACGCTGCTCGCCGGCGCCGTGACGAACCCGTACGGCGGTGGGTTCTTTCAGGGCCCCGCCGAGGCGCCGCTGGAGGCCGTGACGGCATGCACGGGGGTGTTCGGGGCGGGCGCCTACCCGGGGTACCCCGGCCAGCTGCCCGTGGACGCCGCCACGGGCGCCAGCTACAATGCCGTCGGGGTGGGAGGCCGCCGGTTCCTTCTTCCGGGCATGTGGGACCCCAAGACATCGCAATGCTCTACACTCGTGTAGCGCTGATTGATCACTGACTAGAGGATGTGTTCGAAATGCGCAAAATAATTGCGGCTTAGTGTAAGGATCGTAGGTTGAGCTGATCGGAGACGGTCTGGTACTCGTTGTTGTGCTCTGCGCTGAGTAATTTTGTGGATATTTGTTGTTCTTAAACCTAGTAAAAAATGTTCAAAAATTTCAGGAGCATATTCTAGTGGTGGTCTGTAACAAATTAGGCTTTAATGCGGTCGTGTACATAGAATTCTTCTTGTTCTTTGTTTAACCATGGCGTTTGTCCTGGCCTGTTTGGATGACTCTGTTCCAGAGAAACATGCGCCAAAGAACAGTAATTAGGGATTGATTTAGCCGAACGCTTAACTGATGGGATCAACGAAGCCATAAAATCCACCCATTAATGCGGACGAACTCAAACGCAGTCCGGAGTACAAGTAGGTTCATAATCACTCTGCAACAGCAGCAGCAAAAATCCAGTCGAAATCGGGAGCAATCAGAGACGCGAACTGTGCGGTAATACCCCGCATTGTTTGGTTCAGCTTGGCGTGCAGGGCTCGAGAAAGAGAGGGGTGAAGGACAGGAATTAGGATAGGGAAAGATCACGAGTTCTGAAAAAATAACATCAAAGAAATATAGCTTCAAAAATTACCATCAAAAGTTACATTTCATTTCCGATTTTAGAACTCTGTTATGTTTTGTTCATCAAACGGAGTTTCCTTATTTTCTCTGCTAAGAACGTGAAGTCAGTTGACGGTTATACTCTTCGAGCGATTCAACTCTCTCCACCATCTTCATGCCTGCTCCGAAGTTGGGATGCTCCATCAATTTTTCGATAAGACCATTCATACCAGCATACTCTATACATTATTCTCCTTTAGCTTTTACAGTACATACTCTAAATTACACTGCAAAACAGTGTAACCATACCTTCCCTTTGCAGCAGCGCTATGCCCGTGCTGGTGCAGCCTGCAGGAAGCTCAGAGTGCTGCTCAGACCATCCGCACCAACGTACTGGAAATCATACTCTAAAGCATACTATAAAGCATACTGGAAAATTTTTGTGAGATGACATACTGGAAGTATAGAGTATATAGAGTATGGTTTAGAGGATAGAGTATGGTTTAGAGTATATTGGTGCGGATGGTCTCACCCCGATAAACTTGAGACGTACTGATGCGTCCCATCGCTGCACGGACTTTGCTCGACGGACGTAACCTGCTCTGAGCCCACGCAGGCGCTCCATGGCCCCTTCATCATTTCGTTGCGTGCACACACACACCCTGTCCGTATCTTGCCTCGCAAGGCTCCCCTTGCTGGCTGCTGCTGCAGCACTGCAGGCCTATTGGGTTGGTTGTGTGTAGGAACCAAATCCCCTGCAGTAACTGCACTGCAGTTACTGTAGCTGACTGGTGGGGCCACTGTAGAGGATTTGAGTCCGTGTGTGTCATGCTTTGTCGCGTTGCAGCTCGAGAATCGTACGTGTAAGGGTCTGTTTGGTTTCGCTTTTCTGTTACTCAATTATCTGGTGAGCCTGATTTTCTGATGAGCTTAAAGTCTGGTTAAGCAACTAGCTGTAGAGGTGGAGTGTTTGGCTAATCTGATTATTTTCAGTAGCTTAACCTTTAACTGTTTGTAAAATAACGTGTATGCCCTTCAATGTGAGGAATGCGTAAGTAGTCATGTTTTTTACTTCCACCATGTACAGTACGATGTGGTAAGTACGTACGTGTATGCCCTTCAATGTGAGATTGGATTGCCGGCAGCGCTGCTGGTTCAGCGCATTTGTGTCGCTGCGTGCAACCCACCACAGCGGCGCGTCTCAGTGTCTACGGCTTCGGCCTCTGCACCGCCCGTCGATCAGTACGCTCGCGATTGGAGTCATCGGGCGCCCGCCATCTCAGTACTGTCCGCCGTCTGCGCCCGAGCAGCCTCGGAACACCTGAGCAGAGGCACGGCAGCCGCGCGGCAACGACTTTGAGAAGCCGGTGGCAGTGACAGGGGGCGCAAGATCCAGCGCCGATGAGCCTGCACGCGCGCGATTCCTGCAGCTCCGTCGGTGGCGCAGGGAGGGCACTAGCCCAGGTGCGATGGAGGAGAGTCGCAACCCTGGTGCTACGGAGGGAGGGCGCGACCGTCAGTAAGATCGGGGGGCGTGGGAAGGGCACCGCTGGAAAATCTACCTCGCTTAATCTCAGACGGAGGTTTCACCCCGCTGTACAGGTAAGCGGGTTGCTCGTTGTTTTCGGACCTTCTAATTAATCAGCTTAGCATGTAAGCAATAATTAAGCAAAGTGTTTGGGTGGATTTTTTGCTTAATATGACTCATAAGCTGATTATAAGCGGAACCAAACAGGCTCTAAAAGAAGAGGAGGTGAGCCGAGTAGAGAGACTTAGTACTACTAGCAAATCCAACGCCCGCTTTCACGCCTCGTGCTCAATGATGGATGTCTCCGGGGACCGATGCGACCGCGCGATAAGATAAGCGAGAGACCGAATTCCGAGCGGGCACGACGGCACGGACACCACCCCACGTCACCTTGCTCGCACATTTTCGCGTACGTAGCCATCAACGCTTGCATTGCCGCTTTGTCAGCGTCCTCAGTGCACAGGAGCCGGTGGCAGTGATGTGCAGTACGTACCGAACACGGGAAATGATAAATCGCCTTGACAGACCTCCGGCCCGGTACGCCAGCGACCGATCGAGTACAGTCGTGGTACCCGCCGCGCACGGCTCCGGACGAACGACACGGCTCGAACGCCAAGCAACCGAACTCGCACGGGGAAACTGCCGTCATGGTCACGGCCCGCGCCTACATCTTCTTGGGGAGAAGAAGCCCGCTCTGATACCAATTGAAAGTCGCTTAGAGGAGGGTGAATAGACAATAATATCTGAAATCACTTAATCAAACAAGATTAAATTTTTGTGGCCGGACTAGTCTGCTCAAGGCTGGACTAGTGCGCTCAGCACAGGGTGAAAACCCTAAAACTTGTTTTTTATAAGTTATTTGCGGAAATAAAGTTCACCAAAGATATGAGTAATATGTAGTAAACTTGTAAAACTCAGATTGGGAGGTTCAAACACTTAGATTGCAAGTTTATAATAATGATCAAAATGTAAGGCAATAAGAGCAAAGTGAACCTTAATAGCAATACTAGTGATCACGAAAAGCGAGAGACAAGTGAAACGAGATTTATCCCGTGGTTCAGCTTTACGAAGAAGCCTACCTCCACGTTGAGAAGTCCACACAAGGACCGAGTCTCACTTGACCCTTCTCTCACCAAGCCACCACGATGGTCGGCTTGGTTTCCACTATATCAATGGGTAATCACCAAGTTTGATGGGGCTGCTCACAACTTGAGGCTCCCACAAATCAATACAATGAGGGTACACGAAGCTCAACTCACACAAGCCATAAAACACAACACAATGTGCAAGAGATCAAACCAAGAGCCAAAGCGCGATGATCTTCCTTTACTCTCCTCACCAAACCCCAATCTCTTCAATATTTGCTCTTAGGGGGTTAGTAGGACGAGTGGAAGGCTTTAGAAGGCTCTAGGATGCTTATGGCGACGCTAGGGTTCAAGACTATTCCAAATGAGCTCGGGGGTCCCCTTTTTATAGAGGTCTCGAGCCCCTTTGGCAGCAAAGGGGCGGACTAGTCCGGCCTCACACCTCGAACTAGTCCGGCCCTATGGGACCACTGACCCCTGGTCAGTTCCCGACAACTGCCACACTTAGCAACGATCGTCTCGCTACCCGCCAAATTTCCAAATTCAAATGGTCACTAGACAACGGACTAGTCCGGTCAACATGGACTAGTCCGAAGTGGAACAGAACCACTTGGTCCATTCCAAAACGGACTTTTCTGGATCGACTCGGACTAGTCCGGCCACAGGAGCGGACTAGTCCGGCCCCCTAGGGTTTCTCTCAATCTGTCACACTAAGTCTCAAACGTACAAGTCCTTACCCAAACGGACAAGTCCGAACTACTCTAGAGAGCTTTGGTCCGTCCAAAAACGGACAAGTCCGACTTCTTGGACTTAGCTCCAAATTCACTCAGGTTCACTCCAGAGACGTTTGGACCGTCTCAAAACAGACTTGTCTGCCATGGCCAGACTAGTCCGGCCCTGAGGCCCGGACTAGTCCGGCCTCCTAGGGTTTTTCTCATTTTAGGCTTCTCACTTGGGTTTTTCTCTAAACCACCACTTTGAGCCCCTTGGTATGATCTCAATGCACATGATACAACCACCCTCTCACATGATACGGCTCATATAAGCTCAATACCATAGAAAACCTAATTTCTATGCTTGAGTCTTTAACGCCCGTTTTCTCCTTTTCCTTTTTGAGGGTTTTTTTATCTCATTTCAATCCTTGTACCTGTGCTTAAGATCAACTGAGCTCATTAGCCTCTTAATTGCCATCATCAATCATCTAAAACTCACATGGATGCCCAGATACACTTTCAATCTCCCCATTTTTGGTGAATTGATGACAACACATTAAGACTTCAACACTAAGGTTAATAATTTGTTTTCATAACATGTATTCGTATGAGTGACTCCCCCTCAGTGTATGCATCATGAATAAGAGAGATTGAGAGAGTTTTCATACACATACATGTTATGGTGGGGTGTCTAAGTGATGTGTTTATAATGTGTGATAAGACAATGATTATGCAAAACAGACAATTAAGTGAGGCAACACATCATATATTTAGACAAGATACATGAATATAAGAATACATAGATTAAGTCTTACAATACAACTTGAAATGAGGTTTAACACATAAGTCCAACATAGATCATCTATCTTATCTCTCTCCTTACAACTCACTCCCCCTAGACCTAAGTGCCCATCCAAGCTATCTCTATCTCTCCCCCTTTGGCATCAAGACACCAAAAAGGAAAAGAAGAGAGGAAGGGCCCTTAGAACTACTCATCGTTGGACTCGGAGTCGTCATCGCTGCCTTGGTGCTCGCTATTGCTCTCCGTGGCCTTCGGGTCAAGATGTGCCTCATCATCATCGGTCGGGGCCGCGGTGGAAGTCCCAGATTCTCCAAACCGAGCAAGCTCCTCGGCAGTGAACTCCGGAAAGGAGGTGATCTCACCATCGCTCTCCTCGGCGGGGGACATTGGAATGTCCAGCTTGTCGCACATCGCCTTGAGATACTTCTCATTACGACACTCCATGCGACGTTGCCGAATTTCCGTCTTCCGGCAAGAGGAGAATAGGGCCTTGAAACATTTGAAGAAGCCACTCTCGCATTGTGTCGAAGGCAGAGGTGGTGAAGGAGATGGCACGAAGCGAGAGGAAGAAGCGGGAGGATCCGCATTCTTCCTCCTAGGAGCAGCCGACTCTTGTGGAGGGAGTTGTGGTCAAAGCCTCCGGTGAATGATGTCTTTCTTGAATGTGAGCCCGGAGATCTTCTCGATCATGTACATGATGTATGGAGCATATCCACATGATCGGTTGGGGGTGTGAGAGATGTTGAAGATGTCATCAAAGATATAGTCCACCACATCGAAGCGGACATCTCCATCAATGAGGACCATTAAGTGCCTCAAATTGCCTTGGATTATCCCCGCATCTCCATCCTTGGGGGCAATAGTCTTTCTGAAGACCCAGTTGAGCACACTATAGAATGGCTTGATGTTTCTGATGTGCCCGGCCTCATATTGTGCATGACTTGGATACATATACTCCAATGTGTCCCGATCAACTGGCTTCAGATTAGAGATGATGATTTCATTATCCAGTTGATCCTCCAATTCAAGAAACTGAGCAAACTCCCAATATGTGGTAGAGTACTGCTCTCCATGGGTCATCCAGGTAATCCTCCTGTCCCCATCAGTGTGGAAGTACAAGGTGGAGTAGAATTGAGTGATGACCTCCACATTCCAGTCGTACTGGAAAGCCTTAAACTTCTTCAGACCATGCCTCTCGACAGCCTCAACTACAGCATTGAAGGCTTGATGATCTTTCTGGGCCATGTAATCCCAGTCTATCTACTAAGCATCTGTGACAGGGGTCTGCTTGGTCATATAGACCGTCCTGTAGTAGTCACAGTGGAAGTCACACCAGAACCGGGGATCCACTGTGCTCCTGTCACGCTGATAAACATTGATCTTTCTCAACTTGCGTGCCTTCTCAGCCCCCTTGCCCTTGAAGATGTTGGCGTCGAAGGCAGCTGCACAGTCTGGGTTTCGTGCAGGAGAGGACATCCTCAAGGGGCCAATGGGTTGTGGGGCACCCTTCTTTACTTTGCTTGAAGCCTTCTTGGCCACAATCACCCTCTTCTTGGGTGCAGCATCAACAGGGGTCTTTATCGGTACCCTACATACCGGATACCCCTTGAGATTGCAAAGATCACAAGGAAACTCCATCTACCAGATTTGAAGACCTCCGAAGGCCCCACATGTTAGGCGTAACATGACCTGCTTCCTCGACATGGTTAGTCCCAGGGCCGCCACGTGTATCATAAGACCGGAGCTATCGCCCACACATGGGAAAGCTTCGGACTAGATACTGGTATGGCATCCCCGGACCTAACCCCAGACAGAGGGAAGCTCCGGTGCCGACACGTGTCTAACAACACCGGACCTACCCGTCCACGAGGTAAGCTCCAGAGCTGCCACGTGGGCGAACCACCGGACCTTCAACTTCAACAATCAGACTGGTGGACCCCCAACAGCTCCGGACCTTCAAGGAGCAATCAAAGACTTCAAGACACAATTAAGTGTCATTAATGCCATATTAATGACACACGATCGGATGACCCTTAATACCGCTAACGACACTGTTAAGGCCTATTATCGGGCTATTAAGGGTAATTAACCTCATTAATTGTGTATCAAGCATGTGTAACCACCAGGGCCACATGTCGAGCCAGACTAACGGTGTAACGACCAGTCCTTGTACTATAAAAGGACTGGTCGATGATACACAAGGGACCTCTCCAGACGGCTTCTAGACTCCCTGACCTAAGGGAGCTTCTTCTTCTGGAGCTTCTTCTAGACTCACACGCTCAATACAACACCAACACACCCCGTGGAGTAGGGTATTACGCTCAGGCGGCCTGAACCACGTAAATCTCTGTGTCTACTTGTCATTCACCTTCTTGAATATATGCACGCCCATTACCGAACTACAACTCCGCGATCTACCAACAGTAGTATCGGGAGATCTGCCGGATCCAAACACCGATAGTTGGCGCGCCAGGTAGGGGCGCCTGAGATTTCAAGGATGGTGAACTCAACTCCTGGATCATCCAACGACAAGCTGCAGAATGACACCTTGCAAGCTGTCTTCGACAAGCTGCGGGTCATCCGCACAAAGCTGAACCCAGACAAGTGTGTCTTCGGGGTTAGCTCCGGAAAGCTTCTTGGATTCTTGGTGAACCACCGAGGCATAGAGGCGAATCCGGCGAAGATTAAAGCTATTGAAGATATGCGTCCACCATCCCGCATCAAGGACGTCCAGAAGCTGACTGGATGTCTAGCTGCCCTCAGCCGGTTCATCTCAAGACTGGCGGAACAGGCACTACCCTTCTTCAAGCTATTGAGGAAGTCCGGACCATTCCAATGGTCTGAAGAAGCAAAAAAGGCGTTCCAGGAGCTAAAGCAGCTCCTCGCCACTCTACCAACCTTGGTAGCTCCGAACCCTAGTGAGCCTCTACTACTTTACATTTCGGCAACTGACGAAGTTGTTAGCATGGTCCTGGTTGCGGAGAGACCAGAACCATCCCAAACTCGAGAATCCAGACCCCTCTGGGAGGGTCTGGAGGTTCCTGAAGGCGAGTCTTGGTCCCAGCCCCCAGACTTGGATCTACAAGGTGTTACTCCAGAAGATCTGGACCCCTCTAGGAGGGTCCGGGTCGCTCCAAAAGAAGCTCCGGGTCCCTTCAGCAAGGACCCGGAGGTCCCCGAAGAAGTTCCGGACCCCTACGGGAGAGTCCGGGTCGATGAGGAGGAAGCTCCGGGCCCCTCCGGGAGGGTCCGGAGGATCCAACGCCCAGTGTACTTCATCAGCGAAGTAATCTATGATGCCAAGACTCGATACCTAGAGGTGCATAAGCTGCTCTATGCAGTTCTTATCGCCTCCAGGAAGCTTCGCCGTTATTTCCAAGCTCATAAGATCTCAATGGTGACCTCTTATCCACTGCGTGCGATCTTGCATAATCCCAATTCTATCGGGAACATTGCAAAGTGGGCAGCGGAATTGGCCGAATTTGACCTAGAATTCGTCCCAAGACAAGCGATCAAGAGTCAAGCATTGGCAGACTTCGTGGCGGGATGGACCCCCTCTCCATCAAACCCTGAGGGCCCTAGTGAGCAGAAGCGGGAGCTCAAGGCTCCGGTCTTCAACGAACCTCACTGGACTCTATACTTCGACGGCTCCATGCAAAAGAAGGGGGCCGGAGCTGGAGTCCTTCTCCTCGCTCCAACCGGGGAGAAGGTAAAATACATGGTCCACCTTGACTTCAAGGCGACCAACAACATGACGAAGTATGAAGCACTCATTTACGAACTAAAGGTGGCACTATCATATGGTGTCAAGCAGCTGTTGGTCAAGGGAGATTCACAACTCATCATTAAACAGGTGAAGGGTGAATGCTCCTGTAACAATCCTCAACTAGCTGCTTATCTCCTTGAAGTCCAGAGGCTTCAGAAGGACTTCGAAGTCCTGGACCTCCACCATGTTCAGCGTCTCCAAAATGCTAAAGCTGATGAACTCATGACGAAAGCGTCAACCGGAGCTTCGGCTCCTGACGGAACCTTCGTCCGGAGGTTGTCAAAACCCACAGCTCAGCCTACCGAACTGAGCGAAGGGGGCGAGACCAGCATCCCGAAGCTGGCGGTCCCGATGGCCCTGTTACCATAGCAGCCATCAAGAGTCGTAGGTGTTGCCGGAAGCTCCGAGCAACCCATCATGCAAGACTAAAATGCTCAAGCTAGCTCTGATGCATGGCTCTCGGAGATCCGGAGCTACTTTAAAGACAATATCCTTCCTGACGATGATGTATCCGCTGACCGGATAGTCAGATTGGCTAAAAGATACATGCTGGTAGAAGAGGATCTCTACCGGCGCGGTGCCAACGGTGTCCTAATGCGGTGCATCACAAGGGAAGAAGGCTGCGAGCTCCTCACAGAAATCCATGGAGGCGAGTGTGGGAACCACACGTCTTCCCGCACGTTGGTCAGTAAAGCCTTCCGGCATGGCTTTTACTGACCTACAGTGCTCTAGGATGCAACTGAGCTGGTGAAGAAATGTGAAGCATGCCAGTTCCATGCAAAGCAAATTCACACACCGACTCAGCCTCTACAAATGATAACTCCTACATGGCCTTTCGCTGTGTGGGGGATGGATATCTTGGGACCTTTCCCAAGAGCCGTCGAAGGTTACAAGTTCCTGTATGTTGCCATTGACAAATTCACCAAATGGCCGGAAGCAACTCCAGTTGTGACAATAAACAAGCAATCAGCTATCAACTTCTTGCAATCCATCGTATGCAGATTTGGAGTCCCGAACAAAATCATAACAGATAATGGGACCCAATTCACAAGCTCTGCTTTCCAAGGATACCTTGAAGACCTCGGCATCCAAGTCAGCTACGCCTCCGTAGCTCACCCGACAAGCAATGGCCAAGACGAGCGAGCAAATGCAGAAATCCTGAAAGGACTCAAGACGCGCACATATGAGCGCCTGAAAAAACATGGAGCCAACTGGATCGAAGAGCTTCCGCCCACTCTATGGGCCAACAGGACAACTCCAAACCGGTCAACTAGAGAGACACCCTTCTTCCTAGTGTACGGAGCTGAAGCAGTCCTTCCTCCGGAAGTCACCTTGGGGTCTCTCCGGGTCTGAACCTTCGACGAAGCCACGCAGGACCAGTTCCGGCATGAAGACCTTGACCTCTTTGAAGAGGGAAGGTGTCGAGCAGCTGTTAGAATGCCCGATACTGCCAAGCTCTTCGGCGCTATCACCAACGACATGTTCACAGCCGACAGCTCAAGGAAGGCGATCTGGTGCTACGGAGAATACAATCTAGAGAAGGGTTAAACAAACTCTCCCCCAGCTGGGAAGGACCGTTCCGAGTGATCAAAGTATCCCGTCCCGGATGCGTTCGCTTGGCAATCGAGGATGGGACACCTCTCCCAAATCCTTGGAACATTGAGCACCTCCATAAGTTCTACACTTAATATCACGGAGGTGAGTCTGTAATTATATGTGATGTATGTTATAGAGTCATTGTACAAAGTCGGGTAGCTCCTCCCGGAGGGCAGCCGGACCTACCTCGTTAGGTTCGCAACGTCCATGCAACACTTGTCACAGTCTCAGAACTAAAAGTTTAGCTAGCTACCTTGGGTCAAACGAGAAACGAAACACACTTAGCCTGGTTACGTACCCTAAGAGTGTACTTGTTTCCCTTGTACCCCATACCTATAATGAAAGACATCATTGTGTGAAAACAGACTCCACGTGCATTTACTTTGTACAGACTCAATATTTTTTATTTTTCTCTTTCTTGTCTATAACAAAGTTGTGCAGTTCTTAAGAAACTTTAACTCGACCAGTTCATGTACAATTTGAGTTGCATTTTCTATTCTTCCGGGTCCAAACATTGTTGATGGTCTACTCGTCTGAATGCCGCCAAGCCAATCTAGGGCTGGAGTGTGCTATCGACTTAGCGTGGTCATGCACCCTAAGTGTGCCACTCTACCTACACCCCGACAGACCAAAGTAAGGCGAGTCCAGAAACGATCAGACCTGAAGGAAACAAGACGGCGCTCTTGATTGTATTTAGAATTGTGTTCGACCTAAAACTTTCTTGGGAATAGTAAGCCACAATGAAGTTATAGATAGGAAATGGATTTTACTATTTGTCTTGACTTCAATGTGCAGGAAAAATAAATATTTCATGATGATGGTGAATAAAGCCAGAGCTGCCAAAGCTCCGACATCCTCTAGGCGGCTTGTGGTCGATGTTCAAACATTGATATCGAGCGTCGCTGGAGCTACTCAGCTCCGGTAAAGCTAGGGGGCAATCCGTCAATGCGAAGAAAAGATGGTGGAAAGACTCTATAGTGGAGTCTGCCGTTGACACACCATGTGTTGACAGAGGTCACTGCTGGAGCTACCAAGCTCCGACACCCCAAAGGGCTAACCGTCGATGCTCTACGCGTTGATGGAGACTACTGCCAGAGCTACTAAGCTCCGATGATGGTCAATACCGGAGCAACTAAGCTCCGATGACCTCAGGGGGCCTACACTATCGAAGACTTCAAACCTACATTCTACAAGTTTGAAGCACACAAGTCTTCAACAACTGTTACATCCTCTTGGTACATGTTCACAATCAAATTGTGTACATCTACCGGGGCCAAGTGAGAAAAAGGTGTTGAAGAAAAAAAATGAAATTCACAAAAAAATTGGATTTCATTCATCTGGAGACAAGAGATTACAAAATTGGAGAAGAAGAAGAAGAGAGAATACAAGCGGGAGCTACAAAGAGATGGTCCTAGACCCTGTGGAAGAACTGGGCGACCTTCTGGGCAACCTCCGATACGCTGACTCGGGCGGCTTCTCCCTCTCCTTCGATGGGGCCTTCAAGCACCGGGTCCAAGAGGAATTGAGGGTCCCGGCTGGTGTAGCACGTCAGTACGAACTCTGCGACGTTCTTCGCCAGGGACTGTCCCTCAGTTTCCAACTGGTCCGCGATGACATCGCCCATCTTGGTGAGTTTGTTTCCTGCTGAACTCAGCGCCTCCAACGCCTGGTCCAGCTCCGGCTCCGGATCATCCAGACGCACGGGACTAAAGTCCATTGGCGTCAGCGCGTCGTTGGCTTTGCCCAGGAAGTCCCAAACTTGTTGGGACTCTACAGCCCTTGTGCTTCGCATCTCCCCCAAGGATCTTTTGGCCGCTGCAAGCTCCGAGTTCTCCCGGGCAAGGCGATCAACCTCTTTGGCATTCTACTGAATCTTTTTAGCAACCTGCCTTTTGAGTTTACTGAGCTCTTCCTCCCGAAGGTGGATCTCATTCCAGCGGTTGACCAGATCCTTCTCTCGGCCCCACACTTTCTTCTCCTGGCAGCGACGGCATTCTCCGGCTTGTAGAGATCTTGCCCTCGCTCCTAGGCCTTCTTCTCCTCTTCCTCGCAACGCTCCTCCAATTTCTTGGTGCGCTCTTCGAGGCTCTTGTTAGCTAGAGCTGTCTTTTGGACAAGCTCTTCCTCCCTCTTCACGAGGCCGTCCTGCAGCTCCAGGAGTTTTTGCTCTTCATCATCGAGATTTTTCTCTCCCGCGCCTCAAGAGCCCCCCGGTGCTTGACGAGACTAGCGTGGATGGCGGCGAGCCTCTCCTGGCGATCATCCGCTGCACTATTAGCAGCTTTGGCCTGCTCGTAGATGGCCCCGGACTGGTTGTCGAGGGATCGCGCCATGCTTTCCCCAGTAGCTTACCCCAATACTCCAGGCAGACCTTTTCCCTCTGCACCCACTCCTTGTCGTCAGCCAGCCTCGACTGCGCCAGCTTGGTCTCGAATTGGAGCTGGTTGCGCCACCTCCTAAGGGTTTAGCGCTCCTCCTCGAGGGCCTTGCTGTCGTGGTAGAAAGCCAGCTGGACCTGGCGAAGACTGGAGCAGGCGTTGTCAATAGACAACAATAGGGGGATCGGGTCCAGACCTATCGTGGTCCTCTCCGCTGGCTCAAGCGGGTCTTCTGTAACAAAAATTGGGTCCCACTCTACAAGAGCGGTCCCCTGAGCTTCCACGGCACTAGGGCCGTCCTCCGGGATAGCCTCGGCCGCCGCCGAGGAAGGTCCTGCAGCAGAAGTTCTGACCTCCGGAATTGACTCCGAAGGTCCCGCCGCCAGGTCATCAACAATTGGCCCCTCAGGCGGGGGCCAGCAGCTTCATCTTGGCACCCTGGCTCAGCAGCAGGCACCTTCAGATCACCACTTCCGGAGCAGGTGTTGAAGGTTCGGTCGGAGCATTAGCTACTTCCGGCTCCGACGCAGGTGCCTCCTCCGCCACTGGCTCAGGTGCTGGCGCTTCAACCATCATGGCCTCAGGCCCTGACACCTCCGCAACAACTGGCTCGGATGCCAGAACCTCTTCGATGACCGACTCTACAGCTGGAACTTCTGCAGCAACCGGCTCCATCACCGGAACTTCCTCGACACCCGGCTCAAGCGTTGGAACTTCATCAACACCCGACTCCATCGTCGGGACTTCATCAACCACTGGCTCGACTGCCGGGGCTTCAACAACATCCGGCTCTAGGCCAGAAATCGCAGCTACCTCCGGCTCTATGGCTGGAGCGTCCAACATCTCAGCATCCAAGCCCGGAGCTTCAACCTCCAGGGCTGGTACCACTGGTACATCTTCATTCCCGTGGTCCGACACTACCACGGGAGCTTCTGGGGATGAGTCGAGGTCCAAGACCACGACAGCCAGTGCCGGAGCTGCCGCAGCCTCAACCACCTCTTGGGGCGGCGCTAGAATTGGAGCCGGAGCTTTAGCCTGCACATCCTCAACTGCTGCTGCAGGGACCGGAGCTTCAACCCTTTTTTTAGGCATGCTGTGGATGAAGGACGAAGAAACTCAAAATACAGTTATCACAATAAAACAACTGGCTGAGGTAAAAAATCAAAAATTACCTTGGAAGGCTTCCGCACTAGTTAGCACGGAACCTCTTTCCCGGACGCTCCGGACTGGCCCCACCCGCCACTGGCGTGGTAGTCCTGGAAGGTCCCCCGGAGCTTGCTGCTACTATCGGCGTTGCCTTGGTCGAGGCCCCCCTCGACCGGGAAGGACCTCCGGACCCAGAGCCCTCAGCCGGCCCTAGTACTGGAGTCACATGGCCGGAACTAGCACCTCGAGAAGATGCTGCTGTTGGAGTAGATGCCGTTGTTGAAGACCTCCCCCTCCGGGGAGAAGGAGCCGCCGCGAAAGAAGCAGGCCTGACAGACCTTCCGTCGTCATGCTTCAGCTTCCTCTTACGGCTCGAGGGCTCGGCCAACTCCTTGCCCGTTCCTATGACTTCGGTTCTTGGATTTGGGGCGGGAGCGGAGCCACCTTCAGGAGCTCCGGAGATCGCCAACCCGGTGATCGAACACCTCTCAAAGACACCAAGGTCGTCAAGCACCGACATCGTCCGCCGAAGCTCCCTGCTGAACTTTGCCTCCATGTTCAGAGGGAGGAAAGCTGCCAGCAGAGTCAATTCATCACCTTCGATGTAGATGCCATGCTGAAACTTCTTGAGGTGAAACTCCAAAGTTGCACCCTCCATGTTGGACTTCAAACGGGTCTCAATCCAGTCGTCGTCCAACACACTGTTGAGAGCCCAAGCAAGCTTCTCCCCCTTCTTCAGTGGAGCCCACCTGTTGGTCAGGAAGTTGCAAAACACCGCCTGAGGAGTCACCCCTCCTTCCACGCACTGGCGGATCCTGGTTAGATCAGGGTTGAAGGCGTCCGATAACACCAGAGCTTCACTCCAAACTGCCGTGTCGACGTTGGGGAGGCCTTCGGGCAGCTCCAGCTTCTCGTGCTCCTCCACCCTGATGACGATCCAATCCTTCTTCCAGTCGTCCCACTTCCCAGAAGGGAACGACCGCAAGTACTTGAACGGGCACTTCTTGCGCTTCACAAAATAGTAGAAGCCAAGATACTCGTCACTCCTGCCACTAGTGTGGACATTGAAGAAGGTGCAGAAGAGCTCAACACAGGGGGAATGCCCACCCACATCTCGCAGAAGTGGACAAAGATTGACACCAGGAGAATGGAGTGGGGGCCAAGGTGGTACAGCTGCAGACCATAGAAGTCTAGCATCATCAAGAAGAAAGAGGAGAAAGGTGGGATCCGTCCCACCATGGCGTACGCGGAGAAGTACACCATGTCACCGGTGTGTTCCTTCTCGAACGGAAGCTTGCCGGCGTGGACCAAGTGGTTGAAGAAGTCAGGGGACCACCCCATGAGGGCCCGGACCTTCTTCAAATCACCGTCGGTCTTCAGTCGGCTATGGCGGAGACCCAACTCCATCGCGGCACAGCGGGGCAAGAGATGGAAAACAAGCAAAAGTTTGGAGGATTTGAGCACAAGTTCAAATGAAAGGCGTAAAGGACCTCCAAGCGGTGCGTGCTTTCCTTCTTAAGTAAGCCCCCGCAACGCTTGAATGGAAACCGCAGAGGCACCGACGATACCAGTCAAAAACTCCACCCTGCCAATGACAAGGGGGCCTGGGGCCACCCCGATGATCAAGTCGAGGTCCTTACCCCAGGCGAACGGTCGTCATCATAAAAGGCGAGAAACCCAAAGGCTACGGCCTGATAGGGCGATCGGAACCGATACGATTTTCGTATCGGGAACCGACAACCTTCAATTGCGTGGGATCCGCACGCTAAGATCTCACCTGCCGCATCCAGGATATGCCATGCAGCGGTGGTTTAAATGCGAACTATCGCCAACGGCACGTCCGAAGACCCTTGAAGACACGGCTCAAAAACCGAAGAATGGACCCACCTCCGGTAGAATGACTTCATCCAAAAGGTCTCTCCCAGAGGTGGGCCCATGGGGCCACTGTCGGTACCCTACGTATCGGATACCCCTTGAGATTGCAAAGATCACAAGGAAACTCCATCTACCAGATTTGAAGACATCCGAAGGCCCCACATGTCAGGCGTAATCGGACCTGCTTCCCCGACATGGTTAGTCCTAGGGCCGCCACGTGTATCATAAGACCGGAGCTATCGCCCACACATGGGAAAGCTCCGGACTAGATACCGGTATGGCATCCCGGACCTAACCATAGACAGAGGGAAGCTCCGGTGCCAACACATGTCCAACAGCACCGGACCTACCCGTCCACGACAGTAAGCTCCGGAGCTGCCACGTGGACGAACCGCCAAACCTTCAACTTCAACAATCAGGCTGGTGGACCCCCAACAGCTCCGGACCTTCAAGGAGCAATCAAAGACTTCAAGACCCGATTAAGTGTCATTAATGCCATATTAATGAAAGATGATCGGATGGCCCTTAATACCGGTAACGGCACTGTTAAGGCCCATTACCGAGCTATTAAGGGTAATTAACCTCATTAATTGTGTATCAAGCATGTGTAACCGTCGGGGCCACATGTCAGGCCAGACTAACGGTGTAATGACCAGTCCTTGTACTATAAAAGGACTGGTCGACGATACACAAGGGACCTCTCTAGACAGCTTCTAGACTCCCTGACCTAAGCGAGCTTCTTCTTCTCGAGCTTCTTCTAGACTCACACGCTCAATACAACACCAACACACCCTGTGGAGTAGGGTATTACGCTCAGGCGGACCGAACCACGTAAATCTCTGTGTCTACTTGTCATTCACCTTCTTGAATCTCTGCGCGCCCATTACTGAACTACAACTCCACGATCTACCGACAGTAGTATCGGGAGATCTGCCGGATCCAAACACCGACAGCCTTGCCCTTATCTTTGGAGGTCCTTGCCCCCTAAGACTTTGCTTGCTCCCCCAAGGTCACAAGCCTCTTTCTTTTCGGGGCAGCCTCGGCAACAGCTGAGTTGTGCTCCTCACGCTACGTCTTCTTTGCCTCTGAGAGGCAAAGTACGCAACCGCCATCTCTTGATCTTCTCTTTGCTTCCGGCGAACGAGAGCTTGCTTCTCCGCTTCGGTCTCGGTGTGAGAAGGTGGAACATACACATTGTCCGACATGGTTGCTGACAAGAGAAGCAAACGAATGTGTATGAGTCAAGGAGCTTAGGGTAAAATGGTAGAATTCACAAGATCAACCTAGGTTAGGTTTTTCACTGTGTAACCCGGACTTGTCCGCCCAAGGGCCGGACTAGTCCGCACTAGGTCGGACTAGTCTAGTTCACACAGCAAGAACCCTAATCTAAGAAAATTTTGCAAAAACTACGGATCCTACCACAAAAATGGAGCTACATGATCACATTGATGTGTACAACAACATTTGTGAAGAAGTTTTTATCAATAGACCCAAAAGAATTGAATTCCAAGGATTTTGGAGTTAGGTCAAGAATACCTCTTCAAATCTTCGATTCGATGAAATGTAGAAGAGGAATCGACCTTCAGTGCTTGGGGAAAGGTTCCTAAGTACGTTAGGGCTTCAATCCACCGATTGGAATCAAGATTTTGTGGAGGGAGTCGAAAATCGCTGTTTGGGAGACAATTTTCGAGCGTTTTGGAGAGAGAGTGTTTGAATGGAAGTGGAGAGGTCGAGGGCACCCTGGGGAGGTTAAGTCCCCAAGGGCCGGACTTGTCTGGTCAAAGACCCGGACTTGTCCGGCCTCCGGACTAGTCCGGTAAGAGACCCGGACTTGTTCGGCCTCCGGACTGGGTCCGGACAACCTGAGACACTGGACTAGTCCGGTTCAATGGTGCGTACTAGTCCGGTCCTAGGACCTAAAACTCCTATATATTGAGTTTTTAGTGGAGATTGATCCTTTTTGGACTATTTTTCACGAAGATCTTTGTAAATATGGTCAGTAAGCAATCAACAATCAAACTATGACCATGATTCACAAGGATTCAATAATTTTAAAATAATTTGTAGGAAAATTGAGGAGGATGAGTTTTTCGCAAGCATGTGTGAATTTTTAATATTACAATCAGATGTGCAAGACTTAAGCCACATTTTGAGAATCTAAGATATTTAGCTCACTCCTAAGTTCACAAAACATTTTCTCATCTAGGGGCTTGGTAAAGATATCGGCCAATTATTTATCGGTTCTCACATGGGAAATTGCAATGTCTCCTTTGATGGAGTGATATCTCAAGAAATGGTGGCGAATATCGATGTGCTTGGACCTTGAGTGTTCAATTGGACTGTGGGCTATTTTGATGGCACTCTCATTGTCACATAGGAGAGGGATATGACGCAAGTTTATGCCATAGTCCCTAAGAGTTTTACGCATCCAAAGAAGTTGTTGTAGGATCGAAGAGCATGTGAAAAGCTACCAGAGGGGGGGTGAATGGTAGATTTAAAAAATCTTACGCAGCGGAAACAATTAAATCCCAACCCCTTCGGTAGAAAAAAGATTTGTTAAAGAAATCGTGTGTGAGACTAATCTAAACGTGTTTCACCATGACAAAAGTGATATATATCAGATTGAATCAAGTCACGAAGAAAACACAAGAAGAATCACTCAAATCCGTCGATAGAAACTCAAGTTATGATCGAAAGATCAAACAAATGTCAATTTGTCCCACTCGAGAAAAACAGTTCTGGAACACTGCAAAGAAACTCGTGTAGAACAGAAACCACAAATCCAATGACCGTGAAATTTTGACAGATGATAGATAATAATGATAGATAATAAAGTTTTGAAGACAACCCAAAAAGAATCACATCAATTGGATCTGTAAAACTTGAGTTATGATAAAACCACCAACGAAAGGTAGTGGTGTCCAAAAACTCGACGAGTAAAACTTCTTTGGAACAAGTCGGATGAACAAGGCACAAAAGTTCCTTCAAACTACAAATTTTATTCAATAGAAAACAAGAGGAACAGCCCTAAAGTTGTCTCCCCGAGCTCTAGCCTTCCCTTGCTTATATAACCAGCCCTTAGGCCAACCCAATCTCAACTAGTACTCAAATCCTACTCAAATCACGAATTGTAACTTTCAATAACTGTTTAGGACTCTTTTATACGCAGATAGAAGCAATCTTAAGACTTCCAAACACCTTAGGAACATATCCCACATTCCTAAAACAACTCAAATTCGTGACCCACACAAAATCCTATCATAGCCAACTCGATACTTTCCATACCGAGCCATAACCGACTCCGCCGCAGCCAAAGTCATCAACTGATACGATCTGATCGTTCCAACCAGATCTTCCCATCTATAAACCATCTACGGAACCATGTTGCCACGTCATGCACCGCATGCATACGTGCAAACACCTTCTTTCGACGTCCAGTAACTTTCATATGCACTGCCCTTGATTCAATCATCCTGTGCGACCTCTTGACCCGCTCAACCACATTTTCTCTTGAATTTGGTTGTTGGAACCTCATCTTCTCCCTGAGACTAGTCCAAAATATCCTGTCACTAGGCATGACTTGAACTCAAGCAACACCTGCACATGAACAAACAACCAATCCGTACGAGCCCAAGTCCGCGACTTGACTCAAGTCAGTTTTGAACACAACACCTTACGTGAGCACCTCACATAAGCATGTTGCAAAGAATATCAACAATATCAACCAAAAACGCACCAAAAACTTAGCAAATGAATACTAAGCAATCTTTCCAACAATGTAAAGCAAGTTCGAAACATTTCACATGAAAATTTTGAACATTACGATCAAGCTTCGAACATTGCCAAAGCTAACCGGAGCTTGAGCCGGAGCTTACAAAAGCTAGTCGGACATAGTGCCGGAGCTAACCAAAGCCAGTCGGACCTAGCACCGGAGCTAACCAAAACTAGTTGGAACTAGTCAACCCAAAAGCCAGAGCTAGAGAAACATGTCGGAGCTTAACCAACATAAGTCGGACCTAGCAAAACATATCGGAGCTTAACAAAGACATGTCGGAGCTATCAAAGACATGTCGGAGCTAAAGACAAAACTCACCGGAGCTACCCAAAAACATATCGGACCTAGACAAAGCAAGTCGG
Organism: Tuctoria greenei; assembly: GCA_036927565.1. Classification (NCBI taxonomy): domain Eukaryota; kingdom Viridiplantae; phylum Streptophyta; class Magnoliopsida; order Poales; family Poaceae; genus Tuctoria; species Tuctoria greenei. Next base: position 8,654,020 of record JAYESD010000005.1, read on the forward strand.
ACCTTACGTCGGACCTTGCAGAAGCTCGGAGCTAGAGTCAGACCTTGCTAAAAAGATGTTATGGCAGCATTCAAAACTTTTATTGTCAAAGCCAATGTATTAAGCATACATAGGTCTCAGAATCTCCCCCTTGACGATGCATTGGCGACACCATTTAAAATCCGAACATTGACATGAAAAGTTTTGAGAACAATTTTCCTTTTGAAAATCAAATGAGATAGAAAAAAAATTATCCCCCTATACATATTTCTCCATATTATCTCTCCCCCTTTGACAATGTATTCAGTAAGGTTCAAAGAGAAATTTTAATTGTTATGAGCATATTATAACATATACATATAAAACAAAGCTCATCCAAGCATACTATCAAGTAACTTACACTATCACAACAATGAGATACATAAAGTAGTATAAGCCATGCTAGAGATCAAATGTAATTTTTAATTTAAGCAAGTCATGATCTCACAAACTTAACTATTTTAATACCTGAAAGCATGACACTTGTTGCTGCATTTTATTAATTTACAAGGCACAAATTTAGATCATATGATATTTGCAAGAGATTAGATGCGCATCTTCCTTATTCTAACCAACCAAGCCAAGCCTATGTCATTTGACAATCAGAAGCTTAAGGACATGGTTTTAGTCATACACAACTTCTTCCAAGTTCATATCCAAGTGCAGTGATAAGGCATCTCAAAAGAAGAAGTGCGATGCATGCATATTCTCTTGATCTTTTCTCAACTTATATTTGTTCATAAAAACTCAACATGTGAGTTGATTACTTGATTAATTCTTTATGATTAAAAGCACTTGTGATTATGCAACAAGTCCAAAACACCAAGAAAGTTCGACCATGACCAGATTTAGTGTAAGTAATTATTCCAATTACTAGACATGGAAAAAACTACAAAATATATATCATGAGTAATGTAGTAAGAACTTTCAGCATGTAAAAGGAATCACAAAGTCATATATGTATGAAATACTATGCTCATATTATTTTAAGTTCAGATTCTCACATAGACTTTCCAAATTTCAAAAACTCCCCCTCAATTTAAGCCATGAGGATGCATAACCCCTATTTCACTACGAATGTAACAAAAACGAGTGAAATCCAAAGGTTTTGTAAAAATGTCAGCCAATTGTTGTTCGGTATCTATATGGTGAAGCACAATGTTTCCTTTTTCAACATTCACTACAGGAATATCGATCACTTACGTCGGCCAGAGCAACTTACGTCGGCTGGCCGACGTAAGTAAGTAACTTACGTCGGTCCCTGGTAGCCGACGTAAGTTAAATAAATTACGTCGGCAGACCGACGTAAGTATATGGACCGACAGTAATAAAAATTACCCACGTCGGCCTCGGCCCATAGCCGACGTAAGTTAATTGGCCGACGTAAGTTAAGCCTAACTTACGTCGGCCCTGACGTTGGCCGACGTAAGTAAGTCGGGCCGACGTAAGTAGTTGTTTAACCTAACCGCGCGAGCGGTGCGCGCTCTCATTTCACGCGTGCTCTCCTTTTCCCAACCGACGCCGCCGACCCGAGCCGCCGCCGCCCCGCCGCCGCCGCCCCGTCGCCGCCCCGCCGTCGCCGCCCGGCCGCCCGACGCCGCCCGGCCGCCCCGCCGTCGCCGTCGCCGCCCGGCCGCCACAAGCAAGGTAATCCCTCCTCTCCCCTCCCTCCTCTCCTCCCCGACCCCCCACCCCACGGGCCGCCGCCGCCCTGCCGCCGCCGCCGCCCTGCCGCCGCCGTCCACCTCCCCATCCCGACGCCGCCCTCCCCGTCGACCTCCCCTCCACGGCTGAGCGCCCCCCCTTCCCCTCCCCTCCCATCCCGAGCCCCTTCTCTCCCCCTCCTCCTCCCCAATTTAATTGATTAATTGTTTAAATTCTTAATTGTTTGATTGATTAATTGTTTGATTGCTTAATTGTTTAATTGCTTAATTGTTTGCTGAAATTGTTTAATTGCTTAATTTAAATTTGCTGAAATTCCTTAATTGTTTATTAAATTATGCTGAAATTATTTAATTGCTTAATTGTTTGATTGATTATTTGCTTAAATATGCACGGCCGTCTTGCCGGCCGACGCGACCGCCGGCTCCCCTCCACGGCGAGCGCCGCCCCGCCCCGGCCCCTTCCCCTCCTCCCCTCCTCCCCTCCCTAACCGCCGGCTGCCCGGCCCCGAGCGCCACCGCCGCCGATTCCCGGCCGACGCCACCGCCGCCTTCCCGGCCGACGCCACTGCCGGCTCCCCTCCACGGCGAGCGCCGCCCCGCCCCGGCCCCTTCCCCTCCTCCCCTCCCCTCCTCCCCTCCTCCCCTCCCTAACCGCCGGCGGCCCGGCCCCGAGCGCCACCGCCGCCGCTTCCCGGCCGACGCCACCGCCGCCTTCCCGGCCGACGCCACCGCCGGCTCCCCTCCACGGCGAGCGCCGCCCCGCCCCGGCCCCTTCCCCTCCCCTACTCCCCGACCGTCCCCTCCTCCCCTAGCTCCCCGACCCGGCCTCCCCTCCTCCCCGACCCCCTCCCCCTAGCTCCCCCGGCCCTCACCGCCGGCGGCCCGACCCCGAGGAGCGCCGCCACGGCTTCCCGGCCGACGGCACCGCCGCCTCCCCCTCCCCCTCCCCTCCACGGCGAGCGCCGCCCCGGCCCCTTCCCCTCCCCTCCCCGACCCCCTCCCCTGGCCCTCACCCTTCCTGACCGCCGGCCCGGCGCCGATCGTCTCCCTCAGCAACGTAGACGACTAGATGACATGACATAGATATCTTGCAGCCCTTCCCGGCCGACGCCACCACCGCACCGCTGCCTCCCCCTCCCCCTCCCCTCCACGGCGAGCTCCGCCCCCCTTCCCCTCCCCTCCCCAACCCTCCCCGACCCCCTCCCCCTCACCCTCCCTGACCGCCGGCCCGGACCCGGAGCGCCGCCCCGCCATTCCCGGCCGGCCCCGGAGCTTAATTTGCTTATTTTTGCTTAATTTACTTAAATATGCATGAGTGGTTTATTTTATTATGATTAATTTGCTTCATTATGCTTAATTTCCTTATTTTTCCTTAATTTGCTTAAATATGCATTAGTGGTTTATTTTATTATGATTAATTTGCTTAGTTATGCATAATTATGCTTAATTTCCTTATTTTTGCTTAATTTGCTTAAATATGCTTAAGTGGTTTATTTTATTATGATTAATTTGCTTAATTATGCATAATTATGCTCAATTTCCTTATTTTTGCTTAATTTGCTTAATTACGCTTAGGTGGTGTATTTAATTATGTTTAATTATGCTTAAATTGCTTAAATTATGGTTACAATTTTAATTTTGATTGCTTGAGTGTTCTAGTACTATATATACATAAATGGGCTTCGGACAGGCTTGACAAGGCCCGACAAGGCCCATTTAGTGGTAAGGTAAAGTATGCGAACGACGACGGTGAGGATGGCAAGCACCTGGAGGACCGTCGCTGGAGTAGGGGTATCGAGGAGAGGAGAAGGGGATCGTCGCGGCTGCCGTATCTGGACTCTGGAGCGATGGAATCGTGGAGAAGAGAAAGGAAAATGAGTAGGGTTAGGTCGGGGAGGACTTTTATGTGGCCGATCTGAAGTGTGGACCGTCGAATATTATCTGACGGCTCACTCGCCTCAGTCCTCCGCCTCCCCCGATGGCTTAGTCCTCCGCCTCCTTCTCTAAGACCAACTTTCCTCTCAGTCTTTCTCTAGTTCTTTCCTCTCTCTTAAATGACCTCAAAATGAAAATGAGCAACGTAACCTATAGCAATGTGTTACCCGTTTCGGATCGGCACGTCTCACATGCCATTGGCATGTGAGACGTGCAGGTTCGGAATTGTCCCTTTTTGGACAGCCTCGGAGTGACCGAGGGGGCGTGGCTTGTGACGAGACGCGGGTCCGGATTTGGACGAGATTTCGGTGGCGTAACCCTGTTGTTCTCTGCTGCACCATTTTTGGGCGTGCAGTGGAGAACAGCGGGGTTATGCTGCCGAAATTTCGTTCGAATCCGGATCACGCGTCTCGTCATGAGCACGCTCCGCTCGGTCACTCTTGGGTGGGTTTAGGATCTATCTGCCTAGGTTGTAGGGCCGTGACACATAACATAACAATACATTAACGACAATTTCTTTCGCGTTAAACTACAGAGTCAAACATGGGCGAAGACCGTAGTTGGATGTACACTGGTTGGAAGAGCAGAACTGGTGGTCACTCAGATGAGTGGTACGCCAAGACAGAAGCTTTTGTGGAACGAGCTTTTTCGTTGTCAAATAGCGATAAGGCGCGGTGCCCATGTACGAAATGCCGAAACGGAACGTTTTTGGACAAAGTGGAACTTACGTTGCACTTGTGTCGAAACGGTTACGTGTCACATTATGAGTTGTGGAACTTCCACGGCGAGACAGCTTCTCAAGCTGTACAAGAAGTGGAAGCTGACAATGATGATGCTCAAGAGGTTGATATGATGGATGAGATGCTGGAAGCTATACGACCAGAGCTTACAGAAGATACTCAAACAACAGAGGTTAAAGAGTTCTTCAAACGTCTCACTGATTATCACTGATGTTACCTTCTTATGTCGAAACTGATGTTCATTGAGTTAACAAAGGGCTAGTGCTTCCATTTAACTAGTGATATAGTACATTACTTCATTTGAAACTACATCATGCTTCCTTCTTTTGTCACTGATGTTCTTGGCCTCTTATGTTATCACTTAGTTGGCATTGATGCTTACTAGTGATTATGTTTGTTTTGCAGGGATCCGGAACGCGCCGGGAAGATCCTGGAGGTAATGGAGGGGCTAGCGTGTAGCCCGGTGTAATTTATTTGGAAAATTGTGGTGTTTTTTGATGTTTTGAACCATGGGCGAAATTATATTGACTGTTCTGTGACTGTATATATCTGTATATATCTGTATATATTTTTTGACTGTTCTGTGACTCGCCATCGAGCGAGGTAGACAGTTTCTGTTTTTAAAAAAATTTCGAAAACTTAACTTACGTCGGCTATGAGCATGCCGACGTAAGTTTGCCCAGGTTAACTTACGTCGGTATGGCCAGACCGACGTAAGTTAAACCACTTAACTTACGTCGGTTTGCCCTGGCTGACGTAAGTTACAACACTTAACTTACGTCGGCCTGCCCAAGCCGACGTAAGTCATCCGGCCCAGCCCAAGGCCCATCTCGAGGGTGAACTTACGTCGGCTCCTGCAGACCGACGTAATTAAGGTAACTTACGTCGGTGGCCGACGTAAGTTACCTTAATTACGTCCAAAACCCTACGTCGGCTGAAAGCCGACGTAATTAAGCAAAAACCGACGTAATTAAGTTAATTACGTCGGTTTAAGCCTAACTTACGTCGGCTTTGGCCGACGTAAGTGACCGGTATTCCTGTAGTGATTATAACGGAGAAAGTGATACCTAATATCAATGTGCTTAGTTCTAGAATGTTGCACAGGGTTTTTAGCAATGCAAATGACACTAGTGTTATCACAAAACAGTGGAACACTATCTAGATAAACCCCATAGTCCTTAAGTGTTTGAACAATCCAAAGAATTTGTGAGCAAGCACTAGCAGCAGCTACATATTCAGATTCGACTGTGGATTGTGCAACTGAATTTTGTTTTATAGAGGACCAAGCAACAAGTGAATTACCAAGAAAATTACAAGCATCGGAAGTACTTTCCCTATCAATCCTACAACCTCCAAAATCATCATCGGAAAAAGCTTTCAAAGTAACGATTGAGGAAGAAGGAAGAAAAATGCCAAATTCTTGAGTTCCATGTAAGTACCTGAGAATCCTTTTGACGGCTTGACGATGTGAAGCACGTGGGGGAGGCTTGAAACTGTGCACAAAGACATACGCTGAATTGTATGTCCGGTCTTGATGCCGTGAGCTACAAAAGTGATCAAAAGATTGTTTTTTAAATTCAGTTTCGTTATCACTTCTAATTGCTTTTAAAGATCCTGAGTGATCAATTGATAATTTAAGAAATGAAGTTCTAAAGTGACTAAAAGCTTCATTCTTAGACGCCATAAAGTAAACCTAAGAGTATCTAGAATAATCATCAACAATAACAAGAACATACCACTTACCTCTTAAGGATTGAACACGTGAAGGTCCTACGGTGTCAAGGTGCAAAAGTTGACCCGGTTCCGTTGTCATGATCATTGTGAGAGGAGTATGTGAACCTGCAACCATCTTAGCATGTCTACAAGAAGAGCACACAATTTCTTTGTCCCCTTTAAGCTTAGGCAGCCCACATATGCGATCAAGAGCGCTAACATGCATTAGGTGATCAAAGCCTACGTGACCAAGTCTACGATGCAAAAAATATAAGTCCTTTGAATCATTAGCAACTAGACACCTATGCTTAGAGGAAGACATATCAAAATCAACTTTAAAAACTCTTCTAAACCGATACATGTTAAACAAAAGCTCACTATTTGAATCTACAACTTTGCAGTAATTTTTAGTGAAAGTTATTTCCAAATTCTCATCAAGCAATTGAGAAACAGAAAGCAAGTTGTACTTCAAACTTTTAACAAGTGCCACATCTTTTAAAGTGTAGTGATCATTTCTTCTAACCGAACCTTTAGCAATAATAGGAGTTGAAGAATTATCGACAAAAGTAACATTATCTACACATGACACAAAAGAGAGGGAGGAGAACCATTCTTTGTTACCGGTCATGTGGCGTGAGCAACCTGAATCCACAATCCAAATGTTCTCCTTCCTCAAGCGTGTAACCTACATAGAAGAACAATACGTCGATGACTCAATACTAGGGTTAGTCAAAAGACATTTAGGTATCCAGTACTGAGTCACACGACGTGCAACAGGAAAAACACGCAAAAGCTGAGATAAAACAGCAGGTTTACAAGTCAAGGTTTGAGGTTTTCTGTTCTTAACAATTGATTTAGAAGTTGTTACTCGTTTAGAGCGAAAACCAGTAGTTCTAGAGGTGTGGACATTTGTTTCGAAAGAAACGGCTGAAGCTTCGGATGCACAAACCGAAAGTCCGAAAGCAAAAATTGAAGCTCCCGAGGGAACAACAGAAGGTTCGGGAGCTTTCGGAGCTATCAGAACTACCAGAGCTTTCTTTGCAAGTCTCTTAGCAGAGGGTCCGGAAGCTACCTTTTCAAATTTCTGACTCATTAAAGCAGGTTGCATGTTTCTACTTTTAGGTTTAGCATGAAAGTTATGAGATCTAGCAGACATTTTATCCTTTTTAATTTGTTTAGCTAGTCTATAACAAAAATCTACGACATGACCATCTTTATCACAATAAGTACAATGAAATTTATTTTTGTAATCATGTCTAGATGAGCACCCAACATTAGAAACAGAATTAGAAAGCACTCCTGCAGATTCAAAGATCACATCCTTTTGTTTGGGGACAGTTTTGATTAAACCTCTTCCGAATGATTTTACAATTTGAGGTGGATGTGTTTTAGAATAAACATGAGAAATCAAAACCTAAACCAGTTTTGTCATTATAAGGTTTGGATGAACTCAGTAGCAAGTTTAGATTTTTGTTCCCAACACAAAACTACTGTAGCATCCTATTCATGTCATCAAGCGTTTTAGACAATTCTAGGCAGTTTTCATATGAAGTTTTTCCTTAATTTGCAATTGGAACAACTCTTAACTTCATGAGTACGTAAAGCATTGTTCAGAATAAAAATTTCATTCATTGCATCTTTTAGTTTCTTATCAAGATTGTCACATGCAGAACGATGCAAATCATCTGTTGAACAGGAAGCATTTTTTAAGTTTTTATCATTAAGTGCAGCAAGCTCTCTGTTCTTTTCAATTTCTTCATCAAGTCTATCTAGAGTGGAGGAGTGTGCACTTCTTAAAGTGGACAATTGTTCATAGATTAAGTCACATGAGGGACATGCATCATCACTAGGAATCAAAGTTTTTAAAAGGTTGATTTCAGATTCTAGTGATTCAATTTTAGCAGCATTATCCCTAAGCCTTTTGTCCTTTTTCTTAACAATAATAGTTGCACAAGAAATAGCATCACACATTTCATTGCAGGTAGAACATACCTCATCGTCGTCACTGTTGTGTTTTGCATCCTCCTGACTTGATCTTGATCTTTTTTTTGCCCGCCATGAAGCATAAGTTGGCCAGATCGTCATCATCTTTATCACTTTCAAAGTCTACATCACTTGAACTGAGTTCTTGAAGTGCGGTGATGAAGCTGTTAATCATCTTGCGTCCTATGGTACCCTTCTTTTTCTTGTTGGAATTTCCAGAGGTGGTCTTGACCTTGTTCTATTTTTCTTCATGGGTAGTAGGACATGAAAGGTTAGGGCATTCTGTACGAAAGTGTCCTGTCTTACCACATTCAAAACGACGTTGAGGCCCGAAGCTTCCTCTCCTTCTAGTTCTCACATTTTGCAATGCTTTTTAGAATCTAGTTGAGATGAGTGCTAACTCCTCTTCTGGAAATTCCTCGATCTACTCCAGGGTTAGTGAGGACAACAAAGCAAGAGTATAGCAAGATGATTATTGGCCGGAGCTAGGCATAGCACGTTGTGAGACAAATGCAATAGACTTATTTGGGTTCTTACGTGATAAGATGTCAATTTCATGAGTTTTTAGTTTAGAATAAAGCACATCCAATGTAAGAGAACTCATGACAGTTGATTCTTGAATAGATGTTACTTTCATCTCCCAAATTGACATGTCTAATGCACTAAGAAGTTGCCTAGCATTCTCACCATCAGAAAAATTAATATTGACACTACGCAAGTTACTGAGAATTTTGTTAAAATGAGCAAAGAGATCATCGATGGACTCACCGGGTTGCATCTCAAAGCTCATATATTTCTTTTTGAACATATTTTGTTTTACCTCCTTGATTGTGTTGGAACTTTCATGATAATCAAAGAGAGCTCTCCAAATATCATATGCTGATCGGAGGTGCGCGACACAATCAAAGTCGCTTTGAGTGAGTCCCTATATGATCAAGTTGCAAGCCTTGTTGTTGTTGTCGACGTCCCGCAGGTTCGTAGCCGTAACTTGATCATTTGGTGGCACTTCATAAGGCTTGTACACCTTCTCCCATATTGCGAAGCCTTGCGCCTGGATGAAAGCCTCCATGCGTGCCTTCCAGACCTGAAAGTCAATACCAGCAAAGACACAAGGTTTGACGGAGTATTTCTCCATGATGATTAGTCAAAACACGTGGAAATCACAATGATTGGAGCACCGTGGCTATGATACCAATTGTAGGATCGAAGAGCACGTGAAAAGCTACCATAGGGGGGTGAATGGTACATTTAAAAAATCTTACGCAGCGGAAACAATTAAATCCCAACCCCTTCGACAGAAAAATGATCTTGCCGGTACCCTGGGCACCATATACCCCTTGGGATTGAAAAGATCTCAAGGGAAAGTCATCTACTTGATTTGAAGACCTTCGGAGGCCCACATGTCAGACATGTCCGGACCCGCTTCTCCAACATGGTTAGCCCCAGGGTCGCCACGTGTACTATCAAACCGGAGCTACCACCCGCAAAGGGGGAAGCTCCGGGCTACGTACCGAAGTGGCACCCCCGGACCTAACACCATACCGAGGGAAGCTCCAGTGCTCACACGTGTCGGGTAATACCGGAGCCATCTGTTCTCCACAGTGTGCTCCGATGCTGCCACGTGTCCAACCGTCGGATCTTCAGCCTCTAACCTCCGGAAGATTCCACAATGGCTCCGGATCTTCAAAAGGGAATCAAGGACTTCAAGACCTGATTAAGTGTCATTAATACCATATTAATGACACATGATCGGCGACCTTAATTACCAGTAACGGTGCTGTCAAAGCCCATTACCCGGTCATTAAGGGCAATTAAACATGTTGAATGTATATCAATATCAGTAACCACCGGGGCCACATGTCAGGCCAGGCTAATTTGTAACGGCCTGCCCTTGTACTATAAAAGGACAGGCCGACGACGTTTACACACACGTTCAGACACGCTGACACACGCGCTACATCCAATACAACATCAACACACCCCGTGGAGTAGGGTATTACGCTCAGGCGGCCCGAACCACGTAAATTCTTGTGTCTCCTGCGTCATTTGTAATTCACCTTCTTGAATCTCCGCGCGTCCACACCGAACCACAAACTTCTCTAACACTTTAGTAGTGTCGGGAGATCTGCCGGATCCAAACCACCGACAGATGGCGCGCCAGTAGGGGCACCTGAGATTTCGAGAATGGTGAACTCAGCTGCTGGATCATCCAACGGTCAACCTGCTGCTCAAGCTGTTGGGGACAATCCCTCCAATATGCAACTACCAGCAGGAGCCACAGCACCAGCAGGATTCACACTCCCACCACCACCGCCTCCACCAGCAAATCAAGCTGGGCAACGCGATGGTGCACCGGCGTCAATCACTGTGTCGGCAAATCATGTCAACCCGGAACACGCGCTCCATGCAGTGCGTGCTCTTCTCCAACGCCCACCACCTCCGGATGCATCCCGGGATGCACTGGAGCAGTGGAGGGCCGATGTGGAATATTTGGTTGCAGCAGCAGCTGAACGCATCAGCAACCAGGGTCCTCCTCCTTCAGGACGGGCCCCATCGCAGCAGCGGACCTTGTCTGGCAGACTTGGTCCGCATGTTTCCAACAACAGGAGACGTGCTGCATCACAGCAAGTGACGTCATTGCCCTCCGGGGCACGACACACTCACACGGTATCCAGGCTTTCAACTCATGACCTCTGGGCGGAGCTTGATCGCCGATATCGCCAACAGGACGACCGAGTCCATATTGAGCGTGCTCGTGAAAGACGAGAAGCTCAAGACGTTCCTGCTCCTGAAGGAGTAGGAGGCGGCTGTTCAGCCCTGGCCATGCATCTACGTATGGTCAGGTGGCCACAGAAGTTCCGGCCTCACCTACCGGAGAAGTTCGACGGGACCGTCAATCCTGTCGAATTCCTTCAGATTTACTCCACTGCTATTTTGGCAGCCGGAGGAAATGAGGCCGTAATGGCCAATTATTTTCCAGTGGCTTTAATTGGGACCGCCAGGTCTTGGTTTATGAGCCTTCCACCCAACTCCATCAACAGTTGGGAGGAGCTGTGCCGGCAGTTCACCGCCAACTTCGGGAGTTCATACACCCGACCAAGCACTGAACTGGACCTTTTTGCAGTCGTGCAAAAAGGGGGAGAATCCCTGCAATCATTCATCCAGAGGTTCTCTCAGGTACGAAACACTATCCCTTCTATCTCTAGCTCCTCTGTCATTGTGGCATTCAGACAGGGTGTATGGGACAAGAAGATGCTGGAGAAACTGGCGATCAAGGAGATCACGAGTGTCACGGAACTCTTCAGTTTGGCCGACAAATGTGCCAGAGCTGCGGAGGGCCGTGAGATGCACTCTAAACTAACTCCGGAGGGTCACAAGAAATCCTCCAAAGAAGAAGCTGCTACCTCCGGGGATGGCAAGAAGAAGAAAAAGAACAACGGCAAGAAGAAGTCGTCGGCTGGTACATCCAATGTTGCAGCTGCTGCAGCTCCGAGTGGCCGGGGGCCACGCCCCGAGAAGCGACCTCGATCGTCTTCTGAAGACGGTGGCAAGCCCAAGGTGTGGTGCCCAATTCACAAAACGGGCAGCCACAGTTTGGAAGACTGCCGGGAGGTCCAAAACCTTGCCGAGCGCTACGACAAGCGCCGGGAAGAATCTCCTTTTCGACAAAGGGAAGGAAAGCAAAAAGTCAACGAAGCTCCGGCTGAAGAGGAGTTAGGCTTTCAGGATCCCAAAAAGGTCCTGAAGGCCGTCTATACCTCCGTCGACGATGATTTTGACGTCTCTGACAACGAGCGTCGGAAGACCATGAACACCATTTTTGGTGGATCATGGGACATCACCTCCCGCCGCGTCATCAAGACTATGCATCGGGATATGGCTGCTGTAGCTCCTACAGTCAGGCTGGAACCTCATCGGAAGTGGATGGACACAACCATCACTTTTGATGCTTCGGACTGCCCTCGGAGCATGGTTGAAGCAGGTCAATTACCTTTGATGGTATCTCCTACCATTAATAACATCCAGCTCCACCATGTCATGGTAGACGGAGGTTCGGGGCTTAACCTCATAAGCTTCGAAGCTTTTACCAAGCTTCAGCTCCGACCTTCGGATCTCCACCCCTCCCGACCTTTCTCCGGAGTAGGTCCGGGGGCTATTACCCCACTCGGAGCTATTACTCTCCCTGTTACCTTCGGGACACGGGAGAAGTATCGCACCGAGAAGTTGATCTTCGACGTCGCTCAGATCAACTTACCCTTCAACGCCATCTTGGGTAGGCCTGCCCTGTACAAATTCATGGCAGCTGCTCATTATGGATACCTGGTGTTAAAGATGCCAACACCAATGGCCGTTCTCCGGATCCGCGGAGATTGTACCGCCGGAGTAACTGCTCTGGAAGAACTCCATGCACTCACCACGGTGCAAGAAGAGGACTCAAGACAGGAGCAAGCTCCAAAACCCCTGAGCATTCGTCAACGAGGCTCGACTTCTGCACCTCGTGTGCAGCCAAGCGGTGACACCGACATTCCCGTCAAAGTTGTCCAAATTAGTTCCGATGCCGCTCAGACCACCCGTATATCGGGGGGATTGAACGACAAATAGGAACTCGCGCTCATCACTTTCCTCTGGGCTAATGTCGACATGTTTGCCTGGCAACCGTCACAAATGCCTAGGATCCCCAGGGAAGTGATTGAGCACAATTTGAAGATCTACCCCGACACCCGGCCTGTGCATCAGAAGCCTCGGAAGCAATCCGTAGAGCAACAGAACTTCATCCGACAAGAAGTGAAGAAGTTGCTCGAAGCTGGATTCATCCGAGAAGTCTTCCATCCAAAATGGCTGGCAAACCCAGTCGTTGTGCCCAAGGCCGGCGGGAAACTTCGGATGTGTATCGACTACACCACACTAAATAAGGCATGTCCAAAAGATCCATTCCCACTACCTAGAATAGATCAGATAGTGGATTCCACCTCCGGGTGTGAATTACTGTGTTTCCTAGACACATATTCTGGGTATCATCAAATCAGAATGTCTAGGGAAGATGAAGAGCTTACCTCTTTCATCACAGTAGATGGATTGCACTGTTATACAACCATGCCATTTGGTCTTAAGAATGCAGCTTCAACTTTTGTACGAGCTATGTACAAAACCTTTGAAGAACTCATTAGAGACATAGTGGAAGTGTATGTCGATGACATCATGGTCAAGGTCAAGAACAAGGAGTCACTCCTTGACACCCTGCAAGCTGTCTTCGACAAGCTGCGGGCCACCCGCACAAAGCTAAACCCAGACAAGTGTGTCTTCGGGGTTAGCTCCAAAAAACTTCTTGGTTTCCTGGTAAGTCACCGAGGCATAGAAGCTAATCCGGCGAAGATCAAGGCCATTGAAGACATGCGGCCACCAACCCGCAACAAAGATGTCCAAAAGCTAACTGGATGTCTAGCAGCCCTCAGCCGGTTCATTTCAAGACTGGCGGAAAGGGCACTCCCCTTCTTCAAGTTATTGAGGAAGTCCGGACCATTCCAATGGTCCGAGAAAGCAGAGAAGGCATTGCAGGAGCTGAAACAGTTCCTCACCACCCTACCAATTCTAGTAGCTCCGAACCCTGGTGAGCCTTTGTTGCTTTACATTTCAGCAACTGACGAAGTCATTAGTATGGTTCTGGTTGCGGAGAGACCAGAGCTACCTCATACTCAGGAATCCAGACCCCTTCGGGAGGGTCCGGAGGTACCTGAAAGCGAGTCTGGGTCCCAGCTCCTAGACTCGAATCCACAAGAAGTCACTTCAGAAGACCCAGACCCCTCCGGGAGGGTCCATGTCGCTTCTGAAGAAGCTCCGGGTTCCTCCAGCCAGGACCCGGAGGTCCCCGAAGAAAATCCGGATCCCTCCGGGAGGATCCGGGTCAGTGGAGAGGAAGCTTCGGGCCCCTCCGGGAAGGTCCGGACCATTCAGCGCCCGGTGTACTTCATCAGTGAAGTACTACATGATGCCAAGACTCGATACCTAGAGGTGCATAAACTGCTCTATGCAGTTCTTATTGCCTCCAGGAAGCTTCGCCATTATTTCCAAGCTCACAAGATCTCAGTGGTGACTTCTTATCCACTTCGAGCAATCTTGCATAATCCCAATTCAACTGGGAATATTGCTAAGTGGGCAGCGGAATTGGCCGAATTTGATCTTGAATTCATTTCAAGGCAAGCAGTCAAAAGTCAAGCATTGGCAGACTTCGTGGCGGAATGGACTCCCTCTCCATCAAATCCTGGGGGCCCTAGCGAGCAGAAGCCGGAACACAAGGCTCCGGTCTTCACCGAGCCTCACTGGACCCTCTACTTCGACGGCTCCATGCAAAAGCAGGGGGCCGGAGCTGGAATCCTTCTCCTCGCACCAACCGGGGAGAAGGTAAAATACATGGTACACCTTGACTTCAAGGCGACCAATAACATGACGGAGTACGAAGCACTCATCTATGGACTAAAGGTGGCACTGTCATATGGTGTCAAGCAACTGCTGGTCAAGGGAGATTCGCAGCTCATCATTAAGCAAGTCAAGGGTGAATGCTCCTGCAACAATCTCCAGTTAGCTGCTTACCTCCTTGAAGTCTAGAGGCTTCAGAAGGACTTTGAAGTCCTAGATCTCCACCACGTTCAGCGTGCCCATAACACTGAAGCTGACGAACTCTTGACAAAAGCGTCAACCGGAGCTCCGGCTCCTGACGGAACTTTTGTCTGGAGGTTGTCAAAACCAACAGCTCAGCCTGCCGAACTGAGCGAAGGGGGCGAGATCAGCATCCCGAAGCTGATGGTCCCGATGGCCCTGTTACCATGGCAGCCATCAATGGTCGTAGGCGCTGCCGGAAGCTCCGAGCAAGACTCAAATGCTCAAGCTAGTTCCGATGCATGGATCTCGGAGATCCGGAGCTACTTGAAAGACAACATCCTTCCTGACGATGATGTATCCGCTGACCGGGTAGTCAGATTGGCTAAAAGATACACGTTGGTAGAAGGGGATCTCTACCGGCGCGGTGCCAATGGCATCCTAATGCGGTGCATCACAAGGGAAGAAGGCTGCGAACTCCTCGCAGAAATCCATGGAGGCGAGTGTGGGAACCACGCGTCTTCCCACACGCTGGTTGGTAAAGCCTTTCGGCATGGCTTCTACTGGCCTACAGCACTCCAGGATGCAACTGAGCTGGTGAATAAATGCGAAGCATGTCAATTTCATGCAAAGCAAATTCACACACCGGCTCAGCCCCTACAAATGATACCTCCTACATGGCCATTCGCTGTGTGGGGGATGGACATCTTGGGACCTTTCCCAAGAGCCGTTAGAGGTTACAAGTTCCTGTACGTCGCCGTTGACAAATTCACCAAGTGGCCGGAAGCAACTCCAGTTGTGACAATCAACAAGCAATCTGCTATCAACTTTTTGCAGTCCATTGTATGCAGATTTGGAGTCCCAAATAAAATAATCACTCATAATGGGACCCAATTCACAAGCTCTGCATTTCAAGGATATTGCAAAGACCTCAGCATACAAGTTTTCTACGCCTCCGTAGCTCACCCAGCAAGCAATGGCCAAGCCGAGAGAGCAAATGCTGAAATCCTTAAAGGACTCAAAACGCGCACTTATGAGCGCTTGAAAAGACATGGAGCCAACTGGATTGGAGAACTTCCGCCCACTTTATGGGCCAACAGGACATCTCCAAACAGGTCAACTGGAGAGACACCCTTCTTCCTGGTGTACGGACCTGAAGCAATCCTTCCTCCGGAAATCACCTTGGGTTCACTCCGGGTCCGCACCTTCGACGAAGCCACGCAGGACCAGCTCCGGCGTGAAGACCTAGACCTCCTTGAGGAGGGAACTTGCCAAGCAGCTGTTCAGAATGCCCGATATCACCAAGCCCTACGGCGTTATCATCAGCGGCATGTACACAATCGACAGCTCGAGGAAGGCAATCTGGTGCTACGGAGAATACAATCAAGAGAAGGGTTAAACAAACTCTCCCCCAGCTGGGAGGGACCCTTCCGAGTGATTAAAGTATCCCGTCCCGGAAGCGTTCGCTTGGCTACCGAGGATGGGACACCTCTCCCAAATCCTTGGAACATCAAGCACCTCCGTAAGTTCTACACTTAATATCACGGAGGTGAGTCTGTAGTAATTTGAGGTGTATGTTATAGAGTCATTGTACAGAGTCGGGTAGTTCCTCCGGGAGAACAGCCGGACCTTCCCCGGAAGGTCCGCAAAGTTCATGCAACACTTGTCACAGTCTCAGAACTAAAAGTGTGGCTAGCTACCCTGGGTCAAACGAGAAATTAAACACGCTTAGCTTGGTTCCGTACCCTAAGAGTGTACTTGTTTCCCCTGTACCCCGGACCTATAATGAAAGACATCTACATATGAAACATACTCCACGTGCATTTATTTTGTGCAGGCTCAACATTCTTTTTTATTTTTCTCTTTCTTGTCTATAACAAAGACGTGCAATTCTTAAGAAATTTTAATTCGACCGGTTCATATACGATTCGAGTTGTATTGTCGATTCTTTTGGATTCAAATATTGTTGGCCCACTCGCCTGAATGCCGCCAAGCCAATCTAGGACCGGAGTGTGCTATCGACTTAGCCTGGTCAAGCACCCTAAGTACGCCACTCTACCTACACCTCGGCAGGCCGAAGTAAGGCGGGTCCAAGTACAATTGAATCTGGAAGAAAAGGCAACGCATTCGGTTGTGTTTAGAATCGCGTTTGACCTAAAATTTTCTCGAGAATCGTAAGCCGCGATGACGTTATAGGCAAGAAACGAATTTTACTATTTTTCTTGGCTTTAGTGTGCAGGAAAAATAAAATCCACGTTGATAGAGAAAAACCGGAGCTAACAAAGCTCCAACTCCCCTAGATGGCTTGTAATCGATGTTAAGCATTGAAAACGAGCATCACCGGAGCAACCAAGCTCCGGTAAAGCTAGGGGGGCCAGCCGTCGACGTAAAATAAAAGATGGTGAGAAGACCCCACAAATGGAGTCTACTGCCGACAAGCTACGTGTTGGCAAAGGTCAGTGCCGGAGCTACTAAGCTCCGACACCCCGGAGGGCTAACTATCGATGCTCTATGCGTTGATAGGGACTATTACCGGAGCTACTAAGCTTCGACGGTAGTCAGTTTGACCTCAGGGGGCCTTCACTATCGAAGACTTCGGACCTACACTCTACAAGTTCGAAGCAAATGAGTCTTCAACAAAACATAATATACTCTTGGTACATGTTCACAATCAAATTGTGTACATCTACAAGGGGGCCTAGTGAAGACAAAAGTGTTGAAGACAAAAAGTGAAATTCACAAAAATTTAGGGATTTCATTCATCTGGAGACAAGGGATTACAAAATTGAGGAAGAAAAAGAGAGGATACAAGTGGGAACTACGGAGATGGCCCTAGACCCTATGGAAGAATTGAGCGACCTTCTCGGCAACCTCTGACACGTTGGCTTGGTCAGCTTCCCCTTCTCCTTCAATGGGACCTTCAAGCACCAGGTCCACAGGAAATTGGGAGTTCCGGCTGGTGTAGCACATCAGCACATACTCTGCGACGTTCTTCGCTAGGGATTGCCCCTCAACCTCCAATTGGTCCGCAATGACATCACCCACCTTGGAGAGCTTGCTACCTGCCAAGCTCAATGCCTGCAACGCCAGGTCCGGCTCCGGCTCCGGATCATCCGGACGCACGGGACTGAAGCCCAATGGTGTCAGCGCGTCGTTAGCCTTGCCCAGGAACTCCCAAATCTGTAGGGAGTCTGTGGTCCTCAAGCCCTTTAATTCCTCCAGGGATCTTCTGGCCGCCACCAGTTCAGAATTCTCGCGGGCGAGGCGCTCAACTTCTTTGGCGTTTTGCTGAATCTTTTCAGCAACCCACTTCTCGAGTTTTCTGAGCTCCTCCTCCTGGAGGTGGATCTTGTTCTGGCGGTCAACCAGTTCCTTCTCCCTGCCCCTCACTTTCTTTTCCCTGGCAACAAGGGCACACTCCCGCTCGTGGAGCTCCTGCCCTCGCACTCAGGCCTTCTTCTCCTCCTCAATGCAGCGCTCTTCCAATTTCTTGGTGCGCTCCCCAAGGCCCTTGTCAGCCAGAGCCACCTTCTCGGAGAGCTCCTCCTCCCTCCTCAGGACGTCATCTCGCAGCTCTAGGAGTTTCCGCTCTTCGTCTTCGAGCCGTTTCTCCCTCTCTTCAAGTGCCTCTCGGCGCTTGATGAGTGTAGTGTTAATGGCCTCAAGCCTTTCGTAGCGTTCATCGGCCGCACTATTAGCTGCTTTGGTCTGCTCATAGATCTCCCAAGATTGAGCGTCGAGGGCGCGAGTCATACTCTCCCTGTCATCCAATAATTTGCCCCAGTATTCCAGGCAGATCTTCTCCCGCTTGATCCACTCTTTGTCATCCGCTAGCCTCGACTGCGCCAGCTTGGTCTCGAAGTAGAGCCGGTTACGCCACCTCCTAAGGGTTTGGCGCTCCTCTTCAAGAGCCTTGCTGTCGTGGAAGAAGGCCAGTTGAACTTGACGTAGACTGGAACATGCGTTGTCAATAGACAGTGACAACGGGCTAGGTTCCGGACCTGCTGGGGTCTCCTCCGCTGGTTCCAGTGGGTTTTCAGATACAAAAATTGGGTCCACTCCACAAGAGTGGTCCCCTGGGTCTCCATGGCACTAGGGCCGTCCTCCGGGATGGCCTCAGTCGCCATCGAGGAAGGCCTCACCGCCCGGTCTTCGTTCACCCCCTCAGACAGGGGGCCAGCGACTTCACCAGGGCACTCCAGCTCAGCCGCGGGTACCTCCGACGTCGTCACTTCCGGAGTAGGGGCCGCTTCTGGCTCCAGCCTGGGCACCTCCTCCGATGGGGGATCGAGCTCTGACGCCTCTGCAACCACCGGCTCGGGAGCCGGAAGATCTTCGTCCTCAATCGGCCCTGTGGCCGGAGCTCCAACAACTACCGGCTCTGCGGCCGGTGCTTCTGAGGTAGCCGGCCCAACCGCCGGGACTTCCTCAACATCCGGCGCGCACGCCGGGACTTCAATCACCTCCGGCTCGACCGCCGGAGCTTCGACAATTTCCGGCTCTGGGGCCGGAATTACAGCTTCCTCCGACTCAACGGCCAGAGCTTCCATCATCTTAGCACCAGGACCTGGAGCTTCAACCTCCGGGACAGGTGCCGCTGGCGCATCTTCACTCCCACGGTCCGGCGCTACCACGGGAGCCTCTGGGGATGAGTCGAGGTCCATGACCACGACAGCTGGTGCCGGAGCTGTCGCAGCTTCAGCCACCACTTGGGGCGGCACCGGGACAGGAGCAGAAGCTTCCTCCCTCACAGCTTCAGCTGCTGTGGCTGAGGGTGTAGCCTCACTCCTCTTCTTGGGAACGCTGCAGATGATGGACGAAGAAACTTAAAAAATAGTTACTACAATTAAACGACTATCCAAGGTAAAGATTAAAAATTACCTTGGGAGGCTTCCGCACCATCTTGCGCGGAACCTTTTTCCCGGGCGTTCTGGGCTGGTCATAGCCGGCATAGAAGCTTCGGAAGGCCCCCCGGAACTCGTTGCGTCCACGGGCGTTTCCCTAGTCGAGGCCCCCCTCGATCGGGAAGGACCTCCGGACCTAGAGGCCTCCACCGGCCCCGGTGCTGGAGTCACATGCCCGGAGCTAGCACCCCGAGAAGACCCCCCTGCGGGTACAGTCGCCGCGGTTGTAGAAGACCTCCCCCTCCGGGGAGAAGGAGCCGACGTAGAGGTAGCGGGCCTGACGGACCTTCCGTCGGCGTAATGCAGCTTCCTCTTCTGGCTCAAGGGTTCTTCCGCCGGCTCCTTACCCTTGCCGACGACCTCAAACCTTGGCTTCGGGGCAGGGTCGGAGCCACCCTCAGAAGCTCCAGGGATCGCCACCCTAGTGGTTGATGTTCTCTCGACGACACCAAGGTCGTCAAGCACAGGCATCTTCCGCCGGAGCTCCCTGCTGAACTCTACTTCCACATTCAAAGGGAGAAAAGCTGATGGCGGAGTCAAGTCGTCACCCTCGACGTCGATGCCGTGCTGGAACTTCTTGAGGTGGAACTCCAAGGTTTTCCCCACCATGTTGGACTTCAGCCCGGTCTCGACCCGGTCGTCGTCCATCACGCTATTGAGGGCCCAAGCGAGTTTTTCTCTCCTCTTCAGCGGTGCCCACATGTTGACCAGGAAGTTGCAAAACACCACCTGAGGAGTCAATCCTCCCTCCACGCATTGGCGGATCCTGGTCAAAGCAGGGTTGAAGACTTCCGCCAGCACCGGAGCTTCACTCCAGATTGTCGTGTCGATGTTGGGGAGGCCTTCGGGCAGCTCCAGCTTCTCGTGCTCCTCCACCCAGACGACTATCCAGTGCTTCTTCTAGTCATCCTACTTCCCAGAGGGAAACGACCGGAGGTACTTGAATGGGCACTTCTTGCGCTTCACGAAGTAGTAGAAGCCAAGATACTCATTGCTCCTGCCGGTGGTATGGAAGGTGAAGAAGGTCCGGAAGAGTTCAATGCAGGGGGATGCCCACCCACATCTAACAGAAGTGGACGAAGATAGACACAAGAAGAATGGAGTGGGGGCCAAGGTGATACAGCTGCAGACCATAGAAGTCTAGCAACATCAAGAAAAAGGAGGAAAAAGGTGGGATCAACCCCACCATGGCGTACGAGGAGAAGTACACCATTTTGCCGACGTGCTCCTTCTCAAACGGGAGCTCTCCACCGGTGCGGACCGAGCGGTTGAAGAAGTCCGAGGACCATCCCATGAGGGCCCGAACCTTCTTCAGGTCGCCGTCGGTCTTCAAACGACTCTCGCGGAGACCCAACTCCATCGTGGCACGACAAGGCAAGAGAAGAAAAGCGAAGCACAAGTTGGGAGTTTGAGCACAAGATCAGATGAGAGGCGTAAAAAACCCCAAACAGTGCGCACTTTCCTTCTTAAGTAAGCCCTTGCGACGCTTGGATGGAAACCGCAAGGAAGTCGAAGATACCACTCAAAAATTCCACCCAGCCGATGACAAGAGGGCCCGGGACTACCCCGACGATCAAGTCAAGGTTCTTACCCAGGCGCACAGTTGCCATCATGAGGTGGGAAGCCCCAAGGCGGCGGCCTGACAAGGCGCGTGGAACCGATATGATTTTCGTATCGGGAACCGGCGACCTTCAATTGCGTGAGATCCGCACGCCAAATATCTCACTTGCCGCACACGGGATATGCCATGCGGCGAGGATTTAACTCTGGACCATCGTCAACGGCATATTTGAAGACCTTTGAAGACTCAGTTCATAAGTCGAAGGATGGACCCACCTCCGGCGGAATGACTTCACCCAAGGTGTCTTCCCCGGAGGTGGGCCCAGGGGGCCACTGCCGGTACCCTGGGCACCATATACCCCTTGGTATTGCAAAGATCTCAAGGGAAAGTCATCTACTTGATTTGAAGACCTTCGGAGGCCCACATGTCAGACATGTCCGGACCCGCTTCTCCAACATGGTTAGCCCCAGGGTCGCCACGTGTACTATCAAACCGGAGCTACCACCCGCAAAGGGGGAAGCTCCGGGCTACGTACCGAATTGGCACCCCCGGACCTAACCCTAGACCGAGGGAAGCTCCGGTGCTGACACGTGTCGGGTAACACCGGAGCCATCTGTTCTCCACAGTGTGCTCCGATGCTGCCACGTGTCCAATCGTCGGATCTTCAGCCTCTAACCTCCGGAAGATTCCACAACGGCTCCAGATCTTCAAAGGGGAATCAAGGACTTCAAGACCCGATTAAGTGTCATTAATACCATATTAATGACGCATGATCGGACGACCTAAATTATCAGTAACGGTGCTGTCAAAGCCCATTACCTGGTCATTAAGGGCAATTAAACGTGTTGAATGTATATCAACATCAGTAATCGCTGGGGCCACATGTCGAGCCAGGCTAATTTGTAACGGCCTGCCCTTGTACTATAAAAGGACAGGCCGACGACGTTTACACACACGTTCAGACACGCTGACACACGCGCTACATCCAATACAACATCAACACACCCCGTGGAGTAGGGTATTACGCTCAGGCGGCCCGAACCACATAAATTCTTGTGTCTCCTGCGTCATTTGTAATTCACCTTCTTGAATCTCCGCGCGCCCACACCGAACCACAAACTCCTCTCACACTTTAGTAGTGTCGGGAGATCTGCCGGATCCAAACCACCGACAGATCTGTTAAAGAAATCGTGTGTGAGACTAATCTAAACGTGTTTCACTATGAGAAAAGTGATATATATAAGAGAGAATCAAGTCACAAAGAAAACACAAGAAGAATCACTCAAATCCATCAAGAGAAACTCAACATATGATCGAAAGATCGAACAAAGGTCAATCTATCCTACCCGAGAAAAACAGTTCTGGAACGCTGCAAAAGAACTCGTGTAGATCAGAAACCACAAATCCAATGACCGTGAAATTTTGACAGATGATAGATAATCAAGTTTTGGAAGACAACCCAAAAATAATCACGTCAATTGGATCTGTAAAACTCGAGTTATGATAAAACCACCAACGAAAGGTAGTGCTGTCCAGAAACTCGACGAGTAAAACTTGTGTGGAACAAGTCGGACGAACAAGGTACAAAACTTCCTTCAAACTACAAATTTTATTCAATAGAACACAAGAGGAACAGCCCTAAATTCGTCTCCCCGAGCTCTGGCCTTCCCTTGCTTATATAACCAGCCCTTAGGCCAACCCAATCTCAACTAGGACTCAAATCCTACTCAAATCACGAATCATAACTTTCCATAACTGCTTAGGACTCTTCTATACGCAGATAGAAGCAATCTTAAGACCTCCAAACACCTTAGGAATGTATACCACATTTCTAAAACAACTCAAATTCGTGACCCACACGAAATCCTATCATAACCAACTCGATACTTTCCATACTGAGCCATAACCGACTCCACCGCAGCCAAAGTCATCAACCGATATGATCCGATCCTTCCAACCAGATCTTCCCATCCATAAACCATCTTCGGAACCATGTTGCCACGTCATGCACCGCATGCATACGTGCAAACACCTTCCTTCAACTTCCAGTAACCTTCATATGCACTGCCCTTGATTCAATCATCCTGCGCAACCTCTTGACCCGCTCAACCACAATTTCTCCTGAATTTAGTTGTTGGAACCTCATGTCCTCCCTGAGACTAGTCCAAAGGATCCTGTCACCATCCATGACTTGAACTCAAGCAACACCTGCACATGAACAAACAACCAATCCGTACGAGCCCAAGTCCGCGACTTGACTCGAGTCAGTTTCGAACATAACACCTTACGTGAGCACCTCACATAAGCATGTTGCAAAGCATATCAACAGTGTCAACAAAAAACGCACCAAAAACTTAGCAAATGAATACTAAGCAATCTTTCCAACAATGTAAAGCAAGTTCAAAACATTTGACATGAAAATTTTGAACATTACGATCAAGCTCCGAATTGCCAAAGCTAACCGGAGCTTGAGCCGGAGCTTACAAAAGCTAGTCGGACCTAGTGCCGAAGCTAACCAAAGCCAGTCGGACCTAGCACCGGAGCTAACCAAAACTAGTTGGAACTAGTAAACCCAAAAGTCGGAGCTAGAGAAACATGTTGGAGCTTAACCAACATAAGTCGGACCTAGCAAAACACATCGGAGCTTAACAAAGTCATGCCGGAGCTATCAAAGACATGCCGGAGCTAAAGAAAAAACTCATCAGAGCTACCCAAAAACATATAGGACCTAGAAAAAGAAAGTCAGACCTTACGTCGGACCTTGCAGAAGCTCGGAGCTAGAGTCGGACCTTGCTAAAAAGATGTTATGGCAGCATTCAAAACTTTTATTGTTAAAACCAATGTATTCAGCATACATAGGTCTCACAGTTGTGCACAACAACTTCCGGCGGCGACATACACCGCTTCGGCTGTGGAAAGTACAATGGAGTTTTGTTTCTTTGAGGACAAAGACACTAGAGATCTACCAAAGAATTGGCAAGTTCCCTATGTACTCTTTCTATCAACTTTGCACCCCGCATAGTCCGCATCAGAATATCCAATGACGTTAAACTTAGAACCTTTGGGGTACCAAAGTCCTGGGCTTGTTGAGTGAACCAAATATCTAAGAATTCTCTTAACGGCGGTCAAATGACACACCTTAGGAGCGGCTTGAAATCTAGCACACATACACACACTAAGCATGATATCGGGCCTAGATGCACATAAGTATAGCAATGAGCCTATCATGGAACGATATACCTTTTGGTTCACACTTGGACCATCTTCATTAAGATCGAGATGCCTGTTGGTTGCCATTGGAGTCTTGATGGGTTTGGCCTTGTCCATGTCAAACTTCTTGAGTATATCTTGTGTGTACTTGGTTTGACTAATGAACGTGCCTTCCTTGAGTTGCTTCACTTGAAAACCTAGAAAGAACTTCAACTTCCCCATCATGGACATCTCAAATCTTTCCGTCATTATCTTGGAAAACTCATCACAAAAAAATTTGTTAGTAGAACCGAATATAATGTCATCGACATATATTTGGCAAACAAACAAATCATCATCAAAGTGCTTAGTGAATAGAGTATAATCCGACTTCCCAATTTTGAAACCATTTCGAGTTAGAAAGTCTCTAAGGCACTCATACCAAGCTCTAGGAGCTTGTTTGAGTCCATAGAGAGTCTTACGCAATTTGTACACATGGTTTGGGAATTCTTCATCTTCAAATCTGGGGGGTTGCTCCACATACACTTCTTCCTTGATTGGACCATTGTGGAATGCGCTCTTGACGTCCATTTGATATAGCTTAAAATCATGGTGAGTAGCAAAGGCAAGTAATATACGAATTGATTCAAGACTAGCTATGGGAGCAAAGGTTTCTTCGAAATCCAAACCTTTGACTTGCGAGTACCCTTTGGCCACAAGTCGTGCCTTGCTCCTTGTCACCCGTTGTTCATCTTGTTTGTTGCGGAACACCCATTTAGTGCCTACGACATTCGCATTGGGCCTCTTCACAAGCTCCCATACTTGATTTCTCTCGAATTTGTTGAGCTCTTCTTGCATGGCCATCACCCAATCCGGATCTCATAGTGCTTCTTCGACCTTGTGGGGCTCCAAGGAAGAAAAGAAACAAAAGAGTAATGTTCACGAAAGTTTGCAACACGATATCGAGTAGTTACCCCCTTGGAGATGTCTCCAAGTATATTGTCAATGGGATGGTCCCGTGGACGCTTTGATGAACTCTTGGGTGTGGCACTTGAGGTCTTGATTCATCATCTTGATCTTCCTCATCCTCATTGTCCCCCCCCCCTTGATTGATGCCTCCATTTTCATCTTCTTGGAGTGTATCTTGGGGAATTTGATCTTCATCATTTGAGGAAGAGCTTGCTTGATGTGTAGGATGGTCACTTGCATCTTGAGGTTGTTCTTGTGGGCGTATGTCTCCAAGTGCCATCCTTCCTATCACCACTTGTGGAGCTTCTTCTTGATCTGGCACATGACGATCAACTTGCTCCACTTGGGAGCCATTAGTCTCATCAAACACTATGTCACGTGCTACTTCAACAATTCCAAATGATTTGTTAAAGACACGATAGGCGTAAGTGTTTGAGTCATAGCCAAGCAATAAACCCTCATCGGACTTAAAAGCAAACTTTGAAGTCATAGGCTTCTTGTTAAGAATGTAGCATTTACTCCCAAAAACACTAAAGTAAGAAATGTTGGGCTTGTTACCGGTTAGGAGCTCATATGATGTCTATTTAATTATGCAGTGAAGATGCAAACGGTTTATGGCATGCCAAGCGGTGTTGACCGCTTCCGCCCAAAACCGATCCGACGTCTTGTACTCATCAAACATGGTTTTGACATCTCAATTAGAGTCCTATTCTTCCTCTCGGCCACCCCATTTTGTTGAGGGGAGTAGGGGGTCGAGAAATCATACTTGATGCCTTCTTCATCCAAAAATTCTTCAACATGAGTATTCTTGAATGCGGTGCCATTGTCAATCCTTATGGTCTTGATGCTCAAGGAGAACTCATTTTGAGCTCTCTTCAAGTATCTCTTGAGAACACCTTGAGTCTCACTCTTGTCATGCAAAAAGAATACCCAAGTGAAACGTGAAAAGTCATCAACAATAACAAGATCATATTTGTTACCACCAATACTAATGTAGGCGATTGGACCAAAGAGGTCCATGTGTAGAAGCTCCAATGGTCTTGATGTTGTCATAATGTTCTTGGATGGATTTGGTGCTCCAACTTGCTTTCCGACTTGGCATGCGCTACATGGCCTAACCTTTTCAAACACAACATTCTTTAAACCACGGATGTGCTCGCCCTTAAGGAGTTTTTGCAAATTCCTCATCCCAACATGGGCTAGCCTTCTATGACAAAGCCATCTCATGTTAGTTTTTGCAATTAAGCATGTATCAAGTTGGGCTTTATCCGCGGAGAAATCCACAGGATAGAGCTTTCCCTTGAGTACACCCTTAAAAGCAATTGAGCCATTGCTTCTCCTTGTGACGGTCACACCCTCATTAGTGAATAAAAAATTATAAACTTTGTCACATAGTTGTGATATGGACATGAGGTTATAATCAAATGAATCAACATGTAAAACATTTGAAAGAGTATGATTGGGGGATATAGCAATTTTACCGGTGCCAAGGATTTTTCCTTGGCTATTGTCCCCAAAATAGATTCCTTCACTTGTATCTTCATTTAGCTCATACTCCACAAACATCTTCCTCTCTCCGGTCATATGACTTGTGCATCCACTATCAAGAACCCACTTGGTTCCACCGGAGGAGTATGCCTACAAGAAAGATTTAAGCCTTGACTTTAGGTACCCAAGCAGTGTTGGGTCCTTTGATGTTAGTCAAGAGGCACTTGTGCACCCACACACAAGGTTTGGGACTCTTGCGGTGTGGCCCAACATACCTAGCATATGCCCTTCCAAACTTGTTCCTCAATAAAACATATGAAGCATCAAAATCATGAAACATTGGATGAGGCTCTTTCTTAGGCATTTTAGATATAGTAGCAATGTTCTTTCCTTTATTGTTGTAATAGCCTCCTTTGACAAAAACAATCAAGTATTTGCCATTCTTGGAAGTTTTGGCATTTTGCCTCATCCCCTAGAATAACCAAGACCGTCCTTGACAAGGGGATGTCTTGTGTTGGTATATGCACTACGTGCATATGCCACCTTCTCCTTGTCAAAGATGCCACCCTTGTGTGCTTGATTGGTTTGTGCCAAATTTAGCTCATCTCTAAGTTTTATGATTAATTTTGAACATTTACAAGGTTGAGATGCTTCGGATTTAATATTTGTGGAAGGTGAGCTTGTATAGGAAGAAGGTGCATTGACCTTGAGAGAATTCACTTGCGTCTCAAGGATCTTGTTAGCTTGTGTCAAACTAACAAGTTCATCCTTGAGCACAATTGTAGTGTTCTCAAGGTTTGAGCAAGTTTCCTTGCTCAAAGCGAGTTCACGCTCAAGTGCCTTGCTTCTTTCTCTTTCAAGATCCAAGAGCTCCTCAACCTCTTGACATATCTCCTTTTGTTGGATGAGCATGTCCTCTTGACGGTTGATGAGTTCTTCCTTCTCAAATATATCTTCCGTTAGCAACCTCAATCTCTTTAAGGTGATTTTGCTCATGTCTTTAAGCATATGTTCATTTTCACTACTACTATCAAAGTCATCATGAGAAGAAATTGAAGATGATGATTTAGATTTAACCTTCTTTCTTCCCTCCTTGGCCATGAGACATGTTGGCCTTGAAATCTCCAAGTTGGAGAAGAGCTTGTTCTCCGTTGTCGTATTCTTCATAGCAATAGTTGATACTTTCTCATCTTCATCGGAGGAGGATTCCTCATTTGAGTCCCACTCCTTTCCAAGGTTGGCATGTCCGGATTGCTTCTTCTTCTTGAAGTACTTTTCTCTTTGGACTTGCCCTCCTTCCTCTTCTTGTTTTCTTCATGTGGACAATCCACAATGAAGTGGCCATATTCTCCACAATTGTAGCAAACCCTTTTTGATCTAGTCTTGGGATTGTCTTTGCTTCTCCTTTCATTTTGGTAGCTCCTCCTCCTTCTTGTAAACATCCTCTTAAAGTTGTTGATAAAGAGAGCTTCTTCTTCATCGGTGTCGGGACTCTCTTCATCACTTTATTCCTTTTCTTGTGATCTTGAGGACGTTGCTTTGAATGCAACATACCTTTTCTTGGAGGAGGAAAGCTTTTGTAGATCATTATAGAACATCGCTTCTTGCTCCATCATCTCATTGTTGATGATTCTCCTCAGCACTTCTTCGGGAGTCATTTTGTGGAAGTCCGAACTTTCACGAATTAGTGAGCAAAGAGTGATGTTTTGAGGCATGAATGCTCGAATCATCCTCTTTACTACTTCGTGATCGGTCCACCGGGTGCTTTCATATAACCGACTCTTGTTGATGAGAGTCTTGAGGCGGTCATACATATCTTGGGGAGGTTCACCCTTCATGATGGTGAATCTTCCAAGCTCTCCTTCAATCATCTCAATCTTGGCCTCCCTAATGACGCAGTTGCCCTCATGTGCCATCTTGAGGGTATCCCAAATATCCTTGGCAACCTCCAACCCTTCAATGCAGTTGAACTCCTCACAAGTCAATGAGTAGGTAATCACTCCAACGGCTTGAGAATTTCGATATAGAAGAACGGTTTGCTCCGTAGTGATGTCTTCCTCATACTTGGGAAGATGAACACCTGTCATCACAATTTGCCACAAGCTAGGGTTTAAGGAAATGAGGTGCATCTTCATATCATGCTTCCACATAGAATAATCATTTCCATCAAATTGAGGAGGTTTTCTAATGGGAATAAACAAGTAATGATTGCTAGCGGTAAGTTGCTCATAATTGTAGGGATACCGGGAGTAGTCTTGTGAACTACTCCCGTTTCGATGTTAACCGTAGCAATTGGCTTGATCTCCTTCTTTGGTACGTTGAGATTCTCACGAAGCCGTGCCTTGAGCATCCGAACTTCTTCGTCGTCATTCGGATCATCTTGAAGAACATCGACGTTCTTCATCTTGGTGTCATCGACGACCACCGGAACCTCGTTGTCACCCCTTCCGGCCATTACTTCTCCGAGTTGTTAGACTCTTGGGGAGAAGCCTGCTCTGATACCAATTGAAAGTCACCTAGAGGGGGGTGAATAGGAAATAATACCTGAAATCACTTAATAAAACAAGATTAAATTCCTATGGCCGGACTAGTCTGCCCAGGGCCGGACTAGTCCGCTCAACACAGGGTGAAAACCCTAAAACTTGTTTTCTATAAGTTATTTGCGGAAATAAAGTTCACCAAAGATATGAGCAATATGTAGTAAACTTGTGAAGCTCAGATTGGGAGGTTCAAACACTTAGATTGCAAGTTTATAATAATGATCAAAGTGTAAGGCAATAAGAGCAAAGTGAACCCTAATAGCAATACTAGTGATAAAAAAAAGCGAGAGACAAGTGAAACGAGATTTATCCCGTGGTTCAACTCCACGAAGAAGCCTACCTCCACGTTGAGAAGTCCACACAAGGACCGGGTCTCACTTGACCCTTCTCTCACCAAGCCACCACGATGGTCGGCTTGGTTTCCACTATCAATGGGTAATCACCAAGTTTGATGGGGCTGCTCACAACTTGAGGCTCCCACAAATCAATACAATGAGGAGCACACGAAGCTCAACTCACATAAGCCACAAAATACAACACAATGTGCAAGAGATCAAACCGAGAGCCAAAGCGCGATGATCTTCCTTTACTCTCCTCCCCAAACCCTAATCTCTTCAAGATTTTCTCTTAGAGTGTTAGTAGGACGAGTGGAAGGCTTTAGAAGGCTCTAGGATGCTTGTGGCGGCGCTAGGGTTCAAGACTATTTCAAATGAGCCTGGGGGTCCCCTTTTTATAGAGGTCCCGAGCCCCTTTGGCTTACATCAGCAAAGGGGCGGACTAGTCCGACCTCACACCCCGGACTAGTCCGGCCCTATGGGACCACTGACCCCTGGTCAGTTCTCGATAACTGCCACACTGAGCAACAATCGTCATGCTACCCGCCAAATTTCCAAATTCAAACGGTCACTAGACAACGGACTAGTCCGGTCAACAACAGACTAGTCCAAAGTGGACCAGAACCACTTGGTCTGTTCCAAAACGGACTTTTCTGGGTCAGCCCAGACTAGTCCGGCCACAGGGTCGGACTAGTCTGGCCCCCTAGGGTTTCTCTCGGTCTGTCACACTAAGTCTCAAACGGACAAATCTGTACCCAAATAGACAAGTCCGAACTACTCCAGAGAGCTTTGGTCCATCTAAAAACGGACAAGTCCGGACTTCTCAGGCTTAGCTCAAAATTCACTCAGGTTCACTCCATAGACGTTTGGTCCGTCTCAAAATGGACTTGTCTGCCATGGCCGGACTAGTCCGGCCCTGAGGCCCGGACTAGTCCGGCCTCCTAGGGTTTTTCTCATTTTAGGCTTCTCACTTGGGTTTTTCTCTAAACCACCACTTTGAGCCCTTAGGTATGATCTCAATGCACATGATACAACCACTCTCTCACATGATACGGCTCATATAAGCTCAATACCATAGAAAACCTAATTTCTACGCTTGAGTCTTTGACGCCCGTTTTCTCCTTTTCCTTTTTGAGGGTTTTTTATCTCATTTCAATCCTTGTACCTGTGCTTAAGATCAACTGAGCTCATTAGCCTCTTAATTGTCGTCATCAATCATCCAAAACCCACGGGGATGCCTAGATGCACTTTCAGCCGTGTCCCGTCCGTCTTGTCGTGGCCTCTCATTCATCTGTCGTACATAGTAGTTCGGCGCCAACCTGTTATCGCAAGACTGGGTACAGGACTCTTGACTTATGAGTGCGAGCTCCCGTTTATCTAGGGAATGTGTACGTCCTTCCAGTTTAGGCGCATTGGGCTCGTCTTCCTTTATTGTCGCCATCGCAGGATGGACTAGGTCCGGCGCTGCCTGACACGAGGCAGGTCCGGGGCTGCCGATCTTGCGGACGCGCCGGACCTCTCCTTAGCAGGGAGGTGGACCCAGAGCTACGAGATGCGTGGCAGTGTCGGACCCCCCTCCCCCGAGGGGGAGATACACCTGGAGCCACAGGACACGTGGTAGCGTCGGGCCTTCCCTCAGTGGAGAGGCGTGGCTATGCCGCACGCCACGTGGCACCCTGGGACCACGTCAGATCCTGCCCTCGTGGGTGGTGGGACCCAGCGTGCCTTATTTCCTTGCCTTCTTTCCTGTATCCAAGAGTATCCGGTTCGCCAGGTACCGACAATGCCTTTGCAATCATAACATCACATTTAATATGTTTCCTCTGATTTTATTGTTGGGATAAAACAACCAGGTAAAGGATGGTAGTATAGGATTCGTTGGCATCATTTGCCAAAGGATGTACAGTAGTACCTCCTGACATCGAGTGACGACGGAGCACGTACCGCTCACAGACAGATCTCAGCATGTGTTAAATGTTAGTCAATGCGACAGTGAGCACCGATGACGTACCAGCAGCGATGATAATGAACCGGTCGTCCGCAGGAACGCACGCAGGCATCATTGCATTGGAGCTTGCTCACGCCAATGCCAGAGACCAGTAGTATTGATGATGGGCGCCTGCGTGCGTAACATCCGGCCTTGAATGTCCTTGAACGGGCGCTGTACAGTCCAGGAGTAGCACGGCATAGGCACAAGTGGTAATCCAGCTCCACCAGGACCCGAGATTGAAGATTTCTCTTCATGACACAAGCGTTAGCGACGGCAGCGGCGAGCTCGGGGCCCGAGATGTCGGGACCAAGCGGCGCCTGCACGATGCCGTAGTCGAACCCCAGGATGCCCCTCCATCCGGTCGCCATCCAGCGCCGCACGTCGCAGCTGCTGATCTCTGTTGTCGAGGGCCCCAAGCTGCCGGTTCAAATAAGCCGCCAGAGCCAGATGTTGGGATGCGGCGGCGAGATGCGGGGGAGGGATTAACTAGGCGCTGCCAGCGTTGGTCGCTGTCCGAGCCCATGACAACGGGCCGCGCGGTGAGGGAAACAGAGGCAATGGCGGACCTGCCCCGAGTTCGTCCTCGCCGATCGACGTCATGGCGGACGTCGAGCCAATTGCTATTATAGACTTCTAGAGACGTGGCTTCGACAGAACGGCACTTATATTGTGGGCTTCGTTAAAATAGCATTTTTAACATGTGCACACCGTTAAAATAGCATTCTTATATATTTTAGATCTTTTTTCTTTTTTCTTTTCTGTTTTTCTATTTTCTCAAATCTGAAAAAGACGAATTTGACCTCATTGGTTTTTCTGGTGCTTGCTATTCGTTTCCTTCCTTCGTCACCCCTATCGAGGAAGACTGAGCGCAGTCCGCTCGTCTCCGAGATCTGCAGGGGGCCGCCGCCCGTCACCACAGTCACCAGGGCTGTCGTCCGCGAGACCACGAGCAGGAGGCACCGCAGCCATCGCCTCCCAGGCGCGAGGCGCCGCCACCGCCCCTGGTTCCGCGATTGAACGTGTTGTATGATTGAGTTCTTAGAACACATTCTGTGGCTGCCTCGTCACTGGTCCTTGAGTTAATGTTCAGATTTTATACATGCCGATTTTCAGATTTTCCAGAACTTGCTGTTCAGATTTTATACATGCTGATTTTCAGATTTTCCAGAACTTGCTGTTCAGATTTTCATGTTTTCAGATTTTCTTAGAACTTGATGTTCAGATTTTCTATCATGAACTTGCTGTAAACTGTTTTGGCCATGCGTGGTCCATATACAGGTTCACAGGAGTTGTAAACTGTTTTGGCCTTGCTTTTTTCGTTATAATTCTGAGGGAAATTGGAGCATGATAAATCACTGTGATCGGTTGAATACAGAGTTGATGGTTTTGTTGATCAGCTGTCAGTGTCAATTCGATGGTTCAATCCATCGATAAACAGGGGAAACAAGTATGATGCTGGTGGTGGTGGTCCGGCGTCTCAGACGGACCAGCCATTGGAAATGAAAGCTAGGATCAGTCGATCAGAATTAGATCAACAGCAAAGGATCTTCAGATCAGAGAAGCACATGAAGCGTAAACAGACCTACAGCACCTGGGAAAAAACCAACAAGGGCAAATTCGTCTTTTTCAGATTTGAGAAAATAGAAAAACAGAAAAGAAAAATAAAAAGATCTAAAATATATGAGAATGCTATTTTAACTGTGTGCACATGTTAAAAATGCTATTTTAACGAAGCCCACAGTATAAATGCTGTTCTGTTGAAGCCACTTCTCTAGAGGTCTATAATAGCAATTGGCACGGCGGACGTCACCGAACTGTGCGCGCCGCCTCGTTGACCTACGTGGAAGCCCGACAATGGAGCGAAGTTTTGGGTCAAAGTGACCAACGGGCTGTGCCGGGCTTAGGCCTTATGAGACTCGGCTTGACACGGTCTTGGAAAAAAGTCGGGTCGTGGTGGGCCGGCCCACGGGCCAGAGGTCCAGACCTGGGCACGACCTGAATTCAATTGAAGCGTGCAGAGCCGTGCCGGGCCACAAACGAGTCGTGCCGGACCGAGCAGGCTCGTGGCCCGTTTTAGTTAAAAATACACTAAAACAGCTGAAAATTCATTATTCGGACATAAACGAGCCGTGTCGGGTCGGGCTAGCCCGACGGGTCAGTCGTGCCGGGCCTAAATGGATCGTGCCGGCTAGCCCGACAGGCCGGATGTCAAGGTCCGGGCCCGGGCCCAAATTTTTCGGGTTGTGCCGGGTTTGGGCCTGTCACACCCGATTTTATTAAAAATAAAATCAGCTGCAAATACATGTATGCCATGATCAATTTTACCATACATGTACGACAAACAGTGATAAACAATTCTATATCAAATAAAAACAACATTAATACCTTCAAAAGAGTTATGAATAGCAGCGGAAGAGACAAAACTTTAGGACAACCACAAGCAAATCGACTGGTAGCAACGTAACCTATGCACCGTCTTCACTTGTCACTGCCTTCCTTAGATCTTCTCTTCACTGAGCAGCATATCAAAAGTACAACAAAGCAAGTGTGAGTACCATCTCGTGGTACTCAGCAAGCGTGGGAAATAAATGACATGTAGGCCAATCAAAAAGGAAAGGCTGAAAGTGGTTTAAGCACTAATCATTAAACTTATCCTTAACTTTTATTAACATCTACATCTAGGTGTATATTCCCAACCATAATAGAATAATAATAATGATGATAAATCAACACCAATATCATTCCCAATCCATCATCTCAACCATCATTCCAACCATCGACTAATTATGAATTCAACACCAAGCCGCTCTTGTCCGTGAGCACGGCTGTATGACAGTTTTTCTAATATCTGCAGAGAATGTACCCTTTACCCACAAGCAGTGATTTCATCCCCTGTTGCCAGGTGGACTGAGTAAACCTCTCTGATGCCAGTGGCGGCCAACCACATTTCACACTTCCGTAGGTGTGTGGCCAGGAGATCACTACGTGGTCTTTACAAAGGTACTATCAACTAGTGCTAGCCCACTGAGGTTTCACCATTGAGGCATTTCTGGAGTAACCCTCCACCTCAGAAGCCCCCTCTTGAGCCTTGCGGTTGCCAGAGCAGTAACCCTGCATCATTCCCCGCACCATCCAACTACTAGCATTTCGTCGGGAGAAACCTAATTAATTGACCAAGCCGCCCCATCTCAGTCTCGTGGTGGTACTATAAAACTTAGTGACTTCCTCCATAAACCGGTCTTTAGAATCCGGTGGTGCCAAACCCAATCTCGGGTCTCGTGCAAAAAGCACCATATCAAATTCCTATCAACTACTATTGTGTGTCCATCATAATTAAAGTAATCATAAAGTATAATACGTCACATGTGTATGAAGTCCCATTCCCAAAGTTTAAGCATGGCTAAGCATAATTAAAATCTATCTACTTCCCAACCCAATCCAGGTGACAAGGAATTATATGGAACAGGGCATGTAACATGAAATAGGACATCATTTTATTTAGCATGCAACTAACTAACATCCTAAAATTAGTACAAGATGGTCAAGGGCACTTGCCTTTTATTAAATAGCTGCTCAGTTCTTCTTGATGAAATCTTGATCTTCGGAGTCTTCGTATTGCTTCTTGATCGAGATATGAATGCGTATAAACTACCGTCAAAAGAAAAATAAAAACAATCAAGAACAATACACCATACAAGCAATACAAATATTATGATTGAAATATATTATGATTATGATTAAAGTAGGAGTTATGAGTGATTTATTATTTTTCAAAGCTAAAGAAATGCATTTATCATTTACATTCCATTTTTAGTATTTATTTCTAGGTTCAAAACATTTTTTATGAATTTCTCATAGCCAAAATATATTTTATATGCATTTTATAAATTTAATTTCAGCATAAAAGATTTTATAAATAATTTTCCTACTATTTTCACATTTATTCTCTATTTTTAATATTTATTTATAACTAAAAACATTTTTATTAAATTTTATATTGTCAAAATATATTTTATATGAATTCTACAATTTTAGTTTACTATAAAAAATTTATGATCATTTTTCCTATATTTTCTATATTTATTTGATCACTTAACAACATTTCCTATGTATTAAATATATTTTTTCTGCAATTTAAATATAATTATTGGAATTTTATGATAAAAACAGTGATAATATAAAGTATAAACTAATTTCTCTAAAGTCCAGGGGTTGTTTTGTAATTTTCCATATAGATAGAGGTTTAAAGTAGTATTTTATAAAACTTCAGGGGCTTAAATAAATATTTACTAATTTTAACCTAATTCCAGAGAAGTTTAGGGGCATTTGCATAAAAGTAAGGACCTTTTCATAATTTTATAAAAATGCACAGGGACCTAATTGCAAGTTTGGTTTTCTATTTCTTCTCTTATTTATTTTTCTATTGGAAAAAGGCATGGAATAAGTCTATGGAACCTTGGACCAAGGGTGGGACTGTGGTCCACGGGTCCACGGTGGACTGGGCGCATACCCCTTTGGGTTGTTTTAATCTGGAGCGTGGATCCAAGATCCAACGACCTAGAGGGTCCGACCGGAGTGGGCGGCGACCAGAGGCCACCGACGGCGGTGCCACTGTGGGCTCGCCGGAGTATCGCCGGATGATGCTACAATGGCCCAAATTCAGCAGGGTTTGAAGCAAACAAGAGAGGAGAAGCTCGAAAATCTCACCGCGGGGTTGATTGGAGTCAGAGGTGGCCGGAGATGGGTGCACGGCGACGGGGAACGACGGTCGAGCATTAGCGACGCCGCGATGGCCGCTTTGGCCACGAAACTCGTCGATGGGAGGTCCTTCGGGGGCGACGCGACATTGCAGAGCCCCTCCGGGCATCATCGGCAGCTGGGACGACGCGGAATCGTGGGGCATCGAGCTTGGCCGAGGGCGGCCATGGCGGCTAGGGTTTCAGCATGAGGGAAAGGGGAACGAGGGGCGCGACTAGGGATTTATAGGGGAGGGCGAGTGCGGCGGTTGTCGGGGCGTGCGTGAGGCGAGGAAGGGGCAAAGGGGCGCGCGATGCCACGCGCGGCGCGCGATGGCCAACGGTTGGAGGTAGCGGTTGCTGGGAGGAAGAGAAATATGACATGTGGGGCCCACACAGTAGGGAGATAGGAGAGAGGCAGGCGCGACTCGGCTGGGCCGAGGTGAATAGGGGAGAAGTTGGGCCCGAATGGTGCTTTGGCTTGAGGAGGCTTTTACTTTTATTTTTCTTTTTCTTTTTCCATTTGATTTCAAATTCAAATCTATTGCGAAATCTACTCATTTGAATTTAAATAAACACACAAAAACGCACAAGCAAATGCACTTTAATTTTTTTTCTTTATTTTGAAAATGTGGGTGTTACAGGGCTGTGCTTTTTTTGCAGGCTTTCGTGCTGGCTCATCTGACCACCTATAGTTTTGGATTCTCCAAAAAAAGAATTTATTTTATTCGAGATTTACAAAAATAATATTAAGATTTCAAAATTTTTTAAAAAATATTTAGTCAAATTTTCAACAAATAAAAATAGAAATTTCGCACGGTGGAATATTTTTCGTACATCCAAAATACGAAAATACTTATTTTCGAATTCTCAATATACGAAATGAATCAATAATAATCGCGATCCAGTTTTGGGGGAGGGGGGATCACAATTGTTATATAGAACTTTTAATATGTGGCTTCGAGAGAATAGCACTTATAACATGGGCTTCTTTGAAATAGTACTTTCAACATTGACACACCGCTAAAATAGCATAACAGACTAATTTAACTCATTTGTTTTCTTTTCTATTTTCGGACCATATAAAATGACTGATTTACCCTTATTCTTAAAAAATCAATGAATTTGTTTTCTTCCAACTTATAGAATGTAGATCCTCTCAAGAAATGAGTTGCTTCAACCGTCAAGGAATCTGAAGGAAACAAATGATAGTATGATGCTACTTTCAGTAGTTTTGTGTCTATGAAACTTCAGATTTAGTTTTATTTTTTTGAACGGGCTTCAAGTTTAGGTTTAGTCTTGGCCAAGAGCAAAAAACACTGAAGAAGGTAGCGTCTTTAGGTTCAGTTTCAACTTGAGCAGAGGAAAGTCATACATTTGTGAAATCAATTCGCAGTACAATCTTG
Organism: Tuctoria greenei; assembly: GCA_036927565.1. Lineage (NCBI taxonomy): Eukaryota > Viridiplantae > Streptophyta > Magnoliopsida > Poales > Poaceae > Tuctoria > Tuctoria greenei. The sequence goes on from JAYESD010000005.1 coordinate 8,691,785, forward strand.
CGGAAGGCTCGTGAGGTGATGAGGGAGATAGCTCGTTCCTGTTCGCATGATTATCCAAATGGAAGCGTCGCCACCGTCGCAAATAAGCATCATCACACGCACCCAGATATTCACACAATTACCGCAGAACAATGTGTCGGAGTCTTGTTCCGGCAATTCTCCCAGTACTACAGTTAGTAGCCCGCGGAGTTTGGTAGTTCGGTTAGGGCGCGCGGAGATTCAGAGAAAGATGGTGATTTGACACGAGGATTTACGTGGTTCGGCCGCCTAAGCGTAATACCCTACTCCACGGGTGTGTTGTTGGTGTATTGAGCGTCTGAACGCTGGCATGTGTCAGAGGCCAGAGAGTCTGGAAGAGTCCAAGAGTCTCCGAGAGTAGAGAGTCCTACTGTGTATCGTTCGACCAGTCCTTTTATAGTACAAGGTCCGGCCGTTACATGATGACTACTGTTCGCCTGTGGTAAGGACCTCGACTTGATCGTCAGGGTGGCCCCGGGCCTCCTTGTCATTGGCAGGGTGAAATTTGTGAACTGTATCCTTGGCCCTTCCGCAGTTTCCATTCCATCCAAGCGTTGCGGGGGCTTACTTAAGAAGGAAAGTGTGCACCGTTTGGGAATTCCTTACGCCTTCATTTGAACTTGCGCTCGAATCCTCCAAACTTTCGCTTGATTTTCCTCTCTCGCCCCGCCGTGCTGCGATGGAGTTGCGCCTCCGCAAGAGCCGTCTCACGACCGACGACGATTTGAAGAAGGTCCGGACCTACATGGGGTGGTCCAACAATCCTTCAACCACCTGGTCCGCGCCGGCAAGCTCCCGTTCAAGAAGAAATGTGTCAGCGACATGGTGTACTTTTTTGCGTACGCCATGGTGGGACTGATCCCATCTTTCTCAACTTTTCTCTTGATGCTATTAGACTTCTATGGTCTGCAGTTGTACCACCTTGGCCCCCACTGCATTCTTCTTGTGTCAACATTCGTCCACTTCTGCGAGATGTGGGTGGGTATCCCCCCCTTCGTCGAGCTTTTCCGTACCTTCTTCACTATCCACACTACCGGTAAGAGTGACGAGTATCTTGGCTTCTACTATTTTGTGAAGCGCAAGAAATGCCCGTACAAGTACTTGAAGTCGTTCCCTTCCAGCAAGTGGGACGACTAGAAGAAGGATTGGATTGTCGTCACGGCAGAGGAGCATGAGAAGCTGGAGCTGCCTGAAGGTCTTCCCAATGTTGACACTAACGCCTGGAGCGAGGCTCCGATGCTGTCGGAAGCCTTCAACCCTGCCTTGGCCAGAATCCGCCAATGTGTGGAAGGAGGGGTGACCCCCCAGGCGGTCTTCTGCAACTTCCTGGTCAACGGGTGGGCTCCACTGAAGAAGAGGGAGGAGCTCGCCTGGGCCCTCAATAGCGTGATGGACGATGACAGGATTGAAACCGGTTTGAAGTCCAATTTGGAAGGTGCTGCTTTGAAGCTTCATCTCAAGAAGTTCCAGCATGGCATCGAAATCGAGGGCAACGACTTGACTCCGCCGGCGGCTTTCCTCCCTCTGAACATGGAGGCAGAGTTCAACAGGGAGCTCCGACGGAAGATGCCGGTGCTTGACGACCTCGGTGAAGTAGAGAGGCGTTCGACCACCAGGTTGGCGATCCCCGGAGCTCCCAAGGGTGGCCCTACTTCCGCCTTGATACAGAGAGCTGAAGTCGTTGGCAAGGGCAAAGAGTTGGCTGAGCCCTCCAGCCGAAAGAGGAAGTTGATGCACTCTGACGGGAGGCCCGTCAGACCTGCTCCTTCCACAAAGGCTCCTTCTCCTCGGCGGGGGAGGTCTTCGACAGCGACGACAACTCCAGCATCGGTGTCTCCTCGGGACGCCAGCTCCGACCATGTGGCTCCAGCACCATGGCCAGCTAAGGGCTCTAGGTCCAAGGGTCCTTCCCAGTCGAGGAAGGCCCCAACCAAGACGTCGCTGACGGCGGCAGTGAGTTCCGAAGAGCCTTCCGGAGCTACTACCCCAGTTGCAACTGGGTCGGGCTCCGAGCGTCCGGCGAAGAGGTTCCGCACTAGCTGGAGCGGAAGTCTCCCAAGGTAAATTTGCTTTTTTACCTCAGTTGATTGTTTTTGTTGTAACCATATGTTGGGTTTCTTCATCCTTTATCCACAAGGTATCCGAAAAAGGGGTTGAAGCTCCGGTTCCTGTGCCAGCAGCTGATGTTGTGCACGCGGAGGCTCCGACTCCAGTTCGAGCGCCGCCCCAGGTGGTGGCTGAGGTCCCGGCAGCTCCGGCGCCAGCTGTCGAGGTTCCGGACCTCGACTCATCTCCCGAAGCTCCCGTGGTAGTGCTGGACCATGGGAATGAAGACGTACCAGCGACACGAGCTCCAGAGGTTGAAGCTCCGGTCTTGGATGTTGTGATGATAGACGCTCCGGCCTTAGAGCCGGAGGTAGTTGCAGTTCTGGCCTTAGGGCCGGATCTTATTGAAGCCCCGGTGGCGGAGCCGGTGGTTGATGAAGTTCTGGCTCCTGAGCCGGTTGTCGCAGAGGTGCCAGCACCCGAGCGGAGGTTGAAGCACTGGCGCCCGAACCGGTGGTGGAGGAGGCACCAGAACCGGAGCTATAAGTGGCCTCAGCTCTGGCCGAATCTTCAATGCCTGCCCCGGAGGTGGTAGTTCCGGAGGTACCTGCGCCCGAGCCAGGGTGTTGAGACGAAGCGGCTGGTCCTCTGCTTGACGAAGCAGTTGCTGATGACCAAGCGGTGGGACCTTCGGAGCCGACTCCGGAGGTAGAAGCTCCCGTTGTCGGACCTTCCTCGGCGACGACTGAGGCACTCCCAGAGGGCGTCCCTAGTGCCGCGGAAGCTCAGGGGACCACTCGTGCGGAGTGGTACGCAATTTTTGTTATGGAGAACCCGCTGGAGTCAGTGGAGAGGACCCCGGCAGGTCCGCAGCCGACCCCCGTGTCACTATCCATTGACAACGCCTGCTCCAGCCTTCGTCAAGTCCAGCTTGCTTTTTATCACAACAGCAAAGCCCTCGAGGAGGAGCGCCAAACTCTTAGGAGGTGGCGCAATCGGCTCCAATTTGAGACCAAGCTGGCGCAAACAAGGTTGGTCGACGACAAGGAGTGGGTCAAGAGGGAGAAGGCCCGGATGGAGTACTGGGGCCAGCTGCTGGACGAGAGGGAAAGCATGGTGCGATCCCTCAACAATCAGTACAGGGCTATACACGAACATGCCGTGGTTGCTAATGAAGCAGCGAATGACCGCTGTCGGTGGTTTTGATCCGGCAGATCTCCCGACACTACTAAAAGTGTTTGCAGAGTTTGAAGTTCGGTGTGGGCGCGCGGAGATTCAAGAAGGTGAAATGTAAAATGACACATGAGACACAAAGATTTACGTGGTTCGGGCCGCCTGAGCGTAATACCCTACTACACGGGGTGTGTTGGTGTTGTATTGGATGTATGAACTCAACTCAGGTGACGTGAGTTGAGTGCGCGTATGAGCTGATTAGACCAGATAAGATCAGAGCAGATCAGATCAGATCAGAGAGCCCCCTATGTATCATCGGCCTGTCATTTTATAGTACAAGGACAGGCCATTACAAGTTGGCCTGGTCCGACATGTGGCCCCGGCGGCTACTAATATTGATACAGATTTGATGCGCTTAATTACCCTTAATGATCGAGTTACGAGTTTTGACAGCGCCACTACTAGTATTAAGGGTCATCCGACCATGTGTCATTAACATAGTATTAAAGACACTTAATCAGTTCTTGAAGTCCTTGATTCCCCTTTGAAGATCCGGAGCCATTGTGGAGTCTACCGGAGGTTTGAGGCTGAAGATCCGTCGGTTGGACACGTGGCAGCTCCGGAGCATATTGTGGGGAACAGATAGGTCCGGTGCCACCAGACACGTGTTAGTTCCGGAGATTCCCTCGGTCTGGGGTTAGGTCTGAGGGTGCTGTTATGGTACATAGCCCGGAGCTTCCCCCTTGTGGGCGGTTGCTCCGGTTTGATGGTACACGTGGCGACCCTGGGACTAACCATGTTGGGGAAGCGGGTCCGGTTATGTTTGACATGTAGGCCTCCAAAGGTCTTCAAATCAAGCAGATGACATTTCCTTGAGATCTTTGCAATCTCAAGGGGTATACGGTACCCAGGGTACCGACAGTGGCCCCCTGGGTCCACCTCTGGGGAAGACCCCTTGGGTGAAGTCATTCCGCCGGAGGTGGGTCCATCCTTTGACTTTTGAGCCGAGTCTTCAAAGGTCTTCAGATGTGCCGTTGGCGATAGTTTTGGAGTTAAATCCTTGCCGCGTGGCATATCCCGGGTGTGGCAAATGATATCTTTGGCGTGTAGATATCACACAATTGAAGGTTGCCGGTTCCCGATACGAAAATCGTATAGGTTCCACGCGCTTTGTCAGGCTGCCGCCTTTGGGCTTCCCGCCTTACATGATGACAACCGTTCGCCTGGGTAAGAACCTCGACTTGATTGTCGGGGTGGTCCCGGGCCCTCTTGTCATCGGCAGGGTGAAATTTTTGAATAGTATCTTTGTCTTCCCTGCGGTTTCGATCCAAGCGTTGCCGGGGCTTACTTAAGAAGGAAAGCGCTCACCGCCTGGGGTTCTTTACGCCTCTCATCTGAACTTGCGCTCGAACTCCCAAACTTGTGCTTGCTTTTCCTCCCTTGCCTCGCTGTGCTGCGATGGAGTTGGGTCTCCGTGAGAGCCGCTTGAAGACCGAAGGTGACCTGAAGAAGGTCTGGGCCCTCATGGGGTGGTCCCCGAACTTCTTCAACCACCTGGTCCGCGCCGGGGGAGAGCTCCCATTCGAGAAGGAGCACGCCGGCGAGATGGTGTACTTTTCCGCGTACGCCATGGTGGGGTTGATCCCACCTTTTTCCTCCTTTTTCTTGATGCCGCTAGACTTCTATGGTCTGCAGCTGTACCACCTTGGCCCCCATTCCATTCTTCTAGTGTCTGTCTTCGTCCACTTCTGTGAAATGTGGGTGGGCATCCCCCCTGCATTGAGCTTTTCCGGACCTTCTTTACCGTCCATACCACCGGAAGGAGTAATGCGTACCTTGGCTTCTACTACTTTGTGAAGCGCAAGAAGTGCCCATTCAAGTACCTCCGGTCGTTTCCCTCTGGAAAGTGGGACGATTGGAAGAAGGACTGGATAGTCATCCGGGTGGAGGAGCACGAGAAGCTGGAGCTGCCCGAAGGCCTCCCCAACATCGACACTGCAGTCTGGAGTGAAGCTCCGGTGCTATCGGATGCCTTCAACCCTGCTCTGACCAGGATCCGCCTTTGTGTGGAGGGAGGATTAACTCCTCAGGTGGTATTTTGCAATTTCCTGGTCAACAGGTGGGCACCGCTGAAGAGGAGAGAAAAACTCGCTTGGTCCCTCAACAGTGTGATGGACGACGACCGGGTCGAGACCGGGCTGAAGTCCAACATGGAGGGGGCGACCTTGGAGTTTCATCTCAAGAAGTTCCAGCACAGCTTCGATGTCTCGGGTGATGACTTGACCCCGCCACTAGCTTTCCTCCCTCTGAACTTGGAAGTACAGTTCAGCAGGGAGCTCCGGCGGACGATGCCGGTGCTTGACGACCTCGGTGTCGTCGAGAGACGATCGACTTCCAGGGTGGTGATCCCTGGGGCTTCTCAAGGTGGCTCCGTCCCTGCCCCGAAGCCAAGGACCGAAGTCATCAGCAAGGGCAAGGAGCCGGCGGCCGAACCCTCGAGCTGGAAGAGAAAGCTAAAGCATGCCGACGGAAGGTACGTCAGGCCTGCACCCTCTGCAACGGCTCCTTCTCCCCGGAGGGGGAGGTATTCTACAACTGCGGTGACTGTACCTGCAACAGTGTCTTCCCGGGGTGCTAGCCCCGGGCATGTGACTCCAGTACCAGGGCCAGTTGAGGCCTCTGGGTCCAGAGGTCCTTCCCGGTCGAGGGGGGCCTCGACTAAGGAAATGCCCGCGGCTGCAACAAGTTCCGGGGGGCCTTCCGGAGCTATCACGCCGGCGGCGGCTATGGTCAGTCCAGAATGCCTGGGAAAGAGATTCCGTGCAAGCTGGTGCGAAAGCCTTCCGAGGTAATTTTTAATCTTTACCTCAGACAGTTGTTTTGTTGTAGTAACTGTTTTTTAAGTTTCTTCATCTATCATCTGCAGTGTCCCCAAGATGAGGAGTGAGGATCCAGCCTCAGCCACAGCAGCTGAAGCTGTGAGGGCGGAGGCTTCTGCTCCTGTCCCGGTGCCGCCCCAAGTGGTGGTTGAAGCTGCGGCAGCTCCGGCGCCAGCTGTCGTGGTCATGGACCTCGACTCATCCCCCGAAACTCCCGTGGTAGCGCCAGACCATGGGAGAGAAGATGCGCTAGCGGCACCTGCCCTGGAGGTTGAAGCCCCAGGTCTTGATGCTGAGATGTTGGAAGCTTCGGCCGCTGAGCTGGAGGAAGCATTGATTCCGGCCCCAGAGCTGGAAATTGTCGAAGCCCCGACGGTTGAGCTGGAGGTTATTGAAGTCCCGACGAGTGAGCCGGATGTTGAGGAAGTCCCAGCGGTTGAGCCGGCTACCTCCGAAGCTTCGGCCCCGGAGCCAGTTGCCAGTGAAGCTCCGGCTGCAGAGCCGGTTGTAGTTGAAGACCTTCCGGCACCTGAGCCGGTTGAGGTTGAAGCTCTGGCCTCAGGGCCGGTTGTTGTTGACCTTCCGGCGCCCGAGCCGGTCATTGCGGAGGCATCAGCACTCGAACCCATGATGGTCGAGGCGCCAACACCCGAGCCACCAGCGGAGGAAGAGCCCAGGCCAGAGCCGGAAGTAGCCCCTGCTCCGAAAGTGATGACGGTGGAGGTTCCTGCTACTGAGCCAGGGTGCCCTAATGAAGTCGCTGGCCCCCTGCCTGAGGGGGCAAATGAAGACCTGGCGTCAGGGCCTTCAGAACCACTTTCGGAGGTCGGAACTTCTTCTGCGGGACCCTCCTCGGTGGCGGCTAAGGCTATCCCAAAGGACGGCCCTAGTGCCGTGGAGGCTCAGGGGACCACTCTTGTGGTGTGGGACCTAATTTTTGTAAACGAGAACCCGCTGGAACCAGCAGAGGAGACCCCAGCAGGTCCGGACCCTATTCCCCTGTCGTTGTAGATTGACAACGCTTGCTCCAGTCCGCGTCAAGTCCAGCTGACGTTCTACCACGACAGCAAGGCTCTTGAAGAGGAGTGCCAAACCCTTAGACGGTGGCGTAATCGGCTCTACTTCGAGACCAAGCTGGCGCAGTCAAGACTGGCAGACGACGAGGAGTGGATCAAACAGGAGAAGGTCCGCCTGGAATACTGGGGCAAATTATTGGATGATAGGGAGAGCTTGACTCGTGCCCTCGACGCTCAATCCCGGGCCATTTATGAGCAGACCAAGGCAGCTAATAGTGCGACTGATGATCGCCAAGAAAGGCTTGAAGCCATTAACACTACCCTCATCAAGCGCCGGGAGGCACTTGAGGAGAGGGAGAAGAAGCTCGAAGATGAAGAGCAAAAACTCCTAGAGCTGCGGGATAATGTCTTGAAGAGGGAGGAGCAGCTCGCTGAAAAGGTGGCTCTGGCTGACAAGGGCCTCGAGGAACGCACCAAGAAGTTGGAGGAGCGTTGCGTTGAAGAGGAGGAGAAGGCCTGGGTGCGAGGGCAGGAACTCTACAAGCAAGAGTGTGCCATCGCTGCTAGGGAGAATAAAGTTAGGGGCCGGGAGAAGGACCTGGTCGACCGCCGGAACAAGATCCACCTCCGGGAGGAGGAGCTCGGAAAACTCGAGAAGCAGGTTGCTGAAAAGATTCAGCAAAATGCCAAAGAGGTTGAGCGTCTTGCTTGTGAGAATTCTGAACTGGCGGCGGCCAAAAGATCCTTGGAGGAACTGAAGGGCTTGAGGACTGCGGACTCCCTACAGGTTTGAGAGTTCCTGAGCAAAGCCAACGACGCGCTGACACCAATAGGCTTCAGTCCCGTGCGTCCGGATGATCCGGAGTCGGAGCCGGACCTGGCGTTGCAAGCGTTGAGCTCGCCGGGTGGCAAACTCACCAAGGTGGGTGACGTCATCGCGGACCAGTTGGAGGTTGAGGGGCAGTCCCTGGTGAAGAACGTCGCAGAGTATGTGCTGACGTGCTACACCAGCCGGGATCCCAAATTTCCCCTGGACCCGATGCTTGAAGGTCCCGTCGAAGGAGAAGGTGAAGCCACTCAAGCCAACGTGTCGGAGGTTGCTCAGAAGGTCGCCCAGTTCTTCCATAGGGTCTAGGACCATCTCTGTATCTCCCACTTGTATTCTCTCTTTTTCTTCCCCAATTTTGTAATCCCTTGTCTCCAGATGAATGAAATCCACAATTTGTTAATGAATTTCATTTTTTGTCTTCAACACTTCTGTCTTCACTTGGCCCCCTGGTAGATGTACACAATTTGATTGTGAACATGTACCAAGAGGATATTGTGTTTAGAGTGTAGGTATGAAGTCTTCGATAGTGAAAGCCCCCTAAGGTTGTCGGAGCTCGGAAGCTCCGGCATTGACTACCGTCGGAGCTTAGTACCTCTGGCAATAGTCCCTATCAACGCGTAGAGCATCGATAGTTAGCCCTCCGGGGTGTCGGAGCTTAGTAGCTCCGGAAGTGACCTTTGCCAACGCGTAGCTTGTCGGCAGCAGACTCCGCTAGTGGGGTCTTCTCACCATCTTTTATTCTGCGTCGACGGCTGGCCCCCCTAGCTTTGCCGGAGCTTGGTTGCTCCGGTAATGCTCGTTTTCAATGTGTAACATCGATCACAAGCCACCTAGGGGGAGTCAGAGCTTTTTTAGCTCCGGCTTTTCTCCATCAACGTGGATTCTTTATTTTTCCTGCACACTAAAGCCAAGAAAAATAGTAAAATTCGCTCCTTGCCTATAACTTCGTCGTGGCTTATGATTCCCAAAAAAGTTTTAGGTCAAACACAATTCTGAATAGAACCGAATGCGTTGCCTTCTTTCTTCCAGATCCAATTGCACTTGGACCCGCCTTACTTCGGCCTGCCGGGGTGTAGGTAGAGTGGCGTACTTAGGGTGCTTGACCAGGTCAAGTCGATAGCACACTCCGTACCTAGATTGGCTTGGCGGCATTCAGGCGAGTGGGCCATGAACAATATTTGGATCCAAAAGAATTGACAATACAACTCGAATTTTACATGAATTGGTCGAACTAAAATTTCTTAAGAATTGCACAACTTTGTTATAGACAAGAAAGAGAAAAATAAAAAATGTTGAGCCTGTACAAAATAAATGCACGTGGAGTCTGTTTCACATGAAGATGTCTTTCATTATAGGTCCGGGGTACAGGGGAAACAAGTACACTCTTAGGGTACGGAACCAGGCTAAGCGTATTTCATTTCTCATTTGACCCAGGGTAGCTAGCCACACTTTTAGTCCTGAGACTGTGACAAGTGTTGCATGAACTTTGTGGACCTTCCGGGAAAGGTCCGATTGTTCTCCCGGAGGAACTACCCGACTCTGTACAATGACTCTATAACATACACCTCAAGTTACTACAGACTCACCTCCGTGATATTAAGTGTAGAACTTACGAAGGTGCTCAATATTCCAAGGATTTGGGTGAGGTGTCCCATCCTCGGTAGCCAAGCGAACGCTTCCGGGATGGGATACTTTAATCACTCGGAAGGGTCCCTCCCAGCTGGGGGAGAGTTTGTTTAACCCTTCTCTGGATTGTATTCTCCGTAGCACCAGATCGCCTTCCTCGAGCTGTCGGTTGTGTACATGCCGCTGATGATAGCGCCGAAGGGCTTGGCGGTATCGAGCATTCCGAACAGCTGCTTGGCACCTTCCCTCCTCAAGGAGGTCTAGGTCTTCACGCCGGAGCTGGTCCTGCGTGGCTTCGTCGAAGGTCCGGACCCGGAGTGACCCCAAGGTGATTTCCGGAGGAAGGATTGCTTCAGCTCCGTACACCAGGAAGAAGGGTGTCTCTCCAATTGACCGGTTTGGAGTTGTCCCTTTGGCCCATAGAGTGGGCGGAAGCTCTTCAATCCAGTTGGCTCCATGTTTTTTCAAGCGCTCATAGGTGCGCGTTTTGAGTCCTTTTAGGATTTCAGCATTTGCTCTCTCGGCCTGGCCATTGCTTGCCGGTTGAGCTACAGAGGCGTAGAAAACTTGAATGCCGAGGTCTTTGCAATATCCTTGAAATGCAGAGCTTGTGAATTGGGTCCCATTATCAGTAATGATTTTGTTTGGGACTCCAAATCTGCATACGATGGACTGCAAGAAGTTGATAGCAGATTGCTTGTTTATTGTCATAACTGGAGTTACTTCCGACTTGGTGAACTTGTCAATGGCGACATACAGGAACTTGTAACCTCCGACGGCTCTTGGAAAAGGTCCCAAGATGTCCATCCCCCACATAGCGAAGGGCCATGTAGGAGGTATCATTTGTAGAGGCTGAGCCGGTGTGTGAATTTGCTTTGCATGAAATTGGCATGCTTCGCATTTCTTCACCAGCTCAGTTCCATCCTGGAGTGCTGTAGGCCAGTAGAAGCCATGCCGGAAGGCTTTACCGGCCAGCATGCAGGAAGACGCGTGGTTCCCACACTCGCCTCCATGGATTTCTGCGAGGAGCTCGCAACCTTCTTCCCTTGTGATGCACCGCATTAGGACGCTGTTGGCACCGCGCCGGTAGAGATCCCCTTCTACCAACGTGTATCTTTTAGCCAATCTGACTATCCGGTCAGCGGATACATCATCGTCAGGAAGGATGTTGTCTTTCAAGTAGCTCCGGATCTTCGAGATCCATGCATCGGAGCTAAGTTAAGCATTTCAGTCTTGCGTGCTGGGTTGCTCACAGCTTCTGACAGCACCTACGACCCTTGATGGCTGCCATCGTAACAGGGCCATCGGGACCGTCAGCTTCGGGATGCTGATCTCACCCCCTTCGCTCAGTTCGGCAGGCTGAGGTGTGGGTTTTGACAACCTCCGGACAAAAGTTCCATCAGGAGTTGGAGCTCTGGTTGACGCTTTCGTCGAGAGTTCGTCGGCTTCAGCGTTGTGGACACGCTGGACGTGGTGGAGGTCTAGGACTTCGAAGTCCTTCTGAAGCCTCTGGACTTCAAGGAGGTAAGCAGCTAGCTAGAGATTGTTGCAGGAGCATTCACCCTTCACTTGTTTAAGGATGAGCTGTGAATCTTCCTTGACCAGCATCTGCTTGACACCGTATGATAGTGCCACCTTTAGTCCGTAGATGAGTGCTTTGTACTCCGCCATGTTGTTGGTCGCCTTGAAGTCAAGGTGTACCATGTATTTTACCTTCTCCCCGGTTGGTGCGAGGAGAAGGATTCCAGCTCCGGCCCCCTGCTTTTGCATGGAGCCGTCGAAGTAGAGGGTCCAGTGAGGCTCGGCGAAGATCGGAGCCTTGTTTTCTGGCTTCTGCTCACTGGGGCCCCCAGGGTTTGATGGAGAGGGAGTCCATTTCGCCACAAAATCTGCCAATGCTTGACTCTTGATTGCTTGTCTTGGAATGAATTCGAGATCGAATTCGGCCAATTCCACTGCCCACTTTGCAATACTCCCAGTTGAATTGGGATTATGCAAGATTGCTCGAAGTGGGTAAGAAGTCACCACTGAAATCTTGCGAGCTTGGAAGTAATGGCGAAGCTTCCTGGAGGCGATAAGAACTGCATACAGCAGTTTATGCACCTCTAGGTATCGAGTCTTGGCGTCATGAAGTACTTCACTGATGAAGTACACTGGGCGCTGGATGGTCCGGATCCTCCCGGAGGGGCCCAGAGCTTCCTCTTCATTGACCCGGATACTCCCGGAGGGATCCGGACCTTCTTTGGGGACCTCCGGGTCCTTGCTGGAGGGACCAGGAGCTTCTTCAGAAGCGACCTGGACCCTCCTGGAGGGGTCTGGGTCTTCTGAAGTAACTTCTTGTGGACTCAAGTGTGGGAACTGGGACCCAGACTCGCTTTCAGGAACATCCGGACCCTCCCGGAGGGGTCTGGATTCCTGAGCATGGAATGGTTCTGGTCTCTCCGCAACCGGGACCATACTGACGACTTCGTCAGTTGCTGAAATGTAAAGCAGCAAAGGCTCACCAGGGTTCGGAGCTACCAGAGTTGGTAGGGTGGTGAGGAACTATTTTAGCTCCTGGAACGCCTTTTCTGCTTCTTCAAACCATTGGAATGGTCCGGACTTCCTCAATAACTTGAAGAAGGGAAGTGCCCGTTCCGCCAGTCTTGAAATGAACCAACTGAGGGCTGCTAGACATCCAGTCAGCTTTTGGACATCCTTGATGCGGGCTGGTGGCCGCATGTCTTCAATGGCTTTGATCTTCGCCAGATTAGCCTCTATGCCCCGGTGGTTTACCAGGAAACCAAGAAGTTTTCCGGAGCTAACCCCGAAGACACACTTGTCTGGGTTTAGCTTTGTGCGGGTGACCCACAGCTTGTCGAAGACAGCGTGTAAGGTGTCAAGGAGTGACTCCTTGTTCTTGACCTTGACCACGATGTCATCAACATACACTTCCACTATGTCTCTAATGAGTTCTTCAAAAGTTTTGTACATCGCTCGTACAAAAGTTAAAGCTGCATTCTTGAGACCAAATTGCATGGTTGTATAACAGTACAATCCATCTACTGTGATGAAAGAGGTATGCTCTTCATCCTCCCTAGACATTCTGATTTGATGATACCCAGAATATGCGCCTAGGAAACACAGTAATTCACACCCGGAGGTGGAATCCACTATCTGATCTATTCTAGGTAGTGGGAATGGATCTTTTGGACACGCCTTATTTAGTGTTGTGTAGTCAATACACATCCGAAGCTTCCCGCCGGCCTTGGGCACAACGACTGGGTTTGCCAGCCATTTTGGATGGAAGACTTCTCGGATGAATCCAACTTCGAGCAACTTCTTCACTTCTTGTCGAATGAAGTTCTGTCGCTCCACGGATTGCTTCCGAGGCTTCTGATGCACGGGCCGGGCGTCAGGGTAGATCTTCAGATTGTGCTCAATCACTTCCCTGGGGATCCCAGGCATTTATGACAGTTGCCAGGCAAACACGTTGACGTTAGCCTGGAGGAAAGCGATGAGCGCGAATTCCTATTTGTCGTTTAGTCCCCCCGATATACGGGTGGTCTGAGCGGCATCGGAACCGATTTGGACGACTTTGACGGGAATGTCGGTGTCGCCGCTTGGCTGCGCACGAGGTGCAGAAGTCGAGCCTCGTTGACGAATGCTCAGGGGTTTTGGAGCTTGCTCCTGCCTGGAGTCCTCCTCTTGCACCGTAGTAAGCGCATGAAGTTCTTCCAGAGCGGTTACTCCGGCAGTGCGATCTCCGCGGATCCGGAGAACGCCTACTGGTGTTGGCATCTTTAACACCAGGTAGCCATAATGAGCAGCTGCCATGAATTTGTACAAGGCGGGCCTACCCAAGATGGCGTTGAAAGGTAAGTTGATCTGAGCAATGTCAAAGACCAACTTCTCAGTGCGATACTTCTCCCGGGTCCCGAAGGTAACGGGGAGAATAATAGCACCGAGTGGGGTAATGGCTCCCGGACCTACTCCAGAGAAAGGTCGGGAGAGGTGGAGATCCGAAGGTCGGAGCTGAAGCTTGGTAAAAGCTTCGAAGCTTATGAGGTTCAGCCCCGAACCTCCGTCTACCATAACATGGTGGAGCTGAATGTTATTGATGGTAGGAGATACCATCAAAGGTAACTGGCCTGCTCCAACCATGCTTCAAGGGCAGTCCGAAGCATAAAAAGTGATGGCTGTGTCCATCCACTTCCGATGAGGCTCCGCCCTAGCTGTAGGGGCTACAACAGCCATGTCCCGACGCATTGTCTTGAGGACGCGGTGAAAGGTGATGTCCCATGATCCACCAAAAATAGTGTTCATGGTCTTCCGACGCTCATTGTCAGAGATGTCAGAATCATCGTCGACGGAGGTGTAGACGGCCTTCAGGACCTTTTTAGGATCCTGAAAACCTAACTCCTCTTCAGCTGGAGCTTCGTCAACTTTTTTTTCCTTCCCTCTGTCGGAAAGGAACTTCTTCCCGGCACTTGTTGTAGCGCTCGGCAAGGTTTTGGACCTCCCGGAAGTCTTCCAAACTGTGGTTGTCCGTCTTATGAATTGGACACCACACCTTGGGTTTGCCACCGTCTTCAGAAGACGGTCGAGGTCGCTTCTCGGGGCGTGGTACCCGGCCACCCGGAGCTACAACACCTGCAGCATTAGATGCGCCGGCCGACGGCTTCTTCTTGCCGTTGGTCTTTTTTTTTTTTTGCCACTCCCGGAGGTAGTGGCTTCGCCTTTGGAGGATTTCTTTTGATCCTCCGGAGGTGGTTTGGAGTGCATTTCACGGCCCTCCACAGCTCTGGCACATTTGTCAGCCAAGCTGAAGAGTTCCGTGACACTGGTGATCTCCTTGATCGCCAGTTTCTCCAATATCTTCTTATCCCGTACGCCCTGTCTAAATGCCACAATGACAGAAGCACTAGAGACAGAAGGGATAGTGTTTCGTACCTTAGAGAATCTCTGGATGAATGATCGCAAGGATTCTCCCCCTTTTTGCACAACTGCAAAAAGGTCCAGTTCGGTGCCTGGTAGGGTGTATGAACTCCCAAAGTTGGCAGTGAACTGTCAGCACAACTCTTCCCAACTGTTGATGGAGTTGGGTGGAAAGCTCATAAACCAGGACCGGGCGGTCCCAGTTAAAGCCACCGAAAAATAGTTTGCCATTACGACCTCATTTCCTCCAGCTTCCAGGATAGCAGTGGAGTAAATCTGAAGAAATTCAAAAGGATTAACGGTCCCGTCAAACTTCTCCGGCAGGTGAGGCCGGAATTTCTGTGGCCACCTGACCATACGCAGATGCATGGCCAAGGCTGAACAACCTCCTCCTACTCCTTCAGGAGCAGGAATGTCCTGAGCTTCTCGTCTTTCACGAGCACGCTCGAATGGACTCGACCGTCTTGTTGACGGTATCGGCGATCAAGCTCCGCCCGGAGGTCACGAGTCAAAAGCCTTGATACCGTGTGAGTGTGTCGCGCCCCGGAGGGCAACGACGTCACTTGCTGTGATGCAGCACGTCTCCTGTTGTTGGAAACGTGCGGACCAAGTCTGCCAGACAAGGTCCGTCACTGCGACGGGGCCTGTCCTGAAGGAGGAGGACCCTGGTTACTGATGCGGTCGGCTGCTGCTGCAACCAAGTGTCCACATTGGCCCTCCACTGCTCCATTGCATCCTGGGATGCATCCGGAGGTGGTGGGCGCTGAAGGAGAGCACGTGCTGTATGGAGCGCGTGTTCCGGGTTGTCATGATTCGCCGATGCAATGATTGACGCCGGTGCACCATCGCGCTGCCCAGCTTGATTTGCTGGTGGAGGCGGCGGTGGTGGAAGTGTGACTCCTGCTGGAATTGAGGTTCCTGCTGGTGGCTGCATATTGGAGGGATTGCCCCCAGCAGCTTGAACAGCGGGATGACCATTGGATGATTCAGCAGCTGAGTTCACCATTCTTGAAATCTCAGGCGCCCCTACCTGGCGCGCCAACTTTCGGTGGTTTTGATCCGGCAGATCTCCCGACACTACTAAAAGTGTTTGCGGAGTTTGAAGTTCGGTGTGGGCGCGCGGAGATTCAAGAAGGTGAAATGTAAAATGACACAGGAGACACAAAGATTTACGTGGTTCGGGCCGCCTGAGCGTAATACCCTACTCCACGGGGTGTGTTGGTGTTGTATTGGATGTATGAACTCAACTCAGGTGACGTGAGTTGAGTGCGCGTATGAGCTGATTAGACCAGATAAGATCAGATCAGATCAGATCAGAGAGCCCCCTGTGTATCATCGGCCTGTCCTTTTATAGTACAAGGACAGGCCGTTACAAGTTGGCCTGGCCCAACATGTGGCCCCGACGGCTACTAATATTGATACACATTTGATGCGCTTAATTACCCTTAATGATCGAGTTACATGCTTTGACAGCGCCGTTACTGGTATTAAGGGTCATCTGATCGTGTGTCATTAACATAGTATTAATGACACTTAATCGGGTCTTGAAGTCCTTGATTCCCCTTTGAAGATCCGGAGCCGTTGTGGAGTCTACCGGAGGTTTGAGGCTGAAGATCCGATGGTTGGACACGTGGCAGCTCTGGAGCATACTGTGGGGAACAGATAGTTCCGGAGCTTCCCTCGGTCTGGGGTTAGGTCCGGGGGTGCCGTTATGGTACATAGCCTAGAGCTTCCCCCTTGTGGGCGGTTGCTCCGGTTTGATGGTACACGTGGCGACCCTGGGACTAACCATGTTGGGGAAGCGGGTCCGGTTATGTCTGACATGTGGGCCTCCAAAGGTCATCAAATCAAGTAGATGACATTTCCTTGAGATCTTTGCAATCTCAAGGGGTATACGGTACCCAGGGTACCAACAACCGCCATGAGAAGCTCAGTACCATCCACGAGAGCCTTGTAAAGCGTTGGAAGGCTCTTGAGGAGCGGGAGAAAAAGCTCGAAGATGAAGAGCAAAAACTCCTGGAGCTGAGGGATGACCTCGTGAAGAAGGAAGAGAAGCTCGCCCAAAGGCTGGCTTTGGGTGACAAGAGCCTTGCAGAGCGCATCAAGAAGCTGGAGGAGCTCTGCGAGAGCGAGGAGAAGAAGGCCTGGCAGCGGGGACAGGACCTCACCAAAAGGAAGAACGAAGTCGCCGCCAGGGAGAAGAAGGTGCGAGGTTGGTAGAAAGACTGGTTGACTGCCGGAACAAGATCCACGTCCGGAAAGAGGAGATTGCCAACCTCGAAAGGCAAGTTGCTGAAAGGATTCAGCAGCACGCCAAAGAGGTCGAGCGCCTTGCTCTGGAGGGTTCAGAGCTTGCGGCTGCCAAGAGGTCCTTGGAAGATATGCGAGTCTCAAGGGCTGCGGAGTCCCAACAAGTATGGGACTTGCTAATGACGCGCTGACGCCGCTGGGATTTAGTCCCGTGCGTCCGGATGATTCGAAGCCGGAACTGGACCATGTGTTGAAGGCACTGAGCTCGGCTGGCAACAAACTCAACAAGATGGGTGATGTCATTGTGGATCAGTTGAAGACTGAAGGAAAATACCTTGCACAGGACATCGCAGAATACATGCTAATGTGCTACACAAGCCGGGATCCTCACTTCCCACTAGATCTGGTGCTTGAAGGTCTCATCAATGGAGAGAGAGATGCCGCTAAGGCCAGCGTGTCGGAGGTTGCCCAGAAGGTTGCCTCGTTCTTCCGTAGGATTTAGGACATTCTCCTTGTAGCTCCTACTTGTATCTTCTCTTCTTTTCTCCAATTTTGTAATCTCTTGTCTTCATATGAATGAAATCCAAGAATTTATGAATTTCATTTTTTGTCTTCAACCTTTGTCTCACTTGGCCCTCTGGTAGATGTACACAATTTGATTGTGAAAATGTACCAAAAGGATGTAGCATTTTGTTGAAGACTTGCGTGCTTTGAACTTGTAGAGTGTAGGTCCGAAGTCGTCGATAGCAGAGCCCCCTGAGGTTGTTGGAGCTTTGTAGCTCCGGTAGTGAGCATTGTAACACGTAGAGCGTCGACAGCTGGTCCTTTGGGGTTGTCGGAGCTTAGTAGCTCCGGCAGTGGCCACTGTCAACACGTAGAGCATCGACAGCAGACCCCATTGGGGTGTCTTTCTACCATCTTTTCTTCACGTTGACGGCTGGCTCCCTGGATTTGTCGAAACTTGATAGCTCCGGGGACGCCTACTATCAATGTTTAAAACATCGACAGCGGGACACCTTAGAGGATGTCAAAGCTTTGATAGCTCCGACATCATCCACCATCATCAGGAGATTTTTATTTTTCCTGCACACTGAAGTCAAGAAAAATAGTAAAATCCATTTCTTATCTATAACTCGTTTGCGGCTTACTATTCCCTAAAGAAATTTTTAGGTCGACCGCAATTATATATACAATCAAGTGCATTTGCTTATTTTCTCCAGGTCCGATTGTTTTCTGGACTCACCTTACTCAGGTCGGCCGGGGTATAGGTAGAGTGACGTACTTAGGGTGCAGGACCAGGCTAAGTTGATAGCACACTCCGGACCTAGATTGGCTTGGCGTTCAGGCGAGTAAGCCATTCAACAATGTTAAGACCCGAAAGAATTAATGCAACTTGAATTATACATGAATTGTTCGAGCTAAAGTTTCTTGAGAATTGCACAACTTTGTTATAGACAAGAAAGAGAAAAATAAAAAATAATGAGTCTGTACAAAATAAATGCACGTGGAGTCTGTTTTTACATAAAGATGTCTTTCATTATAGGTCCGGGGTACAGGGGAAACAAGTACACTCTTAGGGTACGGTACTAGGCTAAGTGTGTTGCATTTCTTATTTGACCCAAGGTAACTAGCTACACTTTTAGTTCTGAGACTTTGTCAAGTGTTGCTTGGACTTTGCGGACCTTCCGGGAAAGGTCCGGTTGTCCTCCTGGAGGAGCTACCCGACTTTGTACAATGATGCTATAACATACGTCATATGTAATTACAGACTCACCTCTGTGATATTAAGCATAGAACTTACAGAGGTGTTCAATGTTCCAAGGATTAGGGAGTGGTGTCCCATCCTCGGTTGCCAAGCGAGCGCATCCAGGACGGGATACTTTGATCACTCGGAAGGGTCCTTCCTAGCTGGGGGAAAGTTTGTTTAACCCTTCTCGAGTTTGTATTCTCCGTAGCACTAGATCGCCTTCCTCGAGATGTCGGTTATGCACACGCCTTTGGTGATAGCGCCGGAGCACTTGGCGGTATCGTGCATTTCGAGTAGCTGCTCGGCACCTTCCCTCTTCAACAAGGTCAAGGTCTTCACGCAGGAGCTGGTCCTGTGTAGCTTCGTCAAAGGTCTGCACCCGGAGTGATCCCAAGGTGATTTCCGGAGGAAGGATTGCTTCAGCTTTGTACACCAGGAAGAAGGGTGTCTCTCCAGCTGACCGGTTTGGAGTCGTCCTGTTTGCCCACAAGGTGGGCGGAAGCTCTTCAATCCAGTTGGCTCCATGTTTTTTCAGGCGCTCATATGTGCGCGTCTTGAGTCCTTTTAGGATTTCTGCATTTGCTCTCTCAGCTTGGCCATTGCTTGCCGAGTGAGCTACGGAAGCATAACTGACTTGAATGCCGAGGTCTTCGCAATATCCTTGGAATGTAGAACTTGTGAATTGGGTCCCATTGTCAGTTATGATCTTGTTTGGGACTCCAAATCTGCATACTATGGACTACAAGAAATTGATAGCTGATTGCTTGTTTATTGTCACAACTGGAGTTGCTTCCGGCCATTTGGTGAACTTGTCGATGGCAACATACAGGAACTTGTAACCTTCAATGGCTCCTGGGAAAGGTCCCAAGATATCCATACCCCACACGGCGAATGGCCATGTCGGAGGTATCATTTGTAGAGGTTGATCTGGTGTGTGAATTTGCTTTGCATGGAACTGGCATGCTTCGCATTTCTTCACTAGCTCGGTTGCATCCTGGAGTGCTCTAGGCTAGTAAAAACCATGCCGGAAGGCTTTACTGACCATCGTGTGAGAAGACGCGTGGTTCCCACACTTGCCTCCATGGATTTCCGCGAGGAGCTCGCAGACTTCCTCCCTTGTAATGCATCGCATTAGGGCGCCGTTGGCACCATGCCGGTAGAGATCCCCTTCTACCAGTGTGTATTTTTTAGCCAATCTGACTATCCAGTCAGCAGATACATTGTCTTCAGGAAGGATGTTGTCTTTCAAGTAGCTCCGGATCTCCGAGATCCATGCATCGGAGCTAACTTGAGCTTCTGAGTCTTGCGTGCTGGGTTGCTCGGAGCTTCCTGCAGCACCTACGACCCTTGATGGACGCCATGGTAACAGGGCCATCGGGACCGCCAGCTTCGAGGTGCTGGTCTCGCCCCCTTTGCTCAGTTCGGCAGGCTGAGCTGTTGGTCTTGACAATCTCCGTACGAAGGTTCTGTCGGGAGCCAGAGCTCCGGTTGAAGCTTTCGTCGAGAGTTCGTCAGCTTCAGCGTCATTGAGATGCTGGACATGGCAAAGATACAAGACTTCGAAATCCTTCTGAAGCTTCTGGACTTCAAGAACATATGCAGCTAGTTGGGGATCTTTGCAGCAGCATTCACCTTTGACTTGTTTTATAATGAGCTGCGAATCGCCCTTTACCAACAGTTGCTTGACACCATATGATAGTGCCACCTTGAGCCCATATATTAGTGCTTCATACTCCGCCATGTTGTTGGTCGCCTTGAAGTCAAGGTGAACCATGTATTTGACCTTCTCCCCGGTCACAGCAAGGAGAAGGATTCCAACTCCGACCCCCTGCTTCTGTACGGAGCCGTCGAAGTAGAGAGTCCATATGTTCTGGCTTCTGCTCACTGGGGCCCCCAAGATTTGATGGAGAGGGGGTCCATTCCGCCACAAAGTCTGCCAATGCTTGACTCTTGATCGCTTGTCTTGGGATGAATTCAAGATCGAACTCGGCCAATTCCGCTGCCCACTTTGCAATGTTCCCATTAGAGTTGGGGTTATGCAAGATTGCACGCAGTGGATAAGAGGTTACCACTGAAATCTTGTGAGCTTGGAAGTAGTGACAAAGTTTCCTAGAGGCAATAAGAACTGCATAGAGCAGCTTATGCACCTCTAAGTACCAAGTCTTGGCGTCATGAAGTACTTTACTGATGAAATATACTCGGCGTTGGACTGTTCGGACCCTCCCGGAGGGGCCCAGAGCTTCCTCCTCATCTACCCGGACTCTCTCGGATGGGTCCAGACCTTCTTCGGGGACCTCCAAGTTCTTGCTAGAGGAACCTAGAGCTTCTTTTGAAGTGACCCGGACCTCCCAGGAAGGGTCCGGATCTTTTTATTCAGCAACAGTAACTCCTTCACTTGAAGGAGGTTGATCCTCACGCGTCTCACCTCAGGATCTGGGTCTGGGGGCTGGGACCTAGACTCGCCTTCAGGTAGCTCCGGACCTTCACGGAGGGGTCTGGATTCCTGAACTGGAGATGGTTATGGTCTTTTCGCAACCAAGACCATGCTGACAACTTCGTCGGTTGCCGAAATGTAAAGCAGAAGTGGCTTACCAGGGTTGGGATCTACCAAAGTTGGTAGAGTGGTGAGGAGCAACTTCATCTCTTGGAATGCCTTTTTTACTTCTTTAGACCATTGGAATGGTCCGGACTTCCTGAATAATTTGAAGAAGGGTAGCGCCCGTTCCGCCAGTCTTGAGATGAACCGACTGAGGGCAGCTAGATATCCAGTCAGCTTCCGGACGTCCTTGATGCGAGTTGGTGGTCGCATGTCTCCAATAGCTTTAATTTTCGCCGGATTTGCTTCTATTCCTCAGTGGTTCACCAAGAATCCAAGAAGCTTTCCGGAGCTAACCCCAAAGACACACTTGTCTGGGTTCAGCTTTGTGCGTGTGGTTCGCAACTTGTCGAAGAAAGCTTGCAAGGTGTCAAGAAATGAATCCTTGTTCTTGATATTGACGACGATGTCATCGACGTACACTTCCACTACATCTCTGACGAGCTCTCCAAACATTTTGTACATAGCTTGTACAAACGTTGAAGCAGCGTTTTTGAGACCAAATGGCATGGCAGTGTAGCAATATAATCCATCTACTGTGATGAAGGCAGTATGATCTTCATCCTCCCTAGACATTCTGATTTGATGATACCCAAAATATGCATCTAGGAAACACAATAATTCACACCCGGAGGTGGAATCTACTATCTGATCAATTCTAGGTAGTGAGAATGGATCCTTTGGACATGCCTTATTCAGTGTTGTGTAGTCGATGCACATCCGAAGCTTCCTGCTAGCCTTAGGTACAACGACTGAGTTGTCCAGCCATTTTGGGTGGAAGACTTCGTGGATGAATCCAGCTTCGAGCAACTTCTTCACTTCTTGAGGCTTCTGATGTACAGGCCGAGCGTCGGGATAAATCTTCAGATCGTGCTCAATCACTTCCCTAGGGATCTATCGGTACCCTACGTACCAGACACCCTTTGGGACTGCAAAAAGAGCAAAGGAACTTCACCTGTCTGAGTTGAAGACCTCCAAAGGCTCCACGTGTCATACGGAACTGGACCTGCCTCCCTTCTATGGTTAGGCCCAATGCTGCCACGTGTATCCTGCAACCGGAGCTACATCCCACACATGGGAAAGCTCCGGACTAGATACCCGTGTGGCACCCCCGGACCTAACCCCCGACAGAGGGAAGCTCCAGTACTGACACATGTACAACAGCACCGGACCTACTTGTCCAAGACAGTAAGCTCTGGAGCTGCCACGCATCCAACCGTCAGACCTTCAACCTCAACAAACACAGTGGTGGACCTCCAATGGCTCGGACCTTCAAGGACAATTAAAGACTTCAAGACCCAATTAAGTGTCATTAATGCTATCTTAATGACACACAATCGGAGGGCCCTTAATACCAGTAACGGCACTGTCAAGGCGCGTTAACACACTATTAAGGGTAATTAATCTTATTAATTATGTATTAAACATTAGTAACCGCCAGGGCCACATGTCGGGCCAGACTAATGATGTAATGACCAGTCCTTGTACTATAAAAGGACTGACCGAGCGATACACAAGGGGATCTCTTCCAGACTTCCGCACAAGTCTACACACGCTCACAAGCGCTCAGACGCTCAATACAACAACTACACACCCTGTGGAGTAGGGTATTACGCTTAGGCGGCCTGAACCACGTAACTCCTTGTGTTAACTTGCCATCATGTTCTGAATCTCTGCGCGCCCACAACCGAACTACAAACTCTGCGGTCTGCCAACGGTAGTACCAGGAGAATTGCCGGAATCACACTCCGACAGTTGGCGCGCCAGGTAGGGGGTGCCCGAGATTCAAAGATGGTGAACACTATTGCTGGATCATCTAACGACAACCCTGCTACGCAACCTGCTGGAGGCAACCCGTCCAATATGCAGCAATCAGCAGGTGATGTGGCTCCAGCAGGAGTCATGCCACCACCGCCACCATCCGCACCGGCGAATCAAGCTGGAGAGCGAGATGGGGCATCCGCGTATTTCAGTGCATCAGTGAACAACAACCCTGAACACGCGCTCCGTGAACTCCGTGCTCTTCTCCAATGTCCACCACCTCCAGGAGCATCCCAGGGTGCAACGGAGCAGTGGAGAGCTGATGTGGAATATTTGGTTGCAGCAGCAGCCGATCGCATCAGCAACCAAAGTCCCCCCCCCCTCGGGGCGGGCCCCATCGCAGCATCAGACCGTGTCGGGTAGACTCAGTCCTCACGCTTCACAGCACAAAAGACGTGCTGCATCTTAGCAGGCGACGTTGCTGCCTTCCGTGGCGCGACGTACCCACACGATAACAAGGCTTTCAACTCACGACCTCCGGGCGGAGCTTGAACACCGTTACCGTCAACAGGACGGTCGCGTCCATATCGAGCGAGCTCACGAGAGGCGAGAGGCTCGGGACAGCCCTGTTCTCGAGGGAGTAGGAGGAGGCTGTTCTGCCCTGGCCATGCACCTACGCATGGTCAGATGGCCGTAGAAGTTTCGGCCTCACCTGCTGGAGAAATTTGACGGGACTGTCAATCCCGCCGAATTTCTTCAAATCTACTCCACCGCAATCCTTGCAGCTGGAGGCAACGAGGCCGTAATGGCCAACTATTTCCCTGTGGCTTTAACTGGGACCGTCAGGTCCTGGTTCATGAGCCTTCTGCCTGACTCCATCAACAGTTGGGCGGAGCTGTGCCAATAGTTCACTGCCAACTTCAGGAGCTCATACACCCGACCAGGCACATAACTCGACCTTTTTGCTGTCAAGCAGAAGGGGGTAGAGTCCCTGCAATCCTTCATTCAGAGGTTCTCCCAGGTACGGAACACCATTCCTTCTATCTCAAGCGCTTCTGTTATTGTGCCATTTAGACAGGGCGTGTGAGACAAGAAGATGCTGGAGAAGCTGGCGACCAAGGAAGTCACCAGCGTCACAGAACTCTTCAGCTTGGCAGACAAGTGTGCCAAGGCTGCGGAGGGCCGTGAAATGTACTCCCAACCACCTCCGGAGGACAACAAAAAGTCCTCCAAGGGTGAAGCCACTACCACCGGGAGTGGCAAGAAGAAGAAAAAGTCCAACGGCAAGAAAAAGCCGTCGGCCGGCACACCTACTGCTGCAACTGCTGCAGCTCCGGGTGGCCGGGGGCCACGCGCCGAGAAACGACCTCGGTCGTCTTCTGAAGACGAAGGCAGCTCCAAGATGTGGTGTCCTATACACAAGACGAATAGCCACAACCCGGAAGGCTGCCGAGAGGTCCAGAACCTTGCCAAGCGCTACAACAAGCGCTGGGAAGAAGTTCCTTTCCGTCAAAGGGAAGGAAAACAAAAAGTCGAGGAAGCTCCGGCTGAAGAGGAGTTAGGCTTTCAGGACCCCAAAAAGGTCTTGAAGGCTGTTTACACTTCCGTCGACGACGACTCCGACGTCTCTGACAATGAGCGTCGGAAGACCATGAACACCATCTTTGGTGGTTCATGGGACATCACCTCCCACCGTGTCCTCAAGACAATGCGGCAGGACATGGCCTCTGTAGCTCCCACCGCTAGGGTGGAGCCGCACCGGAAGTAAATGGACACTACCATCTCCTTCGATGTTTCGGACTGCCCTCGGAACATGATCAGAGCTGGCCAACTTCCACTGATGGTATCTCCAACCATCAACAACATTCAGCTCCACCACGTGATGGTGGACGGAGGTTCGGGCTAAACCTCATAAGCTTCAAAGCTTTCGTCAAGATTCAACTCTGACCTTCGGATCTTTGCCCCTCCTGACCTTTCTCCGGAGTAGGTTCGGGGGCCATAACTCCCCTCGGTGCCATTACTCTCCCGGTGACCTTCGGGACCTGGGATAATTACCGCACTGAGAAGTTGGTCCTCGACGTGGCGCAGATCAACTTGCCATTCAACGCCATCTTGGGCAGGCCAGCCTTGTACAAATTCATGGTTGTTGCTCATTATGGCTACTTGGTGTTGAATATGCCAACACCAGCAGGTGTTCTCTGGATCTGCGAAGATCGCACCGCCGGAGTTACTACTCTGTAAGAACTCCATGCACTTGCTATAGCGCAGGAGGAAGAATCCGGAAAGGAGCAAGCTCCGAAACCTCCGAGCATTCGTCATCGAGGCTCAACCTCCGCACCTCGCGTGCAACCAAGCGGCGACCCCGACATTCTCATCAAAGTCGTCCAAATCGGTTCCAACGCTGCTCAGACCACTCGTATATCGGGAGGTCTGAACGACAAATAGGAACTCGCGCTCATCACTTTCCTTCGGGCTAATGTCGACGTGTTTGCCTGGCAACCGTCACAAATGTCTGGGATCCCTAGGGAAGTGATTGAGCACAATCTGAAGATTTATCTCAACGCTCGGCCTGTACATCAGAAGCCTCAGAAGCAATCAGTAGAGCGACAAAACTTCATACGTCAAGGAGTGAAGAAGTTGCTTGAAGCTGGATTTATCCAAGAAGTCTTCCACCTAAAATGGCTGGCAAACCCAGTCGTTGTACCAAAGGCCGGCAGGAAACTTCGGATGTGTATCGACTACACTACACTGAATAAGGCATGTCCTAAGGATCCATTCCCACTACCTAGAATAGATCAGATAGTGGATTCCACCTCCGGATGCGAATTACTGTGTTTCCTAGACGCATATTCTGGGTATCATCAAATAACAATGTCTAGGGAAGATGAAGATCATACTTCCTTCATCACAGTAGATGGATTATATTATTACACTGCCATGCCATTCAGTCTTAAAAACACTGCTTCAACATTTGTACGAGCTATGTACAAAACGTTTGGAGAGCTCATCAGAGATGTAGTGGAAGTGTACGTCGATGACATCGTCGTCAAGATCAAGAACAAGGAGTCATTTCTTGACACCTTGCAAGCTGTCTTCGACAAGTTACGAATCACACGCACGAAGCTGAACCCGGACAAGTGTGTCTTTGGGGTTAGCTCCGGAAAGCTTCTTGGCTTCCTGGTAAACCACCAATGAATAGAAGCAAATCCAGCAAAGATTAGAGCTATTGAAGACATGCGACCACCAGCTCGCATCAAGGACGTCCAGAAGCTGACTGGATGTCTAGCTGCCCTCAGCCGGTTCATCTCAAGACTGGCAGAATGGGCACTACCTTTCTTCAAATTATTGAGGAAGTCCGAACCATTCCAATGGTCTGAAGAAGCAGAAAAGGCATTCCAGGAGCTGAAGCAGCTCCTCACCACTCTACCAACCTTGGTAGCTCCGAATCCTGGTGAGCCACTTCTGCTCTACATTTCAGCAACTGACGAAGTTGTCAGCATGGTCCTGGTTGCGGAAAGACCAGAACCATACCCACTTTAGGAGTCCAGACCCCTTCGGGAGGGTCCGAAGTTACCTGAAGGCGAGTCTGGGTCCCAGCTCCCAGACCCGGATCCTCAAGGCGAGATGCCAGAGCAGCAACCTCCTTCAAGTGGAGGAATTGTTGTTGTCGAACAAGAATATCCGGACCCCTCCGGGAATGTCCGGGTCACTTCAGAAGAAGCTCTGGGTTTTTCAAGCAAGAACCTGGAGGTCCCCGAACAAGGTCCGGACCCCTCCGGGAGGGTCTGGGTTGATGAGGAGGAAGCTCCGGGCCCCATATGGAGGGTCCGGACAGTCTAGCACCCAATGTACTTCATCACTGAAGTACTTCATGATGCCAAGACACGATACCTGGAGGTGCATAAGCTGCTCTACGCAGTTCTTATTGCCTCTAGGAAGCTTCGACATTGCTTCTAAGCTCACAAGATTTCAGTGGTAACCACTTATCCACTACGTGCAATCTTGTATAACCCCAACTCTACTGGGAATATTGCAAAGTGGGCAGTGGAACTAGTCGAGTTCGATGTTCAATTCGTCCCAAGACAAGCAATCAAGAGTCAAGCATTGGCGGACTTTGTGGCGGAATGAACATCTTCTCCATCAAACCCTGGGGTCCCCAATGAGCAGAAGCCGGAACCCAAGGTTCCGGTCTTCATCGAGCCTCACTGAACTCTCTACTTCGACGGCTCCGTGCAGAAGTAGGGGCCCGGAGCTGGAGTCATTCTCCTTGCTCCGACCGAGGAGAAGGTCAAATACATGGTTCACCTTGACTTCAAGGCGACCAACAACATTGCGAAGTATGAAGCACTAATCTATGGGCTCAAGGTGGCACTGTCATATGGTGTCAAGGAGTTGTTGGTAAAGGGTGATTCACAACTCGTTATAAAGCAAGTCAAAGGTGAATGCTGCTGCAACAACCCTCAACTAGCTGCATACCTACTTTAAGTCCAGAAGCTTGAGAATGACTTCGACATCCTGGATCTTTGCCATGTCCAGCGTCTCAACAACGCTGAAGCCGACGAACTCTCGACAGAAGCTTCAACCGGAGCTCTGGCTCCCGACCCAACCTTCGTCCGGAGATTGTCAAGACCAACAGCTCAGCCCGCCAAACTGAGTAAAGGGGGCGAGACCAGCACCTCGAAGCCGGCGGTCCCGATGGCCCTGTTACCATGGCGACCATCAAGGGTCGTAGGTGCTGCCGGAAGCTCCAAGCAACCCAGCACGCAAGACTCAAATATTCAATTTAGCTCCGATGCATGGATCTCGGAGATCTAGAGCTACTTGAAAGACAATTTCCTTCCTGAGGACAACGTATCCGCTGACCGGATAGTCAGATTGGCTAAAAGATACACACTGGTAGAAGGGGATCCCTACCGGCGTGGTGCCAACGACGTCCTAATGCGGTGCATTACAAGGGAAGAAGTTCGCGAGCGCCTCACGGAAATCCATGGAGGCGAGTGTGGGAACCACGCATCTTCCTGCACGTTGGTCGGTAAAGCCTTCCAGCATGGTTTTTACTGGCCTACAGCACTCCAGGATGCAATCGAGCTAGTGAAGAAATGCGAAGCATGCTAGCTCCATGCAAAGCAAATTCACACACCAGCTCAACCTCTACAAATGATACCTCCTACATGGCCATTCGCTGTGTGGGGGATGGATATCTTGGGACCTTTCCCAAGAGCCGTCAGAGGTTACAAGTTCCTGTACGTTGCCATCGACAAGTTCACCAAGTGGTCGGAAGCAACTCCAGTTGTGAAAATAAACGAGCAATCAGCTATCAACTTCTTGCAGTCCATCATATGCAGATTTGGAGTCCCAAACAAGATCATAACTGATAATGGGACCCAATTCACAAGCTCTGCATTTCAAGGATATTGCGAAGACCTCGGCATTCAAGTCAGCTGCGCTTCCGTAGCTCATCTGGCAAGCAATGGCCAAGCTGTGAGAGCAAATGCAGAAATCCTAAAAGGACTCAAGACGCGCACATATCAGCGCCTGAAAAAACATGGAGCCAACTGGATTGAAGAGCTTCTACCCACCTTGTGGGTCAACAGGACAACTCCAAACCGCTCAACTAGAGAGACACCCTTCTTCTTGGTGTACAGAGCTAAAGCAGTCCTTCCTCTGGAAATCACCTTGGGGTCACTCTGGGTCCGGACCTTCGACGATGCCACGCAGGACCAACTCCGGCGTGAAGACCTTGACCTCGTTGAAGAGGGTAGGTGACAAGCAGCTATTCGGAATGCCCGATACCGCCAAGCTCTTCGGCGCTATCACCAAAGGCATGTTCATAGCCGACAGCTCGAGGAAGGCAATGTGGTGCTACAGAGAATACAAACTCGAGAAGGATTAAACAAACTCTCCCCCAGGTGGGAAGGACCCTTCCGAGTGATCAAAGTATCCCGTCCCGGATGTGTTCGTTTGGCAACTGAGGATGGGACACCTCTCCCTAATCCTTGGAACATTGAGCACCTCCGTAAGTTCTACGCTTAACATCACGGAGGTGAGTCTGTAGTTACACGTGATGTATGTTATAGAGTCATTGTACAAAGTCGGGTAGCTCCTCCGGGAAAACAGCCGGACCTTCCCCAGAAGGTCCGCAAAGTTCAGGCGACACTTGTCACAGTCTCAGAACTAAAAGTGTAGCTAGCTACCTTGGGTCAAACGAGAAACGAAACACACTTAGCCTGGTTCTGTACCCTAAGAGTGTACTTGTTTCCCCTGTACCCCGGACCTATAATGAAAGACATCATTGTGTGAAAAAAGACTTCACGTGCATTTATTTTGTACAAGCTCAATCTTTTTTATTTTTCTCTTTCTTGTCTATAACAAAGTTGTGCAATTCTCAAGAAAATTTAGCTCGAACAATTCATGTATAATCCAATTTGCATTGTTAATTCTTCCGGGTCTAAACATTGTTGAATGGCCTACTCGCCTGAATGCCGCCAAGCCAATCTAGGTCCGGAGTGTGCTATCGACTTAGCCTGGTCCTGCACCCTAAGTACGCCACTCTACCTACACCCCGAGAGGTCGAAGTAAGGCGGGTCCAGAAACGATCAGACCTGGAGAAAACAAGCCAATACACTTAATTGTATATAGAATTGCATTCGACCTAAAAATTTCTTTCGGGAATAGTAAGCCGCAATTGAGTTATAGATAGGAAATGGATTTTGCTGTTTTTCTTAACTTCAGTGTGCAGGAAAAATAAAGATCTCATGATGATGGTGAATGAAGCCAGAGCTATCAAAGCTCTAAAACCTCCTAAGGTGGCCCGCTATCGATGTTTCAAACATTGATAGTAGGCATCGCCGGAGCTACTAAGTTCCGGCAAATCTAGGGGCCCAGCCGTCAACGTGAAGAAAAGATGGTGGGAAGACTCCCTAGTGGGGTCTGTTGTCGATGCACCGCGTGTTGATAGTGGTCGCTGCCGGAGCTACCAAGCTCCGACAACCGCAGAGGACTAACTGTCGACGCTCTACGTGTTGACAAGGGTCACTGCCGGAACTACTAAGCTCCGACAACCTCAGGGGGCCCCTACTATCGACGACTTCGGACCTACAAACTACAAGTTCGAAGCACACAAGTCTTCAACAAAATGTTACATCCTCTTGGTACATGTTCACAATCAAATTGTTTACATCTACCAGGGGGCCAAGTGGGACAAAGGTGTTGAAGACAAAAAATGAAATTCATAAAATTCTTGGATTTCATTAATCTGGAGACAAGAGATTACAAAATTGGAGAAAAAGAAGAGAAGATACAAGCAGGAGCTACAAAGAGAAAGTCCTAAACCATATGGAAGAATGAGGCGACCTTCTGGGCAACCTCCGACACGCTGGCCTTGGCGGCGTCTCCCTCTCTGTCGATGGGACCTTCAAGTACCGGGTCTAGTGGGAAGTGAGGATCCCGGCTTGTGTAGCACATCAGCATGTACTCTGCGACGTTCTTCGCCAGGGATTGTCCTTCGGTTTCCAACTGGTCCATGATGACATCGCCCATCTTGCTGAGTTTGCTGCCCACCGAGCTCAACACCTTCAACGCTAGGTCCAGCTCTGGCTCCGGATCATCTGGGTGCACCGGGCTGAAGCCCAGCGGCGTCAGCGCGTCATTGGCTTTACCCAAGAAGTCCCAAACTAGTTGGGACTCTGCAGCCCTTGAGCCTCGCACCTCTTCGAAGGATCTCTTGGTCGTTGCAAGCTCCGAATCCTCTCGGGCAAGGTGCTCGACCTCTTTGGCGTTCTGCTGAATCTTTTCAGCAACTTGCCTTTGGAGTTTGCCAAGCTCCTCTTCCCGGAGGTGGATCTTGTTCTGGCGGTTGACCAGGTCTTTCTCCCAGCCCCGCACTTTCTTCTCCCTGACAGCAATTTCATTCTCCCTCTTGTTGATGTCCTGTTCTCGCTACCAGGCCTTCTTATCCTCTTTCTCGCAGCGCTCCTCCAGCTTCTTGTTGCACTCCGCGAGACTCTTGTCATCCAGAGTCAGCCTCTGAGTAAGCTCCTCCTCCCTTTTCACGAGGTCATCATGCAGCTCTAGGAGTTTTTGCTCTTCATCTTCAATCTTTTTCTCCCGCTCCTCAAGAGCCTCCCGGCGCTTGATGAGGTTGTCGTGGATGGCGCTGAGCTTCTCTTGGCGGTCATTTGCTGCTTCATTAGCAGCCACGACCTGTTCGTGGATGGCCCGAGACAGGTCGTCGAGGGATCGCGTCATGCTTTCCCTCTCATCCAGCAGCTGACCCCAGTACTCCAACCGGACCTTCTCCCTTTTCACCCACTCCTTGTTGTCGGCCAGCCTCGTCTGTGCTAGCTTGGTCTCGAATTGGAGTCGGTTGTGCCACCTCCTAAGGGTTTGGCGCTCCTCCTCGAGGGCCTTGTTGTCGTGGTAAAAGGCCAGCTGAACTTGACGAAGGCTGGAGCAGGCATTGTCGATGGATAACGACAAAGGGATTGGCTCCGGACCTGTCGGGGTCCTCTCCGCTGGCTCCAACGGGTTCTACATAACAAAAATCGAGTCCCACTCTACAAGAGAGGTCCCCTGAGCTTCCACGGCACTAGGGCCGCCCTCCGGGATAGCCTCGGTCGCCGCTAAGGAAGGTCCTACAACAAAAGTTTCTACCTCCGGAGTCAGCTCCGAAGGTCCCGCCGCCAGGTCATCAGCAGCTGGTCCCTCAGGCGGAGGACCGGCAGCTTCGTCTTGGCACTCTGGATCAGGCGCGGGCACCTCCGGAACCACCACCACTGGGGCAGGCGTTGAAGATTCGGCCGGAGCTGAGGCCACTTCTGGCTCCGGGCTGGTGCCTCCTCCGCCGCCGGTTCAGGCGCTGGCGCTTCAACCTCCACTGGCTCAGGCGCCGGCGCTTCTGCGACAAACGACTCAGGCGCCGAAACTTCATCAACACCCGGCTCCACCGCAGGGGCTCCAACAACATCCGGTTCTAGGGCCGGAACTGCAGCTACCTCCGGCTCTGAGGCCGGAGTGTCCATCATCTCAGCATCCAAAACCGAAGCTTCAACCTCCGGACCCAGTGCCGCTGGTACATGTTCATTACCGTGGTCCGGAGCTACCACGGGAGCTTCAGGGGATGACTCCAGGTCAAGTACCACGACATCTGGCGCCGGAGCTGCCGCGGCCTCAGCCACCTCTTGGGGCGGTGCTGGAACTGGAGCCAGAGCCTCCGTGTGTGAAAGTGCATCTAGGACTCTCTTGTGGGTTTTGGATGATTTATGACAAGCAATTGGGATCCTAATCTTTTTGTTGAGATGAATGCAGGAAAATCATGAAAAATGAGCAAAGTACCAAAAAGAGGGAAGTTGAGAAGGAAAATGAATTTGAGCTCAAGGAGAAGAAATTAGTCGTTTAGTATGTATGGAGTGTGTTAAGGAAACATACCCAAGAGCTCAATCTCACTTAATCACACACACACAATGCACAAAACTATACAGGACCGGACTAGTCTGATATCAGCCGGACTAGTCCGATATCACATTCTGCACCAGATCGGACAAGTCCGGTCACCACCGGACTAGTCCGATATATTTTCTGTTCCACTTCGGACTGTTCCTCCCCAATGCGGACTAGTCCTTATCAATGCACAAGTCACACAAAATCGGACCAGTCCGTTGTGACCCGGACTAGTCCGATATTCATTCTGATCCACTTCGGACAAGTCCGGTGTCCACACGGACTAGTCCGATATACACCCTGATCTAAATCGGACAAGTCCTCCAAGTGCGGACTTGTCATCCTAAACACTTAGGGTTTCATGTGTCCGGACAAGTCCGATGACAATCGGACTAGTCCGAAGCTTTCCAATAGCGAAATCGGACAAGTCCGTTTTGAACCGGACTAGTCCGAGATTACTGGACACTTAGGGTTTGCTTCACACAGCACACCGGACTAGTCCGGTCACCACCACGGACTAGTCCGATCTTTCTGAACCCTAACGGTAACTTCTAGAAACCCCATATAAATAGAGGTGCACGGCCCACTTTCACACTCCCTCGAACCCTAGCGCCGTCACACCTCCCAAGAGACTCAAAAACCATCTCTCTCCACGAAATTAAGTGCAAAATCAATCAATCCTTTGAAGATCACTTGTAGATCATTGGAGAGGCACTTTGCACACGATTGAGCTCTTGGTTTGAATCTTTAACACACTCTTGCATCTCAATTTGTATATTTCGAAGTGTGTTATTGGTGGTCTTGAAACTTGTAATCAAGGGAGCTCTCAACTTGTGAGATCGCCCCTTCAACTTGGTGATTTACCCCTGTGTGGTTAGTGGAAGAGGATTGGCCTTCGTGGCGATCCGACGAGGGAAGGGTTGGTGAAGACCCGGTCCTTTTGTGGGCTCCTCAACGTGGACGTAGGTTGCCTTCGTGGTAACCGAACCACGGGATAAATCTTGTGTCTTGTTCGTTTGTGTTCATCATTCTAGTTGATCAACATTATCTAGGGTTTGATTCATCTTGTTGAATTTAAGTTAAATAGTTAAACAAGAATCATACTTGCAATAGAACTTGACATACAATCATTGTACTGTTATTGAAGTTTATATTTCCGCTGCAAACGTCAACGAAACAATCAAATTGACCTAACTTGATCAACCTAGTCCGTGAAATCCGGACTAGTCCGCACTTTACCAGATTAGTCCGATATATCTGGTTTTGACCTTGTTGTTGAAGTGCTACAGGAACCGAGAAAATTCAAGAAGGCCTATTCACCCCCCCCCCCCTCTAGGCCTACATTCAATTGGTATCAGAGCAGGTTCTTCAAGAAAGAGTGCAACCACTCGAAGAGATCATGTCGGACATGAAGGAAGTCCAGAAAATCAACAACCAGGAAGAAATGAACAATGACAAGCACCAAAAGCTCGAAAAGTATCTCGAAGCCATTCAAGACTTCGATGATGATGATGAGGAGACATTGGAGCTGAAAGCACTGCTCCGAAAGAAAGCACTTTCCAAAGGGAAAACTAAAGTTGAAGAAAAGAAGAAGGGGAGTAGTCACACCGACTACTCCCGATATCCTTTTAATTATGACCGTTTAAATTCTAACAGCAGTCATTATCTATCTATTCCTCTCGGAAAAGCCCCACACTTCGATGGGAGTGATTACTCCATGTGGAGGCAAAATATGAAGATGCACTTGATTTCCCTTAACCCAAGTTTATGGCATATTGTGTGCACAGGAATAAACATCCCTGATGACGATGAAGAACTCACACCAAGTCAAGAGCAAGCCATCCACAGGAATGCCCAAGCCGCAGCCATTATCACCTCATCTCTAAGTAGAGATGAATTCACAAAGGTGGACGGATTGGAGATTGCCAAAGAAATCTGGGACACACTACAGACAGCACATGAAGGTGACAGGCATGTGCGGGAGGCAAAGATTGAGATGATTGAAGGCGAACTGGGAAGGTTCGCGATTGAGGAAGATGAGTCTCCCCAGGACATGTACAACAGACTGAAGACCCTTGTGAACAAGGTTCGATCATATGGTAGCAAAAAGTGGAATGACCACGAGGTTGTAAAGCTCATCCTTAGAGCCTTTATGCCTCGCAACGTCACACTTTGCTCTATGATCCGAGAAAGTCCCGGGTACAAGAAAATGACTCCGGATGAACTGCTTGGCAAGATCATCAACTTTGAGATGATGGAGAAGCAAGCAAAGCACGTAAAAGAAATAGCCGATCTCACATCAGCTAAGAAGAAGGGAGTTGCCCTAAAGTCCTCACTCAAGCCTCTATCCAAAGAAGCAAGAGAAGCACAGTTTGAGGAGGACAGCGATGATGAAAGCAGCGAGCTGGACGAAGAAGATATGATTTTGTTCATGAAGAAGTTCAAAAGAATTATGAAGAAAAGACAAGGAGCAAAATCGAGTGAAGGAAAATACAAGGAGAAGACAAAGCCGAAGATGAGGCGGGCATGTTATAATTGTGGTGAATACAATCACTTTATAGTCGATTGCCCGTATGAGGACAACAAGAAGAAGAGTAAAGAGTCCAAGCCTCAACCGAAGAAATTCTTCAAAAAGAAGAAGCAAGTTGAACAAGCACACATCGGAAAGGAATGGGACTCAAACAATGAGTCCTCATCGTCCGATGAAGAAGAAATGGCTAGCATAGCCATTGAAAGCATGTCCAAGAAATCCACACTCTTCCCCACGCTCGGTGCAAAGAAGGCAAATGGAACTTGCCTCATGGCTAAGGAAGGTAAACGCAAGGTAAACATCAAAACTCCTTCCTTGTATTCTTACTCAAGTGATGATGATCTAGATAGTGATGATGAAGATGTGCTAATTGGCTTAGATAGAAAAACTGCTGCTAAAATGAAATTCTTGCTTAACCAACTTGTTGAGAAGGAAGAGCTAATTGATCGTCAAGAAGACATGATTATTTCCCAAAAGGAGAAGCATGCCGAACTTGACAATCTTCTAGCTCTTGAAAAGGAGAGAAACCACTCACTAGAGCTTGAACTAGCTTCAAGCAAGAAAACTTGCTTGGAGTTAACCAACTCAAACGTTGCAATCAAGGATCAACTTGATGACCTAATCAAGGTCAACAAGATCCTTGAAGTGCAGGTTGAGTCACTCAAGCTTAGTGAACCTTCCTCCTCTTCAAGCCTACCTTCTCAACCCACCTCAACTAATATCGCACATATTTGCAAATGTGATAAAATTAACACCAGTTTGAAGGAAAATTCTACCTCCACAAAGGACAAAAATCCTACCCAATGTGTAATGTTTGACAAGGAGAGGATCAACTATGCACGTAGTGCATATTTGGTCCAAAGACCTCCAAATGTCAAGTATGGCATTGGTTACTCTTATGATGGAAAGCAAAGAACTGGAAATCTTAAGAATAACAAGGGAAGGATTACCTTTGTGAAGGGAGGACCCTCACAACCTGGTAACTCGAAAACCAAAAATTTGAGCTCTCATGAAAACCGGACTAGTCCGGTTGTGGTCCGGACAAGTCCGGTCATCCGGACAAGTCCGGTCACATAGACTAGTCCGACCCATAATCAACAGCAACTCTTGTTTAAAACCTTTGATGCTTCTTATGTATTAATGAAAAATAATGTTGGAAAAGTGTATGCTTATTATGCTGGGCCACGCCATGGGAACACAAAATCTCATGTGTGGGTGCCCAAATGTATTCTTACTAACCTCCAAGGACCCAAGCAAGCTTGGGTACCTAAAACCAAGGCGTAATTTGTTTTTGCAGGCCTACTCCTCCGGTGGATCCAAATGGGTGCTAGACAGTGGATGCACAAACCACATGACCGGAGAAAGGAGGATGTTTGTGGAGTATGAAGTGAACCAGGACCCAAACGAAGGCATCTACTTTGGGGATAACAGTCAAGGAAGGGTCCTCGGTACCGGTAAAATAGCAATATCCTCTGAACATACTCTTTCGCATGTTTTACACGTTGAATCTTTAGATTATAACCTGCTGTCCATATCTCAGTTATGTGACAAAGGTTATAATTGCCTGTTTACTAACGAGGGTGTGACCGTCTCAAGGAGAAGTGATGGTTCCGTTGCATTCAAGGGTATGTTAAAGGGAAAGCCTTACCTTGTTGACTTCAACAAGGATAAAGCCGAACTCGACACATGCTTGATTGCAAAAACCAACATGGTTTGGCTGTTGCATAGACGGCTAGCACATGTTGGTATGAGGAACCTTCAAAAACTCCTCAAGGGCGATCACATCCGAGGTTTGAAAGATGTTGTGTTTGAGAAGAACAGGACTTGTAGCGCGTGCCAAGCAGGAAAGCAAGTTGGAGCACAACATCCTGCGAAGAACATCATGACCACGACAAGACCGCTCGAACTACTTCATATGGACTTGTTTGGTCCAATTGCTTACATAAGCATCGGCGGTAACAAATACGGTTTAGTTATTATTGATGATTTTTCCCGATTCACTTGGGTGTTCTTTTTGCATAACAAGTCAGAAACACAAGGAACACTCAAGAAATTCTTCAAGCGAGCGCAAAACGAATTCTCACTATCAATCAAGAGTATTCGGAGCGACAATGGCACGGAGTTCAAGAACATACAAGTGGAGGAGTACCTTGATGAGGAAGGAATCAAGCACGAATTCTCAGCGCCATACTCTCCACAACAAAACGGAGTTGCCGAAAGGAAGAACCGAACGCTCATAGAGATGGCAAGAACAATGCTCGATGAATACAAGACTTCGGATCGATTTTGGGCGGAAGCAATCAACACCGCCTGCCATGCCACAAATCGACTCTATCTTCATCGACTACTAAAGAAGACCCCCTTATGAGCTACTCACCGGTAACAAACCGAACGTTTCATATTTTCGAGTTTTCGATTCTCCTTGCTACATTCTGAACAAGAAGCCCAGGACTTCAAAGTTCGCTTCGAAGTCTGATGAAGGATTCTTGCTTGGTTATGATTCGAACACTTACACCTATCGTGTGTTCAACAAGGCCTCCGGACTTGTTGAAGTGGCACGTGACGTAGTGTTCGATGAAACTAATGGATCCCAAAAGGAGCAAGTTGATCAATGTGAATTAGGTAAAGAGGAAGCTCCCTATCAAGCATTGAAGAGGATGGCTCTAGGCGAAGTACGACCACAAGAGTCATCGTCACAAATACAAGAGGAAAGTGAACCACAAGAGGAGATCAACAATTCAGGGGGAGCCTCGATACAAGACAAATCACAGGAATATGAACATGATCAACAAATCAACGAGGACAATAACTCAGGGGGAGAAGAAGATGATCACCAACATACGACCCTCCAAGTGCCACACCCAAGAGTACACCAATGCATTCAAAGGGATCACCCAATCGACAACATCATCGGCGACATCCAAAAGGGAGTAACCACTAGATCTCGTATAGCAAATTTTTGTGAACATTACTCGTTTGTCTCCTTTTTGGAACCCCGCAGGACTGAGGATGCATTGAAGGATCCGGACTGGGTGGTGGCAATGCAAGAAGAGTTGAACAATTTCAAGAGAAACGAGGTTTGGGAACTTGTGGAAAGACCCAATGCAAATATTGTGGGCACCAAGTGGGTCTTCCGCAACAAGCAAGACGAACACGGAGTGGTGACGAGAAACAAGGCACGACTTGTGGCCAAAGGTTACTCACAAGTCGAAGCGCCTTCCTCAACGGACCGATCAAGGAAGAGGTGTACGTGGAGCAACCACCCGGATTTGAAGACGAAGAGTTCCCCGACCACGTGTATAAACTGCGTAAGGCTCTCTATGGCCTCAAACAAGCTCCTAGAGCTTGGTATGAATGTCTTAGAGATTTTTTAATTGATAATGGTTTTCAAATTGGCAAAGTAGACTATACATTATTCACAAAAAATCTGGACAATGATCTTTTTATTTGCCAAATCTATGTTGATGATATAATTTTTGGATCAACTAATCAATCTTTCTGTGAAGAGTTTAGTAAAATCATGACAGACAGATTTGAAATGTCAATGATGGGAGAATTGAAGTACTTCTTGGGATTCCAAGTGCGGCAACAAAGGGAAGGAACATTCATAAGCCAAACCAAGTACACACAGGACATCCTCAAGAAGTTTGGCATGGACAAGGCAAAGCCCATAAAGACTCCCATGGCAACGAATGGTCACTTGGATCTCAATGAAGATGGACCGAGCGTCGACCAAAAGGTATATCGCTCCATGATTGGATCTTTACTTTACTTATGTGCATCTAGGCCAGATATTATGTTGAGTGTATGTTTGTGTGCAAGATTTCAAGCCAACCCTAAAGAATGTCACTTGACAGCCGTAAAGAGAATCCTAAGATATTTAGTTCATACACCCAACCTTGGTCTTTGGTACCCAAAAGGCTCAAAATTCAATCTCATTGGGTATTCCAATGCAGACTATGCCGGGTGCAAAGTTGATAGAAAAAGCACTTCCGGCACCTGCCAATTCCTAGGAAGATCCTTAGTTTCTTGGTCATCCAAGAAACAGAATTCCATTGCATTATCCACTGCCGAAGCAGAGTATGTTGCAGCCGGGAGTTGTTGTGCACAACTCATTTGGATGCGACAAACTCTAAGGGATTATGGTTACAATATGAACCGTATTCCTCTCCTTTGTGATAATGAGAGTGCCAGTAAAATAGCCCACAATCCAGTTGAACACTCTAGGACTAAACACATTGACATAAGACACCATTTCTTGAGAGACCATTCCATGAAAGGACACATATCCATCTCTCATGTCAACACCCAAAAACAATTGGCCGACATATTCACCAAGCCACTTGATGAAAAACGTTTTTGCGAACTCCGAAATGAGCTAAACATTCTTGATTCTCGGAGTGTGGCTTGAAAAGTTGCATACCTGTATGATTGCTTCAAAATATTGATTGAATTGTGAAAATTATTCCTCCCCATTTTTCTCTCGAAAAACTATATCAATTATTAGATCTTGATGAATTTTTGATCATAGTATGATTGTTGTTTGCTTACTGGTCAAATTCATCAAGATTATTTGAATTATTTTGCCTCTCTACTCTCAATTATTGGACCTTCAAATATATATGAATGGGCTATGCAATTCCCTCCTGGTGACCACGGACAAGTCCGTGGTTA
Organism: Tuctoria greenei; assembly: GCA_036927565.1. Taxonomy (NCBI): domain Eukaryota; kingdom Viridiplantae; phylum Streptophyta; class Magnoliopsida; order Poales; family Poaceae; genus Tuctoria; species Tuctoria greenei. Next base: position 8,731,285 of record JAYESD010000005.1, read on the forward strand.
CCCGGACTAGTCCGCCATTGCAGACTAGTCCGCAATGTGCCGGTTAGGCCGGACTAGTCCGACAGACCACGGACTAGTCCGACTTAGGTCTCTGGAGGACTTCGGACTAGTCCGGTCATGTCCGGACTTGTCCGATTTTTCGTGTCCATAACCCTAGCCGCCACTAGACCCTAATTCCCTCACCCCACACTCGCCCCCAAGCTTTCTCTCTCTTGCGCTCGAGCTCCCAAGGCGAATCCTTGATTCCTCCGTCGAAAAGCCTCAATCTTAGGCGGAGATCAAGCTTGAAGACTCGGGGATTGAAGTTAGCGGACAAGTCCGGCCTTCAACCCCCAAAATCTCAAGCTTCCTTTGATTTCTTGGTAAATTCTCTTCAAAACCCTAAGAAATCACAAATTTCTCTATTGCTTATCGTTTGGCCTAGCATTCTTCACTAGTTACATGTCTAGTTGATGTACTATGTGTATGCTAGACTAGTTTTGTCTTAGGGATCAATTTTTGTCCAGTCTGTTAGGTTTTTGCGGATGAACACCGGACTAGTCCGGTCCAGGTACGGACAAGTCCGGTCCCCCGGACTAGTCCGTGCCTGTGCACCGGACAAGTCCGTTGTTTCTGAACCAAAACCTAATTCTTTAATTTCCTAATGCCTTCCATTGCCATCTTACCTCACCAATATCTTGTATAACTTGTCCTCTCTCTTGATCACTAATTCTCAGATCATGTCGAGCTCCGACAACGAAATCTCCGATTTCGAGGCCGAGTTGGACCACGAGGTGGCACCTCGGACCTCGGCGGGTCTTGGCAAGAAACGCCAGGAGAGACCCTCCGAGCCTGCTCCCTCACCTCCCCAGGTTCGGAGGAAGGTGTGCGTCAAGAAGCCGGCCTCGAAGGCTGCTACTCCTTCAAGTGGCCTTCGCCAAGCTAAAGGGAAGGGCAAGGGGGTTGCCACAGGGCCTGTTGGGCCCCTAAAGCTGCATACACCCAGAGAAGGGGTCCGGACCCCAATGAGGAAAGATTCAATGGCAAGGGCAGCGATGTGGCTATGAAGTTGAGGAGTGTTGATTGCTATGCAAGGCCCAAGCAAGCAGCTGATGGCAGGTTTTGGTCAAATTTCCATGCTGATTTCTACAAGCTGGTCTATTTGCCGATGAAGACCCCGGTGGTCCGCAGTCAATGGATTGACTAGGCCCACCTTGAGAAGAGGAAATGTGCAGCTTTTGATGAAGTGATAGCAGCTGCAGAGAGACATGGACTGAAGGATCTGTTTGCCTTTAGATATAATTGGAATGATGAAGTGATTGCACAATTCTATGCAACGTGCCACTTCTCAAGCGAAGACGAAGAAAGTGTGACTTGGATGACTCATGGATCCAAGTATTCTATTACTCAGGAAGAGTTTGCCCGCCTGCTGCACCTTGACTCTGAAGGACATGACCACCTCATTATCCACAACATTGGGGTCATTGAGAGGGATGGAATGAAGTTCATGTATGAGCCCACCTCCAAGTATGTCCCTCCCTCCACAAAGAATATGAAGCCTTTCTTTGTGGTCCTCAACAGAGTCCTCAGGAAGACGATTGCCCCCAAGGATGGGGATGCAGGGAGTGTGCAAGGCTACCTCCGGACCCTGATGAGGGTCATTAGCAAGAAAAGGCAATTCGATGTTGCAGACTATATTTGGAATGATATGGTCAATATCTCAAGTACCCCCAACCGATCCTGTGGCTATGCCCCTTACTTGATGTTCATGATTGAGAAGGTCACAGGAATCGAGTTTGTGAAGGATGTGGAGCACACTCCACCGAGGCCTCAGAAGCCTCAGTCAGTGAGTGTCCAGGCTGCTCCATCGCCGGCCTCAAGCCCCGAGGCACCGGCAAGGCAAGAAGAAGCTGCTAGGGCTACTCCTCCCTCCAGGGTAGCTCCTCAGAAAGGATCCGCCAGTGGGATCCTCAAGTACTTGGCTGCAATTTTCTCCTCATGCAAGAAAACTGAAGTGAAGCTTCACAAGCTAAATCAGAAGAGGAAGGAGAACATGAGGTACATAAAAGCCAATGTGAAGCAGCTGAGTGAGAAGCTGGAGATCAACCCAATTGGATCTCCAGTACTTTCTGAAGATTCTGATCCGGACATCACCGAGCTCGCCCCCTTGACTCCCTCCGAGCTTGCCTATTTTGGCGTTGGGGGCTCGAGCAGCTCCGCTCCTCCTCCTACCTCTCAACCTCGTCAAGAGGAAAGCGAGGAAGACGATGAAGACGACGAGAGGACTGACAGCGAAGAGTGAAGCCCTAGGACCCTCCTCTCTCTCTTTTTGGTGTCTTGATGCCAAAGAGGGAGAGATTGAGGGGGAGTCTCTAGTCTTAGCTTTAGCTGCATAGGATGCGAGGAGAGAGCTCTCTCTTTTTTTTAATTGTAATTGCATTTGCTTAACTCTGTTTTCATATCATGTTTGGTCAATTGCATTTGCTTAACTCTGTTTTCATATCATGTTTGGTCCTGTTATGAATTGCTCTCTTAATTTGCAACTGTGTGATGAAATCTGAGTTTTTGCCCCTGAAGTGTCATATTCACTTGATATTAATTGATAAATGCAAATTCGATCATTCTTAATGCACTCATGCTCTTAGTATGCATCCCACCATAAAGAATGCACATATGAATAATTATCTTGTTGCTTGATGTATTTTTGAGTCATATGTGCATACTTTATGAAAATCTCATTTTATACCTCATTTTGTGAAATCTCCATTGGTTGTCATCAATCACCAAAAAGGGGGAGATTGAAAGTGCATCTAGGACTCCCTTGTGGGTTTTGGATGATTTATGACAAGCAATTGGGATCCTAATCTTTTTGTTGAGATGAATGCAGGAAAATCATGAAAAATGAGCAAAGTACCAAAAAGAGGGAAGTTGAGAAGGAAAATGAATTTGAGCTCAAGGAGAAGAAATTAGTCGTTTAGTATGTATGGAGTGTGTTAAGGAAACACACCCAAGAGCTCAATCTCACTTAATCATACACACACAATGCACAAAACTATACAGGACCGGACTAGTCCGATATCAGCCGGACTAGTCCGATATCACATTCTGCACCAGATCGGACAAGTCCGGTCACCACCGGACTAGTCCGATATATTTTCTGTTCCACTTCGGACTGGTCCTCCCCAATGCGGACTAGTCCTTATCAATGCACAAGTCACACAAAATCGGACCAGTCCGTTGTGACCCGGACTAGTCCGATATTCATTCTTATCCACTTCGGACAAGTCCGGTGTCCACACGGACTAGTCCGATATACACCCTGATCTAAATCGGACAAGTCCTCCAAGTGCGGACTTGTCATCCTAAACACTTAGGGTTTCATGTGTCCGGACAAGTCCGATGACAATCGGACTAGTCCGAAGCTTTCCAGTAGCGAAATCGGACAAGTCCGTTTTGAATCGGACTAGTCCGAGATTACTGGACACTTAGGGTTTGCTTCACACAGCACACCGGACTAGTCCGGTCACCACCACGGACTAGTCCGATCTTTCTGAACCCTAACGGTAACTTCTAGAAACCCCATATAAATAGAGGTGCACGGCCCACTTTCACACTCTCTCGAACCCTAGCGCCGTCACACCTCCCAAGAGACTCAAAAACCATCTCTCTCCACGAAATTAAGTGCAAAATCAATCAATCCTTTGAAGATCACTTGTAGATCATTGGAGAGGCACTTTGCACACGATTGAGCTCTTGGTTTGAATCTTTAACACACTCTTGCATCTCAATTTGTATATTTCGAAGTGTGTTATTGGTGGTCTTGAAACTTGTAATCAAGGGAGCTCTCAACTTGTGAGATCACCCCTTCAACTTGGTGATTTACCCCTGTGTGGTTAGTGGAAGAGGATTGGCCTTCGTGGCGATCCGACGAGGGAAGGGTTGGTGAAGACCCGGTCCTTTTGTGGGCTCCTCAACGTGGACGTAGGTTGCCTTCGTGGTAACCGAACCACGGGATAAATCTTGTGTCTTGTTCGTTTGTGTTCATCATTCTAGTTGATCAACATTATCTAGGGTTTGATTCATCTTGTTGAATTTAAGTTAAATAGTTAAACAAGAATCATACTTGCAATAGAACTTGACATACAATCATTGTACTGTTATTGAAGTTTATATTTCCGCTGCAAACGTCAACGAAACAATCAAATTGACCTAACTTGATCAACCTAGTCCGTGAAATCCGGACTAGTCCGCACTTTACCGGATTAGTCCGATATATCTGGTTTTGACCTTGTTGTTGAAGTGCTACAGGAACCAAGAAAATTCAAGAAGGCCTATTCACCCCCCCCCCCCCTCTAGGCCTACATTCAGTGTGCGCAGCATTAGTTGCTGCTGCAGAAACCGGAGCTTCAGCCCCTTTCTTGGGCACCCTGTGGATGAAGGACGAATAAACTCAAAATATGGTTACAACAAAAAACAATCAACTGAGGTAAAAAATCAAATATTCCTCGGAAGGCTTTCGCTCCAGCTAGCGCGGAACCTCTTCACCGGACGCTCAGGACCGGACCCTGTCGCCATTGCCGTAGTAGCTCCGGAAGGCTCCCTGGAGCTTGCTGCCGCCGTTGGTGTCGCCTTGGTTGAGGCCCCCCTCGACTGAGAAGGACCCTCGGACCTAGGGCCCTCAGCTCGCCTTGGTACCGGAGACACATGGCCGAAGCTAGCATCCCGGGGAGATATCGATGCTAGAGTGGTTGCCGCTGTAGAAGCCCTCCTCTGCCAGGGAGAAGGAGCTATCATGGAAGGAGCAGGTCTGACGGACCTCCCGTCAGAATGCTTCAACTTCCTCTTGCAGCTCGAGGGCTTGGTCAACTCCTTGCCCTTTCCTATGACTTCAGCTCTTGGCTTCGGGGCGGGAGCGGAGCCACCTTTAGAAGCTTTGGGTATTGCCACCCCAGAGGTTGATCGCATTTCCATCAGGCCCAAGTCGTCCAACAGCAGCATCTTCCTCCGGAGCTCTCTGCACTCCTCTGGTATCATATTCAGAGGAAGGAAGGCCGCTGGTGGAGACACGTCGCCAGGGCCAATGTTCCCAGGATGGAACTTCTTGAGATGGGTCTTCAAAGCTTCACCGGTCAAGTTAGTGCCTGAACCAACCTCAATACGGTTGGTATCCATCTCACTGTTGAAGGCCCAGGCAGGTTGCCCCCTAGCCCTTAGCGGGCCCACCTGTTCGTCAAGAAGTTGCCGAAGACCATCAGGGGGGTCACCCCACCTTCGACACACTCCTGGATTCTGTCCAGAATGGGCATGTACTCCCTCGACAGCTCTGGCACGTCACTCCAAATGTCGGTGTCGACGCGGGGGAGGCCTTCAGGCAGTTCCAACCTCTCGTGTCCCTTGACGGTGATGACCACCGAGTCTTTCTTCCAGTCGTCCCACTTGCTGGAAGGAAAGGACCTCAAGTACTTGAGGGGGGAGTTTTTCGGCTTCATGAAGTAGTAGAAGCCGATGAACTCATCAAACTTCCCAGTGGGGTGGACAGTGAAGAAAGTCCGGAACAACTCCATGCAAGGGGGCACTCCCACCCACATCTCACAAAAATGGACGAAAGTCACCACCAGCAAGATTGAGTGGGGGTCGATATGGTGGAGCTGCAGACCATAGAAGTCTAGCAGCATCAGAAAGAAAGTGGAGAAAGGCGGGATCAAACCTGCCATGGCGTACCCAAGGAAGTACACCATATCTCTGGCTCGCTCCTTCTCGAAGGTAATCTTGCCACAGCGAATGTCATTGTTGAAGGAGTCACTAGACCAACCCATGTAGGTCCGGACCCTAGACAACTCCTTCTTGCTCCCAATGCGGCTCTTGGGGAGTCCCAACTTCGTCGCACCACAGCGGGGCGAGAGATGAAAAGCAAGCAAAAATTTTGAGGATTCGAGCGCAAGTTCATATGAAGGTGTAAAGAATCCCCAAACGGTGTGTGCTTTCCTTCTTAAGTAAGCCCCCGCAGCGCTTGGATGGATACTGCAGAGGAGTTGACGATACAGTTCAAAAACATCACCCTGCCAATGACAAGGAGGCCCGGGGCCACCCCGACGATCAAGTCGAGGTCCTTACCCCAGGCGAACAATTGTCATCATGAGAGGTGGGAAGCCCGAGGGCGCCGGCCTGACAGGGCGCGCGGAACCGATACAGTTTTCGTATCGGGAACCGACGACCTTCAATTGCGTGATATCCGCACGCTCATATCTCACCTGCCGCATCCTGGATATGCCACACGATGATAGTTTAACTGTGAACTACCGCCAAACGGCACGTCTAAAGACCCTTGAAGACACGACTCAAAAACCGAAGGATGGACCCACCTTCGGCAGAACGACTTCATCCAAAAGGTCTCTCCCAGAGGTGGTCCCAGGGGGCCACTGTCGGTACCCTGCGTACCAGACACCCTTTGGGACTGCAAAAAGAGCAAAGGAACTTCACCTGCCTGAGTTGAAGACCTCCGAAGGCCCCACGTGTCATACGGAACCGGACCTGCCTCCCTTCTATGGTTAGTCCCAATGCTGCTACGTGTATCCTGCAACCGGAGCTACATCCCACACATGGGAAAGCTCCGGACTAGATACCCGTGTGGCACCCCCGGACCTAACCCCCGACAGAGGGAAGCTCCAGTACCGACACGTGTACAACAGCACCAGACCTACTCGTCCAAGACAGTAAGCTCCGGAGCTGCCATGCGTCCAACCGTCGGACCTTCAACCTCAATAAACAGAGTGATGGACCTCCAACGGATCGGACCTTCAAGGACAATTAAAGACTTCAAGACTCGATTAAGTGTAATTAATTCCGTCTTAATGACACACAATCGGAGGACCCTCAATACCAGTAACGGCACTGTCAAGGCGCGTTACCACACTATTAAGGGTAATTAAGCTCATTAATTGTGTATTAAACATCAGTAACCGCCAGGGCCACATGTCGGGCCAGGCTAATGATGTAACGACCAATCCTTGTACTATAAAAGGACTGGTCGAACAATACACAAGGGGATCTCTTCTAGACTTCCGCACAAGTCTACACACGCTCACAAGCGCTCATACGCTCAATACAACAACTACAAACCCCGTGGAGTAGGGTATTACTCTTAGGCGGCCCGAACCACATAACTCCTTGTGTCAATTTTCCATCATGTTCTGAATCTTTGCGCACCCACAACCGAAATACAAACTCCGTGGTCTGCCAACAGTAGTACCAGGTGAATTACCGGAATGACACTCCGACAGGATCCTAGGCATTTGTGACGGTTGCCAGGCAAACACGTCGACATTAGTCCGGAGGAAAGTGATGAGCACGGGTTCCTATTTGTCGTTCAGACCTCCCAATATACAAGTGGTCTGAGCGGTGTCGGAACCAATTTGGATGACTTTGACGGGAATGTCGGTGTCGCCGCTTGGTTGCACACGAGGTGCGGAAGTTGAGCCTCGATGACGAATGCTCAGGGGCTTCGGGGCTTGCTCCTTTCCGGATTCTTCCTCTCGCGCTGTAGCAAGCGCGTGGAGTTCTTCCAGAGCAGTAACTATGGCGGTGCGATCTCCGTGGATCCAGAGAACGCCTGAGGGTGTTGGCATCCTTAACACCAAGTAGCCATAATGAGCAGCGGCCATGAATTTGTACAAAGATGGCCTGTCCAGGATGGCGTTGAATGGAAAGTTGATCTGCGCCACGTCAAAGACCAACTTATCGGTCCTGTAATTCTCCCGAGTTCCGAAGGTCACTGGGAGAGTAATAGCACCGAGTGGAGTTATGGCCCCCGGACCTACTCCAGAGAAAGGTGGAGAGGGGCGAAGATCCAAAGGTCGGAGCTGAAGCTTGATGAAGGCTTCAAAACTTATGAGGTTCAGCCCCGAACCTCCGTCCACCATTACATGGTGGAGCTGGATGTTATTGATGGTCGGAGATACCATCAGTGGAAGTTGGCCAACTCCGATCATGTTTCGAGGGTAGTCCGAAGCATCGAAGGTGATGGCAGTATCCATCCACTTCCGGTGAGGCCCCGCCCTGGCGGTGGGAGCTACAGAGGCCATGTCCCGCCGCATTGTCTTGAGGACATGGCAGGAAGTGATGTCCCACGAACCACCAAAGATGGTGTTCATGGTTTTCAGACGCTCGTTGTCGGAGACGTCAGAGTCGCCGTCAACGGAGGTGTAAACAGCCTTCAAGACCTTTTTGGGGTCCTGAAAGCCTAAATCATTTTCAACCGGAGCTTCGTTAACTTTTTGTTTTTCTTCCCTTTGACAGAAAGGAGCTTCTTCTCGACGCTTGTTGTAGCGCTCAGCGAGGTTTTGGACCTCTCGGCAGTTTTCCAAGTTGTTCCTGACCGTGTTGTGTATGGGACACCACATCTTGGAGCTGCCACCGTCTTCAGACGACGGCCGAGGTCGTTTCTTGGGGCGTGGCCCCCGGCCACCCGGAGCTGCAGCAGTAGGAGTGCCGGCCGACAGCTTCTTCTTGCCGTTGGACTTTTTCTTCTTCTTGCCACTCCTGAAGGTAGTGGCCTCACCCTTAAAGGATTTTTGTTGGCCTCCGGAGGTGGTTGGGAGTGCATTTCACGGCCCTCCGCAGCCTTGGCACACTTGTCTGCCAAGCTGAAGAGTTCCGTGATGCTGGAGTCTTGTTCCGGCAATTCTCCCGGTACTACGGTTAGTAGCCCACGGAGTTTTATAGTTCGGTTAGGGCGCGCGGAGATTCAGAGAAAGATGGCGATTTAACACGAGGATTAACGTGGTTCGGGTCGCCTAAGCGTAATACCCTACTCCACGGGTGTGTTGTTGTATTGATCGTCTGAACGCTGGCGTGTGTGAGAGGCCAGAGAGTCTGGAAGAGTCCAAGAGTCTCCGAGAGTAGAGAGTCCTACTGTGTATCGTTCGGCCAGTCCTTTTATAGTAAAAGGTCTGGCCGTTACATCATCAGTCTGACCCGACATGTGGCCCTGCCGGTTACTGATGCTTAATACATAGTTAATGTACTTTATTTCCCTTAAAAGCGTGATAACGCGCCTTAATGGTGGCATTACTAGTATTAAGGGTCCTCCGATCGTGTATCATTAAGATAGCATTAATGACACATAATCAAGTCTTGAAATCTTTAATGTTTCTTGAAGGTTTGAGCTGTTGGAGGTTCACCAATCTGCCTGTTGAAGTTGAAGGTTTGATTGTTGGACGCGCGGCAGCTCTGGGGCTTACCGTCTTGGACGAGTAGGTCCGGTGCTGTTGTACACGTGTCGGTACCGGAACTTCCCTCTGTCGGAGGTTAGGTCCGGCGGTGCCACACAGGTATCTAGTCCGGAGCTTTCCCATGTATGGAATGTAGCTTCGGTTTTATGATAGACGTGGCGGCACTAGGACTAACCATAGAAGGGGGGCAGGTCTGGTTCTGAGTGACACGTGGAGCCGTCATATGTCTTCAACTCAGATAGGTGGAGTTCCTTTGCACTCTTTGCAGTTGTAAGGGGTATACGGTACGCAGGGTACCGACACAATGCATCCTAGTTCGAATAGAAACATGGCCTGCTTCGAAGACTATTCCATCACTATTTCGTTTTAAAGATAATACAAATCTGTCGAGAGGATCAACAACCACTTCCAACGAATTCATTGATTTATTAGGAGTAAGGGTAAATCAATCATTTTATATGGTCTGGAAATAGTAAAAAAAAATAAAATGAGTTAAATTAGTCTGTAATGCTATTTTAACTGTGTGTGAATGTTGAGGGTACTATTTTAAAGAAGTTCCTTCTGTTGAAACCGCATATTAAAAATTCTATAATAGCAGTTGTCTCAGTGGAGGGTGACGAATTGACGACGACTCGAGATCCGGATTTCCTACTTCAAACAGCTCAGCCCATGACGGAAAACCAAAGATATCAGGTGTAACTACTAGTTCAGGTTGTGTGCCCAGGACGTGAAACCGAAGTATCTGAGCCCATATAACTTAGTTTCGGGGCCTATCGATCAAGTGGTCGCGCTGCTCGATTCAGTCGAGATTAGCCCATGGAACTAATGGGCCGCTCCAGTGGTACGCCTCCTCATCTCGGGCCAGAATATGGATCGCGAATTAAGCGATCTAACTTAGTGTCACCAGTGTGAGAAATATGGCCCACTCTACCATAGTACGTGCTGCTAAAATGGAGCTGCTCTGCGACTCATGGGCCCTTTCGCGGCGGCCTATCTGTCTTTCTCATCAAGCCCAACCATGTCCGTCATGGCCAGTTATTACGTTGGCATGGGCACCCCCCGCCGTCAGGTGACCTGCGATGGTAGCCACATGCATGGACTCATCATGTCCGGGATGGCACAAGGATCCCTCTATCAATCTTCTATCCATCAATTCGGCGGTTGCAACTCTGGGTGATCACTCGAGTGTGTGTACATTCACAACAGTCTCATTTAAACCTTTTTATTTTGCGACGAATAATCCTGGTTAAACGGACACGTCCTGAGCTGTGTCGGCACATTTGTCCACCAGACAAGGGTTTTGGCCATGACCATGGTTCTGATTTTTCATCACCTTCGAGCTAATCGTCAGTTAAGTGTAAAATAAAAATCCACAAAGCTACCCATCCTGCTGCCTTTGATGCCATCGTGCAGACTTACTACTGCAGCGCGTGTGACAAGCATCTTTTCCACTTTCAAAATCTCGGATCTTTGGTGGAATCGCGGCGTGAAAAAGGTAAACAAGTGGAGACGGTAACTTTCGTTCAAAGGCCAGTGAAAGTGCGAGAGCGACACCGACACGTCCCTTTCCAAAGGAATTCACTGCATTTTTGTGCCGCCTCTGCAACCTGCGGCCCCAGAGTCTCGCGTAGGTGCCTAGGTAAACTTGCTGAAGAAGACTATCTGCCTTACCGAAGAAGCCCGGCCCGACATCGCGAAGAATTCAAGAACACCGGCTGGTACTACACTAAGACCATCCGCACCAATATACTGTATAGTATACTGGAAAGCATACTGAAAAATTTTTGTGAGACGACATACTGGAAGTATAGAATATATAGAGTATGATTTAGAGGATAGAGTATGGTTTAGAGTACATTGGTGCGGATGGTCTAAGGCTGGGCGCAGCGGGCTCTGCTACACGCGACGCTATCGCGTTTTACCGGGCGCGCCGTCCGCAGCGGAGCCTTTAAACGCCTCGCCAAAGTGGCGTCCCTACAGCGCGACGCCACAGACAGAGGTGCACTGTAGGGCCGGTATGAGGAGAGAGAAGAAGGAAGGAGAAATAAAAGAAGGGAAAGAAAGAAAGAAAGGGAGGAGAAATGAATAAAATAGATGAAAAATGATATAGAAGTGTAATATAGAGGTGCACGAGCGTGGAGAACAAAACTGTAAAGAAGGAATATTTTTAAAGATGAGAAATAGAGGTAAAATATAGAGGCTCTAAGCCACTACTTCGTGACAGCTCTGCGGTCAAAATGGTACAGTATTTCTAAATCGATTTGCCAAGACCTCCGAGCAAAGCACGCGTATCGGCGTATGCGTGTGTGCCTGTCTGCGGACCCACCGATATCCGTGATATTCAAAATCCACAGCCCCGGAGCAGTTGCCCCGCGGGCCGCACAGCCTGTCATGGAGGTCCCACTTCCAGTAGTCTAACCCCACACACTTCTGCAGGACAAATCGCTGCGGCTCCCCACGTCGTCTCCTCCCCCGCGAAGTGCTCCTCAAAAGTGGTGCCGGCCCAGTGGACCATGCCTACCCCTTGCTCCGCCACGGCCGTGTCCGCGCCAACCCCTACATAAACCCCCCACACCCCTTTGGTACCACTCAGCTCAGCTTGGCAACATTCGCGCCCCCCGACTCTCGCCGACATACATGGCCCACCATTTCGGCCTCGTCTGCATACTCCTCGCCGTGGCCCTTGCCGGCGCCGGCGCGGTCACGCCGCGGCAGCTGTTCCTGGTCAGCCCGGCGCCCGTGAAGCTGACCAATCACCACGGCCAGCTCCTCACCGGCAACCACACCGTGAACGTGCTCTGGTACGGCCGGTTCACCGCGGCGCAGCGCGCCGTGGTGGCCGACTTCCTGCTCTCCCTCTCGGCTCCCGTCGCCGCCTCCGACCCCGCGCCGTCCGTGGCGCAGTGGTGGGCGACGACCGCGCGGTACCACCCGGGCGCGGCGCGCCTCGCGCTCGGCCGCCAGGTGCTCGACCCGTCGCTCTCCCTCGGCCGCCGCCTCTCGGAGACGACGCTGGCCGCGCTGGCCGCCCGCCTCGCCCCGCACCGCGGCTCCGTCGCGGTGGTGATCACGGCGCCCGACGTCCTCGTCGACGCCTTCTGCCTCTCCCGCTGTGGCCTCCACGCATCGTCGGCCACCTCATCATCGGCCCCCGCGCGCGGCCGCGGCCGCGGCCGGTTCGCGTACGCGTGGGTCGGGAACGCGGCGGAGCAGTGCCCGGGGGAGTGCGCGTGGCCTTTCCACCAGCCGACGTACGGCCCGCAGGCGCCGCCTCTGGTGGCGCCGAATGCAGACGTGGGCATCGACGGCGTGGTCATCAACCTCGCCACGCTGCTCGCCGGCGCCGTGACGAACCCGTACGGCGGTGGGTTCTTCCAGGGCCCCGCCGAGGCGCCGCTGGAGGCCGTGACGGCATGCACGGGGGTCTTCGGGGCGGGCGCCTACCCGGGGTACCCCGGCCAGCTGCCCGTGGACGCCGCCACGGGCGCCAGCTACAATGCCGTCGGGGTCGCAGGCCGCCGGTTCCTTCTCCCGGGCATGTGGGACCCCAAGACATCGCAATGCTCCACACTCGTGTAGCGCTGATTGATCACTGGAGGATGTGTTCAAAATGGCAAACTAAATGCCGCTTAGTGTAAGGATCGTAGGTTGAGCTGATCGGAGACGCTCTGGGACTGGTTGCCGTGCTTTGTGCTGAGTAGTTTTGTGGATATTTGTTGGTTCTTAAACCTAGTAAAAAAATGTTCAAAAAATTCAGGAGCATATTCTAGTGGTGGTCTGTAACAAATTAGGCTTTAATGCGGTCGTGTACATACAATTCTTCCTGTTCTTTGTTTAATTATGGCGTCTGTCCTCGCTTGTTTGAATAACTCTGTTCCAAATAAACATGCACATGCACCAACGAACAGTGATTAGGTATTGTTTTAGCCGAACGCGGAACTGATGGGATCGACGAAGCCATAAAATGGATCCACCTAATGCGGATGAACTCATACGCAGTACGGAGTATAAGTAGGTTTTCCTCATAATAACTGTGCAACAGCAGCAGCAAATAAATCCAGTCGAAATCAAGAGCAATCAGAGACGCTTACTGTGCGGTGAGCTTGGTGTGCGGAGCATCCCAAAGAGAAGCTCCGAAGTTGGATGCTCCATCAATTTTCCGATAAGCCTTCGCCTTTGCAGCAGCGCTCTGCGGCGCCCGTGCTGGTGCAGCCTGTAGGAAGCGCAGAGTGCTGCTGACCCCGATAAACTTGAGACGTACGGATGCGTCCCATCGCTGCACCTGCACGGACTTTGCCCGATGGACGTGACCCTTTCTGAGCGCACGCAGGCTCTCCATGCCCCCCTTCATCACCCGTCGCGCGCGGGAGCGAAGCGATGTCCGTATCTTGCCTCACAAGGCTCCCCCTGCTGCTGCAGCACTGCAGGCGCATTGGGTTGGGTGTGTGTCATGCTTTGTCGCGTTGTAGCTCGAGAATCGCACGTGTAAAAGAAGAGGAGGTGAGCCGAGAGGAGAGAGACTAGTACTACTAGCAAATCCAACGCCCACTTTCGCGCCTCGTGCTCAATCATGGATGTCTCCGGGGCCCGATGCGACCGCGCGATAAGATAAGCGAGACCTAGTTCCGAGCGGGCACGACTGCACGGACACCATTCCACGTCACCTTGCTCGCACATTTTCGCGTACGTAGCCATCAACGCTTTGGCATGGCATTGCAGGGCATGGGTGCTTTGTCAGCGTCCAAAGTGCGCAGGAGCCGGTGGCAGTGATGTGCAGTACGTACGGAACACGGGAAATGATAACTCGCCCCGACAGACCTCCGGCCCGGTACGCCAGCGACCGATCTAGTACAGCCGTCGTACCCGCCGCGCACGGCTCCGGACGGACGACACGGCTCGAACGCCGATCAACGGAGCTCGCACGGGGAAAGTGCCGTCATCGTCGCCGCCCCCGCCCGCATCCGCGGCTGGGTTGTTGCGTCCTCGCACGTGATTACGTGAACCGTGGCTCTATCTTGTCCAGCGAGCGGGGCATCCGTCCGTCGACGGCGTGGAACCAGTTGTCTTCCACCACGCCCTGCCTGCCTGCCTGCCCTCCCCGCTCACTTTTCATGGCGCCGCTTGGCACTGCCACGGTTCGGCTCGGCTGCAGAGAGCGGGGTGGGGGAGCCGATGACCCCAGATGCGTGGCCCAGCGCCGCGAACGCGTTCCTCGCTTTGTCCTGGTACAGTAGTATCAAGTACAGTAATAATCTGCCTCGTGGAATTTTTTTTTGTTTTAGCATACTTTTTTTAATTTTACGAGAAATAGCACGCGGCTAAATTTTTTTCAACTATAGCACCAAGTCGCTTTGCCAAAGGGCGACTCGCTCGGCTGCTGTGCGAAACGCACCGGAGAGTGGCACGTGTCCATCCGGCGAGTCAAAGATTCGTCGTTCAAATCCCGTGGGCGACTCACACACCAATCGTGTGACTCACTTTCCTTTCGGGCGATTCGCCCAGCTGCCGTGCGATAGGGCCCACTGCCTCACGGGTCGGTGGACGCGAGCCGTCACGGGAGCTGCGCCGTCAAAGGAGCGCCGTGCCGCTTGCGGCTGGGCGACTCGCCCTGCTGCCGTGCGACAGGCCCCACCCCGCGTCACGCGGGGCTGGCCGCGAGCGCGTTCACGGGAGCGAAGCAGCCGCCGGCGGCCCTCCCGGCGCCCCAGAAGTGTATCGACAGCAGTAAAGAAAATGAGAGGAGAGAAGAGAAGAGAAGAGAAGAGAAGAGAAGAGAAGAAAAGATAAGAGGTAAATAGTTTAGTTGTTTTAGTATTTTTATTATTAGTTGTTAATAGTTATAGTATTAAATGTTTATTTAATAATTTGTAGTTATTAGTTTATAGTATTGTATTAATCTTATGTTAGTAGTTATAGTATTTATTTATTAATCTTATTGTTATTAGTTTATGTATAATAGTTGTAGTATAATAGTTCTTATTTTTTTAATATTATGTTGGTGTATTTAAATACTGTATGATAATATAATAGTGTACATTATATTTAATCATCATATATAGTGTACTATAATAGTATTATACAACATATTAGTCTTATATATAATAGTAATATGAGGCGTGTAAATATGTTTTTATTGTAAATATGAATCGTAGTATACTAATTGAAATATAAATAACAAATTGTAAAAATAATATAAATAAATGTGAATATACATAAAATATGAAAAATAAATAATTCATGTACACTATAAAACCGTAATAGACTAGATAATTATATACAATAGATAATTTAATAGTATTATATTTTAATTGTATTAACAATATAAAATATTTAGTAGGTATGGAAGATAAAATACCATTTCAAATATATTTTGGAGAAGGAGAGATAATATATGGTCCAAATGGAGTGGATTTATCTGTATTTACATCAATAACGAAAGGAATACCAAATTCAACAGAGAGAACATATTTGGGTATTCGTAATTGGTTGATGCAGATATTTAAATTGAATGAAGAACAATATGAACTGAAGTATTATGCAGTTATTGGTCGTGGAAATCTAAATTTTTATGGAGAGTTACTTGAATGAAAGGAACAACGGTTTGGAAGAATTATACTCAAAGGGTCATTCAATATGGATGACCTTTAATTCTCTTTATTGAAGTAACAACTAGAGAGATAGTTGATGAAACAACTCATACGATCGTAGATAGGGATAGAGAAGGTGAAGATTCTGAAAATGAGGAGGAGAGTGAAGCACCTAATAATGTTCACATTGAGCCAACAGGTGCAACAGATGAAGGAGAACAATTGAATCATTTAGTTGATCAAATTGTTCAGGAAGATAGGGATTATGAGAATATTTCTGAAAATAATTCCTCAGATGATGATGAAGATGTTCCAGTACCTGCAGAATGCAGTAATCAACAATTTGATAATCCAAGAGTTCATGAAGATTATCGTGTTCCCTGGGAATATAACGAGAATGATATAGTTGTGGAATCTTTATTCAAAGATAAAGAATAATTGAAGGATGCAATTAAATACTATTCTCTCTCAATGAAAAGATCATTCATAACCCCAAGGTCTAATAAACAAATTTATGATGTCAGATGTGTTGATTCAACATGTCCATTTCGTGTGCATGGATATGCCCAAAAGTGGAGCGGTCTTTGGAAATGTTCAATATTTATTGATCATAATTGTGAGTTGGAGAAACTTGAGAAGTGCAATACTGCTCTTAAATCACAGTTTATTGCAAATTACATGTATTCTCGAGTCGTAGATAATGTTGGTTTTGAACTAAAATCTATTATCAACACTATTGAGTAAGATTTCAAATACACAATAAGCTACTCAAGGCTTGGAATGCCAAAGTTAAGATTTTAGAGAAGAGATTTGATACTTTTGAAGCATCTTATGATAATTTGCCTAGATTGTTAGATACCATACGAACGAGAAATGTTGGGACATTTGTTGACATTATGGATGTTCCAAATCCACAAATTCCTGGGAAGTTGATTCTTCAACGTGCCTTTTTTGCTCTTGGTCAAACAATAAATGCATTTAATTATTGTAGACCAATTCTTTGCAATGATGGAACATTTTTGACGGGAAAGTACAAAGGACAAATTTTGACTGCTATTGGAGTGGATGGTAACAATCAATTGTTACCTATTGCCTTTGCATTTGTGCAAGGTGAAAATACTGATAGATGGTATTGGTTTTTGTATCGAGTTAAGTTTAGCATGATTCAGGGTCGCAAAAATGTTTGTATCATACATGACCGTCACGCTGGACTTCTGAAAGCTATATGGATTTGAAGTACGGATGTAGTAACCGTGACATTCCTATTATTTGGCCAGATATAGAATCGAGATGGTGTATGAGGCATCTGGGTGCCAATTTTTATAGTTACTTTAAAAACAAGCAACTTATGAACTTGTTCAAACGGTTGTGTTGTCAAGACCAACAGAGAAAGTTTGAAGCTTTGTGGGAGCGTCTCGATCAGTTAACAAGCAAACAAACAGAGGAAAGATTGGGAAGAACTTCAAATTCTGAAGCGGTTCCAGTTCTGGCACCTCTTAGCAGTCTTCCGTCTGATGATCATAATACAGTTCGTCGAGCTCGATCATCTATCCAATCTTTCTCGCATTGGATTCACAATGAGCCAAAAGAGAAATGGGCTTTGTTATATGACAAAGACGGGGCCCATCATGGAATTATGACATCAAATCTAGCAGAGGTATGTATGTATTATTATGTAAAGTCAATAATTGTAACACCCTCATTTTCATGCATCATGCCCTACATGCATTCATATACATGTTTAACATTAACCCATAACAAGAGGAACAAGTTTAAAATTGATTTGGAACAAAACCACACTTAAAAATGTAGGAAAGTGCAGACTAGTCCGGTTTTGCTGAGGACTAGTCCGATTTCTCTCTGTCTAAAAACGGACTTGTCCATTTTTGCTGCGGATTAGTCCGATATTTGCCTCTAGACAACTTCGGACTTGTCCAATTTTGTGCGGACTAGTCCGATGTTCCATGAATCCTTGAAAATTTGTTAAGTCCCTGGACTTGTCCGGACTAGTCCGGTGTTCCAGCGGACTTGTCCGGACTAGTCCGGTGTTCCAGCGGACTTGTCCGTTTTCCTTTCTGACTTAGATCAGACTTGTCCAATTTTTTGCCAGACTTGTCCGATTTTCTCTCTAGACGACTTCGGACTAGTCCGGTCCTGTCTGGACTTGTCCGATATTTCGTGACTCCGAGATTGACCTTTTGTTTTACGACTTGTTTCTTGGGTTTCACGTTAAGTGGGCCTAGGTACGTCGTGCCTAACTCTTTTAGAGCCCATGTGGAACTCTAAACCGACCTCTACTCATCCCAAACTCGAAATCCATCTAACCCTAGCCTCCACCTCTATATAAACAGCCCAACCCCTTGGTTTGACCTCTATTTGCCACTTTTCCACCCACCCAAACCCTAGTTCGTGGGGAGCCACCACCAAGGAGGGAGGAGAAGATCCCAAGCAAGAAGAAGAAGAGGAGGAAACAAAAGAGGATCAAGATCTCCACCAAGTTTCGTCCTTCACCACCAATTCATCTCCAAGTTCATCACCAATCCTAGATCATCAAGATCCAAGTGTTACCTCCAAGTTTCTTGGTTCATCTAAACACCTGGTATACCTTCTATTCTCTTTTACTTACGTGAATTCCACCCCTAATCTTCGAATTTACGTCGATCTAGAAAACCCTAATCTGCTGATCTCGTCAAGTGCGGACTTGTCCGGTCCCTAGCGGACTAGTCCGATCTTTCTGGTTAAATTGTGTTGAATTAATTCTAAAATTTGATCTAATCGAATCCAAACCTGTATAAACTTGTTAAAAGCTATTAGAACTAGTTAGTGATCTTTAAAAGCAATATAGTAACAAGTTCTACCTTGCATTTGCATTAATCATGCATGTCATGTCATATTGAGTAATATTTGTGCACTCTTTGATTGTGTTTCTTGTTTTGTATGTTTATTGTGTGGATTAGACGGATTTGCGCTAGAGAGTGCAGCGGAGGATCTACAACATTAAGAGTTTGAAGGCTTTGACCCTAATCAACAGCAAGAGCAAGGCAAGTGTCCTTGAAGCATATTGATCCTGTTTTTAAAATAAAGGTTTTGTTTGCAAACTGCATGCTTGTGTCAAATTGATGGGAATCCTATGATAGGAAGTTTACTAGTTTTGTTAAACCACCCTTGTCACCTGGGACATATGGTAGGGAGTCGGGATGGGATTTTTACCTTTTTGCTTCGCTTAATTAATTGGGATGGAAAACAACACTGCACATTTAATTATGCATCAATGCTATTCTGGTTAACGTGAACTGGTTAAATATGGTATGGTAATGGGCGATCTAAGCAAGCCTGGTATGTGGATGGGTTGGATGTTATGGTGGTTTGCTTGCCTTAGATCTAAGGACCGGTTCATGCGAGAATAAGCCAGGACTACAGTGCCACCACGAGGCCAAGTATGGGTGCGGCGTAGCTGATTAATTAGGGCTTTGCTAGTGCTGTTTAGACCATTGTGGATGCTCGGGGAATGGGTAGTCGGATTGGGTTTGTTGATGATTGGTGGGACTACCCTGGGATCCGAATGGCTCAAGAGGGGGCCCTTGGTTGAAGATGTGCTCTACGGGAGACATCGCCACCGGTGAAACCTCAGTGGGGTCTAAATAGACTAGTAATCCCTTTGTAAAGGCTATTTTGTGATCTCTTGGCCACACACCAACGGAAGTGTGTAATATGACTGACGGGTCATGGGCATAAGGGAGGTTCTTAGTCGCCGAAAGGTGATGAAATCACGAACACGTGGGTAAAGAGGTACAAACTCTGCAGAGTTAATTAAAACTATCATGATAGCCGTGCTCCCGGTTACGAGCGCCTGGATGACCTACATGATTGGAGGAAAATTGGAATTTGGGATGGTTATAGTTTGGTAATGGTTATGGATGGTTATGGATAAATTTCTGGTATTGAATATGGTTATTGATGATGGTGAAATCTGGAATTATTGATGATGGTAATGAATTCAGTTTGGTATTATGGTATTACTCGTGATTATGATGGGATTACTTCACATACATATAATATATTGCTTTTCAAATGTTTTACTGTACTTTTCAGCACTTTGCCCTTATTATTGTCGTCATTTGAATCAGCCACATGTCATACTTTCCACACTTGCTGAGTACGACATGTACTCACTCTTGCAATTCCCCACCCCAACAGTTGCAGGTCAAGATTGGGAGTTTAATGGCGATAATGCAGAGTTCTAGGCCGTGTCTACCGTCACCTTTGCCTGTGATGTTATTGGAGCTGCGCATACATACCCTATCGCTTATGCTGCATAGTTGCTTAGTTTGCTTAATTAGTTTATTTCCGCTGCATTAGTTGAACTTGTCATTAATATTCATTAGAGCTTGTATTCGAGGATAATATGGTTTGTGTAATGAAATTTGGTTAATTAAACTTGTTCTGTGGTAATTTTCTGTATATCCTTTTGTGATTGCACTCGTGTATGTGTGATGAACATCCTGGGCACATATATACGTTAGCTTGGTTCATTTTTCGGAACCGGGCGTCACAATAATACAAGTTTAACATTGTTGTACTGAACTATAATTGTTTCAACGTAGGTGGATCGATGGAGACCTGAGACTCACACTTTCCACTTATCGTGCGGAGAGATGGCACCCACACTACAGGATGTATCGTACCTCTTAGGTCTACTAATTGCTGGCAACGCGGTATGTCAGCCTGATTCTGGTCATAATTGGCGTGACGACCTTCTCCATCGTTTCAACGGTATAGCCCTTCACCCCCGTGTGAGGGATGCCTATAGACCTACACTGGCCTGGACCCAGGATCACGGCCCATCTAAGAAGTGGTTGTTGCAGTGGAAGGTGCGTACTAATGAAAGTTTCCTAGAGGAGGGGGGGGGGTGAATAGGCTAATCAACCATAAATGACTTAAAAAAACGAGATCAGTACTCAAGGGGGCGGACTAGTCCGGTCCACAGGCGGACTAGTCTGGTCTACATGTAGGGAAAACCTGAAGGGGGTTTCTAACAAGTTTTAGTTCGATTCTTGTGATGCAAACTATGTTAGAATGACTTAGTAAACCTTAACAAGTTATGAAGCAAGTATGAGGCTAAGGATCACAATGAAACAAGAGTGATGAACGAAAACGGTAAAGCTAACCCTAGAAGCAATGTGCGATAAGTGAAAGCGAAGTACACAAGGGACACAAGGATTTTATCCCGAGGTTCGATCCCACAAAGGAATCTACATCCACGTTGAGGAGCCCACGAAGGACCGGGTTCAACAACCCTTCCCTCACCAAGTTTACCACAAGGGCCTAACTTGATTCTCCACTATCACAAAGGGTAAATACAAGATTCGTTGGGGCTTCTCACAATCTGGGGCTCCCACCATAAATATGATTACAAATCATAAAGAATGAGCCAAGCCACAGACCACAAATATTCAACAAGTGCAAGAGATCAAACCGAGAGCCTAGAGCGGTGTCCTTCCTCTTCTTCACCTCACCAAACCCTAATCCACACAAGAATTAGTTTTAGAGGGAAGGTAGGCAAGAAGGAGGCTTTTGGAGGCTCAAAGTTTGCTGTGGCGGCGCTAGGCTTTCAACTTTCTCAAGTCATTGTTCAAATGAACCCAGAGGTCCTCTATTTATATAGGTTCCCAGCCCATACTGCTGACTTCAGCAGATGCGCGGACTAGTCCGACCTACGGCCCGGACTAGTCCCGCCTTTAGGACCACTAACGTCCCTGACAACCGTCGCACTGCGCGGCAATCGTCAGGCTACCCGCCAAACTTCAAATTCAAACGGTCACTTCAAATCGGACTAGTCCGATCCAGACCGGACTAGTCCGATCTCACACAGAACCTTTTGTTCCGTGTGAAAACAGACTAGTCTGGAGACCACGGACTAGTCCGGCCCCCAGGGCGGACTAGTCCAGCCTCCGAGACTTAGTCGCTGAAGCACCAATTTTCTCACCAATCCGGACTAGTCTGGCCACGACGGCGGACTAGTCCGATCTCAGTCAGGACCTCTTGGTCCGGACTAAAACGGACAAGTCCGTGGTTTTGGGACTTTGCCCCGCAAAACCCACTTCATGACTACCCGGACCAGTCCGTCCCACTACGGACTAGTCCGAACTCATTCAGACCCTCCTCGTCTGGCTGAAAACAGACTTGGCCGACCAATTGAAAGTTTCCTAGAGAGGGGGTGAATAGGCTAATCAACCTGAAATGAATTAATAAAATGAGATCAGTACTCAAGGGGGCGGACTAGTCTGGTCCAGGGGTGGACTAGTCCGGTCCACCTGCAGGGAAAACCTAAAAGGGGTCTCTAACAAGTTTTAGTTCGATTCTTGTGATGCAAAGTATGTTAGAATGACTTAGTGAACCTTAACAAGTTATGAAGCAAGTATGAGGCAAAGGATCACAGTGAAACAAGAGTGATGAAAAAAAACAGTAAAGCTTACCCTAGAAGCAATGTGCGATAAGTGAAAGCGAAGTACACAAGGGACACAAGGATTTTATCCCGAGGTTCGATCCCACAAAGGAATCTACGTCCCCGTTGAGGAGCCCACGAAGGACCGGGTTCAACAACCCTTCCCTCACCAAGTTTACCACAAGGGCCTAACTTGGTTCTCCACTATCACAAAGAGTGAATACAAGATTCGTTGGGGCTTCTCACAATCTGAGGCTCCCACCACAAATATGATTACAAATCACAAAGAATGACCCAAGCCACAAACCACAAAGATTCAACAAGTGCAAGAGATCAAACCAAGAGCCTAGAGTGGTGTTCTTCCTCTTCTTCACCTCACCAAACCCTAATCCACACAAGAATTAGTTTTAGAGGGAAGGTAGGCAAGAAGGAGGCTTTTGGAGGCTCAAAGTTTGTTGTGGCAGCGCTAGGGTTTCAACTTTCTCAAGTCATTGTTCATATGAACCCAGGGGTCCTCTATTTATAGAGGTTCCCAGCCCATACTGCTGACTTCGGCAGATGGGCGGACTAGTCCGGCCTACGGCCCGGACTACTCCGGCCTTTGGGACCATTGACGTCCTTGACAACTGTCGCACTGTGCAGCAATCGTCACGCTACCCACCAAACTTCAAATTCAAACGGTCACTTCAAAACGGACTAGTCTGGTCCAAACTGGACTAGTCCGATCTCACACAGATTCTTTTGTTCTGTGTGAAAACGGACTAGTCTAGAGACCACGGACTAGTCCTGCCCCTAGGGAGGACTAGTCCGACCTCCCAGACTTAGTCGCTGAAGCACCAATTTTCTCACCAGTCCGGACTAGTCCGGCCACGAGGGCGGACTAGTCCGATCTCAGTCAGGACCTCTTGGTCCGGACTAAAACGGACAAGTCCATGGTTTTGGGACTTGATCATGAAAACCCACTTCACGACTACCCAGACTAGTCCGTCCCACTACGGACGAGTCCGAACTCAGTCAGACCCTTCTGGTCCGGCTGAAAACGGACTTGGCCGGCCACCTGCACGGACTAGTGCGGCCACTCCTGCCAAACTTCTCCAACTCTCTTCTCTCAATAGGTTTTGATCTCTAAACCGCTTTGAGCTCCCAACTTGATCTCAATGCACTTTACGCACACATCCTCATACACATATGGCTAGTCTAAACTCGATACGCTAGAAACCCTAGTTTCTTCTTTTTGAGTCGACATCGCCGTTTTCATTCTTTTCATTTTTGAGGGTTTGTGTTTCCGCTTGAGTCCACACCTGTGCGTAGTATCACTGAGCTCATTAGTTACTTAATTGTCGTTATCAATCATCCAAAACCCACAGGGATCCTAGATGCACTTTCAATCTCCCCCTTTTTGGTGATTGATGACAACACATTAAGTCTTCACACATAAGAGTATAAATTTTGGTTTCATAATGTGCGGGTGTATGAGTGACTCCCCCTCAATGAATGCATCATAAGAATAAGATTGAGGAAGTCCTTCATACACACACACACGTTATGGTGGGGTGCCTACGTGTTGTGCTCAACATTTGTAACAAGACATATTAAATATGAATATGATCAAAAGATAGACATTCAAAGCATCATATTGATATTAAACATTCAAAACATAGTCTTACACAAATTTAAACATTCAAATGACAGAAATATTACATTAAGAAGTGCAACATGTCCAAGGAAAAATGGTGCTACCCTCCCCACATCTAACTCCCCCCATCTAACTCTCCCCCTTTGGCATCAAGACACCAAAAAGGAAAAGAAGAGGGGAACAACGAGGCCTATCCACTAGTCGTCATCCTCCTCACTATCACCCATCTCATCATCGGAGTTGCTCTCCGTGGCCTCCGGGTCCTTGAAGTGCTGGTCGTCGTCATCGAAGACCCGTGCTGAGGGGGCCACCCGGGAAGAGCTCCCGTCCTCTTGGAGCTAGGCGAGCTCGTCGGCGGTGAAGTCGGGGAACGGCGTGATCTCGCCATCGCTCTCCTCCAGAGGTGACATGGGGACCTCAAGCTTGTCACACACCGCCTTGAGGTACTTCTCTTGGCGCTTGTGTGCCCGTTGATTCCGGATTTCTTGCTTCCGGCAGGAGGTGAAGATATCCTTGAAGCACTTGAAGAAAGCACTCATCGACTGAGGCGGAGGCGGAGAAGGAGGTGCCACAGGGTGAGGTGCTGGCATCGCAGAGTGAGAGGGAGGTTCCGCATTCTTCCGGCGCGGAGGAGGCGGCACTGAAGGTGGCGTCCGTGGATGAAGTGGACGATGAGTCACATCCTTGACGAAGGTCAAGCCCGACACCTTCTCGATGAGATACATGGTGTATGGTGCATACCCACATGCACGGTTGGGGGTATGCGGGATGTTGAAGATGTCGTCGAAGATGTAGTCAACTAGGTTGAACTTCTCATCACCATCAATAAGGAGGAGCAGATGCCTTAAGCTTCCTTGGATCACCCCTGCATCACCATCCTTGGGTGCTATTGTTCTCCTTAGAATCCTGTTCAGGATGCTATAGAATGGCTTGATGTTGTGAGCATGCCCAACATCATATTGAACATGACTGGGGTACATGTAGGCCAACTCATCTATGTCTACGGCCTTAAGGTTAGAGATACTGATCTCATGATCCAAATGGGCCTCAAGTCCGAGAATTTTGGCAAACTCTGCAAAGGTGACTGAGTATTGCTCCCCATGAGTCATCCAGATGATCCGTCTATCACCTTGAGTGGTGAAATAGATGGTAGAGTAGAACTGCAGGATGACCTCAGCATTCCAGTTGTACTTGAATCCCATGATGCCCTTGAGCTCATGACGCTCAGCTGCCTCAATCACTGCATCAAAAGCAGAGTGTTTCTTCTGGGCCATATACTCCCAGTCTACCCATTGTGTTTTGATCACCGGCTTCTTCATGTTCTGGTAGACCAGACGGTAATAGTCACAATGAAAGTCGCACCAAAACCTAGGGTCGGCGGTGCTCCTTTCATATTTGTAGACTTTGTCGGTGTGCAATCTTCTTGCTTTGTCGGCACATTTCCCATGAAAGACATTGGCAGCTATCTCATGCTGCCGATTAGGGTTCATTTCTGGAGTGTGAACTTCCAAGGGACCAATAGGTTTGGCCTGCCCCTTCTCCTTTATGACCACGCCCTTGGCCTTCTTAGTTGTAACCTTCATGGAGGGCTTCTATTTCTTTGACTTATTGAACCTTAACAAGTTATGAAACAAGTGTGAGGCTAAGGATCACAATGAAACAAGAGTGATGAACAAAACCGGTAAAGCTAACCCTAGAAGCAATGTGCGATAAGTGAAAGCAAATTACACAAGGGACACAAGGATTTTATCTCGAGGTTCGATCCCACGAAGGAATCTACTCCCCGTTGAGGAGTCCACGAAGGACCGGGTTCAACAACCCTTCCCTCACCAAGTTTACCACAAGGGCCTAACTTGGTTCTCCACTATCACAAAGGGGTGAATACAAGATTCGTTGGGGATTCTCACAATCTGAGGCTCCCACCACAAATACAATCACAAATCACGAAGATCAACTCAAGCCACAAATCACAAAGATTCACAAGTGCAAGAGATCAAACCGAGAGCCTAGAGCGGTGTTCTTCCTCTTCTTCACCTCACCAAACCCTAATCCACACAAGAATTAGTTTTAGAGGGAATGTAGGCAAGAAGGAGGCTTTTGGAGGCTCAAAGTTTGCTGTGGCGGCGCTAGGATTTCAAAGTGCTCAAAGAATGGTTCAAATGAACCCAGGGGTCCTCTATTTATAGAGGTTCCCAGCCCATACTGCTGACTTCAGCAGATGGGCGGACTAGTCCAGCCTACGGCCCGGACTAGTCCGGCTTTTGGGACCACTGACGTCCCTGACAACTGTTGCACTGCGCGGCAATCATCACACTACCCACCAAACTTCAAATTCAAACGGTCACTTCATAACAGACTAGTCCGGTCCAGGCCGGACTAGTCCGATCTCACACAGAGTCTTTTATTCCGTGTGAAAACGGACTAGTCTGGAGACCACGAACTAGTCCGACCCCCAGGGCGGACTAGTCCGGCCTACCCAGACTTAGGTTCTAAAACTCCACTTCTCTCTAATCCGGACTAGTCTGGCCGCTAGGGCAGACTAGTCCGATCTCAGTCAGGACCTCTTGGTCCGGACTAAAATAGACAAGTCCGTGGTTTTTGGACTTAGCCCCCAAAACCCACTCCACGACTACCCGGACTAGTCCGTCTCACTACAGACTAGTCCGAACTCAGTCAGACCCTTCTGGTCCGGCTGAAAACGGACTTGGTCGGCCAGGAGCAGACTAGTCCGACCACCTGCACGGACTAGTCCGTCCACTCCTGCCAGACTACTTCCAACTCTCTTCTCTCGATAGGTTTGATCTCTAAACCGCTTTGAGCTCCCATCTTGATCTTAATGCACTTTACACACACATCCTCACACATATTTGGATAGTCTACACTCGACACGCTAGAAACCCTAGTTTCTTCTTTTCAAGTCGACATTGCCATTTTCATCCTTTTCCTTTTTGAGGGTTTGTGTTTTCGCTTGAATCCACACATGTGCTTAACATCACTGAGCTCATTAGTTACTTAATTGTCGTCGTCAATCATCCAAAACCCACGGGGATCCTAGATGCACTTTCAATCTCCCCCTTTTTTGTGATTGATGACAACACATTAAGTCTTCACATATAAGAGTATAAATTTTGGTTTTCAAAACGTGCGGGTGTATGAGTGACTCCCCCTCAATGAATGCATCATAAAAGAGAGATTGAGGAAGTCCTTCATACACACACACGTTATGGTGGGGTGCCTACGTGTTTTGCTCAACAGTTTGTGACAAGACATAATAAATATTAATATGATTAAAAGATAGACATTCAAAGCATCATATTGATATTAACCATTCAAAACATAGTCTTGCACAAATTTAAACATTCGACATGACAAGAATATTACAATGAGAAGTGCAGTACAATGAGAAGTGCAGCATGTCCAAGGATCCAAAATAAGAGCCACTCTCGCTACTCTCCCCACAATTAATAACTCTCCTCTCTCCTTTCTAACCCTCCCCCCATCTAACTCTCCCCCTTTGGCATCAAGACACCAAAAAGGAAAAGAAGAGGGGAACACGAGGCCTATCCACTAGTCGTCGTCCTCGTCGTCGTCCGCCGCCTCGTCACGGGAGTCGCTCTCCGTGGCGTTCGGATCCTCGTGATCCTCATCGTCGTCGTCGGAGACCCGTGCCAAGGGAGCAGCCCGGGAAGAGCTCCCGTCCTCCTGGAACTGGGCGAGCTCGTCAGCGGTGAAGACAGGGAATGGCGTGATCTCGCCATCGCTCTCCTCCGGAGGTGACATGGGTACCTCCAGTTTGTCACACACTGCCTTGAGATATTTTTCTTGGCGCTTGTGTGCCCGCTAATTACAGATCTCTTGCTTCCGGCAGGAGGTGAAGGTAGCTTTAAAGCACTTGAAGAAGGCGCTCATCGACTGAGGTGGAGGCGGAGAGGGAGGTGCCACAAGGTGAGGAGGTGGCACCGCCGAGTGAGAGGGAGGCTCTGCATTCTTCCGGCGCGGAGGAGGCAGCACTGTAGGTGGCGTCTGAGGATGGAGCGGGCGATGAGTCACATCCTTGATGAAGGTCAAGCCCGACACATTCTCGATGAGATACATGATGTAGGGGGCATACCCGCAAGAACGGTTGGGGGTATGCGAGATGTTGAAAATGTCATCGAAGATGTAATCGACGAGGTTGAATGTCTCCTCCCCATCAATAAGAAGTAGCAGGTGCCTCAGATTGCCTTGGATCACTCCTGCATCACCATCCTTTGGTGCTATCATCCTCCTTAGGATCCTATTCAGAATGCTATAGAAGGGCTTGATGTTGCGAGCATGCCCGACATCATACTGAACATGACTGGGATACATGTAGGCCAGCTCGTCTCTGTCTATGGCCTTGAGGTTAGAGATAATGATCTCATGGTCCAAATGGGCCTCAAGTCCGAGAATCTTGGCAAACTCCTCAAAAGTAACTGAGAGCTGCTCGCCATGCGTCATCCAGATGATCCGTCTATCACTTGAAGTGGTGAAGTAGATGGTGGAGTAGAATTGCAGGATGACTTCAACATTCCAGTCATATTTGAAGCCCATGATGCCTTTGAGCTCATGGCGCTCAGCAGCTTCAATGACCGCATCAAAAGCAGAATGTTGCTTTTGGGCCATGTACTTCCAGTCTACCCATTGAGCTTCGATCACTGGCTTCTTCATGTTCTGGTAGACTAGACGGTAATAGTCATAGTGAAAGTCGCACCAAAACCTAGGGTCAGCGGTGCTCCTTTCATACTTGTAGACTTTGTCCGTCTGTAGTCTTCTCGCCTTCTCGGCTCCTTTCCCATGAAAGACATTGGCGGCTATTTCACGCTGCCTGTTGGGATTCCTCTCAGGAGGTGCACCTCTAAGGGGCCAATGGGTTTGGCCTGCTCCTTCTCCTTGATCACAGGGCCTGCGGCCCTCTTCGCCGAGATCTTCACAGTGGGCCTCCTTTTCTTGGGCTCTACTAGAGCTGGAGCCTTGCCCTTCTTCGGATCTCTCTCGATCTGGCGTTCAACAATTTCTTCTTGGGCTTGCTCCTTGCCCTTGGCTTTCTCTCCCATGGTCACAAGTCTCTTCCTTTTGGAGACTTGTGCTGCTGCGGCCTGAGAATTGTGAGCTTCGCGCTCCTCTCGCTTCTTCTTGCGGAGTTCCTTGCGGGACTCCTCAACGGCACGGGCCATCGCTTCATCTTTGTTGTAGGCCGTAGCTGCAGCCCTAGCTTGTTGCTTCTTGGCTACCTTTGCTCGCTCTTGCCGCTTGAGAAGTTTCTTGGCAGCTTCAACCTTAGCCTTTGCCCGTTCCTCGCCAAGGCGAAGCTGCTCCGCCTCCCACTCAAGGTCAGTGGGGGGAAAACAGGATCAGCGAGGAGCTGCCATCGCTGCTGAAACAGGAGGAAAACAAGGTATAGAAGGTCAAGAAGGTGGAATATTGCGAAAGAAATCACGAGAAACAGCCAAAATTAGGGTTTGGTCCTGTGTACACCGGACTTGTCCGCCCCAGGGGCGGACTAGTCCGCCGGGCGGACTAGTCCGGTTTACACAGGTTGAACCTTAACTCTAACGGTTTTTCAAAAAATCGTTGAATCAAGCCGCAATACTCCTAGGTTATGATCACAAGGATGCTAGGAACAACTTTAATGAATAGGGACCTATCAGAAACTTTGTAAATTCAGAATGAGGCAAGTTTTTGAAAAGTGAGGAGTACCTCTTCAAATCTCGAGAAATCGAGGGGATCGGGGATTGATCGCGTCGGGAAAGGTTGGGAAAGATCTCCCACGCTTCCGGGGCTTCCAATGCACGGATTGGAAATGATTTTTTTGGTGGATGGAGTCGAAAATCGCCCAAGGAGGGGACTTGAGCGAGCGTGGGAGAGAGAAAAAGTGAGTGGAGAAGAGGAGAGGTCGACCGCCTCCTGGGGGGTTTAAGTCCCCAGGGGCCGGACTACTCCGGTCTGCAGACCAGACCCGGATCAGTCCGGATCCGGACTTGTCCGGCCATAGGGCGGAAAAGTACGGTCTTGAGAGGCTGAAAACATATATATTTGAGTTTTAGCCACAAGAGATGATCCTTTTGGACATATTGCCACACCAAAACCTTATGAATATGTTCAATAAGCAATCAACAATCAAACTATGATCATAACTCACAAAGTTGATAGTTTTTCAAATATTTTGGAGAAAATTTAGATAGAGATGAATTTCTTAAACACACGCGTTCTTTTGAATAAGATGTAAAGTAAACATTCAGATGTGCATGTTTCAAGCCACATTTCGAGAATCTAAGATATTGAGCTCACTCCTAAGCTCACAAAAGCGCTTCTCATCTAGAGGCTTGGTGAATATATCGACTAGTTGGTTCTCGGTTCTCACATGGGAAATCACTATATCCCCTTTCAAGGAATGATCTCTCAAGAAGTGGTGTCTAATATCTATGTGCTTTGTCCTCGAGTGCTCAACTAGATTATGGACTATTTTGATGGCGCTCTCATTGTCACATAGGAGAGGAATATGGCGCAAGTTTATACCATAATCCCTTAGAGTTTGTCGCATCCAAAGAAGTTGTGCACAACAACTTTCGGCTGCTACATACTCCGCTTCAGCTGTGGAAAGAGCAATGGAATTTTGTTTCTTAGAGGACCAAGACACTAAGGATCTACCCAAGAATTGGCATATCCCGGATGTGCTCTTTCGATCAAATTTGCACCCTGCGTAATCCGCATGGGAGTAGCTAATGAGGTTAAACTTGGATCCTTTGGGGTACCAAAGTCTTAGGGTAGGTGTGTGAACTAAATATCTAAGAATTCTCTTAACGGCGGTCATATGACACACCTTAGGTGCAGCTTGAAAACGTGCACACATACACACACTAAGCATAATATCCGGTCTAGATGCACAAAGATATAACAAAGAACCAATCATGGAACGATATACCTTTTGGTCCACACTTGGACCATCTTCGTTGAGATCTAAGTGTCTATTTGTTGCCATTGGAGTCTTGATGGGTTTGGCCTTGTCCATGTCAAACTTCTTTATTATGTCTTGAGTGTACTTTGTTTGACTTATGAACGTGCCCTCTTTGAGTTGCTTAACTTGAAAACCTAAAAAGAACTTCAACTCCCCCATCATAGACATCTCAAATCTCTCTGTCATTATCTTAGAAAACTCATCACAAAACACTTTGTTAGTAGAACCAAATATGATGTCATCGACATATATTTGGCACACAAAGAGATCATCATTAAAGTGCTTTGTAAAGAGAGTGCAATCAGCTTTTCCTATCTTAAAACCATTTTGAATCAAAAAGTCTCTAAGGCACTCATACCAAGCTCTAGGAGCTTGTTTGAGGCCGTAGAGAGCCTTACGCAATTTGAAGACATGGTTTGGGAAGTCTTGGTCTTCAAATCCCGGTGGTTGCTCCACATAGACTTCCTCCTTGATTGGGCCATTTAGGAACGCACTCTTGACATCCATTTGGTAAAGCTTAAAATCATGGTGAGTAGCAAAGGCAAGTAATATACAAATTGACTCTAGCCTAGCTACGGGAGCAAAGGTTTCATCAAAATCTAAACCTTCGACTTGTGAGTACCCCTTGGTCACAAGTCGTGTCTTGTTTCTTGTCACCACGTCATGCTCATCTTGCTTGTTGCGGAACACCCATTTGGTGCCCACAACATTTGCTTGTGGACGCTTGACAAGCTCCCAAACTTTGTTCCTCTCAAAGTTATTGAGTTCCTCTTGCATGGCCACCACCCAATCCGGGTCGCTCAATGCGTCTTCAACCTTATGGGGCTCCAAAGACAAGACAAAAGAGTAATGTTCACAAAAGTTAGCAACACGAGAACGAGTGATTATCCCTTTTGTAATGTCTCCTAGAATGTTGTCAACGGGGTGATCTCGTTGAACACTTTGATGCACACGAGGATGCGGATGTTGAACTCTTGAGTCATGGTCATCCTCTTCTTCTTCTTGGTCTCCCCCTTGATGTATGCTTCCCTCTTGACTTTTGTCTTCTTGATCATGTTGAGGTGCCACTTGTCCATCTTCAACTTGATCGCGTGGGGGATGACTTGCATCATCTAGTTCTTGGTCACTTGAGCTTTGAGGTTGTTCTTGTGGTCGAACATCTCCAAGTGCCATCCTCCTAAGAACTTCTTGTGGAGAGTCTTCTTGATCTAGCACACTTTGATCAACTTGCTCCACTTGGGAGCCATTAGTTTCATCAAACACCACGTCGCGTGCTATTTAAACAATCCCGGAGGATTTGTTGAAGACACGGTAGGCGTGGGTGTTTGAATCATAACCAAGCAAGAAACCTTCATCGAACTTTAAAGCGAACTTCGAAGTCCTAGGATTCTTGTTGAGAATATAGCATTTTCTCCCAAATACACGAAAGTAAGAGACATTGGGTTTCTTACCAACTAGAAGCTCATAGGGGGTCTTCTTGAGGAGGCGGTGGAGGTACAATCGGTTGACGGCATGACAAGCGGTGTTAACCGTCTCAGCCCAAAACCAGTCCGATGTCTTGTACTCATCAAGCATCGTCCTTGACATCTCGATGAGTGTCCTATTCTTCCGTTCTGCCACCCCGTTTTGTTGAGGGGAGTAGGGGGCGGAAAATTCACGCTTGATGCCATCCTCATCTAAGAATTCTTCCACTTGAGTGTTCTTGAACTCGGTGCCGTTGTCGCTTCTTATAGCCTTGATTCTTGAGGCAAACTAATTTTGAGCTCTCCTCAAGAATTTCTTGAGGACACCTTGAGTTTCACCCTTATCATGCAAGAAAAATACCCAAGTAAAACGAGAAAAATCATCAACGGTAACAAGACCATATTTGTTACCTCCAATGCTAATGTAGGCTATTGGGCCAAAGAGGTCCATGTGCAGTAGTTCCAAAGGTCTTGTCGTCGTCATGATGTTCTTGGAGGGGTGTTGAGCTCCCACTTGCTTCCCCGCTTGGCAAGCACTACATGGCCTATCTTTTTTAAAGACAACATTCTTCAAACCATAGATGTGCTCGCCCTTAAGAAGCTTTTGTAAGTTCCTCATCCCAACATGGGCTAGCCTTCTATGCCAAAGCCATCCCATGTTGGTTTTCGCCAATAAGCATGTGTCAAGTTGAGCTTTATTCGAGGCAAAATCCACAAGATAAAGCTTTCCCTTGAGGACACCCTTAAAAGCGATTGAGTTATCACTTTTTCTAAGGACGCTCACACCCTCATTAGTGAAAACACAATTATAACCCTTGTCACATGGTTGTGATATGGACAAAAGGTTATAGTCTAGAGAATCAATATGCAAAACGTGAGAAAGAGTATGTTGGGAAGAAATGACAATTTTACCGAAGCCAAGGATTTTCCCTCGGCTATTGTCCCCAAAGAGGATCCCTTCATTTGGATCACCATGTTGCTCATACTCCACGAAAATTTTCCTCTCTCCGGTCATGTGGTTGGTGCATCCACTATCGAGCACCCATTTGGATCCACCGGAGGAGTATGCCTACAAAACAAGATTATGTCTTCCGTTTAGGTACCCAAGCGGAGTTGGGTCCTTTGATGTTAGTAGTGAGACACTTGGGCACCCACACACAAGGCTTGGGCTCTTGCGGAGTGGCCCAACATATCTAGCATAAACTTTGCCATACTTGTTCCTCATTAAAACATAATATGCATCAAAATCATGAAAGAGAGGATGCGGTTCAGATTTAGCCATGTTAGTGCTAGTTGAAGTATTCTTCCCAATTTTAGTTGGGGATGAGCTTCCTTTGACAAAGAGAATCAAGTCTTTGCCATACTTGGAGGTTTTAGCATTTCGCTTTCCACCTCTAGTATAGCCAAGACCATCCTTGACATTGGGAGGTCTTGTGTTGGTGTATGCGCTTCGTGCATACGCCACCTTCTCTTTGTCAAAGATGTCACCCTTAGGTGCTTGTTTGTCTTGAGTCAACTTAAGCTCATCCTTTAATTTAAGGATCAAGTTGGAACATTTGCAAGTAGAGATTGCTTCGGATGTAACCTTTGAGGAGGGTGAGCTTTTGGAGGAGGAGGCTACATTGGTCTTGAGGGACTCAACTTGAGTCTCAAGGATCTTGTTAACTTTTTCCAAGTTGCCAAGTCGTCCTTGAGCTCAA
Source organism: Tuctoria greenei (assembly GCA_036927565.1). Taxonomy (NCBI): domain Eukaryota; kingdom Viridiplantae; phylum Streptophyta; class Magnoliopsida; order Poales; family Poaceae; genus Tuctoria; species Tuctoria greenei. The sequence goes on from JAYESD010000005.1 coordinate 8,765,301, forward strand.
TGGTTGTCTCCTCAAGACTTTAGCATGTTTTCTTGCTTAAAGCAAGTTCATGCTCTAATGCCTTGCTCTTCTCTCTCTCAAGCTCAAGTAGCTCAATGAGCTCTTTACATCTCTCCTTTTCATGGATAAGCATGTCCTCTTGCCTATCTATGAGCTCCTCCTTCTCAAAGATTTCATCCGAGAGCAATTTCATTCTACGCGAAGTGCTCTTACTTATGTCCTTAAGCATGTGTTCGTTTCGCTAGCACTATCAAAATCATCATGGGAGGATATGGAAGAGGATGAGTTAGAAGTAACCTTTTCTCCTTCCTTGTTTTGCCATGAGTCAACCTTTGGAATCTTCAACTTCTCTCGAAGTTTCGCCTTGAGCTTGCGAGTCTCTTCGTCATCCGTGGACTTGTCTTGGTAGACAAGCACCTCCTCTTGGGTTGCCTGGATCTCATTTGTCGAGACCTCGTCATACCCCACTCCGACCATCTTCTCTCCGAGTTGTTAGACTCTTGGGGAGAGTCCTGCTCTGATACCAATTGAAAGTTGCCTAGAGGGGGGTGAATAGGCTAATCGACCTGAAATGACTTAATAAAATGAGATCAGTACTCAGGAGGCGGACTAGTCCGGTCCAAGGGCGGACTAGTCCGGTTCTCCCGCAGGGAAAGCCTAAAAAGTGTTTCTAACAAGTTTTAGTTCGATTCTTGTAATGCAAGGTATGTTGGAATGACTTAGTAAACCTTAACAAGTTATGAAACAAGTGTGAGGCTAAGGATCACAATGAAACAAGAGTGATGAACAAAACCGGTAAAGCTAACCCTAGAAGCAATGTGCGATAAGTGAAAACAAAGTACACAAGGGACACAAGGATTTTATCCTGAGGTTCGATCCCACGAAGGAATCTACGTCCCCGTTGAGGAGTCCACGAAGGACCAGGTTCAACAACCCTTCCCTCACCAAGTTTACCACAAGGGTCTAACTTGGTTCTCCACTATCACAAAGGGGTGAGTACAAGATTCGTTGGGGCTTCTCACAATCTGAGGCTCCCACCACAAATACAATCACAAATCACGAAGATCAACTCAAGCCACAGATCACAAAGATTCACAAGTGCAAGAGATCAAACCGAGAGCCTAGAGTGGTGTTCTTCCTCTTCTTCACCTCACCAAACCCTAATCCACACAATAATTAGTTTTAGAGGGAATGTATGCAAGAAGGAGGCTTTTGGAGGCTCAAAGTTTACTGTGGCGGCGCTAGGGTTTCAAAGTTCTCAAACAATGGTTCAAATGAAACCAATGGTCCTCTATTTATAGAGGTTCCCAGCCCATACTGCTGACTTCAGCAGATGGGCGGACTAGTCCGGCCTACGGCCCAGACTAGTCCGACCTTTGGGACCACTGACGTCCATGACAGCTGTCGCACTGCGCGGCAATTGTCACACTACCCGCCAAACTTCAAATTCAAACGGTCACTTCATAACGGACTAGTCCGGTCCAGGCTGGACTAGTCCGATCTCACACAGAACCTTTTGTTCCGTGTGAAAACGGACTAGTCTGGAGATCACGGACTAGTTCGGCCCCCGGGGCAGACTAGTCCGGCCGACTTAGTCGCTGAAACTCCACTTCTCTCCAATCCGGACTAGTCTGGCCCCTAGGGCGGACTAGTCCGATCTCAGTCAAGATCTCTTGATGCGGACTAAAACGGACAAGTCCGTGGTTTTGGGACTTAGCCCCCAAAACCCACTCCACGACTACCCGGACTAGTCCATCTCACTACGGACTAGTCCGAACTCAGTCAGACCCTTCTGGTCCGGCTGAAAACGGACTTGGCCGGCCAAGAGCGGACTAGTCCGGCCACCTGCACGGACTAGTTCGACCACTCCTGCCAGACTACTTCCAACTCTCTTCTGTCGATAGGTTTGATCTCTAAACTGCTTTGAGCTCCCATCTTGATCTCAATGCACTTTACACACACATTCTCACACATATTTGGCTAGTCTACACTCGACACGCTAGAAACCCTAGTTTCTTCTTTTCAAGTCGACATCACCATTTTCATCCTTTTCCTTTTTGAGGGTTTTCGTTTCCGCTTGAATCCACACCTGTTCTTAAGATCACTGAGCTCATTAGTTACTTAATTATCGTCGTTAATCATCCAAAACCCATGGGGTCCTAGATGCACTTTCAAGGTGCTTGTTTGCCTTGAGTCAATTTGAGCTCATCCTTTAATTTAAGGATCAAGTTAGAACATTTGCAAGTAGATATAGCTTCGGATGCAACCTTTAAGGAGGATGAGCTATTGGAGGACGAGGCTACATTAGTCTTGAGGGACTCAACTTGAGTCTCAAGGATCTTGTTAACTTTTTCCAAGTTACCAAGTTCGTCCTTGAGCTCAATGGTTGTCTCCTCAAGACTTGAGCATGTTTTCTTGCTTAGAGCAAGTTCATGCTCTAATGCCTTGCTCTTCTCTCTCTCAAGCTCAAGGAGCTCAATGAGCTCTTTACATCTCTTCTTTTCATGGATAAGCATGTCCTCTTTCCTATATATGAGCTCCTCCTTCTCAAAAATCTCATCCGAGAGCAATTTCATTCTACGCAAAGTGCTTTTACTTATGTCCTTAAGCATGTGTTCGTTTTCACTAGCACTATCAAAATCATCGTGGGATGATATGGAAGAGGATGAGTTAGAAGTAACCTTTCTCCTTCCTTGTTTTGCCATGAGGCAAGTTGGCTTGTGGTCGTAGAGTTTGGGGAAAAGCTTGCTTCCCTTGGAGCTCCTTCCGATGGCTAATGTTGCCACCTTCTCCTCGTCTTCGGAGGAGGACTCATCATTAGAGTCCCATTACTTGCCTAATTGAGCATGACTAGAGGACCTCTTCTTCTTGTAGAACTTCTTTTCTTGAGGCTTGCCCTCCTTCTTCTTCTTGCCCTCTTCATGTGGGCAATCCACAATGAAGTGCCCGTACTCGCCACAATTGCAGCAAGCCCTCTTTTTTTTGGGCCTTTCCTTTTCTTTGCCCTTGCTCTCATGCTTGTATCCTCCTTTTATTCTCCTCATCATGCTCTTGAAATTGTTGATGAAGAGGGCCTCTTCCTCATCGGTGTCAAGGCTCTCCTCATCATCTTCGTTTTGCTCTTTTGAGGAGGATGTCACTTTGAGTGCAACATCCTTCATCTTCGAAGCGGTGAACCTTTGGAGATTGTTGTAGAAGAGCGCCTCCTTCTCCATGATCTCGGGGTTGATGATCCTCCCTAGGACCTCCTCCGGGGTCATTTTGGCAAACCCCAGGCTTTCTCGTATCATGGAGCAAAGAGAGATGTTTCTAGGCATGAATGCCCGAATCATCCTCTTCACCACCTCGTGGTCCATCCACTTGGTGCAGCCATAAGATTTGCTCTTGTTGATGAGCAGCTTTAGGCGGTTGTACATCTCTCTTGGGGAGATTCACCATCCGTAATGGCAAACCTCCCGAGCTCTCCTTCAATGAGCTCAATCTTCGCTTCCTTCACGACTCGGTTGTCTTCATGAGCCGTCTTGAGGGTGTACCAAATATCCTTGGCCACCTCAAGTCCATCTACTCGGTTGAACTCATCTCTTGGGCATTGCGGTGAAGGAGCACGGCTTGCTCCGGAGTGATGTCTTCTTCATTCTTCGGGATATGCACCCCGGTCAACACAATTTGCCACAAAGAGGGATTGAGTGACACGAGATGGATCTTCATGTTGTGCTTCCACATCCCGTAGTCGGTTCCATCGAATTGGGGAGGCTTTCCCAATGGGATGGAAAGATAGTGGTTGTTGGAGACAAGGCGTTCATAGTTGTAGCCTTGTTGGTTGTAGTGGGTCATGCCACCCGATGTAGAGGTTGAAGAGTCAACCTTTGGAATCTTCAACTTCTCTTGAAGTTTCTCCTTGAGCTGGTGAGTCTCTTCGTCATCCGTTGACTTGTCTTGGTAGACAAGCACCTCCTCTTGGGTTGCTTGGATCTCATTGGTTGAGATCTCGTCAGACCCCACTCCGGCCATCTTCTCTCCGAGTTGTTAGACTCTTTGGGAGAGTCCTTGCTCTGATACCAATTGAAAGTTCTCTAGAGAGGGGGTGAATAGGCTAATCGACCTGAAATAACTTAATAAAACGAGATCAGTACTCAAGGGGGCGGACCAGTCCGGTCCAGGGGTGGACTAGTCCGGTCCACCTGCAGGGAAAACCTAAAAGGGGTTTCTAACAAGTTTTAGTTCGATTCTTGTGATGCAAAGTATGTTAGAATGACTTAGTGAACCTTAACAAGTTATGAAGCAAGTATGAGGCAAAGGATCACAATGAAACAAGAGTGATGAAAAAAAAAACGGTAAAGCTAACCCTAGAAGCAATGTGCGATAAGTGAAAGCAAAGTACACAAAGGACACAAGGATTTTATCCCGAGGTTCGATCTCACAAAGGAATCTACATCCCCGTTGAGGAGCCCACGAAGGACCGGGTTCAACAACCCTTCCCTCACCAAGTTTACCACAAGGGTCTAACTTGGTTCTCCACTATCATAAAGGGTGAATACAAGATTTGTTGGGGCTTCTCACAATCTGAGGCTCCCACCACAAATATGATTACAAATCACAAAGAATGACCCAAGCCACAAACCACAAAGATTCAACAAGTGCAAGAGATCAAACCAAGAGCCTAGAGTGGTGTTCTTCTTCACCTCACCAAACCCTAATCCACACAAGAATTAGTTTTAGAGGGAAGGTAGGCAAGAAGGAGGATTTTGGAGGCTCAAAGTTTGCTTTGGCGGCGCTAGGGTTTCAACTTTCTCAAGTCATTGTTCAAATGAACCTAGGGGTCCTCTATTTATATAGGTTCCCAGCCCATACTGCTGACTTCAGCAGATGGGCGGACTAGTCCGGCCTACGACCCGGACTAGTCCGGCCTTTGGGACCACTGACGCCCCTGACAACTGTCGCACTGCGCGGCAATCGTCACGCTACCCGCCAAACTTCAAATTCAAACGATCACTTCAAAACGGACTAGTCCGGTCTAGACCGGACTAGTCCGATCTCACACAGAACCTTTTGTTCCATGTGAAAAAAGACTAGTCTGGAGACCACGGACTAGTCCGGCCCCAGGGCAGACTAGTCCGGCCTCCCAGACTTAGTCGCTAAAGCACCAATTTTCTCACCAATCCGGACTAGTCTGGCCACGAGGGCGGACTAGTCCGATCTCAGTCTGGACCTCTTGGTCCGGACTAAAACGGACAAGTCCGTGGTTTTGGGACTTGGCCCTGAAAACCCACTTCACGACTACCCGGACTAGTCCGTCCCACTACGGACTAGTCCGAACTCAGTCAGACCCTTTTGGTCCAACTGAAAACAGACTTGGCCAGCCAGGAGCGGACTAGTCTGGCCACCTGCACGGACTAGTCTGGCCACTCCTGCCAGACTTCTCCAACTCTCTTCTCTCAATAGGTTTTGATCTCTAAACCGCTTTGAGATCCCAACTTGATATCAATGCACTTTACGCACACATCCTCATACACATATGGCTATTCTAAACTCGACACGCTAGAAACCCTAGTTTCTTCTTTTCGAGTCGACGTCGCTATTTTCATTCTTTTCCTTTTTGAGGGTTTGTGTTTCCGCTTGAGTCCACACCTGTGCTTAAGATCACTGAGCTCATTAGTTACTTAATTGTCGTCATCAATCATCCAAAACCCATGGGGATCCTAGATGCACTTTCAACTAAATTACTAAATTATCATATTTTTGTTGTCTAACTATTTCCACTTGATGTAAGTGCACATCTTTTGTAGGCGACTAACATACACCATGATGCGGATGAGTACTCAGTGAGTAGGCATATGGAGGCCTACGTGTTGTGGTTGTTCGGTTGGATTATGTTCACGAGTACTCACGGAGACTCGGTGGACAAACGCCTAATCTACTTTGCTAGGAAGATAGCAGATGCTACATCCGGCGAGGTTCCTCAATACTCTTGGGGGTCTACTGTGCTCGCGGCCACGTACCGAGGCCTTTGTGATGCTTGCACAAAGGTACTCATTTCATTTCAATTATTGTATTACTATGTCCATTGTACTAACGATTTTATTTGTATTACCCTGTCATGTAGATAAACGAGGGTGGTGTTTTGACAGGATGTTCGTTACTCCTCATTTTGTGGTCGTATGAGCATTTCTCGATTGGTCGCCCACGTGTGGACTTCAGTCCATACGAGTTGTCTTACTACGCGGGCAGGACGATGACGCCGATGCTCCGACGATGGGGAAAGTTTGGCTTCGGCGCATGGTATGTTTTGTTCAAGTTTGTAATCGTTTCAACACTTCTATATTTATGTGTTTCTTGAATAACATTGATTTTGACTTATTGAAAGTGCATCTAGGAATCCCTTGTGGGTTTTGGATGATTTATGACAAGCAATTGAGATCCTAACTGTAAGTGCATCTAGGATATCCCTTGTGGGTTTTGGCCAATTGATGACAAAAATATAAGATCCTAATGAAACTACTGAGATGATTGCAGGACAAACAAGTGAAACATCTTGATGCACACAAAAAGGTGAAAAATGAATTGGTGTTCAAAGAGAGATACTTTGATGAAGCTTGGAAGACCAAATTAGATTTTGAATGTATAGGGAGTGTATGAAAGACACTCCAAGAGCTCACAACTTTGTGCGAGGGTAAGGGATTAAAATTAACCTAACTTTCACAAAGCACCGGACTAGTCCGATCATGGACCGGACTAGTCCGTTCATCTTTCTGGAATCCCACTTACAAGGAGACCGGACCAGTCCGTGCATCCACCGGACTAGTCCGTTGATGTTTCTGGAGTCTCTCATATTGAGGGACCGGACTAGTCCGATCATGGACCGGACTAGTCCGTTGAACTTTCTGGAATATCCCATTCGTGGAGATCGGACTAGTCCGCAGACTAGTCCGATGAACTTTCTGGAGTCACCTTCACACAGCACCGGACTAGTCCGAGGTTGGACCGGACTAGTCCGGCAGACTTTCTGGACTTCAAAACACATTGGGACCGGACAAGTCCGGACTTGCACCGGACTAGTCCGGTGTTAGGGTTTTTCAACGGCTAGCTTTTGGAAACCCTATAAATAGAGAGTCTGCGGCTTTCCTATAGACACACACGTCGAATACTGATCAAAGAGCAAACCCTAGCACCGCCACTTCTTACCAAGAGCCCAAAACAAATCTCCCCACACATCTAAAGTTCAAAAAGAGTGAAATAAATTGAACACTTGGATTCGGGATTGGGAGATCGTCGTTCTTTCATTGCGAGCTCTTGGGGTTTGATCTTTCTACACTCATACTCTGCATTGTAATACTTTTGAGTGTATTTGATCACTTCTTTCATTGTAATTCTCGTGGGAGCCCTCAACATGTGAGGTTGCCCCACAAACTTGGTGATTACCCGTGATAGTGGAATCAAGTCGGCCTTCGTGGTGACTTGAAGAGGGAAAGGGTTGGAGACCCGGCTGTGTGTGAGCTTCCTCAACGAGGACGTAGATCTCGTGGTGAGATCGAACCTCGGGAAAAATTTGTGTGTCTTGCGTCTCATTTACTTTAAATTTTGTTCATTAGATCACTTGAGTGCTAACATCAACTTAAGGCAATTATAAGTTACACCTGCATTCTTATATTAATATCAAGTACAAATATCAGTTGAAATTTATTTTCCCAAATCACACCTGATCAACACACATAATTTTTGCACACCGGACTAGTCCGCCCACACAACCGGACTAGTCCGGCCAACCAAGTTTTGACGGTTCTATTAAGTGTGCAGGAAATTCAAAAGGCCTATTCACCCCCCCTCTAGGCCACATTCAATTGGTATCAGAGCAAGGTTCTCCACCAACGAGACTCACATCTCGGAGAGATCAATGGCCACTGAGAAGAACAATGATATCTCGAAGATGAACATTAATGAGGAGGAACAAGAAACTAAAGCTTTTGATGTGCAGAAAGAGAGTCCACACGATGATGAAGAAGTGCGACAATTGAAGGCACTTCTGAGAAAGAAACTGCTAGGACAAAAAGGAAAAGAAGAAGAGAAGACGACGGGGAGCGGTCATCACGACTACTCCCGACAGCCTTACAACTACAACCGTCTCAATTCAAACAACCATTATCTTTCCATTCCTATGGGAAAACCTCCATAGTTTGACGGAAGCGACTATACAATGTGGAAGTACAACATGAAGATGCATTTAATATCCCTAAATCCTAGTCTATGGCACATTGTTTGCACTGGCATAGATATCCCGGACACGGATGAAGAACTCACCCCAGAACAAGAACAAGAGATTCACAGAAATGCACAAGCCGTCACCGTGATCACGTCATCATTAAGCAGAGAGGAATTCACCAAGATTGATGGCTTAGAAAGTGCAAAGGAAATATGGGATACACTTAAGACAGCTCACGAAGGAAATAGATCGGTTCGTGAAGCAAAAATCGAAATGCTTGAAGGAGAGTTGGGGAGATTCGCTATTGAAGAAGGCGAATCACCTCAAGACATGTACAACCGGATGAAGGCACTCATCAACAAGATACGTGCCTATGGAAGTAAGAAATGGACGGATCACGAGGTAGTCAAGAGAATGATTAGAGCCTTCATGCCAAGAAATGTCACTCTTTGCTCAATGATTAGAGAAAGCCCCGGTTTTCACAAAATGACCCCCGATGAGTTGTTGGGGAAGATCATAAATAATGAGATGATGGAGAAAGAGGCAAAATACGTCAAAGACTTGGCCGAACTCACTTCCTCCAAAAGGAAAGAGGTCGCTCTCAAAGCTACATGCCGACCCAAACTCAAAGAAGCTCGTGAAGATCAAGACGAGGGACATACAAGTGATGAGAGCACCGATCTTGATGATGAGGAAATGGTACTCCTTATCAAGAAGTTCAAGCGAATGATGAAAAGAAGACACGACAACAACTCAAATGAAGGCAAAAGCAAGGACAAAGGAAAAATCCAAGGCTCGACGCACTTGCTACAACTGCGGAGAGTATGGTCACTTCATGATGGACTGCCCCTATGAAGAAAAAAAAAAAGAAGAAGGAAACAAGATCTCAAGAAAAGAAAAATTTTAGAAAAAGAAGACAAATCCATCAAGCTCACATTGGCAAGGAGTGGGACTCAAACGACGAGTCCTCCTCCGATGAAGAAGAAGAGATGGCCACTATTGCAATCAAGAAACCTACTATGAAGGCCACACTCTTTCCAAACATGGGAGGACGGGATATGAACAACCACACTTGCCTTATGGCTAAGGAAGGCAAGAAAAAGGTACGGCTCACTCCTCCTACGCTAAATTCCTCTATTGATGACTTTTACAACTCTAGCAATAACGAAGAAATGTTTAGAGGACTAAGTAAAATTGCTCTAAAGAAAATGGAAATGTTGTCGAACGAAATTTTTGAGAAGGAAGAACTTCTTGATCGACAAGAAGATATGCTCATCCGTGAAAGGAAGAGATATCAAGAAGTTGAAAAGCTTCTCGAGCTTGAAAGAGAGAAGAACAAGTCGCTTGAAGTTGAGCTAGCCTTGAGTAAGGAAACTTACTCAAAGCTAGAAGACTCGCATATTGCAATCAAGGAAGAACTTGCTAACTTGTCAAAAGTTAACAAGATCCTTGAGGTGCAAGTTGAGTCGCTCAAGCAAAGTGACTCCTCTTCCTCCAAGAGCTCTTTCTCCAAAGATATGAGTTCGACAACAATCGGAACTTGCACTTGCTGTAGTAAGAAGAATATTATTTCTAATACATCAACTTCTCGTAATATGCATGCCCCTCCAAGCGGCATCTTTGATAAGGAGAAGATCAAATATGCACGCAGTGCATATATGGTCACTAGACCTCCTAATGTCAAAGATGGCCTTGGTTTTGATAAGAACAAACACATGCCTAATTCTAATCATGCTAAGAATAGAATTGTCTTTGTCAAGGAAAAATCTCATGAATCTGAACCACAAATATTGTTTCATACATTTAATGCTTCTTATGTTCTTATGAAAGCCAAAAGTGGAAGAGTCATTGCCAAATATACAGGGCCACGCCACAAGAACTTGAAAACTTGTGTGTGGGTGCCCAAGACTCTTATGACTAACCTGAGAGGACCCAAGCAAGCTTGGGTACCTAAAATCAAGGAATAATTCTTTTTTGCAGGCTTACTCCTCCGGTGGAACAAAATGGGTACTTGATAGCGGATGCACAAATCACATGACCGGAGAGAGAGGTATGTTTGTGGAGTACGAGTACAACAAGGATCCAGGTGAAGGCATATACTTCGGAGACAACAGCCAAGGAAAGGTCCTTGGTAGCAGTAACATTGAAATATCCTCTCAACATACCTTATCAAATGTTTTACATGTATATTCTCTAGAGTATAACCTTTTGTCAATATCCCAACTATGCGACAAAGGTTACAATTGTTTATTCACTAATGAGGGTGTGACTGTTTTTAGAAGAAGCGATGGCTCGATTGCATTCAAGGGAATGTTGAAGGGCAAGCTCTATCTAGTTGACTTCAACAAAGATAAAGCGGAACTCAACACTTGCTTGGTTGCTAAAACCAGCATGGGATGGTTGTGGCATAGACGGCTAGCCCATGTTGGGATGAGAAATCTGCAGAAACTTCTAAAAGGTGGTCACATCCGTGGTCTTAAGGATGTGGTTTTGAAAAGGACAGGTCGTGCAGCGCTTGTCAAGCGGGAAAACAAGTCGGAGCACCACACCCCGCCAAGAATGTGATGACTACCGCAAGACCGCTGGAACTTCTCCACATGGATCTTTTTGGTCCAGTTTCGTACATCAGCATCGGCAGTAACAAATACGGTTTAGTAATTATTGATGATTTTTCAAGATTTACCTGGGTATTTTTCTTGTATGATAAATCAGAAACTCAGGGGATCCTCAAGAAGTTCTTAAAAAGAGCTCAGAACGAATTCTCATCAACCATAAAGAACATCAGAAGTGACAACGGGACAGAATTCAAGAATCTCCAAGTTGAAGAGTTTCTCGATGAAGAAGGGATAAAGCATGAATTCTCAGCACCCTACTCCCCTCAACAAAATGGAGTGGCCGAAAGGAAGAACATAACATTGATCAAAATGGCGAGAACTATGTTGGATGAATACAAGACATCAGATCGATTTTGGGCAGAAGCGGTGAACACCGCTTGCCATGCCACTAATCGACTGTACCTCCATCGACTACTGAAGAAAACTCCATATGAGCTCCTTACCGGTAAAAAGCCTAATGTTTCTTATTTTAAAGTTTTTGGTTGCAAATTTTTTATTCTGAACAAGAAACAGATGGCCTCGAAGTTCGCTTCGAAGTCCGATGAAAGATTCTTGCTCAGTTATGAATCGAATGCCTACGCCTATCGTGTCTTCAACAAGGTGTCCGACCTTGTTGAAGTAGCACGTGACGTAGTGTTCGATGAATCTAACGGCTCACAAGTGGAGCAAGTTGATAAGTGTGTGCTAGATGAAGAGGAAGCTCCATATGAAGCACTGAAGAAAATGGGACTTGGCGATATCTTACCACAAGAGCAAACATTCGACTCAAATGCACAAGATGAACCTTAACACGGAGGCAATGATCAAGGGGGAGCCCTTGCACAAGATCAAGAGGAGGAAGATCAAGTAGATCAGGACCATCATGGAAGCAATGATCTATGGGGAGACAATGCACATGAAGATAATGAAGAACAAGCAACTACACAATCTCCACACCCAAGAGTACACCAAAGCGTGCAAAAAGACCACCCTGTCAACAACATCATTGGAGATATTGCTAAGGGAGTAACTACTAGATCTCGAGTTGCAAATTTCTATGAATCCTATTCTTTTGTGTCTTTTCTGGAACCATATAGGGTGGAAGAAGCCTTAGGGGATCCAGACTGGGTGATTGCAATGCAAGAGGAGCTGAACAACTTCAAGAGAAATGAAGTATGGGAGCTAGTGGAGAGACCAAAGGCGAACATAGTTGGAACTAAATGGGTCTTTCGGAACAAGCAAGATGAACATGGAGTAGTAACAAGAAATAAGGCAAGACTGGTGGCCAAAGGTTATTCTCAGGTCGAAGGTTTGGACTTCGATGAAAATTTCACTCCTGTAGCTAGACTTGAGTCCATTCGTATTTTATTGGCATATGCTACTCACCATAATTTTAAGCTGTATCAAATGGACATCAAAAGCGCTTTCTTAAACGGCCCAATCAAGGAGGAAGTTTATATGGAGCAGCCACCAGGATTCGAAGACCCCAAGTATCCCAACCATGTCTACAAACTGCGTAAGTCTCTCTATGGCCTCAAACAAGCTCCTCGAGCTTGGTATGAGTGTCTTAGAGATTTTCTAATTCAGAATGGATTCAAAATTGGTAAAGCTGACTATACACTTTTCACTAACATTGTGATGATCATTTATTTGTATGTCAAATTTACGTTGATGACATTATCTTTGGATCAACTAACAAATCCTTCTGTGAAGAGTTTAGCAAAATTATGACAGATAGGTTCGAGATGTCAATGATGGACGAATTAAAGTTCTTCTTGGGATTCCAAGTGAAGCAACTAAGAGAAGGTACATTTATAAGCCAAACCAAATATACACAAGACATTCTCAAGAAATTCAATATGGACAAAGCCAAGCCCATCAAGACACCCATGGCCACTAATGGACATCTCGACCTCAATGAAGACAGTCCAAATGTGGATCAAAAGGTATATCGGTCCATGATTGGCTCTTTACTTTATTTATGTGCATCTAGGCCAGATATTATGCTTAGTGTTTGCTTGTGTGCAAGGTTTCAAGCTGCACCTAAAGAGTGACATTTAGTTGCTGTAAAAAGAATCCTAAGGTACCTTGTGCACACACCCAACTTGGGCCTTTGGTATCCCAAAGGATCCAAATTTAACTTGATAGGATATTCCGATGCCGACTATGCAGGATGCAAAGTCGATATAAAGAGCACGTCAGGGACTTGTCAGTTTCTTGGTAGGTCCCTGGTATCTTGGTCATCTAAAAAGCAAAACTCCATTGCCCTTTCCACAGCAGAAGCAGAATATATTATAGCCGGTAGCTGTTGCGCCCAATTACTTTGGATGCGGAAAACCCTTAGGGACTACGGCTACAATCTTAACCATATCCCACTTCTATGTGACAATGAAAGTGCTATAAAAATTGCACACAACCCAGTAGAGCACTCAAGAACTAAGCACATAGATATCAGTCATCATTTTCTTAGAGATCATTCATTAAAAGGTGATATTGCTATTTCACATGTTAGAACTGAAAAACAACTTGCGGATATTTTTACCAAACCATTGGATGAGAAAAGGTTTTGTGAACTTAGGAATGAACTTAATATTCTTGACTCTCGAAATGTGGCTTGAAATGTTGCACATATGGTTGATACTTCAAATGTTACATTTTATTGCTAAAATTGCCCCTCACCTCCTTTTCTCCTAAGAAAACTATTTTTAATGAAGAAATCTTGGAATTTATGACCATGTTTTTGTGTTGAGTGCTTTCTGGTCATAATCACCAAGATTATTTGCAAAACTTGTCCTTGGATCACTATTAGTTATCTCTAAATACTTAGTTTGTCCAGTAACACCGGACTAGTCACGTTTGCCACCGGACTAGTCACGTTTGCCACCGGACTAGTCCGGATAATCCCTCTTCCTAGGTCTTCCAGGGACACCGGACTAGTCCGCCCTCTGACCGGACTAGTCCGGTCGGCTGCCTATATAAGCAGGTGGCCGGCCCAAAACCGTTTCAAATCTCCCTCCACTTGAGTTAAACCCTAACCTCTCAAACCCTATCCTCCAAAAGGTGAATTTCGAGTTGAGCCCTCAAAATTCAAGCTTTCTCCGTGGGAAATTCTCCCCTCGACGTGTTGGTACTCCTCTCAAAACTCATCTGGACAGATTTGTGCTCCTTCAACGCGAATCCTCAAATCTCGGTAAATTTCTCCCTAAAGTCAAACTCTCAACTTTTCTAGTTCTAGCCTATTTCTCTTGATTCCAAGGAAGTACATTAGCTTCATAGATGTATTCCTTTCACCTTCATGCTCATTTGCACCCTTAAATAGAAGTTGTGATCCTAGTTTTGTTAGGGTTCTTGTGCCAGGCCAGACTAGTCCGGCTCCCAGGTACGGACTAGTCCGGTACACCGGACAAGTCCGCACTCTGACACCGGACAAGTCCGGTCTCTGACATTTGAATCCTCACATCACCTTCATTCTCAGTTCATTCTCATCTAAATCATGAACTCCTTGTTAGGCACGATGTCTTCAAGCTCAGATGACAGCTCCTTCCATGTTGATGAAGAAGTTGAGCGCGAAAAGGTGAAGAGAGCCAAGGAGAGGTACATGAAGAAAAGGCATGATGTAAATGTGCACTCTCCACCCTCCGACGACAACTTGCCCAAGAAAAGGAGGGTAGTTGTGAAGAAGGCCCAAGGAAAGGCTGGTGAGAGCTCCTCAGGGCCAAAGAGGACTCTCAACAAAGGAAAGGGGCTTGCTAGTGGTCCCATTGGACCCTTGAAAATGAAGAACCCAAGTCACTGCAACAGGCAGCGCTCAAGTAAGGATTTCACTGGAAAAGGGGGTGAGCTTGCCGACAGCTTTAGGCAGGTTAATGTGTATGCTCAACCTCGGCAATGCTCAGACCCAAGATTTTGGAGCAACTTCCATGCCGACTACTACGAGCATGTGTACATGAAGATGAAGAATCCCGTTGTGAAGAGTCAATGGGTGAACATCGGGTACATGCAGTCAAAGAAGTATCCTGCTTTCCGTGAGGTGGTTGAGTCCCTGGAGAGGCACGGACTGAAGGAACTGTTTTCCTTTGAGAATGACTGGAACAATGAGGTGATCACGCAATTCTACTCTACCCTCTACTTTGCTCGTGGTGATGGAGACAGTCTTACTTGGATGACCCATGGTTCCAAGTATAGTGTTACTTATGATGAGTTTGCAAGGATTCTCCACCTTGAGCATACCTTGGATCATGATCTAGTCATCCACAATCTGCAACCCCTGGAGAAGGATGAGCTCATATTTCTCTATGACACAAGGATGCCATATGTTGCTCCCACTATCAAGTATTTGAAGCCCTTCTATGTGGTCCTCAACGAATTTTGAGGAAGACAATAGCCCCAAAAGATGGAGATGCAGGGACTATTCAAGGAACTTTGAGGACCCTAATGAAGGTCATTGGTGGGAGAAGACCGTTCAATGTCTTTGAATACATATACAATGACATTGTGAACATCTCAATCACTCCAAACAGATCTTGCGGGTATGCCCCGTACATCATGTACATGATTGAGAAGGTGACTGGACTTGAGTTCATCAAGGATGTTCACCATACGGGGATGAAACCGCAAAAGCCCACCGAGTACACTCTACCTTCGGCTCCTGATGCACCTCCCTCCCCTGAAGCTGAGAGGAGGACTAAACAGGCTCGGGATGTGAATGCAACAAGATCTTCAGCTGCTCCTCCTGGCTCTGCACCTGCTCATGAACCCTCCGGTGGTGTGCTCAAAATGCTCATCTCTATCTTTGCTTGCTGCTGCAAGATTGAAGTCAGGCAGAAGAATCATCAACAATATGTCAATGCCAACATCAAAGCTATCTGCGACAAGCTGGAGATTGAGCCGGTGGGATCCCCGCCCGCCTTCGAGGACTCCGAGGAAGAGTCTGCTCCGGCGAATGATGATGATGGTGGTGAAGATGAGGACCGGACCGAGACGGAGGAAGAGAGTGGCGATGAGTGATTCCCCTCAATTTTTCCCTTTTTGGTGCCTTGATGCCAAAGGGGGAGAGATTGAGACTAATAGTTTGAGAGTAGTTGGTGTCTTTATGTTTTTGTGATCAAGGACATGTGTACTTAATTTTAAAACCTTGTAATGCACTATTGCTTCTCTTATGTGTGATGCTTATTGTTGCTTGGATGATTATCTTTACACTCATTATTGATTACCTTTACTTCATCACACCTTGTTGATCACACACCGGTTAGGCACCCCACCATAAGGTGTGTGCATATGTGAGAAGCTTTTTGTGGACTTATCATTATTCTCATATGGGCACACCTTATGAAAATCAAGATTTTATTCCCAATTGTGATATCTCAAATGGTTGTCATCAATCACCAAAAAGGGGGAGATTGTAAGTGCATCTAGGATATCCCTTGTGGGTTTTGGCCAATTGATGACAAACATATGAGATCCTAATGAAACTACTGAGATGATTGCAGGACAAACAAGTGAAACATCTTGATGCACACAAAAAGGTGAAAAATGAAGTGGTGTTCAAAGAGAGATACTTTGATGAAGCTTGGAAGACCAAATTAGATTTTGAATGTATAGGGAGTGTATGAAAGACACACTCCAAGAGCTCACAACTTTGCGCGAGGGTAAGGGATTAAAATTAACCTAACTTTCACAAAGCACCGGACTACTCCGATCATGGACCGGACTAGTCCGTTCATCTTTCTGGAATCCCACTTACAAGGAGACCGGACCAGTCCGTGCATCCACCGGACTAGTCCGTTGATGTTTCTGGAGTCTCTCATATTGAGGGACCGGACTAGTCCGTTGAACTTTCTGGAATCTCCCATTCGTGGAGATCGGACTAGTCCGCGGACTAGTCCGATGAACTTTCTGAAGTCACCTTCACATAGCACCGGACTAGTCTGAGGTTGGACCGGACTAGTGCGGCAGACTTTCTGGACTTCAAAACACATTGAGACCAGACAAGTCCGGACTTGCACCGGACTAGTCTGGTGTTAGGGTTTTGCAACGGCTAGCTTTTGGAAACCCTATAAATAGAGAGTCTGCGGCTTTCCTATAGACACACACGTCGGATACTGATCAAAGAGCAAACCCTAGCGCCACCACTTCGTCCCAAGAGCCCAAAACACATCTCCTCACACATCTAAAGTTCAAAAAGAGTGAAATCAATTGAACACTTGGATTTGGGATTGGGAGATCTCGTTCTTTCATTGCGAGCTCTTGGGGTTTGATCTTTCTACACTCATACTCTGCATTGTAATACTTTTGAGTGTATTTGATCACTTCTTTCATTGTAATTCTCGTGGGAGCCCTCAACGTGTGAGGTTGCCCCACAAACATGGTGATTACCCGTGATAGTGGAATCAAGTCGGCCTTCGTGGTGACTTGAAGAGGGAAAGGGTTGGAGACCCGGCTCTGTGTGAGCTTCCTCAACGAGGACGTAGATCTCGTGGTGAGATCGAACCTCGGGAAAAATTCGTGTGTCTTGCGTCTCATTTACTTTAAATTTTGTTCATTAGATCACTTGAGTGCTAAACATCAACTTAAGGCAATTATAAGTTACACCTGCATTCTTATATTAATCTCAAGTACAAATATCAGTTGTTCTCATTTCCGCTGCTAAAGAAATTTATTTTCCCAAATCACACCTGATCAACACATATAATTTTTGCACACCGGACTAGTCCGCCCACACAACCAGACTAGTTCGGCCAACCAAGTTTTGACGATTCTATTAAGTGTGCAGGAAATTCAAAAGGCCTATTCACCCCCCCTCTAGGCCACATTCACTAACCTATTTGTTGAGATGAGCACAGGTTTTAATTGCAAAAATAAGCAAAGTGCCAAAAAGAAGGGAGAATGAGGAGCAAAGTGGAAATGTGAATGTAGGCCTAGAGGGGGGGTGAATAGGCCTTCTTGAATTTTCTTGGTTCCTGTAGGACTTCAACAAAAAGGTCAAATCCAGATATATCGGACTAGTCCGGTAAAGTGCGGACTAGTCCGGATTTCACGGGCTAGGTTGATCAAGTTAGGTCAATTTGATTGTTTCATTGTCGTTTGCAACGGAAATATAAACTTTAATGACAGTTCAATAGTTGTATGTTAAGTTTTATTGCAAGTATGATTCTTGTTCAACTATTTAACTTGAATTCAACAAAATGAATCAAACCCTAGATAATGTTGATCAACTAGAATGATGAACACAAACGAACAAGACACAAGATTTATCCCGTGGTTCGGTTACCACGAAGGCAGCCTACGTCCACGTTGAGGAGCCCACAAAAGGACCGGGTCTTCACCAACCCTTCCCTCGTCGGATCGCCACGAAGGCCAATCCTCTTCCACTAATCACACAGGGGTAAATCACCAAGTTGAAGGGGCGATCTCACAAGTTGAGAGCTCCCTTGATTACAAGTTTCAAAACCACCAATAACACACTTCGAAATATACAAATTGAGATGCAAGAGTGTGTTAGAGATTCAAACCAAGAGCTCAATCGTGTGCCAAGTGCCTCTCCAATGATCTAGAAGTGATCTTCAATGGATTGATTGATTTTTCACTCAACTTCGTGGAGAGAGATGGTTTTTGAGTATCTTGGGAGGTGTGACGGCGCTAGGGTTCGAGAGTGATTAAAAGTGGGCCGTGCACCTCTATTTATATGGGGTTTCTAGAAATTACCGTTAGGGTTCAGAAAGATCGGACTAGTCCGTGGTGGAGACCGGACTAGTCCGGTGTGCTGTGTGAAGCAAACCCTAAGTGTCCAGGAATATCAGACTAGTCCGATTGAAAAACGGACTTGTCCGATTTCGCTGCTGGAAATCTTCGGACTTGTCCGGTTGCCATCGGACTTGTCCGGACCTGTGAAACCCTAAGTGTTTAGAACGACAAGTCCGCCCTTGGAGGACTTGTCCGATTTAGATCAGAGTGTATATCGGACTAGTCCGTGTAGTCACCGGACTTGTCCGAAGTGGATCAGAAAGGGTATCGGACTAGTCCGGTGGTGACCGGACTTGTCCGATCTAGTGACTTGTGCATTGTGTTGAGGACTAGTCCGCACTGGGGAGGACTAGTCCGAAGTGGAACAGAAAGATATCGGACTAGTCCGGTGGAGACCGGACTTGTCCGATCTTGTGCAGAATGTGATATCGGACTAGTCCGGTTGATAGCGGACTAGTCCGGTCCTGTATAGCTTTGTGCATTGTGTGTGTGTGATCAAATGAGATTGAGCTCTTGGGTGTGTTTCCTTAACACACTCCATACATACTAATCTACTAATTTCTTCTTCTTGAGCTCAAATTCATTCTCCTTCTTAATTTCCCTCTTTTTGGCATTTTACTCATTTTTCATCATTTTCCTGCATTCATCTCAACAAAAGGATTAGGATCCCAATTGCTTGTCATAAATCATCCAAAACCCACAAGGGAGTCCTAGATGCACTTTCAATCTCCCCCTTTTTGGTGATTGATGACAACCAATTGAGATTTCACAAAATGAGGTATAAAATGAGATTTTCATAAAGTATGCACATATGACTCAAAAAATGCATCAGGCAACAAGATAATTATTCATATGTGCATTCTTTATGGTGGGATGCATACTAAGAGCATGAATGCATTAAGAATGACAGAATTTTCATTTACCAACTAATATCAAGTGAATATGGCACTTCAGGAGCAAAAACTCAGATTTCATCACACACTTGCAAATTAATTGAGCAATTCATCACAGGACCAAACATGATATGAAAAGAGAGTTAAGCAAATACAATCACAATTAAAAAACATAGAGAGCTCTCTCCTCGCATCCTATTCAGCTAAAGCTTAGACTAGAGACTCCCCCTCAATCTCTCCCCCTTTGGCATCAAGACACCAAAAAGAGAGAGAGGAAGGTCCTAGGGCTTCACTCTTCGCTGTCAGTCCTCTCGTCGTCTTCATCATCTTCATCGCTTTCGGCTTGACGAGGTTGAGAGGTAGGAGGAGGAGCGGAGCTGCTCGAGCCCCCAATGCCAAAATAGGCAAGCTCGGAAGGAGTCAAGGGGCTGAGCTCGGTGATGTTTGGATCAGAATCTTCAGAAAGTACTGGAGATCCAATTGGATTGATCTCCAGCTTCTCACTCAGCTGCTTCACATTGGCTTTTATGTATCTCATGTCCTCCTTCCTCTTCTGATTTAGCTTGTGAAGCTTCACTTCAGTTTTCTTGCAGGAGGAGAAGATTGCAGCCAAGTACTTGAGGATCCCACTGGCGGATCCTTTCTGAGGGGCTTCCCTGGAGGGAGGAGTAGCCCTAGCAGCTTCTTCTTGCCTTGCCGGCGCCTCGGGGCTTGAGGCTGGCGATGGAGCAGCCTGGACACTCACGGACTGAGGCTTCTGAGGCCTCAGTGGAGTGTGCTCCACATCCTTCACAAACTCGATTCCTGTGACCTTCTCAATCATGAACATCAAGTAAGGGGCATAGCCACAGGATCGGTTGGGGGTACTTGAGATATTGACCATATCATTCCAGATATAGTCTGCAACATCGAATTGCCTTTTCTTGCTGATGACCTTCATCAGGGTCCGGAGGTAGCCTTGCACACTCCCTGCATCACCATCCTTGGGAGCAATCGTCTTCCTGAGGACTCTGTTGAGGACCACAAAGAAAGGCTTCATGTTCTTTGTGGAGGGAGGGACAAACTTGGAGGTGGGCTCATACATGAACTTCATTCCATCCCTCTCAATGACCCCAATGTTGTGGATAATGAGGTGGTCATCTCCCTCAGAGTCAAGATGCAGCAGGCGGGCAAACTCTTCTTGAGTGATGGAATACTTGGATCCATGAGTCATCCAAGTCACACTTTCTTCGTCTTCACTTGAGAAGTGGCACGTTGCATAGAATTGTGCAATCACTTCATCATTCCAATTATATCTGAAGGCAAACAAATCCTTCAGCCCATGTCTCTCTGCAGCTTGTATCACTTCATCAAAAGCTGCACATTTCCTCTTCTCAAGGTGGGCCCAGTCAATCCATTGACTGCGCACCACCGGGGTCTTCATCGGCAAGTAGACCAGCTTGTAGAAGTCAGCATGGAAATTTGACCAGAATCTGCCATCAGCTGCTTGCTTGGGCCTTGCATAGTAGTCCACACTTCTCAGCTTCTTGGCCACATCGCTGCCCTTGCCATTGAATCTTTCCTCATTGGGGTCCCGGACCCCTTCTCTGGGAGTATGCAGCTTTAGGGGCCCAACAGGCCCTGTGGCAACCCCCTTGCCCTTCCCTTTAGCTTGGCGAGGGCCACTTGACGGAGGAGCAGCCTTCGAGGCGGCCTTCTTGACACACACCTTCCTCCGAACCTGGGGAGGTGAGGGAGCAGGCTCGGAGGGTCTCTCTTGGCGTTTCTTGCCAAGACCCGTCGAGGACCGAGGTGCCACCTCGTGGTCCAACTCGGCCTCGAAATCGGAGATTTCATTGTCGGAGCTCGACATGATCTGAGAATGAGTGATCAAGAGAAAAGACAAGTTATACAAGGTATTGGTGAGGTAAGATGGCAATGGAAGGCAGTAGGGAATTAAAGAATTAGGTTTTGGTTCAGAAACAACGGACTTGTCCGGTGCTCAGGCACGGACTAGTCCGGGGGACCGGACTTGTCCGTACCTGGACCGGACTAGTCCGGTGTTCATCTGCAAAAACCTAACAAACTGGATAAAAATTGATCCCTAATGAAATAACTAGTCTAGCATACACATAGTACATCAACTGGACATGCAACTAGTGAAGAATGCTAGGCCAAACGATAAGCAATGGAGAAATTTGTGATTTCTTAGGGTTTTGAGGAAAATTTACCAAGAAATCCAAGGAAGCTTGAAAATGTGGGGGTTGGAGGCCGGACTTGTCCGCTAACTTCAATCCCCGAGTCTTCAAGCTTGATCTCCGCCCAAGATTGAGGCTTTTCGACGGAGGAATCAAGGATTCGCCTTGGGAGCTCGAGCGCAAGAGAGAGAAAGCTTGGGGGAGAGTGTGGGGTGAAGGGATTAGGGTTTGGTGGCGGCTAGGGTTATGGACACGAAAAATCGGACAAGTCCGGACAGGACCGGACTAGTCCGAAGTCCTCCAGAAACCTAAATCGGACTAGTCCATGGTCTGTCGGACTAGTCCGGCCCAACCGGCACACTGCGGACTAGTCTGCAATGGCGGACTAGTCCGGGTAACCACGGGCTTGTCCGTGGTCACCAGGAGAGAATTGCATAGCCCGTTCATATATATTTGAAGGTCCAATAATTGAGAGTAGAGAGGCAAAACAATTCAAATAATCTTGATGAATTTGACCAGTAAGCAAACAACAATCATACTATGATCAAATATTCATCAAGATCTAATAATTGACATAGTTTATCGAGAGAGAAATGGGAGAAATAATTTTCACAATTCAATCAATATTTTGAAGCAATCATACAGGTATGCAACTTTTCAAGCCACACTCCGAGAATCAAGAATGTTTAGCTCATTTCGGAGTTCGCAAAAACGTTTTTCATCAAGTGGCTTGGTGAATATGTCGGCCAATTGTTTTTGGGTATTGACATGAGAGATGGATATGTCTCCTTTCATGGAATGGTCTCTCAAGAAATGGTGTCTTATGTCAATGTGTTTAGTTCTAGAGTGCTCAACTGGATTGTGGGCTATTTTAATGGCACTCTCATTGTCACAAAGAAGAGGAATACGGTTCATATTGTAACCGTAATCCCTTAGAGTTTGTCGCATCCAAAGGAGTTGTGCACAACAACTCCCGGCTGCAACATACTCCGCTTCGGCTGTGGATAATGCAATGGAATTCTGTTTCTTGGATGACCAAGAAACTAAGGATCTTCCTAGGAATTGGCAAGTGCCAGAAGTGCTTTTTCTATCAACTTTGCACCCGGCATAATCTGCATCGGAATACCCAATGAGATTGAATTTTGAGCCTTTTGGGTACCAAAGACCAAGGTTGGGTGTATGAACTAAATATCTTAGGATTCTCTTTACGGCTGTCAAATGACATTCTTTAGGGTTGGCTTGAAATCTTGCACACAAACATACACTCAACATAATATCTGGCCTAGATGCACATAAGTAAAGTAAAGATCCAATCATGGAGCGATATACCTTTTGGTCGACGCTCGGTCCATCTTCATTGAGATCCAAGTGACCATTCGTTGCCATGGGAGTCTTAATGGGCTTTGCCTTGTCCATGCCAAACTTCTTGAGGATGTCCTGTGTGTACTTGGTTTGGCTTATGAATGTTCCTTCCCTTTGTTGCCGCACTTGGAATCCCAAGAAGTACTTCAATTCTCCCATCATTGACATTTCAAATCTGTCTGTCATAATTTTACTAAACTCTTCACAGAAAGATTGATTAGTTGATCCAAAAATTATATCATCAACATAGATTTGGCAAATGAAAAGATCATTATTCAGATTTTTCGTGAATAGTGTATAATCTACTTTGCCAATTTGAAAGCCATTATCAATTAAAAAATCTCTAAGACACTCATACCAAGCTCTGGGAGCTTGTTTGAGGCCATAGAGAGCCTTACGCAGTTTATACACGTGGTCGGGGAACTCTTCGTCTTCAAATCCAGGTGGTTGCTCCACGTACACCTCTTCCTTGATTGGTCCGTTGAGGAAGGCGCTTTTTACGTCCATTTGGTACAGCTTGAAATCATGGTGAGTAGCATATGCAAGTAATATTCTAATTGATTCAAGCCTAGCTACTGGGGCAAAAGTTTCATCGAAATCCAAACCTTCGACTTGTGAGTAACCTTTGGCCACAAGTCGTGCCTTGTTTCTTGTCACCACTCCGTGTTCGTCTTGCTTGTTGCGGAAGACCCACTTGGTGCCTACAATATTTGCATTGGGTCTTTCCACAAGTTCCCAAACCTCGTTTCTCTTGAAATTGTTCAACTCTTCTTGCATTGCCACCACCCAGTCAGGATCATTTAATGCATCCTCAGTCCTGCGGGGTTCCAAAAAGGAGACAAACGAGTAATGTTCACAAAAATTTGCTATACGAGATCTAGTGGTTACTCCTTTTTGGATGTCGCCGATGATGTTGTCGATTGGATGATCCCTTTGAATGCACTGGTGTACTCTTGGGTGTGGCACTTGGGGGGTCGTATGTTGGTGTTCATCTTCTTCTCCCCCTGAGTTGTTGTCCTCGTTGATTTGTTGATCATGTTCATATTCTTGTGATTGATCTTGTATCGAGGCTCCCCCTTGATTGTTGATCTCCTCTTGTGGTTCACTTTCCTCTTGTATTTGTGCCGATGACTCTTGTGGTCGTACTTCGCCTAGAGCCATCCTCTTTATTGCTTGATAGGGGGCTTCCTCTTTACCTAATTCACATTGATCAACTTGCTCCTTTTGGGAGCCATTAGTTTCATCGAACACTACGTCACGTGCCACTTCAACAAGTCTGGAGGCCTTGTTGAAAACACGATAGGCGTAAGTGTTCGAATCATAACCAAGCAAGAAACCTTCATCGGACTTCGAAGCGAACTTTGAAGTCCTGGGCTTCTTGTTCAAAATATAGCAAGGAGAACCGAAAACTCGAAAATATGAAATGTTCGGTTTGTTACTGGTGAGTAGCTCATAGGGGGTCTTCTTTAGTAGTCGATGAAGATAGAGTCGATTTGTGGCATGGCAGGCGGTGTTGATTGCTTCCGCCCAAAATCGATCCGAAGTCTTGTATTCATCGAGCATTGTTCTTGCCATCTCTATGAGCGTTCGGTTCTTCCTTTCGGCAATTCCGTTTTGTTGTGGAGAGTATGGCGCTGAGAATTCGTGCTTGATTCCTTCCTCATCAAGGTACTCCTCCACTTGTATGTTCTTGAACTCCGTGCCATTGTCGCTCCGAATACTCTTGATTGATAGTGAGAACTCGTTTTGCGCTCGCTTGAAGAATTTCTTGAGTGTTCCTTGTGTTTCTGACTTGTCATGCAAAAAGAACACCCAAGTGAAGCGGGAAAAATCATCAATAATGACCAAACCGTATTTGTTACCGCCTATGCTTATGTAAGCAATTGGACCGAAGAGGTCCATATGAAGTAGTTCGAGCGGTCTTGTCGTGGTCATGATGTTCTTTGCGGGATGTTGTGCTCCAACTTGCTTTCCTGCTTGGCACGCGCTACAAGGCATGTCTTTCTCAAACACAACATCTTTCAAACCTCGGATGTGATCACCCTTGAGGAGTTTTTGAAGGTTCCTCATACCAACATGTGCTAGCCGTCTATGCCACAGCCAACCCATGTTGGTTTTTGCAATCAAGCATGTGTCGAGTTCGGCTTTATCCTTGTTGAAGTCAACAAGATAAAGCTTTCCCTTTAACATACCCTTGAATGCAATGGAACCATCACTTCTCCTTGAGACGGTCACACCCTCGTTAGTAAACAGACAATTATAACCTTTGTCACATAACTGAGATATGGACAGCAGGTTATAATCTAAAGATTCAACGTGTAAAACATGCGAAAGAGTATGTTCAGAGGATATTGCAATTTTACCGGTACCGAGGACCCTTCCTTGACTGTTATCCCCAAAGTAGATGCCTTCGTTTGGGTCCTGGTTCACTTCATACTCCACAAACATCCTCCTTTCTCCGGTCATGTGGTTGGTGCATCCACTGTCTAGCACCCATTTGGATCCACCGGAGGAGTAGGCCTGCAAAAACAAATTACGCCTTGGTTTTAGGTACCCAAGCTTGCTTGGGTCCTTGGAGGTTAGTAACAATACATTTGGGCACCCACACATGGGATTTTGTGTTCCCATGGCGTGGCCCAGCATAATAAGCATACACTTTACCAACATTATTTTTCATTAAAACATAGGAGGCATCAAATGTTTTAAACAGAAGTTGCTGTTGATTATGGGTCGGACTAGTCTGTGTGACCGGACTTGTCCGGATGACCGGACTTGTCCGGACCACAACCGGACTAGTCCGATTTTCATGAGAGTTCAGATTTTTAGTTTTCGAGTTACCAGGTTGTGAGGGTCCTCCCTTCACAAAGGTGATCCTTCCCTTGTTATTCTTATGATTTCTAGCTCTTTGCTTTCCATCACAAGAGTAACCAATGCCATACTTGACATTTGGAGGTCTTTGGACCAAATATGCATTACGTGCATAGTTGATCCTCTCCTTGTCAAATATTACACATTGCGTAGGATTTTTGTCCTTCGTGGAGGTAGGATTTTCCTTCAACCTGGTGTTAGTTTTATCACATTTGCAAACATGAGCTATATTAGTTAAAGTGGGTTGAGAAGGTGGGGTTGAAGAGGAGGAAGGTTCACTAAGCTTGAGTGACTCAACCTGCACTTCAAGGATCTTGTTGACCTTGATTTGGTCATCAAGCTGATTCTTGATTGCAACATTTGAGTTGGTTAGCTCCAAGCAAGTTTTCTTGCTTGAAGCTAGCTCAAGCTCTAGTGAGTGATTTTTCTCCTTTTCAAGAACTAGAAGATTGTCAAGTTCGACATGCTTCTCCTTTTGGGAGATAATCATGTCTTCTTGACGATCAATTAGCTCTTCCTTCTCAATAAGTTGGTTAAGCAAGAATTTCATTTTTGCAGCAGTTTTTCTATCTAAACCAATTAGCATATCTTCATCATCACTATCTAGATCATCATCACTTGAGTAAGAATGCGAGGAAGGAGTTTTGATGTTTACCTTGCGTTTACCTTCCTTAGCCATGAGGCAAGTTCCATTTGCCTTCTTTGCACCGAGCGTGGGGAAGAGTGTGAGTTTCTTGGGCATGCTTTCAATGGCTATGCTAGCCATTTCTTCTTCATCGGACGATGAGGACTCATCGTTTGAGTCCCACTCCTTTCCGATGTGTGCTTGTTCAGCTTGTTTCTTCTTCTTGAAGAACTTTTTCGGTTGAGGCTTGGATTCTTTACTCTTCTTCTTGTTGTCCTCATATGGGCAATCAACTATGAAGTGATTGTACTCACCACAATTATAGCATGCCCGCCTCATCTTCGGCTTTGTCTTCTCCTTGTATTTTCCTTCACTCAATTTTGCTCCTTGTCTTTTCTTCATAATTCTTTTGAATTTCTTCATGAACAAAATCATATCTTCTTCGTCCAGCTCGCTGCTTTCATCATCACTGTCCTCCTCAAACTGAGCTTCTCTTGCTTCTTTGGATAGAGGTTTGAGTGTGGATTTTAAGGCAACTCCCTTCTTCTTGGCCGATGTGAGGTCAGATATTTCCTTGACGTGCTTGGCTTGCTTCTCCATCATCTCAAAGTTGATGATTTTGCCAAGCAGTTCATCTGGAGTCATTTTCTTGTACCCGGGACTTTCTCGGATCATAGAGCAGAGTGTGACGTTGCGAGGCATAAAGGCTCTAAGGATGAGCTTTACAACTTCGTGGTCATTCCACTTTTTGCTACCATACGATCGAACCTTGTTCACAAGAGTCTTCAGTCTGTTGTACATGTCCTGGGGAGATTCATCTTCCTCAATCGCGAACCTTCCTAGTTCGCCTTCAATCATTTCAATCTTTGCCTCCCGCACATGCCGGTCACCTTCATGTGCTGTCTGTAGTGTGTCCCAGATTTCTTTGGCAATTTCCAATCCGTCCACCTTTGTGAATTCATCTCTACTTAGAGATGAGGTGATAACGGCTGCGGCTTGGGCATTCCTGTGGATGGCTTGCTCTTGACTTGGCGTGAGTTCTTCATCGTCATCAGGGATGTTTATTCCTGTGCACACAATATGCCATAAACTTGGGTTAAGGGAAATCAAGTGCATCTTCATGTTTTGCCTCCACATGGAGTAATCACTCCCATCGAAGTGTGGGGCCTTTCCGAGAGGGATGGATAGATAATGACTGCTGTTAGAATTTAAACGGTCATAATTAAAAGGATATCGGGAGTAGTCGGTGTGACTACTCCCCTTCTTCTTTTCTTCAACTTTAGTTTTCCCTTTGGAAAGTGCTTTCTTTCGGAGCAGTGCTTTCAGCTCCAATGTCTCATCATCATCATCATCGAAGTCTTGAATGGCTTCGAGATACTTTTCAAGCTTTTGGTGCTTGTCATTGTTCATCTCTTCCTGGTTGTTGATTTTCTGGACTTCCTTCATGTCCGACATGATCTCTTCGAGTGGTTGCACTCTTTCTTGAAGAACCTGCTCTGATACCAATTGAATGTAGGCCTAGAGGGGGGGTGAATAGGCCTTCTTGAATTTTCTTGGTTCCTGTAGGACTTCAACAAAAAGGTCAAATCCAGATATATCGGACTAGTCCGGTAAAGTGCGGACTAGTCCGGATTTCACGGGCTAGGTTGATCAAGTTAGGTCAATTTGATTGTTTCGTTGTCGTTTGCAGCGGAAATATAAACTTTAATGACAGTTCAATAGTTGTATGTTAAGTTTTATTGCAAGTATGATTCTTGTTCAACTATTTAACTTGAATTCAACAAAATGAATCAAACCCTAGATAATGTTGATCAACTAGAATGATGAACACAAACGAACAAGACACAAGATTTATCCCGTGGTTCGGTTACCACGAAGGCAGCCTACGTCCACGTTGAGGAGCCCACAAAAGGACCGGGTCTTCACCAACCCTTCCCTCGTCGGATCGCCACGAAGGCCAATCCTCTTCCACTAATCACACAGGGGTAAATCACCAAGTTGAAGGGGCGATCTCACAAGTTGAGAGCTCCCTTGATTACAAGTTTCAAAACCACCAATAACACACTTCGAAATATACAAATTGAGATGCAAGAGTGTGTTAGAGATTCAAACCAAGAGCTCAATCGTGTGCCAAGTGCCTCTCCAATGATCTAGAAGTGATCTTCAATGGATTGATTGATTTTTCACTCAACTTCGTGGAGAGAGATGGTTTTTGAGTCTCTTGGGAGGTGTGACGGCGCTAGGGTTCGAGAGTGATTAAAAGTGGGCCGTGCACCTCTATTTATATGGGGTTTCTAGAAATTACCGTTAGGGTTCAGAAAGATCGGACTAGTCCGTGGTGGAGACCGGACTAGTCCGGTGTGCTGTGTGAAGCAAACCCTAAGTGTCCAGGAATATCGGACTAGTCCGATTGAAAAACGGACTTGTCCGATTTCGCTGCTGGAAATCTTCGGACTTGTCCGGTTGCCATCGAACTTGTCCGGACCTGTGAAACCCTAAGTGTTTAGAACGACAAGTCCGCCCTTGGAGGACTTGTCCGATTTAGATCAGAGTGTATATCGGACTAGTCCGTGTAGTCACCGGACTTGTCCGAAGTGGATCAGAAAGGGTATCGGACTAGTCCGGTGGTGACCGGACTTGTCCGATCTAGTGACTTGTGCATTGTGTTGAGGACTAGTCCGCACTGGGGAGGACTAGTCCGAAGTGGAACAGAAAGATATCGGACTAGTCCGGTGGAGACCGGACTTGTCCGATCTTGTGCAGAATGTGATATCGGACTAGTCCGGTTGATAGCGGACTAGTCCGGTCCTGTATAGCTTTGTGCATTGTGTGTGTGTGATCAAATGAGATTGAGCTCTTGGGTGTGTTTCCTTAACACACTCCATACATACTAATCTACTAATTTCTTCTTCTTGAGCTCAAATTCATTCTCCTTCTTAATTTCCCTCTTTTTGGCATTTTACTCATTTTTCATCATTTTCCTGCATTCATCTCAACAAAAGGATTAGGATCCCAATTGCTTGTCATAAATCATCCAAAACCCACAAGGGAGTCCTAGATGCACTTTCAAAATGAGCTCAAGGAAGAAGAATAGTAGATCATTGTGTATGCAGTGTGTTAAGGAAACACACCCCAAGATCTCAATCACAATTAAAAACACACATTGCACAAAGTTATACAGGACCGGACTAGTCCGACTGACACCGGACTGGTCCGATATCCTCTCTGCACAAATTTGTACTAGTCCGATATCTCTCTGACTAGAATCGGACTAATCCTCCCCAGTGCATACTAGTCCTCAAAACACTTCACAAGTCACACAAAATCGTACAAGTCCGATCACAACCGGACTAGTCCGATATTCTCTCTGGTCCAATTCGGACAAGTCCGATATTTGCACGGACTAGTCCGAAAAACACTTTGACCTAAATCGAACAAGTCCTCCAAGTGCGGACTTGTCATCCAATCCACTTAGGGTTTCACATGTCCGGACAAGTCCGATGTCTATCGAACTAGTCTGAAGATTTCCAGAAGCGAAATCGGACAAGTCCGCTCCTAGCTGGACTAGTCCGATATTTCGAGACACTTAGGGTTTGCTACACACAGCACACCGGACTAGTCTGGTGTCCACCACGGACTAGTCCGATCTTTCTGAACCCTAACGGTCACTTTTAGAAACCCCATATAAATAGAGGTGCACGGCCCAACTTTAAACACTCTCGAACCCTAGCGCCGTCACACCTCCCAAGAGCCTCAAAAACCACATCTCTCCACGAAATTAAGTGCAACAAAGATCAATCCTTTGAGGATTCACTCTAGATCATTGGAGAGACACGTTCAACACTCATTGAGCTCTTGGTTTGATTCTCTAACACACTCCTGTGATTTCATTGTAATCTTTTGAGTGTGTACTTGGTTGTATTTCGTGTTGTAATCCAAGGAAGCTCTCAACGTGTGAGAAGGCCCCTTTGAATTCGGTTATTCACCCCTTTGTGATAAGTGGAAGAGGATTGGCCTTCGTGGCGATCCGACGAGGGTAGGGTTGGAGAAGACCCAGTCCTTTTGTGGACTCCTCAATGTGGACGTAGGTTGCCTCTGTGGGAGCCGAACCACGGGATAAATCCTTGTGTCTTGTTTGGTGTTCATCGTTCTTATTCTTCACAATAATCTAGGGTTTCAATCATTATTGCTTACTTCAAGTTGAATCATTAAATATAAGATTGAATTGTGGTATAACCTGGTTCATAATCTTGTAACACTTCATTTGATTGTATATTTCCGCTGCATACATTGAAGAATCAAATTAATCGATCAAACTTAATCAACCTAGTTCGTACACGTCGGACTAGTCCGCACTTTACCGGACTAGTCTGATATCTCTTGCTTTGAATTGGTTGTTAAGTGTTGCAGGTTCCAACAAATTTCGAAAAGGCCTATTCACCCCCCCCCCCCCTCTAGGCCACATTCACTTATGTAGCGTATTTGGGGACCCAATCAGGCAAAAGGGGTGTATCCATCGTTTGTCTCTGACTTTGATCGCATATGCGGCGACGAAGATGTCATTTGGCAGCCTTACTCCCCTGAGGCTTTGTCACACCGAGCCCCACGTGGGTTGTCGTCGTTGTGCTCGCGAGACGCAGACTATTGGTGGACACGAAAAAGTCTCGTGTTTGACGTCTACGTAGAGGAGTACTCAGTACATCATGTGATGCGTCAGTTTGGTCGACAACAGGCAGTCCCTGTGCTTAGAGGTCTACCAGTTCCTATGGAATTTCACGAGTAAGTTCATTTTTACATAATAAAAAAATACTATGCAATTCTAACGTCGTTTGTCATAAGAAGGTACTCGTGTAAGGGTCATGCCAACACGGTTTACATGCCTCGTATGGTGGCATGGGTGCAACAGTGGACAGAGGCTTTGGAGGACACAATTCATGACACACCGTTGTTCACGATTGAGGCATATCAGGAGTACCTACAGTGGTATGTTCCTCGTACACGTACCAGAGTCACATATGCACCTCATGACCCAGAGCCACACGTTCCTTCGACGTGGGACACGTATCCGATCCATCGAGACCGTGCCACCTTCACAGCAGTAACAAAAAATTTCATATTATGCATCCTATGATTTGACTTATGAATCCATTATTGAATAATATGTTATTTGTTTTTTCTAGTATGATGTCTTGCAGCATGCAGATTACGAGTCCTCTACAGTATTAGACAGAGTCGAAAGGGGCTTGCACATAAGCCTGACTGACATGGTTCAAACACTTAAGAAGGTCAACGATATGATAAAAATGCGATGAAAAGTTATTTCTTGCACACATTCTTATCATCGGGACACCGCACTGCAGCAGCCCAGGTACGCTGGACCTCCTCCACAATGTCCTTCGACTTCAGCACCACCGTTTCGATCGTTGCATCCTACTGGTAATATATATTTTTGTATTTACATTATTTCATTTTCTTGGTTATTTTTCGTCCATTCATATTTCATACATTAAAATTTGTCAATGTAGGGCTCTCTACGTCGTATTCTCGTCCCTCGCGATTTGATTACGTTGGACCTTCCATGACGTACTCTCGTCCTCCACCCGCGATAGTTCCAGACGTTGGACCTTCCATGACCTACTCTCGTCCTCCACCACCTGCAATTCCAGACGTTGGACCTTCCATGACCTACTCTCGTCCTCCACCCGCTGCAGTTCCATACGCTGGACCGTCTGCTTGGTATCAAGGTATAATATGTTATTAATTTCCATTCAATGTATTGTTCATTTGTGCTTACTCAAATTTTATAGGTATGGCCTCGAGTGACTATGAATTCGATGACCAAGTATGAGAGTCATCACCCGCTGATGAGAACGCTTGGGACTCATATTTTGTGGATGAGTCGCATATAGAGGATGCTCCACCACCGATGCAACCCTCTCAGGATGAGGGTACCACACAGGATCAGTATAGCACGCCTGTCCTTGCAGGCAGTAGGCAGACTCGTCCTCCTATTTACTATACCCCCGGTGAGAACCAGGTTAGGCATCGACAGGCACCTAGGCTCAGTAAACGTGGTAGGAACAAGTAGGAACGACTAGGTTAGGCATCGACGGGCACCTATGTACTTGTATATTATCTAGAACTTTGAAGCATGATATTTATGTTATGTTTATGTTTATTTTTAGGTATTTCTACTGAAATTTTCTCAATATTACTCTCTATTTAAGTTGTGGATTTTGACGTCTTTAGAAATTTTGTGATATAATAAGAGTACAATACAATATACTTCTAACGTACAAGTTGCCAATGTCATCTCAAAAGATTAATATACAACATCAATGCAATCAGTGTGTTGTCCACATCAACTGTAAAGTTGTCAGAACATCAGTCCTTATCAACTTTAAAGCAATAAGTGTGTTGTCTACATCAACTGTAAAAGGTGTCATAACATCAATTCTTATCAATTGTAAAGCAATAAGTGTGTTGTCTACATCAACTGTAAAGGTGTCAGAACATCAATCTTTATCAACTTTAAAGCAATAAGTGCGCTGTCCACATCAAATGAATATTTTTTACAACATTCACCTTCTATATATAGGTCTACCCGAGAATACTCGTCTTCTGCATCGAAGTCACAAAAAATAGGATGCCCAATAGAGGTCGTGGTACGCGAGGAGGTGGAAACTCGAGGGCAGTTCCTCAAAATTACTTGATCGGAGGTCCAGCTTGGTACGAACCAACACTAGATCAATTTCCTTTTTTTTCCAAGAGTGATTTTAGTTCGTATCGTCCTCTTCGTCCATATGATCACAGTAAACAAGAGTGACCTAAGTGTCGTTGTGGTCTTGACTGTTGTGCAAATGATGGATGGAGGAGACGACAGCGGACGTCGTTGAAAGCATCTAGGCCCCCATGAGGTATGTTTTCGGTAATTAATGACAACCGTTGGATATTACTAATGAGTGTGTGGATGCAAGGTCTCTCGTATAACTCATCACTCCTAATGAACTTTCTATGTATATCATCTACTGCTCGTTGGATACAATTGGAGACCCCTAAACAAACTATTTCATGGGGTCAATCGATTTTTGTGAAGACTAAAAGAAAAAGCACATATGTCAAAATTATACCATCGAAATTGACAGCACTCAAGACTTGGTCATCATCAGAAGAACATTTCAAACCAATGGCTAAGAGGTCACTCGAACAAATTCCAAAAGAATCACTTAGAACAACTCGAAGCAGACAAAATCAACTCACCGGATCAACCGATGTATCTAAAAAACACTACATCGGTCAAGTTGGCTCAACAGCAGAAAAAGACCTCAGACTTGAGTACACACCGGATCATCCGATAATGAAGCAAGTGTTACATCGGTCTATCACTACAGTAAGCAATTTCCCTGGACCAAGTGTAACACCGGACCATCCGATGTACAATTATAACACATCGGTCGATCATTCCTGTAAGCATTATTTCTGGACCATTCTCGATCAAGCGTCACCAGATCATCTGATGATGAGGCAAGTGTTACGTCGGTCGAACAACGGTCATATATGACACAGTGACATCAACTAATTTGGATTCGACCGATGACAACTGAAGGGAGAACATCGAATCATCCGATGTTTGCAGAACAGTGATGTCAACCTACTTTTCCAACGGCTATTTTGTGGAAGCTGGCTATTTATACCCCTTCAACCAGTCATTTCAAAAAGTCTTGATACCCAGAGCTACTCTACACATTACCAAGCATTCAAGACATTGATCTACCACTTCTACATCATTTACACCACTTGTACACCAAGAGATAGGCTAGAACTTGCTAGAGATAATGTTTGTGTGCTTCCATTCTTGGTGATTGGAGTCTCTAGTGTAGTGAGAGATGTAAGGGAGTCTCTCTTGGTGATTGCATTCACTGTGTAACAGTCGGTGATTGGAGAGAGCCTTCCGGAGCTTGTCAAGTTGGTTGTGAAAGCCCGGAGGATCTAACTTGTACAAGGCTTGAGCTCCACCTTGCTGGGGTTGGCGAACGGAGACTTTTAGTGAAGATATCTGGTCTCGGTGTCTTGGGAGTGTCTATACCCTTTGGTGGGTGCCACAACGTGGATGTAGGAAGGTCTTGACAATCTTGCCAAACCACGGGATAAATCTCCGTGTCTTCGTGTCTCCTCGGGAGTTTGCACACTCTTTCCTCCCGTTACACTTATGCATTTCATATATCGCAAAATTACTATTCACTTGAATGCATAGGTTGTTTGCATAGGGAATTGGGATTTTAGTAGTTAAGTTTTTATTGCTTTAATTTTTGAAAAGAAGCCCAATTCACCCCCCTCTTGGGCATTCGATCCTTACAATTGGTATCAGATCAAGGTTGCTCATTGGATCATTCTAGCTTCACCGCTAGAGAGCTAAAATGGCAAAGATTGGGGGTTTGGTTCCCATCTTCAAGGGAAAGAACTTTGCCTATTGGAAAGCACGCATGTGTGCTTATCTAGAGGCTATTGCTCCCGAGGTATGGGAAGCGACCCATGCGGGGTTTGGTGAGCACAACTATATAGGTGATCAAGTCAAGTGGGATGCAAAAGCTAGAAATGCTATTTATGAATGCATTAGTCAAGATGTGTTTGCTATGATTGCTAGCAAAGAAAAAGCTTGTGAAATTTGGGCTTGCTTGATTGAAATTCATGAGGGTTCTTCTCGTGTTAAAGAACTAAAGTAGCATATGCTTAAAGTCAAATATGATGAGTTCAAAATGCTACCTCATGAAAATGTCAATGAAATGTTTTCTCGTTTGAATGTGCTTATTGAGGAAATTAATGCTCTTGATATTGCTTCTCTTGGCAAGGGACTCATCAACCGCAAGATTCTTATGCTTCTTCCTAAGCCAAAGTACAACATCATCAACTTCATGCTTCAAAAAGAATCTCTTGATCACATTGAAGTTTTAGAACTTATTGGAGAGATTCACGCTCATGAGATGAGTGCACTTGGGATGATGGAGGAATCATCTTCAAAGACAATTGCTCTAAAGGCTTCCACCAAGAAAACAAGTCTCAAGAAAAAGAAAGTGGTCAAGCCTAGCTGAAGTGAAGAAGAGCAAGCATCAAGTGAAGATGACGATGATGAGATTGCATTGATGATGAGAAAATTCTCTCGCTTAAACTCCAAGATTGCCAAAAAGGGATACACCTTTGATCCCAAAAAGAAAGCATTTCTACCAAGAAGAGATGACAACAAGACTTGCTATAATTGTGGTGATCAAGGCCACATCTCCTATGATTGTCCAAAACCGGACAAAAGAAGAGAGAACCACAAGGGCAAGCATCACAAGCTTGAGGATAGTGAGGATCATGAAGAGGACAAGCCCAAACCAAGATTCTTTGGGAAGAAGAAGCATGACAAAGGCAAAAAGGCAAAACTCTTCCCAAAGAAGAGAAAAGGTCCACAAAAGGTGTTCATGTGTGAGGCAAATGAATGGATCACCGAAGAATAATCTAGTGATGAAGAGAGTGAAGTTGAAGAAGAGAGCTTGGACGGCCTTGCCATTGCCAACAATGATGATTCGTCTCTTTGTCCACCTCCCATGTGCCTCATGGCAAAAGGTAACACCAAGATATGTGATGACTCTAGCGATGATGAGCTTTCCCCCGATGACTTAGCTTCATTGATAAATGAATACCACACTATCATTAAAAGGGAAAAAAGTAAGGTCAAGGATCTTGAAGAAGCTCGTGCTAAGCTCGAGAGTGTTAACCTAGATTTGCTTGACAAGTATGAAATCATACTTAAGGAGCATGACACACTCAAATCTCATGTCAAGCAAGTTGAGAAGGATAAGGCTCAAATCAAGCTAGATCATCATGAGCTCGATGTAGCACACCAAGCACTCTTGGGAAAGCACAATGGGTTAATCCAAGAACATCAAGTACTTAACCTTGCTTATGAAGTTCTTGATCAAGAATTGAAAACTATAAAGAAAGAAACCCTTAATGATAAGGTATCTATTATTTCTCATGCCACTAATGTCTTGCATAAGTCTTTGCCTTTGAAAGAGAATGCTAGGGAGAAGGACTTGATGGATGAAATTGAAAGTCTACGCACTAGTGTGGCAAGACTATCTAAGGGAGAAGTCAAGCACAAAGAAATCCTCATCCAACAAGCAAAGGCCTTCAACAAGCGAGGACTTGGATCCTTCCCGGTGCCTAACAAAGGAAAGGTGCCCTCACCGAAGCTTAAAATAATCTTCATCAAGGAAGTTGGTTCTTATTGCCAATATTGTGAGGTTACCGGTCACCATACAAGGGAGTGCCCTCTTCCTAATCGGCCTTCTCCAAAATTGCCTACTAACTACAAGTCTACCTTTAATGATCACTATTATCTCTTGAGTAAAGTAGATGGCAAGGTGAAGGCAAGTTTCACTGGCAAGGACATGAAGGGCATGAAGGGGAAGCTCCTCAAGCAACTTTGGGTCCCAAAAACACTTGTATCACACATACAAGGACCTAAGTTGGCTTGGGTGCCTAAAATCAAAATTGAATTCATGTGTGTAGGTGAAATACAAAGCCGGAGGAAAGCATTGGGTACTCGATAGCGGGTGCACTCAACATATGACCGGCAACAATGGTATGTTCACCACCATAGAGAACCCCGACAATCATGAACAAGTCACCTTTGGTGATAACTCTAAGGGGAAGGTAATTGGGTTGGGTAAGATTGCAATTTCAAATGATTTATCTATTTCCATTGTATTGTATGTTAAGTCACTAGTTTCAATTTGCTTTCTATTGCACAATTATGTGATATTGGACTAACGTGCACCTTTAGCAAGAATGATGTTGTTGTGACTAGTGAAACAAGCCAAGAGCTAATCTTCAAAGGGTTTTGGCATGGACATCTCTACCTAGTAGACTTCTCTAACAAGGATGCTAGCTTGACCACTTGTCTTTTCACCAAGACGAGTTTGGGTTGGCTATGGCATTGACGCATAGCTCACATTGGAATGAGCAAGCTCAAGAAGTCATTCAAGCTCGGGATGGTGACCGGCGTGAAGGATGTCACATTTGAGAAGAACAAGCTTTGTAGCGCTTGTCAAGCCAGGAAACAAGTTGCTTCAGACCACCCGATGAAGATAATGGTGTCAACCTCCAAGCCACTTGAGTTGCTCCATATGGACCTCTTCGGACCGTCCACATATCAAAGTCTTGGTGGTAACCTCTATTGTCTTGTTATAGTTGCTGACTACTCTCGCTATGCTTGGACTTTGTTTCTTGGTGACAAGAGTGAAACTCCGGAAGTGTTCAAGACCTTCGCTAACCATGCCAAAAGGGAATTTCAACTTCCCATCATCAAGGTCCGGAGTGACAACGGTACCAAGTTCAAGAACTACAACATTGGGGAGTGGTGTGATCGTGAAGGCGTGAAGCATGAATTTTCAGCCACATACACTCCTCAACAAAATGGTGTCGTTGAAAGGAAGAACAAAACTCTCATCACTCTTGCACGAGCAATGCTTGATGACTATGGCACGTCCGAGAAGTTTTGGGCCGAAGCAATCAACACGGCGTGCCATGCCGCAAATCGGGTCTACCTACATCGACTACTTCAAAAGACCCCGTACGAACTTCTCATTGGGAGAAAGCCCAACATCTCCTATTTCCGAGTCTTTGGGTGCAAGTGCTATATCTAACACAAGAAAAGGCTCGGTAAGTTTGAAACAAGATGTGATGTTGGTATCTTTCTTGGTTATGCATCAAACTCAAAAGCATATCGAGTATTCAACCAAACCTCCAGTTTAGTTGAGGAAAGTTGTGATGTTGAGTTTGATGAAACTAATGGCTCCCAAGAGGAGAGCTTTGGTCATGATGAAATAGATGATGAGCCTCTACGAGAAGCTATGAAGAACATGACCATTGGAGACATCAAGCCTAAATTTGAGGAGAGCCATGATCAAGGGGGAGCTTCAAGTTCCAACATCAACACATCTATGGCACCTCAAGTTGATGAAGAAGAAAAGGATGATCCATTGCCGACACAAGACTCACAAGTCACACAACATGAAGAAGAAGAACAAGTACATGATCAAGTCCAACCACAAGAAGAGCAACACGCATCACCACCGCCAAGTGCTTCACAACCACTTATGAGGCATGGACGCATCTCCAAGGCACATCCGATTGATCAAATCATCGGTAGTCCGTCAAGGGGAGTAAGTACACGTTTTCGCCATTTTGCTACGTTTTGTGAGCACTACTCGTTTGTTTCATGTGTAGAACCCACTCACATTGAGGAAGCACTCCAAGATCCAAATTGGGTAATGGCCATGCAAGAAGAACTCAACAACTTCATCCGCAATGAAGTTTGGGTGTTGGAGGAGTGACCCAAGGACAAGAACATCATCGGAACAAAGTGGGTGTATCGCAACAAGCAAGACGAGAACGGTGTTGTGATCCACAACAAGGCAAGACTTGTGGCCAAGAGTTTCTCGCAAGTTGAAGGACAGGACTTTGGAGAGACATTTGTTCTGGTCGCTCGACTAGAAGCTATCCGTATACTTCTTGCTTTTGCATCACATCATAATATTAAGCTTTATCAAATGGATGTGAAAAGTGCCTTTCTTAATGGTTACATTAACGAGCTTGTTTATGTTGAATAACCTCCCGAGTTCGAAGATCTGAGGAATCCTAATCATGTGTTTAGGTTGCACAAGGCGCTCTACGGGCTCAAACAAGCACCTAGGTGGTGTTATGAACGACTACAGGATTTCTTGATCATGCAAGGATTCAAGATCGGAAGGGTGGACACTACACTCTTCACCAAAGACACCGATGGAGAACTATTTGTTTGTCAAATTTATGTCGATGATATTATTTTTGGTTCAACTAACGAAGCTCTTAGCCATGAGTTTGGC
Source organism: Tuctoria greenei (assembly GCA_036927565.1). Lineage (NCBI taxonomy): Eukaryota > Viridiplantae > Streptophyta > Magnoliopsida > Poales > Poaceae > Tuctoria > Tuctoria greenei. The sequence continues at coordinate 8,804,671 of JAYESD010000005.1, forward strand.
AAAATGATGTCTAGGGAATTCGAGATGTCGATGATTGGAGAGCTCAACTTCTTCCTTGGATTTCAAATCAAGCAACTTCGAGAGGGGACCTTCATCTATCAAGAAAAGTATACCAAGTACCTCTTGAAGAAACCTGAGATGGGAGATTGTAGCTCAAGAAGTACTCCAATGGCAACAAATTGTCATCTCGACGCGGATAAGGACGGTAAACCTGTTGACCAATCTAATTATCATTCTATGATTGGTTCATTACTTTATCTTACCGCATCTAGGCCCGATATCATGTTTAGTGTATGCTTGTGTGATCGCTTTCAAGCGGCACCTAAAGAATCGCATCGGAAGGCGGTCTTTAGGATACTTCGGTGTCTCAAGCATACCCCTAGTGTAGGCCTGTGGTACCCCAAAGACACTAAATTCCATCTCTTGGGTTACTCGGATTCGGACTTTGCCGGATGTCGTGTGGATCGGAAGAGTACCTCTAGAGGGTGCCACTTGCTTGGGCGTTCCCTAGTATCTTGGTCTAGCAAGAAGCAAAACTCCATTGCTTTGTCCACTGCGGAAGCGGAATATATAGCGGTCGGTGCATGTTGTGCCCAAATCCTTTATATGAAGCAAACCCTTTTGGACTTTGGTGTTAAACTTGGTTGTGTTCCTCTCCTTTGTGACAATGAAAGTGAGGTTAAGATTGCTAAAAACCTCGTTCAACACTCCCGCACTAAGCACATTGATATTCGCCATCATTTCTTGCGGGACCATGAAGCTAAGGGAGATATCTCCTTGCGAGATGTTAGGTCCGAAGAACAATTGGCGGATATCTTCACTAAACCACTTGATGAGAAAACTTTTTATAGACTAAGAAGTGAATTAAATGTGCTAGATGCATCGAACGTCATGTAAGTTGCCATGGTCATGTAAGAATGCATCACATATAGGTCTTGTCTAAGTTTCAAAGGATAGGGGCGAGCAAGGGTTAGCTTGGGATGGAGGTTCTTTTGGGTTTCCCCAAGGCTTGGAGAGTGGCTCTCCCTGAAGAAGCCTTTGAAAGGTTCAAATTTGGCAAGATAGATTTAATTTATGTCTTGCATGATGCCTGCCATATAGACTTGCACTCACGTTTAATTTCCTGCATTAAAAATTGTTTAGTATTGCATACGGTAGATTGTCACAAAGGGGAACCCACTTCATGAGAAAGAGACTTGTTTGAAATGCAATATCTCAACTCATATGATGTGAAAAGAACAAAGTGTTAGGTGCGTTAATGCCTAAAGGAACATGCTTTAAAGAGATAGAAGTCTTCATCCTCTAGCTCACGAAGCATGGGCCTTACATTTTATTTGGATTCTTTCCTTGATCTTTTCGGTGTTCTATTTGCTTTAGGGCTTAGCCAAGTTATTGGCAACTAGTGTTATAGTCTTTTTGAGGGGTAAGGGGTTGCCCAAAAAGTCCTAAGATTTGTGTTTATCTTTGTATGTTTAAGTCAAAGGACTCATATGGGATGTTGTTGTTTTTTAGTCATCGGATTATCCGATGCTTAGGCCAGAAGCATCATCGGATCAGTTTGTGCCTTTGTGCAAGGATCAGCTGAGTCAGAAAGTCAAATCAACCGATGAGTTCATTCTGAGAAACATCGGTGCATCCGATGTTCACATTTTTGGAGTTGTGCCAAATTCATCCGATGCTAATCGTTTCCACATCGGATCATCTGATGCTGAAGGTGCCTCTGGAATACCCTTATTGTACCATTCGACCGATGCTCCTCTCAACTGATGTCGGTTCATCCGATGTTAAAATTTGAGCTAGAGTTTGGGCCTCACCTATTTAGCGCGCCCCTTTCACTTCTATTTCTCTCTCCCTGACGCCACCACTCCGTGCCATCCTCTCCGCTGTCGCCGCTCCGTGCGCTCGCCCTGCCGCCGCCCTGCGGTCGCCGCCGCCCTCCGGCGCCGCCACCGCCGCTCAGAGTCGCCGCCCCTTCACTACTGCTGCCCTTCACCGCCGCCGCACCACCGCCGCCGCCCTAAGCGCCACCGCCACCCTGCGCCACCGCTCGTAGCCCGCCACTCCACGCGCCCAGCCGCCCCATTGTTGTCCCGCGACTTCGCCGCTAGGGTTCGCTCGGCCGCATCATTCTTTGCATCGCTGTCTCGTGCGACCGACTTCGTTGTCTCGCGATCTCATCATCGCCATCATCACTCGTCTCACTCGAGATGGGTCGTGACAAGAAAGGAAAGGGCAAGGCTATTGAGGAGCCAACAGCTAAGAAGTAGAAGTTGTCGAAGGAGGAGAAGAAAGCTCTGATGGCCGCTCGCGCCGCTGAGGAGCGAGAGCGTGGCCGAGGAGGATCGCTGAGGATCCAGGAGGCCCGACAGAGGCAGTCACAGGTGCCTGAGGAGCCAGAGGATACAGTTCGCCGGCGCTCAGTCAGGACCCGTGGGGGTCATCTAGCTGCAGCCCCGAGACCGAGACCCTCTGCAGCTGAGCTTCGAGAGGATAGGGCGGCCCAGAGAGCCGTCTATGAGATGGACACCAATGTTCGGGTTGGTGAGGGTGTCCGCCTGACTGACTACAGGAAGTTGAAGGCCAAGCAGCTTAGGAAGCTCAGATGGAGCATTCTACTTGAGGAGTGGTTCCCGCAGCCCAGAGAGTCACTTGTTGACAGCCGCTTATGGACCCTGAAACAGGCATCGCTGTATGAGACTTACAGACGTCGGGGCCATAAGCTCTTCCAGCATAACTTTCTTGATTGGGATCAGCTCGCACTTGCAGCCGGGACGAAGATTCGCCCTTACTTTGAGAGGTACAGAGGGCTAGTGGAGCTGATGTCTTACCAGCGGGGTGCCTTCGTGGAGGACTGGGTCCGAGTGTTCTATGCCACACTCTACATCTCTGAGGGTCGCGGATCCATTGACTTCATGTTTATAGGCCAGCATCACCATCTGACTCGACAGACCTTGGGATAGCTACTAGGCCTGGATCTCCATGACACATGCCTACATGAGTTGGAGTATGGACAGGCTAACCCACCGAGGAGGCCGCTCACTGGAGGTGTGGCACCACCTTTTTGAGGATATTCGGTCACTGTTCGCTCAGCCCTTCTGTCCTGACCAGCTGAGGGTGCCTGCTCTACTCTCTCCAGCTACACGCACTGTACACCTTGACTTGCGCCACATGCTTCTACCGAGGTCCGAATACCTTGAGGGATTCACCAGTTTGCAGCAGACACTCCTGTTCTATGTCATGAACGGGATGGAGTTCGACATTGTGGATATCCTTATCTGTGAGATGGAGGATGTTATCACCAATGGAGTTGGGATGATGAGGCAGCTTGTGTTTGGCCACTGGATCAGTCACTTGCTCTACCTGTTAGCTCCATAGGGGTCAGCCGTGCGTGACAGTCTCACCGACGAGAGCGTCACTAAGTTCGGACACTACCGTGCTCCAGCTCTTGGAGACCGCCGTCTTGGCCGCCCAGTTGAGCGTCAGGTCCGAGCTCGCCTTTCAGAGGAAGACTGGTCAGACCTCGAGAAGGAAGATGAGATCCTAGCACAGGCTGAGGCTCAGGGAGGATATATGCAGCACATCTGATCAGAGAGTGACACTAGTGACAGTGTCGAGGAGTACTTCCCACCTCCTCCGTCACCCAGGCAGCACGACGCGGAGGTTGGAGGCTCGACTGTACCACCTCCTACTCCACCTCCGGTGTCCGAGGCACAGGTCTCTCAGCCGTCCGAGCTCACCTCACTACTTTAGCAGATGGTTGAGCAACAGCGACTGGATCGACTTGCAGTTGAGCAGGACAGAGCTGAGCAGGTTGCGCGTCTTTTGGAGCTCCAGCAGCAGCAGCAGGAGATGCAGCGTCAGATAGCCCGCAAGAGGTGAGAGGACACTGACAGGCTCACTGGATTGATTGATCAGATGCATCAGTGTTCTCTTGACCAGCAGCAGCAGACGCAACAGGCCATGATGGGCATCCTGGGGTTGATCACCAACCTCTACACTCAGACCGGGATTACCCTGCCCTCACACCTCCCTGGTCTAGCTCTAGGTCCGCCTGTTCTAGCACCAGTTTCAGCACCAGTGCCGACTATGCCGATACCAACGATCAGCATGTCACCACTGCTTGCTCCAGGCGCACCCATCCACTATCCCCTGCCGGCTTCGACACTTTTCCAGCAGACTCCGGCTTCCGTTGTCAATGTCCCGCTACCAGCAGTCCAGACTCAGCAGGCACCAACAGCAGCCCATAGCACTGACAGCAGCTCCTGCAGCCCCCGTCACCTCCACTCCAGCTTCAGCAGTAGTAGGCAGCAGCTCCGACGACAGCACCCCCGACGGCGACCAGTTCGTCATCGCCCCGAGCACTCAGGGTCCTTAGACACTTGGCTTCCCTTTTTGGTGTCTTGATGTCAAAGGGGGAGAAGAGTCAGGGGGAGGGATAGCATAGTCCTAGGGGGAGTCCTAGTTGTAGGGGGGGGGGGGGGGAGTGTATCTTTTTGGGAGCTTTTGTAATTTGGGAGATTTGCTACTCTTTTGCTATTCGTGTGCCACTTAATTCTTTTATGTTCTATTGATCGTTTTTTTAGCCTTCAAGTCATTGATCGCTTTTGAGCCTTCGAGTTTCGTATGCTGTATCTTGTACTTATTATATATCCTTTTGAGTATCGTATTCTTAATTTCATTACTGTTATGCTTTACTCGTTGTGTTGTCTTAATCACCAAAAATGGGGAGATTGAAAGCATCTAGGCCCCCATGAGATATGGTTTCAGTGATTAATGACAACCGTTGGATATTACTAATGAGTTTATGGATGCAAGGTCTCTCGTATAACTCATCACTTGTAATGAACTTTCTATGTATATCATCTACTGCTCATTGGATACAATTGGAGACCCCTAAACAAACTATTTCACGGGGTCAATCGATTATTGTGAAGACTAAAATAAAAAGCACATATATCAAAATTATACCATCGAAATTGACAGCACCGAAGACTTGGTCATCATCAGAAGAACATTTCAAACCATTTTCTAAGAGGTCACTCGAACAAATTCCAAAAGAATTACTTAGAACAACTCGAATCAGACAAAATCAACTCACCAGATCAACCGATGTATCCAGAAAACACTACATCGGTCGAGTTGGCTCAACAACAGAAAAAAGACCTCAGACTTGAGTACACACCGGATCATCCGATCATGAAGCAAGTGTTACATCGTTCTATCAGTACAGTAAGCAATTTCCTTGGACCAAGTGTAACACCGGACCATCCGATGTACAATTATAACACATCGGTCGATCATTCCAGTAAGCATTATCTTTGGACCATTCTGGATCAAGCGTCACCGGATCATCCGATGATAAGGCAAGTGTTACGTCGGTCGAACAACGGTCATATCTGACACAGTGACATCAGCTAATTTGGATTCGACCGATGACAACTGAAGGGAGAACATCGGATCATCCGATGTTTGCAGAACAGTGATGTCAGCCTACTTTTCCAACGGCTATTTCGTGGAAGTTGGCTATTTATACCCCTTCAACCAGTCATTTTGAAAAGTCTTGATACCCAAAGCTACTCTACACATTACCAAGCATTCAAGACATTGAGCTACCACTTCTACATCATTTACACCACTTGTACACCAAGATATAGGCTAGAACTTGCTAGAGATAATGCTTGTGTGCTTCCATTCTTGGTGATTGGAGTCTCTAGTGTAGTGAGAGCTGTAAGGGAGTGTATCTTGATGATTGCATTCACCGTGTAACAGTCGGTGATTGGAGAGAGCCTTCCAGAGCTTGCCAAGTTGGTATGGAAGCCCGGAGGATCTAACTTGTACAAGGCTTGAGCTCCACCTTGCCGGGGTTGGCGAACGGAGACTTTTAGTGAAGATCTCTGGTCTCGGTGACTTGTGTGTGGCTATACCCTTTGGTGGGTGTCACAACGTGGATGTAGGAAGGTCTTGACGATCTTGCCGAACCACAGGATAAATCTTCGTGTCTTCGTGTCTCCTCGGGAGTTTGCACACTCTTTCCTCCCGTTACACTTATGCATTTCATATATCGCAAAATTATTATTCACTTGAATGCATAGGTTGTTTGTATAGGGAATTGGGCTTTTAGTAGTTAAGTTTTTATTGCTTTAATTTTTGAAAAGAAGCCTAATTCCCCCCCCCCCCTCTTGGGCATTCGATCCTTACAGTCGTTTCTTTCGTTATCCCGTTGGTGGAGTAAGTATACAATCTTATTTCCCACAAATTTCTTATATATGAAGTTCTAATAACAGTTTCTATTTTCATTGCTACTACGATGATGAAAAATGTGGATATACACTTTGGGTTGATCCACCACCTATTAAATCAACACAAGAGTACATTAAACATCTACAACGTCGCAATCAAGATTTGGTAGCCGAACTAGCTGAAATGGAACTTCAACAAATGGAGTATTATCCTAGTACAAGTCACGTAGATGAAAACGAAGATAAAATGGTGTGCAATAACATGTCTTGTAAATGTCCACATCACAAGTAAAGTTCAACAGCGACCATGCTCAACGTTATATTCAATTAAGGTGTGTTAGGAGTATGACGATGCACGTAGGTTACATGTTAAGTGCATCGTACACACCATTCGTATCGTCAAATTTATGTTTCTTTCATAAATATGTGTAATTGTGTTTTGCTTAATGTACCCTAGTAGTAGACAGGCAAACAACATGCACATATTTTTGAAGCCATGTAATTTCTATTTTTATAATCCGTCGTCGAGCTTTTTTAATATAATCGTATTGCATATTCGCAACTACATACATGTTAATATATGTACCAATATATTCATATAATATATTATTATAATATCACCATAATCTATACTACATTTTTTATTTTTACTATTTCTACGAATTATAACTCTAAGTATTTTTAAATTACTTTGAAAATCATACAAAGCCTAGTTCCAGTAGTTGTATTATCGTCATCCATCCTTACTATCTCAATTAAATTTATTTCTGTCTATTAGATTATTATGAAACTCCTTGTTCTTATTCTTTACACTCTATTCTTCATAAATTCTTATAAACAATTCTGCAAATTAGATCTCAATTAGCCGGCAAACTATAACCGGAATAAACGGAGCTTGCGGCTAAAATGAGCCTCTGCGCGCGTGAGTCGGACGGCGCGGCCTCCGTACGTGGGGCCTCTCGCCCTTCGGGAGTGCGACTCGCACTCCGGGTCGGCGACTCGCACACCTGGCCGGCGACTCGCATGACAGAGCTGCGAGAGGAATCTTTCCCTGCGCAAGTGAACGGTCGGCGACACGCGTCGCCGTTTCAATCTTTTCACACTGCTAAGGTGCGATTCGCCCGCCTGCAGTGCGATTTCTATGCTATATTTTGCTAAAAAATTAATCGCATGCTATTTCTCTTAAAATCATAGAAAAATATGCTAAAACGAAAAAAATCCTGCCTCGTGGCCTCTTGGTCACTAGGAGTATTTGTTTGTGAACGAGTCTGTAGGGGGGTACGGGGTACCGATCATGGGCCAGGTCGCCAGGACCAACCATGGCTTTGCATCCCGACCACTGGTCTATCTTGGAAAAAGCGATCACGCACCACGGTCATCTTTGAAGTTGAAGATAGCTCTCCGATGGCGTGTTTGAGTTCCAACTTTGTCATCCTATATTATAGGAGGACTAGTTATTTTACCGTTCATGCCTTTGCGATGATAACATCCCATTGCAAGTTTACCCGTGCTATTGGATCAGAGGGACAAATTTTTTTAGAATAATATGTTTCCTCTGGTTTTATTGCTAGAATATAGAACTAGGTACGCAGGGCTGTCAACGAGTCGAGCTCAAGCGAGCTTGCTCTCCGAGGCTCGAGCTCGATAAGAATTTAAACCGAGCTCGAGCCGAGTTTGGAATCAGGTTGATCCTACAGCAAAGCTCGAGTTCGACTCGATAAGTCTCGTTTATATAGTTAGACTCGATTGGAGGTCATAAAAACTCGAGTTTGAGCTCAGGAGGCTCGTTTAAACAATAAAATTAAATATTAATTAATAAAAAATATTAACAAATAATATTTATACAAATTTAATTTATCTAAACGAGCTCGTCAGACCCGCGAGCTTGAGATGAAGCTTAAGGCCGATTAGTTTATCTGTCGAGCCGAAGTCGAATCGATCTTTTAACGAGCCGATCTCGAGTAGCTCCTAGCTTCATTGACAGACATACAGGTAAGGATGCTGGTATAGGATACGTTGGCATCATTGGCAAAGGATGTACAGTAGTACCTCCTGACATCAGACTCATGACCGATCGAGCACGTACCGCTCTTTAACATATGCAGACATATCTCAGCATGTGTTAAATGCCAGTCAATGCAACAGTGAGCACCGATGACGTACCAGCAGCGATGATAATGAACCGGTCGTCCGCAGACCGAAGGCACGCAGGCATCATTGCATTGGAGCTTGCGGATGCCAATGCCAGACACCAGTACTACCGATGATGGGCGCCCGCGTGTGTACCATCCGGCCTTGAATGTCCTTGCGCCCGTCCTTGCACGGGCGCTGTACAGGCCAGGAGTAGCACGGCATTGGCACCGGTGGTAATCCAGCTCCAGCAGGAGTCAATTGAAGATATCAAACCTTGCAGAGGCCGTACCGACGTAGGGCATTTTGATTTTTGAGCTGCTAATTGCTGAAGATTTACGTAGTAGCTTTCGAGAATAACGAAACAACTGTGAATCCTACGTTAGAAGCAATATGACGTTGGCGAACTGATGTTGCTGAAAGTGCAGGGCAACGTCGACATGTGAGTTCTAACCTACCGGAGCATCAAATCTTACACGTGGATCGGATCGCGCATGTATACTTTCCTTTTCGTTCGTAAGAAAGCACAATGCTCGTTCCTGAAGATTCTTTACCTCCATTTTCGAGCGAAAAAAGTTGTTTTGCACTTGTTTCTAAGAAGAAAAAGTTGTTTGAACCGTGACAGTAGAGGGAGCAGCATACACCGCCGGCGAAATTTCCGTGCTCATCTACGACGAACAGGATGGAGGTGAACTGGGCATCTTTGTTCGTGGAAATCCAAGGTCTCCGGATTCCCAAGCAAGCAAGCGACATAGTATTACCTACCGAAGAGCTTGAAAGGCATTGGCATTTTCGATCTGGAAAGTGGCATTCTGGCATGAACCGTGGGGACTCCACATGATGAAAGAAGCCAAAGCCTGCCCATCTTTAAACGCGGCAAAGTTGCAAAGACACTGATATTGACTGAGTTGATCACTTTCAATTTTCCCTTTGCAGTTCACAAACACTGTTCCAGATCTTTTCTTTGGCTTTTTCATCTCCGCTTTAGCTGGGTTACCATAAAACCAGGTTCCCCATTGGTGCAGTGTTGCCGGGCCATCGACCGAAACCATAAAATTGAGGACTGCCGGACAGAAGGACGAGGCACCAACAAAATGAAATAGTGCTATCATATCAAACGACTCGGGTACAGTGATTTATACATGACTATAGTTAGAGGTGGCCAAATGGGCCGGGCCAAACGGGCCAGCCCGAAGCACGACAAAAATGGCCCGGCACGAGCACGACCCGGCCCGAAAAAATCGGGCCCGGGCCGGCCCGAAAAAATCGGGCCCGGGCCGGCCCGAGGCACGACACGGGTCGTGCCTGAGCCTGGATCTTTGGCCCGTTGGGCTTGCCGGTACGACCCGATTAGGTCCGACACGATCGGCCCGCCGGGTGGCCCGGCCCGGCACGGCCCGTTTAGGCCCGAATAGTGATTTTTTGATTATTTTTATTATATTTTTAACTAAAATTGTCTACGGGCCGACCCGGCACGACCCGGCACGATTAAAATGGATTCGGGTCGTGCCTGGGCCTGGACCCCCGACCCGTGGGCCGGCCCGGCACGGCCCGATTTTTTTTCGGGCCGTGCCGGGCCCAAGTTTTTTAGGCACGAGCCCGACCGGGCTCGGGCCGCGCCGGCCCGACACGGCCCGTTGGCCACCTATAACTATAGTACAGGCGTACAACATTCATTTAGTATTGGATATTATCACAAGACCTACGGAACAGGGGCGCAGTGTTTTAAAAGACCGTCCGGACGTCTAGGCGCCCGCCGGCCGCCTCGACGGCTAGGCGCCTAGGCGGGCGCCTAGGCGAGCGCCAGGCGAGGGTAGCAAATGAGCAGCAGCGGAGGGGGAGGGCGGACGGGCGCCGGAACAGGGAGGGGGCCGCAATGGGCACCAGGAGCAGAGCGCTGGGGCAGGAGCCGCGACACCGGCAATGGCAGAAGACGGGCGGCAGCAGGCGATGGCAGAAGACGGGCGACGGAGGGAGCGGATGCAGGGTAGAGGCAGTGTGGGCTTTGTAAGGCCCAATAACTCTTAAACCTAGGGTTTTTTCACCAACTCAATCTGGTCGTCCGTTTTCTTATAAAACTGATCCAGTCGTCCAATCCTTTCTTTTACCCCGATGCTTGGCTCCCTTCGTCTTTTACTCCATCGAGCCAGCCACGGAGCCGCCGCACCCTTCTTCCCCAGTGATTCATGTCTATCGAGCCGGCCATCGCGCTCGTCCTCCACGGCTTCCTCTCCAAGTACAGCAGTGCCTCGCGCCTCCCCTCTCCCCCTCGCCCCCTCTGGCGTCACTCTGCTGAGCCCGACTTGGCTACTGACGCGCTGGACGAACGCCTGAACTGCACGCCTGGACGTCTATGGATGCCTTGTCGTCCCCGGCGAGCGCCTAGGTCGCTCCAGGCGAGACGAGCGAGCATGGCATCCATGCCGGAGCGACTGGATGCCTAGGCAGCGCATCAAAAACACTGCAGGGGCATGTAACACTAAAAAGTTCGGGGCAGTGATTGGCAGTACCTAGAGGACAAATCCAGTCAGTCATGTGCAATGTCTCCCACAAACAACATTTGAATGCGAACGTAGCTAAACGACACTGAACCTTAAAGTTAGATAGCACAGACCATGGAGAAACGCATACTGATGCAGATATCTCTACCGCCTGCCCGGGCCTTGTAAATAAACCAGATCGCTTTGTGCAAATCGCATGTCAAGGTGGAGATTTTGTTAGGAAATCGGCTGACGCTACTCTAGCAACTTTACCGCATCACCCAGGAAACATGCGAGTACAAAGGTGAAAGCATCTAGGCCCCATGAGGTATGGTTTCGGTGATTAATGACAACCATTGGATTTTACTAATGAATTTGTGGATGCAAGGTCTCCCATATCACTCATCACAATCAAATGAAATCTATATGAATATAATCTACTGCTCATTGGATATAATTGGAAACCCCTAAACAATCATTTTATGAGATCAATCGATGTTTATGAAGATTAGAAGTAAAAGCTCATATGTCAAAATTATTCAACCAAAATTGACAACACTCAATGCTTGATAATCATCAGAAAAATATTTCCAACCAATGTCTAAGAGGTCAATCGAGCAAATTCCAAAATAATCACTTAGAACAACTCGAAGCAAACAAAATCAACTCACCAGATCAACCGATATTTCCAGAAAACAATGCATCGATCGAGTTGGTTTAGCAGAAGAAGGAGACCTCAGAACTAAGAACTCACCGGATCATCCGATAATGAAGGGGATGTTACATCGGTCCATCAGTACAGTAAGCAATCTCCCTGGACCAAGTGTAACACCAGACCATCCGATGTACAACTATAAACACATCGGTCGATCACTCCAGTAAGCATCAATTCTGAACCAATTCTGGATCAAGTGTCACCGGATCATCCGATGAGAAGGCAAGTGTAACATCGGTCTAACAACGGTCATATCTGACACAGTGACATCAACTAATTTGGATTCGATGATGGTAACTGAAGGGAGAACATCGGATCATCCGGTGTTCGCAGAACAGTGATGTCAGCCTACTTTTCCAACGGCTATTTCGTGGAGACTAGCTATTTATACCCCTTCAACCAGTCTATTCGACAAGTCTGAACAACCAGAGCTACTCTACACCTTACCAAGCATTCAAGACGTTGAGCTACCACTTCTACATCATCTACACCACTTACACACCAAGAGATAGGCTAGAACTTGTTAGAGATAGTGCTTGTGTGCTTTCATTCTTGGTAATTGGAGTCTCTAGTGTAGTGAGAGCTGTAAGGGAGTGTCCCTTGGTGATTGTATTGGAGAGAGTCTTCCGGAGCTTGCCAAGACGGTTGTGGAAGCCCGGAGGATCCAACTTGTACAAGGCTTGAGCTCCACCTTGCCGAGGTTGGCGAACGGAGAAGTATAGTGAAGATCCCTGGTTTCGGTGACTTAGGAGTGGCTATACCCTTTGGTGGGTGCCACAACGTGGATGTAGGAAGATCTTGACGATCTTGCCGAACCACGGGATAAATCTTCGTGTCTTCGTGTCTCCTCGAGAGTTTGCGCTTTCTTGCTCTTCCCATACACTTATGCATTTCATATACCTCAAAGTTACTATTCACTCGAATGCATAGGTTGTTTGCATAGGGAATTGGGCTTTTAGCAATTAAGTTTTTATCGCTTTAATTTTTGTAAAGAAGCCAATTCACCCCCCCCCCCCCTCTTGGACATTTGATCCTTACAATTGGTATTAGAGCAAGGTTGCTCATTGGATCATTCTAGCTTCACCGCTAGAGAGCTAAAATGGCCAAGAATGGGGGTTCGGTTCCTATCTTCGAGGGCAAAAACTTTGTTTATTGAAAAGCACACATGCATGCTTATCTAGAGGCTATTGCTCCCGAGGTATGGGAAGCGACCCATGCGGGGTTTGGTGAGCATAATTATGTTGGTGATCAAATCAAGTGGGATGCTAAAGCTAGAAATGTAATTTATGAATGCATTAGTCAAGATGTATTTGATAGGATTGCTAGCAAAGAGAAAGCTTGTGAAATTTGGGCTTGCTTGATTGAAATTCATGAGGGTTCTTCTCACGTCAAAGAACTAAAATATCACATGCTTAAAGCCAAATATGATGAGTTCAAAATGCTACCTCATGAAAATGGCAATGAAATGTTTTCTCGCTTGAATTTGCTTATTGAGGAAATTAATGCTCTTGACATTGCTTCTCTTGGCAAGGGACTCATCAACCGCAAGATTCTTATGCTCCTTCCTAAGCCAAAGTACAACATCATCAACTCCATGCTTCAAAAAGAATCTCTTGATCACATTGAAGTTTCAGAACTTATTGGAGAGGTTCACGCTCATGAGATGAGTGTACTTGGGATGACGGAGCAATCATGTTCAAAGACAATTGCTCTAAAGGCTTCCACCAAGAAAACAAGTCTCAAGAAAAAAGAAAGTGGATGAGCCTAGCTCAAGTGAAGAAGAGCAAGCATCAAGTGAAGATGAAGATGATGAGCTAGCATTGATGATGAGAAAGTTCTCTCGCTTGAACTCCAAGATTGCCAAGAAGGGATACACTTTTGATCCCAAGAAGAAAGCTTTTCTATCAAGGAGAGATGAGAACAAGACTTGCTACAATTGTGGTGATCAAGGCCACATCTCCTATGATTGTCCAAAACCGGACAAAAGAAGAGAGAACCACAAGAGCAAGCATCGCAAGTTTGAAGATAGTGAAGATGATGAAGAAGAGGTCAAGCCCAAACAAAGATCATTTGGGAAGAAGAAATATGACAAGGGCAAGAAGGCAAAACTCTTCCCAAAGAAGAGAAAAGGACCACAAAAGGTTTTCATGTGTGAGGCAAATGAATGGATTACCAACGAAGAATCAAGTGATGAAGAGAGTGGAGCGGAAGAAGAAAGTTTGTCCGGCCTTGCCATTGCCAACAATGATGATTCATCTCTTCATCCACCTCCCATGTGCCTCATGGCTAAAGGTAACACCAAGGTGAACTACAAAGCCGGAGGAAAGCACTGGGTACTCGATAGCGGGTGCACTCAAAATATGACCGGCAACGATGGTATGTTCACCACCATAGAAAACCCCGACAATCATGAACAAGTCACCTTTGGTGATAACTCTAAGGGGAAGGTAATTGGGTTAGGTAAGATTGCAATTTCAAATGATCTATCTATTTCCAATGTATTGTATGTTAAGTCACTTAGTTTTAATTTGCTTTCTATTGCACAACTATGTGATCTTGGACTAACGTGCACCTTTAGCAAAAATGATGTTGTTGTGACTAGTGAAACAAGCCAAGAACTAATCTTCAAAGGATTTCGGCATGAACATCTCTACCTAGTAGACTTCTCCAACAAGGATTCTAGCTTGACCACTTGTCTTTTCACTAAGACGAGTTTGGGTTGGCTATGGCATCGATGCATAGCGCACATTGGAATGAGCAAGCTCAAAAAGTCATTCAAGCTTGGGATGGTGACCGGCGTGAAGGATGCCACATTTGAGAAGAACAAGCTTTGTAGCACTTGTCAAGCCGGGAAGCAAGTTGCTTCTCACCACCCGATGAAGACAATGGTGTCAACCTCCAAGCCACTTGAGTTGCTCCACATGGACCTCTTCGGACCGTCCACATATCAAGTCTTGACAACCAGAGCTACTCTACACATTCTCAAGCATTCAAGACGTTGAGCCAACACTTCTACATCATCTACACCACTTACACACCAAGAGATAGGCTAGAACTTGCTAGAGATAGTGCTTGTGTGCTTCCATTCTTGGTGATTGGAGTCTCTAGTGTAGTGAGAGCTGTAAGGGAGTGTCCCTTGGTGATTGTATTGGAGAGAGCCTTCCGGAGCTTGCCAAGACGGTTGTGGAAGCCCGGAGGATCCAACTTGTACAAGACTTGAGCTCCACCTTGCCGAGGTTAGCGAACGGAGAAGTATAGTGAAGATCCCTGGTCTCGGTGACTTGGGAGTGGCTATACCCTTTGGTGGGTGCCACAACGTGGATGTAGGAAGATCTTGACGATCTTGCCGAACCACGGGATAAATCTCCGTGTCTTCGTGTCTCCTCGGGAGTTTGCGCTTTCTTCCTCTCCCCTTACACTTATGCATTTCATATACCGCAAAGTTACTATTCACTTGAATGCATAGATTGTTTACATAGGGAATTGGGCTTTTAGTAATTAAGTTTTTTTGCTTTAATTTTCGAAAAGAAGCTCAATTCACCCCCCTCTTGGGCATTCAATCCTTACAAGATCATGAATCGTTACCACTAGACGCGCAGCGCAGCGGAATGTAGATGCGCGTCGGTGTAGGGGAAGTAGACGATCTTGTTCGTCTCCTCCTTGTCCTACTCGCAACAGCAGGTAGACGATCACGATCTTCGTAGCCGATCAGTGCAGCAGTAGCAGCAGCGTCTCCACGGAGTCCACACGTACGGAGAGGAACGCCGTGCACCGGTGTGCTAGCACCGCGTGCGACAAGGGTCTCGGCGTGAGGCATTCGAGGGGTGGCGGCTAGGGCTGTCACGTGGTGGGATGATTAGCCTCTAACCCTACCCCTTATATTTATAGGCGTACTAATGGGCTTTTAGGTCGCAGGCCCATTAGTACCCTAATTGCTTATGGATCAAATATCCAATAGGCCTCAACCCGAATTGTTATGATTGCCTCTTGGGCACATCACCAACAATCTCCCACTTGCACTAGAGACAATCATCTAGCCAAGATTTTTGATATTCCAACTCCTTAAGTGTGTGACCCGTTAGGTTCATGTGCAGTCGGTTGTGAATGGAAACTATTTCCAGCCACAAGTCAATAGAGGTACCTAGCAGGACATACTGACTCCCGAATGTACATAAAGATCATATCGGCCTAACCTAGATACATTCAACAGGCTAATCCATTTGCCTCACGATACCAGTCAAGCTCAATGCGAGATGCGTGCCATCCTTGTGATAGCTCGATCATTCACTCGATCAAATAGTGGATTCATTCCGTGACTAGCTTTTAGTCACTGTGATTAACCTTTAATAACTTTGGCATGGCCATGCACTTTCAAATCCAACTATCTCGAGGGGCCCAGAGATATCTCTCCTGTTATTAAGGAGGGGCAAATCTCATCTTGATCCGCGCACATTCCATACTATGTTTCATTATATACCCGAATACTACTTTTATGACTACCCAGTTACGGAGTAGCGTTTGGTAGTCTCAAAGTACACAACTACGCATAGTGAGAATAAATGGCGATCTCAAGTCTAAGGATCTAGCAGGTGTATCACTCAAGACCAACTGATGGCACATATGGAAATAACAATCCCAGCAGTGTCTTGGAGTGGGTCAATCCAACACCATGTTCACTAACATGTGTTCACATTATTAATTCGATATCTCTATATCTACGATCCATGAAACGTGATCATCAATTAATACATGTGCTAGTCTGTATGCAATCATTATCTCATATAATGATATAGACTAGGGATCATCTAGAGTAACATTACTTTTAACAAAGAGTTTCATGAACAAGTCACATACTTGATGATCAATGGAAATAATGATTACTCATATAACAATTTATTTAATAGTACATAAACATAGATGTGACACAAGTCTCCCACTACACACTATGATCACTGATGTAGGTACCTAATACCCATACCCATAGATCTCGTGTGTGTCTCATGCTTTGATTGTAGAAGAGGCTTTGTCAACTGATCTGCAACATTCAAATTCGTGTGCACCTTGCATATCTTCACATCACCTCGGTCGATGATCTCTCGAATGAGGTGATAGCGTCGTAGTATGTGTTTGGATCGTTTGTGTGATCTAGGCTCCTTTGCCTGTGCGATAGCTCCACTATTGTCACAGTAGAGATCTACTGGATTGGACGCGCTAAGAACAACACCCAACTCAGAAACAAATTTTCTGATCCAAACAGCCTCCTTTGCAGCTTCAGAAGTTGCAATATACTAATTTTCTGATCTAAACAGCCTCCTTTGCAGCTTCAGAAGTTGCAATATACTCCGCCTCTGTGGTTGAATTTGCTATTGTATCTTACTTGGAACTTTTCCAGCTCACTGTCCCTCCATTGAGGCAGAATACAAAACCGGATTGCGATCTAGAATCATCCTTATCAGTTTGGAAGCTAGCATCGGTGTAACCTTTTACAACGAACTCTTCTTCACCTCCAAACACTAAGAATGCATCCTTAGTTCTTCTTAAGTACTTAAGGATGTTTTTTACAATAGTCCAATGAGCCTCACCAAAATCTGATTGATATCTGCTCGTGATATTTAGAGCATAAGATACATTTTGGTGTGTACATAGCATGGCATACATGATGGATCCAATAGCCGAAGCATAAGGAATCACTCTCATCCTCTTTTGCTCATCAGGTGTCGAAGGAAACCGACTCTTGCTTAGAGTAATGCTATGTGACATTGGCAAGAAACATTTCTTAGAATCTTGCATATTGAACCGGTTCAATATCTTGTCAATATATGTATATTGGCTTAATCCAATTAACCTTTTAGATCTATCTCTATAGATCTTTATGTCCAAAATATACGCTGCCTCTCCTAAATCCTTTATTGAGAAAATTTTTCTTAATGAGGATTTAACATCATCAAGCATTGGAATGTCATTTCCGATCAATAATATGTCATCTACATATAGGACCAGAAATACATGTGCGCTCCCACTAAACTTCTTGTAAATACAAGGTTCTTCTACGTTCTTGATGAAACCAAACCTTTTGATTACTTCATCAAAACGTAGATTTCAACTCCGAGATGCTTGCTTCAGTCCATAGATGGACTTTTGAAGCTTGCATATTTTACTAGCACTTTTAGGATCGACAAAACTCTTAGGTTGTGTCATGTACACATCCTCAGTCAGACTTCCATTAAGAAAGATCGACAAAAACCTCAGGTTGTGTCATGTACACATCCTCAGTCAGACTTCCATTAAGAAAGGCTATTTTGACATCCATCTGCCATATTTCATAATCAAAATATGCAGCAATTGCTAGAAGAATCTGAACAGACTTAAGCATTGCAACGGGTGAGAAAGTTTCATCATAATCAACACCTTGAATTTGTTTGAAACCTTTCGCCACCAATCACGCTTTATAGATGTGAACATTTCCATCCATATCAGTCTTTTTCTTGAAAATCCATTTACAATTGATAGGTCTCACACCTTCGATTGGATCAACCAAGTTCCAAACTTGATTTTCATGCATGGATTCAATTTCGGATTCCATGAATCCAAGCCATTTTTCAGAGTCGTGTCCCTCCATTGCTTCTACGTAGGTCGTAGGCTCATTATTATCCAATAATACCATGTCATGCTGCTCCATGGTTAGAAGTGTTAACTTTTCAGTTGCACGACGTGCCCTCGTAGACCTTCGTGGGACTGGTGTTTCATCAACTAGTTGCACAACATCTTGTACATCCTATATAGGATTAGTGGGTGTTGAAACATTTTCAGGTATTTCTTGAATTCCTTCAAGATGCACCTTGCTCCCACTAACTCCTTTTGAGAGAAACTCTTTCTTCAAGAAGACACCATTGCGAGCGGTAAACACTTTACCCTTTGTTTTATTATAAAAATAATATCCTTTGGTTTCCCTAGGATATCCCACAAAGAAGCATTTGTCAGATTTTGGAATGAGTTTGTCTGACGTCAAACGTTTGACATAAACATCACATCCCCAAACTTTGAGGAAAGACAATCCGGGGCGTTTCCC
Organism: Tuctoria greenei; assembly: GCA_036927565.1. Taxonomy (NCBI): domain Eukaryota; kingdom Viridiplantae; phylum Streptophyta; class Magnoliopsida; order Poales; family Poaceae; genus Tuctoria; species Tuctoria greenei. The sequence goes on from JAYESD010000005.1 coordinate 8,823,304, forward strand.
GGTCCACATCTCATATGGTGTCTTTTCAACAGACTTAGTTGGAACTCTGTTTAGTGTAAACGCAGCAATTTTAAGAGCATAACCCCAAAAGGATAGTGGAAGATCTGCTTGGCTCATCATCGACCTAACCATGTCCAACAAGGTTCGGTTCCTCCGCCCGGACACCCCATTCTATTGAGGCGTTCCAGGTGGAGTGAACTGTGGAACAATTCCACATTGTTTCAAATGATCATAAAATTTATGGCTCAAATATTCACCCCCACGATCAGATCGTAGAAGTTTAATTGTCTTGCCCAATTGATTCTGTACTTCATTCTGAAATTCTTTGAACTTTTCAAAGGATTCAGACTTGTGCCTTATTAGGTAGACATAACCATATCTACTAAAGTCATCAGTAAATGTGATGAAGTACTGAAAACCACCTCTGGAAATTGAACTCATTGGTCCACATACATCTGTGTGTATAAGTCCCAACAAGTTAGTTGCCCTCTCACTTTGACCAGTGAAGGGTGTTTTGGTCATCTTCCCAAGCAAACAAGATTCGCATGTGTGAGGTGATTCAAAATCAAATGAGCTTAGTAAACCATCTTTATGGAGTTTTTCAATGCGTTTCTCATTTATATGACCTAAGCGACAATGCCAAATAAAAGTGGTATTTAGATCATTACATCGAGCCCTTTTGGTATTAATGTTATAGACATTTTTATCCTCAAGATCAAGAACATATAATCCATTCACCAATGGACATTGAGCATAAAAAATATTATTGTAATAAATAGAACAATATTTGTTCTTTATTACAATCTCATAACCATCAGTTTCTTCTAAACACGAAGAAGAGATAATGTTCTTGCTCAAAGTAGGAATGCAATAACAATTATTCAATTCCAAAACTAATCCTGAGGGTAATGACAAGTGGTAAGTTCCGACAGCTATGACCGCAACCTTTGCTCCATTAACGACACGGACATCCAACTCGCCTTTTGCAAATCTTCTAGTCTCACTTAGACCCTGTAATGATTTGCAAGTGTGAATTATCGATCCGGTATCAAATACCCATAATTCACTAGAAGATAATGCAATGTTAATTTCTATAACATTTATACCTGAAGCGGAAGTCTCACTTCTCTTCTTCTTCTTCATATCCTCCAAGTACTTCTTGCAGTTCCTAGACCAGTGCCCCTTACCATGACAGTGAAAGCATTCATCATCAGGAGAAGGGCCAGATTTGCCCTTTGGCTTAGACTTTGAGCTTGAGAGCTCATCGGGAACCTTTTCCTTGCCTTTGCCTTTAGGATGCGTCACGCGCTTCCTCTTTTTATTCTCCTTTTGTACTATCATCACATGAGTGATGTTTTTCTTAATGCTTTCTTCGACTGTTTTAAGCATCCCATGCAATTCAGCTAAAGTTTTCTCCATGTCATTCATTTGAAAATTCAATATGAATGACTCGTAGCTCGGTGGGAGTGACTCGAGAACAACGTCAATAGCCAGATCATCCTTGAGTTCAGAACCAAGTTTGCCCAAAGTTTCAATATAACCAATCATCTTGATTACATGAGGGCTGACCGGACTACCCTCCGCCAGCTTGCATGAGAACAAAGACATTGAGATGTTGTATCTCTCAGCCCTTGCTTGATTCTCAAACATTCCACGCAGTCCCTCAATTATAGAATAAGCATCTGTATGCTCATACTATTTTTGCAGATCAGGAGATATAGTGGCGAGCATGAGGCAGCTTACATTAAGCGCATCATCGCAGTGCTTCGTATAAGCTCTACGTGTTGCATTAGTTACATCAGCTGGGAGGTCATCAGAGTAAGGCTGCAGAAGAACGTATTCGGTTTTCTCTTGCCTAAGAACGATTCTCAGGTTGCGGTACCAATCGATAAAGTTAGCTCCATTGAGCTTTTCCTTTTCAAGCACAGATCGCAAATTGAAACTGAAATTGTTACTAACAGACATTATCTACAATAGAAAATAAATATGCAAGGTTTAGCACTATGTTATGTACCAATCTTCTATTAACAGTTTAATAAAAGATATCACTATTATATGATCATCGTCTTCCCTCTAACGACATATAGTGGTTCAAGATCCATATTCACTAATTCCTAGTGAGTTTTGACTTCAATGCTAGGAAATTAGTGACATAGGTAAACAATTATTGTTAATCATATCTCTATATGACTCTTGTTTGTTGGGTGACATCCAATGCCCCGGCTCCCAACTCTATGCCATAAAGTCCAAAACCATTTTGATAGCTTTGTTGAGTAAACCAACACTATGCATGTAAATATCCAACATTCACCCTATGAATTATGATAGATCATGGTACTTTGCTTTGGCAAACCTACCAGACAACAATCAAAATAACATAGGTGCAGTTATTGGTAAATGGCATCAAATGCTCAACTTTTGTGAGGTATCATGATAAAACATCCACCATATGAAAAGCATGAAAAGAATAGTAATAAGCATCACAGGCATATGATCATATCACATTGTGAATAGTATGGCCTTTTAGAATCATAATGATCTCCATCGCCATGGTTCCATCAAGATCTGAGCTGCCATGCCTCCCTTATTGTGGTGATCTCCATCTCCACCATGCTTGAAGACATCTTCATGATAATAAAAGAAGCTAATACAACTAATAGCCACAAAATAAATTACATGAGAGATCAAGCATCACAGGTCGACACGCATGTCGTTATACAATTATGTGACAACATCAACCCGGTTGTGTTAAATTTGCAACATGCAGGCTGCATAAATTTACACACAGATCATCACATCACATTAAGGTCATACCATTCACATCATTTCCTGCAAAAACGAGTTAAGCGTAGAACGATTTCTAGCGCGAAACTATATTATGTAATCGCTATAACAGACACCCAACAAAATTACATAGATTGCATCTATGAAATCACTATGAAAATATCATCAGATTGATCAAATCAACCCGAATCCGAGCCATTCAGAATGCCTCAATTTTCAATATGATCGGTTATTCATGAGTAGATCGCGACTCATGACCGTGGTCTGTTGGCTCAATCTGTTAGCTATGTACGTGATTAGTCCCGATGGTGATTCCAGCCGGTAGGGACAGGTTGCGCACACAGCAAAGAAGGAGCACGAACTGACCCTTTAGTCATATACGATCGCAATCTACTCTAACCAATTTCAAACCCCAAAAACCGTGTGAAAAATTCATCGTATGAACATGTCTGTAATAGATCACATCTACTAAGAAGATTCAGACCAAAAACTACGCAAGTCAGCTCTGATGTCACTGTTAGGAAATCGGCGGTACGCTACTCTAGCAACTCTACCGCATCACCCAGGAAACATGCGAGTACAGAGGTCATGGATCGTTACCACTAGACGCACAGCGCAACGGAATGTAGATGCGCGTCGGTGTAGGAAGTAGACGATCTTGTTCGTCTCCTCCTCGTCCTCATCACATCAGTAGGTAGACGATCACGATCGTCGTAGCCGATCAACGCAGCAGTAGCAGCAGCGTTTCCACGAAGTCCACACGTACGGAGAGGAACGCCGTGCGCCGGTGTGCTAGCACCGCGCGCGCGGCAAGGGTCTCGGCATGAGGCCTTCGAGGGATTGCGGCTAGGGCTGTCACGTGGTGAGATGATTAGCCTCTAACCCTACCCCTCATATTTATAGGCGTACTAATGAGTTTTTAGATCGCAGGCCCATTAGTACCCTACTTGCTTATGGATCAAATATTCAATAGGCCACAACCCGAATTGTTATGATTGTCTCTTGAGCACATCACCAACAGATTTCTCCTGACATGTATTTGTGCATAACATAATATTGCCAGCCACTTTCCCGGGAAATATGTGATGTGTCAATCTTTAAACATCCATTCCTTTGCAATCTAGGGCGGAACAACACCAAGCTACCTCCTGATTTATTGGAGATGTATCAGACATTGGTGCTTGTAGTTTCCATTTCCAAAGACAAATCATGGTCTGTTATTGCCTGCTGTCACTATTTTAGTATTTATTTGCACTTCTTTAGGCCCTCTTTGGTAGAGCTTTACGGAGCTGATTCTCAGGTAGAATCTAAGAAGTGTCAAACATTGTTTTTCAGAAGAAGTGATTCTTTGCTGATTCAGTGAAGTGATTCTCTAAAATGAACTATGAGACTGAAAGCTGAAAAAAATAGTTTCTCCTGATTCTGTGAAGTGATTCTCTATCCTGATTTTATGAGTTTATTCTAGAGAATCATTTTCAGTCACAGAATCACTTCACTAGAGAATAAGTAAATTTAGAGAATCAGCTCCGCAGATCTCTGCCAAAGGGGCCTTATTCTTCGTCTCTGGTGCTGGAGTCTTGCTGGACGATCTAGTGGTGTCATCTAACATGTCCTGTTTATCATCTAGTATCTTGCTTGCTTCCCCTATTGCAAGGATTAACTCTAGTTGTTTTTGCTGTTGCTCCTGCGAGATATACAATTATGAGTACTTGTATCCAAAAGCGCAAAGCCATATATGAGCTCTATAGAATTAGAATTGTTTCTTGTACAGCTACTGTCCAATCGTTTCAGCTGCATCCTAGTTCTTAGCATACAAATAAAAACCACCACTTGCAGATGATGACCAAGTCGTTCATGGTAAATGTAAAATTTTCAGCACTATGAGAGAGAAAAACTAAAGATACAACTAGGGTAAGTATGGAAACTCTTCCGTGCAGAGAAATGTTAAATGGTATAAATTCCTGTTAACATCTTTTTTCTTACAAAAAATGGAGGCTAGTGAAGTATTTGCAATCTCTTCATGACACTAGCTTCAACACGCATTGTACGATCATGACATTGCTAAATGCAAATAAATAGGCAAAACAACTTAGAGTGAAGGCACATTATCTGCCACTTTGCAATGATTAATGCAACTAAAAATCTAGGCTAACCATCCTGGCACTATGTCATTCGCATTAAGTATGGTAAGTAACAATTGAAATGCTGTCCCCGGGACAATAATATTATCATGGACTATAAGCCCTCGGATATGGGCATGTAAAAGAAATTTCTTGATTGGGCGCCAGGTTTGTCTATTTCTTCCAACAATCCCTTCATTTGACCCCGGTACCAGGTACATTCTTCTTGGTGAAGGGTTAAAACAGGTGGAGGAAACAAATCCTATTCTACAACAAGTGAATATGTTAACACCTATTTTCCTCTGGTCAAAATATTTTTTTGGAAACAAGAGTGTCCACAGCATATATTTGATCAATATTTAACTACAAAAGTACAAAAGACCCAACCCAAATGGGTCGGACCCTTCCCTGGACCCTACGCAAGCGGGAGCTACATGCACCGGGCTGCCCTTATTTTATTTAACTACAAAAGTACAAAACCAGAGCTAAAGAGAAAATAGTGGTGGCTTTTATTCAATTGAACTATATCTAGAGATCCAATAAAGGCGTGATGTTACAAAAGTGTTTCAAAAGTTTGAGTGTCTGACAAGAAGCATATCCGAATTGTCATGTTTCTGTGACCAGAGGGGGTAAATGTCAACAGCATGAATATACTAGGGAAGATTCAATAGTTATTTGCCTGGAACATTAGCAAAACTGCTCGCGGTCCACAACTGGATAAGGTGTCAGTCAGAGCAAGTATACTATCCATCACAAAAAAAAATTATAATAAACATTATCTAAGAAATTAGAACTTTGAGAAATAGTTGTGATAGTGATGGTAAACCATGCTGAAATGAGTACAATGTGAACCAACGTTAGGTGCTTGGATTTCCGCTAACAGAAAGTGCCAAGAAAGTCACCTGCATAGCAAATAGCACCTTCTGAATCGCACCAATTTCTTTCTCAAGAAGGTTTTCATGAGCTGCTAGTATTCGAGTGGCTTCAGAATTCTTTTGGGCCAAAGTTGCTGTCTGCAGTAGATAAGGTGAAGAAATGAAGCTATCAGGCTGCAATTACATCAAACATCATACTGCCAACGAATACAATGTTCAAGATCAATCATGAGGCATCCAGTTATGATTTGCATGCCATAACAAAATTTGACTAAAACTGATGCTTGGTAATGCCACTAAGCGATGCAACTTTTCTCTGACCAAAGCAATATGGCAAATTGATATGACTAATAATGCTGGTGCCGACAAAACAAACACATTTCTAACCAAATATACGTGTGCAAATATTTATACAGCTCAAACATAATATTCATGTAGATAGAATCAACCATGTTACGTCAAGAAACGTTAAACCTGAAAATTGCTGCAGCTTCTAAAAAACAATAGCTTCTAAAAAAGTGAAGCAGGCCAAGAAGTGGTGATTTTCATGTAGTTTGACAGTTATCTTTATCAGCTATTTCATGTGTTTAAATTCTTACAGGCCTATGTGCATCTTCTCAGAAAGGAGATGAAAATAAGCACATGACTAAACATGTCAGTCATAGACCCAAACAACAGTAAGTGCGGAATGGGATTGTTCGCAGCACATCAGCAGTTTGAAGTTTGAACCAACAGGAGCCTTTGCAATATGTCTCCACAATCAACTGAGCCATTAAGGATGCTAGCCAATGCCCTGTTGAACTGTCCCTGGATGCAGTTTTCAAAACGCCTTGGGGATCTTTAGTTGATCAATGGATCAAGTGCATGTGCAATCTTGAGGAGAATACTTGAGCGTGACAAAAGCTTGACATTTAGCAGTTCACATGGAGTTGTAATCAACAAGTTAGGTAACATTAGCACTTAGCAAAGTACCAATTTGGACAAGCACGAATCCAACTTTGTGACGTCACATTTTTAATCCCATTTCAAATATTAAATCTACATTATGTGCTCTCTCTCTCTCTCTCTACGCTAATAATGAAGTAGTCGGACAAATTAAACAATACCTCACTGATAGGATCCCTCAGCGTCCTCCGCAGCACCCTAAACCTGAGGCCGAGCTTCTCCACGGTCCTTGACAGCACCCCGACGGCCACCACGACCCCCCTCACGCATTCCTCCAGCTTCTCGACCCTCCCAACCAACCCCACGCCCACCTTCTCCGCGGCACCGCCCGCCCCGCGCAGCCGCCTCCGCTGCCTCCGCCGTAGCAGGCTCCCGATCGCTACCGCGCCCACCAAGAGCACGTACTGCACGACCAACAGACTCCCGCCCAACAGCGTGGGGGCGTAGCTGGCGCTACCCGGCGTGAAGACGAGGCGAGCGACGCAGACCACCGAACAGATGGCGGGCGGCGCCAGGCAGAGAAGCTCCGCGGCCGAGAAGAGCGCGTCAAGGGCGCCGCCGCCGCGGACGGCCTCGCCTATGGAACGCGGACGGGATCAGCTAAAATCTCGAGGTGTGGTTCTGTGTGTTATGCAAGTGTGCCGAGTTCGTAGGTGTGGGCATGTGGGTACCTGACGCGTGGGCGCGAAGCAGCGGAGGCCATCGGGATCGAGGAGCTCGGGAGAGAGGAAGAAAAGAGGACAGAGAGCACGGGAACGGGAGGCGGTGGTGGAGGTTAGCGCCTGAGCAGGGGCTGCCGCGGAGCGGCGCGAGAGGAGTGGGATACGACGGCAGCATCATAGGGAGAAGATGATTTGGCGAGGCGAGCGCTGCGGTTACCGGTTAGAAAGGACGATGAGAGGAGAAAATTGCAATTTTTCTATTTCTAACATTAAGTTTTATCAAAATACTACTTTTAACATGTGACACACCAGAATATCATTATAATTCTTTTTTACTTGCTTATTTACCATCCAGACAGCATGTTAGAACTAATAGAACTTTTAAACAGTGGAAAATAAGTAAATGGACCAAAGTACCCTTATGTTTCCATGCATATCTTATTTTTTTTTTCTTACCCTAATTATTCTCTGCCCGTTTGTTTTTCCCGTACACATTCCACTCCCCGCCGCCACCGGGCACCCGAGCCCGACGCCGCCCTGCGTCACCGCATCCTTCGCTCAAAGCCGTCGAGGATGAAGAACCGGCACCACTGCCCCACGCCGCATCAGTCGTCGCCCTGCACTCAATCGATCGAAGCCGCAGCCACCTGAAGCCGCCGAAGATGAAGTACTGGTGCCACCGTCCCAGGCCACACCGGTCGCCGACCGAGGCCCCGCCGTCGGGCGCCGCCGCCCCGCTCCCAGCCAACGCCGCCCCAGCCCCGCCCGAATCCTCCCTGCTGCTGGAATCCCCACCGCCAGCAGCGGACGCCGCCCTACAACCGGTATTTGTCTCTTTTCCTCCATTCTTCGTTTATGTCCATGTTTGGTTAATCACACTGGTTAAGCCTGCTCGCTGGATTAGAGATGTCAGTCTCAAGTCCAAAAGTCCATGCTCTTTGAATAGATGATTCATCATCTAATTGTGTTGTTTTCACTTTGTAGGAAGTGGAAACTAAGAAAGAATACCACTAAAGTTTGGTTTCCAACATCAGCCATCAACACCACTCAAGAAAGATAGTGTGATATTGTGACATGTGGGATGTAAACTTTATTGTGTATGATCTGTAATGTTATTTGTGACGTGTGAAAATTATTGTGTATGACTTGTGACGTACGAACATTATTGTTTATGGCTATGACTTGTTTATGGATGTGACATGTTAATTTTATTGTGTATGTGTTAAATTTATAGTTTGTATCTATCATTTGTCAAATTTAATTATGTATGTGTTATGTATTTTTCCTTATTTTCCCACATATTTTTCTAATATTCATATATTTTTTCCAAAATTTCCTTATATGTTTCTTATTCAGTTTTTTAATAATTTTGCATTTTTTTCGTTTTTTGACAATTTTGTTCCTATTCTAAAATAATTTTCCTAATTAATAGTAATTTTATACCATTTTAATTTTTTTCTCAATTTCCTGTTGAAAGCATCTAGGCCCCCATGAGGTATGATTTCGGTGATTAATGACAACCGTTGGATATTACTAATGAGTTTTGTGGATGCAAGGTCTCTCATATAATTCATCACACTTAATAAACTCGATATGTATATCATCTATTGTTTATTGGATACAATTGGAGACCCCTCAACAAATTATTTTACAAGGTCAATCGATTTTTATGAAGATTAAAAGAAAAAGAACATATGCCAAATTTATTCCATCGAAATTGACAGCGCTCAAGACTTGGTCATCATCAGAAGAACATTTCAAACCAATGTCTGAGAGGTCACTCGAACAAATTCCAAAAGAATCATTTAGAACAACTCGAAGCAGACAAAATCAACTCACTAGCTCAACCGATGTATCCTTCAATGTGGCCTAAAGGGGGAGTGAATAGGCCTTTTTGAAAATTGTCGGATCCTGCAACACTTAACAACCAGTTCAAAACCAGAGAAATCGGACTAGTCCGGTAAAGTGCGGACTAGTCCGGTGTATACGGACTAGATTCGTTAGGTTTGACCGATTAACTTTGTTCTTCAATATATGCAGCGGAAGTATACGATTAGACAAAGTGTCACAAGGTTATGAATCAGGTTGTATCACGATTCAAAATTATACTTAATATTTCAACGTAAAGTAATCAAGATCAATTTGCAACCCTAGATTGATATGAAGTAAGAACAATAAACACAACAGAGAACACAAGAGAATTATCCCGTAGTTCGGTTCCCACAAAGGCAACCTACATCCACGTTGAGGAGTCCACAAAAGGACCGGGTCTTCTCCAACCCTACACTCGTCGGATCGCCACGAAGGTCAATCCTCTTCCACTTATCTCAAAGGGGTGAATAACCGAATTCAAGGGGCTTTCTCACACGTTGAGAGCTCCCTTGGATTACAACACAAAATACCACCAAGAACACACTAAAAAATTACAAATAAATCGCAGGAGTGTGTTAGAGAACCAAACCAAGAGCTCAATGTGGCGTTGAATGGAACTAGAGTGAATCCTCAAAGGATTGATCTTTGTTGAACTTAATTTCGTGGAGAGATGTGGTTTTTGAGTTTCTTGAAAGGTGTGGCGGCACTAGGGTTCGAGAGTTAGTAAAATATGGCCGTACAACTCTATTTATATGGGTTTCTTAAAAGTGTCTGTTAGGATTCAGAAAGATCGGACTAGTCCGTGGTGGTCACCGAACTAGTCCGGTGTGCTGTGTGTAGCAAACCCTAAGTTTTCCGAAATATCGGACTAGTCCGGCTAGGAGCGGACTTGTCCGATTTCGCTACTGGAAATCATTAGACTAGTTCGATAGTCATCGGACTTGTCCGGACATGTGAAACCCTAAGTGTATAGGATGACAAGTCTGCACTTGGAGGACTTGTCCGATTCAGATCAGAGGGTATTTCGGACTAGTCCGTGCAAACATCGGACTTGTCCGATTTGGATCAGAAAGAATATCGGACTAGTCCGGCTGTGATCGGACTTGTCCGATTTTGTGTGACTTGTGAAGTGTTTTGAGGACTAGTCCGCACTGGGGAGGACTAGTCCGATTCTAGTCAGAAAGGATATCGGACTAGTCCGGTGTTAGTCGGACTAGTCCGGTCCTGTGTAACTTTGTGCAATGTGTTTGTTTAATTGTGATTGAGCTCTTGGGATGTGTTTTCTTAACACACTCCATACATAATTATCTACTATTCTTCTTCCTTGAGCTCATTTCCACTTTGCTCCTCATTATTCCTTTCTTTTTGGCACTTTGCTCATTTTTCTATTAAAGTCCTGCACTTATCTCAACAAAGAGGTTAGGATCCCAATTGCTTGTCATAAATCATCCAAAACCCACAAGGGAGTCCTAGATGCACTTTCAATCTCCCCTTTTTTGGTGATTGATGACAACCAATTGAGATTTTACAAAATATGAGAAAAAATTGAGATTTTCGTAAAGCTTGCACATATGGGTCCAAAATACATCAAGTAGTGAAAGCATAGTCCATATGTGCATTCTTTATGGTGGGATGCATACCTAAGTGCATTGAAACATTGAGAATGACATAATTGACATTAATTATCCAATAGCAAGCATATATGTCATTCTAGAGCAAAATCACAGTTTTCATAAATAGTACTCAAAAGATCAAGTCATTGCATCACAGAACCATAATTAACATAAGATCATTGTGAAAACATTACAAGCCACAAAAGATTTAAAAAAGCAAAGCATAGAACTCTCTCCTCGCAAACTGAAGCTAAGCTAAGACTAAGACTCCCCCTCAATCTCTCCTCCTTTGGCATCAAGACACCAAAAAGAAGGAGAGGAGGGTTCTAGGGTCTTCACTCTTCGCTGTCGGTCCTCTCATCGTTGTCTTCATCATCTTCATCTTCAGCTTGATGAGGAGGAGGAGGAGGAGGAGGTGCGGAGGTACTCGAGTCCCCAACACCAAAGTAGGCAAGCTCGGAGGGGGTCAAGGTCCTAAGCTCGGTGAAATCAGAATTTGAGTCTTCAGAGATTGTTGGAGACCCAATTGGCTCAATCTCCAGCTTTTGGCAAATTTACTTGACATTTACCTTGATATACTTCATGTCCTCCTTTCTTTTCTTGTTGAGCTTATGGGCCTTCACTTTGGCCTTTTTGCAGGAGGCAAAGATTGCAGCCAGGTACTTGAGAATTCCGCTGGTTGAACCTTTTTCAGGGGCTGCTCTAGAAGCAGGGGCAGCCCTAGCATCTTCTCTTGATCTTGCTGGTGCCTCGGGACTAGAGGCCAGCGAGGAAGCAGCCTGCACACTCGGCTTTTGAGGCATTTGAGGCCTCAAGGGGAGATGCTCCACGTCTTTCACAAACTCAATGCTGGTGACTTTCTCAATCACAAACATTAGGTAAGGAGCATATCCGCAAGATCTGTTGGGAGTGCAGGATATGTTCACCATATCATTCCAAATGTATTCCGCCACATCAAATGGGCGGTCCTTGCTTATGACCCTCATCAGAGTCTGGAGGTATCCTTGCACACTCCCAGCATCTCCATCCTTGGGAGCAATTGTCTTCCTTAACACTCTGTTCAACACCACAAAGAATGGTTTCATGTTTTTGGTGGAAGGAGGGTTTAACTTTGAGTTTGGCTCATATAGGAACTTCATCCTATCCTTGTCAATGACACCAATGTTGTGTATGACCAAGCAATCAGATCTTGTGGTGTCAAGATGAAGCAGGTTAGCAAAATCTTCTTGAGTAATGGTGTACTTGGATCCATGGGTCATCCAAGTGACACTCTCCTCATCCTCACTTGAGAAGTGATAGGTCACAAAGAACTGCGCAATCACTTCATCATTCTAGTTATTTCTGAAAGCAAACAGATCTCTCAGTCCATGCTTCTCAATGGCTCTCACTACATCAGTGAATGGGGAGCAACCCTTCTTCTCAAAATGTGCCTAGTCAATCCACTGATTGTGCACAACTGGTGTCTTCATTGGGAGATACACCGGTCTGTAGAATCAGCATGGAAGTTGCACCAGAACCTTCCATCAGCCGCTTGCTTTGGTCGTCCATACCAATCGATGCTTCTAAACTTGGCCGCTGAGTCACTGCCCTTCCCGTTGAACTTCTCTTCATTTGGGTCTCGGACCCCTTCCCTTGGAGCATGAAGTTTCAACGGGCCAACCGGACCCGTAGCAATCCCTTTGCCCTTGCCCTTTGCTTGGTGAGGGCCACTCGATGATGCAGCTGCCTTGGAGACTGGCTTCTTAGCTAGCACCTTCCTCCAAGCCTGTGGAGGAGACTGAGCTGGCTCAGACGGTCTTTCTTGGCGCTTCTTGCCAAGACCCGTCGAGGTCCGACGTGCCACCTCGATGTCCATCTCGGCCTCAAAGTCGGAGACATCATTGTCGGAGCTCGACATGACCTCAGAATGAGTGGTATGAATGATAATGAATGACACAAGGCAAAGGTGTGAACGGGTAGCAAGGAATTGCATTAAGTAATTGAAGAATTAGGTTTTGAGTTCAGAAACATCAGACTTGTCCGGGGGACCGGACTTGTCCATGCATGGACCGGACTAGTCCGGTGTTCATCCTCAAAAACCTAAGAGACTGGATAAATGGTGAATTCTAATGCACAACGACCTTAACATACACGTAATACATCAAGAGAGCATGTATATAGAGAGAAATGCTAGACTATTTGATCAACAATGAAGAAATTTGGGATTTTGTAGGGTTTGAGCGAAAATTACCGAAGAATTGCTTGAAACTTGGAGATGAGGGTGTTGAAGGCCGGACAAGTCCGCTAGCTTCAATCCTCAAGTGGACAAGCTTGATTTCCGCCCAAACGCAAAGTTTTTTGGTGGAGGGAGCAAGGAATCGTCTTGGGAGCTCGAGCACGAAGAGAGAGAGCGCGTGAGGCAAGAGTGGAGGTCAGGAAATTAGGGTTTAGCGGTGTCTAGGGTTATGGACACAAAAAATCGGACAAGTCCGGAGATGACTGGACTAGTCCGAACTTTTCCAGGGGCTATATCGGACTAGTCCTTGTCTACCGGACTAGTCCGGCCTAATCGGCACTCTACAGACTAGTCTGCATGGGTGGACTAGTCCGGGCAACCACGAACTAGTCTGTGGTCACCAGGCAAGAATTTTTAGCCCATTCATATATATTTGAAGGTACATATTTAGAGAAAAGAGAGGCAAAACACATCAAATAATCTTGATGAATATGATCAGTAAGCATACAACAATCAATCAATGATCATAATTCACCAAGATCTAGTAATTGACATAGTTTTTCGGAGAAGAATGAGAGAGATGATTTTCACAATCCAATCAACATATTTGAAGAATTCATACAGGTATGCAACATTTCAAGCCACACTCCGAGCATCAAGGATATTTAGTTCATTTTGGAGTTCACAAAAATGTTTTTCATCAAGTGTATTGGTGAATATGTCGGCCAATTGCTTTTGAGTGTTGAAATGTGAAATGGCTATGTCTCCTTTCATGGCATGATCTCTCAAAAAATGATGTCGTATGTCTATGTGTTTAGTTCTGGAGTGCTCAACTGGGTTGTGGGCAATTTTAATGGCACTCTCATTGTCACAAAGGAGTGAAATATGGTTCATATTGTAACCATAGTCCCTTAGAGTTTGTCGCATCCAAAGGAGTTGAGCACAACAACTCCCGGCTGCAACATACTCTGCTTCGGCTGTGGATAAGGCAATGGAATTTTGTTTCTTGGAGGACCAAGAAACTAAGGATCTCACTAGGAATTAGCATGTACCGGAAGTGCTTTTTCTATCTACTTTGCACCCAGCATAATCTGCATCGGAGTAACCAATGAGATTGAATTTTGAGCCTTTTGGGTACCAAAGGCCAAGGTTGGGTGTATGAACTAAATATCTCAAGATCCTTTTTTACGGCTGTCAAGTGACATTCCTCAGGATTGGCTTGAAATCTTGCACACAAACATACACTCAACATAATATCTGGCCTATATGCACATAAATAGAGTAGAGATCCGATCATGGAGTGATATACATTTTGGTCGACGCTAGGTCCATCTTCATTGAGGTCTAGGTGGCCATTCGTTGCCATGGTGTTTTTATGGGATTCACCTTGTCCATGCCAAACTTCTTGAGTATGTCATGCATGTACTTGGTTTGTCTTAGGAACGTCCCTTCCTTTTGTTGCCGTACTTAGAATCCCAAGAAGTACTTTAACTCTCCCATCATTGACATTTCAAACCTGTTTGTCATGATTTTACTAAATTCTTCACAAAAACATTGGTTAGTTGATCCAAATATTATATCGTCAACATAAATTTGACAAATAAAAAGATCATCATCAAAATTCTTTGTAAATAGTGTGTAATCTACTTTGCCAATCTTAAAGCCATTTTCAATTAAGAAATCTCTAACACACTCATACCAAGCTCTAGGAGCTTGTTTGAGGCTGTAGAGAGCCTTACACAATTTAAACACGTGGTCGGGGAACTCTTCATATTCAAACCCGGGTGGTTGCTCTATGTATACCTCTTCCTTGATTGGTCCGTTGAGGAAGGCGCTTTTCACATCCATTTGATACAGCTTGAAATCATGGTGAGTAGCATATACGTGTAATATTCTAATAGATTCAAGCCTAGCTACTGGAGCAAAAGTCTGATCGAAATCCAAACCTTCGACTTGTGAATACCCTTTGGCCACAAGTCGTGCCTTGTTCCTTATCACCACCCCGTGTTCATCTTGTTTGTTGTGGAAGACCCACTTGGTGCCGACAATGTTTGCATTGGGTCTTGCCACAAGTTCCCACACTTCGTTCCGCTTGAAGTTGTTCAATTCTTCTTGCATTGCCACCACCCAGTCCGGATCTTTCAATGCATCTTCAACCCTGTGTGGTTCCAAAAAGGATACAAACGAATAGTGTTAACAAAAGTTAGCTATGTGAGATCTAGTGGTTACTCCCTTTTGGATGTCACCGATGATGTTGTCGATTGGGTGATCCCTTTGGATGCATTGGTGTACTCTTGGGTGTGGCACTTGAGGAGTTGTATCTTCATGATCATCTGCTTCTCCCCCTAAGTCATTGCGTTCGTTTACTTGTTGATTATCTTCGTATCCTTGTGGTCAAACTTGTGTTGAAGCTCCCCCTTGATCGTTGATCTCCTTTTGTGGTTCATCTTCTTCATGTACGAGTGGAGGTGGCTCTTGTGGTCGAACCTCACCAAGCCATTCTTTTCAATGCTTGACAAGGAGCTTCTTCTTTACCTAGTTCACATGGATCAACTTGCTCCTTTTGGGAGCCATTAGTCTTATCGAACACTACATCACGTGCTACTTCAACAAGTCCGGAGGTCTTGTTGAAAACATGATAGGCGTAAGTGTTCGAATCATAACCAAGCAAGAAACCTTCGTCGGACTTTGAAGCGAACTTTGAAGTCCTAGGCTTCTTGTTCAAGATATAACATGGAGAACCGAAAACACGAAAATATGAAATATTTGGTTTGTTAACGGTGAGTATCTCATATGATGTCTTCTTGAGTAGTCGATGAAGATAGAGTCGATTTACAGCGTGGCAAGCGGTGTTAATCGCTTCCGCCCAAGATCGATCCGATGTCTTGTACTCATTGAGCACTGTTCTTGCCATCTCTATGAGTGTTCGATTCTTTCTTTCGGCAACTCCGTTTTGTTGTGGGGAGTACGGCGCTGAAAATTCGTGCTTTATGCCTTCGTCATCAAGGTACTCCTCCACTTGCGTGTTCTTGAACTCCGTGCCGTTGTCGCTTCGAATATTCTTGATTGTCAATTAGAATTCGTTTTGAGCTTGCTTGAAGAACTTCTTGAGTGTTCCTTGTGTTTCTGACTTATCATGCAAAAAGAAAACCCAAGTGAAGCGAGAAAAATCATCAATGACAGCTAAACCATATTTGTTACTGTCGATGCTTATGTAGGCTATTGGACCAAACAAGTCCATGTGTAGAAGCTCGAGTGGTCTTGTTGTAGTCATGACGTTTTTGGCGGGGTGAGGTGCTCCAACTTTCTTCTCGGCTTGACACGCGCTACGAGGTCTGTCTTTCTCAAATACAACATCCTTCAAACCTCGGATGTGATCGCCTTTGAGGAGTTTTTGAAGGTTCCTCATACCAACATGTGCTAGCCGTCTATGCCACAGCCAACCCATGTTGGTCTTTGCAATCAAGCATGTGTCAAATTCAGCTTTATCCTTGTTGAAGTCAACAAGATAGAGCTTTCCCTTTAACATACACTTGAATGCAACGGAACCATCACTCCTCCTAGGAATGGTCACACCCTCGTTAGTGAACAAGCAATTATAACCTTTATCGCATAATTGAGATATGGACAACAAGTTATAATCTAGAGATTCAACATGTACAACATGAGAAAGTGTGTGTTTGGAGGATATTGCAATTTTACCGGTACCGAGCACCCCTCATTGACCATTATCTCCAAAGTAGATGCCCTCGTTTGGGTCCTCATTCTCTTCATATTCCACAAACATTCTTCTTTCCCCGGTCATATGATTGGTGCAGCCACTGTCTAGCACCCATTTTGATCCACCGGAGAAATATGCCTACAAAAACAAATCATGCCTTGGTTTTAGATACCCAAGCTTGCTTGGGTCCTTGGAGGTTAGTTACAATACATTTGGGCACCCACACATGAGACTTGGTGTTCCCATGGCGTGGCCCAACATAATGAGCATAAACCTTGCCAAAATTGTTTCTCATTAACACATAGGAGGCATCAAACGTTTTAAACAATAGCTGTTGTCATTTGTATACAGGACTAGTCTGGGGGGGCAGACTTGTCCGGAGGACCAGACTTGTCCGGACACCGACCGGACTAGTTCGGTGTTCCTGTGCAGTTACAGTATTAATCTGTGATTTTCCAGTTTGAGAGGGCCTTCCTTTTACAAAGGTAATCCTCTCCTTGTTATTCTTATGGCTTTTAGCACGTTGCTTTTCACCATAGGAATAACTAATGCCATATTTGACATTTGGAGGTCTTTTGACCAAGTATGCACTACGTGCATATTTGATCTTCTCCTTGTCAAATATGCCACTTTGGGCAGGATGTTTTTCCTTTGGAGAAGTTGGCTTATCCTTCAAACTGGTGTCACTTTTCTTACATGTGCAAGCATGAGCAAAATCAGTTTTAGTTAGTTGATAAGGTGAACTTTAAGAGGAGGAAGGTTCACTTAGCTTGAGTGACTCAACCTGCACTTCAAGGATCTTGTTGACCTTGATCAGGTCAGCAAGTTGGTCCTTGATGATGACATTTGAGTCAGTTAGCTCCAAGCAAGTTTCCTTGCTCGAGGCTAACTCAAGCTCTAGTGATTTGCTTCGTTCCTTTTCAAGTTCTAGAAGTTTGTCAAGTTCGACATATTCCTCATTTTGGGAGATGATCATGTCCTCTTGACGATGTATTAATCTCTCCTTCTCAACAAGTTGATCAAGCAAAAAATTTCATTTTAGTAGCAGTTTTCCTATCTAGTCCAATAAGCATGTCCTCATTATAACTATTGAGTTCATCATCGCTAGAATGGGAATGCACGGAAGAGGGTTTAATGGTTACCTTGCGTTTACCTTCCTTTGCCATAAGGCAAGCGCCATCTCCCTTCCATGTGCCAAGTGTGGGGAAAAGGGTAGACTGCTTGGATGTCTTCTCAATGGCTATGCTAGCCATCTCTTCTTCTTCGGATGATGAGGACTTGTCATTTGAGTCCCATTCCTTTCTCATGTGTGCTTGTTCGGCTTATTTCTTCTTCTTGAAGAATTTCTTGGGTTGAGGCTTGGCTTCTTTGGTCTTCTTCTTGTTCTCCTCATATGGGAAGTCAACTATAAAGTGGTTGTATTCACCACAGTTATAGCATGCCTGCCTCAACTTTGGCTTCGTTCTTTCCTTGTACTTTCCTTCGCTTGACTTTGCACCTTGTCTCTTTTTCATTATTCTCTTGAATTTCTTCATAAACAATATCATGTCTTCTTCATCCAATTCACTGCTTTCATCGTCACTATCTTCCTCTAGTTGTGCTTCTCTAGCTTCTTTGCATAGGTGCTTGAGAGTGGACTTCAAAGCAACCCCTTTCTTCTTTGCCGAAGTGGGGTAGGCAATCTCCTTGACATGTTTTGCTTGTTTTTCCATCATCTCGAAGTTATGATCTTTCCAAGCAGTTCATCCGGAGTCAACCTTTTGTATCCGGGACTTTCTCTAATCATGGAGCATAATGTGACGTTGCGAGGCATAAAAGCTCTAAGGATGAGCTTTACCACTTCATGGTCATTCCATTTTTTGCTTCCGTATGATCTGACCTTGTTGACGAGTCTCTTTAATCGATTGTACATTTATTGGGGTGACTCGTCCTCTTCAATTGCGAATCTTCCTAATTCGCCTTCAATCATCTCGATTTTTTGCTTCACGCACATGTCGGTCACCTTCATGCGCAGTTTGTAGTGTGTCCCATATCTCCTTTGCAATTTCGAGTCCATCCACCTTGGTGAACTCATCCCGACTGAGTGAAAAGGTCATTACGGCTGCGGCTTGAGCATTCCGGTGAATTGCCTGCTCTTGGCTGGGGGTGAGCTCTTCATCGTCGTCCGGAATATCTATTCCTGTGCAAACAATATGCCACAAATTTGGATTGAGGGAAATTAGATGCATTTTCATATTTTGCCTCCACATTGAGTAATCACTTCCATCGAAGTGTGGGGCCTTTCCAAGTGGGATAGATAAATAATGATTGCTATTGGAATTGAGACGATCATAGTTAAAAGGATATCGGGAGTAGTCGGTGTGACTATTCCCCTTCTTCTTCTCTTCCACTTTTACTTTCCCTTTGGAAAGTGTCTTCTTTCTTAGGAGCGACTTTAGCTCCAGTGTCTCCTCATCGTCGTCCTCGAAGTCTTGAATGGCTTCGAGGAGTTTCTCCATCTTGAGGTTCTTTTCATCATCAACCTTCTCTTGGTTGTTGATCTTGTGGGTGTCCTTCATGTCCAACATGATGTCCTTCGAGCGATTAGTCTCTTTCTTGAAGAACCTGCTCTGATACCAATTGAATGTGGCCTAGAGGGGGGTGAATAGGCCTTTTTGAAAATTGTCGGATCCTGCAACACTTAACAACCAGTTCAAAACCAGAGAAATCGGACTAGTCCGGTAAAGTGCGGACTAGTCCGGTGTATACGGACTAGATTGGTTAGGTTTGACCGATTAACTTTGTTCTTCAATATATGCAGCGGAAGTATACGATTAGACAAAGTGTCACAAGGTTATGAATCAGGTTGTATCACGATTCAAACTTATACTTGATATTTCAACATAAAGTAATCAAGATCAATTTGCAACCCTAGATTGATATGAAGTAAGAACAATAAACACAACAGAGAACACAAGAGAATTATCCCGTGGTTCGGTTCCCACAAAGGCAACCTACATCCACGTTGAGGAGCCCACAAAAGGACCGGGTCTTCTCCAACCCTACCCTCATCGGATCGCCACAAAGGCCAATCCTCTTCCACTTATCTCAAAGGGGTGAATAACCGAATTCAAGGGGCTTTCTCACACGTTGAGAGCTCCCTTGGATTTCAACACAAAATACCACCAAGAACACACTCAAAAATTACAAATAAATCACAGGAGTGTGTTAGAAAATCAAACCAAGAGCTCAATGTGGTGTTGAATGTGTCTCTCCAATGAACTAGAGTGAATCCTCAAAGGATTGATCTTTGTTGCACTTAATTTTGTGGAGAGATGTGGTTTTTGAGTCTCTTGGGAGGTGTGGCGGCGCTAGAGTTCGAGAGTTAGTAAAATATGGCCATGCAACTCTATTTATATGGGTTTCTTAAAAGTGACCGTTAGGGTTCAGAAAGATCGAACTAGTCTGTGGTGGTCACCGGACTAGTCCGGTGTGCTGTGTGTAGCAAACCCTAAGTTTTCCGAAATATCGGACTAGTCCGGCTAGGAGCGGACTTGTCCGATTTCGCTACTGAAAATCTTCGGACTAGTCCGATAGTCATCGAACTTGTCTGGACATGTGAAACCCTAAGTGTATAGGATGACAAGTCCGCACTTGGAGGACTTGTCCGATTCAGATCAGAGGGTATTTCGGACTAGTCCGTGCAAACATCGGACTTGTCCGATTTGGATCAGAAAGAATATCGGACTAGTCCGGCTGTGATCGGACTTGTCCGATTTTGTATGACTTTTGAAGTGTTTTGAGGACTAGTCCGCACTGGGGAGGACTAGTCCGATGCTAGTCAGAAAGGATATCGGACTAGTCCGGTGTCAGTCGGACTAGTTCGGTCCTGTGTAACTTTGTGCAATGTGTTTGTTTAATTGTGATTGAGCTCTTGGGATGTGTTTTCTTAACACACTCCATACATAATTATCTACTATTCTTCTTCCTTGAGCTCATTTCCACTTTGCTCCTCATTATTCCTTCCTTTTTGGTACTTTGCTCATTTTTCTATTAAAGTCCTGCACTTATCTCAACAAAGAGGTTAGGATCCCAATTGCTTGTCATAAATCATCCAAAACCCACAAGGGAGTCATAGATGCACTTTCAATCCTGAAAAGACTACATCGGTCGAGTTGGCTCAACAGCAGAAAAAGACCTCAGACTTGAGTACACACTGGATCATTCGATGATGAAGGAAGTGTTACATCGGTCGATCATTACAGTAAGCAATTACCCTGGACCAAGTATAACACCGGATTATCCGATGTACGATTATGACACATCGGTTAATCATTATAGTAAGCATTAATTCTGGACCATTCTGGATCAAGTGTCACCGGATCATCTGATGATGAGGCAAGTGTTACATCGGTCGATCAACGGTCATATCTGACACAGTGACATCAGCTAATTTGGATTCAACCAATGACAACTGAAGGGAGAACATCGGATCATCCAATGTTTGCAGAACAGTGATGTCAGTCTACTTTTCCAACGGCTATTTCATAGAAGCTGGCTATTCATACCCCTTCAACCAGTCATTTCGATAAGTCTTGATACCCAGAGCTACTCTACACATTACCAAGCATTCAAGACATTGAGCCACCACTTCTACATCATTTACACCACTTGTACACCAAGAGATAGGCTAGAACTTGCTAGAGATGATGCTTGTGTGCTTCCATTCTTGGTGATTGGAGTCTCTAGTCTAGTGAGAGCTGTAAGATAGTGTCTCTTGGTGATTGCATTCACCGTGTAACAGTCGGTGATTGGAGAGAGCCTTACGGAGCTTGCCAAGTCAGTTGTTGAAGCCCGGAGGATCAAACTTGTACAAGGCTTGAGCTCCACCTTGCCGGGGTTGGCGAACAGAGACTTTTAGTGAAGATACCTGGTATCGGTGACTTGGGAGTGTCTATACCCTTTGGTGGGTGTCACAACATGGATGTAGGAATGTCTTGACGATCTTGCCGAACCACGGGATAAATCTTCGTGTCTTTGTGTCTCCTCGGGAGTTTGCACACTCTTTCTTCCCTTTACACTTATGCATTTTATATACCGCAAAATTACTATTCACTTGAATGCATAGGTTGTTTGCATAGGGAATTAGGCTTTTAGTAGTTAAGTTTTTATTGCTTTAATTTTTGAAAAGAAGCCCAATTCACCCCCCCCCCTCTTGGGCATTTGATCCTTACAATTGGTATTAGAGCAAGGTTGCTCATTGGATCATTCTAGCTTCATCGCTAGAGAGCTAAAATGGCCAAGATTGGGGTTTCGGTTCCCATCTTCGAGGGCAAGAACTTTGCCTATTGGAAAGCACACATGTGTGCTTATCTAGAGGCTATTGCTCCCGAGGTATGGGAAGCGACCCATGCGGGGTTTGGTGACCAAAACTATATAGGTGATCAAGTTAAGTGAGATGCAAAAGCTAGAAATGCTATTTATGAATGCATTAGTCAAGATGTGTTTGCTAGGATTGCTAGAAAAGAAAAAGTTTGTGAAATTTGGGCTTGCTTGATTGAAATTCATGAGGGTTCTTCTCGTGTCAAAGAACTAAAGTATCATATGCTTAAGGCCAAATATGATGAGTTCAAAATGTTACCTCATGAAAATGTCAATGAAATGTTTTCTCGCTTGAATGTGCTTATTAAGGAAATTAATGCTCTTGATATTGCTTCTCTTGGCAAGGGACTCATCAACCGCAAGATTCTTATGCTCCTTCCTAAGCCAAAGTGCAACATCATCAACTCCATGCTTCTCTTGGCAAGGGACTCATCAACCGCAAGATTCTTATTGCTTCTCTTGATCACATTGAAGTTTCGGAACTTATTGGAGAGATTCACGCTCATGAGATGAGTGTACTTGGGATGATGGAGGAATCATCTTCAAAGACAATTGCTCTAAATGCTTCCACCAAGAAAACAAGTCTCAAGAAAAAGAAAGTGGTCGAGCCTAGATCAAGTGAAGAAGAGCAAGCATCAAGTGAATATGACGATGATGAGCTTGCATTGATGATGAGAAAATTCTCTCGCTTAAACTCCAAGATTGCCAAGAAGGGATACACCTTTGATCCCAACAAGAAAGCATTTCTACCAAGGAGAGATGACAACAAGACTTGCTACAATTTTAGTGATCAAGGCCACATCTCCTATGATTGTCCAAAACCGGACAAAAGAAGAGAGAACCATAAGGGCAAGCATCGCAAGCTTGAGGATAGTGAGGATGATGAAGAGGACAAGCCCAAATCAAGATTCTTTGGGAATAAGAAGCATGACAAAGGCAAAAAGACAAAACTCTTCCCAAAGAAGAGAAAAGGTCCACAAAAGGTGTTCATGTGTGAGGAAAATGAATGGATCATCGACAAAGAATCTAGTGATGAAGAGAGTGAAGCGGAAGAAGAAAGCTTGGCCGGCCTTGCCATTGCCAACAATGATGATTCATCTCTTCGTCACCTCTCATGTGACTCATGGCAAAAGGTAATACCAAGGTATGTGATGACTCTAGCGATGACTTAGCTTCATTGATAAATGAATACCACACTATCATTAAAAGGGAAAAGAGTAAGGTCAAGGCTCTTGAAGAAGTTCGTGCTAAGCTTTAGAGTGCTAACCTCGATTTGCTTGACAAGTATGAAAGCATACTTAAGGAGCATGACACACTCAAATCTCATGTCAAGCAAGTTGAGGAGGATAAGGCTCAAATCAAGCTAGATCATCATGAGCTTGATGTAGCACACCAAGCAATCTTGGGAAAGCACAATGAGTTAATACAAGAGCATCAAGTACTTAACCTTGCTTATGAAGTTCTTGATCAAGAATTGAAAACTATAAAGAAAGAAACCCTTAATGATAAGGTATCTATTATTTCTCATGCCACTAATGCCTTGCATAAGTCTTTGCCTTTGAAAGAGAATGCTAGGGAGAAGGATTTTTTGGAAGAAATTGAAAGTCTCCGCACTAGTGTGGCAAGACTACCTAAGGGAGAAGTCAAGCACAAAGAAATCCTCTTCCAACAAGCAAAGGCCTTCAACAAGAGAGGACTTGGATCCTTCCCGGTGCCTAACAAAGGAAAGGTGCCCTCACCGGAGCTTAAAACGAGCTTCATCAAGGAAGTTGGTTCCTATTGCCAACATTGTGAGGTCACCGGTCACCATACAAGGGAGTGTCCTCTTCCTAACCGGCCTTCTCCAAAATTGCCTACTAACTACAAGTCTACCGCTAATGATCACTATTATCTCTTGAGTAAAGTAGATGGCAAGGTGAAGGCAAGATTCATTGGCAAGGACATGAAGGGCATGAAGGGGAAGCTCCCCAAGCAAATTTGGGTCCCAAAAACACTTGTATCACACATACAAGGACCTAAGTTGGCTTGGGTGCCTAAAATAAAAAATTGAATTCATGTGTGTAGGTGAACTACAAAGCCGGAGGAAAGCATTGGGTACTCGATAGCGGGTGCACTCAACACATGACCGGCAACGATGGTATGTTCACATCCATAGAGAACCCCAGCAATCATGAACAAGTCACCTTTGGTGATAACTCTAAGGGGAAGGTAATTGGGTTGGGTAAGATTGCAATTTCAAATGATTTATCTATTTCCAATGTATTGTATGTTAATTCACTTAGTTTCAATTTGCTTTCTATTGCACAATTATGTGATCTTGGACTAACGTGCACCTTTAGCAAGAATGATGTTGTTGTGACTAGTGAAACAAGCCAAGAACTAATCTTCAAAGGGTTTCGGCATGGACATCTCTACCTAGTAGACTTCTCCGACAATGATGCTAGCTTGACCACTTGTATTTTCACTAAGACGAGTTTGGGTTGGCTATGGCATCGACGCTGAAAGCATCTAGGCCCCCTCATGTTGAATGGTTTTGGTGATTAATGACAACCATTGAACTTCACTAATGAATTTGTGAATGCAAGGTCCCCATGAACACTAAATTAGATGAAATGATTATACCATTGAAGATCCATAGATACTCAACTTTCGAGATGAAACTCATGAGATAAAGACAATATGTGAAGGCTCTATGTCTAAGTCACTCAATCAAAAATTGACATCATACAATGCTTAAGGATCATAAGAGAGCCGTGTGGAACAAATGTCTAAGAGGTCATTCGAGAAAGACACAGAAGATTCACTCAAAACAACTCGAAGCAAGCAAAATCAACTCACCGGATCAACCGATGATTTACAAAATGAACACATCGGTCGAGTTGACTCAACTGAAGAAAAAAGACCTCAGACAAATGAACTCACCGGATTATCCGATGTGATGGGCTCAACAACATCGGTGCAACCATCCAGTTTGCAGAACAATTGGAGCAAGTGAAGCACCGGATCATCCGATGTGCAGAATTACACACATCGGTCGATCACTCCAGTAAGCATCAAGATCAAGCAAATTCTGGAGGAAGAGCCACCGGATCATCCGATGAGAAGACTGGGGCAACATCGGTCTAATAACGGTAATATCTGACATAATGACGTCAGCCAAAGTAATTACACCGATGATAACTAGAGGGGAGACATCGGATCATCCGGTGTGCACAGTAAAGTTCTGTCAGCCTACTTTTTCAACGGCTATTTCGGTTAAGCTGGCTATAAAACCCCTCTAACCCGGTCATTTCGACAAGTCTTGATCGCCTGAAGCCCACTACACATCCAAGAGCAGTCAAGACCCTAGAGCATACATTTCCACACTCTTAGATCATTTGTAATAGTCTAGAGAGAAGCTTGTGTGCGTTCATTCTCTGTGATTGAACTCTCTAGGCTAGTGAGAAGTTGAAGAAGATCGTTCCGGAGCTTGCCAAGGTGTGTGTGGAAGCCCGGAACATCGACGGTTGTACAAGGCTTGAGCTCCACCTTGCCGGAGATGGCGAACGGAGAAGATTAGTGAAGACTCCATTGTCTCGGTGACATTGGAAGTGGCAAAACCCTTCGGTGGGTGCCACAACGTGGATGTAGGAAGATCCTTGCGATCTTGCCGAACCACGGGATAAATCTCCGTGTCCCCTAGCGTTTGCATTCCTCTCCCTCTCTTTACTTTTTGCAATCTTCACTTCAAGTTATACCTACGTTGATTGCATAGCTAGAACCGCATTGGGAATTGGGCTTAAGTAGTTTGTTTTTTTTTAATTGTCTTAAAATTGAAAGAAAGCCCAATTCACCCCCCCCCCTCTTGGGCGTTTCGATCCTTACAATTGGTATCAGAGCAAGGTTGCTCATAGGATCATTCTAGCTTCATCGCTAGAGAGCTTAAAT
The DNA here is from genome assembly GCA_036927565.1 of Tuctoria greenei. Classification (NCBI taxonomy): domain Eukaryota; kingdom Viridiplantae; phylum Streptophyta; class Magnoliopsida; order Poales; family Poaceae; genus Tuctoria; species Tuctoria greenei. The sequence continues at coordinate 8,849,399 of JAYESD010000005.1, forward strand.
GGCCAAGAATGGGGGTTCGGTTCCCACCTTCGAGGGCAAGAACTTTGCCTATTGGAAAGCACGCATGCGTGCCTACCTAGAGGCTATTGCTCCCGAAGTTTGGGAAGCGACTCATGCGGGTTTTGGAGAACTTAACTATGTGGGTGATCAAGTTAAGTGGGATGCTAAGGCTAGGAATGCTATTTATGAATGCATAAGTCAAGATGTCTTCTCTAGAATTGCTAGTAAGGAAAAAGCTTGTGAAATTTGGGCTTGCTTGATAGAAATCCATGAGGGCTCATCTCGTGTAAAGGAACTTAAATATCACATTCTCAAAGCTAAATATGATGAGTTTAAGATGCTTCCTCATGAAAATGTTAATGAAATGTTTTCACGCTTAAATGTTCTTATTGAGGAAATTAATGCTCTTGACATTGCGTCACTTGGCAAGGGACTTATTAACCGCAAGATCCTCATGCTCCTTCCCAAGCCGAAGTACAACATCATCAACTCCATGCTCCAAAAGGAATCACTTGACAACATTGAAGTTTCGGAGCTCATTGGAGAAATACACGCGCATGAGATGAGTGTGCTTGGGATGATGGAGCAATCATCAAAAACAATTGCTCTAAAGGCCTCCACCAAGAAGACAAGCTTCAAGAAGAAGAAGGTGGTTGAGCCTAGCTCAAGTGAAGAAGAGCAAGCGTCAAGCGAAGATGACGATGATGAACTTGCCTTGATGATGAGAAAGTTCTCACGCTTGAACTCCAAGATCACCAAAAAGGGATACACCTTTGATCCCAAGAAGAAGGCATTTCTACCAAGAAGAGACGATCGCAAGATATGCTACAATTGCGGAGATCAAGGCCACATCTCCTATGATTGTCCAAAACCGGACAAAAGGAGAGAGAACTACAAAGGCAAGCAACGCAAGCTTGACGAAAGTGATGATAATGAAGAAGAAGCCAAGCCCAAACCAAGAACCTTTGGGAAGAAGAAGCAAGACAAGGGCAAGAAGGCAAGACTCTTCCCAAAAAGGAGAAGTGGTCCACAAAAGTTGTTTATGTGTGAGGCAAATGAATGGGTCACCGACGAAGAAACAAGTGATGAAGAGAGTGAAGGAGAAGAAGAAAGCTTGGCCGGCCTTGCCATTGCCAACCATGATGACTCACCTCTTCCTCCACCACCCATGTGCCTCATGGCTAAAGGTAACACCAAGGTATGTGACGACTCTAGTGATGATGAGCTTTCCCCCGATGATTTAACCTCTTTGATAAATGAATATCATGCTATCGTTAAGAGAGAGAAGAGTAAGGTTAAAACTCTTGAAGAGATTCGTGCTAAACTTGAGAGTGCTAACCTTGATTTGCTTGACAAGTATGAAAGCATACTCAAAGAGCATGACACGCTCAAATCTCATGTCAAGCAAATTGAGGAAGAAAATGCTAAAATCAAGCTAGACAATGATGAGCTCAACATAGCACACCAAACTCTCTTGGAGGAGCACAACAAGCTAATTCATGAATACCAAACACTTAACATTGCTCATGACATGCTTGATCAAGAGTTAAAAGATGCAAAGAAACAAACTCTTAATGATAAGATATCCACTACTTCGCATGTCTCTAATGTCTTGGACAAGTCTTTGTCTTTAAAAGCTAATGCTAGGGAGAAGGACTTGTTGGAGGAAATTGAGAGTCTCCGCACTAGTGTGGCTAGACTTTCAAAAGGTGAAGTCAAGCACAAGGAAATCCTCTTCCAACAAGTGAAAGTCTTCAACAAAAGAGGACTTGGATCCTTCCCGGTACCCAACAAAGGAAAGGTGCCCTCACCGGAGCTTAGAACAAGCTTCATCAAGGAAGTTGGTTCTTATTGCCAACATTGTGAGGTCACCGGTCACCACACAAGGGAGTGTCCTCTTCCTAACCGACCTTCACCTAAATTGCCTACTAACTACAAATCTATTTTCAATGATCGCTATTATCTTCTAAGCAAAGTGAATGGCAAGGTGAAAGCTAGGTTCATTGGCAAAGACATGAAGAGCATGAAGGGGAAGCTCCCCAAGCAACTTTGGGTCCCAAAGACACTTGTATCTCACATACAAGGACCTAAGTTGGCTTGGGTGCCTAAAGTCAAAAATTAACTTCATGTGTAGGTGAACTACAAAGCCGGAGGAAAGCATTGGGTACTCGATAGCGGGTGCACTCAACACATGACCGACAATGATGGTATGTTCACCACCATAGAAAACCCCGGTAATCATGAACAAGTTACTTTTGGTGACAATTCTAAGGGTAAGGTAATAGGATTAGGTAAAATTGCTACCTCGAATGATTTATCCATTTCTAATGTGTTGTATGTTAAGTCGCTTAGCTTTAATCTACTTTCCATTGCACAACTTTGTGATCTTGGACTAACATGCACATTTAGCAAGGATGATGTTGTTGTGAGTAGTGAGGCAAGCAAAGAGCTTATCTTCAAAGGATTTCGGCATGGACATCTCTACTTAGTAGATTTCTCCAACAAGAATGCTAGCCTAACCACTTGTCTTTTCACTAAGACAAGCTTGGGTTGGCTATGGCACCGACGCATAGCACACATTGGAATGAGCAAACTTAAGAAGTCATTCAAGCTTGGGATGGTGACCGGCGTAAAGGATGTGACGTTTGAGAAGAACAAGCTTTGTAGCGCATGTCAAGCCGGGAAGCAAGTTGCTTCACACCACCCAATGAAGACAATGGTGTCAACCTCCAAGCCACTTGAACTACTCCACATGGACCTCTTCGGACCGTCCACATACCAAAGTCTTGGCGGTAACCTCTATTGTCTTGTTATAGTTGATGACTACTCTCGCTATGCAAGAACTCTATTTTTAGGTGACAAGAGTGAAACTCCGGAATTCTTCAAGACCTTCGCCAACCGTGCACAAAGGGAATTCCAACTTCCCATTATCAAGGTCCGGAGTGACAACGGCACCGAATTCAAGAACTACAACATTGGGGAGTGGTGTGACCGTGAAGGTGTGAAGCATGAATTCTCCGCCACGTACACTCCTCAACAAAACGGTGTTGTTGAAAGGAAGAACAAAACCCTCATCACTCTTGCAAGAGCAATGTTTGATGACTACGGCACGTCGGAGAAGTTTTCGGCCGAAGCAATCAACACGTCGTGCCATGCCGCAAATAGGGTCTATCTTCACCGATTACTCCAAAAGACCCCATATGAGCTCCTCATTGGGAGAAAGCCCAACATCTCCTACTTTAGAGTCTTTGGGTGCAAATGCTACATCTACCGCAAGAAAAGGCTCGGTAAGTTTGAAAGAAGATGTGATGTTGGTATTTTTCTTGGTTATGCATCAAACTCAAAAGCATATCGAGTATTCAACCAAACCTCCGGTCTAGTTGAAGAAAGTTGTGATGTTGAGTTTGATGAGACTAATGGCTCCCAAGGGGAGAGTTTTGGTCATGATGAAATAGATGATGAGCCTCTACGAGAAGCCAAGAAAAACATGACCATTGGAGACATCAAGCCGGAAGTTGAAGAGGGCCATGATCAAGGGGGAGCTTCAAGTTCCAACGACAACATCTCCATGGCGCCTCAAGTAGACGAAGAGGAGAAAGATGATCCATTGCCAACTCAAGACTCACAAGCAACACAACATCAAGATGAAGAAGAAGTCCATGATCAAGTCCAACCATAAGAGGAACAACACGCTTCACCATCTCCAAGTGCTTCGCAACCACTTATGAGGCATGGACGCATCTCCAAGGCGCATCCAATGGACCAAATCATTGGAAGTCCTTCAAGGGGTGTAAGTACTCGTTCCCGCCATGTTGCTTCATTTTTTGAGCACTACTCGTTTGTCTCGTGTGTAGAACCCACTCACATCGAGGAAGCGCTCCAAGACCCAAATTGGGTAATGGATATGCAAGAAGAACTCAACAACTTCATCCGCAATGAAGTTTGGGTGTTGGAGGAGCGACCCAAGGACAAGAACGTCATCGGAACAAAGTGGGTGTACCGCAACAAACAAGACGAGAATGGCGTTGTGGTCCGCAACAAGGCAAGACTTGTGGCCAAAGGGTTCTCCCAAGTTGAAGGACTAGATTTTGGCGAAACATTTGCTCCGGTCGCCCGGTTAGAGGCAATTCGTATTCTCCTCGCTTTTGCTTCACATCATAATATTACCCTTTATCAAATGGATGTGAAAAGTGCCTTTCTCAATGGCTACATTAATGAGCTTGTTTATGTTGAACAACCTCCCGGGTTTGAAGATCCGAGGAATCCTAACCATGTGTATAGGTTGCACAAGGCGCTCTACGGGCTCAAGCAAGCACCTAGGGCGTGGTATGAACGACTACGGGACTTCCTCATCATGCAAGGATTTAAGATCGAGAGGGTGGACACCACACTTTTCACCAAAGACATCAACGGAGATTTGTTCATTTGTCAAATTTATGTTGATGATATCATTTTTGGTTCAACTAACGAAGCCTTTAGCCATGAGTTTGGCAAAATGATGTCTAGGGAATTCGAGATGTCAATGATTGGAGAGCTCAACTTCTTCCTTGGATTCCAAATCAAGCAACTTCAAGAGGGGACTTTTGTCTACCAAGATAAATACACCAAGGACCTCTTGAAGAAATTTGAGATGGGAGATTGTAGCTCAAGAAGCACTCCAATGGCAACAAATTGCCATCTCGACGCGGATAAGGACGGTAAACCTATTGACCAATCTCACTACCGCTCTATGATTGGTTCATTGCTTTATCTTACCGCATCTAGGCCCGATATAATGTTTAGTGTATGCTTATGTGCTCGCTTTCAAGCGGCTCCTAAAGAATCGCATAAGAAGGCGGTCTTTAGGATACTTAGGTATCTTAAGCATACCCCTAGTATGGGCTTGTGGTACCCTAAAGGTACAACCTTCCAACTCTTGGGATACTCGGATTCGGACTTTGCCGGATGCCGCGTAAATCGCAAGAGTACCTCCGGTGGGTGCCACTTGCTTGGGCGTTCCCTAGTGTCTTTGTCAAGAAAAAAGCAAAATTCCGTGGCTTTGTCCACCGCGGAAGCGGAGTATATAGCGGCCGGTGCATGTTGTGCCCAAATTCTATATATGAAGCAAACCCTTTTGGACTTTGGAATTAAAATTGGTTGTGTGCCTCTCCTTTGTGACAATGAAAGTGCGGTTAAGATAGCTAGAAACCCCGTTCAACACTCCCGCACTAAGCACATTGATATTCGCCATCACTTCTTGCGTGATCATGAGGCGAAAGGAGAAATCTCTTTGCAAGGTGTTAGATCCGAAGAACAATTGGTGGATATCTTCACTAAACCACTTGATGAGAAAAACTTTTCTAGACTTAGAAATGAATTAAATGTGCTAGATGCATCTAACGTCATGTAAGTTGCCATGTTCATGAAAGGATGCATATCATGTGGGTCTTGTCTAACTCCCAAAGGATAGGGGTGAGCTAGAAATAGTTTTCCCTCAGGAAGCCTTTGGAAGGTTTAAACTTGGCAAGATAGATTTATTTTATGCCTTGCATTATCTCTGGCATATAAGACTTGCACTCTTTCTATTTCTTGCACTATTTTGTTTGGCATTGCATACGGTAGATTGTCACAAAGGGGAACCCACCTCATGAGAAGGAGACTTGTTTGAAATGCAATATCTCAACTCATATAAGGTGGAAAGAACAAAATGATAGGTGCGTTAATGCCTAGAGGAACATGCTTCATTGAGATAGTAGTCTTCATACTCTACCTCACAAAGCATGGGCCTTACATTTCATTTGCATATTTTTCCCTCTATTTTTCGGTGTTCCATTTGCTTTAAGGTCTAGCCAAGCTATTGGCATATTAGCTCTTTGAGGGGTAAGGGGTTGCCCAAAAAGTCCTAAGACATGTGTTTCCCTTTGATTGATTGTTTGATCAAAGGACATATATGGGATGTTGGGGTTTAGTTTTCATCGGATTATCCTATGCCTAAGTCCTTCACCCATCGGATCAATAGATGTTCAATCTTCCAGTGCCAATTCAGTCAGAATCTCAAAATGATCCGACGAGTTCATTCTGGAAAACATCGGTCCATCCGATGTTCACAAATCAGCAACCTTGATGAATTCCACCAATGCCTCTTCATCTAACGTCGGTTCATCCGATGTCCTCAGTGACTCCTTGAATATCCTTACTGTGCCATTCGACCGATGCTCAAAACCCTAGACGTCGGTCCATCCGGTGTCAATTGCACTTTTCTGGAAAACCTTACTGTGGAATTCGACCGATGTTCACTCCCCTTATCATCGGACCATCCGATGTTAAATTTTAGGCTAGGGTTTGGGACCCACTATTTAAACCTGGCCGTACCCCTTCGGTTCCCTCTTCCCCCGATCCCGACGCCGCCGCCTCCATCGTCGTTGCTCACGCGCGCTCCACTTCACCGCCGCCGCCGGACGCCGCCGCCGCCGCCGTCCACCGGCCGCCGCCGCCATCCACCGGCTCGCAGCGCCGCCGTCTCGCGCCGCCGCCGCCCACAGCGCCGTCGCCGCCTCTCCTAGCCACCTGCCGCCTCGCGCCTCCGCCGTCCACAGCACCGTCGCCGCCTCTCCTCGTCACTCGCCACCTCCATCGCGCCGCAAATCACCGCACCACCGCCACCACTCTCACGCCGCCGCTCGCCGCTCGACGTGCCGCCTCCACCTCTGACCTCCTCATCTCCATCAACCTCGCCGCCGTCTCCACTTCGCACCCGGTCTCCATTTGATCTCCGTCGCCTAGGTTTGTCTCGTGCCGTGCGACGTCCATCGGTGTTTCCGCTATTCTTTCTTTGTTCGTCGCTAACCCTAGCTCTCCTTTGCATCTAGATGGGTCGTGACCGCAAAGGAAAGGGAAAAGCGATCGCGGAGCCCGCCGCGAAGAAGCGTAAACTTTCGAAGGATGAGAAGCAGGCTCTAATGGCCGCTCGCGCCGCCGAGGAGCGTGAGCGCGGCCATGGGGGATCCCTGAGGATCCGCGAGGCTCGGCAGCCTCCTGTGATCGACAACTCCGACATCGAGGAGGAGCCGGTCGAGCCGCTTGTCCGCCGGCGCTCAGCCCGGACACGGGGAGGTCAGTCCCCGGCCGTTCCTCGTCCAAGACCGACGACCGCCGATCGTCGCGAGGACAGGGAAGCTCAGAGGGCCATTCATGAGATGGACACCACTGTCCATGTGGCTGAGGGAGTCCGGTTGACGGACTACAGGAAGATGAAGGCCAAGCAGCTACGCAAGCTTCGTTGGAACGTGCTGCTTGAGGAGTGGTTCCCACAGCCCCGAGAGACTCTTGTGGACAGTCGCTTCTGGACTGTCACCCAGGCGTCTCTCTATGAGACCTACAGGCGTCGGGGGCACAAGCTTTTTCAGCACAACTACCTGGACTGGGGGCAGCTTGCAGTGGCAGCGGAAACTGAGGTTCGTCCTTTCTTTGAGAGATACAGAGGTTTGGTGCAGCTGCTGGCTTATGAGAGAAGTGCTTATGTGGAAGAGTGGGTCCGTGTCTTCTACGCGACCCTGTACATCTCAGAGGGCAGGAGGTCGATTGACTTCATGTTCAATGGTCAGCGCTACCACCTCTCGAGGCAGACTTTGGGGCAGCTTCTTGGTTTGGACCTGCACGACACCTGCGTGCACGAGAAGGTCTATGGGCAGGCAGATCCACCGAGGAGGCCACTTACTGGAGGGGTAGCACCACAGCTTGACGAGATCCGCTCTCTGTTTGGCCCCTCGTTCTCTCCGGACCAGCCAAGAGTTCCAGCTCTCCTGACCCCAGCTGCGCGCATTGTGCACCTCGCCTTGCGCCGCACGCTCCTGCCGAGGTCAGGTTACTTGGAGGGGTTCACGAGTCTGCAGCAGACCCTCCTGTTCTACATAATGAACGGGATGGATTTCGATATCGTGGACATACTCCTATGCGAGATGGAAGACGTAATCACGGATGGGATTGGCATGATGAGGCAGATGGTCTACGGGCACTGGATCAGTTACATTTGCTCTATGATGGTGCCTGAGGGAGATGCAGCACAGGCCCGGCTTGCTGACGAGAGTGTGACTCGCTTTGGTCACTATCGTGCCTCTGCTCCAGTGAGGATGATGAAGAGGACAAGCCCAAATCAAGATTCTTTGGGAATAAGAAGCATGACAAAGGCAAAAAGACAAAACTCTTCCCAAAGAAGAGAAAAGGTCCACAAAAGGTGTTCATGTGTGAGGAAAATGAATGGATCATCGACAAAGAATCTAGTGATGAAGAGAGTGAAGCGGAAGAAGAAAGCTTGGCCGGCCTTGCCATTGCCAACAATGATGATTCATCTCTTCGTCACCTCTCATGTGACTCATGGCAAAAGGTAATACCAAGGTATGTGATGACTCTAGCGATGACTTAGCTTCATTGATAAATGAATACCACACTATCATTAAAAGGGAAAAGAGTAAGGTCAAGGCTCTTGAAGAAGTTCGTGCTAAGCTTGAGAGTGCTAACCTCGATTTGCTTGACAAGTATGAAAGCATACTTAAGGAGCATGACACACTCAAATCTCATGTCAAGCAAGTTGAGGAGGATAAGGCTCAAATCAAGCTAGATCATCATGAGCTTGATGTAGCACACCAAGCAATCTTGGGAAAGCACAATGAGTTAATACAAGAGCATCAAGTACTTAACCTTGCTTATGAAGTTCTTGATCAAGAATTGAAAACTATAAAGAAAGAAACCCTTAATGATAAGGTATCTATTATTTCTCATGCCACTAATGCCTTGCATAAGTCTTTGCCTTTGAAAGAGAATGCTAGGGAGAAGGATTTTTTGGAAGAAATTGAAAGTCTCCGCACTAGTGTGGCAAGACTACCTAAGGGAGAAGTCAAGCACAAAGAAATCCTCTTCCAACAAGCAAAGGCCTTCAACAAGAGAGGACTTGGATCCTTCCCGGTGCCTAACAAAGGAAAGGTGCCCTCACCGGAGCTTAAAACGAGCTTCATCAAGGAAGTTGGTTCCTATTGCCAACATTGTGAGGTCACCGGTCACCATACAAGGGAGTGTCCTCTTCCTAACCGGCCTTCTCCAAAATTGCCTACTAACTACAAGTCTACCGCTAATGATCACTATTATCTCTTGAGTAAAGTAGATGGCAAGGTGAAGGCAAGATTCATTGGCAAGGACATGAAGGGCATGAAGGGGAAGCTCCCCAAGCAAATTTGGGTCCCAAAAACACTTGTATCACACATACAAGGACCTAAGTTAGCTTGGGTGCCTAAAATAAAAAATTGAATTCATGTGTGTAGGTGAACTACAAAGCCGGAGGAAAGCATTGGGTACTCGATAGCGGGTGCACTCAACACATGACCGGCAACGATGGTATGTTCACATCCATAGAGAACCCCAGCAATCATGAACAAGTCACCTTTGGTGATAACTCTAAGGGGAAGGTAATTGGGTTGGGTAAGATTTCAATTTCAAATGATTTATCTATTTCCAATGTATTGTATGTTAATTCACTTAGTTTCAATTTGCTTTCTATTGCACAATTATGTGATCTTGGACTAACGTGCACCTTTAGCAAGAATGATGTTGTTGTGACTAGTGAAACAAGCCAAGAACTAATCTTCAAAGGGTTTCGGCATGGACATCTCTACCTAGTAGACTTCTCCGACAATGATGCTAGCTTGACCACTTGTATTTTCACTAAGACGAGTTTGGGTTGGCTATGGCATCGACGCTGAAAGCATCTAGGCCCCCTCATGTTGAATGGTTTTGGTGATTAATGACAACCATTGAACTTCACTAATGAATTTGTGAATGCAAGGTCCCCATGAACACTAAATTAGATGAAATGATTATACCATTGAAGATCCATAGATACTCAACTTTCGAGATCAAACTCATGAGATAAAGACAATATGTGAAGGCTCTATGTCTAAGTCACTCAATCAAAAATTGACATCATACAATGCTTAAGGATCATAAGAGAGCCGTGTGGAACAAATGTCTAAGAGGTCATTCGAGAAAGACACAGAAGATTCACTCAAAACAACTCGAAGCAAGCAAAATCAACTCACCGGATCAACCGATGATTTACAAAATGAACACATCGGTCGAGTTGACTCGACTGAAGAAAAAAGACCTCAGACAAATGAACTCACCGGATTATCCGATGTGATGGGCTCAACAACATCGGTGCAACCATCCAGTTTGCAGAACAATTGGAGCAAGTGAAGCACCGGATCATCCGATGTGCAGAATTACACACATCGGTCGATCACTCCAGTAAGCATCAAGATCAAGCAAATTCTGGAGGAAGAGCCACCGGATCATCCGATGAGAAGACTGGGGCAACATCGGTCTAATAACGGTAATATCTGACATAATGACGTCAGCCAAAGTAATTACACCGATGATAACTAGAGGGGAGACATCGGATCATCCGGTGTGCACAGAAAAGTTCTGTCAGCCTACTTTTTCAACGGCTATTTCGGTTAAGTTGGCTATAAAACCCCTCTAACCCGGTCATTTCGACAAGTCTTGATCGCCTGAAGCCCACTACACATCCAAGAGCAGTCAAGACCCTAGAGCATACATTTCCACACTCTTAGATCATTTGTAATAGTCTAGAGAGAAGCTTGTGTGCGTTCATTCTCTGTGATTGAACTCTCTAGGCTAGTGAGAAGTTGAAGAAGATCGTTCCGGAGCTTGCCAAGGTGTGTGTGGAAGCCCGGAACATCGACGGTTGTACAAGGCTTGAGCTCCACCTTGCCGGAGATGGCGAACGGAGAAGATTAGTGAAGACTCCATTGTCTCGGTGACATTGGAAGTGGCAAAACCCTTCGGTGGGTGCCACAACGTGGATGTAGGAAGATCCTTGCGATCTTGCCGAACCACGGGATAAATCTCCGTGTCCCATAGCGTTTGCATTCCTCTCCCTCTCTTTACTTTTTGCAATCTTCACTTCAAGTTATACCTACGTTGATTGCATAGCTAGAACCGCATTGGGAATTGGGCTTAAGTAGTTTTTTTTAATTGTCTTAAAATTGAAAGAAAGCCCAATTCACCCCCCCCCCTCTTGGGCGTTTCGATCCTTACAGACGCATAGCTCACATTGGAATGAGCAAGCTCAAGAAGTCATTCAAGCTCGAGATGGTGACCGGCGTGAAGGATGTCACATTTGAGAAGAACAAGCTTTGTACCGCTTGTCAAGCCGGGAAGCAAGTTGCTTCTCACCACCCGATGAAGACAATGGTGTCAACCTCCAAGCCACTTGAGTTGCTCCACATGGACCTCTTCGGACCGTCCACATATCAAAGTCTTGGTGGTAATCTCTATTGTCTTGTTATAGTTGATTACTACTCTCGCTATGTTTGGACTTTGTTTCTAGGTGACAAGAGTGAAACTCCGGAAGTGTTCAAGACCTTCGCTAACCGTGCTCAAAGGGAATTTCAACTTCCCATCATTAAGGTCCGGAGTGACAATGGCACCGAATTCAAGAACTACAACATTGGGGAGTGGTGTGATCGTGAAGGTGTGAAACATGAATTTTCAGCCACATACACTCCTCAACAAAATGGTGTCGTTGAAAGGAAGAACAAGACACTCATCACTCTTGCACGAGCAATGCTTGATGCACGTCCGATATGTTTTGGGCTGAAGCAATCAACACAGCGTGCCATGCCGTAAATTGGGTCTATCTACATCGACTACTTCAAAAGACCCCGTACGAACTCCTCATTGGGAGAAATCCCAACATCTCCTATTTCCTTGTCTTTGGGTGCAAGTGTACATCTATCGCAAGAAAAGGCTCGGTAAGTTTGAAACAAGATGTGATGTTGGTATCTTTCTTGGTTATGCATCAAACTCAAAAGCATATCGAGTATTCAACCAAACCTTCGGTTTAGTTGAGGAAAGTTTTGATGTAGAGTTTGATGAAACTAATGGCTCCCAAGAGGAGAGTTTTGGTCATGATGAAATAAATGATGAGCCTCTACGAGAAGCTATGAAGAACATGACCATTGGAGACATCAAGCCTAAAGTTGAGGAGAGCCATGATCAAGGGGGAGCTTCAAGTTCCAACATCAACACATCTGTGGCACCTCAAGTTGACGAAGAAGTAAAAGATGATCCATTACCGACACAAGATTCACAAGTCACACAACATCAATAAGAAGAACAAGTCCACGATCAAGTCCAACCACAAGAAGAGCAACACACATCACCACCGCCAAGTGCTTCACAACCACTTATGAGGCATGGACGCATCTCCAAGGCGCATCCGATTGATCAAATTATCGGAAGTCCGTCAAGGGGAGTAAGTACACGTTCTCGCCATTTTGCTACATTTTGTAAGCACTACTCATTTGTTTCATGTGTAGAACCCACTCACATTGAGGAAGCACTCCAAGATCCAAATTGGGTAATGGTCATGCAAGAAGAACTCAACAACTTCATCCGAAATGAAGTTTGGGTGTTGGAGGAGCGACCCAAGAACAAGAACGTCATCGGAACAAAGTGGGTGTACCGCAACAAACAAGATGAGAACGGCGTTGTGGTCCGCAAGCACCTAGGGCGTGGTATGAACGACTACGAGATTTCTTGATCATGCAAGGATTCAAGATCGGGAGGGTGAACACTACACTCTTCACCAAAGACATCGACGGAGAACTATTTATTTGTCAAATTTATGTCGATGATATTATTTTTGGTTCAACTAACGAAGCTCTTAGCCATGAGTTTGGCAAAATGATGTCTAGGGAATTCGAGATGTCGATGATTGGAGAGCTCAACTTCTTACTTGGATTTCAAATCAAGCAACTTTGAGAGGGAACCTTCATCTATCAAGAAAAGTATACCAAGGACCTCTTGAAGAAATTTGAGATGGGAGATTGTAGCTCAAGAAGTACTCCAATGGCAACAAATTGTCATCTCGACGCGGATAAGTACAGTAAACCTATTGACCAATCTAATTACCGTTCTATGATTGGTTCATTGCTTTATCTTACCGCATCTAGGCCCGATATCATGTTTAGTGTATGCTTGTGTGCTCGCTTTCAAGCGGCACCTAAAGAATCGCATCGGAAGGCGGTCTTTAGGATACTTCGATATCTCAAGCATACCCCTAGTGTAGGCTTGTGGTACTCCAAAGGTGCTAAATTCCATCTCTTGGGTTACTCGGATTCGGACTTTGCCGGATGTCGTGTGGATCGCAAGAGTACCTCCGGAGGGTGCCACTTGCTTGGGCGTTCCCTAGTATCTTGGTCTAGCAAGAAGCAAAATTCCGTTGCTTTGTCCACCGCGGAAGCGGAATATATAGCGGTCGGTGCATGTTGTGTCCAAATCCTCTATATGAAGCAAACCCTTTTGGACTTTGGTATTAAACTTGGTTGTGTGCCTCTCCTTTGTGACAATGAAAGTGCGGTTAAGATTGCTAAAAACCCCGTTCAACACTCCTGCACTAAGCACATTGATATTCGCCATCATTTCTTGCGGGACCATGAAGCTAAGGGAGACATGTCCTTGCGAGGTGTTTGGTCCGAAGAACAATTGGCATATATCTTCACTAAACCACTTGATGAGAAAACTTTTTCTAGACTAAGGAGTGAATTAAATGTGCTAGATGCATCGAACGTCATATAAGTTGCCATGGTCATGTAAGAATGCATCACATATAGGTCTTGTCTAACTTTCAAAGGATAGGGACGAGCAAGGGTTAGCTTGGGATGGAGGTTCTTTTGGGTTTCCCCAAGACTTGGAGAGTGGCTCTCCCTGAAGAAGCCTTTGAAAGGTTTAAATTTGGCAAGATAGATTTAATTTATGTCTTGTATGATGTCTGCCATATAGACTTGCACTCACATTTAATTTGCTGCATTAAAAATGGTTTGGCATTGCATACGGTAGATTGTCACAAAGGGGAACCCACTTCATGAGAAAGAGACTTGTTTGAAATGCAATATCTCAACTAATATGATGTGGAAAGAACAAAGTGTGAGGTGCGTTAATGCCTAAAGGAACATGCTTTAAAGAGATAGAAGTCTTCATCCTCTAGCTCACAAAGCATGGGTCTTACATTTTATTTGGATGTTTTCTTCCTTGATTTTTCTGTGTTCTATTTGATTTAGGGCTTAGCCAAGTTATTGGCAACTAGTCTTTTTGAGGGGTTAGGGGTTGCCCAAAAAGTCCTAAGACATATGTTTCTCTTTGTTTGTTTGTTTGAGTCAAAGGACATATATGGGATGTTGCTGTCATCGGATTATCCGATGCTCAGGCCAGGAGCTTCATCGGATCAGCTTGTGCTTAAGTACAAGGGTCAGCTCAGTCAGAAAGTCAAATCCACCGATGAGTTCATTCTGAGAAACGTCAGAGCATCCGATGTTCACATTTCTGGAGTTGTGCCAAATTCAACCGATGCTAATCGTTTCCTCGTCGGATCATCCGATGCCGAAGGTGCCTCTGGAATACCCTTATTGTAACATTTGACTGATGCACCTCTCAACTGACGTCGATTCATCCGATGTTAAAATTTGAGCTAGGGTTCGGGCCCCACCTATTTAGCGCCTCTTCGCCTCTTTTCATTTTCTCTCTCCCCGACACCTCCTCTCCGCCGCTGACGCTCCGTGCTCTCACCCTGCCACCGCCCTTCGGCCGCCACCGCCGTCTGGCCGCCGCCGCCACCCTAAGCGCCGCCGCCACCCTGCGCCCCAGGCACAGTCGCCGCCCTCCACTGCCACCGCCCTTCATCGCCGCCGCACCACCGCCGTCGCCCTAAGCGTCGCCAGCCACTCCACGCGCCCAGCCGCCCCATTGTTGTCCCGCGACTTCGCCGCTAGGGTTCGCCCGGCTGTGTCGTTCTTTGTGTCGCCGTCTCGTGCAATCGGCCTCATTGTCCTGCAGTCTCATCGTCGTCGTTGTCACTCGTCTCCTCGAGATGGGTCGTGACAAGAAAGGAAAGGGCAAGGCTATTGAGGAGCCGACAGCTAAGAAGCAGAAGCTGTCGAAGGAGGAGAAGAAAGTTTTGATGGACGCTCGCGCTGCTGAGGAGTGAGAGCGTGGCCGAGGAGGATCGCTAAGGATCCAGGAGGACCGACAGAGGCAGCCTCCAGTGTCTGAGGAGGCAGAGGAGACTGAGGAGCCTGAGGTGCCGCTTGTTCGCCGGTGCTCAGTCAGGACCCGTGGGGGTCATCCTGCTGCAGCCCCGAGACTGAGACCCTCTGCAGCTGAGCTTCCGGAGGACAGGGTGGCCCAGAGAGCCGTCTATGAGATGGACACCAATGTCCGGGTTGGTGAGGGTGTCCGCCTGACCGATTACAGGAAGTTGAAGGCCAAGCAGCTCAGGAAGCTCAGATGGATCATTCTACTTGAGGAGTGGTTTCCGCAGCCTAGAGAGTCACTTGTGGACAGCCGCTTCTGGACCCTGACACAGGCGTCACTGTATGAGACTTACAGACGTCGGGGCTATAAGATCTTTCAGCACAACTTCCTTGATTGGGATCAGCTTGCACTTGCACCCGGGACGGAGATTCGCCCTTACTTTGAGAGGTACAAAGGGCTAGTGGAGCTGATGTGTTACCAGCGGGGTGCCTTTGTGGAGGACTGGGTCCAAGTGTTCTATACCACACTCTACGTTTCAGAGGGCCGCAGATCCATTGACTTCATGTTTATGGGCCAGTATCATCATATGACCCGACAGACCTTGGGACAGCTGCTAGGAGTGGATCTCCATGACACCTGCCTCCACGATAGAGTATATGGACAGGCTGACCCACCGAGGAGGCCGCTCACTGGAGGTGTGGCACCACCTTTTGAGGAGATACGATCACTGTTTGCTCAGCCCTTCTCTCCTGACCAGCCGAGGGTACCTACTCTACTCACTCCAGCTGCACGCACTATGCACCTTGCCTTGCGCTGCACACTTCTACCCAGGTCCAGATACTTTGAGGGCTTTACCAGTCTGCAGCAGACCCTCCTGTTCTATGTCATGAACGGGGTGGAGTTCGACATTGTGGATATCCTTATCTGTGAGATGGAGGATGTTATCATCGATGGAGTTGGGATGATGAGGCATCTTGTGTTTGGCCACTGGATCAGTCACTTGCTCTACCTGTTGGCTCCAGTGGGATCAGTCGTGCGTGACAGTCTCACCGATGAGAGCGTCACTAGGTTCGGATACTATCGTGCTCCAGCTCCTGGAGACCGCTGTCTTGGCCGCCCAGTTGAGCGTCAGGTCTGAGCTCGCCTTTCAGAGGAAGACTGGTCAGGCCTAGAGAAGGAAGATGAGATCCTAGCACAGGTTGAGGCTCGGGGTGGGGATCTACAGCACACCTTGTCAGAGAGTGACACTAGTGACAGTGTCGAGGAGTACTTCCCACCTCCTCCCTCACCCAGGCAGCACGACGGGGAGGCTGGAGGCTCGACTGCACCACCACCTACTCCACCTCCAGTGTCCGAGGCACAGGTCTCTCAGCCATCTAAGCTCACTTCTCTACTTCAGAAGATGGTTGAGCAGCAGCGACTGGATCGGCTTGCAGCTGAGTAGGCTGCGCGTCTTTTGGAGCTCCATCAGCAGCAGCAGGAGATGCAGCATCAGATAGCCCGCAAGATATGAGAGGACACTGACAGGCTCACTGGACTGATTGATCAGATGCACCAGCGTTCTCTTGACCAGCAGCAGCAAACGCAGCAGACTATGATGGGCATCCTTGGGTTGATCACCAACCTCTACACTCAGACCGGGATTGCCCTGCCTTCACATCTTCCGGGTATAGCTCCAGTTTCGCCTGTCCTGGCACCAGTTTCAGCATCAGTGCCAACCACACCGATACCGACGATCAGCATGTCACCACTGCTAGCTCCAGGCGCAACCATTCACTCTCCCTTGCCGCCTTCGACACTCTTCCAGCAGACTTCAGCTTCAGTTGTCAGTGCCCCACTACCTGCAGTCCAGACTCGGCAGGCACCGACAGCAGCTCCCGTAGCACTGGTCCCCTCCACTCCAGCTTCAGCAGCAGCAGGCAGCAGCTCCGACGACAGCACCCCCGACGACGACCAGTTCGTCATCGCCCCGAGCACTCAGGATCCTTAGGCACTCAACTTTCCTTTTTGGTGTCTTGATGCCAAAGGGGGAGAAGAGTTAGAGTCAGGGGGAGGATTAGCATAGTCCTAGGGGGAGTCCTAGTTGTAGGGGGAGTTTATCTTTTTGGGAGCTTTTGTAATTTTGGAGATTTGCTACTCTTTTGCTATTCTTGGGTTATCCGTGTGCCGCTTAATTCTCTTGTGCTTTATTGATCATTTTTGAGCCTTCGAGTTTAATGTGCAAAATCTTGTACTTATTACATATCCTTTTGAGTATCATATTCTTAATTTCATTACTATTATGCTTTACTCGTTGTGTTGTCATCAATCACCAAATTTTTCCTTTTTTCTAATTGTTCCTTATCTCGAATAATTTTTCCTAACTTCTCCTAGTTTTATACTATTTAAAAATATTTTCCCCATTTCTTATTTTATTTATATTATCTGCAAAAAAATAGGGTTAAAAACAAAGAAAGATGACACAGGGGTATTTTTGTCTATTTGAGAGTGTTTTAGTGTTAAGAAATCTCATTAGTGCTGACATAGCATCTGTATGAATGACATGTGTAATTTTCCTTTTTATATAATTTTTTGATAAATTTTTTTATTTTCTGAAATAAATCTGCACTATTTTTCTAATTTATGAATTTTTTCTAAATTTATTTATATTTTCTGTGTAATTACTTTAATTTTTCGGCAAAAAAACTTTTTTAAAATTTTTTGAGATATATTTTCTATTTTCAGTTATTTTTTCTGATTGTAATGTTTTTTTATTTTTCTGCCATTTTTTTTATTTTTTAGACAAACTAAGGGTATTTTGGCCATTTCTGAAATATTTAGCTGTGAAAAGGGTTAATTAATAATGTAATCCACCTGCAATAGTAAAAGAGCAAGTCTCATACTATTATAATAGTATTTGGCCGTGTCGCATGTTGGGGATAGTATTCTGGCAAAGTCCAGTTTTGGGAGTAGCATAATTCCAAATTCCTCCGATGAGAGAGACCAGAGCTGGGCTGACCGGCTGCCATGTCGGCTTCTTCTTATACCTGGATCAAATAGTGGTGAAAAATAACCGAGCCGCTTTCTGCTCAACGAGTAGGGTTAGATCGAAAACTTAATTCAACATGACACTCTCATCACTATAATTTTAAACTCATTTATTGTACTAACTATTACCAATTCAATGACGTAAGAAGTATCCCTCCCTCCCAATGAAGTAAGAAGTATTTCCTCCGTCCCAAAAAACTTGTCGTTTTGTAGTTCAAAAATAGAATACAAAGCGATAAGCTTTTTGAGACAAAGGAAATATATCATTATAATAGGAAATGGATAGGGGTGTCGCCGTCTAAGATTCTCAGATTATTCGCATTCATTCACCTCTATATCACAACTATAAAGGAATATTATAAGTCTTTTATATCGACATTTAAAATATTCTCATCTTTACAGTTTTATCTTCGTCACTCATTCACCTCTATATCTGATCTTGACGTGATTCTGTACCCGGGGTACCAAAGATACGGGATCCGACGATGGTATGCGACCACTATGCGGCAAAGAGTCATATCTACCCTTCGACACGAGGAGAGACCCGCTGCCAACGTTTCAACCTGCCGAGATCGGGGTACCTAGCCCACCCGAGTCCCAATCTCAGAGGTCGCGCGGACGATTCCTCCCGGACTCGAGCCCAGGAGAGGCTGACGATTGGTAGCATTTAACGAGGATGGTGGGTGTCATAAATTCTGCGAGAATATATAACAGGCGATGTGATCCTTGGCGGGATAACATGTCATCCGTCGTAGAGAAATGAGTACTCCGCAAGTGCGACACGACTTTGGCGATAAGAAAGAAGTTAAGACGGTGAAACTTCCACACCCCAGGCAGCCTGGACTATTAGAATGAACACTGTATAACCCGGTCCCACTATAAGGAATGAAGGTTAGATAAGACTGTCTCTACCCCCTATAAAATAAGCCCCAAGACTTCCTTCGAAGGGAACGAATTCATGTTGTACTATTTTACTTATGCATTTTCTAATGCATTTACATATGAGCTTTACTTACGCACTTACATACACGTTTCGCTTACGCATTACTTTTTGAGTTCATGTACTCGAGCAAGACTTGCTTGTAATGTGTTCTCTATGCCTTTTGAGCTTACAAAGATCATAGATTGACTTATGCTGAGCGCGAGTATTTTTTGTCTGAACCATGTTAAATCTCTTGTCTTTGCAACTAGGCATACGGAGACGAACATGTAACAATAAGAATTGACTAGTCGGCATACGAAATGCCGACAGGCCTCTATATCAAATATTACCTATATCATATCAAACAACAACTCTCACTTTTAATTACATCGTATAAACATTTACAGACTATCACAAAATGTAATTTCTTTTTTTTCATTTATCTTTTTTCCCTTTTTCATTTTCCCCTTCTTTTCATTAACTTTTCCTATTTTTTCCTTTACCCCCCTTTATTTTTCCATTTATTTATCTTCTCCCTATTGGCTGCTCCCGAAGCATCGCTCGCTCGCCCTCTCCAGAAGCATTGCTCGCTCGCCCTTCTTGCGGCTATCGCCCATCTCTGCCTCACCGCCGCACATACCTCCTCCCCAAGAAGAGTTTGCCTCGCCTTTCTCGCCACGCTTGCCATCTCTGCCTCACCGTCACACATGCCTCCTTTGCGCGCCGAGCTCGTCTCGCCCTTGCGTTGAGCAGCGCACTCGCCCCCTGCGTGTGGTCGCCCAGATCCACTTGACCTCTTCGTTATCGTTGCCATCGTCGTTGAACCTCACCGGCTCATGAGCACCTTCTTGTGCTGCCCTGCAGCGCTCGAGCCGGTGACGCTCCTTCCTGCCTCTAGTCTTTTCCTGCCTGCTCGTCGTCCTTGGCGGCCTCACCGTCTCGTTGTCGATTGCCACAACGTCCCCGGGCCTAGATTTGTCCTTCGCGCCCAGATCCACCTCGCCGTCGCGGATCGTCATCCTCGACCTCGCCGCAGCTGTCGTCGTTGAGCCGTCTCGTTTTCGTCCTCCCCGCTGCTGATCGTGGCTTCATCGGGCGCGGAAGAAAACCATCACACTCCCGTGACTCCTCTCTCTTCATAGCGGGGTGTGTCAGACTCGCTTTCATTGACGGGGGACTGTAGCCCCTGTGATGATACTGTGTCGCTATCTCGCCCCGATGCGGAGGCACGGTATCGCCTTGACCTCCATATTTGTTGTCGCGGGCGACATAGAAGGTTCCGATGCAATCAGTCTTAGACCGTCCACACTGGTTGTGCTGAATAAGTTATTGGATAGTGTAAATTTAAAGTAAATGCTGTAAAAGTAGAAGGAGAATAGTGTATAGAGTAATGTATAGAGTAACGAGTGCGGATGGTCTTATGCTATCTGAACTTGTGTCCTTCAAACCATATTGTATCCTTTATATTTTCTCTATACTTTCAATATATCCTATACTATGTTCACTCTACATACTTATTCTATATTTTGAGTATATCTACAGTCTAGTACGATTTATAGTGCACCACGACAGATGGCCTTAGAGCTAGAGTGCAGCAGTACTCACAGATGAACTAAATGTACGGTGCTGATTGTACAGAATTTCGGTTTCAAAAGCAAGATCATCTAAAAAAACAAGAAGGCGCAACTGAAACTGAAACATATGAGAGCAAGGATACTCCACAAAGACAGATCAGCACTGCAAATTCAAAGGACACTGGAAAAACAAAACAAAAGAACTCCACAATTTGGAGCCATCACATTGAGATCTGACGACCACAAATGCACAACCTACCTGGGGGCTACACTGGCAAACACATTGTAATCTGACGATTCCTTGAAGAACTCCCGTGTGTTCCTCTTTTGTTGAAACTCCCGCAACCCTGATGATTGGTGTACGGTTAACACAGAATTTCTAGCATTTCCCTGGTGGTATCTGGCAGATATCACGGATCAGCAAAGTTTATCTAGATGGTCTGAAGTTGTTGGTCTCACTGTGACTGCCACAGTTTCTGCTAACAATGGACTATGCTTGCTCATAATAACAATTTCACCTCGAGAAAGGTTTCTCTTGGAGACCATCAGCAGAATGGATGTGTCAGTTCTCACTTCAAAAGCAGACATCTGGGAGTTTTGTCACTTCTCATGGCGTATATGAGAGCCATAGAGAAATCGAATCACGAATATAGATGTACGAATTCAGCATCTACGCTATTGTTTTCACCATAACCGCTGCTGCAAATGAGTTCTAGTTCTACCATATCCTGCTAAGGCTGCCTGCAGCGGGGCCGCCAAAGCCAAAGCTATCAGCTTTTAGGGGCCGCGCTCGGCCGCACTGGGAGCGTCAGAGGTACCTCTAAAGCAGTGGTCACAACAGTAGCCCGTCAATTGTAGTGACGCTGAAATGGTGGAAAGAAGAGAGGGAAAAAAAGAGAAGATGGAAGAAAAAAAGAGGGAGATATATTATAAAATGTTAGAAAACAATGCACTTAAAATTAATTCCTCAGTACGCATGACAGATAGTTCACACAACATGAACAATAACATGCAAATAAAGCATATTATATCTATCATATTCATGCGTAGAAAACACATCTTTACTTACAGTACTGACACTTCCAGCTTGAAAAATGATGAGTTGAGTGTGTGAAGAAGACTGTAGAGTAAGCAGATCTTCTATCGAACAGTTGCGCAAACGCTACCCAAAAAAATGCTTCGCCCCAACCTGTGCAGATTGTTCACTGGGACGTGGTTTCGAAGACACTGCTCTCCCGCACATCGGTGACACGCTGACAGAAGGGATGGACTAGCGTGTAGCAGACGCTCAACAGTTTGGACTAGTGCGTCAGTTCACTTCTGCGTTCTAGAATGAAAGTACTCATTCTGTATATATAGTGACAGACTCTAGTAACTGAAGAAATTAAGTATTTAGTAAAGCAGTACAATTAAGTTCTAGTAACGTAAGACAATAAATTTCAGTATTTGCAGCATAATTAAATTGCGCCAGTTACTGTATACCATTATTTTTCAGAAAATTGACCAATAAAGTGTCACGAATTACAGCAAATTAAAGTCATATTAGTGTCGTCTTATCAAAGAGAGAGAGAGAGGGGAGAATTACTGTGCCAATCGTCACGTCGCAAGTCACAAGTCACGCGTTAAATCACGCGAAAATACGCGAATACGCGCGCGCGTTCGTGTGATTTGTTTGTGGCTCTAGTCATCCTTCTCTCACATATTCCACACATAGAAAATAGCTTCCCTAACAAATAAGTGATACTCTCCTCAAATAGTCAATGTGGGATTAATATCTTCTTTACACCTTTGGATTTAATAGAGAATAGTTGGGCCTAGACCCAAATATTCCAACAATCTCCACCAAATTCCAAAGGCATAGCTGACACTACTTGTCGTATGTCCACAATATTATTTGATATATCAGTTTAACGATGGAGACCTATTCGGTTGAACATCCATCTAGATCTAAAAATCTGCTAACCCACAACTACACAATGGACTATACCTTGAATTGATAGTTTTGCGCGAGGTGGTTTCATTTAAAGATCAAACTGATACTAGGCGCCTATTGGGTCAGTCCTCGGGTGGAGCCTATAAGTCATACTC
This sequence comes from Tuctoria greenei, assembly GCA_036927565.1. NCBI lineage: Eukaryota > Viridiplantae > Streptophyta > Magnoliopsida > Poales > Poaceae > Tuctoria > Tuctoria greenei. Next base: position 8,872,094 of record JAYESD010000005.1, read on the forward strand.
ATGTGTCTCTTTCATGAGCTTCTTAGAGAATTTTCAAATCTCACATGCCTGGACCAACAGTCAGCTCGTATAGGTGTGTTTGTACAAGAATACTCTATAGGACAGTATCTCGCACTAAAGCCCCCGAACACATTAAGACTTAAGTCATCCTTCTGTACAAAATAGAGAGTATTGCATCTTCACTGGAGAGGGTACTATATAATTATGTACTCTCCTAGTCATACATACAACTTGTTCTTCCCAAATTCTAATTCACAGGATCTCCGATCACATAAGTTTGGGTTACCACTGTGTAAACTCATGTGGGCCTCAATCCCATCTCCTTCGATGCATCATCTATCATATTTCTTGATAGACCTTTTGTAAACGAATCTGCCAGAATTTTTGTTGTTTAAATATAATCAATGGCTATCACTCTGGAATTTCTCATTTTTCTGACATATTTTAACCATATTTTCACATGTCTTGAGGATTTCATATTATCCTTTGTACTTGACACCTTCTCAAGAACTGTTTGATTGTCACAGTATATAAGAATTGGAGGAATTAGTTTTTTCACCACTGGTAAATCCATCAAGAGTTCATTCAGCCACTCTGCTTCTACAGAGGCTGTATCTAATGCTGTAAGCTTTGCCTCCATGGTTGACCTCGTCAAAATGGTCTGTTTACAAGACCTCCATGAGACAGTTGCTCCTCCAAGAGTAAATACATAACCACTTGTTGTCTTTATCTCATCAGCATCAGAGATCCAGTTGGGATCACTATAACCCTCCAAATTTTAGGGTCTTATGTATAGTGAAGTACATAGTTCATTGTACCACACAAGTATCGCATAACTCGCTCAAGCGCACACCAATGATCATCTCCTGGGTTAGCAGTAAACCAGCTCAATTTGCTAACCGTAAATGAAATATCAGGTCGAGTAGCACCAGCTAGGTACATGATTGAACGAATTATCTTAGAGTATCTCAGCTGGTCTCTTACTAGTCCTTTATTTTTTCTGTAAAATTATACTAGGATCATATGATGTTGGTGAAGGTTTGTTGTCCAAATAGCCAAAATGGCTCAAAACCTTCTCAACATAATGAGATTGCAAGAGTATAATCTCATTCTCATTTTTTATCAGATTTACGTTAGGATAACATCAGCTTCTTCTAGATCTTTCATATCAAAATTTTGGAACGGAAAAGATTTTACCTCATTTATCACATCAATATTAGTTCCAAAAATTAATATATCATCTACATATAAACTCATGATCACTCCTCTACCCCCACCATATCAATAATATACATATTTATCAGCCTCATTGACAATAAAACATGCTTGTGTCATGGTACTATCAAATTTCTCATGTAATTGCTTTGGTGCCTGTTTAAGACCGTATAAAGATTTCTTTAACTTGCACACCTTATTCTCTTGACCGGGCATTTCAAATCCTTCTGGCTGATCCATATAAATCTCCTAATCCAACCCTCCGTTAAGGAAAGCCGTCTTCACATCCATTTGATGGACTAGAAGACCGTGTGAGGCAGCCAAAGAAATAAGGTGCTTCATTGTTTTCTCCGTCATACGGCTGTAATAGATTTTCTGATGGTGTAAGAAGAGTTTGTTCTAAGGTTTCGAATGGAGGATAATTTGTGTCATGTGTATGACCATATGAATTACGTGCATCATTCTTAGGAAAAATACTTTCAAAAAATATGGCATCTCTAAATTCAACTATTGTATCAACAAGTACAAGTGGTGAATCAGATCTGATGACTAAAAATCTATAAGCAGGACTATTCAAATCATAGCCAATAAAGATACAATCTACGGTATTACGTGCATCATTCTTAGGAAAAAATACTTTCAAAAAACATGGCATCTCTGGATTTAACTATTGTATCAACAAGTACAAGTGATGAATCAGATCTGATGACTAAAAATCTATAAGCAGGACTATTCAAATCATAGCCAATAAAGATACAATCAACAGTATTAGGTCCGAGTTTATGTTTTTTAACTATTAGTATATTTACCATAGTCAAACACCCCCATGTGTGCAGGTAAGAAAGATATGGATTTCTTTCTTTCCAGCATTTATATGGAGTTTTCTCTCTATTTTTAGTAGGAACTCTATTTAGTACATGATTTGCAGTTAAAACTGTGTCCCCCCACCATTACTTAGATAAACCAGCAGTATCTAACATGGCATTCACCAAGTCTGTTAGAGTGCAATTTTTCCTCTCAGCAATCCCATTTGATTGAAGTGAGTAGGGTGGTGTTCTTGTATGTACAACTCCATTCTCCATACAAAATTGGGTGAACTCATCGGAGAAATACTCTCCCCCACAATCAGATCTAGTTCTTTTGATTTTTCTTTCTAGTTGATTCTCAACCTCAGTCTTATATATTTTAAAGTAATCTAATGTCTCATCCTTTGATTTAAGTAAATACACGTAACAATAACAAGTTGAATCGTCAATAAATATCATTAAATATTTATTTTCTCCCTACGTCATTTATTTCACAAAGTTTGGAATGAATGAGTTCCAAAAGTGTCGTATTTTGTTCATCAATAGCAAAGTGAGGTTTTCTTGACTGTTTAGCTTGCACACAAGCTTGACACTTGAAACCTTCCACTATAGGAATTTTAGGAATTAAATTCAAGGTAGATAGTCGTGAGATGCATCCAAAATTTATATGATATAAACGCGAGTGTCAAACATTCGCTTCATCATCTTTATTCAAAAAATTCACCACAGAGCTACTAGGATGTGAAAGAGAAAAGCAGAACAAGCCTCCGCTGTCATAGCCTTTTCCAATAAAGAGTCCACATTTTCACACAACTACTTTATTAGACTCAAACACCAACTTAAAGTCGCCTCGACACAACAAAGATCCACTGACAAGATTTTTATTTATTGAGGGGACATGTCGCACGTTTTTCAGCTGCATGGTCTTTCCCGAAGTGAACTTCAGACTGACCGTACCAACACCATGAACAAAAGCACGTGAGCCGTTTCCCGTCAAGACAGAGACACCGTGGGTAGCCTGACAAGAAGAAAACATAATACATTAACACAAACATGAATATTAGCTCCTGTATCAAACCACCATTCAGTAGGTTGACATGCTGTTAAAACATTATATGTATTATCATACCCTGTTGTTCCAGCTTCGCTAATAACCATGTTGGCAGAATTTTGCTGATTTTTCTTGCCCTTTCTGTTTGTGCACTTTTTGATAAAATACCCAACCTTGCCACAGACATAACATTCAACATAAGTCATGTTTATCTTCTTCTTCTTCTCCTTTCTCTTGAAGTTGGTGGTGTGTACAACTTTATTTTTCCCTTTCTTTGGTCCAACATGTTGCATGACATTAGTACTGGACTGTTCTTCATGCACCTTGGACACGTCATCTTTTGTCTGAGCTTTCTCCTCCACATCAAGAGAAGCCAACAAATCCTCAACGAAAATGGTCTATCTTTTATGTTTCAGAGATATGGCAAATCCCCTCCAAGATGGAGGTAATTTGGCAATAATGCCTCTAGCCACAGATCGATCAGACACGTTTAGTCCAAGTTGTTGGAGCTCTCTGACAATGAGTTGTATTTCATGAGTCTGCTCAACCGCTGAACAATTGTCTGCCATCTTAAAATCGTGATAGCGCTCCATGACATATAACTCATGTTTAGCATCCGACGCATCGTACTTATGTTCAATGGCCTCTCAGAGCTCTTTTACGCTCTTATGAGTCATATAAACATCGCACAGTTTGTCGGACACCACACTCAAAATGCAACCCACTGCCATCACATTAGCCTTATCAAACTGAGCTTGTTTTTCAACAGTCATGGGTCGATCTATAGGCTTTAGAACATAAGATATGTCCATAGCAGTGAGCCACATGTCAAGTTTTATAGCCCATCTCTTAAAGTTCGAACCAGTAAACTTCTCAGGTTTCATCGCATTAGCAAAGCTTTTACCCCATCTTAAAGTGCCTATCAGGTTTTTGAATTGTTAGAAAATAATGCACTTTAGAGATAAAATAATTCCTAAAATTACAACAGTATGCATGACAGATAATCCACAAAACATGAACAACAACATGCAAATAAAGCAGATTATATCTATCATATTCATGCGTAGAAAACTCATCTTTACTTACAGTGCTGACGCTTCCAGCTTGAAAAATGATGAGTGGAGTGTGTGAAGAAGATTGTAGATGAAACAAATCTTCTATCGAGCAGTCGCTCAAACGCTACCCAAAAATCTGATTCGCCCCAACCATGCAGATTTTTCATTGGGACGTGGTTTTGGAGACATTGCTCTCCCGCACGTCGATGACACGCCGACGAGAGGGATGGACTAGCCTGTAACAGACGCTCAACACTGTGGACTAGTGAGTGTGTTCACCTCTGTGTTCTAGAATGAAAGCACTCATTCTGTATATATAGTGACATACTCTAGTAACTGAAGGAATTAAGTATGCAGTAAAGCAGCACAATTAAGCTCTAGTAACTAAAAACAATAAACTTCAAATTTGCAGCATAATTAAATTATGTCAGTTACTGTATACCATTATCTTCTAGAAAACTGACTCATAAAGTACCACGAATTACATCAAATTAAAGTCATATTAGTGTCAGTCTTATCAAAAACAGAGAGAGAGTAGAATTACCGTGTCAATTGCCACGTCGCAAGTCACAAGTCACACATTAACTCACGCGAGAATACGCGAATACGCGCGCACGCGTGCGTGTAATTTGTTTGTGGCTCTAGCCATTCTTGTCTCACATATTTCACACATAGAAAATAACTTCCCTTATAAATAAGTGATACTATTCTCGAATAGTCAATATAGGATTAATGCCTCCTTTACGACTTTGAAATTTAATAGAGAATAGTGTGGCCTAAGTCCAAATATTCTAACATAAAATAGGTAATAGTGGATATAGAGGTGTGATATAGAGGTGAACGAGCGTGTAAAACAAAACTGTAAAGAAATGAATCTTTTAGAAATAGAATATGTGGGATATAGAGATTCGCGAGTGCTAGCAGTTTAAGGCTATCCGCACTCGTTACTATATACTCTACTCTATACACTATTCTTCTTTTATTTTTACAGCATTCACTCTAAATTTACACTACTCAACATCCTTTACAGTATTACCAGTGTGAGTGGTCTAAGACTGCCCGCACTGGGCGACGCTATCCGAGCCTCTACGGCAAAATAGAGGTTCCGAGGGCCGCATCGGGGCACGCTATCGCCCTCGCTATGCTCGAGGTCGCTACAGGGGACCTCCAAACCAAGCGGTCGCCTGCAGCAGCCTCCAAGTGCTAGCTCGGCTAGACGGTTATGTGCGCGCGTTCTGTGGACTTCGTCAAGACCACCGGCAATGACGCTCAGCGGTGCTCCGCGCAGCGTGAAGGAGGTCAGCACCGACGGCGCCGTTGAGCGGAGGCCGGAGGTGGGGAGGATGAGGACTGGAGAACGGCGAAGAGCGGCGCGGCGTGAAGGACGTCAGCGCCGACGGTGTCGTTGAGCGGAGGCCGAAGGTGGGGATGACGAGGCATGGAGAACGACGAAGAGCGGCGCAGTGCTCGGCGCGGTGGCCCTCAGCGGAGCTCCACACGGGGGCAAGGGTGGCGGCGAGCAAGGCGCGGGGAGGAGCCTGGAGCGGCGGATCTGAGTCGCGAGGAGGGCGATGCTGGGGAGGAGGCGCGGGGAGCGATCTGGGCGGCGTCGGTGGAAATATCGGGAGAGAAGGGTCGAGATGAAGAAATCTCCCGGGAATCTTCTAGAAGGGTGAGGGAAAGAAATAAGAGAGAGAGTAAAGAATGAAAAAGAGAGAAATAATTAGAAAAAAGGGATAAAGGAAAATTAAGAGATGGAAAAGGTTAAAATGAATAAAGATGAAATAGAAAAAAATAAAAAAAGAGGTAGTTATTTTATATAATATAAAATAGATGGTAGTTGATATAGCGGTGGAATATAGAGGTGAATGAGTGTGGAGAACGAAACTGTAAAGTAGAGAATCTTTTAGAGGTGACTGTAAAAAGTGATATAGAGGTCTTGTATAGAGTTGCATGAGTGCGAACAGTCTAAGTACCTACTCCCTCTGTCGTGAACGATAGTCGTTCTGGGTCTTGAGCCTTGTCTCATAAAGACCGGCGTTATAGGCATTGAGTACATGCTTCTCACAACAGCACAAGCACAACATTGTCTGCATCGATCTGTCTTACCCCTCTGTTCACAACCAAGCACTGGTAAAAGAAGTCTTAAATGAGAGCACATGCGTAATATGCTATCTCATCTATTGTACTGGTAAAATGCTAGAACGACCAACCCTCTAGGGACGGAGGGAGTACTGAAGAAAAGAACACACAGAAATTCCCGGCCTCTCATCCTCATATACCGTTCGACCGCTGCGGACAAAATGTTGGGTCCCACCGCTACTTACGGCCTCGCGGTTGTTTACAGGTCCCGGTGCGGTGGATGGTCTTAATCCAGGTAGACACTCTGATCAGCTGAGCTTACTCATGTAATGTGAGTATACTTGCGCTAGATGTGGTGGCCAGTAATGTGAAAGATAGGATCTCAAGTACTAACTCCGTTTTTAAATTAGAACAATAATTTTAGTCAATTTTAAAATTTATCCGTTATCCTAACGACATCAATTTGAGAAATGAGTCCAAGATCTTCAGAACTCAGAGGGCAGCGGTACTCCCAGATGGACAAAAGGTATGGCGCTGAATGTGCAGAATTTCGGTTTCAAAAGCAAGATCATTTAAAAGGACCAAGAAGGCGCAACTGAAACATATGTGAACAAGGATGCTCCACAAAGACATGTCAGTAGTTCTGCAAATTCAAACGACACTGGAAAAACAAAAACATAAGAACTCTGCAAGTCGATGCCGTCAAATTGTAATCTGAAGAATAATCTACTAGCCAGACAAAATCTGAAACATAATTTACTAGCCAGACAACCACAGATCCACAACCTACCTGGGGCCACACTGGCAATCACATTGTAATCTGACTATTCTCAGAGGAACTCCCATGTGTTCCTCTTTCCTTGAGACTTCCCCTAATCAGAATTACTAATGAGATTCCCTGATGATTGGTGTACCGTTAACACAGCAATTCTGGCACTCCCCTGGTGGTATCTGGATGGTCTGAAGTTGTTGGTCTCATTGTGACTGCCACAGATTCTGCTGACAGTGGACTATGCTTGCTCATAATAACAATTTCTCCTCGAGAAAGGTTTCTCTTGGAGACCATCAGCAGAATGGATTTGTCAGTTCTCACTTCAAAAGTAGACATCTGGGACTTTTGTCACCTTTCATGGCGTATATGAGAGCCATAGAGAAACTGAATCACGAATATTAATGTACGAATTCAGCAACTAAGCTAGTTTTCACCATAACCGCTGCTGCAAATCAGTTCTAGTTCTACCATATCCTGCTAAGTACATACTGAAGAAAAGAGGAACACATGGGAGTTCCAGTTCCCGGCCTCTCATTCTTATCTTACCAAATTCAGCAGCTGTAACCACACATTGTTGCCTAAAAGCCGTCTCCGTTGCTGCCATGGTCTCTCCTGGCCTTCTTCGGCGGCAAGACGCAGGCAGCGGCAATGGTGTCCCGGAGCTGGCGCTGAGCATCCTGTAGAATCCTGGTCTGGCGGGCATCCATCTCCTTCCACCCTCGCTCGATCTCCCGCTGCACCTCCATGCTCCGTCGTTCCAGCCGCATGATCCCCTCGCTGAAGTCCCTCAGCACCGCCGAGAGCTCCGCGTTGGCTCCGCCAGACCCGGAAGGGCGGCGAACCATTTGGGCCTCATCTTCCTTCACTTTGTCAGCTTCTGCAGCTGCGGCTGCCGCGGCGGCCGTGGCCTGGAACGCTTCATAGGATACTCTCTTCCGCGGGGGCTGGGTGGACGGTGTGATAGAAGGCAGCGGCAGCTGCTGCAGCTGCGGGTGGCGAGGGGCAAGACCGCTGCCGAATTCCCGGATGATGCCGTTGATGCTCCTGGTGTTGTTGTTGCGGGGGATGGGCTCTTCCTCTTCCTCCTCCTCGTCCTCCGCTTCTTCCTCCTCTTCTTCCTCCTCGTCGGAGGCTGCGGTGGGTGGGGAGTCGGCGACGGGTGGGTAGGCGGAGGAGACGGCGCCCGGCCCGCGCTCGAGGCGCTCCATGCGGCGGAAGTAGGGCCAGAGCGAAGTGACGGGGCGAGCGCCCTCGGTGCGGTAGCGCTTGCGGAGCTTCTCGAGCTTGTGGCGGCACTGGGTCCCCGTCTTGCGCTGGACGGCGGCGCCGGGGGTGGCAGCGCAGCGCGCGGCGACCTCCGCCGCCACCTCCTCCCACTGGTGCGCCTTGAGCTGGCCGCGCCGCAGCGCCGTCCAGCGCTCCTCGTACGCGTCGATGAGGTGCATGGTCTCCACGTCCGACCAGGGCTGCGCCGGCGCGCTCTTCTTCAACGCCGGCCGCCGCGGCGACTCGTCGGCCTCCTGAGCCATCAACGGGTAGTCACGGAAGTTCAGATCTGGATCTGAGGCGGGCAGCGGCTAGGGTTGGGGAGTAGTTGGGGGTAATAGATGGAGGCGGCGGCGGCGGTGGCGCGCGGATAAGGTGAAGAGGCGGGGCTGGGTATGGGAGGTGGTGGTAGGCGGCTCGGGTTTTCTGGGTGGGGATTGGGCCATCCGCCGCGGCGGGCGAGGTGGTGGTGGTGGTGCCGTGCCGCGCCGTGGTGGCGGTGTGGGTCACGTGGACGCGAGGGGTGGCGCGGGCGCGCGGTGGCTGCCGCTAGCCCTAGGGGCGGCCGCGGCCGCGTGGTCCCTGGTGCCGCGGCCTGCTCCAGCGCCAGCGGCGCGGCCTCGTTCTCTGTCGCGTTGTGGTCACGGCTCGATGACGGGTGGACCCAGGTCGAGGGGCTGGGCCCGTTCGTCAGCACCACGACCACGAGCCCGGTGCGGATGAGGTGGCCCATCTGTCGCTGGTAATACGGAGAAAGTCGTCCGCCGCAGCACGCAACCTGTGGGGGCAAGGCGGGGCGTCGTCGCCGTAGAATGGGCACGATGGCTGGGCTCCGGCGCGTTGATTTGCGGAGCGGGTCACCGGGGCGGTTATTCGTTGGATGGTGGCGCACGCTGTTTGGCGCGTGCGTGAGGCCGACCGGACCCGGCCATGCCTCGCGAGTCGCTAGGTTGGACTGGTGACTCTGGACTCTGGGGCGGGTCCATGCGGTGCGTAGTGGGCTACTAGCCAGTGGTGGGGATGCGGTTTTCGGCCCTGTCACGTTGGATTTTGCGTTAAGCTGGGAGAAACTGTCGGTGTCGTGCATCGTGCTGCCACGCTGAAGTGATAACGATAAGACTTCGCCTTGTCACCACAGGCCCACAGTCTTTACAACATCGTCACCACCGCACCAGCAATTTTTAAAACATACTTTATCTTTTAAATCATATTATATATGCTTTGTCGAAGTGTTTTTCGACACTTTCTACAGGTCTGTTTAGTTACAGCTTGCGGAAGTTTATTAAGAAGAGCTAGTCTTTAAAGAGATTGCGCGTATGAGAGATGACAAACAGGATGGTTTACGTGGTTCGGACCGTCGGAACGTAACACCCTACGTCAATGGGAGTAAGTTGTATTGTTTGACATGGGCGTGCGATGCACCCATACGCCTCGAAAGGCGCGTACCTCCAATACCAGACTTGGACAGGGCAGGCTGCTCTTAACTCCTGCGACCTACCGCCCAAAGTCGAGAGCAAGACTTGTGGTAGTATCGGAGCCTGCCTCTGCGGGAGAGGCTGAGCCCCGCGTTGTGGGCCACGTGGCAGCTCTGAAGCCCAACTCTAAGGAGAGTCCGAGTTCGGCACTATCGAACATGTGGCGGGGGAACCGACCTTTGCGAGAGAGGGCGGCTCGAAGCCTCTGGACATGTGGCGGCCCCGAAGTCCGCACCTGTGGAGAAGCGGATTCTTACCACTGAACACGTGGTGCTCCCGAAGCCCACCTCTACAAAGAAGCGGGATCCCGAGCGGAGGACCACGTGGCAGCACCGGAGCTCGATGTTGAGGAAGGACATCGTCCGGTCCTGTTAGACACGTGGTGCTTCTGGACCCTTGAAAGTTGCCTAGAGGGAGGGTGAATAGGCTAATTGACCTGCAAATGACTTAATAAAACGAGATTAAATCACAGGGGGCGGACTAGTCCGGTCTGGGGGCGGACTAGTCCGGTCAGCCTGCGTGAAGAACCCTAAAAGATGTTTCTAGCAAGTTTTAGGGGATTTTCTCGAGGCTACAGGTGAAGATATGTTTAGGTCAAGTTAAACAACTACCAACACAAGAGTGAGTCAAGCTTCAACAAGTTTAGCAATATGAAGTACGAAACAAGACTAGCAACCCTAGAACGAAATAATCGATAAAGTAAATGCGAAGAACACGAAGACACAAGGATTTTATCCCGGGGTTCGATTTCACACAAGGAATCTACGTCCCCGTTGAGGAGTCCACAAAGGACCGGGTTGAACAACCCTTCCCTCACCAAGTTTACCACACGGGCCTAACTTGGTTTTCCACTAATCACAAGGGTGATTACAAAGTTCGTTGGGGCTTCTCACAATCTGAGGCTCCCACACCACAAAGGTGATCAACACCACAAAATATACTCAACGCACAGCACACAAAGACTCAATGAGTGCAAGAGATCAAACCGGGAGCACAAGCGCGATGTTCTTACTCTTCTCCACCTCACTAAACCCTAATCCACTCAAGAATTAGTTTTAGAGGGAAAGTAGGCAAGAAAGAGGCTTAGGAGTGCTCCAAGTTGGCTGTGGCGGCGCTAGGGTTCGAGAGTTTTCAAGAGTTGTTTGAAATGAGGCCGGGGGTCCCCTTTTATAGGGGTCCCGAGCCCAAACTGCTGACCTCAGCAAAAGGGCGGACTAGTCCGGCCTCAGGCCCGGACTAGTCCAGCCTAGGGGACCACTGACCTCTTGTCAGGTCCCGACAGCTGACACGCTATCGTCACACTACCCGCTAAACTTCAAATTCAAACGGTCACTTCAACAACGGACTAGTCCGGTAACCACCGGACTAGTCCGATCTCACACAGAGCCTTTTGCTCCGTGTGAAAACGGACTAGTCTGAGGACCACGGACTAGTCCGGACCCAAGGGCGGACTAGTCCGGTCCTCCCAGACTTAGTCACAGAAGCACCTTCAACTCGCCAACCCGGACTAGTCCGGCCCCAAGGGCGGACTAGTCCGTTCTCACTCAGGACCTCTTGGTCCGGTCTCAAACGGACAAGTCCGTGGTTTTGGGACTTAGTCCCCAAAACCCACTCACTGCTACGAGGACTAGTCCGGCCACAAACGGACTAGTCCGATCTCAGTCAGACCCTTCTGGTCCGGCCGAATACGGACTTGGCCGGCCAGGGGCGGACTAGTCCGGCCACCTGCACGGACTAGTCCGGCCCTACTGCCAGACTACTTATCCACTCTTTTCTCTCAAGGGGTTTGACCTCTAAACCACTTTGAGCTCCCAAACTTGATCTCAATGCACTTTACACACGCACCCTCCTATTTCTACGGCAACTCAACACGCTAGAAACCCTAGTTTCTACGCTTCGAGTTGACTCCGTTTCCTTCCTTTTCCTTTTTGAGGGTTTGCGTCTCCGATCGAGTCTACACCTGTGCTAAGATCACTTGAGCTCATTAGCGACTTAATTGTCGTCATCAATCATCCAAAACCCACGGGGAACCTAGATGCACTTTCAACCCTGCTTCGGCGGAAAAGCAGGGTTATTAGATGGTTCTTCCATCGCGCGGGTACTCAATATTGAGAGTACTGACATACTCTATACTTTCAATATGTACATTAACAAAAAAATTTAGTACGCTTTAGAGCGTACCACTACACTACAGGTGGCCATAGACTCTACATGCAGCTGCTGACCTGTTCCATCAGCACGACTAGTCACATCGACTGATTAGTTTGTATAAAAGGACGTGCAAGGCCACACAAACGATGCGAACATCGAAATCTCTAAAACAAGCACATTTGTAATTTTGATCCTTTCCATAGTAACATCAACAAGGCAAAACCGCTCTAGCACGACCGTTTGTTAAAAAAAGGATGATTAATCATGGTGTATATATATATATATATATATATATATATATATATATATATATATATATATATATATATATATATATATATATATATGTGTGTGTGTGTGTGTGTGTGTGTGTGTGTTTCACGTTGGGGTCGGCAAAAAAATCCGAATACGAACATCGAACCCGAAAAATTCCTAATCCGAATAACCTGAAAACCGAATGCATTTTTGGTTAAACAATCCCAAATTCGAAATAAATTCGGGTATTTCGAGTTATGAAACTTGGTACTCGAAATACCCAATAAAAGATACAATAGCCAGTGCTGCAGAGGGGATTTTGTAAGTGTGAGGATATATGTTGGTTGAAGCATTTGTGTTCCCTGCATGTTAATTACAGGAGCATAGGCATTGTTAGTTTGTTGATGTAAATATTGTTCATGTAAACTTTCACTTATTCAACACCACTGTTATTTTGCCGATGTGTGGAAGCAACAATATTTTTATGAAGTGTACTGAAGTGCTGCTGAAATTTAGTTTTACTGCTGAAATATCAATTTTATTACTGTTTTGATTGCTGTTTTTTTCTTATATATTTTTATTGTTCAGTTACTGTTTGGGTAATTTGGATAACCCGAATCCGACCCCGAATTGTCGGGTTCCCAAAAATTTAGGTACAACTTCGGATACCAATTCTGAAAAGCCGATTTTTTTTAAAAAAAAAACGAATTATCCAATCTGAAAAATCGGCTAATCCCGAACGGCCACTCCTAGTTCCACAGATTTATAGAACATGTGTAGGTTGTTTGCACTTCCGTATCGATCTTGCTCGACTTTTATTGGGCAAGAGCAAAGTTTTTCTATTTTGCATCGTAAATTCTTTTGATTTCGCCTCAAGTGAGTAATGAGTGAAGATATAAAGAAACTCTGCTTTCAAAACTTCCGTGCTCGGCAAAAAAGCTAGTATTCCAACTTTACTTTCAAAACTATCCTAGTATGTACACAAAAGGGTAAAGGTTGTTGCATGCTTTTCTGGTACTCCCTCCGTCTCCATAAAATTGTCGTTTTGTAGTTCAAAAATGAACTACAAAGCGACAAGTTTATATGGACGGAGGGAGTACATAACTAGTGCACGCAACCACCAAGTATTATCCATACCTAGCCCTTTTGAAAAAGCAGTGACCTAGCTAGTGGTTGTGACCGTGAAACTCGTAGTCATCATCATAATAATCCATATCCACCGTTAGTTCGGGGCCAAGGTACGGAGCACCCGCCACTCTGAAATCGTCGGGGAGATCCATCTCTTCCAAGATAGCAAAACCTGAAGAAAGACGGTGCTCTGATTGTAATGGGAACTGCGCACATTATTCCGCAAAGCGCTGAATGTTTGGTATAGTGTGTTCAGCAAATGAGCACCTGGAAGAGAAGGGATGGGGACGTCGTTGAAGTACGTCGACGGCCGGCCTTGCTCCTCCGAGTAGGGCGGCGTCAGAACGTCAAGGATGGCGCACGGCGTGACGGCGGTGAACGCGTGCATGTTGCCGCCGCTCTGCGGGAACAGCACCGACGCCTCGCACGGCGCGCTCAGCACCTCGTCGGCGGCCACGACCTTGGCCAGACCACCTGATGCAACGTCATGTACCATCGACAGCGCGCCAGTCAGCACAACCGAACACTGGAAAAAAGAAAAACAGATCCGGCGACGAGCACATAGCATGCGTCGAGGCAAGCAGCGTGCGTGATGGGGTATGGTGACGTTACATTTTCTGGCGCCGGAGAGCGGCGGCGGCGGCGGGGTGACCCAGTCGTAGGACCGCTTTCGCACGGAGCCGTACAGGAGCTTGCTGAGGACCACCATCTCCGGGTGGTCGTGCAGCGGCAGCGCCGCGCCCGCTGGGAAGCAGAACACGCCCATCTGCAGGAAAATAAACCAACAACACGGACGCTGACACGCTGTGAGCACTCATCAACCAAATGAGACAACCAGCTCGTCGTAAAACCGGCGGCGGAGGCGATATATAACGCAATGCGTACCGAGAAGTCGTCGCACTGGTGAATGTGCACGTAGGTGATCCGTTCGAACGCCAGCGCCGGCAGGAGCCTAGCACCCTTGTTGGGGCTCAGCTGGTCGTCCGACGACGACGACGATGACGGCTTCTCCCCGTCGTCGATCCCGACGTCCGCTGCTTCCATGCCACCTAATTAATTAAACCGAGAATAAGTCAGCCCAGTAATCTGAGCTCATCATCAAACGCTCAAGCACGAACACGCGATACAGAGCACGAGCAGAGGCATGCATCATCGGTCGCGTATAGCAACTACTTACCGAGGAGTTGCCGCAACCATTCGATCTCACGGAGAGAGGGCGCCGCCCCCGCCGGCGGCGACGAGAACACCAAGTCGCACGCGTCGTACAGCCGCTGCACCTTGCTCAGCACCATGATGTTCCAAGGAAACGCCGCCGAAGCCATCGATCGATCTATCGCAGGGAGGGAAGAGAAGACCGCTATGTAATAAGTCGAGAGAAAGTGTCGGACTTTGGGAATTGGTGGCCGCGCGGCTACATATATATAAGGCTTCGGCATGTAGTACGTGGTTCGTCGCGAGTGGCTGATCCCGCTCGCCGCGACCGGGGTTTACGTTTTACCGGGTGAGCAAACCGTGGGCCTCGCCACTGGGCAGGCGCGTGCTACTGGATTTTTCCCGGGCCTGGCGCCCGAAACCACGGTGCTCGCGGTGGCTCGTCTTCGTCTCCACCTGTTTTGGGGTTATGACTTTCTGACGGCGGTGGTTCGCAGAATCGCTGCTTTCCCACGCACGCTACACCGCCGGATCTGCCGTATAAACTAGTAAAACGATTTGCTAGGTCTGCCGGTTGTTTGACCGCTTCGGGTCTCGGCAGAGTCCGTTTTGGGCATGAGGTTTTGTACTTGTAGTGCCCACTTGATGGTGCCATTTCAGGTATCGGGAACGATTTGATACATGATGGGAAAGTTTATTACTACAAACCAAGACCCGGTACCTGCTAAGTTGCAGATAAACAATGGCTAGTCATAGTGGTTCAGTACTGTCTCGACAAAGTTGTAAGCCACGCGTAACTTAGTTGATCAGGACATTAGATTCGCTAGGAATCTAATCTAACTATTTGAATCGCCAACTTAATGCTCTGAGTTTTATTTTATTTAACATTGATTAGCTCAAAGTTGAACTAACAGCATCAATGAAATGAAACATAGCAGTACATGAGATCGCGTTTATCGCTAATAATTCCTTAATTCTCATTAGCTTTCCGGTTGTGGCCGTCTATTCGAGTTTCTGTTTTTTCTACCAGTGGCTTGTGTATACTCTACACGGCACGAATCTTATCAGCTAATCTGAAGGACTTTTTATTCCACGAACCAAATCTAATCACACGATCGGGACGGAAAATGGGACGGGGGAGGATAGCTTGACAAGAAATTATGCGATTCCTGCGTTATTCCACGCACGGGCACGGCGGCACCCCTTTTCGCGCCTTTTCCATGCACGCATGCCGGTAGTGGTAACCGACGAAACCAGCATCAAATCCAATGCACACAACGATGAAATCAAGAAAGAGATGAGGTGACACCTCTCACTGATGGAGTGCCATTTCTGTTGCTATCCCTACCCCGTTCCCTTTTTAATTTGGAACCTTCGACGCTGTAAAAGTAAAACCAATTTGACAGGCGCATTATATTGTGCCATTTTTTCTAGTCCTGGCCGAGCTAGACCTGCTCGGCTCTGTGCCGTCTCGGTGCGGCGGCGGCGCGGTTGCTTGCCCTTGACATGCCGTTGTTTTGACGCTTCGGTTTATTCCATCCAGATTTGTTCCGGCTGGCCATGCTCGCAGAAAGCTAGCTTCAGCTGTTCAGCCCTGCAAGAACAGTGTGGTTCCCAGTGCCCGACCACTGGTCCGCTCCGTCCTTCATTCCATTTCCACCGCCCGGCGGCCGGCGCCCGTAAGCGGCGGCGCATGGAATGGAAGCGCGCCGAGCCTTCTCGGCGAGTGGAATTTGTTGGCGGAAGCACGTAGGATTCCCTTGCCGCATCCCGCATTGTAACACCCAGAAAACGAAAATAAAAATAAAAGCCAGCTGGACCCATTCGTCATCCAAACAACAAGCACTACAGGAAAAGCGATCATTTGCGACGGCCACATTTATTTGCGACGGCCAGCCGTCACAAATAGAATAAATTGCGACGGCCCGCCTCTGGCCGTCGCAAATAACATGGCCGTCGCCAATAACAGTTTATTTGCGACGGCCAACACCGCAGCCGTCGCAAATAACAACTTATTTGCGACGGCGAACCCTAGCACCGTCGCAACTAAGGCAGCCGTCGCAAATAAATGTTTATTTGCGACGGCTGCTAAGAGGGCTGTCGCAAGTAACATTAATTGCGACGGCTTTATGGTTCGACCGTCGCAAATAGGGGCCTTTATCCCGACCCGACACTTCAATCTCGTCTTCATTCTGACCAGTCGACACCGCCGCTGCCCACCGCCCTACCGCGCGCCGTTGTTGCCCGCCGCCGCCGGCCCGCCGCCCCGCCGCCGCCCCAGCCTCGGGTCGCCGCGCCCCCGCCGCCCCGGCCCGTCGCGCCCTCCGCGTCGCTGCCCCGCCCGCGGCGCCGCCCCGCCGCCGCCCCAGCCTCGGGTCGCCGCGCCCCCCGCCGCCCCGGCCCGCCGCGCCCTCCGCGTCGCTGCCCCGCCCGCGGCGCCGCCCCACCGCCGGCCCGCCGTCGCCGCCCCACCGCCGGCCCACCGTAAGTGATCAGTACTGCTTCTTTGTTTTGTACCTATGCAGTTTATCATTATTCAATTTTACTATATTGTCTAGCTTAGTCTCTAAGTTTCTGTTATGTATTACTGTCAAATAACCTTTCTTGAGGAACTAGCTAGGCTGGGCGATTTTAAAATTGAAGAACCAATGTGTCCTTTTCCCATGAAAGTTTGACGACTAAATTGGGCATCTACTGTAGCGTATGTGCTACTGATTTTTTGGAATGTTTTCGAAATGTGCAAACAACATCAGTTGATGACAACCCAACTTCTACAGGTGCTGTATTTCAGCTCCTTGTAGTATGTCAAAATTTCGGAAACCTACAAAAGAAAAAAAAATCATACATATGGAGCTTCGCTCTCTCCTATAACATTGATAAATTGAGAAGTTAACAAAACGTTATGTATCAAGTCCTTCAAATTATCCGATACTAGGGTCAGCAGTAGCTTGTTTTCGCATATACAAAGATGTCAAGGATATCTTCTTTCGGTACAACTACAAACTGGGCCACAAGAAAATGCTAAAACTCCTTCACATATACTAGGCGGCCGCCTGGGCGTCCAGGCGCCTCCCGGGCGCCTAGGCGTCCGGGCGGTCATTTACAACCCTGTTTGCAATCCTGAGAGCCAAGGGACTGGATGCCATTGCCGCCGCCGCAGGCCTGGACGCCATCGCCGCCTCCTGCTAGCGCCGTCATGCCGCCGTAGAGGAGTGAAGTGAGGAGTTAGGGTTAGGGTAAAGTTGGGATACAGTTTTATATAGCCCATCTACAATGTGGACCGTCGGATCGATCGACGGTTCACGTACATCCGACTTAAACAGATCAGGTCCAGTCCGATCCATTCCACCTCGACCCAACTCCAAGTCGCCTTCGCCCTTCATCTGCTCCAAACGCCGTCAGCTGTCTGGCCGCCCGTGTGTGCCGCCATCGCAGGGACGCCCGTCCTCTGTGCGACGCCGCTGCCCCTCCACCTCCGTAGCCGCTCGGTGCCCGCCTCCAGTCTCCAACCTCTGTCATCACTCCGTGTCCGCCGCCGCCAGTCTTCGCTGACGCCCGCCGCCGTCGTCTGGTCACTGCATGGCCGCCCCTCCCCTGCGCAACGCCTCCGCCTCTCCCATGCTCGCCGTCTCCGCCTCTCCCCTGCTCTTTATCGACTTGTTACATCTCTAAAAAAGTAGAGGACAGCTGGACATCAATTAGGCATCGATTAGGATCGATTAGTCGCCCTAATCGACAACCCTTAGGCGACTAGGGTCGATTAGGCGACTTGAAAACATTGGTGCCTACGCGGCGAACATCGTCGCCATTGGTTTTGTATGTTTATTTTACAGGTTGGGTTGGGCCGGGTTGATTGATACAGAAAAAATGGATTGGGTTGGGGTTTAGTCCAGGTCCTGGCCGGGTTGAGTTAGTCCACTATCCAAAAAATGGATTGGATTTTAGGCTATCTTTTTTGCTAATATGTTTTTTGTCTTGCATAATTGACTAATATGCTTTATATGCTCTCTTGTATTACACTTGTGATTTCACACTTGTCCATTGTGGCTAATATGTTTTTTATTCAGATTTTGTAGTAAATGCATAATTAGATTTTGTAAATGCTTTATATATTTTTGTCTATAGCTTGGTCTGTCATTCTGAATTTCTATTCTGTTTAGTGTATGTTTGGACTTTAGTGCATTCATATAATGTTCTTGAGTGACTACTTAATATATATAAATAAAGGGGTTTTAGGTCGGCTCAGACCAACCCGGAAGGGCACGACACGTAATAAGTGTGATCGTGCCGTGTAGACCATTGTAGTGGTACCGTATGCGTCAAGTCGACACGGAAGCGAACGGGTTGGTAAGGACATCAATGACCCGCGATTGCGTGGACGGTGGAAATGGATGTGGAATTGTCATCTAAGACCAACTTTCCTCTCACTCTTTCTCTAGTTCTTTCCTCTCTCTTAAATGACCTGAAAATGAAAATGAGCAACGTAACCTATAGCAATGTATTACCCGTTTCGGATCGGCACATGCCATTGGCATGTGAGACGTGCAGGTTCGGAATTGTCCCTTTTTGGACAGCCTCGGAGTGACCGAGGGGGCGTGGCTTGTGACGAGACGCGGGTCCGGATTTGGACGAGATTTCGGTGGCGTAACCCTGTTGTTCTCTGTTGCACCATTTTTGGGCGTGTAGTGGAGAACAGCGGGGTTATGCTGCCGAAATTTCGTTTGAATCCGGATCACGCGTCTCGTCATGGGCACGCTCCGCTCGGTCACTCTTGGGTGGGTTTAGGATCTATCTGCCTAGGTTATAGGGCCGTGACATAACACAACAATACATTAACGACAATTTCTTTCGCGTTAAAATGCAGAGTCAAACATGGGTGAAGACTGCAGTTGGATGTATACTGGCTGGAAGAGCAGAAGTGGTGGTCATTTCGATGAGTGGTTTATCAAGTTAGATCAATTTTTGGATCGAGCATTTTCGTTGTCAACGGAAGATATGGTGCGGTGCCCATGTACAAAGTGCCAGAACACCAAGTTTTTGAGAAGATTGGAGCTTTCGTTTCACTTATGTCGAAACGGTTTCACTCCACATTATGAAGTGTGGAACTTTCACGGCGAGATTAATTCTCGAGTCATAGCCGAAGTGGATGAGGATGATGATATAACAGAGGTTGATAGGATGGATGAGATGCTAGAAGCTCTTGAAGCGGAGAATCCTCTTACAAATGAGGCAGAAAAGTTCTTCGAGGAGCTGAAGAAATCACAAGAGCCGTTGCATGAACACACGGCTGTGACCGTACTTGCTTTCTTGACCAGATTTATGGCAATTAAATCCAAGTACTTTTTTTCCATCAACTGCTACAATGATCTCATGAAATTGATCTGTGATATCCTTCCACAACCTCACAAAGCGCCACCAGATATGTATCAGTCAAAGATCAAGATATCTGGTCTCGGTATGAAGTATGAGAAAATTGATGTGTGCCTAGACAACTGCATGCTATTCTAGAAAGAGCACGCCAATGAGAAGATGTGCTTGAAATGTGGTAAATCGAGGTATGTCGAAGTTGTTAATGACGATGGCGATAATGTGATGACAGATGTCGCACATAAGCAGCTTCGTTACTTGCCTGTGACACCTCGGTTGAAGCGGATGTTTCTTTCAAAAAGAACCGCAAGACACATGAGATGGCACAAAGAAGGTAAACAAAGAATTCTTGACGCATCCGTCCGACGGTGATGCATGGAAGGCGCTAGACCATTTCGATCCAGACTTTTCTCGTGATGCGAGGAATGTTCGCATCGGATTAGCGACAGACGGATTCTCACCGTTCAGTACGAATGCCACGCCATACTCATGTTGGCCTGTCTTTGTCATTCCGTACAACCTGCCACCTGCTTTTTGTACGAGGAACGAGTTCATGTTTCTCAGCCTCATTGTACCTGGACCTGATCATCCCGGGTCACGTCTCAACGTGATGTTAAAACCGCTGATCGAAGAATTGAAAGTCTTGTGGACAGGAGTCGAAGCGTACGACAGTTACAAGAAGCAGAAATTCAACCTTCGAGCTGCTTATTTGTGGTCCGTCCATGATTTGCCGGCATACGGCATGTTTTCCGGATGGAGCACTCACGGTCGTCTGACGTGTCCGATATGTGCTTCAGACACAGATTGCTTTCGACTAACTCATGGAGGCAAAATATCTTACTTCGATTGTCACAGACGTTGGCTGCCCTCGAATCATATATTTAGGCAGCAGAGGCATGTCTTTCGAAAGAACACTGTTGTCACTAAAGGACAACCGAAGCGTCTCAACGGGTCAGAAATTTCTGATATGTTGGACAAACTGGTGCCTGATGAAGGTCGTCCTGGATATTTCGTAGGTTATGGAGAGGAACACAATTGGACTCACATATGTGGACCTTGGGAGCTACCATATGTGAAGTCGTTGATTCTAATGCACAACATTGATGTCATGCATCAGGAGCGTAATATGAGCGAAAGTATCATAAGCACTTGCATGGATATGCCTGGCAAAACGAAAGACAATTATAAAGCTAGACTAGATTTGGCAGACATTTTTCACCGTCCAACTCTTGAAATCTCTGAAAGTGGTAGAAAGCCACGTGCTTCTTTCTGTCTTCGATCGAAAGAAAAGAAAGAAGTTATGAAATGGATGAAAACATTGAAATTCCCAGATGGTTACGCAGCTAGCCTGAAACGAGCCGTAAATGTTAACACGGGAAACCTCACTGGGTTGAAGAGTCATGATTATCACATTATAATGGAAATACTCCTACCTGTTATGTTCCGAGGCTATCTAGATGATGCGGTGTGGAAGGTTTTAGCCGAGCTCAGCTATTTTTATAGACAGCTTTGTGCTAAAGAAATCAAGATCGGTATGATGGATAAGTTAGAGAAGGAGGTACCCATACTTTTATGTAAGATGGAAAAAAATTTTCCACCGGGTTTCTTCAATCCAATGCAACATCTGCTTATCCATCTTCCATTCGAAGCTAAAGTTGGCGGTCCTGTGCAATATAGGTGGATGTATCACATTGAAAGAGCGCTACGATATCTGAAACCAATGGTTGGCAACAGGGCAAGGGTGGAAGGGTGCATCGCTGAAGCATATGCTCTTAAGGAAGTTGGATACTTTTCAAGTGTCTACTTTGCAAAAGAAAACAATATCAATACTTCGGCGATGCGGTACAATGTGGACGAAACACCCCCCTAAGCGACCTTTCCATTTTTCAAACGAGAGGTGCCACCGTTGGTAGCTACACGACCTACGAGCTATCCGAACAGGAAAGGACTGTTGCTTTACTCTACATGTACGCGAATATAGAAGGCATGCAGGAATACTTCGAGTAAGTGTTTCTCCTATGTTTATGTTAATCTACATATTTTGCTACACATGTACTCTAAAAGATGTTTTTTCATGTTCAGCGAGTTCCACAGACAATATTGGCCACATAGGCATCAACCTACGGCCAAACAAGTAGAAGCGATGCGAAAGGAAGGAATAAATGGGGGGGGGGGGGCAGAGTTTTCTATCTTGGTTTCGAGAATATGTAATATTCTCTCGTCTTCTATGTATTATAAATTACTATTATTAAAGAAGTATTATGTAATATTCTCTCGTCTTTTATAACAGTGTCGGACTCACAATGTCCATGAAGATTTGCGGCAGCTATCTTATGGATTGGTGAATGTTAGAAGCTATGGTCGATATGACGTAAATGGCTTCCGATTCCGTACAACTCATTTTGAAGCTCATCGTCCTCTTGCGGCAACATCAAATTCCGGTGTTGTGACGAGAGCAATGGACACTCAAGGGAATTTAACCGATTATTATGGTATCATTAACAAAATCCTTGAATTTACTTTTACCGGAAATAAGACCCTTCGAGTTGTCTTCTTTGACTGTGACTGGTTTGATCGTACTCATGGAACTCAAGAAAACTAATTTGGAATGATGGAAGTGAAACATAAGGACCGACTACGAGGTTACGATACATTTGTTCTTGCACATCAAGTTGAACAAGTGTATTATCTACCTTATCCATGCACGAAGCTCAGTGCTTGGTGGGTGGTATATAAGGTGAATCCTCGTTAGCGGCTATATACTCCTGGGGATGATGGTTACCATGATAGCGAAGACGTTGAAGAAGTGTACCAAGAAGAAGAGTTGCCAGACACTTTTATCGTCGAGCTTGGTGCAGGACTCGATCAATTAGTTGGAGATGTTGAAGACGTTGAAGATGTATAGGCAGATGATACGCGAAACGAAAATTAGAACAGACCACGATGGAAGATCGTTGGGCTGGTTTAAGGAGTAGGGCACAGGCACATGACAATGATGTTGATGAATTTTGAAAGTGACTACAAGTAATGTTTTCTTGAAGATAGTAACATGAATTTTATATATTTTATTTGCATATTTACTAATTATCTAATTATAATAGGATGGCGTCAAAGAAGGGTAAGAAGGTGCCGCCGACGAGGGGGTTCTACCCCTCTAGACCTGAGGACGCTTTCGTTGGTGCCTCGTCGACTGGCAGCAGACGCTCTCACCCGCTGGGGCACGTTCAGACCAGCTCTAGAGCTTCGTCACAAGTAAATGTCACTCGTTTTTGACAAATTCTTTAAATTCAAATTCACATTAAACTTATTTATGAATCATTTGAATGTTGTAGTCCTCACCGGCTGACTCAGAGGCTGCGGCGCCTTCGGTGAGCCAGCCCTCGGCGAGGCAGCCCTCGGCCAGCCAGCCCTCGGCGAGGCAGCCCTCGGCGAGTCAGCCCTCAGCGAGCCAGCCCTC
This sequence comes from Tuctoria greenei, assembly GCA_036927565.1. Taxonomy (NCBI): domain Eukaryota; kingdom Viridiplantae; phylum Streptophyta; class Magnoliopsida; order Poales; family Poaceae; genus Tuctoria; species Tuctoria greenei. The sequence continues at coordinate 8,895,326 of JAYESD010000005.1, forward strand.
GGCCAGCCAGCCCCCGGCTGACGATGAGTTTGTTCCTGAGGCCTTTGACTCGGCTGGTGAGGAGCCGTCTGGGTCACCTGACGTGGCGCCCCAGCAGACGCGAAGGACGAGGAGGACTCACTTTGTCAGTCCTCCCGCAGTCCCTTCACAGAGGACCGTGATTCGTCCAGTCGGAGACAGGTAATAAAAATTATAGTTTTCAATTTTAGTTTCTTTTGATTACTTAAGTAATGAATGAATGAATAAATATCTTACAGGGCTTGGAACGACTTGTCTTTCACCGGTGAGAAACACTAAAGACCGGTGAACGGTGTCCTCGGGTCTATAGTGCGTTTGCACTATCTCGGGGTCATCGACGGGGTGCCTGCTCTTTCGTGGGAGGACTACGCACGCGTCCATCACCAGGAGCACGGCAACCTTCAGGAGGCCGTATGGGCCGATTTTATGGTAAGTATGTTAAAAAAGTTTCTAAGTTACAACTCTTAAGCTCTTTTAGTGAACATCTCTTCAATATATTCTTTATCGCAAACAAGATATACTTTAGAGGACCCGAACGACCGTCGCATGTTTGAGGATGTGAGGCGAGTGTTTCACTTCAACGCTGCCAAGGCGCTTCGACAAGCTTTGTCGAACGCCCATGTTCAAATTATTAATGAGCACTTGAAGGCGAACCAGCAGCACGTGTTACACTTCCGACAAGAGAGCGAGAGGCACCTGACGGAGGAGGAGTACGCGCAGGTACGTGGAGTGTAGTAAGTATTTTTTCTGATAATGTCCTCAATGGTACTTTTAACGACTTCGAACTATGTGCAGGGCCACGTGAACTGGTTGCAGGGTCGGACCGATGCATTTCGGGCCCTTTGTCGCTACTGGGCTAGCGACGAGTTTAAAGCTAAGTCTGAGAAGGCTCGAGACTGCAGAGGGGTGGAGGGGAAGAGCAGGCACGGGCAAGATAACCACTTGCGTTTAACTAAACGCATGGTAAGTGTGTGTAACTTATGTTTATATATTAATAATATATTGTTCGTACTAACACGTATTGACAGGAGCGCTAGACGGGGGTGCCGCCCACCCCTGCTGAGGTTTGGAAGAGAGGTCACAGGGACCCTTCTCAGCCGACGGGGTGCAGTCAGGCTGCAGCCGAGCGTTTGGTATGTTTAGAAATCATTCATATTAAATATAACTATATAGGTTGTTGAACTTACACGATTTTATTGTTTTGCAGGCTAAGTACGGGGAGGAGGCTAGGAAGATACACGGCGAGGATTTCGATTGGGAACGTCAACCGATCGATCCTCAAGCCGCGTATGCAACCGGTGGTGGAAAAGCACACGGAAGGTGAGTTTGCAAGTCATTTTATCGTTTTCAATTCAAAGTATTCAAGATATTTTAATTTCATATTACTGACTCTCTTTTTTATAGGCTCGCCATATTCGACGGAGTTATCGACTCGAGGGCGGGTAGACCTGCGAGAGGCAACTCCACGCAGGCTTCGGGCACGGGAGGTCGCCGCGTGTCGCAGAGGGACATTGAGATGCAGTCCCTCCGAGAAACTGTAGAAGAAAACGAAAGGCGACATGAGGAGGAAAGGAGGGCGATGGAGGCCACGATCCAAACCTAGGCAGCAGCGTTGGCGCAGATGCGGGAAGCAATGGAGGTAACAATCTAAAAATTAAAATTCTCATTAATTCAGCGTAAATGACTTACTAATAGGTAGCATTTAATGTTTGCAATGACAGGCCATCGCTCGGGCGCAGGGTCTGGGAATCCAGCTACCGGTACTACCACCGGTCCTCCCAGACGATCCTTCTTCAGCGGGTCAGGTAAGTTTCTATGTAATCCTTCTTCTCCAGCGTAATAAGATTGAGATAGATGAAAGAGAGAGATAGTTAGATAGAAGAAAATGATTGAGATAGAAGAAAGAAAGAGATAGAAGAAAGGGAGACAGAAGAAAGAGTGAAAGATAGATAGAGTAGGATGGGAATGAAGAGAGAGTAAGATGTAGATGGAGATAGAGAGAGGGGAAGATAGAGGGAGGGAGATGTAGATGGAGATAGAGGGAGGAAGATAGAGGGAAAAGGATAGCAATAGAGAGATAGAGTGAGCAAGAAAGATAGAGTGAGAGACAAAGAGAGAAATGAAAAGAGAGAGGAAGAGAGGGTGATCTAGATGAAGATAGAGGGAGAGGGAGGGAGAGAGATGTTGATGCATTTATATTCTAACTCTAAGTTTTATTAATTGCAGGGATCCGCGACGGCTGCACAAACGCCGTCGCCTTCGCTACCGCCGCCTGGATTGAGGCGCGACGACGACGACTTCGACTTCGGAGGTGGCTTCGGAGGTTAGATGGGCGAGTGAGCCCTTTTATTTACTTTGTTGATGACGATGTGAGATGTATCGGAATTTTAGTTTGTGATTGTGATGATGTTTGTGTATGCTGTGTATATATTGTGTATATTGTGTATATTGTATTTGTTGTGATTCTGGCCATCGAGCCGGGTAGTATTTTCTGTTTTTTTAAAAAAAATAAAAAACCTTATTTGCGACGGCTTTTTATACAGTACCGTCGCAAATAAGGACACAAGCCGTCGCAATTAAACCACTGTTATTTGCGACGGCCACGCCGTCGGAAATAAGAGTTAATTGCGACGGCCTGGCCGTCGCAAATAGCCTCATGGGTCCCGGAGGAGGACACGTGGGCCCTGCCCACTGATCTTATTTGCGACAGCTTGGCCGTCGCAAATAGAGACCCTTAATTGCGACGGCCGGGCCGTCGCAAATAAGGTTTAATTGCGACGGCTAGGCCGTCGCAAATAAGTTCGCGGGGCCCACCAGCCCGCAGCAATAACTTGCGACGGCCTCTCCTAGCCGTCGCAAATAAGATTATTTGCGACGGTGGCCGTCGCAAATAAGCTTATTTGCGACACCATATTTGCGACGGCCTAAAGCCGTCGCAAATAAAGAAAGCCGTCACAAATAGCTTATTTGCGACGGCATCTGGCTTATTTGCGACGGCCCCGGCCATCGCAAATCGTCGGGATTCCTGTAGTGAAGTCTTCTTCTTTCTCCATTGGCCAGCTTGGGTAGCAATGCACCACGTGGCTCATGGCCAACAGCCACGTGTGCCCCTGCCCCCTCCACTCACGCGGTTTTTACTGCCTCAGAGGCTCCCCCCATCTCATTTGCTCTCCTCTCCTTTTTCCCTCACTTTCTCTCTCTCCTCCATTGTTGGAGCTTAAGGTACCTTCGTCGATCTCCTCCTACGGTGCTTTCCGTCCCGAACCGGCTGCAGCCCGGTGTCCCCCTCGACGAGGTGAAGCTCTCCCTCCATCTTCATTTCGTTTCCCCTTGTGTGTCATGCGCACGGCCTCGCCGAAGTCCGACGAAGAACACCTCGACGCTGGTGAGCTACAACCTTTATAGCGAGAGAAAGACCATGAAATAGAATGTTCTTACCGTGTGCTTCATCCTCACCACCTCGGTAGGCCGCACGGTCGCCCAGAACGAACTCCGGTGAGCCGCCGCCGGCCATGGCCGCCATGGCCAGGAGCAGCTTGAGCTCCTGCTCAGCTCTCTGGTGCCTTGCTGGGCCTGGCGTGCACAGCCCACCGTGGCGAGATCTGCCCCAAAACGAATTTCTCTTTTTCCCACGTTTTTTTTCTTTATTTCAGATTTGAACACTCCTTGTAAAATACATAGTAAATTGTAGACAACTCAGAAAAATGTGAAAATAAAATTTCCTAGTTTCCTATGAGCAGATCTACACAATGGAAGACTGAAACATGTACCTTATTCATGTAAAACAATAATTATTTCAAGTTTTGTTTGCTATGTTCTTGTAAAGAAAAATAATCATTAGCTTATGTTTGCATCTCCAAAAATCATAATATTTTGCAAACATGTCTATAAATAGCATACAAATATACTGCAAAAATTTCATTCCATGAATCTTTATATTTATTTAGAAAATAATATAATAGTAACTTCCTCTATTACAGCCTGATGAATAGATGGTGCAACCTTGGAAAAATCATTACTCAATAATTGCAGCTCCAAAAATCATGAAAATTCTCACACATGTTTAAAGATATCAGATGAATGTTCACACAAAATTTCACTCACTGATTCTTTTTGTATAATTAGAAAACTATTTAATACTATATTTCCTTATTTTAATCATTATAAATTCTACGTTGCTTGAAATTTTTTGAAATTTTGCTATTACATTTGTGTACACGGTAGCAACTTTCAGTATAAATTTTAAGTCCATATTCTTAACAGAGGTGTCCCAGATTTATTCCCAAGATCTATTTTCATCATTAGTCGTGTTGACTCTCATTGTTCTATATAGTTATAATCACATTGCATCTTTGCATATCATTTAGGAAACAACGGCGAAGGACTGTAAGTGGAGGTGCTGCAGCGAACTTGGAGACTAACTCAACCATTCCTTTTGAGTGTGCTCCCAATCCACAAGCTCAAGGCAAGCCCCGGTGCACTCCCAAGTTTGCAAAATATTTTCTTTTATATCACATGAAGGTGGGTCGTATATTGTGCATTATGTATAGGATTTGATTGAAACTCCAGCTGCATTTGATCCAAAATAATCCTATTATATGTTGTTTAGATTGGGATTAATGCCTCGTTATGCTATGCTTAATTTATTTTAGCTACCGGTAGAAGTCGAGCGGATTGGAACCCGTTCGCGAGTTGTAGGATGTGTGAAATATTATATCATATGCTACTTAGAGAATCACTCATGATATTAAATGGAGACCGAGCAAAGATGAGTTAGGATGCAACAAGGCATGGGTCTTGTGTGCGATAGCTTTGCTCGTGTCGATTGAGGACCGAGTCGAATGTGGTCTAGTTGATCAAGTTTGAATTGTACTAATCACATACTAGTTATATGGGAACTAGCAAACCGATGTAACTCAATGACAACGATTGTTGGACAGTAAACCCCCCTCTTTTGATTATGTGGGAGAGCATGGCTATGGTGCTCGGGGGGGGGGGGGGGGGAGATTTGAATCAACTCTAGTTGTGTTGTTGTGAAAGGTTGTCCCGTACGACTCCACAGGAGGGCGTACGTGACGTGTGGTTAGGTTTCTCCTGTAGGATGTAAATTGATTTAAATCGCCGTATCTCGCGGTTATGAGTACCACTTGTGATCTTGTCACATCGTAGTAAGAATGAATATCAGAATTATTTATTTGGTGCTGAATTGTTACACTTATGTATGCAAACCATGTGTGAAGTAGTATATATATTAGCATACCTTTAATTTTTCTAATGTACATATTAACTTGGCTAAAACATAAGCTTAAGGATAAACTGCATAGTGCTGATTTTGGCAAATAAAAACCAGCCCTTGAGCCTTGCATGGTCTAGATATCGGTTATGGAGAACCGAAGATTTGACGGGTAAGTCTTGCTGAGTATTAGTTGCTCAGGCTTTGTGGATTAAATTTTTGTTGCAGATAATGGAAGCTTTTGTGATTGTTGTGGCAAGGTGGTGTGGGAGGGTGAACCCCCGTCGGAGTGGATGGTTGAGTGGGTCCCCGCCTCTCCATCGCACGATCGCGAAGAATGAAGCATGTCTACGGGTCGGCATTGCTTCGGATTAGGATGATGGCGTTGAGTGCAAGAATGCTTCTGCTTATTTTGTAAAAACTCACTTTATTTTGATGTTATGACCCTAAAGTCTTTAACTGCTGCAGAATTTAATTATGTTTATGTAATATGACTATGTTGTCTATGTTGTACTATTTGGTCTCTTGCTCATCAATTGACACCCGATGATCCTGCATCGACGAGTCGTCCCGTATATTGGGCGGTTCTGTCACAGCTGATATCAGAGCCAGATCGGGATTAGTACAACACTAAATAGTCCTATTTTTGAAAACTATGTTTTTGGTGAGGAAACATATTAGTGGGGCCCATATAAGGATGTTAGAGTATAATTCAGGTGGCAAAGCTAACATTTACATTATTATTATTAATTAATGCATTTTACAAGTATAAAAGGATACTTGGATGTCCAGGTAAGGAAGTATAATTTTTTATATACTATATTTAAGGAATAAGTGTATGTTTGATGAATTTTCTGCAGGTACGCTAACTCCGTTACTTAGTGCGTGTAGAAAACGACTAACTATTGCACGAGAGAACGTGTTGCCACCGACTTAAAGTATGGTCACCATAATAGACCGAATTTTCTTTTGAGAGGACGTGTAGGCCGAATCATGTCATTGCATGCTTGTTCATGGAAATTTGTCAAAATCTGAAATAGTGATCATGATAGTAAATTTAAAATTCAATATGTCTTGATTCTTAGCACTGCATGTCTCAGCTAAATGAATGTGTAAGTTTATTATATTATGTTCTACAATATATTCTATAATCACTTGTCCAAATTCTACTCTTAAATAATTTTTAACTGCTCTCAGAAACTGAATACTATTCTGTTACCAAATCAGATTAGAGAGTACTAGCTGCCACTTTAGGTTGCCATAAAAAACGATCTGCTAATGGGATTAAGACATATAGGTACTTTTTGGAAAGCTATAAAAGTCCTCCACAAGTTTGATATTCAGTAGTTTCTCTGATTCTGACTCTAAATATTTTTATCTTAACTTTTCTGTTAGCTGTTATTTTTGGACAGAAACTGTCCATCACATTATTTTGGAGTTAGACCAAGTACTCGTGGGCTGCGGTTGATATATTTCCTAACCTACAGAGGCTCTAGATTTTTTCTTTGTACGAATAATTAGGAGCTAATCGTATAGGTAGCTTGACTTTGTTTCCTAAACTCTCCCGCAGATGGCCGGTAACGGGGATGTGCAGGAGATCCGTGCAAAGGATGCACGTATTGCGGAGCTTGAGGAGCAAACTCTTGCATTAGGTCAGCAGCTCCACGAGGTGTTAACAAAACTTGCTACGCGTGAGGAGCACATTCTCGCACTAAATCAACAAATCCATGAGCTTCAAGAGAGTAAAACTGACCTCTAAGATGTCTATTAAGATGTTCCTGAGACGGCTGAATGGTTGGATGGGCAGCTCATCGAGACTAACAATGAGTTGCTAGCAGCTAATGCCACCATCCAAAATCAGCAAGCCGCCTTGCATGAGTCCAATGCCACCATTGAAAATCAGCATGTTACTATCCAAGAACTTGAGGATGAGTTGGGTGAAGCTCACCATGAGATCGAGCAACTAATGCTACAACTCGTTCTCGCGGTTGGACCACCTCAAGAAGAAGCGGTAGGAGCAGAGGAAGGAGAAGGGGAAGCGGTGTCCGGACTTGACTATGAGGCCCCACCCTCTCCTATAGATGAGGATGTTAACTCGGATGCGGATAGTCATGTGCCACCCCAACAGCCCCGTTAGTGTAGAAAGTCCTAGTTAAAGTTAGTAGCTAAATTATGTATATAACTCTCACATCACTTAGTGGGTGAAAAACTAATGTACTCTAGTAAGATAGTGTGTCACGAATGTATGCAGTCCTAGCATGAGAAGTAGCTAGATTTCCCTTGGGAAATTAGTTTTGTGACCCCTCTTTTGTAACCAAACCTTGTTGTACATCGGTTCTCATCGTTGGTCGTATTTTGAGGAATGAAAACCGTTGTTCCCTCATATGGTTCAGATCTGATTTTTTTATTTGCAGCATGTTATGTTGTGAAACTTGTTAATCCTTTTGATAAGTTTCAACTAACAATGCCCAAGTTTTTGTGTGTCGCAGAATGGTGCGTACGCGAAACACTAATGAGCCCGAGAACTCCAATAGAGGAGGATCTTCACCACCCCCTCCCACGTTGACTGAAGCTATCGCTTCTATCTTGGAGTCTCGTCATGAGCAGACGAAGTTGATGAGGTTGCTTGTTCAGAATACTACAGACGCAGGAACTTCGCGTCAAGGCCAGCAACTGCAACTAGCGACTTATGCAGATTTCCTGGCCACACACCCACCCATTTTCCATGAGACAGTGTACCCTCTGGAAGCCGATCACTGGGTTCACACCATTGAGTCTAAATTTAGGCTCATCACTTGTGTGGATCATCAGAAGCCTCTCTTTGCTGCGCAACAACTTCGTGGATCGGTCGGAGCTTGGTGGGAAAATTACCAAGCTACTCTCACCGCAGGGCATCAAGTTTCACGGGAAGAATTCAAGACCGCTTTTAGTGCGCAACACATCCCTGTGGGACTCATGACAAGGAAGCTTACAGAGTTTTTAAACTTGTAGCAAGGGAGCAACTTTGTACATGATTATTCCCGCAAGTTCAACCACTTGGCTCAGTATGCTACTTATTATGTAGACACTGATGAGAAAAGGAAGAATTGTTTCTTCAAAGGGTTGACCACAAAGCTACAAGAACGGTTGGCCCTCTACCGCTCTATGAGTTTTACTGAACTTGTGAGCTCAGCTATTACAATTGAGGATGTCATCCATGCCCACAAAGATGAAAAGAAGAAGAAGAGGGTGATGACTGGATCATCGAGTCAAGGCCTATTGAAATACCGTATGGCTGTTACCTCACCTACCGGTCAGAGGTACACCTCTGTTGCCTCAATGGGGAAATCATCGTCCTCTACTGCAGCGGCCACAATCAGCACCTCGGCCATATCCACCACAAGCCCCACAAGGTTTTCGTCCCCCGTCATCGGGACCACAAAGTGCAAGACCAGGATTTCCTTCTTGCTACACTTGTGGTCGTCCGGGACACTTCGCGAGGGATTGTCATGCTCAAACGCAGCAGCAAAATCCTCGCAATCCTCACTCTCAAGCCTCTCACAAAAATCAGCCACCTAAAGGACGTGGTCCGAAAACCGGCCGGGTGAACTACACCTCGGTTGAGGAGATTCCAGAAGGAGAACAAGTGCTCGCGGGTATGTTTTCCCTCCACGACCACCCTGCTATGATTCTCTTTGACTCGGGTGCTACTCATAATTTTATAAGTCTCTCATATGTTCACAAGTACCGGCTACCTACATCAACTACAAAAACACCGTACGTTATTATCTCACCCGGTGGGAAAATAATTGCAACTCAAATGATTAATTGCACCTTTGAACTTGGGAGGAAAGGTTTATCTTTCAAACCTCATTGTTCTAAATGGGCAAGGGATCGATGTGATTTTAGGGATGCATTGGATGAACCACTATCATGCTGTAATATATGTGTCTTCCCGGGAAATTCAGCTAGACTCTCCCTCTCATGGCCGCAAAATTCTTCAACTCTCCATTCCTCACATGTCCAAATCTGAAATTAATCATGTGAGTAACCAGAAGTTGGAAGACATCTTAGTGGTGTGCGAATACCCATATGTTTTTCCCGAGGAATTACTGGGAATGCCTCCCGATCGTGAGGTGGAATTCCATATTGAGATTTTACCCGACACTGCTCCTATCTCACGAAGGCCTTATAAAATGGCGCCAAATGAGTTGGACGAGCTGAAAGTCCAACTAAAAGACTTGATGGATAAAGGCTTTATTCGACCTAGTTCATCACCGTGGGGCTGTCCCGCTTTATTTGTGAAGAAGAAAGACAAGTCCCTACGTCTATGGGTTGATTATCGCCCTTTGAACGCAGTCACCATCAAGAACAAATATCCTTTACCTCGGATTGATATTCTTTTTGATCAATTAGTCGCTGCCAAGGTGTTCTCAAAAATTGACCTTCGCTCCGGGTATCATCAAATTAAAATTCGTCCGGAGGATATTCCAAAGATAGCATTTTCTACTCGGTACGGTCTTTATGAGTACTTAGTAATGTCATTTGGATTAACAAATGTTCCTGCCTATTTTATGTATTTGATGAATTTTGTCTTTATGCCGGAATTGGACAAGTTCGTGGTGGTTTTCATCGACGACATTCTCATATACTCCAATTCTGAAGAGGAGCATGCTGACCATCTCCACATTGTGCTCCAACGTCTACGTGACCATAAACTCTATGCTAAATTTAGAAAGTGCGAGTTTTGGTTGCGAGAAGTGCCTTTCTTGGGTCATATCATTTCAGCTGAAGGCATCGCCGTAGACCCAAGCAAGGTGCGAGATGTGTTGAATTGGGAGCCACCAACAACCGTGTCGGAGGTTCGTAGCTTTCTTGGGCTTGCCGGGTATTATTGAAGGTTCATTCCAAACTTCTCAAAAATTCCCAAGCCTATGACGGACTTGCTCAATAAGGACACTAAATTTATGTGGAATGAAGCATGTGAACATGCTTTCCAAACTCTCAAGAAGCATTTAACAACAGCTCATGTGTTGGTGCAACCCGACATCACGAAGCCATTTGATGTGTATTGTGATGCATACAATACGGGTTTGGGCTGCGTGTTGATGCAAGATGGCCGAGTTATTGCTTATGTGTCACGACAACTTCATCGTCATGAACAAAATTATCCTACTCATGACTTGGAGTTGGCTTCCGTGGTCCTAGCCTTGAAAGTGTGGAGGCATTACCTTCTTGGAAATCTCGTACACTTATATACGGATCATGAGAGCTTGAAATATATTTTCACTCAAAGTGATCTGAATATGAGGCAAAGAAGGTGGCTAGAATTAATCAAAGACTATGAATTGGAGATTCACTATCATCCGGGAAAAGCCAATGTAGTTGCCGACGCCTTGAGTCGTAAGTCTTATTGTCACGACTGTCAAATTGATGCTGAAATTTCTACTCTCAAAGAGGAACCAAATGCGAGAATAATACCACATGGAGCATTGTATAATCTTGCACTTATTCCAACTATTCGAGAAGAAATTGTCGAGGCTCAAAGCAAAGATGTGGGAGTGGCAAAAATTAAAGAACGACTCCATCAAGGTGAAGCACTCTGTTTTCATGAAGATGATGAGGGTGTGCTATGGTTCAAGAACCGTTTGGTGGTGCCCAAAAATCATGAGTTGCGTCAAAAAAAATTTAGATGAGGCTAATTTGTCTAAATACTCCATGCACCTGGGTAGCAACAAAATGTACTATGATTTAAGGCGCAAGTTTGGTGGACACGAATGAAGAGGGAGATTGCAAAATATGTGTCAGAATGTGATACATGTCGAAAAGTGAAGGCTGATCACCTACGTTCAGCGGGTCTTCTTCAAACCCTCAGTGTTCCAAATTGGAAGTGGAAAGATATTAGCATGGACTTCATTATCGGGCTACCTCCTACCTCTCGTCATCACGATTCCATATGGATCATTGTGGATCGTTTGACAAAATCAGCCCACTTTATACCGGTTCATACTCGGTATACCGCCCAAAAGTATGCCGACCTCTACATTGCCCGAGTCTTGTGCTTGCACGGAGTTCCTAAGACCATCATTTCTGATCGGGGAACACAATTTGTCTTCCGGTTTCGGGACAATTGCATATGTGCTTGGGCACGCGATTGATTCAAAGTTCGGCATATCATCCTTAAACTGATGGTCAAACCGAGCGTGTGAATCAAGTATTGGAAGATATGCTACGGGCTTATGTTCTGAATAACACTGAAAATTGGGATGAATATCTACCATTAGCTGAGTTCTCTTATAATAATAGCTATCAAGAGAGCATCGGGATGTCTCCTTTTGAAGCTCTTTATGGTCGTCCCTGTCGAACTCCGTTGAATTGGTCCGAATCAGGCGAAAGAATAATTTTTGGTCCTGATATAGTGGCTCAAGTTGAAGAGAAGGTTCGGGTCATCTAATCAAATTTGAAGGCCGCTCAGTCACGCCAAAAGAGTTATGCGGACAAACGACGTCAACCTTTATCTTTTGAAATTGGGGATCATGTCTATCTTCGTGTCTCTCCAACTAAAGGTGTACGAAGATTTGGAGTGAGAGGAAAGTTGGCACCTCACTACGTAGGGCCTTTTTCGATCATTGGAAAATGTGGTCCTGTAGCATATCAGTTAGGGTTACCATCCAACTTATCCGGGGGTTCACATTGTCTTCCACGTTACGCAATTGAAGAAGTGTGTGAAACCCCCAATTGATAAGGTCATTTCCGATGTGGAGCAGCTACAAGGTGATCTTACATACTCCGAGGATCCCATTAAAGTTGTTGACTGCAAACAAAGGATAACTCGGAATAGTGTGAGTAATTTCTACAAGATCCAATGGAGTAACCACACCAAGCGTGAAGCTACATAGGAATTAGAGGAGTGCACAAATTTTCCAGACTTCTCTCTCTTATAGGTATGTATAATTAGTTCCTTTACTTCGAGTATTAAATCTCGGGATGAGATTTTCTTAAGGGGGTTGGAATGTAACACCCAATAAATAAAAATAAAAATAAAAGCCAGTTGGGCCCACTGGTCATCCAAACAACAAGTCTTCTTCTTCCTCCATTGGCCAGCTTGGGCGGCAATGCACCACGTGGCTCATGGCCACCAGCCACGTGTGCCCCTGCTCCCCTCCACTCACGCGGTTTTTACTGCCCAGAGGCTCCTCCCCCGTCCCATTTGCTCTCCTCTCCTTTCTCCCTCACTTTCTCTCTCTCCTCCATTATTGGAGCTTGAGGTACCTTCGTCGATCTCCTCATATGGTGCTTTCCGTCCCGAACCGGCTGCAGCACGGTGTTCCCCTCGACGAGGTGAAGCTCTCCCTCCATCTTCATTTCGTTTCCCCTTGTGTGTCATGCGCACGGCCTCGCCGAAGTCCGACGAAGAACACCTCGACGCTGGTGAGCTACAACCTTTATAGCGAGGGAAAGGCCATGAAATAGAATATTCTTACCGTGTGCTTCATCTTCATCACCTCGGTAGGCCGCGCCGTCGTCCGGAACGAACTCCGGCGAGCCGCCGCCGGCCATGGCCGCCATGGCCAGGAGCAGCTTGAGCTCCTGCTCAGCTCTCTGGTGCCTTTCTGGGCCTGGCGTGCACAGCCCACACGTGGGCAGATCTGGCCCAAAATGAATTTCTCTTTTTTCCCACGTTTTTTTCTTTATTTCAGATTTGAACACTCCTTGTAAAATACATAGTAAATTGTAGACAACTCAGAAAAATGTGAAAATAAATTTTCCTAGTTTACTCATGAGTAGATCTACACAATGGAAGAATGAAACATGTACCTTATTCATGTAAAACAATAATTATTTCAAGTTTTGTTTGCTATGTTCTTGTAAAGAAAAATAATCATTAGCTTATGTTTGCATCTCCAAAAATCGTAATATTTTGCAAACATGTCTATAAATAGCATAAAAATATACTGCAAAAATTTAATTCCATGAATCTTTATATTTATTTAGAAAATAATATAATAGAACTTCCTCTATTACAGTCTGATGAATAGATGGTGCAACCTTGGAAAAATCATTACTCAATAATTAAAGCTCCAAAAATCATGAAAAATCTCACACATGTGTAAAGATATCATATGAATAATCACACAAAGTTTCACTCACTGATTCTTTTTCTATAATTAAAAAACGATTTAATACTGTATTTCCTTATTTTAATCATTATAAATTCTACGTTGCATGAAATTTTTTGAAATTTTGCTATTACATTTTTATACACGGTAGCAACCTTCAGTATAAATGTTAAGTCCATATTCTTAACAGAGGTGTCCCAGATTTATTCCTAAGATCCATTTTCATCATTAGTCGTGTTGACTCTCATTGTTCTATATAGTTATAATCACATTGCATCTTTGCATATCATTTAGGAAACAACGGTGAAGGACATGTAAGTGGAGATGCTGCAGCGAACTTGGAGACTAACTCAACCATTCCTTTTGAGTGTGCTCCCAATCCACAAGCTCAAGGCAAGTCCCGGTGCACTCCTAAGTTTGCAAAAATATTTTCTTTTATATCACATGAAGGTGGGTCGTGTATTGTACATTACGTATAGGATTTTATTGAAACTCCAGCTGCATTTGATCCAAAATAATCCTATTATATGTTGTTTAGATTGGGATTAATGCCCCGTTATGCTATGCTTAATTTATTTTAGCTACAGGTAGAAGTCGAGCGGATTGGAACCCGTTCGCGAGTTGTAGGATGTGTGAAATCTTATATCATATGCTACTTGGAGAATCACTCATGATATTAAATGGATACCGAGCAAAGATGAGTTAGGATGCAACAAGGCATGGGTCTTGTGTGCGATAGCTTTGCTCGTGTTGATTGAGGACCGAGTCGAATGTGGCCTAGTTGATCAAGTTTGAATTGTACTAATCACATACTAGTTATATGGGAACTAGCAAACCGATGTAACTCAATGACAATGATTGTTGGACATTAAACCCCCCTCTTTTGATTATGTGGAAGAGCATGGCTATGGTGCTCGGGAGGGGAGATTTGAATCAACTCTAGTTGTGTTGTTGTGAAAGGTTGTCCCGTACAACTCCACGGGAGGGCGTATGTGACGTGTGGTTAGGTTTTTCCTGCAGGATGTAAATCGATTTAAATCGTCGTATCTCGCGGTTATGAGTACCACTTGTGATCTCTTCACATCGTAGTAAGAATGAATATCAGAATTATTTATTTGGTGCTGAATTGTTACACTTATGTATGCAAACCATGTGTGAAGTAGTATATATATTGGCATACCTTTAATTTTTCTAATGTACATATTAACTTGGCTAAAACATAAGCTTAAGGATCAACTGCATAGTGCTGATTTTGGCAAATAAAAACCAGCTCTTGAGCCTTGCATGGTCTAGATATCAGTTATGGAGAACCGAAGATTTGACGGGTAAGTCTTGCTGAGTATTAGTTGCTCAGGCTTTTGTGGATTAAATTTTTGTTGCAGATAATGGAAGCTTTTGTGACTGTTGTGGCAAGGTGGTGTGGGAGGGTGAACCCCCGTCGGAGTGGACGGTTGAGTGGGTCCCCACCTCTCCATCGCACGGTCGCGAAGAATGAAGCATGTCTACGGGCCGGCATTGCTTCGGATTAGGATAATGGCGTTGAGTGCAAGAATGCTTCCGCTTATTTTGTAAAAACTCGTTTTATTTTGATGTTATGACCCTAAAGTTTTTAACTGCTGCAGACTTTAACTATGTTTATGTAATATGACTATGTTGTCTATGTTGTACTATTTAGTCTCTTGCTCGTCAATTGATACCCGATGTTCTTGTATCGACGAGTAGCCCCGCATATTAAGCGGTTCTGTCACACGCATCATGGGGCATGGGCTCATGGCGCGGACGCGCGGTAGAAGCCGATGGAACTCACCAGGTGCGGTGCCGCGGAACAGCGGAATCCCGCGGCACGTCGCGCATGGACTCTAAAAATTGAATGGGTCGTGCTATTCTAACCACGTAACAAACGGGCTAATCAAGGTTACTGAGGCTGTTTCGACCGGCCTGCTGGACTGGCAACTTGGCCCATTTCCTGGACAGTGTCAGACTGTCAGGAAAAGCATTTCGGTCCAGTTGACCAAGATCGTTACGGCCCGGCCCAGGCTCGTGTCACATGGGGAACCTAGGAGACGAATCAGCATCCGACGCGTCGTGTGAACGCGCGGAGCAAAAGATCCCGTTCCCCCTGCGTCACCTTGTGTTTTGAACTGAACCGAAGCAGATCTCTCGCTCCCTCGTTCTTATCTGCAACGCTCGCCCCCGCAGAAAAAGGAAAAGCGAAGGCGAGAGAAGAGATACAAGACGGCCCAAAAGTCACCCACCCCCGAAACCGCAACAGCAACACGCCCCCGCGCACCCACCAACCAACGCAGCGCCAGTGAGAGCGAGGGAGAGAGCTCGCTCGTCGCCGGCGCCGGAGAGGAAAGGAGAGGGGAGATGGCCGCCGCCGCTGCACCGGGAGGGACGCGGGAGGAGATGGTGTACATGGCGAAGCTGGCGGAGCAGGCGGAGCGGTACGAGGAGATGGTGGAGTTCATGGAGAAGGTGGTGGCCGCCGCGGGGGCCGGGGAGCTCACCGTCGAGGAGCGGAACCTGCTGTCCGTCGCCTACAAGAACGTCATCGGCGCGCGCCGCGCGTCGTGGCGCATCGTCTCCTCCATCGAGCAGAAGGAGGAGGGGCGCGGCGTCGCCGCCCACGCCGCCGCGGCGCGCGGGTACCGCGCCCGCGTCGAGGCCGAGCTCTCCAACATCTGCGCCGGGATCCTGTGCCTCCTTGACGAGCGCCTCGTTCCCGCCGCCGCCGCCGTCGATGCCAAGGTCTTCTACCTCAAGATGAAGGGTGACTACCACCGCTACCTCGCCGAGTTCAAGACCGGCGCCGAGCGCAAGGACGCCGCCGATGCTACTCTCGGCGCCTACCAGGCCGCGCAGGTCGCCATCCTCCACCAACTCCTCTCGTCTCTGTTTTTTTCCCTCTAGCTTCTTCCGCAAGTGAGTTGACTCGTACTGGCTGGATCTTCCGTGACTTCTTCCTTTATCCAGGACATAGCCATGAAGGAGCTCTCGCCCACGCACCCCATCAGGCTGGGCCTCGCGCTCAACTTCTCCGTCTTCTACTACGAGATCCTCAACTCGCCCGACCGCGCGTGCTCGCTCGCCAAGCAGGTGAGTTGCTGCTGCGAGCTCACTTTGGTTTCTTCGCTGTTAGTTTATGAATGTTGCGTAGATCTGAAGTTTGGTGCACGACGAGTGGTACTTGTTGGTGACTCGGTGAGCAGCACACGATTTGCAGGACAAGGTTGTTGATGATGTAGGCTGGTTCTAAGTTTTTTTCGTGAATGCATCATGTATATTTTCAATTTGCCATTTGTGACGGTAGATTAGCTAGTACTCTGCTTGCACCAGTAGATCCAGATCCCCACTTACGCCTGCAGTGTCTAGGCATCGTAAATATTCTTCAGTCACATTTACATTTCGCAGTGTTCACAGTTCACCTCATTCAGATATTTATGTTTTGGCCACTTGTTCGTTGGCACCCTGTGCCACCGATTGTGACATATGCCGGCTCAAATTTCCGAATACTTCCAAGATGTGACTATTATCTTGCAGAGTGTTCAGACCCACATGCAACGCTACTGCCAAGCAGCGATTGCATGTGCTACTTAGATGCCAGAATGAAGAGGCTGCCATGTCGCCTTTCCTGTCCACTACAATTTGCTTACTCTGTAGTAGTACTCCAGCATGCCAACAAATATATAGCTGTGTTTAAGTCAGTTGCACAAGATTCATAGTTCCAAGCTGTAATAAAATCTAGTACCTCAGTTCTTTTATAACTCTGAACTCTTAGACTTGAAAAAGTCGTGTTGATCTGGATCTTGCAATCCTATAATGCTATTTTCATGTAATTAGCGGAAATAAACCAGTGCATGCTGTTACTTTGGTGGTGAGCATAATCGTTTCTTGGTTTCAGGCATTTGATGAAGCGATCTCGGAGCTGGATACGCTTGGGGAAGAGTCCTACAAGGATAGCACTCTGATCATGCAGCTTCTTCGTGACAACCTCACCCTATGGACCTCAGACATGCAGGTGGATGTGTGTATTGACTAGTAACGATGCTGATCACTAGGTATTTTATTTTCGGCCCTGCTAACCATGCTGTTTACCAGGACGATGGTGGCGACGAAATGAGGGATGCCGGCAAGCCCGAGGATGACCAGTAGCCAAGGATCCTAGTGATTGCCATTGCTATCACTTAACCATGGGGTAGTTGTGATGCTTGTGCAAGGACCATTTTCGCATGTCCTTTTACCATTGGGTCTGCTTACCCTTTGTTTTCCTATATTGCTATTATCAACCCCATGGATTGTTTTACCTTTGAAGCAGAATCCTGTTAGTGTGTGGGAGAATAACTTGAGCCTTTTAACTAGTGCAAGGATTACGAACTCTTATGTACTATGACTGAATCATGATGCATGTTTCAGTATATTCAACAAGTGCCTTGTTATGGGCATATGGCTAAGCCTTCTTTGTTTTGAGTTAGCCCTGTAATTACTACGATCATCTGCATTCTATCTTGGAACGGGTAGTCATAACTGGAACTCCAATGATTGTAATAATGCAGGCGTATAACATGGCGGCGAATCATTATTCCGGTCTGTGATTATGCCGTGGCTTTTCTGTTGCTCTACCTTCTTTCCAGCCAGAGATATTTGGAGCGGAACATGGTCGGTTGGATGGTAGTTGGCTCCACCACTGCTGGATCTGGATCATTTGTCTTGGAAGCATCATTGTGTTATTGGATGCTTAGGCTGTCTCCAACAACACTGCAAAAACGGAGCCTCATTTCACCTTTTGCATGGTGCTACAGTAAAATATTTTTTTTTCTTGTCTCCAACAGCCGAGCTATTGTTGACTAGGCAAAATCCGGCGGGACAACGAACGGCTTTGGCGCGGAGGAGGCCGGAGCACGGCGAGGCGCAGGGAGGTCGGAGCGCGACGCGGCGCGGCGCCGAGGAGGCTGGAACGCGTCGCGGAGGAGGCTGGAGCACGTCGCGGCGAAAGGAGACCGGAGCGCGTTGCGTCATTCGATTCGCTAGAGTGGCTAATTCCTGGGTTCCTCTGTTGGACCTCATCATTCGTATTGGCTTTCAGCTGTGACAACCAGAACCGTTCGTTCCTCTTTTGCCTGATGTGTTTGGCTACTATTTTTTTTCTCCATTTTTCAACACAGGTGAGAGTTGCTGGCATCGGCTACAACCATACTGTTGGTACTCTACAAACTGCGGGGTACCCTGCATACAGGCAAGAAGAAGTTCCAGATCCGATCTTCCTGCTGAGGCGGGTCTTAAGGCTGCCACGTGCCTCTAGCTTCGGACTCAGCCTCCCCACTGAGAAGGGCTCTGGAGCTGCCACGCGTTTTTCGGCTTCAGACCATTGCTCCTACCGAGGAGGGCTTGGGCTGTCACGAGTCTTCTAGTTTCGGACCCTTGCTCTCACCGAGGGCCCCAACGCTGCCACACGTCTTGAAATTTGTCCTGACGGGTAGATTGCGTGAGTAAATGGGCGGTGCATCTTGTCTAAGTCAAGCTTTGAAGGCATGCGCCTTCTCTATACATACGATGTGGCGCACACCCCTGTCAGGTACCGTTGCGTCTAATCATATCGCAGTTTAGGCGCCGCAAGACTATCCCACACTACCAAGTGGGTAGCTTACGATGACAAGACGGACGAGACATTTCCTGTCATCATCAACGACTATGCATAGCCACTGGAGGCAAGAAGAAGCTCCGAACCCGATCTCCCCGCTGAGGCGGGTCCTAGGGCTGCCACGTGCCTTTGGCTTCGGACCTAGCCTCCTCGCTGAGGAGGGCTCCGAATCTGCTACGCGTCTTTCGGCTCCGGACCATTTCTCCTACCGAGGAGGGCTTTAGGGCTGCCACGAGTCTTTCGGTTCCGGACCCTTGCTCCCACCGAGGAGGGCTCCGACGCTGACACATGTCTTGCAACTTGTCCTGACCGGTAGATTGCGGGAGTAAATAGGCGGTGCGTCTTGTCCAAGTCAGGCTTTGAAGGCATGCGCCTTCCCTATACGCACGACGCCGCGCACACCCCCTGTCAGGTACCGCTGCATACAATCACATTGCAGTGAAGGTGGCGCAGGACTACCTCACGCTACCAAGTGGGTAGCTTACAGCGACAAGACGGACGGAGCATTTCCTATCATCATCAACGACTACGCATAGCCACTGACGTCCGACGCCGCAAGATGGCGAGTCTTCAAACCGCGGCCAGAGGTAGCGTACGCAAGAAACCTTAGATCTTGTTCAGGATAAGATCACCTCGGGACCACCTGTCAGACTCCGGATCCCATTTGTAAGGTGCCCGACCTTACTATGAAAGGATCGAGCAGCCACCGTTACAAAGGATCCAACTTAGACTCACACAAGCCACTCAAGCAATCACAAGCAATACAACTCTCATCGTAGAGTAAGTTGTTACGCTCCGGCGGTCCGAACCACGTTAAACCACCGTATCACCATACGTCATACGCGCGGCCTCACCGCAGACTAATCCCCCGCCTAAAAAAGAATCTTCATGGGATGCTCTCAAAGCTGGTCTGGTGGAAGTGTCATTCTCACACTTTGACATTTGGTGCGCTAGGTAGGGGGCTGCTTTTCCTGAAGGTTCAACACATCCGTGCACGATGGTGAACATCCATCTCAGTGCCGCCTCCTCTCGTCCCTCCCACCGTGGCCAGAGAGGGGAGAAGGGGGTCACTCCCGCTTCAAAGCGGGCCGGTCCAGCCAAGCAAGCGGCCACGCGGCTGCCACTCCTGTGGCAGCTACTGCTGCCACCACACGACGACTCCCTGCCGCCACGACAACAACGACTCCATCTGTTGCGAGTGTGGGCAGCACGCGAGTTTC
This sequence comes from Tuctoria greenei, assembly GCA_036927565.1. Lineage (NCBI taxonomy): Eukaryota > Viridiplantae > Streptophyta > Magnoliopsida > Poales > Poaceae > Tuctoria > Tuctoria greenei. The sequence goes on from JAYESD010000005.1 coordinate 8,915,537, forward strand.
TGCTTAAGGTACCTATAGCGTATTCGGAGTCTTTCTACCGTCCTCCTGTTTGTTGTCCTGTGTTGCCAGACGGTCTCTCCCATGAAAGGCCAGCGCCAAGCAGGAGCCTCGTGGTGTTGAACGGTTGAGTACTGGGGTTAGATGACACACATCGTGAACATGGCGGGAGCCGAAGAATTCTGCTCGGGGCCTCGTGGTGTTAAACGGTCCCTCCCCTAAAAGGCTAACACCAGCGAGAGGTCCAGAGTGTACAACCTGCTTATCTTGGTCTTGCACTCTAAGCGTGTACACCCCCCCCCCCCCCAGCGCAGAGGCTGAGTACTGGGGAACCAATCAATTCATACTTCTGCTAAGACCGGCGGGAGGTCAAGAGTGTTCCTGCACCCTAAGCGTGTACACTTTGCCTCCTCAGCACTGCGACTAAGTACTAGGTGCCCGGATGACCCATACTACTGAGCAAGGCAATAACCATAACCTGAATATTGTCACACTATATTACCTTGTTCATTACATTATGCATTAATTTTAAGCATACTTTCGCATATTGTCTGCCATATGCTCAATTACATTTCCCGTATCTCGTCCCTAGTAAGAGTTGTGCTATCCTACTGCAGCGGGTGTGCTTGAGGTACCTGTAATGTATTTAGGTCCCTGTTATATAATGTAAGATCTAAGGTGGGTTTTGGAGGAGTCTACAAAAATCACTTGGTACTAAGTTAGATTTTAGCTCGGCGTATCCACTCAAATAGATGGTCAAACAGAAAGGATCAACCAGATCTTAGAGGACATGTTGAGAGCCACAGTCCTTACTTATGGCAAGGATTGAGAAGACAGTCTACCCTATGCTGAATTTTCTTATAACAACATTTATCAGACTAGCATCAAGATGTCTCTGTTTGAAGCCCTCTGTGGAAGGGAGTGTCAGACTCCACTTATGTGGTCAGAGGTTGGAGAATGTATTATAGAGCATGTGAATTTTATCATGGAAGCAGGAGACAAGGTAGCGGAGATCCGCGCAAATTTGAAGGCAGCTCGATCATGCCATAAAAGTTATGCGGACCTTTGAAGTTGGGGACCACGTGTACCTTAAAATATCTTTGATCCGCGGTACACACAGGTTTCAGGTGCACGAAAAGTTAGCACGACGATACATTGGTCCTTTTCCAGTTCTCAAAAGGATATGATCAGTGGTATACAAGATCCAGCTACCCGAAGAAATATCGAGTGTGCACAACGTCTTCCACGTGTCCCAGTTGAGAAAGTGCCTACGGGTGCTTGAGTAACAAGTGGTGCGAGACACTCTAGACCTGTAGGATGATCTGCGCTACTAGGAAGTGCCAATGAAAATCTTGGATAGGGTCACCTGAAGAACGCGAACAAACTCTGTCAAGCTTTGCCGAGTTCAGTGGAGCAGGCACTCAGAGACCAAAGTTAGATAGGAAAGAGAAGATGCGCTTCGAGCCAAGTTTCCCCATCTTTTCGAAGACCAGCCGAATCTCGAGGACGAGATTCCACCTAAGTGGGATAGGTCTGTAACACCCTAAATTTTCCACATGCTAATAAATCGAATTTATAAAAATAATCACCATTATATGAGTAAACAATAATCAAATCAAGAAGTAATAATAATACTAATTATAAAACAAACAAATTGAGTTAGTGAAATAATACTAATTAGAAAACAAACAAATTAAGAAAGTGAAATAAAGTAATAAAAACAATAACTAAACAAAAGAATAAAATGAATGGCCGAGTGTGGTCAGGACCTACGTCCACTTCCTGCCACTTCTGCCAACGTTCAACAACAACAACCCTATTTTTCATCCACACCTTCCTCCTTCTCCTTAGTTGCAAAAGGCCCTTCTTCTACCTCAGCGCACACACACGCTACTCCCTGAACCGTAGCGTCTTCTCCCTTCTCTGTACCAACACAATAACACTTCATGGCGATCGATGGCAGTCTACCGACTTTCTCTCTCGTTCTCCACTTCCCTGTAAGTCTGTCGAACGTCCGTACGACGCGTTAACTCGCCTAGCTGCTGCTCGGAAGTAACCGCTACTCACATTGATTTATTTCGTCACGCCGACGAGGACAACCGCTTCGGAGACTCTGTGCACGCTGACGATGGGACGTGACGCTTCAGGCGGGCGCAACGTGATGTCTTCTCTGCACGCGTGCTCGCACGGCTCGCTTCGAGTCGTTGTAGCACCACTGTCGTCCTCCCGTCTTGTGAGCAGCGAGAAATCTCTATCACATTTACCGTCGCGCACAGTGAGCCTCAGCCTTCCTCACCTCTTCTCCAACGAATATAAAAGGCGCCCAACCCACCTCGCTCGACCACTGGAGCCTCCACCGTCCTGCACTCCATAGACACCGCGTCGATCTCCGGCAGGGAGCACTCCCAACCCGAGCTGCGGGCTGTGGCCAAAGTGAGCACTTCCGGTATCGATTCCACCTCCCAGCACCGTTTCCAAGTTGTTTTCTCCCTTCTCTCACAGCTAGCCACGACCACCAGCCATCATGCTTGTTTCCATCCGAGCAGCCGCCATTCCCCATCACCGCGAATCTAATTGATACCTTAATCGACTTCGCCAGACTTTGAGCCTTCGATTCCCTTCTCTATGGACTCCATCTTCCCCATTTTTCCTGCCGATTGGAGCTTTCTGGTAACATCCATGAGGTCGGAGAGAAAAATACAGAGGTAGACGAAAGCTGTTTTCTCCGTAAGGTGGCTCTGTTTGGGCTAGTCAATTAACTAAACGTTGTTGATTAATTAGAACCTTGGCCCACCAAGCTAAGCGCAGCTCGTAGGCACTCCCAGCCATCACGTGCTAGTAATTTAGATCATTGCCCACTAACCCATTAGCCCGCAAAAGCAAGGTGAGTGACGACCTGACCAGGCCATGTGCCACCACCATTAAACCAGGCCCTAGACAATATTTTAATATCTAACACTTAATTATTTTCGCAATTAACCCGCCATCTATTTTGTAAAATCAATATCTCACCCATACAAAGTTTGTTTAACCTAATTTTTTTTTAAAATCATCTAAAATCCTAATCTATTTAACACACCTAAATTTGTATGATGTGTTGATATATACTTGCTTTGCTTTTGTATTTGCTTGCGTGCGACCCGTCGGAGTAGAATCGGTACCAGAGGAAAACTTGGAGGAGCCAGGTGACCAGGAGTACGACGTTGCAGACGGTAGTGAAGACAAGTTTCATCGATCTCTTTTTGTTCATGTTGCGCCTATGTGAGACTTATCCTTTGTTATCAGTAGACTATGTTATTGCATTTGTGAGTATTACCGACTCGTGTGACAGAGAGAATCCATGCTAGCTCCTTTGTTGCATATTGATATGATGACATGATGATTGAGGATGATGCTTTGTTGTACATCTAGTGAGAGCATATATGAGTTGAAACCGGGACAGACGGGTTGGAGTTAGTGTAAGGCTATCGTGGTGATAGACTTACCACTTTGGTTGGGTTCATGGAGGCTGCCTTGGTGAGCTTTAAGGACCGAGTTGTTTTGACATCTTACCTAAATTACTTTCAGTACGACCACATGTCCCTATATGGACGGGGCGTAGCCTAATCCTAGTGGCTAGTCCGAGAGTCGTCCACGGTGGAGAGAGGGTTATGTATGAGAAATTATGGAGCTCCTTGATAATATTAACACTGGATTGGGGACGACTGGTCTGGGTGATGTTTCGGCTGGGTATCGGTTATGTCGGGCTGTCTTTGATGGTCCGCACATGTGGGTACAACGTACAACCTTTGCAGAGTGTAAAATCCATTTGAATCGTCGTGTTCTCAGTATAGGATGGGTTATGGTGTGTTTATAACAACTAGAGAGACACCTATGGTGAGATGGAGTTGAAAGTTGTTCGCAGGTAAGCTATCTGGTTGCATTCGGTTACATTACTATTTATTTATGCATTGCATTTATATATGTTTATTTCCCTCTCGTAGGGCGAGGTGAATCTTGTTGAGTACTTTTGTACTCAAATGTTGTTGAATGATTGTTTTCCAGAGGATCACGACTTTGTACCGGAGGACTTTGAGTAGAGTCACATCTGCACCCAAGTTGTGTGTAGTGGAACCATCGGCGATGATGCGCTACTAGTCTACGTGTTGATGGTTATTATATTTTTCTTGTCACTACTTGTAGTTTTTATCCATAAGGCTATGCTGTTGAAATAAAGCACTGTATGGTTGTGGTTCCACTTATATTATAATATTATGTACTGAACTCTGTATTTGCTAATAATATCGCATGTTTAGTTTCGATATTATAGGTCGGGATGCTTCAAGTGGTATCAGAGCCATACTTGACTGTAGGATGCGGGCCATAGGGCGTAGGTGACTGCAAGAGACCGTAGAATGGTTTTCCTGTAGGATCCTTTGATCGTAGAGTCTTGGTGATAGGTTTTGCACCCATCTAACCCTTGTGCCTTGTTCTAAGTTAGATGTCTGATGACCGTATCACCACCTTTTGCATCAACGAAGATGGCTTTCCCAAGGTGCTCTATGCTACCATGACCCGACTTGGTATTCCAGACCGTCCTGAATACGTGGGTCACGAGTTCATGGAGCACGACACCGAAAACTTCGGGGTCACAGTGCACATCGGTGGTAGTGATAGGTTTCTCGAGATGAAGCCATGGAACGTCGCTGCCACTGGATGCCGCATGAAGGATATCTGCCAATTGGTGGCCTGCAAGGCCCTCAAGTACTTGTGCCACATGTTTGACTGGCACTTGGGTTCCACACCCATGAAGTACTTCCCACCGCAGGATCTTAGTCGTTCCGCCTGGACGGCAATAATTCGCACCTTGGAAGGCCTTGGGAGTACCAAAGATGACCCCACCATTGTCATTGTCGAAGCGTTAATGCGACACTTCCCCCGTATCTTCTAAGGAGCAATCCGCGAAGGTTCTTTGTTCAGCGAGGCTTAGGCTTCAATCAAGTGTACGCACGTATGAGAGTATATGAGACGGTGGTTTTTTACGTGGTTCGGGCCGCAAGAAGCGTAACACCCTACTCCACGGTGGATTGTATTGCTAGTGGGTGTGTATATGTGTGTGTAGGGGATTCGTGTGTGGGTGTGTATGCGTGTGTGGGTGGCGGTCCGATCCTTTTATAGACAAGGTTGGATGCCTTACAAGTGGGGTCTGGGGCCCGACAGTTGGTCCCGGGGCGATCTTATCCTAAAGTTCTAAGGATTCTCGCATAATCTTGCTCTGACCGTGGCCTTGAAGACTTGTCGTCTTGCTGCCTAAGTCGTCAGTAGCCCATGCGCCGTTGCTGACAATGGCAGAGGATGTCCCGTCCAACTGTCTCTGTCGCCGTAAGCTACCCACTTGGCGGAGTGGGACAGGCCTGCGGCGTCTTCACTGCGATGTGATTGGTCGTAGCGGTACCTAACATTAGGCGTGCGCCGCGCCATGCGTCTGGGGAAGCCGCATATCTTCAATCCTTGATAGGGACAAGGCACATCGCCCTCTTAACTCCCGCAACCCTCCGTCCAGGGCAAGTGGCTGGACTACGTGACAGCTCGGGAGCTCATCTATGCGGAGGAGGTCAGGTCCCGTCTTGCAGACCACGTGGCAGCTCGGGAGCTCACCTCCGCGAAGGAGGCTGGGTCCCGTTTTTCGAACCATGTGGCAGCTCGGGAGCACACCTCCGCGGAGGAGGTTGGGTCCTGTCTTGCGGGACACGTGGCGCCGGATCCCGCCTATACGGGAGGTGGCCCGTATGATGTCTTGGACCACGTGGTAGCTCTGGAGCCTTGTCTCAATGGGGAGAGGGATCCTTCCCGGCTGGACACGTGGCTTCTTGGGAGCTCGTCTCTTAGGGGGAGCGGAACTCTTCTTCAGGGTCTCTTGCAGGTACCCCGAACCCCGAATATGAGGCTGAGGGGTCCGGGTCTTCTAAACACGTGGTGCCCTCGGACATTGCCTCTGCGGAAGGCGGGGTACCTAGACGGCTCTAGCTTGTGCGCGAGGGTACCCGATATGCCAGGTACCGACAGTCGCCTTGTACGACTATTTACTGAGCCTGGACGACCTGTGCGACAAGCTGAACCAGCGTATGTAGACCCTCGTCAAGCGCGTTGAGGCATTGAAGACTCGTTGGCAAAAATCTAAGCTAGCGCTAGCACAGACTGAGACACGTGTTGCTAGCGCTGAAAGACGTGTCGCCTTGGCTGAGGAGAACCTAAGGGTGCAATCCGACCACCACAGTCAGCTCCTTAGGGGTGTCTACCTCGTAGACTGGGCCAAGCAAAAAGAACCTCACACTTGTGTAACAACCGAACCGCTCACTCTTGAAGGGACTCTAGTGTACCATCTGTCCAACCCCCGTAGGAGGATTTGTGAGCCTGTACCGCCCACTCCTCCGACTTCACCTCGCGAAGCCTTGCACGAAGACCCTGAAGACTAGGACCCAGTAGTCAGGTAGAGGTCCCGGCTGACCCTTAAGGGGACGGACCTAGGGACTACATGCCTAATGTATCTTGTACCCGTTTGATTGAATGAATGAATGTGACGTGTGTTTCCCGCAATGTTTGATGTTTGTGTGCTTTGTGTGATATAAAATGATTGTATGCCTAATGGCATCAACAACCGTCAGCCAGCACCCCATAACAATCACCAGATTGCGGACTTTAACAGGGTGAACCCGCCCAAGTTTGCTGGATCTGAGGACCCCATTGAGGTGGATGATTGGCTGAGGAAGATTGATATGAAGCTCGAGGTTGTCTAGGCAAATGAGTAGGATAAGGTTCTGCTTGCAGTTCAGCAATTGAGAGGACCTGCTCTAGCATGATGGCAAAGCTACAGGGAGATGCATGCAGATGCTAGGATCATGATATGGGATGAGTTCGTGAAGTTGTTCAGGGAGCACCACATCCCTAGTAGTATGGTGAAGTTAAAGAAGGAAGAATTCATGAACCTCAAGCAAAAGGGACTCACTGTAACAAAGTACTTGCACAAGTTCACATTATTATCTTGCTATGACCCTCACTCTGTAGATACGCATGAGAAGAAACAAGAAGCTTTTCTTTGTGGCATTAACCTTGAGATGAGGACTTTGATTGGAGTTGTTGTCTATCATGATTTTCAGCACTATGGTTAACAAGGCTATCACCACGGAGAAGAACATGGAGGATGAGCACCAAGAGAAGAAGAGAAAGCTTGAGACCAAGAAGATGTTCCAACAGGCAAAGTTTCATAAAATTAGTCAGCTTGCTTATTGTGGAAAAAGCACCCAGCAGAGAGCCTACTCTGTGCAATGGAAGCAGCAGCCAACTTACTCAAGACAGAAGACTCAGAGTGGAGTGTCCTACAGAGCACTTGTAATGAAATTCAAGCAGCCAGTGCAGTCCGCTAACCCACAAGGCTCCTTTCGTTCTCAACAGTCTGGATTGAGTCACACTAGTGACTCGAGGATTTGCTTCATTTGTCGGGAGCCTGGTCACATCTCTGTTACCTATCCTTACAAGAGCAAGCCAACACCTTCTGTCGTCTCCAACTCTATTAATAGACTAAGGTAGCCATCTGGAGGTAGTCGTGGAGCACCATTAAGGACCCAACAATCCTTCAAAAGGCCACGGTGAACCACATCTACGCTAAGGAAGCAGATGCAACACCAAGAGTTCTACTCGGTGAGTTTCTGGTCTAATCAGTTTTGGCTTCAGTACTGTCGAAGTGTGTGTTGGACTGTGTTGAGTTATGTGTTTGGGCCTAGCCTGTATACCGGCCCATCTATGTATCTATAAATATGTACCTAGACCTATGGTTAATCAAACATTCATTCTAGCCTTCTATCATGGTATCATAAGACAAACCCTAATTCCCACCGCCCTAACCCTAACCCTAAACCTAGCCGCCCCCCCCCCCCCCATGGCCGACGCACCTCCACTGGCCGCCGCTGGCGCGCCCCTCCTGGCCGCCGCCGGCGCACCTCCCATGGCCGCCGCCGATCAATCTCCACATGTTTCGTGCGCTGGTGCTGGACGGGGTTGGTGGAGAGGTAAACGGCGCTGATATTATCACAGTAGACCAACGTGCTCCGGGCAACAGGGGAGTGGAGCTCCTGAAGTCACTGCTGGAGCCAAGACGCCTCTGCTACGCCGTTAGCCACAGCACGGTACTCTGCCTCAGCACTGGAGCGAGAAACCACGGGCTGCCGCTTCGAGGACCAGTGGACAAGATTCCCCCCCAGGAAGACGGCGTAGCCAGAGGTGGAACGGCGGGTATCAGGGCACCTCGCCTAGTCAGCGTCGGTGTAGAGCACCAACTCAGAAGGCGAGTCACATCGAAGTAGAAGGCCGTAGTCGAGGGAGCCGTGCAGGTACCGAAGAATCCGCTTCATCGTCGTGATATGCGTCTCCCGCGGATCATGCATGTGGAGACACACCTGCTGAACCGCGTATGAGATGTCTAGCCTGGTGAAGGTGAGATACTACAGGGCACCTGCAAGACTCCTGTAAGAGGTGGGGTCAGCGACCGAGGCGCCGTCGGCCGAAGTTAGCTTCGCCTGGGTGTCCACGGGAGTGGAGCACGGCTTGCAATCAGCCATGCCCGCTCGCTCGAGGATATCCAGGCAGTACTGGCGCTGGTGGAGGAACAGAGCGTCCAGACGGTGCTCGACCACAACACCCAGGAAGTGGTGGAGCTGGTCGAGGTCCTTCATCGCGAACTCGCGCTGCAGGGCGGAGATCGTGCGCTGAAGAAGAGCCGGGCTGGACGCCGTGAGGACAATATCGTCCACGTACAAGAGGAGGTAGACAGTGTCACCCTCATGCCTGTAAACGAAGAGCGAGGTGTCCTACTTGGCCTCGACGAAGCCAAGCGAGGCCAGGAAGGAGGCGAACCGGCTGTACCAAGCCCGAGGCACCTGCTTCAGCCCGTATAGAGACTTGTTCAGCCGGCAGACCAAGTCTGGACGGGCTGAATCAATGAACCCTGTCAGCTGACTGCAATACACCGTCTCTGTCAGCGTCCCGTGAAGGAAGGCGTTCTTGACGTCCAGCTGGTGGACAGTCCAAGAACGCGAGAGAGCCAACGACAGAACAGTCCGTACTGTCGCTGGCTTAACCACCGGACTGAAGGTCTCATCGTAGTCCACTCCAGGGCATTGAGTGAAGCCCCAAAGTACCCAACGAGCCTTATATCTCTCCAGGGAGCCATCTGCCTTCCTCTTATGCGTGAAAACCCACTTTCATGTGACAACGTTGCCACGGGAAGGACGGGGAACAAGGTCCCATGTCCGGTTGGCAAGTAGGGCCGCATACTCCTCCTCCATAGCGCGGCGCCAGTGAGGGTCAGCGAGGGCGCTACGGACGGAGGTCGGTATAGGTGATACCAAAGAGGAAGTGGATGGTGTCGGTGTCGTCGAAGAGAGTACCACTCCAGAGAACCTCTCAAGAGGCCGGAGAACCCCAACGACACGTCTAGTCACCATCGGGTGAACGTGTCCTGGGTCCCGGTGGAGCAACGGTGGGTGGTACACTAAGGGCTCTGGATGCGCAGGCGCAGAGGCACCAACCCGCTCTCGTCGCTGGTAGACAAGAGCAGGGTCGGTGAACCGTGGAACAGGGGCCGCGCGTGGCGCAGCGGAGGACGCGGGAGTTGGAGTAGTCGTCGGGTCCCCGCACGGCGTGGGAGTCGAGGCCGGAGAAGCCGAGGCCGCGCGTGGCGCAGCTGTAGGGGTCGTCGGGGCCTCCTGTGGCGCAGGAGTCGAGGCTGGAGACGCTGGGCCGCGCGTGGCGCAGCTGTAGGAGACGTCGGGACCTCGTGTGGCGCAGGAGTCGAGGTCGGAGACACCGTTGCCGCGCGTGGCGCAGCTGTAGGAGGCGTCAAGGCCTCGTGTGGTGCAGGAGGCGAGGTCGGAGACGCCGGGGCCGCGCGTGGCGCAGCAGGAGACGTTGGTGCCACGCGTGGTGCGGCACTCGTCCCCAGGGTCGACGGAGCCTGGGCATCAACCCGCACTCGTCGTTGGTAGACGAGAGCAGGGTTAGTGAACCGCCATGTCGTGGCTGTAGGAGGCACAGCCGGAGTCACCACAGGTGTCGGTGCTGCATAAGGTGCAGCTGGCGATGTCGTGGGAGCCACCTGGGAGTTGGTGGGTGATGTACCTGCAAAAAAAGGCCAAGGAAGCTGTGGTAGAGCAGCCTCGGTGTCAGTAGAAAAAAAAGAGAGTCCAACTCTGCAGCTGAACCAGAGGTGGAGGAAGAAAAGGGTAAGGATGACTCGTCGAAGACGACGTGCCGAGAGATCAAAATGCGGTGGGTAGAGAGGTCGAGGCACCGATATCCCTTATGCTCAAGGGAGTACCCAAGAAAGACACACCTAGTAGAGCGGGGCGCAAGCTTATGTGGAGTAGTGGCGGAAAGATTAGGGTAGCAGACGCACCCGAAGACACGGAGGTGGTCGTAGAGAGGGGTAGTGCCATACAGGGCAAAGAAAGGAGTCGGTGCTCGAATCGCCTTGGTGGGAAGGCGATTAAGGAGGAAGGTGGCAGTGTGAAGTGCCTCTACCCAGTATCGAGCGGGGATAGATGCTTGAAACATCAAGGAACGCATGACATCATTAGTGGTGCGAAGCATGCACTCAGCCTTGCCATTCTAAGGGGATGTGTATGGACAAGACATGCGTAGCTGTGTGCCATGTGTAAGAAGAAAGTCACGGAGTCGCGAGTTGTCAAACTCTCGTCCGTTGTCACACTGGAGAGCACGAACAGTACGCCCAAACTGTGTGGAAACCCAAGTGAAGAAGTGAGAGAGAGTATCAAATGCCTCAGATTTTAGACGTAAGGGAAAAGTCCAAGAGAAATTTGAGAAATCATCAAGTACCACCAAATAATATTTAAAACCCGAGACACTGATAACAGGAGATGTCCACAAATCGAAATGGATAAGATCAAAAATATGTTGCACATGAGACACAGAAGTGGGAAAGGGAAGCCGAACATGGCGACCAAGCTGGCAAGCGTGACACAATGACTCATGTGTGCCCCTAGTACACGATATAACTGAACTACTAGACAACTTCGACATAGCATCAGCGCCAGGGTGACCAAGCCGACGGTGCCAAGTAGCGGACGAAGCTGTCATAGCCAGAGCAAAAGATAGAGACGCAGCGGGAGAAGGAAGTCGAAGAGTGTACAGGGGTCCCAGACTATCACATCGAAGAAGAAGACATCTGGTGGAAAGATCCTTCACAGACAAACCAAAAGGATCAAACTCAACAGAAATATTATTATCAGTGGTGAAACGACGAATGGAAAGCAAATTTTGAATAATGTCTGGAGCAACGAGAACATTATTAAGATGGAATGAACCCGAAGAAACTGAGTCACCTACTTAGGTGACTGGAAGAACGGATCCATTGCCAACAACGATCGATGAAGGAAACGAGGGATGAGGTGGGTGGGTAGAAGAGAGAATACCAGCATCTGGGGTGGTGTGGTAGGAGGCGCCAGAATCAGCCACCCAATCAGTAGTCGACGGTGTAAGGTGCATGGTGCTGAAGGAAGACGCCAAGTCCTGACGGTCCCACCCCATGGGCGGCTCCTGGAGGGGTGCTGGTGGCTCCGAGTACCCAGCGGGGTAGGAAGCACCGCCTTAGGCTGGAGTAGAGGAAATCGCAGGGCGACCAGGTCCACCATAGCCTGGATGGGCTACGTACACCGCCTGAGGACGTGGCTGGCGCGGAGTAGAGGAAGTCGGTGGCGCCCCAAGAAGACCCGGAGACGGTCCAGGCCACATAGAGATCTGGCCAGTCCACGGGTTGTACGGTGTGGGCCAGGGTGCACCTCCCTGGCCAGTGCCACCAGTACCACTACCAGTAGGCACAGTGGACGTAGGAGTGCTGCCAGCACCTCGTCCTGTGCGCCGTCCGCCGCGACGTCCATGAGTACCACCCCCAGAGCCAGCAGAGGCACCCGGGGCGGTAGGTGGAGTAGGTGGTCGCGGTAGTGGTCCCCCAAAAGACGGTGGGCGTGAGGGCTGCCCAGAGCCATAGAAGGCTGTGGCAGACCCAGAGGTAGCAGATCCACCAGTCGTGATCTCCTCAAGCTCGAGATCAGACCAGACCTTCTCGAAGGTCGGTGGCGGCTCCATACGGAGAAGCTAGAAGCGAAGATGGCTGAAGCGCTCGTTCAGGCCGTGAAGGACCCGAAGTACTAGAGTGCTGTCAGCGACCGGCTCGCCAAGGTCGCGCAAGGAGTCAGCCATGCCCTGGTCCTCGAAGCGGCAACCCGTGGTTTCTCGCTCCAGTGCTGAGGCAGAGTACCGCACCGTGGCTAACGGCGTAGCAGAGGCGTCTTGGCTCCAACAGTTACTTCAGGAGCTCCACTCCCCTGTCACCCGGAGCACGTTGGTCTACTGTGATAATGTCAGCGCCGTTTACCTCTCCACCAACCCCGTCCAGCACCAGCACACGAAACATGTGGAGATTGATCTTCACTTTGTTCGTGAGTGGGTTGCACGCGGTGAGGTTCGAGTTCTCCACGTGCCGACGACGTCACAGTTTGCCGACATCTTCACGAAGGGACTCCCGTTGACTTTGTTTTCTGAGTTTCGGTCCAGTCTCAACATCTGTTGTGGCTACATGTTGGGACTGCGGGGGGGGGGGGGGGGGGGGGGGGTGTTGGACTGTGTTGAGTTATGTGTTTGGGCCTAGCCTGTATACTGGCCCATCTATGTATCTATAAATATGTACCTAGACCTATGGTTAATCAAGCATTCATTCTAGCCTTCTATCAGTGTGGAATACGACACTTCCCTTAGATCCGCTTAGAAGCAGCTTGCGGAGGTTCTTTTGTGGTTAGGGGAGACAAGATCAAAATCAAGATGGTGACCTTAGAGATTTACGTGGTTCGAGCCGCCTGAGCGTAACACCCTACTCCACAAGGTTTGTGTGATTGTATTGAGCGAGTGAGTTCTCTAAGTTTAGGTCGCAATAGCCTGGATCAGAATGAGTCCCCCTATACTCGTGCGGTGCAACCCTTTTATAGTTCTAAGGAATGACTGTTACAAAGCTGGCCTGGCCCGACATGTGGCCCTGGCGTGCTTAATGACCTAATACACTGTCTAAAGAGTACTAAGTACAGTTAATAGTGTGGTAACATGCCTTCATGGCAGAGTTACCACTATTAACGGTACACTGATCGTGTGTCATTAATATGGTATTAATGACACATTATCAGACCTTGTAACTGCCGCCTTAACCATCCTTGAATGTATGTAATGGTCATGATCGGCTTGTATTTCCGTTGGTGACGAAGGTCCAGAGTTTCCATATGTGGTAGATCCGGAGCTTTCCTTTACGGGAGAGTAGGTCCGGGGTTGCTGTACATGTGTCTGTACCGGAGCTCCTCTCTGACGGGGGCTAGGTCCGGGGCTGTTGTACACGTGTAGTCGCTGGAGCTTCCCTTGGTTTGGAGTTTTGTTCCGGGCTTATTTTACACGTGTTAACCAGGGAGCCAGCCATGTGAGGGGAGCGGGTCCGGTGCAACGTGACATGTGGGACCAGCAAGGGCCTTCGACTCTGGCGGGTGGAACGTTCTTGCATTTGTTGCGATATCGTGGGGTACCCGATACGTGGGATACTGACAGTGGCCCCCGGGCCCACCTCCGGGAGAAACCCCTTGGGTTAAGTTGTTCTGCCGGAGGTGGGGCCATTCTCGATTCCCACGCTTCGATTTTCGAAAGTCTGTCGATAGATTAGCGGTTCGGGGGTGAACCTTTGATGCGTGGCTTGTTATGAATACGACAGATGAGATCTTTGAGTGCGGATATCACACAATTGAAGGTCGCCGGTTCCCAATACGAACAACGTATCGGATCCACGCACCCTGTCAGAGTGCCGACTTTGGGTTTCTCGCCGCTCATCATGGCAACGGTTGGACTTGGGTAAGGATCTCGATCTCTTCGTCAGAGTTGTCTCAGACCCACTTGTCATTGACGGGGTAATTTTTTGAAAAGTGCCTTCAATCTCTCTGTGGTTTCCATCCAAGCGTCGCGGAGGCTTACTTAAGAAGGAAAGTGCGCACGGTTTGAGGACTCTTTACGCCTTTGATCATCTTTGCACTCAGAGCCTCCCAAACTCCGCCTAACTTTCCATCTTTTGCTTCACTTTGCCGCGATGGAGTTGGGTCTCCCCAAGAGCCGCCTCAAGAGCGATGATGATCTGAAGAAGGTTCGGACCTATATGGGGTGGTCCAACGACTCCTTTAACCATCTGATCTGCGCCGGCAAGCTCCCATTCAAGAAGGAGCGCGGCGGCGACATGGTGTACTTCTCTGCGTATGCCATGGTGGGGTTGATCCCACCTTTCTCAACTTTCCTTTTGATGCTGCTGGACTTCTATGGTCTATAGCTGTACCACCTTGGCCCCCATTCTCTTCTTCTTGTGTCGACATTTGTCCACTTCTGCGAGATGTGGGTGGGTATTCCCCCCTGCGTTGAGCTTTTCTGCACCTTCTTCACCATCCACACCACCGGGAAGGGGTCCGAATTTCTTGGCTTCTACTATTTCGTGAAGTGCAAGAAATGCCCCTACAAATACTTGAGGTCGTTTCCTTCCGGCAAGTGGGACGACTGGAAGAAAGATTGGATCGTCGTCACGGCGGAGGAGCACAAAAAGTTGGAGCTGCCCGAAGGTCTCCCAAATGTTGACACTTACGCATGGAGTGTGGTTCTGGTGCTTTCAGAGGCCTTTAACCCTACCTTGACCAGGATCTGCGAATGCGTGGAAGGTGGAGTGACCCCCCCAAATGGTCTTCTGCAACTTCCTGGTCAATAGGTGGGCTCTGCTGAAGAAGAGGGTGAAGCTTGCGTGGGCCCTCAACAGCGTGATGGATGAAGACCGGATTGAAATCGGTCTGAAATCCAACTTGGATGGCGCAACTTTGGAACTTCATCTCAAGAAGTTCCAGCATGGAATTGACGTCGAAGGCGACGACTTAACTCCGTCGACGGCTTTCCTCCCTCTGAACATGGAGGCACAATTCAGCAGGGAGCTCCGGAGGAGTATGCCGGTGCTTGACGATCTTGGTGAGGTGGAAAGGCTTATGAACACAAGATTGGCGATCCCCGGAGCTTTCGAGGGTGGTCATACCCCCGCCCGAAGCCGAAGGACTGAAGACCTTGGTAAAGGCAAGGGCAAAGAGCCAGTTGAGCCTTCCAGTCGGAAGAGGAAGTTGAAGCACGCTGACGGGAGGTCCGTCAGGCCTGCTCCTTCCACGACGGCTGCTTCCCCCCGGAGGGGGAGGTCTTCTGCTACTACTCTTGCTCCAGTGCAAACGTCTTCGAGAGGCGTAAGCTCCGGGCAGTCAACTCCGGTTGCAGCACCGGCTAGAAGCTCCAAGTCCGGGGGTTCTTCCCGGCGAAGGGAAGCTCCAGCCGAAAGAATGCCCGTGGCCGCGAGTGTTCCTCAACCGAGGTCCGAAGCAGTTGCCTCACCAGACTTGGTGGGCTCTAGCTCCGAGCCTCTGAAGAAGAGGTTCCGAGGCGACTGGGGTGGTAGCATCTCGAGGTAAGCATTGATTGCTCACTTTGAAATTTTAATCTTGCTTTTGGATGTGTCTTTAATCTTCTCTTCCCTTTATTTTTAGGGTATCGAAGATGGGATCTGGAGCTTCAACGCCTATTGCAACGGCTGGGGCTGCACCTGTCGAAGCTTCGGCTTCGATTGTTGAGCCTCCTCGTCAAGCGGAGGTGGAAGCTGCGGCAGCTCCGGCGCCAGCTGTCGTGAGCCTGGACTCGGAGTCCTCACCTGAAGCTCCTGTGGTAGCATTGGACCGCATGAGGGAAGTTGAAGAGGTGCCCCTGGCGGCAGAGGCTGATGCTCCAGCACCGACGATGCCAGAAGTTCTGGCTTCCGAGCCGGAAGTTGCCGAAACCCTGGCCGTTGAGGCAGAGGTAGCTGAAGCCCTGGCTGTTGAGCCGGATATCACCCAGGATCCGGCCCTTGTGCCAGAAATGATTGAAGATCCGGCGGCAGAACCGGAGGTGGTAGAGGGTCTGGTTGCTGAGCTGGAGGAGGTTGGAGGTCCGGCAGCTGTGCTGGAGGTGGTTGAAAGTCCGGCGCCTGTGCCAGAGGTGGTTGCCGCACTGGGGCCCGAGCCAGCGACGGTCGAAGCCCCAGTTGAAGATCCTGCTGCTGCTCCAGAAGTTGTGGTCCCAGAGGTACCAGGGCCGGAGCCAGAGCAACCTGCAGGACCGGCTACAGTTCCTTCATCGCCGGAGCCTTCGACTGAAGACTCGGAAGCGGTGCCTTCACTTGCTCCGGAGACGGAAGTCCCCCCCCCCCCCCCCCCCCCCCGCCTCCCGTGGGTTCTTCTGCTGCCACTGAAGGGCTCCAGGAGAGCGGCCCCAGTGCCGCGAGGTATAGGGGACCATTATTGTAGAGTGAGACCCAATTTTTGTTACGGAGAACCCACTCGAGCCTGCGGAAATGATCCCGTTAGGCCCGGAACCTATCCCTCTGGCGTTGTCCATCGACAACGCCTGCTCAAGCCTTCAACAGGTCCAGCTGGCCTTCGACCATGAGAGCAAAGCTTTGGAGGAAGAGCACAACAGCTTAAGGTGTTGGCGCAGCAGACTCCATTTTGAGACCAAGCTTGCTCAGACAAGGCTGGCTGACCAGAAGGAGTGGATACAAGGGGAGAAGGCCCAGTTAGAGTACTGGGACAAATTGATGGGCGCTCGATGCTAACTCCAGGGAAATTCTGGAGCAAGCCAAAGAGAGACGTGACGCTGCTGACGAGCATTACGAAAAGCTCGCAGAGTTGAATGAAACTCTCATGAAGCCTCGAGTAGACCTGGAGGCGAGGGAGGAAAAACTCCTGGGTCAGCAGGAGGATGTGGTGAGGAGGGAAGTGGAGGTCACCCAGAAGTGACTCTGGGTAAGAAATATTTGGCGGATCATAGCAAAAAGGTGGATCTATGGAAGGAGGAAGAGAGGAAGAAGAACTGGAAGGTGGGGCAAGAGCTCTCGAAAAGGGAGTCTCACATTGCCGCTAGGGAGGAGAGAGTCAAGGGTAGGGAGAAAGACCTTGCTGAGAGGCGGAACCGCATCCACCTCCGGGAGACGGAGCTGGCTGACCAGGAGAAGCAGGTTGCTGAAGTCAAGTGGCAGCATGCTAAGTTGGCTGAGCGACTTGCCCGTGAAGGTTTGGAGCTTGCGGCTGCCCAAAGGTCCCTGGAAGAGCTGCAGAGCCTGAAGGAGACCGAAGCTATTCAAGTGTGGGACTTCCTCGGGCGTGCGAATGACGCGCTGACACCGCTGGGTTTCAGTCCTGTACGTCCGGAAAACCCAGAGCTGGATCTAGACCGAGTGCTGGTGGCCCTCAACGGTGCTGGTGGCAAACTTGATGCAATGGGCAATGTCATCACGGATCACTTGGAGACGGAGGGGAAAACTCTAGCTATAGACATCGCAGAATATGTGCTGACATGTTATGTAAGCCGAGATCCCCAATTCCCACTGGACCCGGTGCTCGAGGGTCCCGTTGCTGAAGAGGAAAACGCCGCCAAAGCCAGCGTCCAAGAGGTTGCCCAAAAAGTAGCTTCATTCTTTTGCAGGACTTAGGTCTTCCAGTAGCGTAGATTTTTCTCCTTTTGTCCCTTGTAATCTCAATTTTGTAATCCAGTTCTTCCGATTAATGAAATCCTCCTTTTTGCCTTGAATTTCATTTTGTCTTCAATATACTATGTCGTGTCTTGTTGGCCACCTGGTACATGTGTAAAGTTGAGGTGTGTACATGTACCAAAGGTTATGACAGTATGTTGAAGTCTTCAATTTTGAAGCGTCGAAGACAGGCCCCCTGGAATGGTCGGAGCTTGGTAGCTCCAGCGTCAACATATTAGATTTTGACGGCGGACCTATCTTGAGAGATGTCGGAGCTTAGTAGCTCCGACGTCGTTCACCATCGCTATGAATTTTTGCTTTTCCTGTACATCAAAGGCAAGGGAGAAAGTAAAATTCGTCCTCTTGTCTATAAATTGGTTGTGACTTATTGTTCTTATTTGAACTTTAGGTCCGAAGAAACTCAACATGGTAACAAGCGTTTTGATAGAATCTTCCTAGATCGACGTGCCCTTTTAGTACTCACCCTACTGAGGCCTGTCGGGGTGTAGGTAGAGTGGCGTACTTCGGGTGCAGGACCAGGCTAAGTCGATAGCACACTTTGAACCTAGGTTGGCTTGGCGTTCAGGCAAGTAGACTATGTGGCAGTGTTAAGATCCAAAAAGACTATCAATAAGGCTTGTAATGTATGTGAATTACTTGGAACAAAATTCAAAAATATTTGCACAATCTTCATTATAGAAAAGCAGGGTAAAAATAATTTGACATATTGAGCCTTGTACAAAAAGTAAATGCACGTGGAGTCTATTTTCACACAATAATGCTTTTCTTTATAGGTCCGGATTATAGGGGAGACAAGGACACACTTAGGGTGCTGGACCAAGTTAAATGTGCTATACATCTTGTGGTAGCCCAGAGCAAGTAGTTACACTTTTAGTACTGTGACTGTGTCAAGTGTTACTTGAACTTCTGGACCCTCCCAGAGGGGTCCGGATGTTCTCCCGGAGGACTTGCTCGACTCTACAACATGCATTGTGTGTAATTACAGACTCACCTCCGTGATTCTAAGCATAAAACTTACGGAGGTGCTCGATGTTCCAAGGATTGGGAAGTGGGATCCCATCCTTAGTTGCCAAGCGAACGCAACTTGGTCGAAATACTTTAATGACTCGGAAAGGACCCTCCCAGCTGGGGGAAAGTTTGTTCATTCCTTCACGACTTAGTATCTTCCGGAGCACCAGGTCTGAAAGTGCATCTAGGACTCCCTTGTGGGTTTTGGATGATTTATGACAACCAATTGGGATCCTAATCCTTTTGTTGAGATGAATGCAGGAAAATGATGAAAAATGAGCAAAGTACCAAAAAGAGGGAAATTGAGAAGGAAAATGAATTTGAGCTCAAGGAGAAGAAATTAGTTGTTTAGTATGTATGGAGTGTGTTAAGGAAACACACCCAAGAGCTCAATCTCACTTAATCACACACACACAATGCACAAAACTATACAGGACCGGACTAGTCCGATATTAGCCAGACTAGTCCGATATCCCATTCTGCACCAGATCGGACAAGTCCGGTCACAACCGGACTAGTCCGATATATTTTCTGTTCCACTTCGGACTAGTCCTCCCCAGTGCGGACTAGTCCTTTTCAATGCACAAGTCACACAAAATCGGACCAGTCCGTTGTGACGCGGACTAGTCCGATATTCATTCTGATCCACTTCGGACAAGTCCAGTGTCCACACGGACTAGTCCGATATACACCCTGATCTAAATTGGACAAGTCCTCCAAGTGCGGACTTGTCATCCTAAACACTTAGGGTTTCATGTGTCCGGACAAGTCCGATGTCAATCGGACTAGTCCGAATCTTTCCAGTAGCAAAATCGGACAAGTCCGTTTTGAACCGGACTAGTCCGATATTCCTGGACACTTAGGGTTTGCTTCACACAGCACACCGGACTAGTCCGGTCACCACCACGGACTAGTCCGATATTTCTGAACCCTAACGGTAACTTCCAGAAACCCCATATAAATAGAGGTGCACGGCCCACTTTTAACTCTCTCGAACCCTAGCGCCGTCACACCTCCCAAGAGACTCAAAAACCATCTCTCTCCACGAAATTAAGTGCAAAATCAATCAATCCTTTGAAGATCACTTGTAGATCATTGGAGAGGCACTTTGCACACGATTGAGCTCTTGGTTTGAATCTCTAACACACTCTTGCATCTCAATTTGTATATTTCGAAGTGTGTTATTGGTGGTTTTGAAACTTGTAATCAAGGGAGCTCTCAACTTGTGAGATCGCCCCTTCAACTTGGTGATTTACCCCTGTGTGATTAGTGGAAGAGGATTGGCCTTCGTGGCGATCCGACGAGGGAAGGGTTGGTGAAGACCCGATCCTTTTGTGGGCTCCTCAACGTGGATGTAGGCTGCCTTCGTGGTAACCGAACCACGGGATAAATCTTGTGTCTTGTTCGTTTGTGTCCATCATTCTAGTTGATCAACATTATCTAGGGTTTGATTCATTTTGTTGAATTCAAGTTAAATAGTTGAACAAGAATCATACTTGCAATAAAACTTAACATACAATTATTGAACTGTCATTAAAGTTTATATTTCTGCTGCAAACGACAACGAAACAATCAAATTGACCTAACTTGATCAACCTAGCCCGTGAAATCCGGACTAGTCCGCACTTTACCGGACTAGTCCGATATATCTGGATTTGACCTTTTTGTTGAAGTCCTACAGGAACCGAGAAGATTCAAGAAGGCCTATTCACCCCCCCCTCTAGGCCTACATTCAATTGGTATCAGAGCCGGTTCTTCAAGAAAGAGTGCAACCACTCGAAGAGATCATGTCGGACATGAAGGAAGTCCAGAAAATCAACAACCAGGAAGAGATGAACAATGACAAGCACCAAAAGCTTGAAAGATATCTCGAAGCCATTCAAGACTTCGATGATGATGATGATGAGACATTGGAGCTGAAAGCACTGCTCCGAAAGAAAGCACTTTCCAAAGGGAAAGCTAAAGTTGAAGAAAAGAAGAAGGGGAGTAGTCACACCGACTACTCCCGATATCCTTTTAATTATGACCGTTTAAATTCTAACAGCAGTCATTATCTATCCATTCCTCTCGGAAAGGCCCCACACTTCGATGGGAGTGATTACTCCATGTGGAGGCAAAACATGAAGATGCACTTGATTTCCCTTAACCCAAGTTTATGGCATATTGTGTGCACAGGAATAAACATCCCTGATGACGATGAAGAACTCACGCCAAGTCAAGAGCAAGCCATCCACAGGAATGCCCAAGCCGCAGCCGTTATCACCTCATCTCTAAGTAGAGATGAATTCACAAAGGTGGACGGATTGGAAATTGCCAAAGAAATCTGGGACACACTACAGACAGCACATGAAGGTGACCGGCATGTGCGGGAGGCAAAGATTGAAATGATTGAAGGCGAACTAGGAAGGTTCGCGATTGAGGAAGATGAATCTCCCCAGGACATGTACAACAGACCGAAGACTCTTGTGAACAAGGTTCGATCGTATGGTAGCAAAAAGTGGAATGACCACGAGGTTGTAAAGCTCATCCTTAGAGCCTTTATGCCTCGCAACGTCACACTCTGCTCTATGATCCGAGAAAGTCCCGGGTACAAGAAAATGACTCCGGATGAACTGCTTGGCAAAATCATCAACTTTGAGATGATGGAGAAGCAAGCCAAGCACGTCAAAGAAATAGCTGACCTCACATCGGCCAAGAAGAAGGGAGTTGCCTTAAAATCCACACTCAAACCTCTATCCAAAGAAGCAAGAGAAGCTCAGTTTGAGGAGGACAGTGATGATGAAAGCAGCGAGCTGGACGAAGAAGATATGATTTTGTTCATGAAGAAGTTCAAAAGAATTATGAAGAAAAGACAAGGAACAAAATCGAGTGAAGGAAAATACAAGGAGAAGACAAAGCCAAAGATGAGGCGGGCATGCTATAATTGTGGTGAGTACAATCACTTCATAGTTGATTGCCCATATGAGGACAACAAGAAGAAGAGTAAAGAGTCCAAGCCTCAACCGAAAAAGTTCTTCAAGAAGAAGAAACAAGCTGAACAAGCACACATCGGAAAGGAGTGGGACTCAAACGATGAGTCCTCATCGTCCGATGAAGAAGAAATGGCTAGCATAGCCATTGAAAGCATGCCCAAGAAACCCACACTCTTCCCCACGCTCGGTGCAAAGAAGGCAAATGGAACTTGCCTCATGGCTAAGGAAGGTAAACGCAAGGCCTACTCCTCCGGTGGATCCAAATGGGTGCTGGACAGTGGATGCACCAACCACATGACCGGAGAAAGGAGGATGTTTGTGGAGTATGAAGTGAACCAGGACCCAAATGAAGGCATCTACTTTGGGGATAACAGTCAAGGAAGGGTCCTCGGTACCGGTAAAATTGCAATATCCTCTGAACATACTCTTTCGCATGTTTTACACGTTGAATCTTTAGATTATAACCTGCTGTCCATATCTGAGTTATGTGACAAAGGTTATAATTGTCGTTTTACTAACGAGGGTGTGACCGTCTCAAGAAGAAGTGATGGTTCCGTTGCATTCAAGGGTATGTTAAAGGGAAAGCTTTATCTTGTTGACTTCAACAAGGATAAAGCCGAACTCGACACATGCTTGATTGCAAAAACCAACATGGGTTGGCTGTGGCATAGACGGCTAGCACATGTTGGTATGAGGAACCTTCAAAAACTCCTCAAGGGCGATCACATCCGAGGTTTGAAAGATGTTGTGTTTGAGAAAGACAGGCCTTGTAGCGCGTGCCAAGCAGGAAAGCAAGTTGGAGCACAACATCCCGCGAAGAACATCATGACCACGACAAGACCGCTCGAACTACTTCATATGGACCTCTTCGGTCCAATTGCTTACATAAGCATAGGCGGTAACAAATACGGTTTAGTCATTATTGATGATTTTTCCCGCTTCACTTGGGTGTTCTTTTTGCATGACAAGTCAGAAACACAAGGAACACTCAAGAAATTCTTCAAGCGAGCGCAAAACGAATTCTCACTATCAATCAAGAGTATTCGGAGCGACAATGGCACGGAGTTCAAGAACATACAAGTGGAGGAGTACCTTGATGAGGAAGGAATCAAGCACGAATTCTCAGCACCATACTCTCCACAACAAAACGGAGTTGCCGAAAGGAAGAACCGAACGCTCATAGTGATGGCAAGAACAATGCTCGATGAATACAAGACTTCGGATCGATTTTGGGCGGAAGCAATCAACACCCCTTGCCATGCCACAAATCGACTCTATCTTCATCGACTACTAAAGAAGACTTCCTATGAGCTACTCACCGGTAACAAACCGAACATTTCATATTTTCGAGTTTTCGGTTCTCCTTGCTATATTTTGAACACGAAGCCCAGGACTTCAAAGTTCGCTTCGAAGTCCGATGAAGGTTTCTTGCTTGGTTATGATTCGAACACTTACGCCTATCGTGTTTTCAACAAGGCCTCCGGACTTGTTGAAGTGGCACGTGACGTAGTGTTCGATGAAACTAATGGCTCCCAAAAGGAGCAAGTTGATCAATGTGAATTAGGTAAAGAGGAAGCCCCCTATCAAGCAATAAAAAGGATGGCTCTAGGCGAAGTACGACCACAAGAGTCATCGGCACAAATACAAGAGGAAAGTGAATCACAAGAGGAGATCAACAATCAAGGGGGAGCCTCGATACAAGATCAATCACAAGAATATGAACATGATCAACAAATCAACGAGGACAACAACTCAGGGGGAGAAGAAGATGATCACCAACATACGACCCCCCAAGTGCCACACCCAAGAGTACACCAATGCATTCAAAGGGATCATCCAATCGACAACATCATCGGCGACATCCAAAAAGGAGTAACCACTAGATCTCGTATAGCAAATTTTTGTGAACATTACTCGTTTGTCTCCTTTTTGGAACCCCGCAAGACTGAGGATGCATTAAAGGATCCGGACTGGGTGGTGGCAATGCAAGAAGAGTTGAACAATTTCAAGAGAAACGAGGTTTGGGAACTTGTGGAAAGACCCAATGCAAACATAGTCGGCACCAAGTGGGTCTTCCGCAACAAACAAGACGAACACGGGGTGGTGACAAGAAACAAGGCACGACTTGTGGCCAAAGGTTACTCACAAGTCGAAGGTTTGGATTTTGATGAGACCTTTGCTCCAGTAGCTAGGCTTGAATCAATTAGAATATTACTTGCATATGCTACTCACCATGATTTCAAGCTGTACCAAATGGACGTAAAAAGCGCCTTCCTCAACGGACCGATCAAGGAAGAGGTGTACGTGGAGCAACCACCCGAATTTGAAGACGAAGAGTTCCCCGACCACGTGTATAAACTGCGTAAGGCTCTCTATGGCCTCAAACAAGCTCCTAGAGCTTGGTATGAGTGTCTTAGAGATTTTTTAATTGATAATGGCTTTCAAATTGGCAAAGTAGATTATACACTATTCACGAAAAATCTGGATAATGATCTTTTCATTTGCCAAATCTATGTTGATGATATAATTTTTGGATCAACTAACCAATCTTTCTGTGAAGAGTTTAGTAAAATTATGACAGCCAGATTTGAAATGTCAATGATGGGAGAATTGAAGTACTTCTTGGGATTCCAAGTGCGGCAACAAAGGGAAGGAACATTCATAAGCCAAACCAAGTACACACAGGACATCCTCAAGAAGTTTGGCATGGACAAGGCAAAGCCCATAAAGACTCCCATGGCAACGAATGGTCACTTGGATCTCAATGAAGATGGACCGAGCGTCGACCAAAAGGTATATCGCTCCATGATTGGATCTTTACTTTACTTATGTGCATCTAGGCCAGATATTATGTTGAGTGTATGTTTGTGTGCAAGATTTCAAGCCAACCCTAAGGAATGTCACTTGACAGCCGTAAAGAGAATCCTAAGATATTTAGTTCATACACCCAACCTTGGTCTTTGGTACCCAAAAGGCTCAAAATTCAATCTCATTGGGTATTCCGATGCAGATTATGCTGGGTGCAAAGTTGATAGAAAAAGCACTTCTGGCACTTGCCAATTCCTAGGAAGATCCTTAGTTTCTTGGTCATCCAAGAAACATAATTCCATTGCATTATCCACAGCCGAAGCGGAGTATGTTGCAGCCGGGAGTTGTTGTGCACAACTCCTTTGGATGCGACAAACTCTAAGGGATTACGGTTACAATATGAACCGTATTCCTCTTCTTTGCGACAATGAGAGTGCCGTTAAAATAGCCCACAATCCAGTTGAGCACTCTAGAACTAAACACATTGACATAAAACACCATTTCTTGAGAGACCATTCCATGAAAGGAGACATATCCATCTCCCATGTCAACACCCAAAAACAATTGGCCGACATATTCACCAAGCCACTTGATGAAAAACGTTTTTGCGAACTCCGAAATGAGCTAAACATTCTTGATTCTCGGAGTGTGGCTTGAAAATTTGCACACCTGTATGATTGCTTCAAAATATTGATTGAATTGTGAAAATCATCCCTCTTCATTTTTCTCTCGAAAAACTATGTCAATTATTAGATCTTGATGAATATTTGATCATAGTATGATTGTTGTTTGCTTACTGGTCAAATTCATCAAGATTATTTGAATTGTTTTGCCTCTCTACTCTCAATTATTGGACCTTCAAATATATATGAATGGGCTATGCAATTCTCTCCTGGTGACCACGGACAAGTCCGTGGTTACCCGGACTAGTCCGCCATTGTAGACTAGTCCGCAGTGTGCCGGTTAGGCCGGACTAGTCCGACAGACCACGGACTAGTCCGAATTAGGTCTCTGGAGGACTTCGGACTAGTCCGGTCATGTCCGGACTTGTCCGATTTTTCGTGTCCATAACCCTAGCCGCCACTAAACCCTAATCCCTTCACCCCACACTCGCCCCCAAGCTTTCTCTCTCTTGCACTCGAGCTCCCAAGGCGAATCCTTGATTCCTCCATCGAAAAGCCTCAATCTTGGGCGGAGATCAAGCTTGAAGACTCGGGGATTGAAGTTAGCGGACAAGTCCGGCCTCCAACCCCCACATTTTCAAGCTTCCTTGGATTTCTTGGTAAATTTTCCTCAAAACCCTAAGAAATCACAAATTTCTTTATTGCTTATCGTTTGGCCTAGCATTCTTCACTAGTTGCATGTCCAGTTGATGTACTATGTGTATGCTAGACTAGTTATTTCATTAGGGATCAATTTTTATCCATTTTGTTAGGTTTTTGCGGATGAACAACGGACTAGTCCGGTCCAGGTACGGACAAGTCCGGTCCCCCGGACTAGTCCGTGCCTGTGCACCGGACAAGTCCGTTGTTTCTGAACCAAAACCTAATTCTTTAATTCCCTACTGCCTTCCATTGCCATCTTACCTCACCAATACCTTGTATAACTTGTCTTTTCTCTTGATCACTCATTCTCAGATCATGTCGAGCTCCGACAATGAAATCTCCGATTTCGAGGCCGAGTTGGACCACGAGGTGGCACCTCGGTCCTCGACGGGTCTTGGCAAGAAACGCCAAGAGAGACCCTCCGAGCCTGCTCCCTCACCTCCCCAGGTTCGGAGGAAGGTGTGCGTCAAGAAGCCTGCCTCGAAGGCTGCTACTCCCTCAAGTGGCCTTCGCCAAGCTAAAGGGAAGGGCAAGGGGGTTGCCACAGGGCCTGTTGGGCCCCTGAAGCTGCATACTCCCAGAGAAGGGGTCCGGGACCCCAATGAGGAAAGATTCAATGGCAAGGGCAGCGATGTGGCTATGAAGTTGAGGAGTGTTGATTACTATGCAAGGCCCAAGCAAGCAGCTGATGGCAGATTCTGGTCAAATTTCCATGCTGACTTCTACAAGCTGGTCTACCTGCCGATGAAGACCCCGGTGGTGCGCAGTCAATGGATTGACTGGGCCCACCTTGAGAAGAGGAAATGTGCAGCTTTTGATGAAGTGATACAAGCTGCAGAGAGACATGGGCTGAAGGATCTGTTTGCTTTCAGGTACAATTGGAATGATGAAGTGATTGCACAATTCTATGCAACGTGCCACTTCTCAGGCGAAGACGAAGAAAGTGTGACTTGGATGACTCATGGATCCAAGTATTCCATCACTCAAGAAGAGTTTGCCCGCCTGCTGCATCTTGACTCTGAGGGAGATGACCACCTCATTATCCACAACATTGGGGTCATTGAGAGGGATGGAATGAAGTTCATGTATGAGCCCACCTCCAAGTATGTCCCTCCCTCCACAAAGAACATGAAGCCTTTCTTTGTGGTCCTCAACAGAGTCCACAGGAAGACGATTGCTCCCAAGGATGGGGATGCAGGGAGTGTGCAAGGCTACCTCCGGACCCTGATGAAGGTCATTAGCGACAAAAGGCAATTCGATGTTGCAGACTATATCTGGAATGATATGGTCAATATCTCAAGTACCCCCAACCGATCCTGTGGCTATGCCCCTTACTTGATGTTCATGATTGAGAAGGTCACAGGGATCGAGTTTGTGAAGGATGTGGAGCACACTCCACTGAGGCCTCAGAAGCCTCAGTCCGTGAGTGTCCAGGCTGCTCCATCGCCGGCCTCAAGCCCCGAGGCACCGGCAAGGCAAGAAGAAACTGCTAGGGCTACTCCTCCCTCCAGGGAAGCCCCTCAGAAAGGATCCGCCAGTGGGATCCTCAAGTACTTGGCTGCAATTTTCTCCTCATGCAAGAAAACTGAAGTGAAGCTTCACAAGCTAAATCAGAAGAGGAAGGAGGACATGAGATACATAAAAGCCAATGTGAAGCAGCTGAGTGAGAAGGTGGAGATCAATCCAATTGGATCTCCAGTACTTTCTGAAGATTCTGATCCAGACATCACCGAGCTCAGCCCCTTGATTCCTTCCGAGCTTGCCTATTTTGGCATTGGGGGCTCGAGCAGCTCCGCTCCTCCTCCTACCTCTCAACCTCGTCAAGCCGAAAGCGATGAAGACGATGAAGACGACGAGAGGACTGACAGCGAAGAGTGAAGCCCTAGGACCTTCCTCTCTCTCTCTTTTTGGTGCCTTGATGCCAAAGGGGGAGAGATTGAGGGGGAGTCTCTAGTCTAAGCTTTAGCTGAATAGGATGCGAGGAGAGAGCTCTCTATGTTTTTTAATTGTGATTGTATTTGCTTAACTCTCTTTTCATATCATGTTTGGTCCTGTGATGAATTGCTCAATTAATTTGCAAGTGTCTGATGAAATCTGAGTTTTTGCTCCTGAAGTGCCATATTCACTTGATATTAGTTGGTAAATGAAAATTCTGTCATTCTTAATGCATTCATGCTCTTAGTATGCATCCCACCATAAAGAATGCACATATGAATAATTATCTTGTTGCCTGATGCATTTTTGAGTCATATGTGCATACTTTATGAAAATCTCATTTTATACCTCATTTTGTGAAATCTCAATTGGTTGTCATCAATCACCAAAAAGGGGGAGATTGAAAGTGCATCTAGGACTCCCTTGTGGGTTTTGGATGATTTATGACAAGCAATTTGGATCCTAATCCTTTTGTTGAGATGAATGCAGGAAAATGATGAAAAATGAGCAAAGTACCAAAAAGAGGGAAATTGAGAAGGAAAATGAATTTGAGCTCAAGGAGAAGAAATTAGTTGTTTAGTATGTATGGAGTGTGTTAAGGAAACACACCCAAGAGCTCAATCTCACTTAATCACACACACACAATGCACAAAACTATACAGGACCGGACTAGTCCGATATTAGCCAGACTAGTCCGATATCCCATTCTGCACCAGATCGGACAAGTCCGGTCACAACCGGACTAGTCCGATATATTTTCTGTTCCACTTCGGACTAGTCCTCCCCAGTGCGGACTAGTCCTTTTCAATGCACAAGTCACACAAAATCGGACCAGTCCGTTGTGACCCGGACTAGTCCGATATTCATTCTGATCCACTTCGGACAAGTCCGGTGTCCACACAGACTAGTCCGATATACACCCTGATCTAAATCGGACAAGTCCTCCAAGTGCGGACTTGTCATCCTAAACACTTAGGGTTTCATGTGTCCGGACAAGTCCGATGTCAATCGGACTAGTCCGAATCTTTCCAGTAGCAAAATCGGACAAGTCCGTTTTGAACCGGACTAGTCCGATATTCCTGGACACTTAGGGTTTGCTTCACACAGCACACCGGACTAGTCCGGTCACCACCACGGACTAGTCCGATATTTCTGAACCCTAACGGTAACTTCCAAAAACCCCATATAAATAGAGGTGCACGGCCCACTTTTAACTCTCTCGAACCCTAGCGCCGTCACACCTCCCAAGAGACTCAAAAACCATCTCTCTCCACGAAATTAAGTGCAAAATCAATCAATCCTTTGAAGATCACTTGTAGATCATTGGAGAGGCACTTTGCACACGATTGAGCTCTTGGTTTGAATCTCTAACACACTCTTGCATCTCAATTTGTATATTTCGAAGTGTGTTATTGGTGGTTTTGAAACTTGTAATCAAGGGAGCTCTCAACTTGTGAGATCGCCCCTTCAACTTGGTGATTTACCCCTGTGTGATTAGTGGAAGAGGATTGGCCTTCGTGGCGATCCGACGAGGGAAGGGTTGGTGAAGACCCGGTCCTTTTGTGGGCTCCTCAACGTGGATGTAGGCTGCCTTCGTGGTAACCGAACCACGGGATAAATCTTGTGTCTTGTTCGTTTGTGTTCATCATTCTAGTTGATCAACATTATCTAGGGTTTGATTCATTTTGTTGAATTCAAGTTAAATAGTTGAACAAGAATCATACTTGCAATAAAACTTAACATACAACTATTGAACTGTCATTAAAGTTTATATTTCCGCTGCAAACGACAACGAAACAATCAAATTGACCTAACTTGATCAACCTAGCCCGTGAAATCCGGACTAGTCCGCACTTTACCAGACTAGTCCGATATATCTGGATTTGACCTTTTTGTTGAAGTCCTACAGGAACCGAGAAAATTCAAGAAGGCCTATTCACCCCCCCTCTAGGCCTACATTCAAGGTCGCCTTCTTCGAGCTGTCGGTCACGCACATGCCTTTGTTGGTAGCGCCAAAGTGCTTGGCGATAACGTGTATTTCGAACAGCTGCTCGGCACCTTCCCTCGTCGATGAGGTCAAGGTCTTCACGCCGGAGCTGGTCCTGCGTGGCTTCATCGAAGGTTCGGACCCGGAGGGACCCCAAAGTGATCTCCGGAGGAAGGACTGCTTCAGCTCCGTACATGAGGAAAAATGGAGTCTCCCGAGTTGACCGATTAGGTGTTGTCCTATTCGCCCAAAGTGTGGACGGAAGCTCTTCAATCCAGTTAGCTCCGTGCTTTTTCAAGCGCTCATATGTGCGCGTCTTGAGTCCTTTTAAGATTTTTGCATTTGCTCTCTTGGCTTGACCATTGCTTGCTAGATGAGCTACTGAGGTGTAGCTAAGTTGAATGCTGATGTATTCACAATATTCTTGGAATGCAGCACTTGTAAATTGTGTTCCATTGTCAGTTATGACTTTGTTTGGAACTCCAAATCTGCATATAATGGACTTCAAGAACTTGATTGCTGTTTGTTTGTTTATTATTACTACAGGAGTTGCTTCCGACCACTTGGTGAACTTGTCGATGGTGACATATAGGAACCTGTAACCTCCGACAACTTTTGGAAAAGGCCCCAAGATATCCATGCCCCACACAGCGAATGACCATGTAGGAGGTATCATTTGTAGTGATTGAGCCGGTGTGTGAATTTGTTTTGCATGGAACTGACATGCTTCACATTTCTTCACTAGCTCAACCGCATCCTGGAGTGCAGTAGGCCAGTAAAAGCCATGCCGGAAGGCTTTACCGACCAGCGTGCGAGAAGATGTGTGATTCTCGCACTCGCCTCCATGGATTTCCGCGAGGATATCGCGACCTTCTTCACTTGCAATGCACCGCATTAGGATACAGTTGGCACCGCGTCGATAGAGATCCCCTTCTACCAACGTGTAGCTTTTAGCCAATCTGACAATCCGGTCAGCGGATACACTATCTTCAGGAAGGATATTGTCTTTCAAGTAGCTCCGGATCTCCGAGATCCATGCATCAAAGCTGACTTGAGCTTCTGAATCTTGCGTGCTGGGTTGCTCGGAGCTTCTGACATCACCTACGACCCTAGGCGAACGCCATGGTAACAGGGCCACCGGGACCGCCAGCTTCGAGGTGTTGGTCTCGCCCCCCTCGCTCAGTTCGGTAGGTTGAGCTGTTGGTTTTGACAACCTTCGGACGAAGATTCCGTCAGGAGCCAGAGCTTTGGTTGAGGCTTTCATCGAGAGTTCATCAGCTTCAGAGTTATGAAGGCGTTGAATATGATGGAGATCCAGGACTTTGAAGTCCTTCTGAAGCTTTTGGGCTTCAAGGAGATAAGCAGCTAAGTCGGAGCCACCATTTCTGCTGAAACAGGATGAAAAAATGAGATAGAGGGTCAAGGAAGGGGAATAATGCGAAAGAAATCACGAGAAACAGCCAAAGTTAGGGTTTTGTCCTGTGTACACCGGACTAGTCCGCCTGGCACCGGACTCGTCCGGTCTACACTGGTTGAACCCTAACTCTAACGGTTCTTCGAAAAATCGTTGAATCAAGTCGCAATACTCCTAGGCTATGATCACAGGATGCTAGGAACAACTTTAATGAAGAGGGACCTATCAAAAACTTTATAGATTAAGAATGAGGTAAGTTTTTGAAAAGTGAGGAGTACCTCTTCAAATCTTGAGAAATCGACGGGATCGGGGATTGATCGTGTCGGGAAAGGTTGGGAAAGGTCTCCCACCCTTCCGGGGCTTCCAATGTACGGATTGGAAATGATCTTTGGTGGATGGAGTCGAAAATCGCCCAAGGAGGGGAGTTGAGCGCACGTGGGAGAGAGAAAAGTGAGGTGGAGAAGAGGAGGGGTCGGCTGCCTCCTGGGGGGTTAAAGTCCCCAGGGGCCAGACTAGTCCGGTGAAGGGGCTGGAATAGTCCGGTCTGCGGACTAGTCCGGTCCTGAGAGGCTGAAAACATATATATTTGAGTTTTAGCCACTATAGTTGATCCTTTTGGACATATTGCCACAACAAAACCTTATGAATATGGTCAGTAAGCAATCAACAATCAAACTATGACCATAACTCACAAAGTTGATAGTTTTTCAAATATTTTGGAGAAAATTGAGATAGAGATGAATTTTTCAAACACATGCGTTCTTTTGAATAAGCTGTAAAGTAAACATTCAGATGTGCATGTTTCAAGCCACATTTCGAGAATCTAAGATATTGAGCTCACTCCTAAGCTCACAAAAGCGCTTCTCATCTAGAGGCTTGGTGAATATATCGGCCAGTTGGTTCTCGGTTCTCACATGGGAAATCACTATATCCCCTTTCAAGGAATGATCTCTCAAGAAGTGGTGTCTAATATCTATGTGCTTTGTCCTCGAATGCTCAACTAGATTATGAGCTATTTTGATGGCGCTCTCATTGTCACATAGGAGAGGAATATGGCGCAAGTTTATACCATAACCCCTTAGAGTTTGTCGCATCCAAAGAAGTTGTGCACAACAACTTTCGGCTGCTACATACTCCGCTTCGGTTGTGGAAAGAGCAATGGAGTTTTGTTTCTTAGAGGACCAAGACACTAAGGATCTACCTAAGAATTGGCATGTCCCGGATGTGCTCTTTATATCAACTTTACACCCCGCATAATCCGCATCAGAGTAGCCAATAAGGTCAAACTTGGATCCTTTGGGGTACCAAAGTCCTAGGCTAGGTGTGTGAACTAAATATCTAAGAATTCTCTTCACGGTGGTCATATGACACACCTTAGGTGCAGCTTGAAAACGTGCACACATACACACACTAAGCATAATATCCGGTCTAGATGCACAAAGATATAACAAAGAACCAATCATGGAACGATATACCTTTTGGTCCACACTTGGACCATCTTTGTTGAGGTCTAAGTGTCCATTTGTTTCCATTGGAGTCTTGATGGGTTTGACCTTGTCCATGTCAAACTTCTTTAATATGTCTTGAGTGTACTTTGTTTGACTTATGAACGTGCCCTCTTTGAGTTGCTTAAATTGAAAAACTAAAAAGAACTTCAACTCCCCCATCATGGACATCTCAAATCTCTCTGTCATTATCTTAGAAAACTCATCACAAAACACTTTGTTAGTAGAACCAAATATGATGTTATCGACATATATTTGGCACACAAAGAGATCATCATTAAAGTGCTTTGTAAAGAGAGTGTAATCAGCTTTTCCTATCTTAAAACCATTTTGAATTAAAAAGTCTCTAAGACACTCATACCAAGCTCTAGGAGCTTGTTTGAGGCCATAGAGAGCCTTACACAATTTGAAGACATGGTTTGGGAAGTCTTGGTCTTTAAAGCCCGGTGGTTGCTCCACATAGACTTCCTCCTTGATTGGACCATTTAGGAACGCACTCTTGATGTCCATTTGGTAAAGCTTAAAATCATGGTGAGTAGCAAAGGCAAGTAATATACGAATTGACTCTAGCCTAGCTACGGGAGCAAAGGTTTCATCAAAATCCAAACCTTCGACTTGTGAGTACCCCTTGACCACAAGTCGTGCCTTGTTCCTTGTCACCACGCCATGCTCATCTTGCTTGTTGCGGAACACCCACTTGGTGCCTACAACATTTGCTTGTGGACGCTTGACAAGCTCCCAAACTTTGTTCCTCTCAAAGTTGTTGATCTCTTCTTGCATGGCCACCATCCAATCTGGGTCGCTCAATGCGTCTTCAACCTTATGGGGATCCAAAGACGATACAAAGGAGTAATGTTCACAAAAGTTAGCAACACGAGAGCGAGTGATTACCCCTTTTGTAATGTCTCCTAGAATGTTGTCAACGGGGTGATCCCGTTGAACACTTTGATGCACACGAGGATGTGGAGGTTGAACTCTTGAGTCATCATCATCATCCTCTTCTTCTTCTTGGTCTCCCCCTTGATGTATGCTTCCCTCTTGACTTTTGTCTTCTTGATCATGTTGAGGTGCCACTTGTCCATCTTCAACTTGATCGCGTGGGGAATGACTTGCATCATCTTGTTGTTGGTCACTTGAGCTTTGAGGTTGTTCTTGTGGTCGAACATCTCCAAGTGCCATCCTCCTAAGCGCTTCTTGTGGAGAGTCTTCTTGATCTAGCACACTTTGATCAACTTGCTCCACTTGGGAGCCATTAGTTTAATCAAACACCATGTCGCGTGCTATTTCAACAATCCCGGGGGATTTGTTGAAGACACGGTAGGCGTGGGTGTTTGAATCATAACCAAGCAAGAAACCTTCATCGAACTTTGAAGCAAACTTCGAAGTCCTAGGCTTCTTGTTGAGAATATAACACTTTCTCCCAAAAACACGAAGAGACATTGGGTTTCTTACCAACTAGAAGCTCGTAGGGGGTCTTCTTGAGGAGGCGGTGGAGGTACAATCGGTTGATGGCGTGGCAAGTGGTGTTGATCGCCTCCACCCAAAACCGGTCCGATGTCTTGTACTCATCAAGCATCGTCCTTGACATCTCAATGAGTGTCCTATTCTTCCGTTCTGCAACCCCATTTTTGTTGAGGGGAGTATGGGGCTGAGAATTCATGCTTGATGCCCTCCTCATCCAAGAATTTTTCCACTTGAGTATTCTTGAACTCGGTGCCGTTGTCGCTTCTTATAGCCTTGATTCTTGAGGCGAACTCATTTTGAGCTCTCCTCAAGAACCTCTTGAGGACACCGTGAGTTTCACCCTTATCATGCAAGAAAAGTACCCAAGTGAAACGAGAAAATCATCAATAATAACAAGACCATATTTGTTACCGCCAATGCTAATGTAGGTTATTGGCCCGAAAAGGTCCATGTGTAGTAGTTACAAAGGTCTTGTCATCGTCATGATGTTCTTGGAGGGGTGTTGAGCTCTCACTTGCTTCCCCGCTTGGCAAGCACTACATGGTCTATCCTTTTCAAAGACAACATTCTTCAAATCATGGATGTGCTCGCCCTTAAGAAGCTTTTGTAAGTTTCTCATCCCAACATGGGCTAGCCTTCTATGCCAAAGCCATCTCATGTTGGTTTTCGCCATTAAGCATGTGTCAAGTTGAGCTTTATCCGAGGCAAAATCCACAAGATAAAGCTTCCCCTTGAGGACACCCTTAAAAGCGATTGAGTTATCACTTCTTCTAAGGACGCTCACACCCTCATTAGTAAAAACACAATTATAACCCTTGTCACATAGTTGTGATATGGACAAAAGGTTATAGTCTAGATAATCAATATGCAAAACGTGAGAAAGAGTATGTTGGGAAGAAATGACAATTTTACCGGAGCCAAGGATTTTCCCTCGGCTATTGTCCCCAAAGAGGATCTCTTTATTTGGATCATCATGTTGCTCATACTCCATGAACATTCTCCTCTCTTCGGTCATGTGGTTGGTGCATCCACTATCAAGCACCCATTTGGATCCACCAAAGGAGTATGCCTCCAAAACAAGATTATGTCTTCCTTTTAGGTACCCAATCGGAGTTGGGTCCTTTGACGTTAGTAGTGAGACACTTGGGCACGCACACACAAGGCTTGGGGCTCTTGCGGAGTGGCCCAACATATATAGCATAAACTTTGCCATACTTGTTCCTCATTAAAACATAAGATGCATCAAAATCATGAAAGAGAGGATGCATTTCAGATTTAGGCATGTTTGTCCCAATTTTAATCGGGGATGAGCTTCCTTTGACAAAGACAATCAAGTCTTTGCCACACTTGGAGGTTTTAGCATTTTGCTTTCCACCTCTAGTATAACCAAAACCATCCTTGACATTGGGAGGTCTCGTGTTGGTGTATGCACTTCGTGCATACGCCACCTTCTCTTTGTCAAAGATGTCATCCTTAGGTGCTTGTTTGCCTTGAGTCAACTTAAGCTCATCCTTTAATTTAAGGATCAAGTTAGAACATTTGCAAGTAGAGATTGCTTCGGATGCAACCTTTGAGGAGGATGAGCTTTTGGAGGAAGAGGCTACATTGGTCTTGAGGGACTCAACTTGAGTCTCAAGGATCTTGTTAACTTTTGCCAAGTTGCCAAGTTCGTCCTTGAGCTCAATGGTTGTATCCTCAAGACTTGAGCATGTTTTCTTGCTTAGAGCAAGTTCACGCTCTAATGCCTTGCTCTTCTATCTCTCAAGCTCAAGGAGCTCAATGAGCTCTTTACATCTCTCCTTTTCATGGATAAGCATGTCCTCTTGCCTATTTATGAGCTCCTCCTTCTCAAAGATTTCATCCGAGAGTAATTTCATCCGACGCAAAGTGCTCTTACTTATGTCTTTGAGCATGTGTTCGTTCTCACTAGCACTATCAAAATCATCATGGGAGGATATGGAAGAGGATGAGTTAGAAGTAACCTTTCTCCTTCCTTGTTTTGCCATGAGGCAAGTTTGCTTGTGGTCGTAGAGGTTGGGGAAAAGCTTGCTTCCTTTGGAGCTCCTCCCGATGGCTATGGTTGCCATCTTCTCCTCGTCTTCGAACGAGGAGGACTCATCATTAGAGTATCATTCCTTGCCTAGGTGAGCATGACCGGAGGGCCTCTTCTTCTTATAGAACTTCTTCTCTTGCGGCTTTCCCTCCTTCTTCTTCTTGTCCTCTTCATGTGGGCAATCTACAATGAAGTGCCCGTACTCGCCACAATTGTAGCAAGCCCTCTTGGCTTTGGTCCTTGCCTTTTCTTTGCCCTTGCTCTCATGCTTGTATCCTCATTTTCTTCTTCTCATCATTCTCTTGAAGTTGTTGATGAATAGGGCCTCTTCCTCATCGGTGTCAAGGCTATCCTCATCATCTTCGTTTTGCTCTTTTGAGGAGGATGTCGCTTTGAGTGCAACATCCTTCATCTTCGAAGCGGTGAACCTTTGGAGGTCGTTGTAGAAGAGTGCCTCCTTCTCCATGGTTGATGATCCTCCCTAGGACCTCCTCCGGGGTCATATTGGCAAACCCTGGGCTTTCTCGTATCATGGAGCAAAGAGAGACGTTTCTAAGCATGAATGCCCGAATCATTCTCTTCACCACTTCGTGGGCCATCCACTTGGTGCAGCCGTAAGATCTGCTCTTGTTGATGAGCAACTTTAGGGGGTTGTACATTTCTTGGGGAGATTCACCATCCATAATGGATAACCTCCCGAGCTCTCCTTCAATGAGCTCAATCTTGGCTTCCTTCACGACTCGGTTGCCTTCAAGAGCCGTCTTGAGGGTGTCCCAAATATCTTTGGCCACCTCAAGTCCATCCACTCGGTTGAACTCATCTCTTGAGAGAGATGAGATGATCACTCCGACCGCTTGGGCATTGCGGTGAAGGAGCATGGCTTGCTCCGGGGTGATGTCTTCTTCATTCTTCGGGATGTGCACCCCGGTCAACACAATTTGCCACAAAGAGGGATTGAGTGACATGATATGGATCTTCATGTTGTTCTTCCACATCTCGTAGTCATTTCCATTGAATTGGGGAGGTTTCCCCAATGGGATATAAAGGTAGTGGTTGTTGGAAACAAGGCATTCATAGTTGTAGCCTTGTTGGTTGTAGTTGATCGTGCCACCCTATGTAGAGGTAGAGGAGTCAACCTTTGGAATCTTCAACTTCTCGCGAAGTTTCGTCTTGAGCTGGCGAGTCTCTTCGTCATCCGTCGACTTGTCTTGGTAGACAAGCACCTCCTCTTGGGTTGCCTGGATCTCATCTGTTGAGACCTCGTCATATCCCACTCCGGCCATCTTATCTCCGAGTTGTTAGACTCTTTGGGAGAGTCCTGCTCTGATACCAATTGAAAGTTGCCTAGAGGGGTGGTGAATAGGCTAATCGACCTGAAATGACTTAATAAAATGAGATTAGTACTCCAGGGGCGGACTAGTCCGGTCCAAGGGCGGACTAGCCCGGTCCTCCCGCAGGGAAAGCCTAAAAAGTGTTTCTAACAAGTTTTAGTTTGATTCTTGTAATGCAAGGTATGTTGGAAGAGCTTCATGAACCTTAACAAGTCATGGAACAAGTATGAGACTAAGGATCACAATGAAAAAAGAGTGATGAACAAATATGGTAAAGCTAAATCTAGAAGCAATGTGCGATAAGTGAAAACAAAGTACACAAGGGACACAAGGATTTTATCCCGAGGTTCGATCCCACGAAGGAATCTACATCCCCGTTGAGGAGTCCACGAAGGACCGGGTTCAACAACCCTTCCCTCACCAAGTTTACCACAAGGGCCTAACTTGGTTTTCCACTATCACAAAGGGGTGAATACAAGATTCGTTGGGGCTTCTCACAATCTGAGGCTCCCAGCACAAATACAATCACAAATCACAAAGATCAACTCAAGCCACATATCATAATGAATCACAAGTGCAAGAGATCAAATCGAGAGCCTAGAGCGGTTTCTTCCTCTTCTTCACCTCACCAAACCCTAATCCACACAAGAATTAGTTTTAGAAGGAAGGTAGCCAAGATGGAGGCTTTTGGAGGCTCAAGGTTTGCTGTGGCGGCGCTAGGGTTTCAACTTTTTCAAGGAATTCTAAGGTTGGTTCAAATGAACTCAGGGGTCTTCTATTTATAGAGGTTTCCAGCCCATACTACTGACTTCAGCAGATGGGCGGACTAGTCTGGCCTACAGCCCGGACTAGTCCAGCCTTTGGGACCACTGACGTCCCTGACAACTGCCGCACTGCGCGGCAATCGTCACACTACCCGCCAAACTTCAAATTCAAACGGTCACTTCAAAACGGACTAGTCCGACCCACATCAGACTAGTCCGATCTCACACAGAACCTTTTGTTCCGTGTGAAAACAGACTAGTCTAGAGACCACGGACTAGTCCGGCCCCTAGGGCGGACTAGTCCGACCTTCCAGACTTAGTCGCTGAAGCACCAACTTCTCACCAATCTGGACTAGTCTGGCCCCCAGGGTGGACTAGTCCGATCTCAGTCAGGACCTCTTGGTCCAGACTAAAACATACAAGTCCGTGGTTTTGGGACTTAGTCTCGAAAACCCACTCCATGACTACCCGGACTAGTCCGTCCCACTAAGGACTAGTTCGAACTCAGTCAGACCCTTCTGGTCCGGCTGAAAACGGACTTGGCCGACCAGGAGCGGACTAGTCTGTCCATCTGCACGGACTAGTCCGGCCAATCCTGTCAGACTACTTCCAACTCTCTTCTCTCAATAGGTTTGATCTCTAAACCGCTTTGAGCTCCCAACTTGATCTCTATACACTTTACACACACATCCTCACACTTATTTGGCTAGTCTACACTCGACACGCTAGAAACCCTAGTTTCTTCTTTTCGAGTCGACATCACCATTTTCATCCTTTTACTTTTTGAAGGTTTGTGTTTCCGCTTGAATCCACACCTATGCTTAAGATCACTGAGCTCATTAGTTACTTAATTGTCGTCATCAATCATCCAAAACCCACGGGGATCCTATATGTACTTTCAAGCCAGCCATGTGAGGGCAGCGGGTCCGGTGCAACGTGACATGTGGGACCAGCAAGGGCCTTTGACTCTAGCGGGTGGAACTTTCTTGCATTTGTTGCACTATCGTGGGGTACCCAGTACGTGGGGTACCGACAAGTACTGTTTGACTCTAGTGCATCACATTCTTTTATATCATCAAACTTCGTGGAAGCACATGATATAGCATGGTAGCCCTTAAGAGGCCCTTAATAACAAGATCATTGGGAGGTTATATACCTTGCCGCTTAAGAGTTAGCAACACCCCTTTAAACCTAAGTGGGGTAGTATTCTTGGTTAACCTAGTAGTGCTTGACTCCCACGAAATAGATGTGATCCTTGGCATGGATTGGTTAGCTAGGTGCAAAGGAAGTATAGCATGTGCAGAAAGGACTATAACTATGACAAACCATGACGGAAAGACAATCACATGCCATGTCAAGTCTAGCCTATCTGAGTCAGTGGTCAGCCACTTAAAGGCGGAAACATCCCAAGAAGTGCCAGTGGTCAAGGAGTATGTTGATGTGTTTCTAAAGGAATTACCAGGCATGCCACCGGAAAGAGAAGTAGAGTTCCATTGATCTAGTCTCAGGATCTGCTCCCATTGCCAAGAGACCTTATAGGATGGCAACCCCAAAGCTGGTGGAGTTGAAGAAGCAGTTATATGAGTTACAATAGAAGGGATACATCAGACCTAGTGCATCACCATAGGGCGCACCGGTCCTCTTTGTGAAGAAAAAAGATGGAAGCATGAGACTCTGCGTAGATTATCGAGCCCTCAATGATGTGATCATCAAGAACAAATATCCTCTACCTCAGACATATGATATATTTGACCAGCTAAAGGGAGCTAAGTTTTTCTCAAAGATTGACTTGAGGTTAGGGTATCATCAAGTAAGGATGAAGCCTGAGGATATACCCAAGACAACATTTATGACTCGTTATGACCAGTTCGAGTTCATAGTGATGTCTTTTAGATTAACCAATGCCCCTGCGTACTTCATGAACTTGATGAACCAAATGTTCATGCAAGAATTGGATAAGTTTGTGATGGTCTTCATTGATGACATTCTGGTCTATTCACGAAGTGAAGAAGAGCACGCAAAACACCTACGTGTTGTTCTGGACCGACTTAGGAACCATCAACTCTATGCCAAGTTTAGCAAGTGTAAGTTTTGGTTGCAGAAAGTCAGCTTCCTTAGACATGTTCTAACAGCTGAGAGAGTTGCAGTTGATCCAGAAAAGGTTGCAGCTGTGTCATCATGGAAGCAACCAACATCTCTCTTGGAGATCCGTAGCTTTTCAAGTCTGTCGGGCAATTATCGGAGGTTCATCGAAGGATTTTCCAAGCTAGCCCGACCGATGACGGAGCTACTCAAGAAGGACAAGAATTTTGTGTGGACTGAAGCTTGTGAGCAGAGGTTTAGTGAGTTGAAGAAGAGACTAACCACAACTCCAGTGTTAGTCCTGCCAGATATTCACAAGAGCTTCGTCATTTAATATGATGCTTCGAGACATGACCTAAGATATGTGATAAAAAGTGTGAGATATACGCATACCACAAGAGCCTTAAATACATCTTTACTCAGTCTGAGCTCGATCTAATACAACGGAGATGGTTGGAGCTAATAAATGATTATAACTTGGAGATGTATTTTCTGCGCGCGTGCTCGCACGGTTCGCTTCGAATCGTCGCAGCACCACTGCCATCCTCCCGTTCTTGTGAGCAGCTAGAAATCTCCATCACATTTACAGTAGCGCACAGTGAGCCTCGACCTTCCTCACCTCTTATCTGACGACTATAAAAGGCGCCCAACCCACCCAGCTCAACTACCTGAGCCTCCGCCAATCTCCGGCAGGGAGCACTCTCAGCCCGAGTTGCGGTCAAAGTGACCACCTCCAGCGTCGATTTCACCTTCGAATACCGTTCCCTAGTTGTTTTCCCCTTCTCTCACAGCTAGCCACGACCACCAGCCACCATGGTTGTTTCCATCTGAGCAGCCGCCGTTTCCCATCACTGCGAATGAAATTGGTGCCTCAATCGAGTTCACCAGACCTTGAGCCTTCAATTCCCTTCTCACTGGACTCCATCTCCCCTATTTTTCCTGCCGATTGGAGCTTTCTGCGAACATCCATGAGGTCGGAGAGAGAAATACAGAGGTAGACGAAAGCTGTTTTCTCCGTAAGGTGCCTCTGTTGGGCTAGTCAATTAACTAAATGTTGTTGATTAATTAGAACCTTGGCCCACCAAGCTAAGCGCAGCCCGTAGGCACTCCCAGCCATAACGTGCTAGTAATTTAGATCATTGCCCACTAACCCATTAGCCCGCAAAACCAAGGTGAGTGACGACCTGACCAGGCCATGTGCCACCACCATTAAACCAGGCCCTAGACAATATTTTAATATCTAACACTTAATTATTTTCGCAATTAACCCCACATCCACTTTGTAAAATCAATATCTCACCCATACAAAGTCTGTTTAACCTAATTCTTTTTAAAAATCATCTAAAATCCAAATCTATTTAACACACCTAAATTTGTATGATGTGTTGATGTATACTTGTTTTGATTTTGTGTTTGCTTGCGTGCGACATCGTCGGTGCAGAACCGGTACCAGAGGAGAACATGAAGGAACCAGGTGACCAGGAGCACGACGCCGCAGACGGTAGCGAAGACAAGTTTCATCGACCGATTTTTGTTCATGTTGCACTTATGTGAGACTTATTCGTTGTTGCCAGTAGACTAGATTATTGCATTTGTGAGTATTACCGACTCGTGTGACAGAGAGAATCTGTCGGTGGTTTTGATCCGGCAGATCTCCCGATACTACTAAAGGTGTTTGCGGAGTTTGAGGTTCGGCGTGGGCGAGCGGAGATTCAAGAAGGTGAAATGTAAAATGATACAGGAGACACAAAGGTTTACGTGGTTCGGGCCGCCTGAGCGTAATACCCTACTCCACAGGGTGTGTTGTTGTTGTATTGGATGTATGAGCTCAACGTGAGTTGAGAGCGCGTGTGAGCCGATCAGACTAGATCAGATCAGAGCAGGTCAGGTCGGTCCCCTCTATGTATCGTCAGCCTGTCCTTTTATAGTATAAGGACAGGCCGTTACAAGTTGGCCTGGCCCGACATGTGGCCCCGGCGGTTACTAATATTGATACATATTTGATGCGCTTAATTACCCTTAATGACCGAGTTACGAGCTTTGACAGCGCCGTTACTGGTAATAAGGGTCGTCCGATCGTGTGCCATTAACATAGTATTAATGACACTTAATCGGGTCTTTAAGTCCCTGATTCTCCTTTGAAGATCTGGAGCCGTTGTGGAATCTTCCGGAGGTTTGAGGCTGAAGATCCGATGGTTGGACACGTGGCAGCTCTGGAGCATACTGTGGGGAACAGATAGGTCCGGTGCCACCAGACACGTGTTAGTTCTGGAGCTTCCCTCGGTCTGGGCTTAGGTCCGGGGGTGCCGTTATGGTACATAGCCCGGAGCTTCCCCCTTGTGGGCGGTAGCTCCGGTTTTGATGGTACACGTGGTGACCTTGGGACTAACCATGTTGGGGAAACGGGTCCGGTTATGTCTGACATGTGGGCCTTCGAAGGTCTTCAAATCAAGTAGATGACATTCCCTTGAGGTCTTTGCAATCTCAAGGGGTATACGGTACCCAGGGTACCGACAGTGGCCCCCTGGGCCCACCTCTGGAGAAGACCCCTTGGGTGAAGTCATTCCACCGGAAGTGGGTCCATCTTTCGACTTTTGAGCCGAATCTTCAAAGGTCTTCAGAGGTGCCGTTGGCGATA
Source organism: Tuctoria greenei (assembly GCA_036927565.1). Taxonomy (NCBI): domain Eukaryota; kingdom Viridiplantae; phylum Streptophyta; class Magnoliopsida; order Poales; family Poaceae; genus Tuctoria; species Tuctoria greenei. Next base: position 8,958,494 of record JAYESD010000005.1, read on the forward strand.
GTTTTGGAGTTAAATCCTCGCCGCGTGGCATATCCCGGGTGCGGCAAATAAGATCTTTGGCGTGCGGATCTCACGCAATTGAAGGTCGCCGGTTCCCGATACGAAAATCGTATCGGTTCCACGCGCCCTGTCAGACCGCCGCCTTCGGGCTTCCCGCCTTTCATGATGACAACCGTTCGCCTGGGTAAGAACCTGGACTCGATCGTCTAAGTGGTCCCGGGCCCTCTTGTCATCAGCAGGATGAAATTTTTGAATAGTATCTTTGGCTTCCCTGCGGTTTCCATCCAAGCGTTGCGGGGGCTTACTTAAGAAGGAAAGCGCGCACCGTCTGGGTTCTTTACGCCTCTCATCTGAACTTGCGTTCGAACTCCCAAACTTGTGCCTGCTTTTCCTCCCTTGCCTCGCTGTGCTGCGATGGAGTTGGGTCTCCGCAAGAGCCGCTTGAAGACTGAAGGTGACCTGAAGAAGGTTCGGGCCCTCATGGGGTGGTCCTCGGACTCGTTTGCTTTGAACTTGTAGAGTGTAGGTCCGAAGTCTTCGATAGTGAAGGCCCCCTGATGTTGTCGGAGCTCAGAAGCTCCGGCATTGACTATCGTCGGAGCTTAGTAACTCTAGCAATAGTCCCTATCAACGCGTAGAGCATCGATAGTTAGCCCTCCGGGGTGTTGGAGCTTAGTAGCTCCGGCAGTGACCTTTGCCAACGCGTAGCTTGTCGGCAACAGACTCCACTTGTGGGTCTTCTCACCATCTTTTATTCTGCGTCGATGGCTGGCCCCTCTAGCTTTGCCAGAGCTTGGTTGCTCCGGTAATGCTCGTTTTCAATGTTTAACATCGATTACAAGCCACCTAGGGGGAGTCAGAGCTTTGTTAGCTCCAGCTTTTTTCCATCAACGTGGATTCTTTATTTTTCCTGCACAATGAAGCCAAGAAAAATAGTAAAATTCGCTCCTTGCCTATAACTTCGTCGTGGCTTACGATTCCCAAGAAAGTTTTAGGTCAAACACAATTCTGAATACAACCGAATGCGTTGCCTTCTTTCTTCCAGATCCAATTGTACTTGGACCCGCCTTACTTCGGCCTGCCGGGGTGTAGGTAGAGTGGCGTACTTAGGGTTCTTGAGCAGTCTAAGTAGATAGCACACTCTGACCCTAGATTGGCTTGGCGCCATTCAGGCGAATGGGCCATGAACAATATTTGAATCCAAAAGAATTGACAATACAACTCGAATTGTACATGAACTGGTCGAACTAAAATTTCTTAAGAATTGCACAACTTTGTTATAGACAAAAAGAGAAAAATAAAAAATGTTGAGCCTGTACAAAATAAATGCATGTGGAGTCAGTTTCACATGAAGATGTCTTTCATTATAGGTCCGGGGTACAGGGGAAACAAGTACACTCTTAGGGTACGGAACCAGGCTAAGCGTGTTTCATTTCTCGTTTGACCTAGGGTAGCTAGCCACAATTTTACTCCTGAGACTGTGACAAGTGTTGCATGAACTTTGCGGACCTTTCGGGAAAGGTCTGGCTGTTCTCCCGGAGGAACTACCCGACTCTGTACAATGACTCTATAACATACACCCCAAGTTACTACAGACTCACCTCCGTGATGTTAAGTGTAGAACTTACGGAGGTGCTCAATATTCCAAGGATTTGGGAGAGGTGTCCCATCCTCGGTAGCCAAGCGAACGCTTCCGGGGCGGGATACTTTAATCACTCGGAAGGGTCCCTCCCAGCTGGGGGAGAGTTTGTTTAACCCTTCTCTGGATTGTATTCTCCGTAGCACCAGATCGCCTTCCTCGAGCTGTCGGTTGTGTACATGCCGCTGATGATAGCGCCGAAGGGCTTGGCGGTATCGAGCATTGCGAACGGCTGCTTGGCACCTTCCCTCCTCAAGGAGGTCTAGGTCTTCACGCCGGAGCTGGTCCTGCGTGGCTTCGTCGAAGGTCCGGACTCGGAGTGACCCCAAGGTGATTTCCGGAGGAAGGATTACTTCAGCTCCGTACACCAGGAAGAAGGGTGTCTCTCCAGTTGACCGGTTTGGAGTTGTCCTGTTGGCCCATAGAGTGGGCGGAAGCTCTTCAATCCAGTTGGCTCCATGTTTTTTTAAGCGCTCATAGGTGCGCGTTTTGAGTCCTTTCAGGATTTCTACATTTGCTCTCTCGGCCTGGCCATTGCTTGTCAGGTGAGCTACGGCGGCGTAGCAAACTTGAATGCCGAGGTCTTCGCAATATTCTTGAAATGCAGAGCTTGTGAATTGGGTCCCGTTATCAGTGATGATTTTGTTTGGCACTCCAAATCTGCATACAATGGACTGCAAAAAGTTGATAGCAGATTGCTTGTTTATTGTCACAACTGGAGTTGCTTCCGACCACTTGGTAAACTTGTCAATGGCGACGTACAGGAACTTGTAACCTCCGACGGCTCTTGGGAGAGGTCCCAAGATGTCCATTCCCCACACAGCGAAGGGCCATGTAGGAGGTATCATTTGTAGAGGCTGAGCCGGTGTGTGAATTTGCTTTGTATGAAATTGGCATGCTTCGCATTACTTCACCAGCTCAGTTGCATCCTGGAGTGCTGTAGGCCAGTAGAAGCCATGCCAGAAGGCTTTACCGACCAGCGTGCGGGAAGACGCGTGGTTCCCACACTCGCCTCCATGGATTTCTGCGAGGAGCTCGCAACCTTCTTCCCTTGTGATGCACCGCATTAGGACCCCGTTGGCACCACGCCGGTAGAGATCCCCTTCTACCAATGTGTATCTTTTAGCCAATCTGACTATCCGGTCAGCGGATACATCATCGTCAGGAAGGATGTTGTCTTTCAAGTAGCTCCGGATCTCTGAGATCCATGCATCGGAGCTAACTTGAGCATTTGAGTCTTGCGTGCTGGGTTGCTCGGAGCTTCCGGCAGCACCTACGACCCTTGATGGCTGCCATGGTAACAGGGCCATCGGGACCGTCAGCTTCGGGATGCTGATCTCGCCCCCTTCGCTCAGTTCGACAGGCTGAGCTGTGGGTTTTGACAATCTCCAGACAAAAGTTCTGTCAGGAACTGGAGCTTCGGTTGACACTTTCGTTGAGAGTTTGTCGGCTTCAGCGTTGTGGACACGCTGGACGTGGTGGAGGTCTAGGACTTCGAAGTCCTTCTGAAGCCTCTGGACTTCAAGGAGGTAAGCAGCTAGCTGGAGATTGTTGCAGGAGCATTCACCCTTCACTTGTTTAATGATGAGCTGTGAATCTCTCTTGACCAGTAGCTGCTTGACACCGTATGACAGTGCCACCTTTAGTCCGTAGATGAGTGCTTCGTACCCCGCCATGTTGTTGACCGCCTTGAAGTCAAGGTGTACCATGTATTTTACCTTCTCCCCGGTTGGTGCGAGGAGAATGATTCCAGCTCTGGCCCCCTGCTTTTGCATGGAGCCATCGAAGTAGAGGGTCTAGTGAGGCTCGGTGAAGACTGAAGCCTTGTGTTCTGGTTTCTGCTCACTGGGGCCCTCAGGGTTTGATGGAGAGGGAGTCCATTCCGCCACGAAATCCGCCAATGCTTTACTCTTGATTGCTTGTCTTGGAATGAATTCGAGATCGAATTCGGCCAATTCCGCTGCCCACTTTGCAATATTCTCAGTGGAATTAGGATTATGCAAGATTGCTCGAAGTGGGTAAGAAGTCACCACTGAAATCTTGTGAGCTTGGAGGTAATGGCGAAGCTTCCTGGAGGCGATAAGAACTACATAGAGCAGCTTATGCACCTCTAGGTATCGAGTCTTGGCGTCATGAAGTACTTCACTGATGAAGTACACTGGGCGCTGGATGGTCCGGACCCTCCCGGAGGGGTCCGGAGCTTCCTCTTCATTGACCCGGATCCTCCCGGAGGGACCCGGACCTTCTTCGGGGACCTCCGGGTCCTTGTTGGAGGGACCCAGAACTTCTTCAGAAGCGACCTGGACCCTCCCGGAGGGGTCTGGGTCTTCTGAAGTAACTTCTTGTAGACTCAAGTCTGGGAACTGGGACCCAGACTCGCTTTCAGGAACCTCCGGACCCTCCCGGAGGGGTCTGGATTCCTGAGCATGAAATGGTTTTGGTCTCTCCGCAGCCAGGACCATACTGACGACTTCGTCAGTTGCTAAAATGTAAAGTAGCAAAGGCTCACCAGGGTTCGGAGCTACCAAAGTTGGTAGGGTGGTGAGGAACTATTTTAGCTCCTGGAACGCCTTTTCTGCTTCTTCAGACTATTGGAATGGTCTGGACTTACTCAATAACTTGAATAAGGGAAGTGCCCGTTCCGCCAGTCTTGAAAGGAACCGGCTGAGGGCTGCTAGTCATCCAGTCAACTTTTGGACATCCTTGATGCGGACTGGTGGCCACATGTCTTCAATGGCTTTGATCTTCGCTGGATTAGCCTCTATGCCCTGGTGATTTACCAGGAAACCAAGGAGTTTTCCGGAGCTAACCCCGAAGACACACTTGTCTGGGTTTAGCTTTGTGCGGGTGACCCGCAGCTTGTCGAAGACAGCCTGTAAGGTGTCAAGGAGTGACTCCTTGTTCTTGACCTTGACCATGATGTCATCGACGTACACTTCCACTATGTCTCTAATGAGTTCTTCAAAAGTTTTGTACATAGCTCGTACAAAGGTTGAAGCTGCATTCTTGAGACCAAATGGCATGGCTGTATAACAGTACAATCCATCTACTGTGATGAAAGAGGTATGCTCTTCATCTTCTCTAGACATTCTGATTTGATGATACCCAGAATATGCGTCTAGGAAACACAGTAATTCACACCCGGAGGTGGAATCCACTATCTGGTCTATTCTAGGTAGTGGGAATGGATCTTTTGGACATGCCTTATTTAGTGTTGTGTAGTCAATACACATCTGAAGCTTCCCGCCGGTCTTGGGCACAACGACTGGGTTTGCCAACCATTTTGGATGGAAGACTCCTCGGATGAATCCAGCTTCGAGCAACTTCTTCACTTCTTGTTGAATGAAGTTATGTCGCTCTATGGATTGCTTCCGAGGCTTCTGATGCACGGGCCGGGCGTCAGGGTTGATCTTCAGATTGTGCTCAATCACTTCCTTGGGGATCCCAGGCATTTGTGACGGTTGCCAGGCAAACACGTCGACATTAGCCCCGAGAAAAGCGATGAATGCGAATTCCTATTTGTCATTCAGTCCCCCCGATATACGGGTGGTCTGAGCGGCATCGGAACCGATTTGGATGACTTTGACGGGAATGTCGGTGTCACCGCTTGGCTGCACACGAGGTGCAGAAGTCGAGCCTTGTTGACGAATGCTCGGGGGTTTTGGAGCTTGCTCCTGCCTGGAATCCTCCTCTTGCGCCGTAGTAAGCGCATGAAGTTCTTCCAGAGCAGTTACTCCGGCAAGGCGATCTCCGCGGATCCGGAGAACGCCTACTGGTGTTGGCATCTTTAACACTAGGTAGCCATAATGAGCAGCTGCCATGAATTTGTACAAGGCAGGTCTTCCCAAGATGGCGTTGAAAGGTAAGTTGATCTGAGCAACGTCAAAGACCAACTTCTCAGTGCGATACTTCTCCCGGGTCCCGAAGGTAACGGGGAGAGTAATAGCACCGAGTGGAGTAATGGCTCCCGGACCTACTCTGGAGAAAGGTCGGGAGGGGTGGAGATCCGAAGGTCGGAGCTGAAGCTTGGTAAAAGCTTCGAAACTTATGAGGTTCAGCCCCGAACCTCCGTCTACCATAACATGGTGGAGCTGAATGTTATTGATGGTAGGAGATACCATCAAAGGTAACTGGCCTGCTCCAACCATGCTTCGAGGGCAGTCCGACGCATCAAAAGTGATGGCTGTGTCCATCCACTTCCGATGAGGCTCTGCCCTGGCTGTAGGAGCTACAACGGCCATATCCCGAAGCATTGTCTTGAGGATGCGGCGAGAGGTGATGTCCCATGATCCACCAAAAATGGTGGTCATGGTCTTCCGACGCTCGATGTCAGAGACATCAAAATCGTCGTCGACGGAGGTGTAGACGGCCTTCAAGACCTTTTTAGGATCCTAAAAACCTAACTCCTCTTCAGCCCGAGCTTCATCAACTTTCTGTTTTCCTTCTTCCCGGCGCTTGTTGTAGCGCTCGACAAGGTTTTGGACCTCCCCGCAGTCTTCCAAATTATGGTTGTCCGTCTTATGAATTGGACACCACACCTTGGGTTTGCCACCGTCTTCAGAAGACGGTCGAGGTCGCTTCTGGGGGCGTGGCCCCCGGCCACCCGGAGCTGCAGCAGCTGCAGCATTAGATGCGCCGGCCGACTGCTTTTTCTTGTCGTTGGTCTTTTTCTTCTTTTTGCCACTCCCGGAGGTAGTGGCTTCGCCTTTGGAGGATTTCTTGCGATCCTCCAGAGGTGGTTTGGAGTGCATTTCACGGCCCTCCGCAGCTCTGGCACATTTGTCGACCAAGCTGAAGAGTTTCGTGACACTGGTGATCTCCTTGATCGCCAGTTTCTCCAACATCTTCTTATCCCGTACGCCCTGTCTAAATGCCACAATGACAGAAGCACTAGAGATAGAAGGGATAGTGTTTCGTACCTGAGAGAATCTTTGGATGAATGATCGCATGGATTCTCCCCCTATTTGCACGACTACAAAAAGGTCCAGTTCGGTGCCTGGTCGGGTGTATGAACTCCCGAAGTTGGCAGTGAACTGTCGGCACAACTCCTCCCAACTATTGATGGAGTTGGGTGGAAGGCTCATAAACCAGGACCGGGCAGTCCCAGTTAAAGCCACTGGAAAATAATTGCCCATTACGACCTCATTTCCTCCAGCTGCCAGGATAGTAGTGGAGTAAATCTGAAGAAATTCGACGGGATTAACGGTCCCGTCAAACTTCTCCGGTAGGTGAGGCCGGAATTTCTGTGGCCACCTGACCATACGCAGATGCATGGTCAGGGCTGAACAGCCTCCTCCTACTCCTTCAGGAGCAGGAATGTCCTGAGCTTCTCGCCTTTCACGAGCACGCTCGATATGGACTCGGCCGTCTTGTTGACGGTATCGGCGATCAAGCTCCACCCGGAGATCATGAGTTGAAAGCCTTGATACCGTGTGAGTGTGTCGCGCCCCGGAGGGCAACGACGTCACTTGCTGTGACGCGGCATGTCTCCTATTGTTGGAAACGTGCGGACCAAGTCTGCCAAACAAGGTTCATCGCTGCGACGGGGCCCGTCCTGAAGGAGGAGGACCCTAGTTGCTGATGCGGTCGGCTGCTGCTGTAACCAAGTGTTCCACATTGGCCCTCCACTACTCCATTGCATCCCGGGATGCATCCGAAGGTGGTGGGCGCTGAAGGAGAGCACGTGCTGCATGGAGCGCGTGTTCCGGGTTGTCATGATCCGCCGACACAGTGATTGACGCCGGTGCACCGTCGCGCTGCCCAGCTTGATTTGCTGGTGAAGGTGGCGGTAGTGGAAGTGTGACTCCTGCTGGAACTGAGGTTCCTGCTGGTGGCTGCATATTGGAGGGATTGCCCCCAGCAGCTTGAACAGCGGGATGACCATTAGATGATTCAGCAGTTGAGTTCACCATTCTTGAAATCTCAGGCGCCCCTACCTGGCGCGCCAACTGTCGGTGGTTTTGATCCGGCAGATCTCCCGACACTACTAAAGGTGTTTGCGGAGTTTGAGGTTCGGTGTGGATGCGCAGAGATTCAAGAAGGTGAAATGTAAAATGACACAGGAGACACAAAGGTTTACGTGGTTCGGGCCGCCTGAGCGTAATACCCTACTCCACGGGGTGTGTTGTTGTTGTATTGGATGTATGAGCTCAACGTGAGTTGAGAGCGCGTGTGAGCTGATCAGACTAGATCAGATCAGAGCAGGTCAGGTCGGTCCCCTCTATGTATCATCGGCCTGTCCTTTTATAGTATAAGGACAGGCCGTTACAAGTTGGCCTGGCCCGACATGTGGCCCCGACGGTTACTAATATTGATACATATTTGATGCGCTTAATTACCCTTAATGACCGAGTTACGTGCTTTGACAGTGCCGTTACTGGTAATAAGGGTCGTCCGATTGTGTGCCATTAACATAGTATTAATGACACTTAATCGGGTCTTGAAGTCCTTGATTCTCCTTTGAAGATCCGGAGCCGTTGTGGAGTCTTCCGGAGGTTTGAGGCTCAAGATCCGACGGTTGGACACGTGACAGCTCCGGAGCATACTGTGGGGAACAGATAGGTCTGGTGCCACCAGACACGTGTCAGTTCCGGAGCTTCCCTCGGTCTGGGGTTAGGTCCGGGGGTGCCGTTATGGTACATAGCCCGGAGCTTCCCCTTGTGGGCGGTAGCTCCGGTTTTGATGGTACATGTGGCGACCCTAGGACTAACTATGTTGGGGAAGCGGGTCCGGTTATGTCTGACATGTGGGCCTTCGAAGGTCTTCAAATCAAGTAGATGACATTTCCTTGAGGTCTTTGCAATCTCAAGGGGTATACGATACCCAGGGTACCGACAGAATCCATGCTAACTCCTTTGTTGCATATTGAGATGATGACATGATGATTGAGGATGATGCTTTGTTATACATCTATTGAGAGCATATATGAGTTGAGACCGGGGCAGATAGGTTGGTGTTAGTGTAAGACTGTCGTGGTGGTAGACTAAGGACTTTGGTTGGGTTTATGGAGGCTGCCCTGGTGAGCTTTAAGGACCGAATTATTTTAACATATCACCTAACTTACTTTCAGTACGACCACATGTTCCTATATGAGAGAGACGTAACCTAATCCCAGTGGCTAGCCCGACAGTCGTCCACGATGGAGAGAGGGTTATGTATGAGAGATTATGGAGCTCACTGATGACATTAACACTGGGTTGGGGGCAACTGGTCCGAGTGATGTTTTGACTGGGTGTCGGTTATGTCGGGTTGTCTTTGATGGTTCGTGCATATGGATATAGGGTACAACCTCTGCAGAGTGTAAAATCCATTCGAATGGTCGTGTCCTTGGTATAGGATGGGTTATGGTGTGTTCATAACAACTAGAGAGACACCTATAGTGAGATGGAGTTGAGAGTTGTTCGCGGATAAGCTATCTGGTTGCATTCGGTTGCATTACTATTTATTTATGCATTGCATTTATATCTGTTTATTCCCCTCTTATAGAACGAGGTGAAGCTTGCTGAGTACTTTTGTACTCAAACGTTTTTGATTGATTTCGTACCAGAGTACTTTGAGTAGGGTCGCGTCCGCATCCAAATTGTGTAGTGGAACCATGAGAGACGATGAACTACTAGTCTACGTGTTGATGATTATTATATTTTTCTTATCACTACTTGTAGTTTTTATCCATAAGCTTATGTCGTTGAAATAAAGCTATGTATGATTGTGGTTCACTTGTATTGTAATATTATTTACTGAACTCTGTATTTGGTAATAATATTGCATGTTTAGTTATGATCTTATGGGTCGAGATGCTTCACTGCTGAGGCGGGTCCCGGAGCTACCACGTGCGTCTGGCTGCAGACCTAGCCTTCCCGCTAAGGAGGGCTCCAGGGCTGTCATGCGTCTTTCGGCTCCGAACCCTTGCTCCCATCGAGAAGGGCTCCGGGGCTGTCACGTGTCTTCCGGCTCCAGACCCTTGCTCCCACCGAAGAGGGCTCCGGTGCTGCCACACGTCCTGCAACTTGTCCTGACCGGTAAGTTGCGAGAGTAAATAGGCGGTGCGCCTTGTCCAAGTCAAGCTTTGAAGGCACGCGCCTTTCCCAGATGCACGACGCGACTCACGAATCATGTCAGGTACCGTTGCGTCCAATCACATCGCTGTGAAAGGGCCACAAGGATACTCCACACTGTCAAATGGGTAGCTTACCTCGACAAGATGAACGGGACATTTCCTGTCATCATCAATGACTACGCACAGCCACTGGCGTCCAACGCGGCAAGACGACGGGTCTTCAAGCCGCGGTCAGGGACAGCGTACGTTCAGGATAAGATCACCCCGGGACCACCTGTCGAGTCCCGGACCTCACTTGTAAAGTGTTCGACTTTATTATAAAAGTATCGAGTAGTCACCGTTACAAAAGATCCAATCTTAGACTCACACAAGCCAATCAAGCACTCACAAGCAATACAACTCTCACCGTAGAGTAAAGTGTTACGCTCCGGCAGCTCGAACCACATTAAACTACCGTCTCACCATACCTCATACGCGCGACTTCACCGGAGATAAACCCCTGTCTAAAACAAAACCTCCGCGAGCTGCTATCAAAACTGTTTCGGAGAAAGTATTGTTAGTACACTTCAACACATACGAACCACCGGCGGTAACAACCAACAAGTGTGGGAGATACCAACGGAGAAGATTAGAGAAAGGAGGGTTTAATGCAGTGAGATGATGGCAAAACTTCTGCCAATGTCAGGAGTTACTCCGCAAAAACAACTGCAAACCACCGCTGAGGAGCCGATTAACACCGTCAAACCGTCTTTGATGGCCTTAAACAAACTTAGGGGGAGAAGTCACTAACTTTTCTAATACGTGCGCAGCGTATCGTTTCTTGGAGCAATTCACCAACTAAAGCCTTTACATGCACACAAATTGACCTAGAATTTAATCAATATTATTTTTTGAAAAGATAATTTAATCAAAATTCACAATCACTGTAACTGCAAATTCTAATCTGCAGTCTAGACAGCTTCGTAAAGAGTTAACTCTATCATCAATTTGGCATGGTATTAAACGGTGAATAACAACCAATTAGTGAAGTATAAAATGTGCACCCCACAACATCACGACATACCCTTTTTTCAGGATGCCAGTTCAAAATTCCAACGGGTAATACGTGCACACAAGTTAACAAATTCCAAAAACAATGAATTATTCATCGGGTGAGAACTTGCGAATTACTGCTTCCGTTCCAAATTAATTATCACTCTCTAGTTTATTTTCGAATTAGAGAGTGACAAGTAATTTAAAATAGAAGGAGTATGTATAACAATCGAATTGAAGCATGGAGGCATCATTTTTGCCATCAAACTTAAATTCAAAGGATCCCACTCTGATGGCCTGAACCGCGTAATGGATGGTCAACCAGTGGTCTCTTCAGCTGATTGATGACGGAACCCTGGGCAGAACTGGTATGTTGTTTCTTTTGTTTTAGCATTGTTATATTATGATTTAATATTAATAGCGTCCGATTTTTTTTTTCAAAATTAGCATTCCTACCGTCCACACAGTGGACGGCAGATCTACGTGGCGAAGGAGCCGTCCACGGTGTGGACGGCGGGGCCATGTGGCGCCACGTCCGCAGCTTTGCCGTCCACACAGTGGATGATTGAAACACGTGGCAGCTTTCGACCGTTGGGAGGCGCGTCTGGACCGTTGCGGCACGGGCCATTGGAGCCACACGCCTGCCGTCCAAACTGTGGACGGCAGTCGCGATATAAAAGCCCCGCGCGCTGCGTAGATGGGAGGCAGAGCAGAGAGGCACCAGAGGAGAGGAGAGGAGAGAGATGAGAGGAGAGGAGAGGAGAGAAGAGGAGAAGAGAAGACAGGAGAAGAAGAGAAGAAAAGAGAAGAAAAAGAGAAGAGAAAGTATAATTTTTTAAAAATTGTTAAAATTTTAAAATTTATTATTATGTTGTAATAATTTAATGTATTTGTTATTATGGTTTGTCTAATTTCTAATTAGAGTTGTAGTTATTATATTATTTTAAATAGATAGTAATTTTATTATTTATTAGTATTGTTTTAAATAGATATTAGTAGTAGTAATATTAAGTAGTATTATTTAAATAATATTATTAGTAGTAGTATTTAATAGTATTATTTTAAGTATGAATTAAAATTATAGGTATTATATTATTGTTGTTGTAATTATTATATTGTTAAGATATTGATTATATTATGTATTAATATAATATAAAATTCCGTTATTTTTGTAGTGTATTTATTTTATTTTTGTAGTAAATTTATAGTATTTTATTTTTGTATTTGTAGTTGTTTAATATATTAGTATAGTTGTTGATATAATTAAATTTTGTGTTCATTAGGAATGTCTGATAAAATAGAATTTAAGATATTTTTTGGAAATGAAGATAGATGTCGAATAAATTACAGTTCGACTGGAGTAGATTTATCAGAAATTCCCTTTATAAATCGGGGAATACCTAGTCCAACGGAAAGGACATTTATAGGTCTTTATAGATGGTTGATGAAGGTGTTTAGATTGAGTGATGATGAATATGAGTTGAAAATATACGAAGTTGTTACTCGTGCAAGAGAGACAATTTTTGGGAATTACTTGAACTAAATAGAACATCCGTTTAGCGAACTTACATAACAAAGGCGTTTGAATATGGATGACATTTGATTCTTGTTATTAAGATACAAGCGAAAGAGGTATTTGGCGAGACAGAAGAAGATGTTGGTAATGAGAAAGAAGAAAATGAGGATGTTGCTGTTGGTGAACAAGAAAATGAGGATGTTACTGCTGCTGAAGAAGAAAATGAAAATGTTGCTGCTGCTGAAGAAGAAAATGAAAATGTTGTTGTAGGTGATGCAACAGGTCAAGCTGATGAAGGAGAGCATCTTCCACACTTAGTTCAACAGATGAATGAAGATAATATAAATTATAATAATATTCTGAACGTGATTCATCAGACGATGAAGATGAACCTCCAATTCCTGCGAAATGGAGTAATCAAAATTATGAAAGTTTCAAAGTTACTTAAGAATATTCTTTGCCGTTAGATTATCATGACAATGCAGTAACTATGGGATCTCTTTTTAAGGATAAAGAAGCATTGAAAGATGCTGTTAAATACTGGTATCTTTCATTAAAGAGGTCATTTATGGTTTGCTGATCCAATAAAAAACTTTATGATGTCAAATGTTTATCAACAACATGTCCGTTTCGTGTCCATGGATATGCAGAGAAGTGGAGTTCTCTTTGGAAGTGTTCAATTGTTGTTAATCACACTTGTGAGTTACAACATCTCGAGAAATGTAATATTGCTCTAACATCACAGTTTGTTGCAAATCACATGTATGCTCGTGTGGTTGATAATATTTCTTTTGAACCAAATTCTATCATCAACACCATTCAACAAGATTTTAAGTATACCATAAGTTATTCCAATGCTTGGAAAGCCAAACAAAAGGTTATTGAGGCTAGATTTGGTACTTATGAAGCATCATATGATAATCTTTTAAGGTTACTCTATACCATAAGAAGGCAAAATAGTGGCACTTCTGTATACATCGTGGATGTTTCAAACCCTGAGATTCCCGGTAAGATGATTCTTCATTGTGCATTCTTTTCATTGGGTCAATGCATAAATGCATTTTGACAATGTAGGCCTATTCTTTGTAGGGATGGTACATTCATAACTGGAAAGTACAAAGGTCAAATCCTTACAGTCATTGGAGTTGATAGTGACAATCAAATTTTACCTGTGGCATTTGCATTTGTTGAGAGTGAAAATGCTGACAGTTGGTATTGGTTTCTATATCGGGTTAAAGTTGATGTAGTGCAAGGTCGAGAAAATGTATGTGTTATACATGACCGTCATGCTGGTTTGTTGAAGTCAATAATGGATATCAAATACGGATGCGCTGAGCGTGGACCACCAGCTTGGCCGGATATAAAATCAAGATGGTGCATGAGACATTTGGGTGCAAATTTTTACATTCACTTCAAAAACAAACAGCTTATGAACATGTTTAAGCGTTTGTGTTGTCAAAATCAAGAAAAAAAGTTCAATGTTTTGTGGCGTCGTCTTGATGAGTTGACAAGGAAACAAACTGATGAGGTTCTTCAACGGGATAATACTGAAGAAAATTTTGTACCTCTTTCTAGTCTTCCATCAAATGATCATACAATTGGTCAGAGGGCAGGATCATCTATTCGATGCTTCTCGCATTGGATTCATAATGAGCCAAAAGAGAAGTGGTCTTTGTTATATGACACACATGGTGCTAGGTACGGAATTATGATAACAAATTTAGCAGAGGTACGTCATTATGACTAGTAATGGACCGCACTGGAGTCCTACGCGGAGTACATGCAATGGTACGTGACTCGGGCACGTATGAGGATCACGTACACACCAGCTGAGGCGGAGGTACATGTTGCGTCTACTACTGACACGTACCCTATGTACCGAGCTCGTAATACCTTAGTTGCGGTAAGATTGCTCTTTCTTTCATTATTCAGTTCACATTAATTTTGTTAGTACATACATAATGAAAATGTCCATTATTTGCTGTTTGAGATGCTTCGCCAAGCAGAGATAGAGACTGAATCAATGGCTCGGAGGACGTCAGAAATGACGACAGAACAAAACTCAGCATGGAAGAAGGTCAGTAATTACATAAAGGAGGCTTTGAAGAACTTGTCCCTTTCGTGCACAGAGTCTTGTCGGCACGACTCTTCCGTGCAGCAGCCTAGGTGGACTCCTGCTACGACAGTTCCACCACCTACACCGGTTGCACCGCCTGCGCCGGTTGCACCGTCTCAGCAAGGTACCAAATTTTTATATACTTCATAATTCAGATTTTATTGAGCTTATAAATATAATCTTTTATCATTATAGTGTTGTCGATGTCATACGTTCAGCCTACCGGTCGTGCTGATATTGTTGAGACGTCGAACTGGTGCAGTGGTAAGTGCTTTGCAAGTTTTTTAAAGATTTGTTTTAACTTATACTTGTAATAACAATCATATTTCGTAGGTTTCGACGACTCGTCCTTCGGTTCCGATGATGTTGGCCACCAGGACTATGGAGACGTCTTCGACTGGGCAGATTACTCTACCTCTGCAGCACGAGCACCAGACACGCTTGTTCAGACACAGGGAGCTCCAGAGGCCACGCAGCAGACGTAGCCCACACAAGGAGGTCCACAGCTCCCGGTGTCGATGGAGGCGATGCAGCCCACGCAGGATGCGACGCCCGCACCTGTGCCTCGGGCTAGACACGCTCCGGACCCATTGTCCTACGATGCTGACCACGTTCGAGCAGGACGTAGAGGACATAGCAAGTGTAGTAGGCGCTGATGTTGCACTTTATATAGTCTTTCGTATTTCCTCTTTACTTAGATGTGACTCTACATGCTATTTTATTTATGTCTGTTATGGTACATTTATTTCGATACTCGTCTACGAAATTTATACTACTGAATCTTATATTTTTTTGTCCATATTGAATACGAGCCGCCCATAGTGTGGACGATTACATGTCTTTATCATCTATATAAGAGTGACTCCGCATCGTCACCACAATTCCATCGTCACACTCATTCCATACATCGTCTTACCATAGACAGACCTTACTCGCCACCAAACAACAAAGAGAGAGTCGACATTCCCGAGGGATTACAACCGCCAATGTGTCTATGCAGCACTGATTGTCGGTTTGTTACAGATCTTGGGATGAGAGACACTTATGGTTTGAGACTCTGGATGTGTAATAATTATGAGTATGATCCTCCTCATAGGACCTGTCCATTTTTTCCCAATGGTAGAACTCAGGTAAAATACTTACAACCCTTATTTGTAATATTTTATATTTACATTTTCATTCTACTATTTATAATGACACATTTGTAATCATGCAGTCTCCACCGTCTCTTTGCGAGTTCGTACAATATGTCGACCACGAACAAATATCAGAACAGATCGAGTACGTGTATAGCACGCATAGATCTTCTATCAGGAACTTCCTCTATCAAATGAAGTGGGAAGAAAGAGTTGAGAGGGACAGGAGGGAGAGAGCTGAACAGGAAGAGCAACGTCGCAAGCGTCAAGAAGAGCATCGTCAAAAGAAGGAAGAGTATCGTCGCAAGTGCCAAGAAGAGGAACTTATGGCACAGCAGGCAAGAGAGGCTGAGAGGGAACGCATGCGCGAAAGAGCACGTCGCGCAATGGAAGCCGGACCGGATGCATTTCGGAAGGGAAAATATTTGTGTTGCACTCAGTAAAATCTATATGAAATATGCTCGGCGTTAATTTCAACTAAGGTGTGTTAGGAGTAGATTGGTGCACGTAGGTTAGATATTATTTAGTGCATCATACACACACCATTTGTGTCGTCGTTTTTATTTTCTGTTCTTAAATATATATTATCTGCCTTATGTATCGTAGTCGTAGAGAGGCAGAGAACAAACACTTATTTTTGAACTTTGTAATGTATGCAATCGTCGAGTCTTCTAATGAAATGCATCTATAATGTCCTTTATGTCACTTTTGTATTATGTTTGTAATTCATATTTCAAAAGAATATAACAATTCATTCTACGTATCGAATGTTTGTGCAACTCAGTGCATGCAATTATAACAATGTACATTACCTTTACTTTTATAACAACATCTTTCAAATATGTTCCGGAGAATTTTTAAGTAACTGTCGAAATTTGAATACGATAGAGGCAAAATTACTTAGTTTCAACTATGTGATCATAGTGTGTTATTCAAATGCACATAACATTTCACTTGTTAAACCAAAGTTTGGATAAGTTATTTTTTTGAAATAACAACAAAGTGTACTACATTTACTTCGATAAAAACATTGTCGAAAATTGTTATTAACTATTTCTAAATTGATGACAAAATAGAAAGAAACAACGGGCTGGCCGCCCACGGTACGTGGCGCCACATGGCCCTGCTGTCCACACTGTGGACGGCTCCCTCGCCACGTGGGCCTGCCGTCCACAGCGTGGACAGTAAGGATGCTAGTTTTGCAAAAAAAAAAAAAAAAATTGGACGCTATTAATATTGAATCATAATATAATAATGCTAAAATAAAAAAAATTCCCGTCCTCTTCAAGACTACAGTTTCAGTTCTAGTCCTTCACCAATAAGGCTTCGTTTCATTTTCCCCTGTTTTTTTCACGACTCAAAATTCAAAAACACGGCGTACCTCTGCCTGTGCGCCTTATTTCCTGGGTCAGCGACAGCAAAGAGAAACTTCCTCGCTCCCAGAAACAACCACTCTCCCGTACGCCTTTTTGGTGCGGCACCTGATCATCTGATAAAAGTTAGGATGTTCCGTGTTCCATAGGAGCGACTCAAGTGGTATGGTTGGTTGATTCTGAGCCTGACCGCAGCTTGCAAGACTCTGACTGGAGAACAAGTTTTCTTTCAAGTCCAGGTAAATAGTAGTAGATACTACTACAGGTTTCTTGACGTTTCCTGGCTGAGTTCTGGAATCATTTTCGGACAAGTTGGTTTACCTGGGATTTAGATTCTTCCTAATGTTTCCCTTTTTTATTTCTGACACTAGTCCAACGAGAAACATGAAACTATGTTTTAGTTGACAGCATCAAATCATCTTCTGGTGCAAAAGACGCCCCCAATTCATGCTTCATGGAGGAAGCAGACCTACATGAACAATAAAAGAAAGTGCAGGGAGAGTTGACGAGGGAGAAACAGGAGAAGATGTGTGCCCTAGATGAGGTAGAAGATCTCAAGAACAAGAGTATGACGAAAAAATTGAAAGCCAATGGAAGTGAGGATCAGTTGGACCTTGCAGATAGATTACAGCAGTTGGAAGGTGAACTTGATGCGACACGAGATTCAGAGAGGAAACTGCTAGTGTCATTGGAGGCCCAAACAAAGCAGTTTGAACAAATCAAAGTATCTCTGGAGGAGGCAAAGCTTGAGATAACTTCGCTCCAAGACAGCAAGAAGAGTTTGGAGGCCTTGACGGCACAGTCCTCAAATCCCAGCAGAGAACCCACAAAAAAATTTAGGAGAAGAGGTATGATGTCCTTCTCCTTTGCAAATCGAAGTGAGGTAGAGACCTCGTCACTACAGCGTGAGCTCAAGTTGGCCATGGAATCTGAGGAGAAGTGCAAGAAGGCCATGGATGACTTAGCCATAGCTTTGAAAGAACAAACCACAGAGGCCAGGGAGGCAAAAGACAAGCTTTTGTTGGCTCAAGCTGAATTGGATAATACAAGAACAGAAGTGGAGAACTTGAAGGCATCACTGGCAATAGCTGAAGAGAAGCTCAGGTTGGCAGTGGAAGAGGCTGGGAGGCTAAAGGTTGAGTCAGACGAATTAGCAGCAGCTTCCAAAGAGAAAGAGAGGGGACTCATTGATTGCATCAAGATGTTCGAGGGTGAGTTAACCAAAGGAAAGGAGGAAAATGATAAGTTGATTGAATTAGAAAGGGTGACAATGGATGAGAATTTGAGGCTGAGAGAAATGCTGAAGCATGCGGTGAGTGAAGCTAATGTAGTGAGGGAATCGTTGGAGATTGCCAGGGTGGAGAACACTCGGCTGAATGAACATATATCTGAGAAAGAAAGTACCTTACAGAGTATGATGCAAGAGTACGAGTCCCTCAACATCAGTGAGGCTGCAGCACAGAGTAGTATTAAAGAACTGAAGGATATTACGATTGATGCTACGTTCAACTCAGAGTCCACTAAAACTTCAGCAGAAGCATCACCACGAGATATAAAGAGAGTTGTGCCAGAAGATGATGTGTCCTCTGATGTGGATATCAGGAATCCTGCAAAGCAGAAAAAGAAGACAATTCTGAGAAAAATTGGTGATAAAATGAAGAAAAGAAGTGCAGCCTAGCATCCTAAGGAAGCAACTGAATACAAATGTAGTTTTTGGTTTGTTATTTTCAAAGCCCTTGAACATAAGATAGTTGGAATATATATACAATTTGATTCCAAAAATGGATAGATGTATGTCTGGAGTAGCCCTTTCTTTACTCAGATATACTCACTACTCAGTGTTTTTTTTTTTTTTGAGCTCACAGATATACTCAGTGTTACTACAGAGAATGGAAAAAAGGAAAACAATACATGAACAACACAAAAGACTGGCATCACTTTCGTTTTAAACATGTTTTCTTCCCTTTATAAGCTCAATATGAGGATCCATTGGGTTGCTGCAGAGTGCAGACTATTAAAAAATTTCACAGTATGCAATAGCTTTTGTTATGACCCACGGGATACTTCCTTTATCATTTACTGGCGTTGGGACTGTTTCTGTTTACCATCAAAATAGCCATTACTGTACCATTGCTCCTCGAAGACACAAAAGTAACATGAAAGTACTGGAAAAATACAAAAACCAAGTCCAATTTCTATGATTCTTTGGCAATGGTTTGCATGTTTCCTTGTTTAAATGCAATGGAATATTTTTGATGACTTGAAATTCACATTGCAGTTCACAGAACCATAAGATATGTAATCATATTACAAAAAATTCCAACAATTCGTCCAGGATGTATCCAAAAAAATATTGGACAAGTGAGATTTCATTTTAAGTGGGATCATCCTGCTTCTGGATTTTATAATGACATCAAACCATATACTTGCAACATTATTCATTTACAAAAAAAAACTATTTAAATTCTATAGTAACATACTCCCTCTGGATCTTTTTATTTGTCACCGGCTAGCTTATTTTTGAACCAACCAGTGACAAATGAAAGGATCCGGAGGGAGTATATCGTAAAAGAGGATGAAAGAGCCTGTGGCACAGGAACAACCTGTTGTAATGTTAATCCTGCATGGAGTAGTGGCGTTTCCTTCTGTTCAAATGGACAAACATGAAGCATCTAAATCACTCCATCTGTCAAACCATAGCACTTCCTTTCAGAAAATTGATACAACAACCATCTATTCATCTTAGTATAAATGCTGTTGCAAAACCTGCAACTAAAAATGCTCAAGTTAAGTTTGCTCTTTTTTTTTTAATACTGAGAATAATAGAACTTCCAGGACAGAGTTATAGACACAAATGAATGTGATTATTACCTTCATGAACCATTCTAATATATAATTCCACCCATCAAATTAGTAAGACTTGAATCCTTCCTTTGTAGCAAAGAACCCACATTTGTCAGCATAACAATATGCACAGGAGCCATATGATTGCAAATAATGATGGAAATCATCCCTGAAGCATAGCTTGATAACCTATTCTGTAGAAAATTGATCGATTTCATCCTTGATAGATTTTGATACGGTGGATGTCCAAAGTGGCATAAAACCTTGGAGGTTATGGGAAGTACTAATTACATTCTTGGACCAGCTCTTCCATTAAATAAGTTTCATCAGTTGCCATCTGCATATGAAAGCTAATTTTTCTCAGCTCAGATATGATCTTGCTCATCGCTGGATGAGATGCATCACCACCCACAAACCTATGAACTTCATTAGCGATCTCAGTCCAGCTGTATCCAGGTTGTTTCTTGATTCCTTTCTGCTTCATCTGTCCTCTCACATGATTGACTTCATCCCACATGCCAGCAGCAGCATATATATTTGAAAGCATCACATAAGGGCCTGAACTTTCAGAGTCTGTTTGGGCAAGCATCATAGCAGCAAGTTCGCCCAAATGCACATTTCCACGTGTGTGACATGCTCCTAGCAAGGCACCCCAAACATTCTTCTCAGCTTCAAATGGCATATCTGTAATGTAATTACAAGCTTCCTCCAGTTGACCTGCTCGGCTTAATATATCCACAATGCATGCATAGTGTTCAGCTTTTGGAGATATTGCGTATTTTGATGACATGAGGTTAAACAATTTCAAACTGACATCAACCATGCCAACATGCCCGCATGATGACAACACAGTAAGGAAAGTAATATCATTTGGTATCAGCCCATGTGCTTCAATTTGATGGAACAATTCAATAACTTTCTGATACTTGCCATGTTGTGCATATGCAGCAATTATTGTGTTCCAAGAAACAATATCATAGCTTCTAAGATTCATGAAGATTAATTCTGACTCTCCCACATTGCCACACTTGCTGTACATTGTCATCAAAGCATTTGAAAAAGATATGCTAGATTCTAGCATTGCTTTGATGGCAACAGCATGTGTGGATCTTCCTTGTCTGAGCAAAGCAAAAGCAGAACATGCAGTCAGGACTGAAATAAGGGTTGCATGATCTGGTTGTACACCTTCTTTGTGCATTAAGATGTAAAGGCTCATAGCTTCTTCCCCGTGTCCATTATGAACATATCCTGAAGAAATTATGAAACAGTAAAGTGTAAGCATTTTCCTTTCAATATAATCCTACCCCAGACCCCAACTCGTGTGGGAGCTTCCAGCACCGGGTCTATCATTTTTTACATGTTCAGTTTTGGTTGCAGAACCCATCTTTTGAAAAAATAATTTATGTGAAAGAATTATCACAGTAAATGAAGGCATTGATTAACTGACTTTGGCATTGAAGCCCTGCTTAATTATGTAAGTTCCTCAGTCGAACCTGCCGCGGTCTGCTTTAGGCTGTTTTCCACCCTGCAATTGTGCTGTTGTCTTGGTAGGTTTGAATTATTATTTAAAAGTATTATCATCTCGAACTTAATGAAACAACAAAGCTACTACCGGTTTTCCTTATAAAAGGGAATCCGAGAACATGAAAAAGGAAGACATGCTGAAAGCCTAAAACACTAGTCCGATGCTTAAACCATTCAGCTGTCCTATAAAACCGTTGCATTTCATTACGCAATCTGTACTCTAGTATCGCAATTTATTTATTTACAATATAAAAAACATGAATCTGTAACAGCTTTTAATTTTGAGATAATAAAGTAACGACCAACAGACCTAGGCAAACATAAACTCATATACTCCTGAGTACTTATAGCTTCAAGAATATCAGAGGCATGCATTTTCTCTTTCGAACGAATTAATCTTATTAATAAACTTTGCTGCGAATATCAAATTGTGTTGTTCAAAACAACTTGAAACAAGAACTATAACACGTACGCAGAAACAAACACTGATATACAGAGATTAGCTGAGGAAGATGGATGCACAGCCACAAGTCTTGACCATGAAGGTCAGCTACCAGGCCAAAGGTATGCAGGTTTAAGCACCATTTAATTGCCATATTTAAGCCATTTTGCAATTAGTTGCACTAACCAATTGGAATCATAAGAAAGGAACTGTGACTTGTACTACATACCAGCAATCATGGCGTTCCAGGAGATGACATCTTTGACTGAAATCCCATCAAACAGCCTCCTGGCACTCTCCACATCCCCGTCCTTGCAGTACCCAGTGATCATCGCGGTACATGCCACAACACTCTTCTCTGGCATCTCTTGAAACAATTCCTTCGCCTGGACGAACATGCTGCTCTCGACATACCCACTAATCATTGCCGCCCAAGACACAATGTTCCTCTCGGGCATTGCGTCAAACAACTCCCGCGCCCTGGCCACCTCCCCGAGCCGAGCCAACCCGTCCACCATGGTGGTGAACGACACCACGTTCCTCTCCGGCATTTCGTCGAACAGACTCTCCGCGTCTTCCATGCGTCCGAGCCGGACGAGCCCCGCGAGCATGGCGTTCCACGTGGCCACGTTGCGCCGCGGGGCGCGCGCGAAGTAGGCGGACGCGGCGTCCAGGTCCCCGTGCGCGAGGCAGCCGGCGACGATGGAGTTCCAGGAGATGACGTTGCGCGCCGGCATGGCGTCGAAGAGACGGCGCGCGGCAGGGAGGTCGCGCCCGCCGCGCCAGAACGCGGTGAGCAGCGCGTTCCAGGAGATGACGTCGCGCTGCGGCATGGCATCGAAAACGCGGCGCGCCGCGGTCACGTCGCCCGCGCGGCCAAGGGCGCTGATTCGCTGGTTGTCGCGGAGGATGTGGCGGACGGCCACGGTGGCGGGGCGGCGGAGAGAGTGCATTGGAACAGCGTGGCATGCGCCAGCGACCTGCTTCGCGGTTGTTAGCCGGGAAGCAGAACTTGGCAAGCAGAAAACTCATCGACTTGTCTGTCCAGGTAAAAACGAGCCCCATATGTCATAGATCGAGCCCCATTAAACCCCGCAATTCAAACCTCGGCATATTCCGCATGTAGCTTCCAAAATTCCCACAAAATTGCACCTATCAGCTCAATGTTATGCAGCAGAAAATTTTAACTTGAGCATTCTTCCGTCCTAAGAAAACATCGCCATTGTGTTCGCCGACAATACAAGTTACACCACAAGAACAAATTCTATGCCCCAAAATGGATTTCAATTACATTGTGCGTCTCGCAATCGGTTACCAGTAGCACTTGCACGCCAGCTGAATGAGCGAGTTGGAACCTAATTTTCTGCGGCTGGGCCGCACAGCCATATGCGTACGACCCCGCTCCGATGTCTTCCACGTAACATCCGACATAATCTAAAAACTTCCGTGTTCTTCCGCCCGGCGCTTCAGTTTTCTACGTACGGACGCAGCTCGGCTCCGCTCAGGCATCCGTTCGGCTTCAGCGTCAACGAATGTTTCGCCCTTTTGGAACCGACAATAAATCCTCGATTCGGATGTACAAGATAGTTCCCATCTACTCCAGCCTATGTGATCTGCAGGAACGAAGAACGAGATTGGATTGCTTATATGGTTTTGTTGCTATTCGCGTCGAAACGAAAACATTTGGCAAACATACTCTGTTCTTCTCCACGCATTGATCTCACACATCTCTAGCTAGCGATGATTACTGTACCGGTACTATCTTGTCTCTAACATCTTTGGCCTATGCCACACTACGAGCTAATGTCCATCTCCTCCATTTTTCTCACGATAGCAATAGTGCATGAACATGTCCGGTCGCAGAGAAAAAATTGGATCATCCTTTAGCTTGATCTGTTGGATTGCACTACGTATCTTCTTGTGCGCCGCGTATTGACATTTGCATGAATGTAAGGATCCATTGTTCTCACTATCTTGACCATAACTGTGTGTGTGCAGTGTTGGAAGTACCGGACTAGTCCGGTTAAGATCGGACCGGTCCGATGTTGTCCAGTAAGGGTAACCGGACTAGTCCGGACTCTTAGAGGACTAGTCCGATATTGTCCAGTAAGGGTAACGAACTAGTCCGATTTTTCAGTAACTATTAGTTTGAACTCGAAATTGACATGTGTTCTAATTGAAAGGACACAATCTACCGAATTTTGAGTCTCTGATCGGGAGACTCAATAATTTCTAAGGGTGGGAGGCCCTCTCTTGTGTCTCTTGGTCAACTATAAGAAGAGGGTCAAGTGTATGATCAAAGAAGGCTTGAAGGCATACACTCATACACACTTGAACACTCTAACCCATTCAGAATCCGATCAACATACTAAGAGAAGAACAAGGGAAAACGCCTCTCGTCGTCGTTCTTCTTGTGGCCTCGCCTTGTTGGCTAGATGGCCGCATTGTCAAGCAACAACAAAGATGAAGGTGAAGGTATTATTGATGTTCTTGTGCTATTTGAGAGATAGCACTTGGTGTTCATGTTGTATTCAGATTTCTCCATGTAATTCGAGATGATTTAGTGGCTATTTGATCTTTGGGCTCCCTCTTGATTTTTAACAATGGTATCAGAGCCGTTTAGACCACTAATCATTTCGAATTGAGTTTTGATCGAAGTTTTTCGCTAAAAGTTTTGAAGGTCCGGACTTGTCCAGTCTAAGGGTCGGACTAGTCCGGTGTGCCACAGTAAAGTGGTTAGGTTTTCGGATCAGGGCATTTTGACGCGTTCATCTGATTGAAAACCAATTAAGCACTTTGGATTGAAATCCATTGTGAAAATTAAGTTGATTTGGTAAGATGGTAAGATTAAGATTCCCTTTTGGGTATTTCGACATTTTCCGGGTTTTTATATAAAACTTTCCGGGGTTGGTCGTACTAGTCCGGAATAGTACGAACCAAACTCGAAAAGTTCAATAAAAAACGGATCAAATATTTTTGATGGGACCAGACTTGTCCGGCGTATGGACTGGACTAGTCCGAAAACCATACTGTAAGAGTTCGTACTAGTCTGTGCTATACAATTAAGTTTTCTTACTTAATAAGCTTCTGTTGTGAATTAAGTTTATTGTCATAGCAATTTGGTCGAGTAACCAAAGCGAAAGATAAATTGCTATGTCAATTTAAGTTGCATGGAACTCTATTGAGTAACCAAAGTGAAAAATAGAATTATCATGATTTTAAGTTATATTAATATCATTATTGGCCGAGTAACCAAAGCGAAAGGCATTAATGACATTTTCCTTTCTAAGTACATAGTAATTTGGTCGAGTAACCAAAGCGAAAGATAAATTACTATGTATTTCAGTTGTTCTTCAATGTTCAGTTTTAATGTCATTATTGACTGAGTAACCAAAGCGAAAGACATTAATGACATTCTTTTTGTAAGAACATAGTAATTTGGTTGAGTAACCAAAGCGAAAGATAAATTACTATGTTGATTTCCAGTTATTCTCAAATGTTGAGTTTTGGTCAAGTAACCAAAGTGAAAGATAAAACTCATCATTTTCTTGTGGTTAACATCCATGCATTCTTCTTGATTTTGGTTTTTTGATTATGAAGGTTCCTCCAATGCTAATTCAGCACTGAGTTTCATCACTTCTATGGAAGCAATTATGGGAAATGGCGAGAGAAGTTGGATATTGCTTTGGCAGTCTCTGAGATAGACTTGGCTCTCACTACTCCATATCCAGTTGCACCGGTTGAACCAGTAAGAGATGCTGATGAAACTCAGGAAGCCTTTGTTGTGAGGACAAAGGAATATACTACTGAGTTATTGGCTTATGACATTGATTGTTATAAGTGGAAGAAATCAAACAGGAAATGTTTGATGGTTATTAAGGGCACTATCACTGAGGCCATTCGGGGAGCAATCCCTGAATGTAAAACTGCTGTTAAATACCTCCAAAGGATATAGAATCAGTTTACTGGTTCTTCTAAGGCCACTGCAAGCACTCTTATCAAGAGGATTGTTACTGAAAAGTATCATGGAGGTGGTGTGCGTGAGCACATCTTAAGGATGAAAAATATGGCTGCAAAGCTTAAGCCTATGGATTTGGGGATTAAAGATGAGTTCATTGTGCATCTCATCATTGCCTCACTTCCTAAGGAATTTGAGACTTTTGTCATCAACTACAACTCTCAACCTGAACTATGGAACATAGAAAAACTCATGGCTATGTGTGTTCAGAAGAAGAGAGGGTTAAATCCCTTCACGGTTATGATGCAATCAATTACGTGAAGGGAAAAGGTAAGGCTAACAAGAATTATTCTTCTAAGCAATCTTTTAAGTATCATGGTTCTTCTCACCATGATAGAGATAAGGGTAAGTTTCCACAAAGACATCCTTATAATAAGGATGTGAAAGTGGATAAAGATCAGTCCCGCTTTTGTTTAGACAAAGGTCACCATCAGAAGGATTGCATTGGCTTCCTTAAATGGTGTTGCAAAATTGGTAATGATTTTGTGACCTTTGTTGATGAATCCCTGCTTTTAGATTATACACCATCTTCTTGGTGGATTGACTCAGGTGCCACTGTGCAATTACAATTCGTTGCAGGGGTTAAATATGAGGAGGACCCTAGAAAGAGGGGAAAGAGCCATTGAAGTTGCTGATGGCCATGAAGCTGAAGTGAAAGCCATTGGAGATTATCCATTAGTATTAAGAAATGGCTTTGTACTTACACTTCAGGATGTATTATATATATCCTCTTTAAGTAGCAATCTCGTCTCAGTGTCATGCTTAGATGATGATGGTTATGTTTGCCAGTTTGGCAAAGACAAATGTGTAATTAAGTATGATAATAAGATGGTTGGTGTTGCCATAAGACAAGGCATGTTATACTTATTATCTATGCATGATGATATTAATATTGTAAGCGACAATAAGTTTTCCTCACATCAGGGTAAGCGTAAGAGAATCGATTCCGAAATGTCTTCGAAATTATGGCATTATCGCTTGGGCCATATTTCGAGGGGGAGAATTGAACAATTGATTTCACAATCGATTCTTCCCCATTTGGATTTTTTAGATTCAGAAGAATGCATAGACTGCATTAAGGGAAAGTTTGTTAAGAAAATTAAGAAAAATGCTATACGCAGTGCGGGAATTTTGGAATTAATCCATATGGACATTTGTGGTCCTTTTCCCGTAGTATCTGTTGATGGTTTTAATTCATTCATAACCTTCACGGATGACTATTCTCGCTATGGCTATATTTATCCAATTAAAGAATGCTCTGAAGCGTTGGATAAATTTAAGATATTTAAGGCTGAAGTTGAAAATCAGCACAATATTAAGATTAAAGTGGTAAGAATCGATCGTGGTGGTGAGTACTACGGTCGTCATACCCCGTATGGCCAAGTTCCTGGACCGTTTGCTTGGTTCCTATAGGAAAATGGCATAGTCGTCTAGTATTCCACACCGGGCGAGCCTCAACAAAATGGAGTAGCGGAATGGCGCAATCGTACGCTAATGGATATGGTTAGATCCATGTTAAGTCAACCAGATTTGCCAGTTAGCTTATGGATGGAGGCATTAAAAATCGCCATTCATGTGCTAAATCGGGTTCCTACTAAGTCGGTGCCCAAAATATTGTATGAGTTGTGGATAGGACATAAGCTCTCATTAAGTTATATGCATATATGGGGTTGTCCTACTAAGACAAAATTGTTTAACCCAAACATTGGTAAGTTGGATTCTAAGACAGTAAGTTGCCATTTTATTGGCTATACAGAAAAGAGTAAGGGATATCATTTCTATTGTCCAGAACGATATACTAAGTTTGTAGAAACAAGGCATGCCGTCTTTTTAGAGGATGCCATGATCAGGGGGAGTACGGTAAGTCGAGAAATTAATCTTGAAGAGAAGCGGGTTTATGTACCCACTACTATGATTCCAAAACCATATTTCTCATTACCTACTGCTGTTGAATCATCAATGCCTATTGGTAATGATTCAACACCTGTTGTTAGTTCTCCATTGACAACGAAATTATTAAGAGAGGTTGAGCATTTTCAGCCCATTGTCACTAATAATGAAGAGCAACAACAGCCTCAAAATGAGGATAATGTGCAATTAAGAAGATCTCAACGAGAAAGAAAATCGGCCATTCCGGACGATTATGAGATCTATTTGAGTGAGGCAATTCAAATGGACGGTGATCCCACCACATTTGAAGAAGCTATGAGAAGTCCTCAATCATATGAATGGCGTAAAGTCATGGAGGATGAAATGAGGTCTATGGAAACAAACAAAGTCTGGGATTTAGTTGAGATTCCTAATGGAGCCAAAACAGTAGACTGTAAATGGGTCTATAAAATTAAACGTGACTCCAAAGGGAATATTGATAAGTTTAGGGCCAGACTTGTTGCAAAAGGCTTCACTCAAAGAGAAGGGATTGATTATAATGAGGCATTTTCACCTGTCTCAAGTAAGAATTCGTTCAGAATCATTATGGCATTAGCTGCACATTATAATTTAGAATTACATCAGATGGATGTAAAGACGACGTTTCTCAATGGTAATCTATATGAGAACTGAAAGTGCATCTAGGACTCCCTTGTGGGTTTTGGATTATTTATGACAAGCAATTGGGATCCTAACCTCTTTGTTGAGATGAATCCAGGCCTATAATAGAAAAATGAGCAAAATACCAAAAAGAAAAGATGATGAGGAGCAAAGTGGAAATGAGCTCAAGGAAAAAGAGTAGTAGATTATTGTGTATGGAGTGTGTTAAGGAAACACATCCCAAGAGCTCAATCATAATTAAAGACACATATTGCACAAAGTTACACAGGACCGGACTAGTCCGATCACAACCGGACTAGTCTGATAACCTTTCTGCACCAGATCGGACAAGTCCGATATCTGTCGGACTAGTCCGATATCTTTCTGACTAGAATCAGACTAGTCCTCCCCAGTGCGGACTAGTCCTCAAAACACTACACAAGTCACACAAAATCGCACAAGTCCGTTATCAACCAGACTAGTCCGATATTCTTTCTGATCCACTTCGTACAAGTCCGATATTCACACGGACTAGTCCGAAAAACCCACTGATCTAAATCAGACAATTCCTCCAAGTGCAGACTTGTCATCCAACACACTTAGGGTTTCACATGTCCAGACAAGTCCGATGGACATCGGACTAGTCCGAAGATTTCCAGTAGCGACATCGGACAAGTCCGTTTTCAGCCGGACTAGTCCGATATTTCGGGACACTTAGGGTTTCCTACACACAGCACACCGGACTAGTCCGGTGACCACAACGGACTAGTCCGAACTTTGTGAACCCTAACGGTAACTTTTAGAAACCCCATATAAATAGAGGTGCACGGCCCAATTTCATAATCTCTCGAACCCTAGCTCCGTCACACCTCCTAAGAGCCTCAAAAACGACATCTCTCCACGAAATTAAGTGCAACATCGATCAATCTCTTGAGGATTCACTCTAGATCATTGGAGAGACACTTGCAACACCACATTGAGCTCTTGGTTTGATTCTCTAACACACTCCTGCATTTCAATTGTAACTTTTGAGTGTGCTTTCGGTGTCATTGTGTTTTGTAATCTAAGGGAGCTCTCAACGTGTGAGAATGCCCCTTGAATTCGGTTATTCACCCCTTTGTGATTAGTGGAAGAGGATTAGCCTTCGTGGCGATCCAACGAGTGTAGGGTTGGAGAAGACCAGGTCCTTTTGTGGACTCCTCAACATGGACGTAGGTTGCCTTCATGGTAGCCGAACCACGAGATAAATCGTTGTGTCTTGTTTTAGTGTTCATCATTCTAATTAATCAACTCAATCTAGGGTTTCATACAAATTGTTCATCTTACGTTAAATTGTTGAACATAAGACTTAATTATGATATAATCTAGCATATAACTGTTAAACTGTTGTTTGATTCTATATTTCCGCTGTACACATAAAAGAATCAAACCAATCAATCAAGTTTAATCAACTTAGTCTGTGAACACCGGACTAGTCCGCACTTTACCAGACTAGTCCGATATCTCTGGTATTGAACTGGTTGTTGAGTGTTGCAGGATCTGAAAATTTTCAAAAAGGCCTATTCACCCCCCCTCTAGGCCTACATTCAATTGGTATCAGAGCCAGGTTCTTCAAGAAAGAGTCTAATCACTCGAAGAGATCATGTCGGACATGAAGGACGTCCATAAAATCAACAACCAAGAGGAGGTTAACAATGACAAGACCCAAAAAGTGGAGAAGTACCTCGAAGCCATTCAAGACTTCGAGGACGATGATGAGGAGACGCTGGAGATAAAGGCTCTCCTCAGAAAGAAGGCACTTTCCAAAGGGAAAGCGAAAGTTGAAGAGAAGAAGAAGGGGAGTAGTCACACCGACTACTCCCGATATCCTTTTAACTATGATCGTCTAAATTCCAATAACAACCATTACTTATCTATCCCACTTGGAAAAGCCCCACACTTCGATGGAAGTGATTACTCAATGTGGAGGCAGAATATGAAGATGCATTTGATTTCCCTAAATCCAAGTCTATGGCATGTTGTATGCACAGGGATAGATATTCCGGATGACGACGAAGAGCTCACCCCAAGCCAAGAGCAGGCCATTCATAAAAACGCTCAAGCCACAGCTGTAATCACCTCCTCACTCAGTCGGGACGAGTTCACCAAGGTGGATGGACTCGAAATTGTTAAGGAGATATGGGATACTCTGCAAACTGCACATGAAGGTGACCGACATGTGCGTGAAGCAAAGATTGAGATGATCGAAGGCGAACTAGGAAGATTCGCAATTGAGGAAGATGAGTCACCCCAAGATATGTACAATCGATTGAAGACACTCGTTAACAAAGTTCGATCATATGGGAGCAAGAAGTGGAATGACCACGAGGTTGTAAAGATCATCCTTAGAGATTTTATGCCTCGCAATGTCACGCTATGTTCCATGATTAGAGAAAGCCCCGGATACAAAAAGATGACTCCGGATGAATTGCTTGGAAAAATATCAAAAAATATCAACTTTTAGATGATGGAAAAACAAGCAAAGCACGTCAAGGAAATTGCCGACCTCACCTCGGCTAAGAAGAAAGGGGTTGCTTTAAAGTCCACCCTCAAGCCTCTATCCAAATAAGCAAGAGAAGCACAACTAGAGGAAGACAGTGACGAAGAGAGCAGTGAGCTAGATGAAGAGGACATGATATTATTCATGAAAAAGTTCAAGAGAATAATGAAGAAAAGACAAGGGACAAAATCAAGTGAAGGCAAGTACAAGGAAAGAACAAAGCCAAAGTTGAGACAGGCGTGCTATAATTGTGGTGAGTATAACCACTGTATAGTTGATTGCCCATATGAGGAGAACAAGAAGAAGACCAAAGAATCCAAGCCTCAACCTAAGAAATTCTTCAAGAAGAAGGAACAAGCCGAACAAGCGCACATTGGGAAGGGGTGGGACTCAAACGATGAGTCCTCATCATCCGATGAAGAAGAGAAGGCTAGCATAGCCATTGAGAGCACATCCAAGAAATCTACACTCTTCCCTACACTCGGTGCAAGGAAGGGAAATGGCACTTGCCTTATGGCAAAGGAAGGTAAACGCAAGGTAATCATCAAAACCCCTTCCGTGCATTCCTACTCTAGTGATGATGAAATAGATAGTGATGATGAGGATATGCTAAATGGACTAGATAGGAAAACTGCAACAAAAATGAAATTTTTACTTGATCAACTTGTTGAGAAGGAGAGGTTAATTCATCGTCAAGAGGACATGATTATCTCCCAAAAGGAGGAGTATGTCGAACTTGACAAACTTCTAGAGCTTGAAAAGGAGAAAAACAATTCACTAGAGATTGAGTTAGCTTCAAGCAAGAAAGCTTGCTTGGAGTTAACTGACTCAAATGTTGCAATCAAGGACCAACTTGCTGACCTGATCAAGGTTAACAAGATCCTTGAAGTGCAAGTTGAGTCACTCAAGCTGAGTGAACCTTCCTCCTCTTCAAATTCACCTTCTCAACCCACTAAAACTGAGTTTGCTCATATGTGCACATGTAGTAAAACTAACACCAGGTTGAAAGGGAATTCAACCTCCACAAAGGATAAAAATCCTACCCAATGTGGCATATTTGACAAGGAAAAGATCAACTATGCATGTAGTGCATACTTGGTCCAAAGACCTCCAAATGTCAAATATGGCATTGGTTACTCTTATGATGAAAAGCAGCATGCTGGAAGTCATAAGAATAACAAGGGAAGGATTTCTTTTGTGAAGGGAAGACCCTCTCAAACTGGTAAGTCGAAGGATAAAAACTTGAAATCACACGAATACCGGACTAGTCCGGTTGGCGTCCGGACAAGTTTGGTCATCCGGACAAGTCCGGCCCCCCAGACTAGTCCGATTCATAAACAACAGTAGCTATTATTTAAAACTTTTGATGCCTCCTATGTGTTAATGAGAAATAATCTTGGCAATGTCTGTGCTTATTATGTTGGGCCACGCCATGGGAACACAAAATCCCATGTGTGGGTGCCCAAATGTATTGTAACTAACCTCCAAGGACCCAAGCAAGCTTGGGTTCCTAAAACCAAAGCATAATTTGTTTTTGCAGGCCTATTCCTCTGGTGGATCCAAATGGGTGCTAGACAGTGGATGCACCAACCATATGACCGGAGAAAGGAGGATGTTCGTGGAATATGAAGAGAATGAGGATCCAAACGAGGGCATCTACTTCGGAGATAATAGTCAAGGAAGGGTGCTCGGTACCGGTAAATTTGCAATATCCTTTGAACACACACTTTCTCATGTTTTACATGTTGAATCATTAGATTATAACCTGCTGTCCATATCTCAACTATGTGACAAAAGTTATAATTGCTTGTTCACTAACGAGGGTGTGGCCGTCTCTTGAAGGAGTGATGGTTCCATTGCATTCAAGGGTATGTTGAAGGGAAAGCTTTACCTTGTTGACTTCAACAAGGATAAAGCCGAACTCGACACATGCTTGATTGCAAAAACCAACATAGGTTGGTTGTGGCATAGACGGCTAGCGCATGTTGGTATGAGGAATCTTCAAAAACTCCTCAAGGGCGATCACATGTGCGGTTTGAAGGATGTTGTTTTTGAGAAAGATAGGCCTTGTAGCGCGTGCCAAGCCGGGAAGCAAGTTGGAGCACATCATCCCGCAAAGAACGTCATGACTACAACAAGACCGCTCGAACTACTTCACATGGACTTTTGGTCCAATTGCTTACATAAGTGTTGGCGGTAACAAATATGGTTTAGTTATCATTGATGATTTTTCTCGCTTCACTTGGGTTTTTTTTTTGCATGATAATTCAGAAACACAAGGAACACTCAAGAAGTTCTTCAAGCGAGCTCAAAACGAATTTTCATTGACAATCAAGAGTATTCAAAGTGACAATGGCACGGAGTTCAAGAACACACAAGTGGAGGAGTACCTTGATGAAGAGGGCATCAAGCATGAATTTTCAGCGCCATACTCGCCACAACAAAATGGAGTTGCCGAAAGAAAGAACCGAACACTCATAGAGATGGCAAGAACAATGCTCAATGAGTACAAGACTTCGGATCGATTTTGGGCGGAAGCGATTAACACCGCTTGCCACGCCGCAAATCAACTTTATCTTCATCGACTACTCAAGAAGACTCCTTATGAGCTACTTACCGGTAACAAACCAAACATTTCATATTTTCGAGTTTTTGGTTCTCCATGTTATATCCTGAACAAGAAGCCTAGGACTTCAAAGTTCGCTTCGAAGTCCGATGAAGGTTTCTTGCTTGGTTATGATTCGAACACTTACGCCTATCGTGTTTTCAACAAGGCTTCCAGACTTGTTGAAGTAGCACGTGACGTAGTGTTCGATGAGACTAATGGCTCCCAAAAGGAGCAAGTTGATCCATGTGAATTAGGTAAAGAAGAAGCTCCTTGTCAAGCATTGAAAAGAATGGCTCTAGGCGAAGTTCGACCACAAGAGCCACCTTCACACGTACATGAGGAAAATGAACCACAAGAGGAGACCATCAATCAAGGGGGAGCTTCAACACAAGATCAACCACAAGAGTACGAAGATGATCAACAAGTCAATGAAGGCAACCATTTAGGGGGAGAAGCAGACAATCATGAAGACACAACTCCTCAAGTGCCACACCCAAGAGTACACCAATGCGTCCAAAGGGATCACCCAATCGACAACATCATCGGTGACATCCAAAAGGGAGTAACCACTAGATCTCGCATAGCTAACTTTTGTGAGCATTATTCGTTTGTATCCTTTTTGGAACCACGCAGGATTGAGGATGCATTGAAGGATCCGGACTGAGTGGTGGCAATGCAAGAAGAATTGAACAACTTCAAGCAGAACGAGGTGTGAGAACTTATGGCAAGACCCAATGCAAACATCGTCGGCACCAAGTGGGTCTTCCGCAACAAACAAGACGAACACGGTGTGGTGACAAGGAACAAGGCACGACTTGTGGCCAAAGGGTACTCATAAGTCAAAGGTTTAGATTTCGATGAGACTTTTGCTCCAGTAGCTAGGCTTGAATCTATTAGAATATTACTTGCATATGCTACTCACTACGATTTCAAGCTGTATCAAATGGATGTGAAAAGCGTCTTCCTCAACGGACCGATCAAGGAAGAGGTGTACGTGGAGCAACCACCCGGGTTTGAAGACGAAGAGTTCCCCGACCACATATTCAAATTGCGTAAGGCTCTCTACAGCCTCAAACAAGCTCCTAGAGCTTGGTATGAGTGTCTTAGAGATTTCCTAATTGAGAATGGTTTTCAAATTGGCAAAGTAGATTATACATTATTTACAATGAATTTAGACAATGATATCTTTATTTGTCAAATTTATGTTGATGATATAATCTTCGGGTCAACTAATCAATCTTTTTGTGAGGAATTTAGCAAAATCATGACAGACAGGTTTGAAATGTCAATGATGGGAGAATTAAAATACTTCTTGGGATTCCAAGCATAGCAACAAAAGGAAGGAACATTCATAAGCCAAACCAAGTACACTCAGGACATACTTAAGAAGTTTGGCATGGACAAGGCAAAGCCCATAAAGACCCCCATGGCAACAAATGGCCACTTGGATCTAAATGAAGATGGACCTAACGTCGACCAAAAGGTATATCGCTCCATGATTGGATCTCTACTCTATTTATGTGCATCTAGGCCAGATATTATGTTGAGTGTATGTTTGTGTGCAATATTTCAAGCCAACCCTAAGGAATGTCACTTGACAACCGTAAAAAGGATCTTGAGATATTTAGTTCATAAACCCAACCTTGGTCTTTGGTACCCAAAAGGCTCAAAATTCAATCTCATTGGTTACTCCGATGCAGATTATACCGGGTGCAAAGTAGATAGAAAAAGCACCTCCGACACATGCCAATTCCTAGGGAGATCCTTAGTTTCTTGGTCCTCCAAGAAACAAAATTCCATTGCCCTATCCACAGCCGAAGCGGAGTATGTTGCAGCCAGGAGTTGTTGTGCACAACTCCTTTGGATGCGACAAACTCTAAGGGATTAAGGTTACAATATGAACTATATTCCTCTCCTTTGTGACAATGAGAGTGCATTAAAATTGCCCACAATCCAATTGAGCACTCTAGAACTAAACACATAGACATAAGACATCATTTTTTGAGAGACCATTCCATGAAAGGAGATATAACCATCTCACATGTCAACACCCAAAAGCAATTGGCCGACATATTCACCAAGCCACTTGATGAAAAGCATTTTTGCGAACTCCGAAATGAACTAAATATCCTTGATGCTCGGAGTGTGGCTTGAAAAGTTGCATACTAGTATGAATTCTTCAAAAATGTTGATTGAATTGTGAAAATCATCCCTCTCATTTTTTCTCGAAAAACTATGTCAATTACTAGATCTTGATGAATTATGATCATTGTTTGATTGTTGTATGCTTACTGGTCAAATTCATCAAGATTAATTGATTTGATTTGCCCCTCTATTCTCTATTTATGAACCTTCAAATATATATGAATGGGCTATGCAAATTTCTCCTGGTGACCACGGACTAGTCTGTGGTTACCCGGACTAGTCCGCCCATGCAGACTAGTCCGCTGAGTGCCGGTTAGGCCGGACTAGTCCGATAGACCACGAACTAGTCCGATATAGCTCCCTGGATGAGTTCGTACTAGTCCGATTATCTCCAGACTTGTCCGATTTTTCGTGTCCATAACCCTAGCCGCCACCAAACCCTAATTCCTCTCATCCCCACTCTTGCTCACGCACTCTCTCTCTTGCGCTCGAGCTCCCAAGGCGATTCCTTGCTCCCTCCATCAAAAAGGTCCGCATTTTGGTGGAAATCGAGCTTGACCTCATGCGGATTGAAGCTAGCAGACTTGTCCGGGCTCCAATTCCCTAATCTTCAAGCTTCAATCGATTTCTTCGGTAATTTTCTCCCAGACCCTAGAAATCTTGTTTTTCTCCATTGTTGATCGAATAGTCTAGCATCTTTCACTATATACATGCTTCCTTGATGTACTACGTGTATGCTAGACTTATAGTTGAAAGCATCTAGGCCCCCATGAGGTACAGTTTCGGTGATTAATGACAACCATTGGATTTTACTAATGAATTTGTGAATGCAAGGTCCCAATAATCACTCAATCAAATGAAATCTATATGTCATTGGAGACCCATATACAATCACTTTATGAGATCAAATCAATGATATGAAGACAAGAAGTGAAAACTCTTATGTCAAAGTCATTCAACCACAATTGACGACACTTAACGCTTGACAACCATCAGAAGTACATTTCCAACAAAAGTCTAAGAGTTCAATCGAGCAAGACACAAAAGAATCACTTAGAAACAACTCGAAGCAAACAAAATCAACTCACCGGATCAACTGATGATTTCTGAGAACAACACATCGGTCGAGTTGGTTCAGCAGAAGAAGAAGACCTCAGAACAAAGCACTCACCGGATCATCCGATGTTAAGGGCTCAGCTACATCGGTCCATCAGTACAGTTTGCAATATCCTTGGACCAAGTGTAGCACCGGATCATACGATGTACAACAATATACACATCGGTCAATCACTCCAGTAAGCATCAAGTTTGAGTCAATTCTGGAGGAAGAGCCACCGGATCATCCGATGAGAAGACAAGTGCAACATCGGTCTAACAACGGTCATATCTGACACAATGACGTCAGCTAAAGTAAACTTGATCGATGATAACTAAACGGGAGACATCGGATCATCCGATGTTCGCAGAAAAGTTCTGTCAGCCTACTTTTCCAACGGCTATTTCGTGGAGGCTGGCTATAAATACCCCCTAAACCCGTCATTTCGATAAGTCTTGATCAGAAAACATTCTCAACACATCCATAAGCATTCAAGACCAAGAGCCATCACTTCTACATCATTTTCGACCACCTACACACCAAGAGATAGGCTAGAACTAGCTAGAGAGAGAGCTTGTGTGCCTCCATTCTGGGTGAGTGGAATCTCTAGGATAGTGAGAGCCTCAAGGGAGTGCCCCTTGGTGTTTGTAACCGTGAGAGACTTCCAGAGCTTGCCAAGGTGTTTGTGGAAGCCCGGAGGGTCGAAGTTGTACAAGGCTTGAGCTCCACCTTGCCAAGGTTGGCGAACGGAGAAGAATAGTGGAGATCCCTCGTCTCGGTGACTTGGGTGTGGCAAAACCCTTTGGTGGGTGCCACAACGTGGATGTAGGAAGATCTTGACGATCTTGCCGAACCACGGGATAAATCCTCGTGTCTTATCTAGAGGCTATTGCTCCCGAAGTATGGTAAGCGACCCACGCGGGGTTTGGAGAACACAACTATGTTGGTGATCAAATTAAATGGGATGCTAAAGCTAGGAATGCAATCTACGAGTGCATTTGTGACACCCGGTTCCGAATATGAACCAAGCGTAACGCATATGTGTGCCCAGGATGTTCAACACACATACACGAGTGATTCACAAATGATAAACAGAATTTAACCACGTCTTAACTAATAAATAAGTACTTTATTACAATAATCCAGTAGTTCACGAATAATAAAACTCTAAATAATTGCAGCGGAAAATAAACTAAACAGCACGACTCCAATCCACAGGCAATTGACGGCGGTACGCAACCTAGTACTCCACGTGATCCTCAGGGTACTCCCAATTGTCTCCAGTAGCTGTTGGGGGGAATTGCAAGGGTGAGTACATGTCGTACTCAGCAAGTGTGGAAAGTATGACATGTGGCTTATTCAAACGACGAGAGTAATAATGGCTAAGTGCTGAAAAGTACAGTAAAACATTTGAAAAGCATTATACTATGTCTATGTGAAACAAATCCCATCATAACCATCATATTAACAAAATATAAACCATATCCAATTATTGCCAACATTACCATTATCCATGTACAATTACCATAACTCAAATTCATATCCATGACCATAATCCATAAACCATAACCATTACCAACCCATAACCATAAACCAATCATAACTATTAACCAACCATAACCATCCCAAATCCCAATTTCCAACTCTAATCATGTAGGTCATCCAGGCGCTCATAACCGGGAGCACGGCTATCATGATAGTTTTTAACACTCTGCAGAGGTTGTACCACTTTACCCACATGTTTGTGATTTTATCACCTTTCGGTGACTAAGAAACCTCCATTGTGCCATCTCACACTTTCGTAGGTGTGTGGCCAAGAGATCACAAAATAGCCTTTCAAAAGGGACTACTAGTATGTACGGGCCCACTAAGGTTTCACCGGCAGGCTTGAATCTCTATTCTCCCACCCACGGGCCCCCTCGTGTGCCATGCGGATCCCAGGGCAGTCCTCCTCGACTCCCATTCCCCGCGCCATCCAATGGTCCATACAATACTAGCAGCGCTCCTAATTATTCAGCTACGCCGCACCCATACTTGGCCTTGTGGTGGCACTGTTGACCTGGCATATTCTCGCATGAACCGGTCCTTAGATCTAAAGCAAGCAAACCACCATGACATTCAACCCATCCACATACCAGGCTTGCTTAGATCACCCATCGTATTGACCAGTTCACATTAACCAGAATATCATTGATGCATAATTAAATGTGTAGTGTTGTTTACCATCCCAATTAGTTAAGCGGAGCAAAAAGGTAAAAGCCCTTCCTGACTCTCTACGTGACAAGGGTGGTCAAACAAAACTAGTAAACTTCCTATCATAGGATTCCCATCAATTTGACAGAAGCATGCAAGTTCACAAACCAAAACATTTAATTTAAAATAGGATCAATATGCTTCAAGGACACTTGCCTTGCTCCGGCGGATGGGGTTGTTCAAGCGCTTCGAAGTCTTGGTTTTGAAAATCCTCGTATGCAGCCTCTTGAGCACGTTCCTCTACGCGTGATCATACATACAAGAAAACATATACAATTCAACATAATGCACACAAAATAATCAACATGCAATGACATGTATGCATGCACAGTTTAATAATTAATTTACTACGGTCGTTTATTAATTAGATGCGACTAGTTCATACGTGTTCGTATGAGTTTACGGGGGTTTTAGGGTGGATTAATGCTGCTGAAATAAAATTTATGGTGCAACTAAAATCAATTCGCGCCTATTGGATTCAATATGATCGCAAAAATTCGCATCGGGAACATGGCCTACCGTAGATGCGATGGCTTCGATGATCGCGGGATGGGGACAATGCGTAGACGAAGTAGATGCGTTCTCCGGCGGCACGACGACGGCGGCGCGATGTCGGCGACGATCTCCGACGAACGGTGGGGCCCTCCTCTTTTTCTTCCTCTTCTTCCCCTTCTTTTTCCCTGGCGGCGCAGCCTTCTGGACCCTTTTTTGCTTCTGTTCCGGCGGCTTCCGGCGGTTTTTCTTCTCTGCTGGCGGCTGTTGGATCGTGGGAAAAAAGCCTAGGGCTTCGGTCCTATTTATAGAAGCGGCGGGAGACGGAGAATCGGAGGCGGGAGTTACGGGATCGGGGGCGTTGGGGTCGGGGCGGGAATCGCGCGTCAGGTGGCGTACAGCGGCGGGAGACCGGGCGGGAGAATCGGGACGGGGGGGGGGGGGGGGGGGGGGGTGCGTTACGGCGCTGAGCGGGACGGGAGGCCGGGCGGGATCGGGAGCGTCGGGCCGGGAGTCGAGTCGGGGCGGGACGCGTACGGCGCGGCCGGGACCGGCGCAGCACCCGGTGCCGTGTCGGCCGGGGCCAGGCGCCTCGAGCGTGGGGCGCGGAGCGGGGCCGGCGCGCGAGCGCAGCCATCGCGCGGGAGATGCCCGCTGGCTGGGCCGGCTCGGCCTGGCCAGCGGTGATTCCTTTTTTTTTTATATACTTTTTTTTATAACTTATTATATATATATATTTATATATATATTATTAATATTATATATTTATTATTTTTATAACATATATTATTAATATTTTTTCTACTTTTATATATTGTTATATATATTATTTATATATATTTTTATTATTATTTTTTATTCTTATTCCCTATTACAAGTTTTAGGCTATTATTATTTTCTATTTCTTCTTTTGCTACATACATTTGTATATATATATATGTTTTATTATTTTTCTTTTATTCTACTAGTGTTTAATACATGATCATGTATGCAATGCAGGATGCGAAAATTTAGGGTGTTACAAACCTACCCCCCTTAAAGTGAATCTCGCCCTCGAGATTCGATAGCGTGGAGAAAAGATGAGGGAATTCTGCCTTCAGGTCTTCTTCACGTTCCCATGTAGCTTCGGCTTCCGTATGGTGTTTCCATTGCACTTTGCACCAACGGATCCTCTTATTTCTCGTGACTCTTTCCTTTATGTCCAAAATTTTGATAGGTTGCTCGACATAAGACAAATCCTCTTGAAGTTCTAACTCGTCCATCGGCGCTTGTTCTTCCGGTACCCTGAGACACTTCTTGAGTTGAGAGACGTGAAACACTTCGTGTACATCGGAGAGATACATCGGCAGCTCAAGTCGATATGCCACTTCTCCTCGTTTGTCCAGAATCTTAAATGGTCCGATGTAATGTGGTGCCAGTTTTCCTTTGACATTAAACCATCGCTGACCTCTGATAGGTGACACTTTGAGGTATACAAAATCTCCAACTTCAAAGGTCAGACTCCTTCGCCTATTATCAGCATAACCTTTCTGTCGAGACTGGGCAGCCTTTAAGTTTTCCCGTATTATTTGGACTTGCCTTTCAGCTTCTTGTAACACGTCGGGACCAAACACTTGATTCTCTCCGGTTTCATTCCAAAACAAGGGAGTCCTACATTTCCTTCCGTATAATGCTTCATAGGGTGACATTTTCAAACTTGCTTGGTAACTATTGTTGTACGAGAATTCAGCATACGGCAAACTTTTATCCCAACTTTTCCTATGCTTTAAAGCACATGCTCTTAACATGTCTTCCAAAATTTGGTTGGTCCTCTCGGTTTGTCCATCTGTTTGAGTGTGATACGCCGAACTAAAGTTCAGCCTTGTTCCCATTGCTTCATGCAATTTCTGCCAAAATCTGGAGGTAAATTGAGAACCTCTATCCGAGACTATCTTCTTTGGAACTCCATGTCGGCACACAATATGCTCTATATACAATTCTGCTAGCTTCGTGGTGGTATATGTGGTCTTGACAGGAATGAAGTGAGCTGATTTTGTCAATCGATCCACAATAACCCATATCGAATCATAGCCAGACTGAGTTCGCGGTAATCCAACTATAAAATCCATACCAATCTCTTCCCACTTCCACTCCGGGATCTTCAATGGTTGTAGCAATCCGGCTGGCCTTTGATGTTCAGCTTTAACTCGTTGGCACACATCACAAAGTGCAACATATTCGGCTATGTCCTTTTTCATGCTGGCCCACCAGTAGCATGTCTTTAAGTCCTTGTACATCTTCGTACAGCCAGGATGAATTGAGTAAGGCGAGTCATGTGCATCCTTCAATATTGTTTCCCGAATGTGCCTCACATTAGGTACCACAATCCTCTTTCCAAGCCATAAGGTACCCTGTTCGTCCTCATCAAACCTGAATTCTTTTCCTTCTTGGGTCCTTTCCTTGATTTCCTGTATTTCCTTATCCTTTGTCTGTCCTTCCCATATTTCCTGCTCTAATGTTGGGTTGACTTCCATCGTTCCCATCTCATTTATGAATCCAAGGTTCAACCGTTCAAACTCCTTACATAACTCGGATGGCAGTTCTTGAACTGTGAGTTGATGACTTACTCCTTTTCGGCTCAAGGCATCGGCCACTACGTTGGCCTTCCCTGGGTGATAGTTGATTCTCACATCATAATACTTGATGAGCTCCAACCATTGGCGTTGCCTCAGATTCAGATCCGTTTTCGTAAATATGTACTTGAGACTCTTGTGATCCGTATAAATCTCACATCGGTGACCAAAAACATAGTGTCTCCATATCTTCAAGGCGTGTACCACGGCTGCGAGTTCAAGGTCGTGCGTAGGATAATTCAACTCATGTTTCTTTATTTGCCTCGATGCATAAGCTACCACTTGGCCTTCTTGCATGAGCACACATCCTAATCCTTGTCTTGATGCATCACAATATATATCAAAACTCTTGCTCACATCTGGTAATACTAACACCGGGGCGGTTGTCAACCTTTTCTTTAACTCTTCAAAGCTATCCTGACAAGCTTGAGTCCAACGGAATGCCTTCCCTTTCATGAGTAATTCGGTCATAGGCTTGGCTATCTTGGAAAAGTCCTTGATGAATCGGCGGTAATATCTAGCCATTCCAAGGAAACTCCGAATTTCCCTAACATTCTGTGGCGGTTCCCACTTAAGCACATCTCTCACTTTCCCTGGGTCAACTGATACTCCTCCTCCGGAAATAATATGTCCTAAGAAAGAAACTTCCCGTAACCAAAATTGACATTTACTGAACTTGGCATACAATTGATGCTCCCTCAATTTCTGCAGCGTAAGCCTCAAGTGTTCCTCATGTTCCTTCTCATCCTTCGAGTAGATCATAATATCATCGATGAACACTACAACGAACTTATCCAGATATTCCATGAAGACCTTATTCATGAGATACATAAAGTACGCAGGCGCGTTCGTTAATCCAAATGACATGACGGTGTACTCATAAGATCCATATCGTGTCCGAAATGCTATCTTGGGTATATCCGATGGTCTAATCTTCATTTGGAAGTATCCTGACCGCAAGTCGATTTTGAAGAAGATACAGGCACCCTTCATTTGGTCGAACAAATCCTCAATACGGGGCAGTGAGTACTTGTTCTTAATTGTCACTTCATTGAGAGACCTATAGTCCACACACATCCTCTGGGTTCCATCCTTCTTATCTACGAAGAGCACTGGGGCTCCCCACGGGGACGAGCTTGGGCGTATAAAACCCTTCTCTAGCTGCTCTTGAATTTGCTTCTTGAGCTCTGCTAATTCCTTAGGAGGCATCCTATACGGCCTCTTAGCTATAGGTGCAGTTCCGGGTATCAACTCAATGGCGAATTCTATGTCACGATCAGGTGGCATACCTGGCAACTCATCTGGAAACACGTCCGGGTACTCGCGAACGATCAGAATGCTTTCCAATGTCACTTCTTCCACGTGATTCAGCATCGCTTTCCCTCTTGCAGGTTGGGCTGCTTCAACTTCAATGCGGGTACCATGTTCACTTGTCAACTGCACAATCCTCTCGGCGCATTGAATGACTCCATTATACTTGCTCAACCAGTCCATTCCAAGTATTATGTCTATTC
This sequence comes from Tuctoria greenei, assembly GCA_036927565.1. NCBI lineage: Eukaryota > Viridiplantae > Streptophyta > Magnoliopsida > Poales > Poaceae > Tuctoria > Tuctoria greenei. Next base: position 9,001,978 of record JAYESD010000005.1, read on the forward strand.
CTTGGGAGTCCAATACTATGAGGTTTGCGAGAAAGTCTACCCCCCTTATTTTAATGCTTACTTTCGGACATACTATATTTGTCCTCATCTCTCCGCCAGGAGAACTTACTAGCATAGTTTGCTTCATATGAGATATAGGCAAATTGTACTTGGCAACATACTTTGACGAGATGAATGAATGATATGCTCCTGAATCAAATAAAACAGTCGCGGGGTTGGAGTTGGCGAGAAACATACCAATCACGACGTCATCAGCTTGCTGGGCTTCCTCAGTAGAGACATGATTCACATTGCCACGAGCAAAATTCTGCTGTCCACGGTTGCCTTGTGGTGCTCCTCCATTTGGTCGCGGGTGATTTGGCCTTGGTGCATTGTTCATAGGACCATTGTTTCTCTTGAGGCATTGACTTGCAAAGTGTCCGGGTTCTCCACACGCATAGCATGTCTTACCACCCGTAGCATTAGGGAAGTTTGGGCGCAACTGGTTTTGAGCATTTGCCGTCATGTTAGGACGCGGCGCAGGTGGCACAGGATTGCGAGGTGCTTGCATGGCGGGGCGTTGCTACGGTGGCTGATTTGGGCGGGGTGGATAAGCAGCGCGGTATGCGGGAGCAGATGGGTGGTATTGTGGTGCAGTAGGTGGTGCATAGCGGGGGCGAACATTGCTTCCTTGTTGCGGTCCATGATGTGACATCTTCCTCTTGTTGTCCTGGTCCATCTCACGAATCTTGTTCTCAACCACAATAGTCTTGTCAACCAGCTTTTGGAAGTTTGGATAATCAGTATTGAGCAACTGGACTTGAATTTCATTGTTGAGACCCCTCATAAACAGATACTGCTTCCTACTATCAGTTTTGATGTCTTCTGGAGCATATCTTGATAATTGAGTGAATTTGTTGAGATACTCACTCACGCTCATCCTTCCTTGCCTGAGGTTTTCAAAATCTTGTCTCCTCAGTATCATAACTCCTTCAGGTACATAGTGGGAACGGAAACTCTGCTTAAACTCAGCCCAAGTGATTACCTCCTGATTATCATGAGCGTTGCAAAAAGCTTCCCACCAGTCAGCGGCTGCTCCATCTAGCTGATGTGATGCAAAGAGAACCTTCTCCCTGTCAGTGCACTGGACAATAGCAAGTTTCTTCTCAACAGACTTCAGCCAATCATCAGCTTCCATAGGGTCTGTGGCTTGTGCGAAGGTAGGCGGTCTGGTCCTCATGAACTCTCCCAATCGGTTGTGATGTGGCGGGGGTGGTGGCGGGGGCGGTATGTGAGGCTGATTGTTGTTGCCAGCTTGCAGCTGTCCCATGGTCTGTATCATGGTCTGCATGAGCTGGTTCTGCATAGCTAACAGTTGTTCAATATTGATAGCTCCATGAGCATGTCCCTGGTTGTTCTGAGGTACTTCATTGCGCTCCTCCTCATCATTGGCATCCCTCTGGTTACGAGTTCTCACCATCTGTTGGCGAAAGAAGGGTGGGGACAGAAGGATTTAGAATTTGGAAAGAAACGTCCCAACTATATGCATCAAGGTATGTGACACTAAATAATCCTTTATTAATATAGACCTATATTATGAGGATGTGGACAATTGCCGAAGCATTCCACAACTCTCTACTAAGCAAACAAGCACTCAAACAAGCACCAAACAAAATTGACAAAAATCTTAAAAGAAGTAACACAACTCAAGGTCACACAAGTATATCTACATCGCTCTTATTTAACTAATGGGGGTGTGCCTATCCTTGAGTCGTGGCATAGGTCGAGGACTACTCGTCGTCGAGCGGGAACTCATCCGGGTCCTCGTCGTCGTCGTCGTCGGGGTCCTCGGGGTCCTGTGGGTCCTGGGGTGGTGAGGCAGCAGGCGGCGATGGTGCGGTAGACGCCACACTGGAAGGCTCCTCGTCAGAGGACTCCTCAGAGGATGAGTCACGCTGACCGTTGCGACGGTCTAGAGAGTCTGGGGTCCACATCGGGGTGTCGGACGCGTAGTCGTCCGGGTCCTCGTCGGTGATCCGACGATACCTCCTGATTATTGCCTCGTGGTGCTGGGCGAGGTCACGTCCATCCTGAATCTCCTGCTGCGCCCTCTGAAGTCGGGCACTGAGCTGGGCCACATCGTCAACAGTCTGACGAGACTGCGGGAGGTCCAGGGGTCCCTCCACGTGCCTGGAGACGAAGCGCGCAGTGCCGCTGGGACGCTGCGGGACGAAGGCGTGCACCGTGTCCTCCAGACGGAAATGGCGGGCGTGGCTCCAAAAAGTGGCTGTTTCCCAGCTAGCATCCTGCTCCGCAGATCGGCGGGAGTTCCTCCAAGCGGGGCTGCTGTGGGTCTTCACCAACTCATCACCGTAGTAGATATAGATCTTGCAGCTCCACTCCTTCCTGCCGGGGCGCTGCACTCCAGTGGTGTGGTAGGAGAGCGAGAGGCTATGGTGACGGTAGCCAACCTCACGGAGTAGGGCACGGAGACGGTGTCGCAGTTGTCCTGCGGCTCTGCCGTCAGAACGGATCACCACGGGGTCGACGGCCGGAGAGCGACTAGCCAACCTACGCGGGGGCACAAGTCCACCGGTCGACTTACGGGGGGTTGTCTTGGTGCGGGCCATCTACAGAAAACAAAAATACATTAGAGGAAAGAAAAATATAACAAAATACAAATCTGAAAATATCAGCAGCTAAAACGGCGGAAAAAGAGCGGTGCAGCGGTTCCAAAAGAACGAAAAATAAAGAGAAAAATTACAGCAACCAACACAATAATTTTACCCACACATAATAGCGGCAAAACACACTTTTTCCGCGAAAATTTACGCAGCAAAACAGCAGCACTTAATATTGCTCACTTCTGAAAATTTTTATCAAAAACGCAGCAGCGATCAGTATTTTTTGCGGCTGAAAATAAAGGAAACAAAACAGCAGCAAAAATTTTCGAAAATAGCATATTAGAAGAGTGTTCCTAAGTGCTCTAGAGTGTCCATTCTACCTAGGCTTGCGTCCTACAGTCAACGTGGCTCTGATACCAATTTGTGACACCCGGTTCCGAATATGAACCAAGCGTAACGCATATGTGTGCCCAGGATGTTCAACACACATACACGAGTGATTCACAAATGATAAACAGAATTTAACCACGTCTTAACTAATAAATAAGTACTTTATTATAATAATCCAATAGTTCACGAATAATAAAACTCTAAATAATTGCAGCGGAAAATAAACTAAATAGCACGACTCCAATCCACAGGCAATTGACGGCGGTACGCAACCTAGTACTCCACGTGATCCTCAGGGTACTCCCAATTGTCTCCAGTAGCTGTTGGGGGGAATTGCAAGGGTGAGTACATGTCGTACTCAGCAAGTGTGGAAAGTATGACATGTGGCTTATTCAAACGACGAGAGTAATAATGGCTAAGTGCTGAAAAGTACAGCAAAACATTTGAAAAGCATTATACTATGTCTATGTGAAACAAATCCCATCATAACCATCATATTAACAAAATATAAACCATATCCAATTATTGCCAACATTACCATTATCCATGTTCAATTATCATAACTCAAATTCATATCCATGACCATAATCCATAAACCATAACCATTACCAACCCATAACCATAAACCAATCATAACCATTAACCAACCATAACCATCCCAAATCCCAATTTCCAACTCTAATCATGTAGGTCATCCAGGCGCTCATAACCGGGAGCACGGCTATCATGATAGTTTTTAACACTCTGCAGAGGTTGTACCACTTTACCCACATGTTTGTGATTTTATCACCTTTCGATGACTAAGAAACCTCCATTGTGCCATCTCACACTTCCGTAGGTGTGTGGCCAAGAGATCACAAAATAGCCTTTCAAAAGCGACTACTAGTATGTACGGGCCCACTAAGGTTTCACCGGCAGGCTTGAATCTCTATTCTCCCACCCACGGGCCCCCTCGTGTGCCATGCGGATCCCAGGGCAGTCCTCCTCGACTCCCATTCCCCGCGCCATCCAATGGTCCATACAATACTAGCAGCGCTCCTAATTATTCAGCTACGCCGCACCCATACTTGGCCTTGTGGTGGCACTGTTGACCTGGCATATTCTCGCATGAACCGGTCCTTAGATCTAAAGCAAGCAAACCACCATGACATCCAACCCATCCACATACCAGGCTTGCTTAGATCACTCATCGTATTGACCAGTTCACATTAACCAGAATATCATTGATGCATAATTAAATGTGTAGTGTTGTTTACCATCCCAATTAGTTAAGCGGAGCAAAAAGGTAAAAACCCTTCCCGACTCTCTACCTTATATCCCAGGTGACAAGGGTGGTCAAACAAAACTAGTAAACTTCCTATCATAGGATTCCCATCAATTTGACACAAGCATGCAAGTTCACAAACCAAAACATTTAATTTAAAATAGGATCAATATGCTTCAAGGACACTTGCCTTGCTCCGGCGGATGGGGTTGTTCAAGCGCTTCGAAGTCTTGGTTTTGGAAATCCTCGTATGCAGCCTCTTGAGCACGTTCCTCTACGCGTGATCATACATACAAGAAAACATATACAATTCAACATAATGCACACAAAATAATCAACATGCAATGACATGCATGCATGCACAATTTAATAATTAATTTACTACGGTCGTTTATTAATTAGATGCAACTAGTTCATACGTGTTCGTATGAGTTTACGGGGGTTTTAGGGTGGATTAATGCTGCTGAAATAAAATTTATGGTGCAACTAAAATCAATTTGCGCCTATTGGATTCAATATGATCGCAAAAATTCGCATCGGGAACATGGCCTACCATAGATGCGATGGCTTCGATGATCGCGGGATGGGGACAATGCGTAGACGAAGTATATGCGTTCTCCGGCGGCACGACGACGGCGGCGCGATGTCGGCGACGATCTCCGGCGAACGGTGGGGCCCTCCTCTTTTTCTTCCTCTTCTTCCCCTTCTTTTTCCCTGGCGGCGCAGCCTTCTGGACCCTTTTTTGCTTCTGTTCCGGCGGTTTTTCTTCTCTGCTGGCGGCTGTTGGATCGTGGGAAAAAAGCCTAGGGCTTCAGTCCTATTTATAGAAGCGGCGGGAGACAGAGAATCGGAGGCGGGAGTTACGGGATCGGGGGCGTTGGGGTCGGGGCGGGAATCGCGCGTCAGATGGCGTACAGCGGCGGGAGACCGGGCGGGAGAATCGGGACGGGGGGGGGGGGGGGGGGCGTTACGGCGCTGAGCGGGACGGGAGGCCGGGCGGGATCGAGAGCGTCGGGCCGGGAGCCGAGTCGGGGCGGGACGCGTACGGTGCGGCCGGGACCGGCGCAGCACCCGGTGCCGTGTCGGCCGGGGCCAGGCGCCTCGGGCGTGGGGCGCGGAGCGGGGCCGGCGCGCGGGCGCAGCCATCGCGCGGGAGATGCCCGCTGGCTGGGCCGGCTCGGCCTGGCCAGCGGTGATTCCTTTTTTTATATACTTTTTTTATAACTTATTATATATATATATATATATATTTTATATATATATATTATTAATATTATATATTTATTATTTATTATTTATTATTTTTATAACATATATTATTAATATTTTTTTCTACTTTTATATATTGTTACATATATTATTTATATATATATTTATTATTATTTTTATTCTTATTCCCTATTACAAGTTTTAGGCTATTATTATTTTCTATTTCCTCTTTTGCTACATACATTTGTATATATATATATGTTTTATTATTTTTCTTTTATTCTACTAGTGTTTAATACATGATCATGTATGCAATGCAGGATGCGAAAATTTAGGGTGTTACAGCATTAGTCAAGATGTTTTTTCTAGGATTGCTAGCAAAGAAAAGGCATGTGAAATTTGGGTTTGCTTGATAGAAATTCATGATGGTTCTTCTCGTGTGAAGGAACTTAAATATCACATGCTTAAAGCAAAATATGATGAATTTAAGATGCTACCTCATGAAAATGTTAATGAGATGTTCTCTCGCTTGAATGTACTTATTGAAGAAATTAATGCTCTTGACATTGCTTCTCTTGGAAAGGGACTCATCAACCGCAAGATCCTCATGCTCCTTCCCAAGCCAAAGTACAACATCATCAACTCCATGCTCCAAAAAGAGTCTCTTGATCACATTGAAGTCTCGGAGCTCATTGGAGAAATTCACGCTCATGAGATGAGTGTACTTGGGATGATGGAGCAATCATCTTCAAAAACAATTGCTCTAATAGCCTGCACCAAGAAAACAAGCCTCAAGAAGAAGAAGGTGGTTGAGCCTAGCTGAAGTGAAGAGGAGCAAGCATCAAGTGAAGATGAAGATGATGAGCTTGCATTGATGATGAGAAAGTTCTCACGCTTGAACTCCAAGATTACCAAGAAGGGATACACCTTTGATCCCAAGAAGAAAGCGTTTCTACCAAAGAGAGATGATCACAAGACTTGCTAAAATTGTGGTGATCAAGGCCACATCTCCTATGATTGTCCAAAACCAGACAAAATAAGACAGAACCACAAGAGCAAGCATCACAAGCTTGAAGAAAGTGATGATGATGAAGAAGAGGCCAAACCCAAACCAAGAGCCTTTGGGAAGAAAAAACATGACAAGGGAAAGAAGGCAAGACTCTTCCCAAAGAAGAGAAATGGCCCACAAAAGGTGTTCATGTGTGAGGCAAATGAATGGGTCACCGACGAAGAAACAAGTGATGAAGAGAGTGAAGCGGAAGAAGAAAGTTTGGCCGGCCTCGCTATTGCCAACAATGATGACTCACCTCTTCATCCACCGCCCATGTGCCTCATGGCGAAAGGTAACACCAAGGTGAACTACAAAGCCGGAAGAAAGCATTGGGTACTCGATAGCGGGTGCACCCAACATATGACTGTCAATGATGGTATGTTCACCATCATAGAAAAACCCGGCAATCATGAACAAGTCACCTTTGGTGATAACTCTAAGGGAAAGGTAATTGGGTTAGGTAATATTGCTATTTAAAATGATTTATCCATTTCCAATGTTTTGAATGTCAAGTCACTTAGTTTTAATTTACTTTCTATTGCACAACTATGTGATCTTGGACTAACATGCACATTTAGCAAAAATGATGTTGTTGTGAGTAGTGAAACAAGCCAAGACATAGTCTTCAAAGGATTTCGGCATGGACATCTCTACCTAGTAGACTTCTCCAACAAGAATGCTAGCTTGACCACTTGTCTCTTCACTAAGACAAGTTTGGGATGGCTCTGGCACCGACGCATAGCGCACATTGGGATGAGCAAACTCAAGAAGTCATTCAAGCTTGGGATGGTGACCGGCGTAAAGGATGTCACATTTGAGAAGAACAAGCTTTGTAGCGCTTGTCAAGCCGGGAAGCAAGTTGCTTCACACCACCCAATGAAGACAATGGTGTCAACCTCCAAGCCACTTGAGCTACTCCACATGGACTCTTCGGACCGTCCACATATCAAAGCCTTGGCGGTAACCTCTATTGTCTTGTTATAGTTGATGACTACTCTCGCTATGCTTAGAATCTATTTCTAGGTGACAAGAGTGAAACTCCGGAAGTGTTCAAGACCTTCGCCAACCGCGCTCAAAGGGAATTTCAACTTCCCATCATCAAGGTCCGGAGTGACAACGACACCAAATTCAAGAAATACAACATTGGGGAGTGGTGTGACAGTGAAGGCGTGAAGCATGAGTTTTCAGCCACATACACCCCTCAACAAAACGGTGTCGTTGAAAGGAAGAACAAGACACTCATCACTCTTGCGAGAGCAATGCTTGATAACTACGACACGCTGGAGAAGTTTCGGGCCGAAGCAATCAACACGGCGTGTCATGCCGCAAATATGGTCTACCTACATTGACTACTCCAAAAGACCCCATACGAGCTTCTCATTGGGAGAAAGCCCAACATCTCCTACTTTCAAGTCTTTGGATGCAAGTGCTACATCTACCGCAAGAAAAGGCTCGGTAAGTTTGAAAGAAGATGTGATGTTGGTATATTTCTTGGTTATGCATCAAACTCAAAAGCATATCGAGTATTCAACCAAACCTCCGGTTTAGTTGAGGAAAGTTGTGATGTTGAGTTTGATGAATCTAATGGCTCCCAAGAGGAGAGTTTTGGTCATGATGAAATAGATGATGAGCCTCTACGAGAAGCCATGAAGAACATGACCATTGGATACATCAAGCCTGAAGTTGAGGAGAGCCATGATCAAGGGGGAGCTTCAAGTTCCAACAACAACACCTCCATGGCACCTCAAGTTGACGAAGAAGAGAAGGATGATCCATTGCCGACTCAAGACTCACAAGCACAACAACATCAAGAAGAAGAAGAAGTCCATGATAAAGTCCAACCACAAGAGGAGCAACACGCATCACCTTCGCCAAGTGCTTCACAACCACTTATGAGGCATGGACGCGTCTCCAAGGCGCATCCGATGGACCAAATCAATGGAAGTCTGTCAAGGGGTGTAAGTACACATTCTCGCCATTTCGCTTCATTTTGTGAGCACTACTCGTTTGTTTCATGTGTAGAACCCACTCATATTGAGGAAGCACTCCAAGACCCAAATTGGGTGATGGCCATGCAAGAAGAACTCAACAACTTCATCCGCAATGAAGTTTGGGTGTTGGAGGAGCGACCCAAGGACAAGAATGTCATCGGAACAAAGTGGGTGTACCGCAACAAACAAGACGAGAATGGCGTTATGGTCCGCAACAAGGAAAGACTTGTGGCCAAGGGGTTCTCGCAAATTGAAGGACTAGATTTTGGGGAGACATTTGCCCTGGTCGCCCGGCTAGAAGCCATCCGTATACTCCTTGCTTTTGCTTCACATCATAATAATAGACTTTATCAAATGGATGTGAAAAGTGCCTTTCTTAATGGTTACATTAACGAGCTTGTTTATGTTGAACAACCTCCTGGGTTTGAAGATCCGAGGAATCCTAATCATGTGTATAAGTTGCACAAGGCGCTCTACGGGCTCAAGCAAGCACCTAGGGCGTTGTATGAACGACTACGGGATTTCTTGATCATGCAAGGATTCAAGATCGGGAGGGTGGACACCACACTCTTCACCAAAGACATCAACGGAGATTTGTTCATTTGTCAAATTTATGTTGATGATATTATTTTTGGTTCAACTAACGAAGCTCTTAGCCATGAGTTTGGCAAAATGATGTCTAGGGAATTCGAGATGTCAATGATTGGAGAGCTCAACTTCTTCCTTGGATTTCAAATCAAGAAACTCCAAGAGAGGACCTTCGTTTATCAAGAGAAGTACACCAAGGACCTCTTGAAGAAATTTGAGATGGGGGATTGTAGCTCAAGAAGCACTCCAATGACAACCAATTGTCATCTCGACGCGGATAAGGACGGTAAACCTATTGATCAATCTAACTACCGTTCTATGATTGGCTCATTGCTTTATCTTACCGCATCTAGGCCCGATATCATATTTAGTGTATGCTTGTGTACTCGCTTTCAAGCGGCACCTAAAGAATCGCATAGGAAGGCGGTCTTTAGGATACTTAGGTATCTTAAGCATACCCCTAGTATGGGCTTGTGGTACCCTAAAGGTGCAAAATTCCACCTCTTGGGATACTCGGATTCGGACTTTGCCGGATGTCGCGTGGATCGCAAGAGTACCTCCGGTGGGTGCCACTTGCTTGGGCGTTCCCTAGTATCTTGGTCTAGCAAGAAGCAAAATTCCGTCGCCTTGTCCACGGCGGAAGCGGAATATATTGCGGCCGGTGCTTGTTGTGCCCAAATTCTTTATATGAAACAAACCCTTTTGGACTTTGGTATTAAATTTGGTTGTGTGCCTCTCCTTTGTGACAATGAAAGTGCGGTTAAGATAGCTAAAAACCCCGTTCAACACTCCCGCACTAAGCACATTGATATTCGCCATCATTTCTTGAGGGACCATGAAGCTAAGGGAGACATCTCATTGCGAGGTGTTCGGTCCAAAGAACAATTGGCGGATATCTTCACTAAACCACTTGATGAGAAAACTTTTTCTAGGCTAAGAAGTGAGTTAAATGTGCTAGATGCAACGAACGTCATGTAAGAATGCATCTCATATAGGTCTTGCCTAACTCTCAAAGGATAGGGGTGAGCAAGGGTTAGCTTGGGATGGAGGTTATTTTGGGTTTCCCCAAGGTCTGGAGAGTAGCTCTCCCTGAAGAAGCCTCTGAAAGGTTCAAATTTGGCAAGATAGATTTATTTTATGCCTTGCATGATGCCTGCCATTTAGACTTGTAATTTCTTGCACTATAAAATTTCTTGGCATTGCATACGGTAGATTGTCACAAAGGGAACCCACCTCATGAGAAAGAGACTTGTTTGAAATGCAATATCTCAACTCATATAAGGTGGAAAGAACAAAATGTTAGGTGCGTTAATGCCTAGAGGAACATGCTTTAAAGAGATAGAAGTCTTTATACTCTAGCTCACAAAGCATGGGACTTACATTTTATTTGGATAATTTCCTTCCCATTTTCTTCGGTGTTCTATTTGCTTTAAGGCCTAGCCAAGTTATTGGCATATTAGTATATTTGAGGGGTGAAGGGTTGCCCAAAAAGTCCTAAGACATGTGTTTCTTATTGCTTGTTTGTTTGGTCAAAGGACATATATGGGATGTTGCAGTTTTATAGTCATCGGATTATCCGATGCTTAGGTCAGACCATCATTGGATTAGTTGGTGTTCAAAAGCCAAGGGCCAGTTCAGTCAGTATCTCAAATGATCCGACGAGTTCATTCTGAAAAACATCGGTCCATCCGATGTGTACAATTCTGGAACTTTGATAAATTCCACTGATGATATCCCCTTCCACGTCGGACCATCCGGTGTCAATGGCACCTTTTTGAATACCTATACTGTGACATTTGACCGATGCTATCTCTTTGCACGTCGGTTCATCCGGTGTCAACGGCACCGCCTTGAATACCCTTACTGTGCCATTCGACCGATGCTTCTATCGTCTCTACATCGGTCCATCCGGTGTTAAATTTACGACTAGGGTTTGGGACCCACTATTTAAACGGCCCTTCGTCTCCGCCGGTTTCTCTCTCCCCGATCCTGACTCACCCGCCGCCATTCCTCTCGCCCTGCGCCGCCGCCGCCCTCCGGTCGCCGCCTGTAAGGATTGAATGCCCAAGAGGTGGGGGGGTGAATTGGGCTTCTTTAAAAAATCTAAGAAATAAAACTTAATTCCTAAAAGCCCAATTCCCTACGCAAACTATCTATGCATTCAAGTAAATAGGAACTTTGCGGAATGTAAAATGCATAAACGTAAGGGAAAGGAGGAGGATGCAAACTCTCGAGGAGACACGACGATTTATCCCGTGGTTCGGCAAGATTGTCAAGATCTTCCTACATCCACGTTGTGGCACCCACCAAAGGGTTTTGCCACACCCAAGTCACCGAGACGAGGGATCTTCACTATTCCTCTCTGTTTGCCAACCTCGGCAAGGTGGAGCTCAAGCCTTGTACAACTTCAACCATCCGGGCTTCCACAAACGCCTTGGCAAGCTCCGGAAGTCTCCTCACAGTTACAAACACCAAGGGCACTCCCTTGAGGCTCTCACTATCCTAGAGAGTCCACTCACCCAGAATAGAGGCACACAAGCTCTCTCTCTAGCTAGTTCTAGCCTAAATCTTGGTGTATAGGTGGTCGAAATGATGTGGAAGTGATTGCTCTTGGTCTTGAATGCTTGTGGATGTGTTGATAGTGTCTGATAATCAAGACTTGGCGAAATGACAGGATTAGGGGGTATTTATAGCCAGCCTCCCCGAAATAGCCGTTGGAAAAGTAGGCTGACAGAACTTTACTGTGAACACCGATTGATCTGATGTCTCCCCTTTAGTTATCATTGGTCAAGTTTACTTTGGCTGACGTCATTGTGTCAGATATGACCGTTGTTAGACCGATGTTGCTCTTGTGTTCTCATCGGATGATCCGGTGGCTCTTCCTCCAGAATTGACTCAAACTTGATGCTTACTGGATTGATTGACCGATGTGTATATTTCTGTACATCGGATGATCCGGTGCTACACTTGGTCCAATAATATTGCAAGCTGTACTGATGGACCGATGTAGATGAGCCATTCACATCGGATGATCCGGTGAGTGCTTTGTTCTAAGGTCTTCTTCTTCAGCTGAATCAACTCGACCGATGCGTATATTTCTAGAACCATCGGTTGATCTGGTGAGTTGGTTTTGTTAGCTTCGAGTTGTTTTTAAGTGATTTTGTATCTTGCTCGATTGACCTCTTTGATATTTGTTGCAAAGGCATTTCTGATGATCTTCAAGCATTGAATGTTGTCAATTTAAAGTTGAATGATTTTGACATAAGAGTTTTCACTTCTTGTCTTCATATAATTGATTTGATCTCATAAATTGATTGTATATGGGTCTCCAATGACATATAGATTTCATTTGATTGAGTATGGGGACCTTGCATTCACAAATTCATTAGTAAAATCCAATGGTTGTCATTAATCACCGAAACCGTACCTCATGGGGGCCTAGATGCTTTCAATCTCCCCCTTTTTGGTGATTGATGACAACACAACAATTAAAGCGCAATAGTAATGAATTTGATAGAATGAAACTTAAGACGATATGCAATGAATACAAGATTATTACACTTAAAATTTGAAAGCTCAATCAAAGAATAACTTAAGAGTACTTAATAAACATCAAATGAGTAGTAAAAGCATTGAATTACAAAAATGATACAAAGATGATATGATGATAAGGACTCCCCCTAAAGCTAAGACACTCCCCCTGAGACTAAGCTCTCCTCCCCCTGACTCCTCTAACTCTTCTCCCCCTTTGGCATCAAGACACCAAAAAGGGAGCCGAGTGCCTAAGGACCCTGAGTACTAGGCGCGATGACGAACTGGTCACCGTCGCTGTCATCGGAGCTGCTGCCTGGAGTAGTGGAAGGAGCTGTCGGAGCCGTAGGAGCCGTAGGAGGTGCCTGCTGGGTAGGTGCTGCTGGAACAGGGGCACTGGCGACGGATGCCGGCGTCTGCTGGAACAGTGTTGTGGCCGGCATCGGAGAGTGAATCGGCGCGCTCGAAGCCAGCAGTGGAGACATGCTGATAGAAGGAATCGGCGTAGTCGGCACCGGAGCGGCAGCTGGAGCGAGGACAGGTGGCGGTGGAGCAACTCCTGGCAGCTGCGAAGGGAGGGCAATCCCGGTCTGGGAGTAGAGGTTGGTGATCAACCCCAGGATGCCCATCATCGCCTGTTGCGTCTGCTGCTGCTGGTCGAGGGTGCGCTGGTGCATCTGGTCTATGAGCCCAGTCAGCCGGTAAGTGTCCTCACGCCTCTCACGGGCGATCTGGCGCTGCATATCCTGTTGCTGCTGTTGGAGCTCCAGAAGTCGTGCGGCCTACCCCGCTCGGGCCTGCTCAGCTGCAAGCCAGTCCAGGCGCTGCTGCTCAACCATCTGCTGCAGGAGCGAAGTGAGCTCTGACGGCTGAGTGACATGTGCCTCAGTGATGGGAGGTGGAGTAGGTGGTGGCACTATAGAGCCTCCAGCCTCCGCGTCATGGTTCCTGGGTGAGGGTGGAGGTGGAAAGTACTCCTCGACACTGTCGTCGGTGTCGCTCTCGGACCAGATGTGCTGCAAGTCCTCACCCTGTGCCTCTGCCTCAGCTAGCCTCTCATCCTCCTTCTCCAGGTCCGACCAGTCCTCCTCAGATAGCCGAGTTCTGACCTGACGCTCGACTGGACGGCCAAGACGGCGGTCTCCAGGAGCTGGGGCACGGTAGTGACCGAATCGTGTGACACTCTCATCAGTGTGACTATCATGCACGACGGACTCCTCAGGGACCATCATGGAGAGCGGGTAGCTGATCCAGTGTCCATACACGAGCTGCCTCATCATCCCTACTCCATCTGTGATCATGTCCTCCATCTCGCATATGAGGACGTCCACTATGTCGAACTCCATCCCGTTCATGATGTAGAACAGGAGAGTCTGCTGTAGGCTGGTGAACCCCTCCAAGTATTCGGACCTCGGCAAGAGCATGCGGCGCAAGGCGAGGTGCATTGTGCACGCAGCTGGGGTCAACAGAGCTGGTACCCTCGGCTGGTCTGGAGAGAAGGTTGGGCCAAACAAAGAGCGGATCTCCTCCAGTGCTGGTGCCACTCCTCCAGTGAGCGGCCTCCTCGGTGGATCTGCCTGACCATACACTCTCTCATGCACGCAAGTGTCGTGCAGGTCCACTCCTAGCAATTGTGCCAGTGTCTGCCTCGTCAAGTGATAGTGCTGGCCCATGAACATGAAGTCAATCGACCTGCGGCCCTCAGAGACGTAGAGAGTAGCGTAGAACACGCGTACCCAGTCCTCCACATAGGCAATCCTCTCATAGGACATCAGGTGCACCAGCCCTCTGTACCTCTCAAAGTAGGGGCGAATCTCTGTCTCTGTTGCGAGGGCAAGCTGATGCCAATCCAGAAAGTTATGTTGGAATAGCTTGTGGTCGCGACGTCTGTAGGTCTCGTATAGTGACGCCTGTGTCACGGTCCAGAAACGATTGTCCACCAGGGCCTCTCTGGGCTGCGGGTACCACTCCTCAAGCAAGATACTCCATCTGAGTCTTCGGAGTTGCTTGGCCTTCATCTTCTAGTAATCATCCGAACGGACACCTTCACGGACACGGACGGTGGTGTCCATCTCGTAGATGGCTCTCTGGGCCTCCCTGTCCTCACGACGATCGGCAGTCGTCGGTCTCAAACGTGGTGCTGCCAGGGGATGCCCCCCACGGGTCCGGGCTGAGCGCCGGCGGACAAGTGGCTCTTCCGGCTCTTCTTCGGCCTCGGACTCATTGATCACGGGAGGCTGCCTCGGACGAGCCTCGCGGATCCTTAGCGATCCTCCTCGGCCACGCTCACGCTCCTCGGTGGCGCGAGCAGCCATCAACGCCTTCTTCTCCTCCTTGGAGAGCTTCTGCTTCTTCGCGGCTGGCTCCGCAATGGCCTTGCCCTTGTTCTTCTTGTCGCGAGCCATTGCGATCGGGTGATGCACGAGAATGAAGAACGATCACGGCCGGCAACCCTAGCGATGAAGAAACGGCGACCGTGGAGACACCACGACGGCGAGGTGTGCGCGTTGGGCGGCTGGTGGTGCACGGGAGGAGGCAGCGGCGTCGCTTGGGTGGAGGCGCGGCGGCGGCTGGGTGAAGCGGCGGCGGCGGCTGCGGTGGAGCGGCGGCGACGGCTTGGTGGAGGTGAGTGGCGGTGGCGCTAGAGGACGGCGGCGACCGGAGATCGATGGAGGCGGCCGGAGGTCGACGACGACGGCCGGAGGGCGGCGGTGGCGGCGACGGGAGACGGTGGTGGCACCGGCGAGTGGAACGGCGACGGGTGAGTAGGGATCGAGGAGAGAGAAACCGGCGGAGGCAAGACGGCGTTTAAATAGTGGGTCCCAAACCCTAGCCGTAAATTTAACATCGGATGGACCGATGTTGAACATGAGAAGCATCGGTCGAATGGGACAGTAAGGTTATTCAGAAAAGTGCTGTTGACACCAGATGGACCGACGTGTAAAGAAATAGCATCGGTCGAATGTTACAGTATAGGTATTCAAAAAGATACCGTTGACATCGGATGGACCGACGTGGAAGGGAATATCTTCGGTGGAATTCATCAAAGTTCTAGAATTGTACACATCTGATGGACCGATGTTTTTCAGAATGAACTCGTCGGGTCATTTGAGATACTGACTGAACTCGCTCTTGGAGATTGAACACCAACTGATCCGATGATGGTCTGACCTAAGCATCGGATAATCCGATGACTACAAGACAGCAACATCCCATATATGTCCTTTGACCAAACAAACAATCAATGAGAAACACATGTCTTAGGACTTTTGGGCAACCCCTTACCCCTCAAAGATACTAATATGCCAATAACTTGGATAGGCCTTAAAGCATATGGAACATCGAGAAAAATAGGAGGAAATTATCCAAATAAAATGTAAGGCCCATGCTTTGTGAGGTAGAGTATGAAGACTTCTATCTCTTTAGAGCATGTTCCTCTAAGCATTAACGCACTTAACATTTTGTTCTTTCCACCTTATATGAGTTGAGATATTGCATTTCAAACAATCTCTTTCTCATGAGGTGGGTTCCCCTTTGTGACAGTCTACCGTATGCAATGCCAAACATTTTATAATGCAAGAAATTATAAGTCTATATGGCAGGCATCATGCAAGGCATAAAATAAATCTATCTTGCCAAATTTGAACCTTTCAAAGGCTTCTTCAGGGAGAGCCACTCTCCAAACCTTGGGAAAACCCAAAAGAACCTCCATCCCAAGCTAACCCTTGTTCACCCCTATCCTTTGAGAGTTAGGCAAGACCTATATGAAGTGCATTCTTACATGACGTTCGTTGCATCTAGCACATTTAACTCACTTCTTAGCCTAAAAAAGGTTTTCTCATCAAGTGGTTTAGTGAAGATATCTGCCAATTGTTCTTCGGACCTAACACCTCGCAATTAGATGTCTCCCTTAGCTTCATGGTCCCTCAAGAAATGGTGGCGAATATCGATGTGCTTAGTGCGGGAGTGTTGAACGGGGTTTTTAGCTACCTTAACCGCACTTTCATTGTCACAAAGGAGAGGCACACAACCAAGTTTAATACCAAAGTCCAAAAGGGTTTGTTTCATATAAAGAATTTGGGCACAACATGCACCGGCCGCTATATATTCCGCTTCCGCCGTGGACAAAGCGACGGAATTTTGCTTCTTGCTAGACCAAGATACTAGGGAACGCCCAAGCAAGTGGCACCCACCGGAGGTACTCTTGCGATCCACGCGGCATCCGGCAAAGTCCGAATCCGAGTATCCCAAGAGGTGTAATTTTGCACCTTTAGGGTACCACAAGTCCATACTAGGGGTATGCTTAAGATACCTAAGTATCCTAAAGACCGCCTTCCTATGCGATTCTTTAGGTGCCGCTTGAAAGCGAGCACACAAGCATACACTAAACATGATATCGGGCCTAGATGCGGTAAGATAAAGCAATGAACCAATCATAGAACGGTAGTTAGATTGATCAATAGGTTTACCGTCCTTGTCCGCGTCGAGATGGCAATTAGTTGCCATTGGAGTGCTTCTTGAGCTACAATCTCCCATCTCAAATTTCTTCAAGAGGTCCTTGGTGTACTTCTCTTGATAGACGAAGGTTCCCTCTTGAAGTTGCTTGATTTGAAATCCAAGGAAGAAGTTGAGCTCTCCAATCATTGACATCTCGAATTCCCTAGACATCATTTTGCCAAACTCATGGCTAAGAGCTTCGTTAGTTGAACCAAAAATAATATCATCAACATAAATTTGACAAATGAACAAATCTCCGTTTATGTATTTGGTGAAGAGTGTGGTGTCCACCCTCCCGATCTTGAATCCTTGCATGATAAGGAAATCGCGTAGTCGTTCATACCACGCCCTAGGTGCTTGCTTGAGCCCGTAGAGCGCCTTGTGCAACCTATACACATGATTAGGATTCCTCGGATCTTCAAACCCAGGAGGTTGTTCAACATAAACAAGCTCGTTAATGTAACCATTAAGAAAGGCACTTTTCACATCCATTTGATAAAGTCTAATATTATGATGTGAAGCAAAAGCAAGGAGTATACGGGTGGCTTCTAGCCGGGCGACCGGGGCAAATGTCTCCCCAAAATCTAGTCCTTCAACTTGCGAGAACCCTTTGGCCACAAGTCTTGCCTTGTTGCGGACCACAACGCCATTCTCGTCTTATTTGTTGCGGTACACCCACTTTGTTCCGATTACGTTCTTGTCCTTGGGTCGCTCCTCCAACACCCAAACTTCATTGCAGATGAAGTTGTTGAGTTCTTCTTGCATGGCCATCACCCAATTTGGGTCTTGGAGTGCTTCCTCAATGTGAGTGGGTTCTACACACAAAACAGACGAGTAGTGCTCACAAAATGAAGCGAAATGGCGAGAACGCGTACTTACACCCCTTGACGGACTTCCAATGATTTGGTCCATTGGATGCGCCTTGGAGATGCGTCCATGCATCATAAGTGGTTGTGAAGCACTTGGCGAAGGTGATGCGTGTTGCTCCTCTTGTGGTTGGACTTGATCATGGACTTCTTCTTCTTCTTCTTGATGTTGTTGTGCCTGTGAGTCTTGAGTCGGCAATGGATCATCCTTCTCTTCTTCGTCAACTTGAGGCGCCATGGAGGTGTTGTTGTTGGAACTTGAAGCTCCCCCTTGATCATGGCTCTCCTCAACTTTAGGCTTGATGTCTCCAATGGTCATGTTCTTCATGGCTTCTCGTAGAGGCTCATCATCTATTTCATCATTACCGAAACCCTGCTCTTGGGAGCCTTTAGATTCATCAAACTCAACATCACAACTTTCCTCAACTAAACCGGAGGTTTGGTTGAATACTCAATATGCTTTTGAGTTTGATGCATAACCAAGGAATATACCAACATCACATCTTCTTTCAAACTTACCGAGCCTTTTCTTGCGGTAGATGTAGCACTTGCACCCAAAGACTCAAAAGTAGGAGATGTTGGGCTTTCTCCCAATTAGAAGCTCGTACGGGATCTTTTGAAGTAGGCGATGTAGGTAGACCCTATTTGCGGCATGGCACGCCGTGTTGATTGGCCTTCACGGTCACACCACTCCCCAATGTTGTAGTTCTTGAATTCAGTGCCGTTGTTACTCCGGACCTTGATGATGGGAAGTTGAAATTCCCTTTGAGCGCGGTTGGCGAAGGTCTTGAACACTTCTGGAGTTTCACTCTTGTCACCTAGAAATAGAGTCCAAGCATAGCGAGAGTAGTCATCAACTATAACAAGACAATAGAGGTTACCGCCAAGGCTTTGATATGTTGACGGTCCGAAGAGGTCCATGTGGAGTAGTTCAAGTGGCTTGGAGGTTGACACCATTGTCTTCATTGGGTGGTGTGAAGCAACTTGCTTCCCGGCTTGACAAGCGCTACAAAGCTTGTTCTTCTCAAATGTGACATCCTTCACGCCGGTCACCATCCCAAGCTTGAATGACTTCTTGAGTTTTCTCATCCCTATATGCGCTATGCGTCGGTGCCATAGCCAACCCAAGCTTGTCTTAGTGAAAAGACAAGTGGTCAAGCTAGCATTCTTGTTGGAGAAGACTACTAGGTAGAGATGTCCATGCCGAAATCCTTTGAAGACTATGTCTTGGCTTGTTTCACTATTCACAACAACATCATTTTTGCTAAATGTGCATGTTAGTCCAAGATCACATAGTTGTGCAATAGAAAGTAAATTAAAGCTAAGTGACTTAACGTACAAAACATTAGAGATGGATAAATCATTTGAAATAGCAATTTTACCTAACCCAATTACCTTTCCCTTAGAGTTATCACCAAAGGTGACTTGTTCATGATTGCCAGGGTTTTCTATGGTGGTGAACATACCATCATTGCCGGTCATATGTTGGGTGCACCCGCTATCGAGTACCCAATGCTTTCCTCCGGCTTTGTAGTTCACCTACACACATGAATTCAATTTTTAACTTTAGGCACCCAAGCCAACTTAGGTCCTTGTATGTGTGATACAAGTGTCTTTGGGACCCAAAGTTGCTTGGGGAGCTTCCCCTTCATGCCCTTCATGTCCTTGCCAATGAACCTAGCCTTCACCTTGCCATCTACTTTACTCAAGAGATAATAACGATCATTGAAAGTAGATTTGTAATTAATGGGCAACTTGGGAGAGGGTCGGTTAGGAAGAGGACACTCCCTTGTGTGGTGACCGGTGACCTCACAATGTTGGCAATAGGAACCAACTTCCTTGATGAAGCTTGTTCTAAGCTCCGGTGAGGGCACCTTTCCTTTGTTAGGCACCGGGAAGGATCCAAGTCCTCTCTTGTTGAAAGACTTTGCTTGTTGGAAGAGGATTTCCTTGTGTTTGACTTCCCCTTTTGAGAGTCTAGCCACACTAGTGCGGAGACTCTCAATTTCTTCTAACAAGTCCTTCTCCCTAGCATTTGCTTTCAAAGGCAAAGACTTGTTCAAGGCATTAGTGACATGAGAAGTATTGGATATCCTATCATTAAGAGTTTGTTTCTTTGCATATTTCAACTCTTGATCAAGCACGTCATGAGCAAGGTTAAGTGTTTGATGTTCTTGTATTAGCTTGTTGTGCTCTTCCAAGAGTGTTTGGTGTGCTAAGTTAAGCTCATGATTATCTAACTTGATTTTAGCCTTTTCTTCCTCAATTTGCTTGACATGAGATTTGAGCGTGTCATGCTCTTTGAGTATGCTTTCATACTTGTCAAGCAAATCGAGGTTAGCACTCTCAAGTCTAGCATGAGTTTCTTCAAGAGCTTTAAACTTACCCTTTTCCCTCTTAATGATAGCATGATATTCATTTATCAAGGAAGTTAAATCATCGGGGGAAAGCTCATCATCACTAGAGTCGTCACATACCTTGGTGTTACCTTTCGCCATGAGGCACATGGGCGGTGGATGAAGAGGTGAGTCATCATTGTTGGCAATGGCGAGGCCGGCCAAACTTTCTTCTTCCACTTCACTCTCTTCATCACTTGTTTCTTCGTCGGTGACCCATTCATTTGCCTCACACATGAATACCTTTTGTGGGCCATTTCTCTTCTTTGGGAAGAGTCTTGCCTTCTTGCCCTTGTCATGTTTCTTCTTCCCAAAGTCTCTTGGTTTGGGTTTGGCCTCTTCTTCATCATCATCACTCTCTTCAAGCTTGCGATGCTTGCTCTTGTAGTTCTCTCTTCTTTTGTACGGTTTTGGACAATCATAGGAGATGTGGCCTTGATCACCACAATTGTAGCAAGTCTTGTGATCATCTCTCCTTGGTAGAAACGCTTTCTTCTTGGGATCAAAGGTGTACCCCTTCTTGGTAATCTTGGAGTTCAAGCGTGAGAACTTTCTCATCATCAATGCAAGATCATCATCATCTTCACTTGATGCTCGCTCTTCTTCACTTGAGCTAGGCTCAACCACCTTCTTATTCTTGAAGCTTGTTTTCTTGGTGGAGGCCTTTAGAGCAATTGTTTTTGAGGATGATTGCTCCATCATCCCAAGCACACTCATCTCATGAGCGTGAATTTCTCCAATGAGCTCCGAAACTTCAATGTGGTCAAGTGACTCCTTTTGGAGCATGGAGTTGATGATGTTGTACTTTGGCTTGGGAAGGAGCATGAGGATCTTGCGGTTGATGAGTCCCTTGCCAAGAGAAGCAATGTCAAGAGCATTAATTTCTTCAATAAGTACATTCAAGCGAGAGAACATCTCATTGACATTTTCATGAGGTAGCATCTTAAATTCATCATATTTTGCTTTTAGCATGTGATATTTTAGTTCTTTCACACGAGAAGAACCCTCATGAATTTCTATCAAGCAAGCCCAAATATGCCTTTTCTTTGCTAGCAATCCTAGAAAAAACATCTTGACTAATGCACTCATAGATTGCATTACTAGCTTTAGCATCCCATTTAATTTGATCACCAACATAGTTATGTTCTCCAAACCCCGCGTGGGTCGCTTCCCATACTTCGGGAGCAATAGCCTCTAGATAAGCGCGTATGCGTGCTTTCCAATAGGCAAAGTTTTTGCCCTCAAAGATAGGAACCGAACCCCCAACCTTGGCCATTTTAGCTCTCTAGCGGTGAAGCTAGAATGATCCTATGAGCAACCTTGCTCTGATACCAATTGTAAGGATCGAATGCCCAAGAGGGGGGGTGAATTGGGCTTCTTTAAAAAATCTAAGCAATAAAACTTAATTCCTAAAAGCCCAATTCCCTACGCAAACTATCTATGCATTCAAGTAAATAGGAACTTTGCGGAATGTAAAATGCATAAACGTAAGGGAAAGGAGGAGGATGCAAACTCCCGAGGAGACACGAGGATTTATCCCGTGGTTCGGCAAGATCGTCAAGATCTTCCTACATCCACGTTGTGGCACCCACCAAAGGGTTTTGCCACACCCAAGTCACCGAGACGAGGGATCTTCACTATTCCTCTCCATTTGCCAACCTCGGCAAGGTGGAGCTCAAGCCTTGTACAACTTCGACTCTCCGGGCTTCCACAAATGCATTGGCAAGCTCCGGAAGTCTCCTCACAGTTACAAACACCAAGGGCACTCCCTTGAGGCTCTCACTATCCTAGAGAGTCCACTCATCCAGAATGGAGGCACACAAGCTCTCTCTCTCTAGCTAGTTATAGCCTAAATCTTGGTGTATAGGTGATCGAAATGATGTGGAAGTGATTGCTCTTGGTCTTGAATGCTTGTGGATGTGTTGATAGTGTCTGGTAATCAAGACTTGGCGAAATGACAGGATTAGGGGGTATTTATAGCCAGCCTCCCCGAAATAGCCATTGGAAAAGTAGGCTGACAGAACTTTACTGTGAACACCGGTTGATCCGATGTCTCCCCTTTAGTTATCATTGGTCAAGTTTACTTTGGCTAACGTCATTGTGTTAGATATGACCATTGTTAGACCGATGTTGCTCCTGTCTTCTCATCGGATGATTCGGTGGCTCTTCCTCCAGAATTGACTCAAACTTGATGCTTACTGGAGTGATTGACTGATGTGTATATTTTTGTACATTGGATGGTCCAGTGCTACACTTGGTCCAATGATATTGAAAACTGTACTGATGGACCGATGTAGATGAGCCATTCACATCGGATGATCTGGTGAGTGCTTTGTTCTGAGGTCTTCTTCTTCAACTGAATCAACTCGACCGATGTGTATATTTCTGGAACCATCGGTTGATCCGGTGAGTTGATTTTGTTAGCTTCGAGTTGTTTCTAAGTGATTTTGTATCTTGCTCGATTGACCTCTTTGATATTTGTTGCAAAGGCATTTCCGATGATCTTCAAGCATTGAATGTTGTCAATTTAAAGTTGAATGATTTTGACATAAGAGCTTTCACTTCTTGTCTTCATATAATTGATTTGATCTCAAAAATTGATTGTATATGGGTCTCCAATGACATATAGATTTCATTTGATTGAGTATGGGGACCTTGCATTCACAAATTCATTAGTAAAATCCAATGGTTGTCATTAATCACCGAAACCGTACCTCATGGGGGCCTAGATGCTTCCACCGCCGCCGCCCTCCAGTCGCCAACGCTGACCTCCGGCTGCCGCCATCCTCCAGCGCCACTCGCCTCCACCGCAGCACCGCTGCCACTCGCCTCCACCGCAGCGCCGCCACAGCTCCACCCAGCCGTCGCCGCCGCTCCACCGAAGCGCCGCCGCCGCCTCTCTCCACCACCGTGGTGCCTCCCCCCAAACGGTCGCGTCTCTTCGCCGTTAGGGTCTCTCGGCCCGTTGATCTCCGTGTCACCGTTCCGTGCATTCAACGTCTTCGACTTCGTTCACGCGCCCGATCGCAATGGCTTGTGACAAGAAGAACAAGGGCAAGGCCATTGCGGAGCCGGCCGCAAAGAAGCAAAAGCTATCCAAGGAGGAGAAAAAGGCGTTGATGGCCGCTCGTGCCGCCGAGGAGCGAGAGCGAGGCCGAGGAGGATCACTAAGGATCCGCGAGGCTCGTCCGAGGCAGCCTCCCGTGATCGATGAGTCCGAGACCGAAGAAGAGCCGGAAGAGCCACTTGTCCGCCAGCGCTCAGCCCGGACCCGTGGAGGACATCCCCCGGCAGCACCACGTCCGAGATCGACGGCTGCCGATCGTTGTGAGGACAGGGAGGCCCAGAGAGCCATCTACGAGATGGACACCACCGTCTGTGTCGGTGAAGGTGTCCGATTGATTGATTACTGGAAGATGAAGGCCAAGCAGCTCCGAAGACTCAGATGGAGTATCTTGTTTGAGGAGTGGTACCCGCAGCCCAGAGACGCTCTGGTGGACAGTCATTTCTGGATTGTGACACAGGCGTCGCTCTATGAGACCTACAGACACCGAGGCCACAAGTTATTCCAGCACAACTTTCTGGACTGGGATCGGCTCGCTCTGGCTGTAGAGACGGAGATACGGCCCTATTTTGAGAGGTACAGAGGGCTGGTCCAGCTGATGTCTTATGAGAGGAGTGCTTATGTGGAGGATTGGGTACGCGTGTTCTACGCTACCCTATACGTCTATAAGGGCCGCAGGTCGATTGACTTCATGTTCATGGGCCAGCACTATCACTTGACGAGGTAGACACTGGCACAGCTGTTGGGAGTGTACCTGCACGACACTTGCGTGCATGAGAGGGTGTATGGTCAGGCAGACCCACCGAGGAGGTCGCTCACTGGAGGAGTGGTACCACCACTGGAGGAGATTCGCTCTTTGTTTGGACCGACCTTCTCTCCAGACCAGCCGAGGGTACCGGCTCTGTTGACTCCTGCTGCACGCACAGTGCACCTTGCCTTGCGCCGCACACTCCTGCCGAGGTCTGGGTATCTAGAGGGGTTCACCAGCCTGCAGCAGACCCCCCCTGTTCTACATTATGAACGGGATGGAGTTTGATGTTGTGGACGTCCTCATATGCGAGATGGAGGATGTGATCACTGACGGAGTGGGCGTGATGAGGCAGCTCGTGTATGGACACTGGATCAGCTACCTGCTCTCCATGATGGTCCCTGAGGAGTCTGCCGTGCATGATCGTCTCACTGACGAGAGTGTCACACGGTTCGGTCACTACCGTGCCCTAGCTCCTGGAGACCGCCGCCTTGGCCGTCCAGTCGAGCGTCAGGTCAGGGCTCGTCTATCTGAGGAGGACTGGTCGGATTTGGAGAAGGAGGATGAGAGGTTGGCTAAGGCAGAGGCTCAGAGTGAGGACTTGCAGCACATATGGTCCGAGAGAGACACGGATGACAGCGTCGAGGAGTACTTCCCACCTCATCCCTCACCCAGGCAGCACGACGCGGAGGCTGGAGGCTCTACAGTGCCACCCCCTACTCCAGCTCCCGTCTCAGAGGCACAGGTTTCTCAGCCGTCCGAGCTCACATCCCTCCTACAGGAGATGGTTGAGCAGCAGCGCTTGGACCGGCTTGCAGCTGAGCAGACCCGAGCGGAGCAGGCCACACGCCTTCTGGAGCTCCAGCAGCAGCAACAGGAGATGCAGCGCCAGATCGCCCGTGAGAGGCGTGAGGAAACTGACCGGCTGACTGGGCTCATAGACCAGATGCACCAGCGCTCCCTCGACCAGCAGCAGCAGACGCAGCAGGCGATGATGGGCATCCTTGGGTTGATCACCAACCTTTACACCCAGACCGGGATTGCCCTCCCGTCGCAGCTGCCAGGCGTCGTTCCACCACCACCAGTCCTGGCTCCAGCTGTAGCTCCGGTGCCGACTACGCTGATCCCTTCGATCAGCATGTCTCCACTGCTGGCTTCGGGCGCGCCGATTCACTCTCCACTGCCGGCCACGACACTGTTCCAGCAGACGCCGGCATCCGTCGTCAGTGCCCCTGTTCCAGCAGCTCCTACCCAGTAGGCACCGACGACGGCTCCTACGGCTCCGACAGCTCCTTCCACTACTCCAGGCAGCAGCTCCGATGACAGCGACGGTGACCAGTTCATCATCGCGCCTAGTACTCAGGGTCCTTAGGCACTCGGATCCCTTTTTGGTGTCTTGATGCCAAAGGGAGAGAAGAGTTAGAGGATTCAGGGGGAGGATAGCTTAGTCTCAGGGGGAGTGTCCTTGCCTTAGGGGGAGTTTACCTATATCATCTTTTGTAATTCAATGTTTTTGCTACTCATTTGGTGTTTATTGAGTACTCTTAAGTTATTAATCGATTGAGCTTATTTGGTGCCTATCTTATGATCACTTATTCATTTGAGTTATTCTTTGATTGAGCTTTCAAATTTTAAGTGTAATAATCTTGTATTCATTGCATATCCTCTTAAGCTTTGTACTATCAAATTCATTACTACTGCGCTTTAAAATTGTTGTGTTGTCATCAATCACCAAAAAGGGGGAGATTGAAAGCAT
Organism: Tuctoria greenei; assembly: GCA_036927565.1. Lineage (NCBI taxonomy): Eukaryota > Viridiplantae > Streptophyta > Magnoliopsida > Poales > Poaceae > Tuctoria > Tuctoria greenei. Next base: position 9,027,932 of record JAYESD010000005.1, read on the forward strand.
CTAGGCCCCCATGAGGTACGGTTTCAGTGACTAATGACAACCATTGGATTTTACTAATGAATTTTTGAATGCAAGGTCCCAATAATCACTCAATCAAATGAAATCTATATGTCATTGGAGACCCATATACAATCACTTTATGATATCAAATCAATGATATGAAGACAAGAAGTGAAAACTCTTATGTCAAAGTCATTCAACCACAATTGACGACACTTAATGCTTGACAACCATCAGAAGTACATTTCCAACAAAAGTCTAAGAGGTCAATCGAGCAAGACACAAAAGAATCACTTAGAAACAACTCGAAGCAAACAAAATCAACTCACCGGATCAACCGATGATTTCTGAGAACAACACATCGGTCGAGTTGGTTCAGCAGAAGAAGAAGACCTCAGAACAAAGCACTCACCAGATCATCCGATGTTAAGGGCTCAGCTACATCGGTCCATCAGTACAATTTGCAATATACTTGGACCAAGTGTAGCACCAGATCATCCGATGTACAGCAATATACGCATCGGTCAATCACTACAGTAAGCATCAAGTTTGAGTCAATTCTGGAGGAAGAGCCACCGGATCATCCGATGAGAAGACAAGTGCAACATCAGTCTAACAACGGTCATATCTCACACAATGACGTCAGCTAAAGTAAACTTGACCAATGATAACTAAAGGGGAGACATCGGATCATTCGATGTTCGCAGAAAAGTTCTGTCAGCCTACTTTTCCAATGGCTATTTCGTGGAGGCTGGCTATAAATACCCCCTAAACCAGTCATTTCGATAAGTCTTGATCAGAAAACATTATCAACACATCCGTAAGCATTCAAGACCAAGAGCCATCACTTATACATCATTTTCGACCACCTACACACCAAGAGATAGGCTAGAACTAGCTAGAGGAGAGAGCTTGTGTGCCTCCATTCTGGATGAGTGAAATCTCTAGGATAGTGAGAGCCTCAAGGGAGTGCCCCTTGGTGTTTGTAACCGTGAGAGACTTTCGGAGCTTGCCAAGGTGTTTGTGGAAGCCTGGAGGGTCGAAGTAGTACAAGGCTTGAGCTCCACCTTGCCAAGGTTGGCGAACGGAGAAGAATAGTGGAGATCCCTCGTCTCGGTGACTTGGGTGTGGCTAAACCCTTTGGTGGGTGCCACAACGTGGATGTAGGAAGATCTTGACGATCTTGCCGAACCACGGGATAAATCCTCGTGTCTCCTCGGGAGTTTGCATCCTCTTCCTCTCCCTTATATTTATGCATTTTATATTCCGTGAAGTCGTTATTTACTTCATTGCATAGATAGTTTGCGTAGGGAATTGGGCTTTTAGGAATTAAGTTTTATTGTTTAGATTTTTTAAAAAGAAGCCCAATTCACACCCCCCCCCTCTTGGGCATTCGATCCTTACAATAGTGCATTAGGAATCTGTTTTTGTCCAAACCGTTAGGTTTTTGAGGATGAACACCGGACTAGTCCGGTCCATGCACGGACAAGTCCGGTCCCCCGGACTAGTCCGTGCCTGTGCACCGGACAAGTCTGTTGTTTCTGAACCTAAAACCTAATTCCTCAATTCCTCAATGCAATTCCTTGCTATCTTTTCATACCTATGCCTTGTATCACTCATCATCATTCTTGCAAATTATTCTCAGATCATGTCAAGCACAAACGATGAAATCTCCAACTTTGATGCCGAGATGGACCACGAGGTGGAACCTCAGACCTCGACGGGTCTTGGCAAGAAGCGCCAAGAAAGACCCTCCGAGCCTGCTCCCTCCCCTCCTCAGGTTCGAAGGAAGGTGTTGGCAAAGAAGCCAGTTTCCAAGGCAGCCGCATCATCAAGTGGCCCTTGCCAAGCAAAGGGCAAGGGCAAAGGGATAGCAATGGGTCCATTTGGCCCTTTGAAGTTGCATGCTCCCAGGGAAGGGGTCCGGGACCCCACTGAAGAGAAATCCAATGGCAAGGGCAATGACTCGGCGGCAAAATTCAGAAGCATCGACTGGTATGGCCGGCCGAAGCAAGCTGCAGATGGAAGGTTCTGGTGCAACATCCATGCTGACTTCTACAGATTGGTATACTTGCCAATGAAGACACTGGTGGTGCGCAGTCAATGGATTGACTGGGCACACCTTGAGCGGAAGAGATGCTCCGCATTTGATGAAGTCATTGCGGCAGCTGAAAGACATGGCTTGAAGGACCTCTTTTCTTTCAAGTACAACTGGAATGATGAAGTGGTGGCTCAATTCTATGCCACCAGCCACTTTGCAAGCGATGAGGAAGAAAGAGTGACTTGGATGACTCATGGATCCAAGTACACTATCACATATGAGGAGTTTGCTAGGATGCTGCATCTTGACACTTCCAGCAATGATAATGTGGTCATCCACAATGTTGGTGTCATCGACAAGGAGAGGATGAAGTTTCTCTATGAGCCCAACTCAAAGTTCATCCCTCCCTCCACGAAGAACATGAAGCCATTCTTTGTGGTGCTAAACAGGGTCTTGAGGAAGACCATTGCCCCTAAGGATGGGGATGCAGGGAGTGTACAAGGATACCTACGGACCTTGATGAAGGTCATAAGCAAGGCGTAAGTTTAATGTGTTTGACTACATATGGAATGATATGGTCAACATCTCCAGCACCCCCAACAGGTCATGTGGCTATGCTCCCTATCTCATGTTTATGATTGAGAAAGTCACAGGGATTGAGTTTGTGAAGGATGTGGAGCATACTCTTTTGAGGCCTCAGAAGCCTCAACCAGTGAATGTACAGGCTGCTCCCTCGTCGGCCTCCAGTCCCGAGGCACCGGCAAGATCAAGAGAAGGTGCTAGAGCTGTCCCTACTTCTAGGGAAGCCCCTCAGAGAGGATCAGCTAGTGGGATCCTCAAGTATCTGGCTGTCATATTCTCCTCCTGCAAGAAGGCTGAAGTGAGGGCCCATAAACTCAACCAGAAGAGAAAGGAGGACATGAAGTACATAAAGGCCAACGTGAAGCAAATCTGCCAAAAGCTGGAGATCGACCCCATTGGATCTCTAGTGATTTCTCAGGAATCCGACCCGGACTTCACTGAGCTCGGGTCCCTGAACCCCTCCGAGCTTGCCTACTTTGGCATTGGGGGCTCGAGCGGCTCCGTCCCTCCTCCTTCTCCTCCTCGTCAAGCTGAAGATGAAGAAGACGAAGACGACGATGAGAGGACCGATAGTGAAGAGTGAAGAACTTAGGATCCTCCTCTCCTTCTTTTTGGTGTCTTGATGCCAAAGGGGGAGAGATTGAGGGGGAGTCTTAGCTTTAGCTGTGGTAGGAGGATGCGAGGAGAGAGCACTTTTTATCTATCTTTGTGATTGTAATAATTTAACGTTGTTTCTAAGTTAACTATGGTTCTGTGATGCAATGCTTACTTAATTTGAGAAGTATTTGTTAAAATCTGTAATTTTGCTCCTGGAATGACATATGTGCTTGGTTTTGGTTGATTAATATAAATTATGTCACTCTCAATGTCTTAATGTACTTAGTTATGCATCCCACCATAAAGAATGCACATATGGATAATTCTTTCACTGCTTGATGTATTTTTGATTCATATGTGCATACTTTATGAAAATCTCAATTTTTTCATATTTTGTGAAATCTCAATTGGTTGTCATCAATCACAAAAAAGGGGGAGACTGAAAGTGCATCTAGGACTCCCTTGTGGTTTTGGATGATTTATGACAAGCAATTGGGATCCTAACCTCTTTATTGAGATGAATGCAGGCCTATAATAGAAAAATGAGCAAAATACCAAAAAGAAGGGATGATGAGGAGCAAAGTGGAAATGAGCTCAAGGAAAAAGAGTAGTAGATTATTATGTATGGAGTGTGTTAAGGAAACACATCCCAAGAGCTCAATCATAATTAAACACACACATTGCACAAAGTTACACAGGACCGGACTAGTCCGATCACAACCGGACTAGTCCGATAACCTTTCTGCACCAGATCGGACAAGTCCGATATCTGTCGGACTAGTCCGATATCTTTCTGACTAGAATCCGACTAGTCCTCCCCAGTGCGGACTAGTCCTCAAAACACTACACAAGTCACACAAAATCGGACAAGTCCGTTATCAACCGGACTAGTCCGATATTCTTTCTGATCCACTTCGGACAAGTCCAATATTCACACGGACTAGTCCGAAAAACCCACTGATCTAAATCAGACAAGTCCTCCAAGTGCGGACTTGTCATCCAACACACTTAGGGTTTTACATATCCGGACAAGTCCGATGGACATCGGACTAGTCCGAAGATTTCCAGTAGCGAAATCGGAAAAGTCCGTTTTCAGCCGGACTAGTCCGATATTTCGGGACACTTAGGGTTTGCTACACACAACACACCGGACTAGTCCGGTGACCACCACGGACTAGTCCGAACTTTGTGAACCCTAATGGTAACTTTTAGAAACCCCATATAAATAGAGGTGCACGGCCCAATTTCATAATCTCTCGAACCCTAGCGCCGTCACACCTCCTAAGAGCCTCAAAAACGACATCTCTCCACGAAATTAAGTGCAACATTGATCAATCCCTTGAGGATTCACTCTAGATCATTGGAGAGACACTTGCAACACCACATTGAGCTCTTGGTTTGATTCTCTAACACACTCCTGCGTTTCAATTGTAACTTTTGAGTGTGTTTTCGGTGGCATTGTGTTTTGTAATCTAAGGGAGCTCTCAACATGTGAGAACGCCCCTTGAATTCGGTTATTCACCCCTTTGTGATTAGTGGAAGAGGATTGGCCTTCGTGGCGATCCAACGAGGGTAGGGTTGGAGAAGACCCGGTCCTTTTGTGGACTCCTCAACGTGGACGTAGGTTGCCTTCGTGGTAGCCGAACCACGGTATAAATCGTTGTGTCTTGTTTTAGTGTTCATCATTCTAATTAATCAACTCAATCTAGGGTTTCATACACATTGTTCATCTTACGTTAAATTGTTGAACATAAGACTTAATTGTGATATAATCCTGCATATAACTGTTAAACTGTTGTTTAATTCTATATTTCCGTTGTACACATAAAAGAATCAAACCAATGAATCAAGTTTAATCAACATAGTCCGTGAACACCGGACTAGTATGCACTTTACCGGACTAGTCCGATATCTCTGATATTGAACTAGTTGTTGAGTGTTGCAGGATCCGACAATTTTCAAAAAGGCCTATTCACCCCCCCCCCCCCTCTAGGCCTACATTCAAGAACGTCTATATGACACAACCGAAAGATTTTGTTGTTAAGGGTAAGGAACATATGGGATGCCACTTAAGAAAGTCCATTTATGGACTTAAACAAGTATCAAGGCAATGCTATCTTAAATTCGATGGAACAGTAAGAAAGTTTGGGTTTAAAGAAAATGAGGAGGACAATTGCATTTATGCTAAGTTTAAGAGCGGGAAATTTATTTCCCTCGTGCTTTACGTAGATGATATACTACTTGCAAGTAGTGATGTCAATCTACTATCAGAAACTAAGAAGTTTTTGTCCTCTAATTTTGATATGAAAGATCTTGGTGAAGCATCCTATGTATTGGGCATAGAAATTCACCGAGATAGAAATAAGGGGGTCTTAGGCTTATCACAAAAGGCATACTTAGAGAATGTACTGAGAAAGTACAGTATGCATAAGAGTAAGCCTTCGCCTGCTCCGATTGTCAAGGGCCATAAGTTTGGGAACTTTCAGTGTCCCAGGAACCAACATGAGATCGATCAAATGAAGTCGGTTCCATATGCTTCTGCTGTCGGAAGCCTTATGTATGCTCAAGTCTGTACTCTCCCTGACTTAGCTTATGTGACCGGAATGCTTGGCAGATATCAGCCCAATTCAGGGATTGATCACTGGAAGGCAGTTAAGAAAGCATTAAGATATGTGCAAGGCACAAAAGGCCTCATGTTAACGTATAGTAAGTCAGACCCACTTGAAGTAGTGGGATATTTAGATTCATATTTCGCGGGTTGTGTGGATACTAAGAAATCCACGTCAGGTTATATATTCACCCTCGCGAATGGAGCCATTTCGCAGAAAAGCTCCAAATAAACTGTCACTGCATCATCCACAATGCATGCCGAGTTTGTTGCATGTTATGAGGCCACCGGGCAGGCTGTTTGGCTTAAGAAATTTTTACCCGGTCTTAGAGTGGTCGACAGCATTGAAAAGCCACTTAAGTTATACTGCGATAATGAGCCCGCAGTATTTTACTCTCACAACAATAAGTCGAGTGGTGCTTCCAAACACATCGACATTAAGTTTTATGTTGTGGAAGATCGAATCCAGGATCATACCATAAGTCTTGAGCATATAAGTACCAAGCGTATGCTTGCGGATCCGCTAACAAAAGGTCTTCCACCCAGCGTGTTCAGTGAACACGTAGCCGGCATGGGTTTAAGGGAGAGCCTATGATCACTGGATATTTAGGGGCCAAGTAAGAGTAAGGTTCATTTTCAAGTGCGAGATGTATTGTGGTCTTCGAGTCCAACAATACGTAAATGGTTGTTGTGATGTGTCGTGCCCTATATGTTAAGCATGAGAAAATGGACACTAAGTTTAGTATTAAGTAAGTTGGTAAGTTTCAGATTCGAGTTCAAGGGGCAGAATGTTGGAAGTACCGAACTAGTTCGGTTAAGACCGGACTAGTCCAATGTTGTCCAGTAAGGGTAATCGGACTAGTCCGAACCCTTAGAGGACTAGTCCGATATTGTCCAGTAAGGGTAACCGGACTAGTCCAGACCCTATACGGACTAGTCCGATTTTTCAGTAACTGTCAGTTTGAACTCGAAATTGACATGTGTTCTAATTGAAAGGACACAACCTACCGAATTTTGAGTCTCTGATCGGGAGACTCAATAATTCCTAAGGGTGGGAGGCCCCCTCTTGTATCTCTTGGTCAACTATAAGAAGAGGGTCAAGTGTATGATCAAAGAAGGCTTGAAGGCATACACTCATACACACTTGAACACTCTAACCCACTCAGAATCCGATCAACATACCAAGAGAAGAACAAGGGGAAACGCCTCTCGTCGTCATTCTTCTTGCGGCCTCGCCTTGTTGGCTAGATGGCCGCATTGTCAAGCAACAACAAAGATGGAGGTGAAGGTATTATTGATGTTCTTGTGCTATTTGAGAGATAGCACTTTGTGTTCATGTTGTATTCGGATTTCTCCATGTAATTCGAGATGATTTAGTGGCTATTTGATCTTTGGGCTCCCTCTTGATTTTTAACATGCAGACCCTGACAGCGATAGATTTTTCACTATTTGGATGTACTGGTAAGACTGGGCACACCGGCTAGCGCTAAACGTGTCTGGACGCCACTTTAGCGGCGCGAAGAAGACTGTTCACGTCCGCAGCGGTAGCCTCCATACGACCGCTAAAATAGCAGTATGAACAGATGAGCGTTACAGATAGTGGCGCCTGGATAGGAAAGAACCAGTGAAGAGAGAGGAAGAAGAAGAAAAGAAGAGAAAAAATGATAGAATGAAGGAAGAAGAGAGGGAAAAAATATAGAGGTCTCATATAGAGGTGAACGAGCGTAGAGAACGAAATTGTAAAGCAAAGAATCTTTTAAAGGTGGAATATAGAGGTAGAATATAAAGTTCGATGAGTGTGGACAGCCTAACAAAACTTGTTCGTACGTAGGAAAAGAGACGCGAGGAGCATGGTTCCTTAGGTGCCTAACCAACGGCGATGAGATATCTCCAATGACATATATATTATAATAATATAGTTTGGTTACATGCTGGCTCCACACGCGTCTTCCAGATCTAGAGCCGAGCGTACGCCGAGCCAAGCCACGGGTGAGAGGAAAACTGAATCTGCGACTGGACGCTGAAGTTTTTAGATTCGTGCGGATTGTTACGTGGAGAGCATCGAGTCGGGATCGCACCGGTTGTGCGATCTGTGGAGAGCATCGAGTCGGGATCATTGTTCTTGTCTCTCAAACTCAATTCACAACATGTCATCAGCACTTTGCTCTAAGAACGAGAGAGAAGAAATCCCAAGATCAAAGGTAAAAATGCCGGAAACTAGACTTACTGATCCAATAATCTTGGTGTTCTTCATTGGGGATGAAGATCAGAACCATTTTCGTCACTGTCAATTCCGCTGTCGTGGCTATCACGATGTTCAACGTCGTGGTCGTCGTGGAGGCCGCCGTTGTCATCGTCAACCAGTAGCACCATCACCGAATCCACGTCGACATCATCGCCGCGTTGAGGATCGGTCTCCGACCCCTTATCCCCGCCAACCCTCGGACCTAGACGCCCATCAATCGGGTCTTCAAGGGGGATCGGTCGTCGTCCTCGGTCGGGAACCCCCGAACCAGATTGCGCCGATCCAAGGTCCCTCGTCATCGAGTGGACAGGGGGGGGGAGGAGGAAGATAAGATGAACTTACCCACGAGATCATGATGGACACAGCCACCGAGATGCCACCGGTGTTAAGGCCAGCCATACGACGGACGGCAAGGATCTGGGTTCGTCCAAGGGGACTTCCGCGTGGACCGCTAGCCTCGAGGACACCGTCCTCTTCGCTAGATCCGGGGACCACAATCGAGGAAGAACAGACAATGACATCGGCGACACCTCAAGATGAAGTCGGTCCTTCGACCTCCGGTTCCCAGTCGACGCTCATGAGCCCGAGAAGCAACCGGATCCTCCGCCGGTTTGCTCACCTCGCCGCCCCGACCCGACTATCCCGGAGGTCCGGATCTTGGGCCTCAACCACCGGTTCTAACTGAGCGGTGGGGGTGGGGGGGGGGGGAAGGGGTTGAGGGGGAGCAGCATCGGAGGACGAGAGAATCGGCGTCGAAGGTGAAAGAAGAAGGAGCGGACATGGACGGTGGAACCGAAGCGGCGGGCGGTGGAACCAAAGCGGCGAACGGTGGAACCGAAGCGACGGGCGGTGGAACTGAAGCGGTGGGCGGAGGTACCGAGGCGAGGTGTGCGACTAGGGTGTGACCCGGCCTCGACGCTTCTCGGCTCCCCCCCCCCCCCCCCCACTTCATTCACCGTCGGTCGGACCTGCATGGGCCAGGCCGTGGGCCACCCCGCCTGACCGCGAGGTCGGCTGGGCCGTGCGCTCAGCTGGGTCGCGCCGCCGTGCCGCACAGTCGGCTGGGCCGCACGCCCACGGTTGGGCCGCCCTGAAGCCCAGATAAATTTACCTATTTTATTGTTTTTAAATTTACAGTTTAAATTTAAAATTCAAGTGTAGTTTAAATTTCTGCAAGTGTGTATTGTAAATATTCTGTAAATATGATTATGATCAATATTGATCATGACAATGTGTATATTGCATTTAAATATTATTTATTTGCAAATATTTGGCTAATTTTTAAATTTTGGCCAAATATATAAATTAAAAATCACATTGTCCAAAATTCATTATTTAGGCTATTTTTTAAAAAAAAAAAATTGGCCTCAACTCTGAATTTTGTTTATTATATTTCCAAATTTTACAAACTTCATCATTAAAGCTAATTTTAAAATTTTGGCTTATGATGGAAATAACACTACACATAAAATATAAAGTAAATTGACTCATTTTGATTAAGTCATTTTTCTATAATTTGGCTTAATGCATTATGAATCATACCTTAATATAACAAAGTGTATAATTCATTTTAATTTGGCTATTTCTTTAATTGGCCATCTTTAACATGAAATATACATACATTTGTTCTTCTTGTCAAACCATTTTTCTAAATTTGGCTAGATAAGACACAATAAATTAAATGTGTTTTTCATTATGATTAACACACATTACAACACCATCATGATGATTTTATTAATAAAATCTCTGGTTTCCTACATGTAGGAATCAATGTCTCGCGAGTTTGAAGAACTTGCACTTGATGGTCATAATTACCCCACATGGGCTCTTGACATCAAGATAAGTTTGGCTTTCAGAGGACTCATGGCTGCTCTTACTCCTCCTGAAGAAAGACCTGCAGCATTTCTGGATACATTTAAGTATCAAACATTATACATCATCCATAATCATCTCCATCCTGACTTGAAATCAGAATATGTGATGGAAGAAGAACCACATACCCTTTGGATGTTATTAAAAAGCCGTTATGAACAGCAAAAGGAAATTCTATTGCTTGAGGCTAATCATGAATGGACTCAACTATGTATTTAAGATTTTAAGTCTATAGAATACTATAATCATGTTGCTCATAAGGTATGTGCTAAATTAAGGTTTTGTGAGAAAGAACCATCAGAAGAGGACAAAATTGAGAAAACACTTCAAACTATGCTCCCTTCTTATAAGGTCTTACAACATCAATACCGGGCTCACAACTACCAACATTATGCTGACTTTATTAGAGACTTACTTCAGGTAGAGAAGCATGATGAACTTACTATTAAGAATCATCACCAACATCGTGTTGGGGCTGCTCCTCTACTTAAAATTTATCATAATGAGAAGAAAGCAAATGTTTCTAAGAATTTATATCCTAAGAAAAATGGTACATCTGCTAGACGCCGCCGTAATAGGAAAAAGAATAAGAAATTCTCAAACAAAATGAGAAAGGATGGTGTTATGTTCAAAGGGAAAATAGTGCAGTGTAAGACATGTGGCACTTATAAGCATACTGCTGATAAATGTCGCACGCCTAAACACCTTGTGGCTTTATACCAGAAATCACTGGGAAAAGACAAGAAAGCTCAAGGATCTGAAAATGAGTATGAAACTCATTTGAGTATTCAAACAAAGCCAACATTTGAAGTCGGTTGTTCAAGCAAGGATATTGAAGATCCTAGAAACAACGATTCAACATTGAATGATGATGACCACGTGGATTTGGACAATGCTATGGTGGAATACAATTCGAACGATGTATTCGATGATCTTTTATAGATATTCTACCATAGAAATTTACATATATTCGATTTTTTGTAAATACAAGTGTGTTGTAATGTAAACATTAAGTAAATTGTATTAGGATTATTCAGCACTCTAATATTTTATATACATATTTGTATTTCAATGCAACTTATTATTATTCTTACTTATTAGATTTTATGGGAAACTTCTGATGGAAGAAGAAATGTGTCTTGTTGATAGTTGCACCACAAACTCTATACTTAGGGATACAAAATAATTTCAGACCCTAACTAGGAGGTCGGGAAATGTTTTAACCATCGCAGGGCGCGATGCGACAATAGTTGGCTCTGGACAAGCCACTATTACTCTCCCTAATGGGACACAAGTGATGATTGAGGATGCTTTATTGTACCTCGATTCTACACGTACTCTCATAAATTTTAGAGATATTCAGAAAAATGGGTTACATATACATACCCATGAAGAAAATAAAGAAGAATTTCTTCTTATTTCAAAATCTTCTGAATATGGCTAAGAAGTTCTTGAAATAATTCCTTCTATTCCATCTGGACTGTACTTTACGTACATAAAACCCATACCATATATTGCATACAAGATGATTTTCCAGAATGTTGATACATTTAAGACCTGGCATTCACGCCTAGGCCACCCCGGAATAGGGATGATGCGGAAAATTATTGGAAATTGCACCGGCCATGATTTAAAGAACACTAAATTTCTAAAATCTAATGATTTTATGTGTACTTCATGTGATATGGGCAAGTTGATCTTGTGGCCTTCCCCGCTAAAGATCCATGTTGAACCATTAAAATTCCTTGAAAGAATTCAAGGAGATATTTGTGGACCTATACAACCTATGTGTGGTCCATTTAGATACTTCATGGATTTAATCGACGCATCTACAAGATGGTCACACGTGTGTTTATTATATACACATAACCATCCTTTTGCCAAATTTATGATACAAGTCATAAGGTTGGAAGCGAATTATCCTGAATATAGGATTAAGAGTATCCATATGGACAATGCTGCTGAATTGTCATCTCGAGCCTTTAATGATTATTGTATGTGTCGACTGTTGAAGTCGGCAGATCCCCTAACACTATGAAAAGTGTTTGAAGGAGTTTGTGGTTCGGTCTGGGCGCGCGGAGATCTAAGAAAGTGAAATGCGATTTGGACACGAGTGACACGGTGGTTTACGTGGTTCGGGTCGCCTGAGCGTAATACCCTACTCCACGGGTGTGTGTTTGTTGTATTAACTGGTGAGCTTCAGAGTGTTCGCCCCCCTGTGTATCGTCGGTTTGTCCTTTTATAGTACAAGGACCAACCGTTACAAGTCAGCCTGGCCCGACATGTGGCCCTGGCGGTTATTAGTATTGATACACGAGATTAATTGTTGTTAATAACCCTGTAACGGCTCCGACAGTGCCGTTACAGGTGTTAAGGCTGTCCGATTAATTATCATTAACGTGGAATTAATGGTAATTAATCGGATCTTGAAGTCTGCGGCTGTCCTTTGGAGATCCGGAGCCGTTACAACGTCTCCCGGGGGCTTTAAGCATCTAGCTCCGTCGTGTGGACACGTGGCTGCTCCGGAGCTTGCTTGGGAGAAGCGGGAAGCTCCGGGGTGACCTGGCACGTGTCATGTCCGGAGCTTCTCTCGGTCGGGGGCTACCTCCGGAGGTGCCGTTTCAGTACTTGGCCCGGAGCTTCACCCTTGCGGGTAATAGCTCTGGGCTGACAGTACACGTGGCAACCTAGAGGTTAACCATGTTGGAGAAGCGGGTCCGGTCACGTCTGGCGAGTGGGCCCCCGAGGGTCTTCAATTTGAGTTGATGTCCTTCCCTTGAGATCTTTGTAACCTCAGGGGGTGTATGGTTTTTAGGGTACCGACAGTGGCCCCCTGGACCTACCTCCGGGGAAGGCCAACGGGATGAAGTCGTTCCGCCGGAGGTGGGTCCATACTTGTGACTCTTGAACTGGGTCTTCAAGAGTCTTCGGAGGTGCCTTTGGCGGGGCTTTATGGTTGAGTCCCGACGCGTGGCGCACCTCAGGCGGCAGATAAGATCTTTGACGTGCGGATCTCTCGCAATTGAAGGTCGTCGGTTCCCGATACGAAAACCGTATCGGTTCCGCGCGCCTTGTCAGTCCGCCGCCTTTGGGTTTCCCGCCTCGTGATGACAACTGTTTGCCTGGGTAAGAGCCTCGACTTGGTCGTCGGGGTGGTCCCGGGCCCTCTTGTCATCGGCTGGGTTGAATTCTTGAGTAGTATGCTTGATTCCCCTGCAGTTTCCATCCAAGCGTTGTGAGGGCTTACTTAAGAAGGAAAGCGCACCGTCGGGAGTTCTTTACGCTTTCCATCTGTTCTTGCGCTCAAACTCCCAACTCGTGCTTTGCTTTTCTTCTCTCGCCTAGCTGTGCTGCGATGGAGTTGGGTCTGCGTGAGAGTCGTTTGAAGACGGAGAGCGATCTGAAGAAGGTCCGAACCCTCATGGGGTGGTCGTCGGACTTCTTCAACCGTTCAATCCGCACCGGAGGAGAGCTTCCCTTTAAAAAGGAGCACTCCGGCGAAACGGTATACTTTTCATCGTATGCCATGGTGGGGCTGATCCCACCATTTTCTTCCTTCTTTTTGATGCTGCTGGACTTCTATGGTCTGCAGCTATACCACCTTGGCCCTCACTCCCTTCTCCTTGTGTCCATCTTTGTCCACTTCTGCGAGATGTGGGTGGGCATTCCTCCCTGCATCGAGCTCTTCCGCACTTTCTTCACCGTCCAAACCACCGGCCGAAGTGACGAGTACCTTGGCTTCTACTACTTTGTGAAGCGCAAGAAGTGCCCGTTCAAGTACCTCCGGTCGTTCCCTTCCGGGAAGTGGGATGACTGGAAGAAAGATTGGGTAGTTGTCCGGGTGGAGGAGCATGAGCGGTTGGAGCTGCCAGAAGGTCTGCCTGGCATTGACACGTCGGTGTGGAGCGAAGTTCCGGTGCTGGCGGCAGCCTTCGATCCCGTCCTATCAAGGATCCGCCAATGTGTGGAGGGAGGATTGACTCCCCAGGCGGTGTTCTGCAACTTCCTGTTCAACAGGTGGGCACCGCTGAAGAGGAGGGAGAAGCTCGCCTGGGCCCTCAACAGCGTGATGGACGAAGACCGGGTTGAAACCGGGTTGAAGTCCAGCATGGTGGGGAAGTCCTTGGAGTTTCACCTCAAGAAATTCCAGCACGGCATCGATGTAGACGGAGCGTACTTGACTCCGCCACCGGCTTTCCTCCCCCTGAACGAGGAAGTTGAGTTCAGCAGGGAGCTCCGGCGGAAGATGCCCGCGCTTGACGACCTTGGCGTCGTCGAGAGAAGATCGACCGCCCCGTTGGCGATCCCCGGATTGTCGGAAGGCGGCTCCGCCCCTGTCTCTCAGCCAAGAGCTGAGGTCACCGGCAAGGGCAAGGAGCTGGCGGAGGAGCCGGAGAACCGGAAGAGGAAACTGCGACATGCTGACGGAAGGTCCGTCGGGCTTGCTACTTCACCGCCAGTTCCCCGTCCTCAGGAAGGAAGATCCTCCGCCGCTGTAGCATCTGTCCCCGTGGTGGGGTCTTTTCGAAGCGCTACTGTTCCGGCGGTGGGATCCTCCCGGAGTGCAGCTGTTCCTGTGACGGGTCCCTCCGGTGGTGCCAGTTCCGGACGGGCGACTCCGGTTCGAGAAGCGGTGAGGGCCTCCAGGTCTAGGAGTTCCTCTCGGTCAAGGAGAACTTCGACCCGGGAAACGCCCGTGGCTACGGCAAGTCCTGGGAGTCCTCCCGGAGCTCCTACGCCGACCGTGGCCAGCCCGGAACGTCCGGGAAAGAGGTTCCGCGCAAGCTGGTGCGTGAGCCTCCCAAGGTAATTTTTCTTGCTTACCTCAATTAACTTTTAATTATAGCATCTGTTTGCTCAATTTCTTCATTCTTCATCCGCAGCGTTCCTAAAAAGGGGAGTGAAGCTCCGCCCTCAGCCACAGTGTCTGAGGCTAAGAGGGCTTCTGCTCCAGCTCCGGTGCTGCCCCAGGCAGAGGCTGCGACAGCTCCGGCGCCGGCTGTCGTGGTCATGGACCTCGACTCGTCTCCAGAAGTTCCCGTGGTAGCGCCGGACCACGGGATTGAAGATGCGCCAGCGGCACCCGCTCCGGAGGTTGAAGCTCCGGGCCCTGGTGCTGCAGAAGTAGATGCTCCGGCTGTCGAGCCAGAGGAAGTAGCGGTCCCGGCTTCAGAGCCGGAAAATGCTGGAGCTTCGGCGGTCGAGCCGGAGGCAGCTGAAGCCCCGGCGTGCGAGCCGGAAGTTGAAGTGGTTCCGGCAATTGAGCCGGTTACTTCTGAAGCTCCGGTCGCAAGGCCGGTAGTTATTGGAGCGCCGGCTGCAGAGCCGGTGGTGGTGGAGGCGGGGGAGCTTGAGCTCCCCTCAGAAGAAGCGTCCCGGCCGGAGCCATTGGAGGCGACGACGTCGATGGTACCCGTGGCGGAGCCAGAGTGCCTGAACGAAGTCACCGGCCCCCAGCCTGAGGGGGCGAATGAAGATTTGGTGGCGGGACCTTCTTCAGTGGCGACTGAGGCCATCCCGGAGGAGGGCCCTAGTGCCTTGGAAGCTCGGGGTTCCGCTCTCGCAGAGTGGGACCCAATTTTTGTAAATGAAGACCCGCTGGAACCAGCGGAGGAGACCCCAGAAGGTCCGGAGCCCATCTCGCTGTCGATGTCCATCGACAACGCTTGCTCCAGTCTGCGCCAAGTCCAACTAGCCTTCTTCCACGACAGCAAGGTTCTTGACGAGGAGCGCCAAACCCTTAGGAGGTGGCGTAATAGACTCCAATTCGAAACCAAGCTGGCGCAGTCGAGGATCGCTGCGGACAAGGAATGGATCAAGCGGGAGAAGGTCCGCTTGGAGCTCTGGGGTGAGATGCTGGACGAGAGGGAGAGCATGACTCACAACCTCGACGCCCAATCCCGGGAGTACCACGACCAAGCTAAAGCTGCCAATGATGCGGCCAACGCCCGGTTCGATCAACTCGAAGCCATCAGTACCGCACTCATCAAGCGCCGAGAGGCGCTTGAGGGAAGGGAAAAGCGGCTCGAGGATGAGGAGCAAAAACTCCTGGAGCTACGGGATGACGTCTTGCGACGTGAAGAAGAGCTCGCCGAGAAGACAGCTCTGGCGGACAAGGGCCTCGAGGAGCGCGCTAAAAAATTGGAAGAGCGCTGCCTCGAAGAGGAGGAGAAGACCTGGGTGCGAGGGCAGGAACTCTACGAGTATGAGTGTGCCCTCATCGCCCGGGAGAAGAAAATAGAGGCTAGGGAGAAAGACCTGGTCGACCGTCGGAACAAGATCCACCTCCGGGAGGAGGAGCTCGGGAGACTCGAAAAGCGGGTTGCTGCGAAAATTCAGCAAAACGCCAAAGAAGTTGAGCGCCTCTCCCGCGAGAACTCAGAACTGGCGGCGACCCGGAGGTCCCTGGAAGAAATGAAGGGCCTGAGGAAGACGGACTCCCTGCAAATTTGGGAGTTCCTGAGCAAGGCCGACGATGCGCTGGCGCCTATGGGTTTCAGCCCCGTGCTTCCGGATGATCCGGAGCCGGAGCCGGACCTTGCATTGCAGGCGTTGAGCGCTGCGGGTGGCAAGCTCTCCAAGGTGGGCGACGTCATCGCGGACCAGCTTGAGGTCGAGGGGCAATCCCTGGCTAGAAACGTCACAGAGTATGTATTGACGTGTTACACTAGCCGGAACCCTCGATTCTCTCTGGACCCGGTGCTTGAAGGTCCCGTCGAAGGAGAGGGCGAAGCTACCCGAGGCAGCGTGTCGGAGGTCGCCCAGAAGGTCGCCGAGTTCTTCCATAGGGTCTAGGACTATCTTTCTTAGCCTTTATTTGTATCTTCTCTTCTTCCTCAATTTTGTAATCCTTTGTCCCCAGATGTAATCTCTGGTCTTCAAATGAAATGAAATCCCCAATTTTTCGTGAATTTCATTTTTTGTCTTCAACATCTTTGTCTTCACTTGGCCCCCTGGTAGATGTGCACAATGTGATTGTGGACATGTACCAAAAGGATGTTGAGTTTTGTTGAAGACAAATTTGCTTCGAACTCGTGTAGTTTAGGTCCGAAGTCTTCGATAGTGAAGGTCCCTTGAAGTCGTCGGAGCTTAGAAGCTCCGGCATTGCCCATCGTCGGAGCTTAGTAGCTCCGGCAATAGCCTCTACCAACACGTTGAGTGTCGATAGTTAATACTTCAAGGTGTCGGAGCTTAGTAGCTCCGGCAATGACCCTTGCCACGCCTGGCTTGCTGGCAACAGACTCTAGTGATAGAGTCTTCTCACCATCTTCAAGTTAACGCCGGTGGGAGTCGGAGCTTGGTTAACTCCGATTTTTCTCCATCAATGTTGGGTTTATTCTTCCTGCACACTTAGGCCAAGAAAAACAGTAAAATTCGTTCCTTATCTATAACTTCGTTGCGGCTTACGGTTCTCAAGAGAATTTCAAGTTGAACACGATTTTTAGTATGATTGGATGAATTGTCTTTTCTTTTAGATCTAATTGTCCATGGACCCACCTTACTTTGGCCTGCCGGGGTGTAGGTAGAGTGGCGTACTTAGGGTGCTTGACCAGGCTAAGTCGATAGCGCACTCCAGCCCTAGAATGGCTTGGCGGCTTTCAGGCGAGTTGGCCACAGACGATATTTAAATCTAAAAAATCTGACAATTCAACCCAAATCGTACATAAACCGGTTAAACTAGAACTTCTTAAGAATTGCACATTTCTGTTATAGACAAGAAAGAGAAAAATAAAAATGTCGAGCCTTATGCAAAAATGAATGCACGTGGAGTCTATTTCACATGAAGATGTCTTTCATTATAGGTCCGGGGTACAGGGGAAACAAGTACACTCTTAGGGTACGTAACCAGGCTAAGTGTGTTTGGTTTCTCGTTTAACCCAGGGTAATTAGCTACACTTCTAGTCCGGAGACTGTATCAAGTGTTGCATGAGCTTTTCAAACCTTTCGGGAAAGGTCCGGCTGCTCTCCCGGAGGAACTACCCGACTCTGTACAATGACTCTATAACATACACTTCAAGTTACTTAAGACTCACCTCCGTGGAATTAAGTGTAGAACTTACGGAGGTGCTCGATGTTCCAAGGATTTGGGAGAGGTGTCCCATCCTCGGTAGCCAAGCGAACGCTTCCGGGACGGGATACTTTGATCACTCGGAAGGGTCCTTCCCAGCCGGGGGAGAGTTTGTTTTGCCCTTCTCTGGATAGTATTCTCCGTAGCACCAGATCGCCTTCCTCGAGCTGTCGGTTGTGTACATGCCGCTGATGATAGCGCCGTAGAGCTTGGCGGTATCGGGCATTCCGAACAGCTGCTTGGCACCTTCCCTCCTCGAGGAGGTCTAGGTCTTCACGCCGGAGCTGGTCCTGCGCGGCTTCGTCGAAGGTCCGGACTCGGAGGGAACCCAAGGTGATTTCCGGAGGAAGGATCGCTTCTGCTCCATACACCAGGAAAAAGGGTGTTTCTCCGGTTGCCCGACTCGGAGAAGTCCTGTTAGCCCATAGAGTGGGCGGAAGCTCTTCGATCCAATTAGCTCCGTGCTTTTTCAAACGCTCATAAGTGCGCGTTTTGAGTCCTTTAAGGATCTCTGCGTTTGCTCTCTCGGCTTGCCCATTGCTGGCAGGATGAGCTACGGAAGCGTAGCAAACTTGTATGCCGAGGTCTTCGCAATATCCTTGAAATGAGGAGCTTGTGAACTGAGTCCCATTATCAGTGATGATCTTGTTCGGGACTCCGAATCTGCTCACGATAGATTGTAGAAAATTGATTGCAGATTGTTTGTTGATCGTCACAACAGGAGTAGCTTCCGGCCACTTGGTGAACTTGTCGATGGCGACATACAGGAACTTGTAACCTCCGACGGCTCTTGGGAAGGGTCCCAAGATGTCTATCCCCCACACGGCGAAAGGCCACGTAGGAGGTATCATTTGTAAGGGCTGAGCAGGTGTATGAATTTGCTTTGCATGAAATTGGCATGCTTTGCATTTCTTCACTAGCTCAGTAGCATCCTGGAGCGCTGTTGGCCAGTAGAAGCCGTGCCGAAAGGCTTTTCCGACCAGCGTGCGGGAAGACGCGTGGTTCCCACACTCGCCTCCATGGATTTCTGCGAGGAGCTCGCAGCCTTCTTCCCTTGTGATGCACCGCATTAGGATGCCGTTGGCACCGCGCCGGTAGAGATCCCCTTCTACCAACGTGTATCTTTTAGCCAATCTGACTACCCGGTCAGCGGATACATCATCGTCAGGAAGGATGTTGTCTTTCAAGTAGTTCCGGATCTCCGAGATCCATGCATCGGAACTGACTTGAGCATTTGAGTCTTGCGTGCTGGGTTGCTCGGAGCTTCCGGCAGCACCTACGACCCTTGATGGCTGCCATGGTAACAGGGCCATCGGGACCGTCAGCTTCGGGATGCTGATCTCGCCCCCTTCGTTCAGCTCGGCAGGCTGAACTGTGGGTTTTGACATCCTCCGGACAAAGGTTCCGTCTGGAGCCGGAGCTCCGGTTGACGCCTTGGTCGAGAGTTCGTCAGCTTCAACGTTGTGAGCACGCTGAACATGGTGAAGGTCTAGGACTTCGAAGTCCTTCTGAAGCCTCTGGACTTCAAGGAGATAAGCAGCCAGC
This sequence comes from Tuctoria greenei, assembly GCA_036927565.1. Lineage (NCBI taxonomy): Eukaryota > Viridiplantae > Streptophyta > Magnoliopsida > Poales > Poaceae > Tuctoria > Tuctoria greenei. Next base: position 9,047,490 of record JAYESD010000005.1, read on the forward strand.
TGGAGATTATTGCAGGAGCATTCACCCTTCACCTGTTTGATAACAAGTTGTGAATCTCCTTTGACCAGCAACTGCTTGACACCAAAGGATAGTGCCACCTTTAATCCATATATGAGTGCTTCGTACTCCACCATGTTGTTGGTTGCCTTGAAATCAAGGTGCACCATGTATCTTACCTTCTCCCCGGTTGGTGTGAGGAGAAGGACTCCAGCTCCGGCTCCCTGCTTCTGCATGGAGCCGTCGAAGTAAAGGGTCCAGTGAGGCTTAGTGAAGGCCGGAACTTGCGGTTCCTTCTTCTGCTCGCTGGGGCCCCCAGGGTTTAATGGAGAGGGAGTCCATTCTGCCACGAAATCTGCCAACGCTTGACTCTTGATTGCTTGTCTTGGAATGAATTCGAGGTCGAATTCAGCCAGTTCCGCTGCCCACTTCGCTATATTCCCAGTTGAATTGGGATTATGCAGAATCGCTCGAAGTGGATATGAGGTTACCACCGAGACTTTGTGAGCTTGGAAATAGTGTCGAAGCTTCCTTGAGGCAATAAGAACTGCGTAGAGCATCTTATGTACCTCTAGGTATCGAGTCTTGGCATCATGTAACACTTCACTGATGAAGTATACTGGGCGTTGAACGGTCCGGACCCTCCCGGAGGGGTCGGGAGCTTCCTCTCCATTGATCCGGACCCTGTCGGAGGGGTCCAAACTATATTCGAGGACCTCCGGGTTCTGGGTGGAGGAACCCGGAGCTTCTTCAGGAATGACCTGGATCCTATCAGAAGGATCCGGGTCCTCTGAAGTGGCTTCTTGAGGATTCAAGTCTGGGAGCTGGGACCCAGACCTGCTTTCGGGAATCTCCGGATCCTCCCGAAGGGATCTGGATTCCTGAGTATTGGGTAGTTCCGGTCTCTCCGCAACCAGAACCATACTGACGACTTCGTCAGCTGCTGAAATATAAAGCAATAAAGGCTCACCAGGGTTCGGAGCTACCAAGACTGGTAGAGTGGTGAGGAAATGTTTCAGCTCCTGGAATGCCTTCTCTGCCTCTTCAGACCATTGGAATGGTCCGGACTTCCTCAGTAACTTGAAGAAGGGAAGTGCCCTTTCCGCCAGTCTTGAAATGAATCGACTGAGGGCTGCTAGACATCCAGTTAATTTTTGGACGTCTTTGATGCGGGTTGGTGGCCGCATGTCTTCGATGGCTTTTATCTTCGCCGGATTAACCTCTATACCCCGGTGACTTACCAGGAAACCAAGAAGCTTTCCGGAACTAACCCCGAAGACGCACTTGTCTGGGTTTAGCTTCGTGCGGGTGGCCCGCAGCTTGTCGAAGACAGCCTGCAAGGTATCCAAGAGGGACTCCTTGTTTTTGACTTTGACCACAATGTCATCAACGTACACCTCCACTATGTCTCTGATGAGTTCTTCGAAAGTTTTGTACATTGCTCGTACAAAAGTTGAAGCTGCATTCTTGAGACCAAAAGGCATGGCTGTGTAACAATACAATCCATCCACTGTGATGAATGAAGTATGTTCTTCATCTTCCCTAGACATCCGGATTTGATGATATCCTGAATATGCGTCTAGAAAACACAGCAACTCACACCCAGAGGTGGAATCCACTATCTGGTCTATTCTAGGTAGTGGGAATGGATCTTTTGGACATGCCTTATTCAGTGTGGTGTAGTCGATGCACATCCGAAGTTTCCCGCCGGCCTTAGGCACAACGACTGGGTTTGCCAGCCATTTTGGATGGTAGACTTCTCGGATGAATCCGGCTTCGAGCAACTTCTTCACTTCTTGTCGGATGAAGTTCTGTCGCTCTACAGATTGCTTCCGAGGTTTCTGGTGTACAGGTCGAGCGTTGGGGTAAATCTTCAGATTGTGCTCAATCACTTCCCTGGGGATCCCAGGCATTTGTGACGGTTGCCAGGCAAACACGTCAACATTAGCCCGGAGGAAAGTGATGAGCGCGAGTTCCTATTTGTCGTTCAAGCCACCCGATATGCGGGTAGTTTGAGTGACATCGGAACCAATTTGGACGACTTTGACGGGAATGTCGGTGTCGCCGCTTGGCTGCACACGGGGTGCAGAGGTCGAGCCTCGTTGACGAATGCTCGGAGGTTGTGGAGCTTGCTTCTGTCTGGAATCCTCCTCTTGCGCTGTGGTGAGTGCATGGAGTTCTTCCAGAGCAGTTACTCCGGCAGTGCGATCTCCACGGATCCGGAGAACGCCTACTGGTGTCGGCATCTTCAACACCAGGTATCCATAATGAGCAGCTGCCATGAATTTGTACAGGGCAGGTCTACCCAAAATGGCGTTGAATGGTAAGTTGATCTGAGCGACGTCGAAGACCAACTTTTCGGTGCGATACTTCTCCCGGGTCCCGAAGGTAACAGGGAGAGTGATAGCTCCGAGTGGGGTTATGGCCCCCGGACCTACTCCGGAGAAAGGTCGAGAGGGCTGGAGGTCTGAAGGTCGAAGCTGAAGCTTAGTGAAAGCTTCGAAGCTGATGAGATTAAGCCCCGAACCTCCATCTACCAGGACATGATGGAGCTGGATGTTGTTGATGGTGGGGGATACCATCAAGGGCAGCTGGCCAGCTCCGACCATGCTTTGAGGACAATCCGAAGCATCGAAAGTGATGGGTGTGTCCATCCACTTTCGATGTGGCTCCGGTCTAGCTGTAGGAGCTACAGCAGCCATATCCCGTCGCATGGTCTTAATGACGCGACGAGAGGTGATGTCCCATGATCCACCAAAGATGGTGTTCATGGTTTTTCGACGTTCGTTGTCGGAGACGTCGGAATCATCGTCGACGGAGGTGTAGACGGCTTTCAAGACCTTTTTGGGGTCTTGAAACCCTAACTCCTCTTCAGCCGGAGCTTCATCGACCTTTTGTTTTCCCTCCCTCTGGCGGAAAGGAGACCCTTCCCGGCGCTTGTGGTAGCGCTCGGCAAGGTTTTGGACCTCCCGGCAATCCTCCAGCCTGTGGCTGCCCGTTTTGTGAATGGAGCACCACATCTTGGATTTGCCACCGTCTTCGGAAGACGGTCGAGGTCGCTTCTCGGGGCGTGGCCCCCGGCCACCAGGAGTTGCAGTGGCTGCAACGTTGGATGTGCCGGCCGACGGCTTCTTCTTGCCGTTGGTCTTCTTTTTCTTCTTGCCACTCCCGGAGGTAGCGACTTCTTCTTTGGAGGATTTTTTATGATCCTCCAAGGCTGGTTTGGAGTGCATTTCACGGCCCTCCGCAGCTCTGGCACATTTGTCAGCCAGGCTGAAGAGCTCCGTGACACTGGTGATCTCTTTGATCGCCAGCTTCTCCAACATCTTCTTGTCTCGTACACCCTGTCTGAATGCTACAATGACAGAAGCGCTTGAGATAGAAGGGATTGTGTTACGTACCTGAGAGAATCTCTGGATGAATGACCGCAAAGATTCCCCTCCTTTTTGCACGACCGCAAAAAGGTCCAGTTCGGTGCCCGGACGGGTGTATGAACTCCCGAAATTGGCGGTGAACTGGCGGCATAGCTCCTCCCAACTGTCGATAGAGTTGGGTGGAAGGCTCATAAACCAGGACCTAGCAGTCCCAGTTAAGGCCACTGGAAAGTAATTGGCCATTACAGCCTCATTTCCTCCAGCTGCTAGGATCGCAGTGGAGTATATCTGTAGAAATTCTACGGGATTGACAGTCCCGTCGAATTTTTCCGGCAAGTGTGGCCGGAACTTCTGTGGCCATCTAACCATACGCAGGTGCATGGCTAGGGCGGAACAGCCTCCTCCTACTCCTTCCAGAGTAGAAAGATCTTGAGCATCTCGTCTTTCTCGAGCTCGCTCGATGTGTACACGGCCATCCTGTTGGCGGTATCGGCGATCAAGCTCCGCTCGGAGGTCGTGTGTCGAAAGCCGAGATGCAGTATGGGCACGTCGTGCCCCAGAGGGCAACGACGTCACTTGCTGTGACGCAGCTCTTCTCCGGTTGTTGGAGACATGTGGACCAAGTCTTCCAGACAACGTTCGTCGCTGCGACGGGGCCCGCCCTGAAGGAGGTGGACCCTGATTGTTGAGGCGTTCGGCCGCTGCTGCGACCAAATGCTCAATATCAGCTCTCCATTGCTCCATGGCACCTTGAGATGCGTCCGGAGGTGGTGGTCGCTGAAGGAGAGCACGCGCTGCATGGAGCGCGTGTTCTGGGTTGTCACGACTTGCCGGCGCTGAATGTGACGCCGGTGCACCATCATGTCGTTCGGCATGTCTTGCCGGAGAAGATGGTGGTGGTGGGAGTGTGACTCCCGCTGGAACTGAGGCTCCTGCCGGTGGTTGCATGTTGGAGGGATTGCCTCCGACAGTCTGAGCAGCAGGTTGCCCGTTGGATGATCCAGCTGCAGAATTCACCATTCTTGAAGATCTCAGGCGCCCCTACCTGGCGCGCCAACTGTCGACTGTTGAAGTCGGCAGATCCCCTAACACTATGAAAAGTGTTTGAAGGAGTTTGTGGTTCGGTCTGGGCGCGCGGAGATCTAAGAAAGTGAAATGCGATTTGGACACGAGTGACACGGTGGTTTACGTGGTTCGGGTCGCCTGAGCGTAATACCCTACTCCACGGGTGTGTGTTTGTTGTATTAACTGGTGAGCTTCAGAGTGTTCGCCCCCCTGTGTATCGTCGGTTTGTCCTTTTATAGTACAAGGACCAACCGTTACAAGTCAGCCTGGCCCGACATGTGGCCCTGGCGGTTATTAGTATTGATACACGAGATTAATTGTTGTTAATAACCCTGTAACGGCTCCGACAGTGCCGTTACAGGTGTTAAGGCTGTCCGATTAATTATCATTAACGTGGAATTAATGGTAATTAATCGGATCTTGAAGTCTGCGGCTGTCCTTTGGAGATCCGGAGCCGTTACAACGTCTCCCGGGGGCTTTAAGCATCTAGCTCCGTCGTGTGGACACGTGGCAGCTCCGGAGCTTGCTTGGGAGAAGCGGGAAGCTCCGGGGTGACCTGGCACGTGTCATGTCCGGAGCTTCTCTCGGTCGGGGGCTACCTCCGGAGGTGCCGTTTCAGTACTTGGCCCGGAGCTTCACCCTTGCGGGTAATAGCTCTGGGCTGACAGTACACGTGGCAACCTAGAGGTTAACCATGTTGGAGAAGCGGGTCCGGTCACGTCTGGCGAGTGGGCCCCCGAGGGTCTTCAATTTGAGTTGATGTCCTTCCCTTGAGATCTTTGTAACCTCAGGGGGTGTATGGTTTTTAGGGTACCGACAGTATGGCTCAATGAATTGAAGTACAACATTTTGTTCCATATGTTCACACACAAAATGGTTTGGCAGAATCTCTAATTAAGAGGGTTAAACTCATAGCTAGGTCATTATTACAAGGATGCAATTTACCAACATATTGTTGGGGTCATGCAGTTTTACACGCTGCTGGTCTTCTACAATTAAGACCAACTGCATATCATACCACCTCTCCTTTACAACTTGTACGTGGAGATCAACCCAATATCTCCCATCTGCGAAAATTTGGATGTGTTGTATAGACACCAATTTCACAACCTAAGCGAACTTCTATGGGCCCTCACAGAAAATTAGGAATATACGTCGGATATCAATCCCCGTCTATTATTAAATACCTGGAGCCTTTAACAGAAGATTTATTCACGGCCCGGTTCGCTGATTGTATTTTTAATGAGGATCATTTCCCGGCTTTAGGGGGGATAATAAATTTATCAATGACCGCCGAGAAATAAATTGGGATGACAAGTCCATCCTTAATGTTGATCAACGTACAAAGGAAATTGAACTTCAAGTTCAGAAAATTATTGAGTTACAGCAAATTTCTAGTAACCTGCCAAATGCATTTACTAACTATAATAATGTCACAAAGTCTTTGAATCCTGCTATCAATGCACCTTACCGAGTGGAGGTACCATTAAAAACCACTCAACCTCCGAAAAGGGGGAGAGCAAGTAAAGGAATAGATGCTTCAAGCAAGCGTCCAAAGACTAAACCTTCATCGAGGAAAGTAAATGCAAGTCAACAAAATGTTGATATACATCAAAGGGATATTTTACATCCTTTATCCAGCCCTCAAGTGCACACTATAGAGCAGGCTGGACAATCGGAAAACTCTGATTCTTCTATGTTGGGAAGTCAAGAAGAATTACAGAGGATAAGAGAAATTTCCATCAATTATACTAGTTCCGGAGAATTACTTGACCGTAGTACAACGGTCATCAACTCATGCTTTTCAACCATGATTGCTGATCTTCTCCAAGATCCTGATCCTAAGACCATGGCAGAGTGTAAACAACACTCAGACTGGATCAAATGGAAAGAAGCAATCAAGGCAGAACTTGACTCACTTAGAAAGAGAGAGGTATTCGGAAATATAATATCTACTCCTCCTCGAACCTATCCTGTTGGGTTCAAATGGGTTTTCGTTCAAAAGCGGAATGAGAAAAATGAGGTTGTGAGATATAAGGCAAGGCTAGTTGCACAAGGGTTTACGCAGGGACCCGACATTGATTTTAATGAAACATATTCTCCTGTTATGAATGGAATAACTTTCCAATACTTGATATCTCTAGCAACACAAAAACATCTATCTTTGCAGTTAATGGATGTCGTGACTGCATATTTATATGGGTCACTAGATTCGGATATTTATATGAAGGTTCCCGATGGGATACCCATACCGAATGGAAAAGTAGATCGCAACATGTTTTGTGTTAAACTCAACAAGTCATTATATGGCTTGAAACAGTCTGGAAGGATGTGGTATAACCGACTGAAGGAGTTCCTTTTACATAAAGGTTACTCTACAAATGATGATTGCCCTTGTGTCTTCATTCAAAGATCCTCAACTGGTTTTTGTATCATATCAATATATGTTGATGATTTAAATATCATTGGCACTGAGAATGACATTAAAGAGGTACAAAATCATCTTAAAAGGGAGTTCGAGATGAAGGATTTAGGTAAAACTAAATTTTGCTTGGGTTTACAACTTGAGCACCTTCATACGGGCATTCTCGTACACCAATCAGCTTATGTTCAAAAAGTATTGGAGAAATTCAATATGAACAAAGCATATCCATCTAAAACTCCTATGGTAGTAAGAGGCTTAGAAAGGGACACAGATCCATTTCGGCCATGCCAAGAAGGAGAAGAAGTTTTGGGTTCTGAATACCCATACCTTAGCGCCATTGGTGCACTTATGTATCTTGCAAATAACACAAGACCCAATATTGCTTTTGCAGTAAATTTATTAGCAAGATATAGTAGCGCTCCTACAATATGTCATTGGAATGGAGTGAAAAATATTTTAAGATACCTTCAAGGTACACAAGATCTTGGATTATTCTTTCCAAAGAAACAAGATCTAAAACTCATTGGCTATGCCGATGCAGGTTATTTAAGTGGTCCCCACAATGGTAGATCACAAACTGGTTTCGTGTTTTTACACGGACAGACAATAATTTCTTGGAAGTCATTTAAACAGACTCTAATTGCTACGTCTTCTAATCACTCTGAAATCATTGCATTATATGAGGTCGCACCATTAATCATATTCAAGTCTCAAGTGGCATTGGGCCCATTGAGTCACCAACCATTATCTATGAAGATAATGCAGCTTGCATTGCTCAGATATAGTCAGGTTATGTGAAAACTAATGTTACTAAGCACATAACTCCTAAACTATTTTACCCACATGAACTTCAGGTGAATGGAGAAATCGATCTTCAACAAACTAAGTCATGTGATAATTTAGCTGATTTATTCACTAAGTCCCTACCATATTCCACATTTTCTAAATGTGTTGCGGGTATTGGTATGCGTAGACTTAGAGATTTCCAAGATTTAGGAGGGGTTTCGTAGAAAACCACCTGACATTCTGCATCAAATTGTACTCTTTTTCTTATGTGAGTTTTACTTTTAAAGGTTTCTCACAATAAGTTTTAATGAGGCAATGACAATGCAAATAACGTCTGTTTTTCGAAATTTTCCCTATAGGGGTTTTTATTCGAAAACACTCAAGACATTTTATGTTGTGTTTTCTCCTGTTTCTATAAAAGTTGAAGGAGTTTTTACACAACAATTACTATATACATATGAATATATATCTTCGATTTAACCATTGGGTTTTTCGAAGACTTACATCGTCTACCGCGGAGTTCGATTGCTCAAGGGGGAGTGTTGAGAACCATGTGTTCAACCGAACGTCGGCGGTTGATGCTGTCGGCGGTCGCGTCCCCTCCCAGCGGTCGTGGCTGAATGAATAGAAATATAAGTGAAGAATCAATCTATGTTCATTGTTCTCAGTGTTTAAAAAAGCGGTCTGGGTGTCCGCTTAAGCGCCGCCTAGGCGCTGCGTGTGACCCAGCCGCGTAGCTTTCGTCTGAGCGACGTGATTAGGCGTTGGGCGCCGCTTTTCGGTCTGGGCGGCGCTTTTTTGCCAAGGCGGCCGCTCAATAGAGGTGATGGGCCGAGGCCCAAATAAGAGAAACCCTAATTTTCTCCCTATTCTCTGGCCGCCGCTACTCTCTCGGTCTCTCTCTGTCCCCGACACTCCCGCGGCTCGACCCTCGCTCGACACTCTCGCGGCCCTTGCCGCCGGTGCTCGCCCGACCACCAGCGCTCGCCGAACTCGCCAGGACCTCGCCGGACTCGCCAGGACCTCGCCCAGTCGCCCGTCTCGCCGGCCCTCCCTCGTCTCGCCGGTCGTCGCCCGTCTCGCCAGACTCGCCGGCCCGCGCCCGTCTCGCCGGCCAATCCCAGTCGCAGGTATAGACCGTAGTTGGCTAGTTGCTGATACTTGTGTTCCATTTGCAGTAAAAGAGTGACTTCAGAAGGAAGAATGGAAGAGAGAAAAGCGTGAAAATGGTATGTAAACAACATCTCATTGATTGTATATTTTCAAAATTTAAAATATACATATATATGTAATATATTAGATAAATTTATCTCCGCTTTTTGCGAAACGCCTAGAAACGCCTAGGCGCCGCCTAGGCGGCCTAGGCGCTAGTCGGAGCTCTTCCGCTTAACTTCCGCTTCCACTTTTTAAAACAGTGATTGTTCTTGTGTCTCAAACTGAATTCACAACACGATCTACTCGTGCCATTTCGGGCGACATTGGATAGGTCCAAGGTCCTCGTGGAGGACGAACCGCAGCGCGTGCACCAAGAGCGGCTTGCTGTTAGTGTTAGATCCCAGCTCCAGCAGCAGTGCAGCACGGACAGCGCGAACTCGTTCTTGGTCGTGCCATCCTTGATGAGCCGCACAAGCTTCTCAACCAACGTCGACGTCCCGATCTTGCCGCGGTACGCGGCGTGGGAGGAGAGCGGCAGGAAGATGGACAGCGCCTCGTCGACCATGTTGAGCCCCTTGTCGTCGACTCGTCGTTGACCTTGAGCAGCGCGGATACGATGCCCGCATGGGTGGCCCGGGCCTTGTTTTGCGGGTTGAGGACCAGGTTAAAGATGGTCATGGTGGTGTCATTCTTTCCACTAGCGGCAGGGGCGGATCCAAAGGGGGGGCAGGGGGGCTCCCCTACCCGGCGACGAACAATGGAGCCCCCCTAGAGCCCCTTCTACAATTTTGATGGTGAACAAGAGGTATATTAAGAAAATAGTCTTAAAACTACTGTCAACTATGTGATTGGTTAATTGGTTAGTAAAGACAACTTCTAAACTTACAGTCTAGAGTTCAATTCTCTATACTAGCACTTTAATTTTTTTAGGAAAAAGTTAATTTTACTCCCCTAAACTATCACCGAAGTCCAGATTACACCCTAAACTTTCATTTGGTTTATTTTACACCCATTATTTGTTAATCCGGTTCTCTTTACACCCTTAATTGGTTTTCTAATCCTGACTTGCTGACCTGGCCCGGAATTTAAGTGGGATTATTGATGACATGAATAAAATTAGCCAGCTAAGATGACGCCACCTCACCCCTGCCTCCACTAACTCGTGCCTCCTCACACAGAAAAATTTGTACGGGAGCTGAAAATTTTGTACTTCCAGATCGCAGCAGCAACCAGCAACAAAATTTTCATCTAAATAAATCTGTACTGGAGAAGCTGCTACTGTACGAATACATGGAGAAAGGCGACCTCCAGCAGTGGCTGCACGAGCTGCCGGTGGGGCAGCCCGTCATGGACGATGCCGGCTACAGCGACACTTGGGAGACGTTGGAGGACAAATGATCCATATCCGACTGGTCGACACGGCACCGCATCGCGCTCGGGATCGCCCGAGTGTTAGACTTCCTGCACCAGGGCTAGGCGGGTCGGGGCGTGTCTGGTGCGGCAGGGGGGGTGCCATCGCCGCCGGCGATCTCCTCTGGTCTGTAGCCATCTCCAACTCGGTAGGATGCGGCGGCATCATATTTAGTTTTTTTTTTCGCGTGCCAAAGAATGACAGTTCAATCCCGGCTATGCGGTGGCAGGTAAGGTGGCGTCTTAGCTGGCTATTTTTGTCCATGTCATCAACAATCTCACTTAATTCCTGGCCAGGTCAGCAAGTCAGGATTAAAAAACCAATTAAGGATGTAAAGAGAACTGGATTAACAAATAATGGGTGTAAAATGAACTAAATAAAAGTTTAAGGTGTAATCTGAACTTTGGTGATAGTTTAGGAGAGTAAAATGAACTTTTTCCATTTTTTATGCTAATTTTTTAAGATAATGTTCAGGCCCCTATAAATTATCGCCGGATCCGCCACTACCTGGCCGTGGTGCACCGCAGGCGATCCACCAGCGGCGCAATGTCGCCGAGGTTCCCGATCGTCGCCTTGATCATGGACAGGCTGAACAGCGCCGCCGCCGAGTTCTCCTGCGCCTCCGCGCTGCCGTTCCGGAGGACCTCGATGATGAGCGGGATGGCTCCGCCCCTGGGGATGGGGAGCGTGTTGTCGTCGTGGATGGAGAAGCAGCACATATCGGAGTTATTTTCTTCCTACCCAAGCTATTGAAGTGTCACCTACACCTACATTGGCATCTCACACAACATGTGTTCGTCGGAAATCGCTTCGTCCATGTCACTTGCTTTGGGGAAAGGCAAAGGACATCTACCGATGTGTTCTGCGATGAGCAGCAGCAACGGCATCGCTCCCCGCCACATCACTGCGCACAATCTCCCTCTGTTCCTCACCACGTCACCATCCAACAGCAACATATGCTGAGCCAAGTCACAGCACGACAGCGATAGAAACTGGAATGAACAGGACGTGAAAATTGTAAAATAAATAAATAAATAATGATGTTGGTCTATTTAGGATGTCTACGTTTGGATTTAATGACAAAACTAGGGGATGATATATCCCCATCTAATTAACTTTGGGTAATGGATCAACCTCATGTTCACTCTTCAGGTTTTGTGTGTAGTGTGGACCGACTCTGGACTGTATCTAGCTATTCCTTACAAGTTCAAACGTAAAACAAGTACATCTTCCGTCTTCAAATAATTGTTACTTCTTAGTTCATTTTTGAAGTGACAAGTATTTGGAAACTGAGCGAGTAGTTAAAGATTACACGTGTGCTCTTAAGAGGATTCTAAGATATTTAAAAGGAACTAGCAAGCTTGGTTCGAAATATGGCCCGAGCCCAGCGGCCCGAACGCCCAGGTACACTAGTTTGTTGCACTCTGATGCAGTTTTTGCAAACGAGCTGCGTTGCCTGATTCTGCTGGGAAAGTTTCCGCTCATTGTTTTTGCAAGTGAAATTGCCGTGTGCATCTACAGAAACAGGGTCAAACTCTGCCGTGTTCCGTGTGCCGCGTGGACTCCAGCAATCGTTATCAGTGACGAGCCTGCTTTTCACATGGCGTCGGACCCACGGACAGCGACACTGTTCCTCTAGTGTTGTGGGTACTGCCGCTTTCCCCTATACACCTCGGTTCATACTTTCCCTTTACATCCCTCCATACTTTTACAGAACCGTCCTTATTTTTATTATGAATTCAGCAACTTCGCCTTCGCTTCACAACGGGAGACAGGAAATCTTCCGGGTTATTTTACGCGGAGGATGTAACACTACAGCGGCAGCGGAGCTGCGCGAACTCACAAAAAAAAAGGACTAGGTACAATCCATTTTACAAAAATTGCAGAAATCTCCCTACCCAGTTCTTTTATTCCGGCTTCCCAATTCCCCTACTACCGTACACGCAGCGCTCTCGGCCCGGCTAAGCCCAGTGCTCCATGGGCTCGGTCCACCACGGCAGCGACGGCGGTTGCAGGTCGGCGAAAAAGCCCCCGCACGCCGCGTCGTCGTTGCCGTGGAACGCGGCGTCGTCGTCTTCCACCTTCAGCAGCTGCCCGTCGAAGAACACCTCTCCGTGGACCGCCGCGGCGGCCCCCGGCACCACCGCCTCCGCGTCGGTGGCGGCGGTCGTCGGCGCGGCCTTCTCCGGGGCCTTCTCGGCGTCGTTCACCACCCCGCTGGAGTCGCTCTCGGACGAGCCCTGCGCAGCCGTAGCCACGGCAGGGGACTCTACATCGGACGCCACCGGCTCCTCCTTCACCGACGAGAAGCTCGCCGCCGCGTCTACGTCGCCGAGCTTCGCCTTCAGTTCCTTGATCTGCCGCCGACCAACAGGAAACATCGCAAGCGCTTCAGAATCTTGCATTCGAAGAGCACGCGTAGAGTTTCCGGTGGCGCCGCACGCACGTACCTCGACGAGGAGGGCGTCCTTGTCGCAACGGAGCGCGTCGTAGGAGTGGCGCAACGCGGCGTAGTCGAGCTCGAGCTGCTTGGTCTTCCACCGCGCGCGGCGGTTCTGGAACCAGACGGCGACCTGGCGCGGCTGCAGGCCGAGGTCCCGCGCCAGCCGCGCCTTCCGCTCCGGCTCCAGCCTGTTCTCCGTCTCGAAGCTCCGTTCCAGCGCGCGCACCTGCTCCGTGCTCAGCCGCCGCTTCTTTCCCCCCGCCACCCCCGCCGGGCATCATCGCCATGTCCTCGTCCGGCCCCTCCTCCATCGCGACGCCAACAAAGCCATCATCTTTGCAAACAAACCCAACACCTCGATCTGATCAGCCGAAACATCGAGGACGACGGACAAAAAACAACACGGGCCAGAAGATCGCCAAGAAAAAACTTACCACTCTGAACCATCGAAAGGAGGCCGCCGCCGGAGCGGGAGCCGCTCGGTCTTTTCATGCTGTACTGCTTACCTCTCCCGCGCAAAATTCACGAAGAATCAGAGAAAGAAAAGGGCGGGTCTGATCCAGACCCAAGGCGGAGAGCAAGGATCACACAGGGTATGCTGATCACGGGATGCGTGGCCGGGCGCAGAGGAACGGGGACAGGCGCCTCCGGTGACGCCTCTCGGCGTATCTCCCGTCCTTGTCCAGGACCGTCACCATGCTTGTCTTCTTCCCCAACTCTGATCCAAACGCCTACTAGTACAACACAGAGCTGATTTGGAGGTTCGTAAGGCTTCTCATGATCTCTCTCTCAGACCCGCGCTCCGTGTGAGGGTACCGGAGTGGAGTGGTTTTTCGCCGCCTCCTCTTCTCTCTGTTTACTATTCTCGCCTGCAAGAACAGTGTGTATAAAAGAGGAGGGGTTCGGAACCTCGGGATGGTCAGGTGGGTTACCTGCTGGTGCACCGGTGGGTAAAATATGACCATGGTTAAGCTTAAGCAAATCCCGCGCCGGCTGCCATGGTGGCCAGATGGGACCGCCGTTGCGAGGGCGAGAGCTCGCTTATCGCAGGAGCCATGCGCAGCGACCAAAACAGCTTGAACACACAGGCGCAGAGCTACCAGCAGCAGGTCTGTAGGTACTCATTTGGTCCCTAAAAATTTGTTATGTTTTAGTTTAAAATGAATTAAAACATGACAAATTTTCTAGTACGAAGTGAGTATAACGTTTGCGTCGGAACAGAACAGAGCATGGTGGAAGGGTTGGTGCCGGCGCCCCGCGCCGAACGCGGAGCGGGCGTAGGAAAGGGAGCGGACTTTTCGGCCGTAGTGGCCTGGTGAGGCAGCGCCTCGCCCCCAAAGCACCCAAAAGTTGACGCGCCTCCGTTGGCCGCGGCTTGGCTGCCCTGCCTCTGCTAGAAGCCAATCCATACGGCAGCAGCAGGGGTGTACAGCCTTCCTCCATTCCGGGGAAACGGATGAGCTAATTCTCCTTAATCGGTCTGCCACTCGACTGTAATTTGCACGCAGCACCTCGAGCTCCTGCGCATTCCTCGTTCACCCGGCCCTGGCGGCTGGCGCGTGCATGCACGGCTAAGTTCTCGGCGCAACACGCGTCAAACGAAGCTTCGCTGGCGATCGCCGGTCGGCGTCGGGAGCGAGGCAGAAGATCCGCTGCGGGGCGAGTCGTCAGGCGCCGCGCTGGGACTGGGATCGCGACCTGAATCCGAGCTCGCTGTCAAGGAGGAAACAGTCGCGACTTTTGAGGCGCGCCCCGTCCGTTGTTTATCAATCGCTCTGAATCCAATCGGATCGCGTCGACATGAGAGGGCGATGGGGCCGCCGCGTTCGTTTTTCCTAACCCCATCGGACTAGAGAAAGCTACTGCCATGAAAACGACGCTGGGGTCATAACATCTCCAGCAGGCTAGCTCCTAAATAATTCTTGCTATTCCACTTTCCAAGAACATCGTCATACGTCAGCCATCCGGCAACATGTACGCGTCGACACAAGCAGTGAAGCAAGCTTGCGTGCCAGATGTTCGGGCGACGTAACTGACGTGAGGCTTGGGATTAGGATGGACATTGGACACGGAAGGCGCCACGAGCCGAAGATAGGACAGAAGCTGCTCCTGCGTCGCGGAGGAACGATGTCGACGGGACGGGACCTGTGACACCTGTCCCCTCGAATGAAAAAAGGCGAGTATGCCACTGATATCACCGTGACTAGTTCCACGCTGAACCGGTGGTTAGGTCATGCCGTGCCGATAAGTCAGTCACGGCAGCGCTGAGGCCTGCGTGCATGCTGCGGCACGGCCTAAAAGCCTCGCTGCGCGAGTAAAGGACGAGCGAGGGGGACCAAACGGGTGGTCACCAATTGGATCAGTCAAAAGCTCCGAAACAAGACGAGCGCGGACGGGGCCGGCCATGGGGCAGATGGGCTCGACTCGACCGACGACGGGCTCACCGATTGCTTCGCTCCAGGCATCAGCGGGGATAAGCTGACACCACCCACGACAGGTGCATACGCGTGTACCGTTCATATGGGATGGTGGTGCGGAGCAGACGTGTACGGGCTGCGAGACGGAGTGCTCCGACTATTTGAAGTGGTCATCCATCTGGCCGCGACGCAACGAGAGGATTGTACGAGCTTTTTTGCTCGCGGCGAGCGACGGAGCGGGATGACGACGAGTCCGTCCTGGCCAGTGGGCAGTGGCCACCGGAGTCCTGCCGAGGAGGATACGAGGGTGGAGGCCCGCGAGGAACATGTCGCGTCACTGGGGCTCGCGTCGACGGCGAGGACGCTGGAGTGCAGAGCGGGTGCCCCCGATGTTACGTTTCGTCCGATTTCATGCATTCGGGTCACAGACCTTTCGCAGTGGTGTAAATATAGAGTATTTATTCAGAGTAAACATGTTAGAAGTATAGAAATACGGTAAAATATAGAGGAAGTACAAAGAATAAAATATGTTTTAGAAAAACGAGTGCGGACGGTCTGCATTCGTGGACGTGTAGACACGACCAGGCGCCGGCAATCGCTGCTATAGTCCGTGTCATGCATGTCTGAGGCCCGAGCTACGAATGAGCTTCTTTTTTAGGCAGTAGTTTGGCAGGAAGAGAGAGAAGCCCAAGGTAGAAAATATTGGTAACAACGTGGCGGCCCAAATGGCTCATTTCTTTCTTTCTTTCTATGCATTCTCTGTTGCGCTAACCATTGAAGAAACAAATAAAAAATTTGACTAGGAAAAACAGTGTTGTTGCATCTACAATTTTAACTAGGTTTGCAGCGGTGGAGCTTGACATAAAGCCCAGTGGGCAATTACGAGTAACATTAGTTTATGATTGAGAATGAGGGTATGTTTGGTCCAGTTTAAAAAATAAATTCACTGTCTAGAATCGGAAATCTCAACTAATGAGTTTTCTCTGCAAATCAGATTCTTATGAATCTGTAAATTTTTCAATATAAATTAGAATCTATCGCAATCTCATATTTCTCATATTCCCATCCACTTATTTGAAAAAATACTCATATACCATTGTATACATATTCGAATTATTTTCTTTATTTTTCTTTATCTCGGCTCACAACATTTTTTTAACTCACAGCAAAAATAAGATTTTCAAGAATTTTCGTAGTTGAACCAAACACACACTGAAAGCAGGGCGGCCACAACATCCCACGGTGCTAGAGAAGCTCCGCCGTATTTGGCTTGTGTTTGGATCCGTTCCTAACAATTATGAAAACTCAGACATCTCTCATGAAAAATTCGTTTCTCGATCCTAAATCTTTTCTGATTTTTCATTCACGACTCGTGAGTTACACAATGAGATATTGGATCCTGTGATGTAACTTTTTGGACCATTTTTCTGATGTAACTATTAGCTACCTTTTTGTAGAGTTGTTTAAATCGATAACTGTCGGTACCCTGCAGACCGGGTACCCCGCGCACAGGGAGAAAACCGCTAAGGACTCCGCCTCTGCTTAAGAGGCCGAATTCGAGGCTGCCACGTCGTAGGGGGAAGGACCAGATCCTACCTCTCCATCGGGGGAGGCTCCCAAGCTGCCACGTGGTCGGCAGAACTAGACCCTCGCCTCCCCGTTGAGGCGGGCTCCGGAGCCGCCACGTGGCCAATCGGGACCTCAAGGCCAGGCCCGCGTCCTCGCAGGGAAAGACACCGGAACTACCACGTGGCCTGCAGGGTTGAGCCTCCACCCCTCCATAGGGGTGGGCTTCGGATGCACCACGTGACCTGTTCCGTCAAGTGCTCGACTTCCCACAGAGGCAGGCTCCGGCGCAACCACGTGGCGGACGGCCAACTCAGTGCGGTAGAAAGCCGCAGTAAAGGAACGCGTGCGCTGCTCAGACAGGCATTAAGTACGCGCGCCTTCCCCAGGCAAGCTGAGTCGCGCATGCGAAGGTCAAGGCTCCAGTGTCCTGTCTTGTCCGAGTAGCCAGTACAGACCCACGCCGCAAGACGGACGAATGGGCCGCGAGGACAAGACCATCATCACCAACTATGTGTAGCCCTGGCGCACAACGCGGCGGGACGGCGCATTGACACCTCTGATAAAGGGAAGTAGATAGCAATTAATCCTAGATCTTGTATAGGATTTGGCTCTCCCCGGGACCACCTGTCGGGTCCTGGGGCTCACCTTGTGACTGCAGAGTCCTTGAACTATAAAAGGACTCGGCAGACGATCTTGGCAAGGGATCGAAAAATTAGACTAAGACTCATACACGCTCAAGCAAGGAAATACACAAACACTCCCGTGGACGTAGGGTATTACGCTCCGGCGGCCCGAACCACGTAAATCCTCTGTGTTCATCATCCTGCTGTGTTCGATCTCCTAAGACTAGCCCTCGTGAATCCAAAGAACCTCCGCGGGCTGCTCTCTAAGCAGGTCCGGGGGAAGTGTCATTTACGACCTTTGACATTTGGCGCGCCAGGAAGGGGGAGCCGGCGCAGGAGGTGCGCTGTGGGCTAGCCGGACATCAACCAGTCGGGCCACAGGGGAAACGCCTTTCTTCTTGGTGTACGGGGCAGAGGCCGTCCTCCCCCCATAAATTACCATGCCCCCCCCCCCCGTGCCCGGAGGTACGACGAAGCCGTGCAGGACCAACTCCGACGTGAAGACCTGGACCTCGTCGACGAGAGACGAGTGCGAGCGGCTCTCCAAAATGCACGGTACAGGCAGGCGCTCCGGCGCTACCACCAGAGGACCGTGCGGAGTAGGGAGCTAAAGGTAGAAGACCTGGTGTTGCGCTGCATACTCTCCCGCGAAGGGTCTAACAAACTCTCCCCTGGCTGGGAGGGTCCCTTCCGTGTAACAGAGGTTTGCCGCCCAGGATGCGTCCGCCTGGCTACGGAGGATGGACAACGATTACCCAACCCATGGAACATCGAGCACCTCCGTAAGTTCTACCCCTAGACCAGGGTTGGGACAATGTTATTTCATTATAAAAGTTACATATTATCTCAGGACAGCACTTAGGCTAGGGGGATGGGGCTCCGAGTGCACATTCCGCTTAGCCTGGTCCAGAACCCTAAGTAGGTGCACTCGACTTCATCCGACATCCAAGCCGGGTTATTCCCCTTGTAAAGTATGCTCCGTTTTATGAGAAACTACAATGAAAGAATGTTGTCCTGCCTGGTATAGGATTTGTCAATTCAAAAATTATGTTTAATTTTTATGATGTTGCTGTAAGCCCGCCATAGCTCATGATCTATCATGAGCGCTGCCATTTTTCGCCTGCTTTAGCAATAGTGGGAGCCTTGCTGTCTGGATTGCAGGTGGGGTTGCTTGAGGCACCTGCAATGTGCCTGGGGCCTCAGATGTTCCAATACTCGGGGGCCTGTGTCTCCAGATGGTCTCCCCCAGAAAAGGCTTACGCCGAGCGGGAGGTCCAGGGGCATAGCCTGCTTAGCCTGGTCCTATACCCTAAGCATGTGCGCTCTGCCTCCCCAGCGCTACAGCCGAGTACTGGGGGCCAGATGGACCACCCTTGGGTAGTATGGACGACGAGTCCTAGGTGCAGATGCACTGAATTACCCAAGCCCCACGAGTCAGCCCAGGATTGTAAGTCAAGCGACACTACAAAAAGAGCAGGGGTGAAGTGACCAGCGGACAGAATTACTTCTCTTTTTTGATTTATGTACAGGTCTTTGAGGAAGTTATTTCGGCAACCACCGTCAGAGTACCCGCGAAGACAGTGGGCACCGTCGGACTGGAGCTCCGGCGGCACCCCCAGGGGGCCCGCTGTCGACCTCTCACTGAAGATGGCGGGCACCGCTGGACTGGAGCTCTGGCGGCACCCCCAGGGGGGCCCGCTGTCGACCTCTCACTGAAGATGGCGGACACCGCTGGACTGGAGCTCCGACGGCACCCCCAGGGGGCCCGCTGTCGACCTCTCACTGAAGATGGCGGGCACCGCCGGACTGGAGCTTCGGCGGCACCACCAGGGGGCCCGCTGTCGACCTCTCACTGAAGATGGCGGGCACCACTGGACTGGAGCTCCGGCTGCACCCCCAGGGGGCCCGCTGTCGACCTCTTAGCAAAGATGGTGGCCATTGCCGGACTGAAGCTCCGACGGCACCCCCAAGGGGCCCGCTGTCGACCTCTCAATAAAGATGGTGGCCACCGCCGGACTGAAGCTCCGGCGGCACCCCCAGGGGGCCGTTGTCGACGTACCTGCATACTCAGCTACGACAATGCTACCTACGCATCCTACGCTCCCCCTGCACCGGTCCGCCCTAAGCCCTATGTGTACGACAGGTGTGCCCATAACAACTGGCCACGCCTGTCAGAGGGCCATACTTTGGGGGACGGCATGTCCTGAAAGCTAAGGAACAACAAGCAGCTAGAAGACATTGCTGGAAATAAAAATACGTTGAGTATAAAAAAGCACCACATATAGATTTTTTATTACACAAATAAAAAGTTTGTCACCACAACCAACCACAAGACAAAAGCAGAAAGAGAAAAACTTAACAAGCACCCGGGGAGCCCTCAGCCGCTCCGCTGGAACCTTGAGGCGATGAGTTCCACCGCATCCGAAACTTCAGACTTGGCGGCCTCTTCCCTCTCGGCGATGGGCCCCTCGAGGACCGGCTGCAGGGAGACGTTGGGGTACCAGCTCCGGTAGCAGGACAGGATGTGTGTCGCCACCTCCCTCACCAGCATCCTCCCCTCTGCCTCCAGCTGGTTGTCGAGGATGGCCCCCAGCGAACGCATCCTCGAGCTGGTGGAGTCAAGCGCTGGGAACACTTGACTCACCTCCTGCGCCGGCTCCCCCACGCGCGCCGGACTGAAGCCGAGCGGCACCAGAGCTGAGTCGGCACCGCCAAGGAACTCCCAGTCCTTCCGGGCCTCGGCGGAGCGCGCCGCCCGGAGCTCCTCCACCTCCTGCTGGGCCGCCGCCAACGCCCGGGGGCCGCCATCCAGGAACCGCTTCTCATTGGCCGCCAGGGCCCTCTCGCGCTCGCCGACCCCCTTCTCGCGGCGGTCCAAGTCACCCTCCTTGAGGGCGACGTTGAACTCGCGGTCCAGGAGGGCCTGGCGCTCAACGGACTGGGCCTGCTGCGCCTCAGCCACGGCGGCTTCCCGACGGTCTAGCTCGGCGGCGCGGACTCTCGCCCCTTCCTGCTGGAGGATGAGCCCGCGGCAGGTCGCCTCCACCTCGGCCTGCTTCGCCGCCAGCTCCTGCTCCCGTTCAGCTAGAGCAGCTTCTCAGGGGGACAGCAGGTGCTGAAGGTCCTCCCAGGCCTGGAGGCGGGAGCTGGCCTCAGCGTGGATGGCCTCGGCGTCTGCCTTCAGCTTCTGGGTGACGGCGTCCAGCTGGGCGACGAGGTCGCGCTCCTTCTCAAGGATCTTCATCTCCTTCCGAACAACCGCCTCCCGCTGGGCCGCTCGGCTCTTCGCCAGCCGGGTCCGGGGCTCCAGGGTTCCCGCCCATTCCCAGAGCCAGTCGTCCTCGTCCCCGAGCCGCCTTTTCTCCCGGGCGAGGGCCGCCTGGGCCTGCCGGAAGCTGGAGTAGGCCATGGCCATAGCCTAGCCGATGGATGCGGAGTCATTGGCGGGCGCGGCAGCGGTCGTCGGCGCGCGCGGCTGGGCTTCGGCAGTCGCTGCGGGGGTCTCGGACACGGAGGCCCAGGGCACCCCGGCGGCAGCAGCCCGGTGCACCGGAGCAGGGCCCGAGGCTGCAAAAGATCCCCACGAGCCGGCTGGAGCGGCAAAACCCCTAGCAGAAGTGCCCGCGGGTGGTGGAGTAGCTGTGGTGGCGCTGAAATCAAGCAAACCCAGATCATAAGAAAATGACAGGGTAGGCGCACAGCAAAGAACACCCAAGGTAAAATCTGAGCAAGCTTATCGGGGGACGCTGAAGTTCTACCGCTTCCCGAAAGGGTTGGGGGGTTCGGACCCCCCGAACCCGCAGCGGGGGCCCCTGAGTGTGCTGGGGGCCCCTATGGTAGTGGCGTCGGCGGCACCCCCGAGGTCTGGCGCCCCTCCGAATGGAGAGGGAACGCTGGGGTCCTGTCGGCGTTGAGGAGTCTCCCCCTCTTGCGCGTGGAGGACTCGGGCGGCAAAGTGGCGCCATCGGCGCCCCCTGGCGACAAGCGCGACGGGGCTCCGGAGTCCTGACGAGGGGCGGAAGGGGCCGGCGGCGGCGACTGAGCGCGCTTCTTGGGGGTCGGGTCCGACACTAGAACCGGCACCTTCCCCTTCCCCTTGTCGGCAGAGGCGACGACGCCACCCCATGGATGGTGTTGGGGCCCGCTCGAGGAGTCGTCGCTTGAAGAACTGTCGTCGCTTAAGGGAGCCTCGCCTCCCTCAGCGTCGTCAGCGATGCTGACCCCCCGGAACGGGTCCCCGATCTGGCACTGCACCAGCCCAGACTCGTCGAGGGTCGGCATCGTCTTCAGCAGCTGCCTCCTCAGCTCGGAGTCCGAGCACAAGGGGCGGCAGGCCGACGGAAGAGCCAGTGCCTCAGGGGAGATGTCGTCGGGGCAGACCTGGGTCAGCATGTCGAGCAGCTGCTGCTCGCCCAGGTTGGAGTCGGGGCCGGTCTCGAGCCGGGTGCAGTCCGACAGGCCAGTGAACATCGATGCCAAACGGGTGTGGTGCTGGAGCGGAGCTATGCGATGGGACATAAAGTCCCTCAGCACCATGGCAGACGACTGCCCGTGGTCCGCCAGCATATGGATCCTCTCCAACACCGGGTTGAACGCCTCCTCCAGCTCTGGGCGCTCCTCCCAGAATGACCGCTCGAAGTAGGGGATCCCGGTGGGGAGGCACATCCGGTCGTGGGCCTTAGCCTTGGCAATCATCCAATCTTCACGCCACAACTCCCACTGTGCAGAGTTGAAGGAAGCAATGTACCTTGTGGGGACCTTTGTCCGGTGCTGGAAGTAGTAGGCGCTGAGGTGCTCCTTCGAGCTCCTGCTGGTGGCCCTCAGTACAAAAAAGTACCAAAAGAGCTTCACCGACGGCATCACCCCCACGAACATCTCGTAGAGGTGAGCGAAGACCGCCAGCATGGCGATCGAGTTCGGCGTGAGGTGGTGGAGTTGGAGGCCGAAGGTCTCCAAGAGCATGACCAGGAAGGCGGATGCTGGCGGGACGAAGCCGGCCAGCACGTACGACGAGAAGAGGACCATCTCCCCGACGGAGAGGCTCAGCGGGAGCCTCCCCGGACAAAGCCACGTCTCCTGCTCAGGAGTATGCTAGCCGAGAAGCCGGCGCATGGGGGCCAGGTCAGCGGACCTGGACAGCCGGGACTTGGGCAAGATGCTCGCCATGAGGGTTGAAGGAGGAGGCTCTGGATGGGGAGATCGGGAGTTAGAGCGCAAGAACTGGGCTTGAGGCAAAAAGCACGAGCGCAGGGGTGCAGAGGCGGGTGAAAGGACCCTTAGGGGGAAAGTTCTCTTTTTATGCACCTCTGTTGGCCAACAGGCGCAAAAGTGTGAATCGTCGCAGCCTCAATAGAAGAGCAATGGTCCCGCGTAGGTAATGACATGAGGGCCTGGGTCGCTCGACAAAGAAGGCGAGCCGG
Source organism: Tuctoria greenei (assembly GCA_036927565.1). NCBI lineage: Eukaryota > Viridiplantae > Streptophyta > Magnoliopsida > Poales > Poaceae > Tuctoria > Tuctoria greenei. The sequence continues at coordinate 9,070,175 of JAYESD010000005.1, forward strand.
GCGGCTAGCTATGCGGGAGGTAACTCGGCGGTTTCCGAAAGGGCAAAAGAAGCGGAAGTGCAGGAGGCACTTTGGGAACCACCACAGTTAAAGCACGATTGAAGGCAGAAGTCACGTCGCGGGGCGCCTGTTCAGCACCTTCACTTACCAGAAGGGGACACGTCGCCTCAACGGCAGGGGCGTGTCGCCTGGGGAACTGCCCCGAAGTGGAATCGGAAGAGTTGCACGGGGAGAAAAGGAAGAAGACCCCACCTGCGGTATCGACGACTCTCCCGAGGTGGGCTTGGGGGCCACTGTCGGTACCCCGCAGACCGGGTACCCCCGCGCACAGGGAGAAAAACGCTAAGGACTCCGCCTCTGCTTAAGAGGCTGAATCCGAGGCTGCCACGTCGTGGAGGGAAGGACCAGATCCTACCTCTCCGTCGGGGGAGGCTCCCAAGCTGCCACGTGACCAACAAAACTGGAGCCTCGCCTCCCCGCTAAGGCGGGCTCTGGAGCCGCCACGTGGCCAATCGGGACCTCAGGGCCAGGCCCGCGTCCTCGCAGGGAAAGGCACCGGAACTACCACGTGGCCTGCAGGGCTGAGCCTCCACCCCTCCATAGGGGTGGGCTCCGGATGCGCCACGTGGCCTGTTCCGTCAAGTGCTCGACTTCCCACAGAGGCAGGCTCCGGCGCAACCACGTGGCGGACGGCCAACTCAATGTGGTAGGAAGCCGCAGTAAAGGAACGCGTGCGCTGCTCAGACAGACATTAAGTACGCACGCCTTCCCGAGGCAAGCTGAGTCGCGCATGCGAAGGTCAATGCTCCAGTGTCTTGTCTTGTCCGAGTAGCCGGTACAGACCCACGCCGCAAGATGGACGAATGGGCCGCGAGGACAAGACGGACGGGACGTGCACGACCATCATCACCAACTATGTGTAGCCCTAGCGCACGATGCGGTGGGACGACGCATTGACACCCCTGACAAAGGGAAGTAGATAGCAATTAATCCTAGATCTTGTATAGGATTTGGCTCTCCCTGGGACCACCTGTCAGGTCCTGAGGCTCACCTTGTGACTGCAGAGTCCTTGAACTATAAAAGGACTCAGCAGACGACCTTAGCAAGGGATCGAAAAATTAGACTAAGACTCATACACGCTCAAGCAAGGCAATACACAAACACTCCCGTGGACGTAGGGTATTACGCTACGGCGGCCCGAACCACGTAAATCCTCTATGTTCATCATCCTGCTGTGTTCGATCTCCTGAGACTAGCCCTCGTGAATCCAAAGAACCTCCGCGGGCTGCTCTCTAAGCAGGTCCGGGGGAAGTGTCGTTTATGACCTTCGACAATAACGAAAATCATATTTATGCTTTTAATAACGAGTGAAAGTTTGGTTCTTCTTTTCAAATGAGGTTATTGCCAACTTATTACAACTGAATTCAAACATAGATACTCACTGACTTCTTGTTTAGAATAAAGCGATAATAATGGAATGCGTAAAACACACGCATGATTGTGACTTGAATTTCATAGACCGTCATTGATACTTGCATCATGTTCATGCTCTCATATTTGTTGTAGTTGCGCTCTAGATTTCGAACTCATAAGTTCCTTACGTGCATTTAATATTGTGAAATCCAGTTTAAAATTATCTCTCATGTGGAATTGAACTCAAGATCTGATAAGTGATACTTATAGTACCTAACCGTGTGAAACTTATGCTAACGACAACACACCCTGAAAGCTTAGCAGAATTCTTTCCCAACGCATTGCGTTGTTTCCTTAGTTTTGGGACAAGCTAAATGTTGTTGTCAAAGTGTTCTTACAACACTTTCCCCGAACCTGCTATGCGAGCAGCCCGCGAAGGTTCTTGATCGGCAGAGCTTAGTTCTCGAGTGAAGTTGCGCGTATGAGAGATAGTAAGACGGTAGTTTTACGTGGTTCGGATCGTTGGATTGTAATACCCTACTCCACGGTGTGAGTTGTATTGTTGGCGTGGATGCGTGTGTTCAGTGTGTATGAAGTCTGGTCCTTTGTAATGGTGGCGGCCCAATCCTTTTATCGATAAGGCCATATTCCTTACAAGTGGGGTCCGGAGCCCGATATGTGGCCCCGTGGCGATCTTATCCTGAAGATCTAAGACTTCTCCGCTATGTTGTCTCTGACCTTGACTTGAAGACTCGTCGTCTTGTCGCCTCAAACGCCAGTGGTCCACGCGTAGTCGCTGACAGTGGCAGGAGATGTCTCATACGTCTGTCTTATCACCGTAAGCTACCCACTTGGCAGAGATGGGTAGGCCTACGGCGCCTTTACTGTGATGCGATTGATCGCAGTGGTACATGACTAGAGGCACGCGTCGCGTCGTGCGCCGAGAAGGGTGCATGTATTTAATTCTTGATTTAGACAGGGCGCACCACCCCTCAACTCCCAGAAGACCGCACCCACCGTACAGGTAGGTTGCGGCAGTATCGGAGGTGGCGACTGCGTAGGAGGCCAGGTCCTGTACTGCGAGGCACGTGGCAGCTCCGGAGACTTTCTTTGAGGTGAGCTAGGAATCCGAAACTGTGGTGGAGTCGGAGCCTGCCTCTGCGGGAGCTGGCCGACCTGGTGCTTCGGGCCACATGGCGGCACTGAACCCCACTCCTACGATGGGGTGGGGGTCCCGTCCCGCTGAACACGTGGCAGCTCGGGAGCCCGTCTATCGGGAGAGCTGGGTTCCGTCTTGAGGTCCACGTGGCAGCGTCAAAACCTGCACTCGAGGAAGGCTGGGGTCCGAACCTTCTGGACATGTGACGCCATTGGACCCTGCCTCGACAGGGAGGCAAGGTAATTAGGCGCTTTCATCCTGTGCGTCGAGGTGTCTAAACTGATACCTCCCCCAGACTTGCTCGGAAGCAGCCCGCGGAGGTTCGATGCATGGGTCTAGTCCTAGCAAGATCGAGCTCAGAGGACGATGAACGCGATGGTTTTACGTGGTTTGGACCACCTGGGCATAATAACCTACTCTACGGTGTTTTGTGTATTGTATTGCTCGAGTGTGTATCTCAGTCCGAGTGAAGTTGTCTAAGTCGGTGGCTGCTCGGTCCTTTTATAGTCCAAGGCCGAGCAGCTTACAAGTGGGGCCCGGGGCCCGACAAGTGGCCCCAGGAGTACCAAATCCATCCTAAGATTTGGGAGTAAATGCTATCCCCTGACAATGGCCTCAATGTGCCACCTGGCCATGCCTTGCTGCAAGGCTACACATAGCCCCTCATCATGGTTGGTCATGTACCGTATGTCTTGTCGCGACCTCTTATTCGTCCGCCGTACATAGTAGTTCGGCGCCAACCTATCACAAGACTGGGTACATGACTCTTGAGTTATGAGTGCGAGTTGCCGCTTACCTAGGGAACGTGTGCATCCTTCCAGTTTAGGTGCACTGGCTCGTCCCCCTTCATTGCCGCTACTAGCGCTACTTGGCACGTGGCAGGTCCGGTCCTTCCCTCAGCTGGGAGGTCGGGACCAGAGCTGTCGGACACGTGGTTGCGCTGGACCTTCTTTCAGTAGGGAGGTAGGTCCGGGGCTGCCGGTCTTGCGGACGCGCCGGACCTCTCCTCAGCAGGGAGGTGGGCCCAGAGCTGCGAGACGCGTGCCAGTGCCGGACCTCCCCCCGAAGGGGAGACAACCCTGGAGCTGTAGGACACGTGGTAGCGTTGGGCCTTCCCTTAGTGTAGAGGCGTGGCCATGCCGCACGCCAAGTGGCACCCTGGGGCTATGTTAGATCTTTCCCTCGTGGGTGGCGGGACCCAGCGCGCCTTCTTTCCTGTATCCATGGGTACCTGGTTCGCCAGGTATCGACAGTGGCCCCCAGGCCCATCTCCGGGAGGAACTTCTCGGTTAAGTGGTTATACCTGAGGTGGGCCATTTTTGATCCTCGTGCCACGACTTTAAGGGCTTCCCTTCAATGCGTCGGATAAAATCTTTTTCTGCAGATATCACGCCATCAACTGGCATGGGTTCTCGATACGAATTTCGTTTCGGTTCCGCGCGCCCATCAAGTCGTCGCCCCTAAGTTTGAACTCTCCCCTATGGGAGCAGTTGCCTCGAGGCGGTTACTTTGGCCTTCCTGCCGAATCTGACTCTAGCCCACCAGTCATCATGAGGGTGGCTCCAGCATTGCAGCGCCACGGCACCCGTCCAAACGTCATGGGAGTATACTTAAGAAGGGGACTAGCACAGGTCACAAGCCCCTCACGCCTCCATTTGCTCTCGCGCTTAGGACCTTACTGCTTTCTCGCATCCTCCATTCCTGAGCCTTAGCCTTTGCACAGCCATCCTTCCCCTACTCCATCTTGTTGCAATGGAGTTGGGTCTCCCCGCCAGTAATACCAAGAACGAGAAGGAGCTGAAGAAGGTTCGTGCTTACATGGGGTGGTTCCATGACTCCTTCAACGACAATATCCACATTGGCGAGCTTGCTTTCAAGAAGAAGAGTGCTGGTGACATGGTTTACTTCCAAGGATACGCCGTGGTCAGCTTGCTTCCCCCCTTCTCGTCTTTCCTAATGACGTTGCTGGAGTTCTATGGTATCCAGCTGCACTTCCTCGGCCCTCATTCCATCTTGTTGGTCGCTACCTTCATTCACTTTTGTGAGATGTAGGTGGGGTGCGGCCCAACCTAGAGCTCTTTCGGTGCATCTTCACTCTGCAGACCACTTGGAAGGGGAACGAGATGATCGGGTTGTACTACTTCGTGAAGCGGAAGAGGTGCCCCTTCATGTACTTGGAAACCTTTACCTCTGGCAAATGGGATGAATGGAAGAAGGAGTGAGTGATCATCAGTGTGGACAACCATGAGAAGCTAGACAGGGCCTCCCTAACGTGGACACCAACCTCTGTTACAAGCTTCCGGAGTTGCCTGCGGCGTACAAGCCCATTGTAGCAAGGATCGAAGGCTACGTCACCGGCGGTGTGACCCCCATATGGTCTTTGGGAACTTCCTGAGGAACAGATGGGCTCCACTAAAGTTCATGGAATGGTCTGCGTGGACATTCACGCCGCCTGGTGCTGATTCTCAGATGAGGGACGAAGCTTTGAAGACTCTGCTGAAGAAATTCCAGAGCAAAACCAACATCCTGCTTGACTCCTTGAAGCTCCCCGAGTCCTTCTCACCTTTGAATATGGTTCCCGAGTTCTGCCGGGATCTCCGGAAGTTAATGCCAACGCTGGACAATATTGGAGTTGTGGAGAGGCAGGCTCCCTCCACAATTACTATTCCTGGGGCCCCTGGGGGGCCGGCCCCTGTTCCCTCAAGCCAGGGGGTGAAGCTGCTAGCTCGGCAGGGGCGAGGTGTCGGCGGAGCCCTCCAGTCGGAAGAGGAAGCTGGTGCGGGGCGACGGAAGCCACGTCGGGACCTTTGGAGGGCCAGCTCCTCCGGTCTAGGGACCCCCAACGAGTGGTGGTTCCGGGGGGGGGGGGCACCTCCCACTTCGCGCCGAGCACGTGGCCAAGCTCCGGGGGCCCCTCCGAGGGACACTTCGGCCCAAGCCCCTGGCCTTGCTCCGAAGCAGCTCTGCCTCCGTGGCACCTAGAGCTTCCCAAGGTAATCGACTGAGTTATTACTCCGATTTCTCTTTTTGGTTAAAGTGAGTCTCTTGAACATCCTTATCTTTGGCGTGCAGCACCTCCAAGAAAGGAGATAAAACTGCAACTCCAACGGCAGCGCAGGGGGCTGAGCGAGCGGGCGCCGCAGCTGTTGCGCCTGCCCGGGCGAACGTGGAGGCTCCGGGCGACACGAGGAAGGCACCAATCGCAGATGCGGTTGCGCTAGCACTAAAGACCCCAGTCGTTGACGCAGGGATGACCGGAGTTTCAGCACCGGAGCCTGTAGCCTCTGAGGCTCCGGTGGAGATGCCAAGTGCCGACACAGCTCCCGCGTCGACGGAGGTTCCGCCCCCCATGTGAGGAGCCACCGACGGGTCGGCCCCCACGCCGTCTTCTAGGGAGGTTCCGGTGCCCGAGTTGGATGTAGCTGAGGAGTCGACCCCCACGCTAGACGCGTTAGAGGCTCCAGCCAAAGGCCCAGAGGCAGTTGGAGAGCCGACCCCCACGCCAACTACCGCTGAGGTTGTGGTGGCCGTCCCGATGGTCGTCAAAGTACATGCTCCTGCGCTGGAGGTGGTTCAGTCTTCGGTGCCTCGGCCAGGGGCGTCCAGCACACCTGCACCAGGGCTGCAAAATGTGGAGGATCATATTGAGCATCGTGCCTCTCCGCTGGCGGAGGCTGATCCAGGAGCGTCTGTGGCTACGTCGGAGGACCCGACGGAGACCGGCGTTGCTTCAGTCATCCCTCCCCTAGACGCCTTTGGGGCTGCGGGGCTTTCGGAGGACACCCCAAGCACCTCAAGCCCGTAAGTGCCCCTCCCGAATGACGGCAAACATCCTGGTGGAGATCAGGGAGGAGGCGCCCCCATCAGGTCTGACGCCCATGCCCTTGGTACTGGCTATCGACAACGCCCGCTCCAGCCTGCAACAGGTTGCAGTTTCCTTCGAGCACAGCCGCAAGGCCTTGGAAGAAGCCCTTGACCGTTGGCATGATAGGCTCCGTCAGCTCGACGACTGGATCAGGGGGGGGGGAGCCCGGCTGGTCGAGCAAGGAGAGCTGCTCAGCGCGAGGGAGGCTACCCTCAAAGCTCTCGATGCGAAGGTGCAAAAGATTTATGAAGAAGTCGTGGAATGCCACAGAGTTGCGGACCAGTGCCAAGGAGGTATAATTGTCTGACATGAGACTCTCCAGAAACGCCGTGAGGAGCTCGGCATGAGGGAGGGCAAACTCTCCGAGAAGCAGAAGGACTTGGGCCGGAGAGAGGAAGAGCTCTCCTGGAAGCTGTCAGCGGGTGAGCAGAGCTTGGCGGACCGCCGCAAGAAATTTGATGTGCGATGTAAGCTCGAGGAGGACAGGCTCTGGGAACGGGGGAAAGACCTTAACAAGCGAGAGGTCGACGTCTCCGCTAGGGAGCATATGGTTCGGGGCCAGGAAGAAGACCTGGCAGAGCGGCGAAACCGTATCCACCTCAAAGAGTTAGAGCTCGCTGACCGCGAGCGGCAGTTAGCCAAGAGCATTAAGCAGCATGGCAAAGAGGCTAAGCGCCTTGCAAAGGAGAGTACAGAACTGGCGGCCACCAAGAGGGCGCTGGAGGAGTTGCAGGGCTCGAGGGCGGGTGAGTCCCAGCGGGTTTGGGACTTCCTGGGATGGACCGACGGAGCACTTGCGTTGTTTGGCTTCAGCCCCGTACGTCCGGCCAACCCAGTGCCGGAGCTGGACGAAGCGCTGGTGGCTCTTAGCTCCGCTGGTGGCAAGCTCGACGCGGTGGGAAACGTCGTCACAGACCAACTAGAGATAGAAGGGAGGTCCTTGGCCAAGACAGTCGCCGAGTACGTGCTAACATGCTATCGCAGCCGGGACCCTCACTTTCCCCTGAGTCCGGCAATCGAAGGGCCGATCGAGGAAGGCCTGGATGCTGCAAGGGAGAGCGTTTAGGAGGCCACTCAAGCCGTAGCCTCAACTATCCGTAGGACCTAGGCCTTTCCTTCCTTGTTCCCACTTGTATGCTTCCGGTATTGTAATATGATTTTTCAATGAATGAAATCCTCTTGATTTTTTGTCTTTGATATTTTTGTGTCCTGCCCCCTGGTAGATGTACGTAATTTTGATTGTGTACATGTACCAAGAAGAACTAACACTTGTTTTGGTGACATCGGCCCCCTGGGGTTGTCGGGGCTTAGGAGCTCCGACGACACTCATCGTGAACATAAGACGTCGACGACGGGCCCCCTGGGGTTGTTGGAGCTTAGGAGCTCCGGTGACACCCATTGTCCATGTAGGAGACGTCACCATCAGGCCCCCGAGCCAACTCTTGGTGAGGTAATTGTTCATCATCGGTGGTACGGGAGTGGCTTTACTAGAGTTACAACCTTAGGAACCTGCACACATGACAGATAAAAGGTAATTCCGCTCTCCAGTCAATCTTTTACCCATGCTCTATTAGTGTTGTATGTCTTACAATCTGTTACCATCGTGGGGGACTTGATTAACTCAGGGCCTCTGTATCCGAAACTTGTTACCCACCGCACGTGAGTGGGTTCGGAGGTTCCAGACACTTATCAAGTACCTCAAGTGACTCGCCGGCAAACGGACAGCAACACTCCCACTATTGCAGAGACAAGAGAAAAACTGACTACACCCATGCTAGGTAATGAGCTAATGGCAAATGCTTGACATCATTCATAAGAACTAAAGATAATTTCAAATGAACAAAGCATTTCAGGGTAAGGCAAAACATCCTTTCATTATAACGTTCGTTGGAGAGAATAGACTTTACAGGAGGAATGACCCGACCTGGGTGACAGGGAGCTGAGTGTACCTTCTCAGGGTACCGGACCGTGCTGAGCAAGGTAGACACTCGGAGCTCATCTCCCTGGCCTTAGTTAACCCAAGTGCTGTCTCTAGACACTATGCTCTCTTTATAACAAAATAAAATAAAATGTCCTTCCACTGGCTATGGATAAAACTTATGGAGGTGTACAATATTCCATGGGTTGGGAACTGGTTGCCCATCCTCCGTAGCTAGGCGAACGCACCCGGGGCGACAAACTTCTGTGACCCAGAAGGGACCCTACCAACTCGGGGAGAGGTTGTTTGTCCCTTCACGGGAAAGCAGATGCCGCAGGACCAGGTCGTTCACCTTCAGCTCCCCACTATGCACGGTCCACTCATGGTAGTGTCGGAGCGCTTGCCTGTACCGTGCGTTTTGGTGGGCTGCTCGTATGGATCTCTCGTCGATGAGGTCCATGTATTCACGCTTGAACTGCTCCTGCGTGGCTTCGTCGTACATCCGGACATGGGGGGAGCCCATGGTGATCTCTTGGGGAAGGACGACCTCCGCCCCCTACACCAGGAAGTAGGGCGTTTCTCCCGTAGCCCAACTGGTTGATGTACGGCTAGCCCACAGCGCATATGGAAGCTCATCCACCCAGTTTGCACCATGCCTCTCGAGGCTTGAGTATGTACGAGTCCTGAGGCTCTTGAGAATCTCAGCGTTTGCCCTCTCTACCTGCCCATTGCTTTCGGGGTGGGCAACAGAGGCATAACAAACATGGATTCTAAGGTCCTCACAATATTCTTGGAATGTCGCGCCCGTGAACTAGGTCCCGTTATCAGTGATGATCCTGTTCGGGACCCTGAACCTGTAGACGATCGACTTGATGAACTTCACTGCTGACTTCTTGTTAATGGTGACAACTGGGGTGGCTTCTGGCCATTTGGTGAACTTATCTACAGTGACGTAGAGGTACCAGAATCCTCCGACGGCTCTTGGAAAAGGTCCCATGATGTCCAGTCCCCACACGTCCATTCGGCCATGAGGGGGGGGGGGGCATCTGCAGCGCTTGAGCTGATGTGTGGATCTGCTTGGCATGGAACTGGCTCGCCTTGCATCTCTTAACCATGTCAGCAGCATCCTGGAGTGTTGTGGGCCAGTAGAAGCTGTGCCGAAAGGCTTTGTCGACCAGCGTGCAGGCCAATGCGTGATTCCTGCACTCACCTCCATGGATTTCTGCGAGCAAGTCGCAGCCTTCCTCCCAGGTAATGCATCGCAGTAGCATGTCATTGGCGCCATGTCGGTAGAGATCCCCCTCTACCAGCGTGTATCTTTTAGCCATCCTCACAATCCGTTCTGCCAGGGCATGTTCTCCAGGAAGGTAGTTGTCTTTTAAGTAGTCCCAGACCTCCGAGATCCATGCATCGGGACCTTCTTGAGTTTTTGGTTCTTGGGCGCCCGACTGCTCGGAGCTGCCGGTGGTGCATAAGAACCTTCACGGGCACCATGGCTGTAGGGTCGCCGAGATTGCTAGCTTCGAGGTGCTAGCTTCACCCTCTTCACCCAGCTCGGCGGCTCGAGCGGCTGTGGAGGCCTTTGTTGACAGGTCGTCTGCGACTGAGTTGTCAGCTTGGGGCACATGGCACAGATCTATGACCTCAAAGTCTTTCTCTAGCTTCCTGATGTGCAGCAAGTATGCTGCCAGCTGGGGGTCATTGCAACTGCACTCTCCCTTGACCTGCTTGACAATTGGCTGGGAATCACCTTTGTCAAGGAGCTGGCGGACATTGAGGGTCAACACTGTCTTCAAACCGTAGATGAGGGCCTCAAACTCTGCCATGTTGTTGGTGGCTTTGAAGCCAAGGTGCACCATATATTTGAACTGCTCCCCTATCGGAGCTATGAGCACCACTCCGGCCCCGACCCCTTGTTTCCGAGCGGAACCATCAAAGTAAAGTGTCCATAGGGTCTCAGTGAAGTCTGGTGCGCCGGAAACTGCCTCCCCGCTAACTAAGCCTTCTGGGTTGCTAGGTGATGGAGTCCACCCAGCCAAGAAATCCGCCAGTGCCTGACTTTTGACCGCGTGCTGAGGAAGGAACTCAATCTCAAACACCGCTAGCTCGGCTGCCCACTTGGCGATGTTGCCGGTAGCATTAGGGTTGTGGAGCACCGTTCTCAGCAGGAAGGAGGTGACCACCGTGATCTTATGGTCCTGGAAATAGTGTTGGAGCTTCCTCGATGCTAACAACATGGCGTATAGCAGCTTGTGTATCTCCAGATACCTTGTTTTTGCTTCGTGGAGGACTTTGCTGATGTAGTAGACTGGCCTTTGAGTGGTCCGAAATCTGTCTGAGAGGTCCGGTGCCCCTCGCAGCAGGTTCAGGTCCCGGGGCTCGTGGCTCCCAGGATCCGCATCATCCTCCGGGGGTTGGAACCCGGGGGTTTCCTTGTTTCCGGAGCAACCTAGGGAAAGATCCATGGCCTGGTCCGAGACATGAGGCTTGGTGCTTGTGTCGTGAGCTCCTTCCCGTGTATGCTGCTGATGTGGTTCCGATCGCTCTGTGACCAAGACCATACTAACCACATCAGTTGTTGCGATAATATACAGCAGCAAGGGCTCATCGGGCTCCAGTGCCACCATAACGGGGAGGGACGTCAGGTGCCTCTTGAGCTTCTGTAATACCGTTTCCGCCTCTTCGGTACATGCAAAGGGACCTGCTTTCCGTAGAATCTTGAAGAAGGGAAGCGCTCACTCTGCCAGCCTTGAGATGAATCAGATGAGGGCCGCTAGGCACCCTGCAAGCTTCTGCACATCCTTGACGCAAGCCGGAGACCGCATCAGCTCTATCGCCTTAATCTTCTCGGGATTAGCTTCGATTCCACGGTGGGAGACCAGGAACCCAAGCAGCTTCCCAGAAGAGACCCCAAAGACGCATTTCGGGGTTCAACATCGTGCGCATGACGCGTAGCCTGCTGAAGACTTGCGCAAAGCTATCTAGAAAAGATGCGTGGTTTTTTATTTTTACCACGATGTCATCAACATAGACTTCTACTAGGTCTCTAATGAGGTCCCCAAATGTTTTATGCATTGCTCGTACAAAAGTGGGGAGAGCATTCTTAAGACCATAAGTCATGGAGATATAACAATACATGCCATCTACTGTTACAAAAGCAGTGTGTTCTTCATCATCTCTAGACATAGATATTTGGTGGAAACCAGAATACGCGTCTAGGAAACACATTAGATCATAGCCTGATGTAGAGTCTACAATTTGATCTATCCTGGGGAGTGGGAATAGATCCTTTGGACATGCCTTGTTCAGGTTAGTGTAGTCGATGCACATCCAAAGCTTCCCGCCAGCTTTGGGGATGACAACATGATTAGCCAACCACCGAGGGTGGTGGACCTCTCGGATAAAGCCAACATCGAGCAACTTCTTAATCTCCTCTCGGATGAAGTTTTGGCGCTCGACGGACTGCTTCCGGGGATTCTGTTGTACCGAGCGGGCGTCGGGGTAGATCTTCAGATGATGCTCAATCACCTCCCTAGGGATCCTGGGCATCTGCGATGGTTGTCAGGCAAACACGTCAACATTGTCCTGGAGGAAGGTGACGAGTGCAAGTTCCTATTTGCTGTCCAGGTTACCCGCTATGCGGGTCGTCTGGGCAGCTTCGGCGCCGATTCTGACGGCCTTGACTGGGACGTCATCTTCGTCGGGCAGCACACGTGGAGCTGCGGTGGAGGTCCACTGAGACGGACTTTGGCTTGGCCGACACTCCCTTGTACCATCAAGGCTTGGTGCCCGTCCTGCCGCGAGTGCTTGGAGCTGCTCCAAGGCCGACACTGCCACAGTGCGGTCTCCCCGGACCTTGAGGACTCCAGATGGTGTCGGCATCTTTAAGACCAGATAGCCGTAGAACTGGTATAACGTCGTCCTTCCAATGATGGCATTAAAGGGAAGCTCGACGTCTGCCACATCGAACAGAATACTCCTCGTGCGGTAGTTCTCCGGAGTGCCGAAGGTTACCGGGAGGTGGATGCTACCAGTGTGCACGATTCGCCTTGGGCCCACGCTTGAGAATGGGCTTGAAGGCGTGAGTCGAGACATAGGTATCTGCAACTTTTGGAAGGCTGCAATTGAGACGAGGTTGAGGCCTGCACCACCGTCGATCAACACATAATGGAACCTCATGTTGGCGATGGTTGGGGCCATGAGCAACGGGAGCACCCCAGCCCCTCCCATGTTTTTTGGACAGTCCGAGACGTCAAAGCCAATCACAGTGCTCATCCACTTGCTGTGGGGAGCCGAACTTGGCGTTGGGGCCACCGCTGCCACGACCCATCGCAGGACTTTCACCGCGTTCCGAGACGGGTCCATGGATCCCCCGTAGATGACATAGAGGAGCTTTCGACGCTCCTGGTCGCTGCCAGTGTTCGAGTCAGCACTTGTGAAGACTGCTTTCACCGCTTTGTGGGGCTCCTGATACCCCATGTCTTCGTCTTTGTCCTCCACAGGGTCAATCATCTGCTTACCCTCCCTCTGGCGGGGAGGCTCGCTATATTGACGCTGCTGCTTCTGCCTCTGCTCGCGGAAACGTTCCGCGAGCTTCTTGACTTCCCGGCACTCACTTGCACTGTGACCATTGGTCCGGTGCACCGGGCACTTGAAGTCAGCGTCATCACCCTCAGGTGACGGGCGTGGGCGCTTATCCTGGCGCGAGCTCCGGGCTCTGCCAGCTGCCACAGCTACTACCATGGGAGCCCTGGGCCTCGGTCTACTCCTGCCGCGACCCCTGTTCTCTTTCTTCCTGCCATCACTCCTGGTAGCAGCTTCCACTTCGGACTGTGAGCGCTCCCCACTCTTTGAGGAGGGTCGAGCGTGCCAGTTACGACCCTCCACAACCTTGGCGCATCTGTCTGCCAAGGCAAACAGCTCAGAGACATCGCGCACGTCATGTGTGGTGAGATTCTCGAGCATCTTCTTGTCCCTCACACCCTGCCTAAATGCAACTATGACAGATGCATTCGAAATGTGCGGTATGGTGTTCCGTACCTGAGAGAATCGCTGGATGAACGTTCGCAACGGCTCCCCCGAGCGTTGTCTAACAACGTGGAGGTCAAGCTCTGTGCATGGGCGCTTGTACGAACTTTCGAAGTTCACCACGAACTGCCGGCATAGCTCCTCCCAGAAGGTGATGGACCCCTGGGGAAGGTTCATGATCCATGACCAGGCTGGGCCAGCAAGGACTACCAGGAAGTAATTGGCCATGATGACCTCGTCACCCCCTGCAGCTAGGATCGAAGTGGACTAGATCTGTAGGAACTCACTCGGGTTGATGCTCCCATCATACTTCTCTGGTGTGTGCGTTCGAAACTTGTGTGGCCACACTACCCTCTGCAGGTGCGGAGCTAAAGCTGCACACCCTCCACCTGTGCTCGCGGGCGGCAGGTTTGGCGCTGCGTGACCTTGATGACCAGGCGACACTGTGTACGCCTGGTGTTGAGGTGTGGCAGCAGATGCTTGGTGCGGCGGAGGCACACCATACTCATGGGGTGGGGGAGGCGCAACGTACGCCTGGTGTCGAGGAGGCGCCACGTATGCCTGGTGCTGAGCGGGAGGTGCCACATACGTCTGACGTGGCGGGAGAGCGTCATGGACCTGTGGTTCAGGACCCGGCAGGCTGTAGTCAGCTTCAAGATTGCGGCGCCGCTCCCGTTGTCGTTCGATGATGACTCGACAATCCTCACTAGCTCTGCGGCGCTGCAACTCATCATGCAGGTCCGCCGTCGAAAGCCTTGTTGAGCGGCTATCGACAGTCCGCCGATCGACGGTAGGCGTACGCGACATCGAGACGAATGTTGTTGCCGTTCGCCTCCCGCCTTGTAGAGTCGCTTGGAGTGCAGCGATGACCAGATGGTCGACGTCGTTTACTCACTGCTGGGTTGCTCCCTGCGGGGCACCTGCCGTCGGTGCATTGCAGAGTAGTGCACGTGCAGCAAGAAGTGCACTTTCCGGGCTTGCTGCCGGCGGGGCCGTAGCAGCTGTCACAGCAGGGGTTCGTCGTGCCGTGTTGTGCGGGTCTGCAGTCAGTGGAGTGACTTCACGGCGTCGCGATGGTCCAGATCTTCCCGCCCTAGAGCGGGACCCAACTCTGGAGTGGGATGAAGCTTGCTCCTCACCCGCCGCCTGCTGGCGGGGCTGTGGCCTGGAGGAACTAGCGTTGAAACGGGCGTTCACTATGCTGCTGGTGAAGATCCTTGCAGGAGAAAACCCTCCTACCTGGTGCGCCAAATGTCGAGGTGTCTAAACTGACACCTCCCCAGACTTGCTCGAAAGCAGCCCGCGGGGGGTCGATGTGTATGCGGAGGCTAGTCCTAGCAAGATCGAGCTGAGAGGACGATGAACGCAAGGGTTTTACGTGGTTCGGGATACCTGGGCGTAATATCCCACTCCACGGTGGTCTGTGTGCTGTATTGCTCGAGTGTGTATCTCAGTGTGAGCGAAGTTGTCTAAGTCGGTGGCTGCTCGGTCCTTTTATAGTCCAAGGCTGAGAAGCTTACAACTGGGGTCCGACAAGAAGCCCCAGGAGTACCAAATCCATCCTTAGATTTGAGAGTAAATGTTATCCCGTGACAATAGCCTTAATGTGCCGTCTGGCCATGACTTGCTGCAGGGCTACGCATAACCCCTCATCATGGTTGGCCGTGTCTCGTCTGTCTTGTCGCGACCTCTCATTCGTTCGTCGTATATAGTAGTTCGGCGCCAGCCTGTTATCACAAAACTAGGTATAGGACTCTTGACTTATGATTGCGTGCTGTCGCTTACCTAGGGAACGTGCGCGTACTTCCAATTTAGGTGCACTGGGCTCGTCCCCCTTCATTGCCGCTACCGGCTGCTCGGCACGTGGCATGCTGGTCCTTCCCCCAGTTGGGAGGCCGGGTCCGGAGCTGCCGGACACGTGGGTGCACCGGACTTTCTTTCAGTAGGGAGGCAGGTCCGGGGCTGCTGGTCTTGCGGACGCGCCGTACCTCTTCTCAGCGGGGAGATGGGCCTAGAGCTGCGAGACGCATGGTAGTGCCGGACCTCCACTCGAGGGGGAGATAAACCTGGAGCTGCAGGACATGTGGTAGCATGAGACCTTCCCTCAGTGAAGAGGCGTGGCCATGCCGCACGTCACGTGACACCGTGGGCCACGTTGGATCTTGCCCTCGTGGGTGGTGGGACCCAACTCACCTTCTTTCCTGTATTCATGGGTACCTGATTCGCCAAGTACCGACACTGTGCGTGAGGGTGTGCGTGAGGGTATTCCGTATATTGGGTAACGATAGTTACAATTCCTGTTTCGCGTCCTATCCCGTTGTCAGGTTCAATTTGAAAATAGCCAAACCTAGCAGACGGATTTACTCCCTCAATGAAACTGGAAATTTACTTATATAGTTAGGTAAAAGTCAAACTAATCTAATTTTAATCAAGGTCATATAAATAATATCATTTTCTTAAATACCACATTTTAATTGGATATTTTCATTAATATTGCTTTTTTCTCATTAATGAACATATCAACAGACCGCCAACTCATCAGTGCATGTTGACCACTTGGCATTGAATATATCGTAAGCGGTCACGTCTTCATGCAGATCGCCCACGTACAACGTTAACACTATCGCTGCGACGGGCTACGCCTCCATCTCACTCGCCATCTCCGTCACAAGTACATGTTCAGTGAAGGCATGCGCTGACGCTTTCCCATTAACAAGAAGCAGATAATTAAGGTAGACTATTCGGTTTGAGATGTCGATTTAAAATCATAACATCATATTAGTGCCATACTATTAGATCTATCATGACTTATATTTTTAACCTATACTTATTTTGTGTAGCAGATCGTAATATTATTTTTTCCGACTCCATAAATAAATTTCGGCCTGACGGAAACGGTAGCGTGACTAGCGTCCGGTTTCGCCACTCGCGTTCACAACTCCTCCCCTTTTTCCATCTCTTGTTCACTCCTCTCTGCCCGTCTATCTGGCGGCGACGACGACTGGTCCGGCGTCGCCGCTTGTGCGAGCGGCGACGCTAATCGCCACGCCTTCACCGGAATCTTTGCCGGCGGCGATCCCCAAACAGGTATGCCAGTCCCTTCCCCTCCCTCCCTGCCGGACGTAACAGAGCCCGCGAAACCCTAATGTATGCTCAGATCCCAGGTAGTGCCACAGCGGCGCAGCAAGGACGGCGGAGTCAGGCATCTAGCTGCGGCTCGATCTCGTGCGGACGGCGCACGCCAGAACCCTCTTCCTCCAGCATCGACGGAAGGTGAGAGTGAGCCCTCCTCCCCAATCCTCTAACCATCCTCCGTCCTTTTGTAGTTCAAAGCTAGGTTGCATGTAGCGAGGATGGGTCGATCTCTCTGCGCAGGGGCGGAGCGGGGATGGGGACATTTCATCCCAGTCGAGATGGGGTTGGGGTTGGGGAGGGGAATTTTCATCTCTTACTTCTACCTGGACTTGAAAGCGGCAGGCAGCAACACCACCAACGGCGGTCAGCTGTACCTGTCAACCTGGGGGTGAAGCACTCGGAGGAGAGGTGAGGAGGGGGTCTCTCTGATGGCGTTACCTAGGGCGGCAGCGCTGCCTCGCCCTATACCTCACCCTATTGGTCAGGACGCCTACCACGTGTAACTGCTGGAGGCTAGCTTATGGGACTGGACAGACACATGCAACATCCTGATGCATCGTATCTTTTCTGCATTTTGTTAGTTTCCAGTAATGTACCTCGTTGCTGCAGCGTGCACGATCATTTACCCTTTTGCGTATGGATTAGTTGGCATATATTTTACAGTATACCCAGCTAACCATTTATGAGCATCTGTAATATTGTTGTAGGATGCCCCATTTGAGCGTTACGGAGTTATATTTGTTGCTTTTGTCGTCTAGCGCTGACTGCTGACTTTTTGTTTTACCTCTAGCTGTATCATAGAGGATTAAATGCATGTTTTTTTTTCTTGTTCAGAGTCTGATGTGAATGTTCCTTTTAAGGCAATATCTTCAGGGCATTTAGTAGACTTCTCAAGAGTTTTTCTGGACCAGAAGAACTAGAGAGCCATAGAGTTCTTGTTGTACTGATCTGCGGCAGTGCTATAATGGCTACAAAGCTTGTAGTAAGTGACGAGTTTTTCTCTTCTTCTGGTAAGATCATCAATGAATATGACACTTGAGGTGTAACAAGCGTGTATGGTTCATGCGTTAAGGTGCTTGGTATCCCCTGGGATGTTGATACTGAAGGATTACGAGAGTACATGGCCAAGTTTGGACCCCTAGATGATTGTGTCGTCATGAAGGTTTGCAATTATTTCACATTCATATTTAGTATCAATATGACGTTTTCAATATGTTTTTATCCCCTTAATTGCGCAGCAACACATTTTGGAAGTATTCGACCTTTATATTATTTTGTTGTTTCACTCCCTTAATGGGTATTTAGATAGTGATTCATGTTGTTTTCTTCTTCTTTCTGACCAATTATATTTTTCCCTTCACTTGATTTGAAGCTTAGTATTTTATCTAATCATTTGTGCTTGTCAATTCCGATCATTTGTACTTGTGTTCCATACTGATTCATCTCCATGTTTCTTGCATATTCAATCCATAGGAGCGTTCTTCCGGTCGATCTCGTGGGTTTGGCTATGTAACATTCTCATCAGCTGATGATGCAAAGGTAATGAAACATTGGAAAAGGCCCTACGATTTCCCTCATTCTTGTTGCATATTTAGTCCTGCACATTGTTCAATCTTTTATTAGAAATTCAGGAGGAACTTAAGTTCCAATTTTAGTATCATTATTTTTCTTTCTGAATCATTCTACAACTTCCTTTTAGAATGTTCTTGATTGTGAGCATGTTCTTGGTAACCGGACACTAGAAGTGAAGATAGCTACTCCAAAGGTAAGTAACATGCAGATACATGCCATGTGTTTATATGGTCTATCTCCGGTGTAGTTGAAATGATTAAGTTCTGATTTTCTTTTTACACAGGAAGAAATGAAATCACAAGGAACAAAGAAAGCTACCAGGATATTTGTTGCTCGAATTCCACAATCCGTGGATGAGTCAATGTTCCGTAGGTGAGCATAGGTTTATTACCTTTCGTCATTGTTGTTCAGCATCAAATGTTGTCTAAATTTGAATGTTGTGTTCTTTTAACAGGCATTTTGAAGCCTTTGGAGAAATTATTGATCTTTACATGCCAAAGGTTTGAAATTTGAATATGGTTTTTAAAGGAACATCACAGCTAGTATTATGAATAATACTCTTCATAACATACCCACGATAGTTGTCCTATTCTACAGATTTATTTTGCAGAAGTATGATTTAGGGTACCTTTCTGCAGTACCATCATTTAGTATGATTTAGGGTACCTTTCTGCAATACTATCATTTAGTGCCAATACAAATGTATACACCATATTCTAACCCGGATATAGCTCAGGGGGCTTTATGTTAGCAATGTTCATTAGTCGTCTAGTCGACCCTAGTCGCCTAAGGGCTTACTAGGGCGACTAGATCAATTAGTCGTTGATAAGGGCGATTAGTCGATCCTAGTCGACTCCCTAGTCGTCCTGGATATTTTAGACAACATATCTAGTCGACACTATATATATGTCAACATATATATATATATATATATATATATATATATATATATATATATATATATATATATATATATATATATACACACGCACACACACACACACATATTACATACACACATATCAATTTTGCATAACATACTTCAACTAACAATTTGCAGCACAATGTACATTTGCAATACAAGCATGACAGCCTTGAACAACTTAGAAAAGTAACATAACCCAGCAGACCAGGATCAACTATCAAGCATAGCATACTATCAGTATTCTGTAATGAACAATGACAGCAGGGTGCAGGGCAGCATGAACCTTGGCATGTACAGCAAAACATGGATCATATATGCAGGTGCATCAAGTGTACAAATCTGAACAATTATATGCAGGTGCATCAAGTGTACAAATCATAATCTGAGCATCAGTGCATCAAGTGTACAAGTCTGAACAAGCATATGAAGGTTCATATATGCAGATTTCAACTTTTCAAATGTACAGCAAACCATAAGAGGAATCATCAGAGCAAACCATCGGAGAAACTCAAGTGTACAGCAAACAAGAAACAGGGGAGGGAGGGTTGAAACTTACCATCCTCCGACGAACTCATGGAGGAGGAGGAGATAGGAGAGGCGCACGGGAAGACGAGGAGAGGTGCACGGGAAGAGGAGGAAAGGTGCCGATGAGGAGGGGGACGAGCGCCGGTGAGGGGATCTCCGCTTCTCCGGGCGGCGGTGGCTTGCTCCAGCAGCCCCGGAGTCGGAGCGGACGTGGGCGGCGGCTCCAGAGTAGGGGAAGGACGCGGGCGCTGATAGGAGTCGGGGAGTTGGGGAGGGGATGCGAGGATACAGGGTATAGTAACCCTAATGGGCCACAGTAAAGGTCCAACTCTATTTTCCCTCCCAGACCTGATCGTCCAGACTAGCCTGATCGCTAATCGGCCGATTAGTCGCCTTAATCGGACGACTAATATTTTGATCACTCTAATCGAGTCGTTCACCCTAATCATGCTGCGGTTACCGATAAGCTCGACTAATCACGACTAATCGCGACTAATCGGACGACTAATTAACAATGTATGTTAGTGCCTAGAGGCTTTAGCATCAATTCTAAGCGCCGATGTATGTTTGATAGAATAATTTCCTAAAATAATACTTGAAATGTCACTGAGCGAATTTAGTAAGTTACTGGACTTTTCTTTTACATCAACTTGTAGTATATGGCTTTACTGGTGAGTGGTGATTCTTATATATGTTTGCGAAGTGCCAGAGAAGGATAGAATTTTTCCAGCACAGCACATCCTCAGAAATTTTGAATAGTATAGACATAGTAGCTACCAAAATTTAGATCATAATGCAATAACTTTTTCTGGACCATTACTTATTCATTTTTCCGTTTAAAAATAATTACTGCGGTGCTGCATTAAATGAAACTGAGGTATTGCAGGATTCAAAACGAATTATAGCTAGATATGATAATATTTTATTAAACTTACCGTTGTACTTATTTTTTGTGCAGGATCATGGCTCAAAAGGGCATCGTGGAATCGGGTTTATCACTTTTCAGGGCGTAGGTATGTATATGGGTGTCTTCCAGCAGGGACAGGTTATCTGGTTGTTGGGGTGCTGGGTCAGAACTTAAATGGAAATGAATGATGAATGGCATTGTGGCCTAGCAATTTGTTTTGATGTAGCTATTATCTGTCAACACATACAAAGAAAATGCTGAGTGATTCACAAAACACCCAATTATTCTGCTGCAGTTTACTCTTTAATGATTGTTGTTGCCTATTTTTTTCCTTGGAATAATTCTACTTGAACCCCCCCTCCCTCCAAATTACAAATCCAGGTATTAAGCCCTCTCAAGTATCAATATTGTCCAAATAACCCCTTAGGCAGTTCTGGAGGTGTTGTTCAAAATTCAAAGTTCAAAAGATTTTCCAGCTTCAGATGATGTTAACATGTATCCACCAAAAACACTCAAAATAATGCCAAGGTTGAAATGTGAACTGTTTTGGCTGATATAGGTTGAAATATGAATTGTTTCGTAGTGGATTGAAAAATAAACTGAGAATAAGCCGAGGATTTAAATGTGAATTATTGTGCCCTCTCACTTTATTATTGCTTGTCTTTTGCTCATTTGTTAAAGGCTTAATGCTCGTTCCCCTGAGCCACTGTGTTTTTGCTGTTATTTCCTTGGTCACAATCAATGTTTAATGTTCCTTGTCATCTGCCTTTTTGCATTTCCTAATTGTAACTGTGACTTAACAGAATCTGTAGACAGCATCATGCAAGAGTCACATGAGCTTGATGGTACAACTGTAGTTGTTGACCGTGCAACTCCAAAGGTAATCTATAATACAGCTCAGTGGTGGTAGACTCCAGTTAACTTGCTAGATCGTCTTAAGACCCATTATCTTAATAGTGTATCCACTTTACTATTAGTTATTACCACCTGAAAATCTGCTTGCATCAGGATGATGACGTCAGATATCCCCCGAGCAGGCCATCTCAGGGTGGCTATGGTGCATACAATGCATATATTTCAGCGGCTACCAGATATGCAGCTTTTGGTGCACCAACACTGTATGATCATCCAGGATCAGCTTATGGAAGTAAGTATTAATTTGCGATTTGCCTATATTTGGTTCTGCATAACTTTTCTATTGACCTAAGTATTGTACTGTTTGACTTGCATTGACCAGGAGGATACTATGGATCCTCCCAAGGAATGGGGAAAAAGATATTTGTTGGTAGGCTTCCACAAGAAGCTAAAACAGATGACTTAAGGCAATACTTTGGTAGATTTGGCCGAGTTGTAGATGCATACATTCCTAAGGTAAGCTTAAGATTGTCGTTAGTTGCCATTTCATAGCATTTTTAAGTGTCTCAAGTTTTATAATCCCCTCATAGGACCCTAAAAGAAGTGGCCACCGAGGTTTTGGATTTGTCACTTTTGCTGATGAAGGTGTGGTTGATCGGGTAGCTCGCAGAAGCCATGAAATTCTGGGGCATGAGGTAGCATATTTGGTGTTTCTTGCCTTCTTTCCCTGTAGATTCTGATATGGAAAATTGGCCTAATCTTCTTTTGGGGTAAATCATTAATTTTGTTCCTATTTCAGGTTGCAATAGACACAGCTGCACCAATAGAGGGTGATGCGGCAGCTGGTGGTTACGTGGAACCGGTAGACCTTTATGGAGCCTATGGTTCTATGCGATCTTTTGGCAGATTTTGTGGCAGCCTAGATTATGATGTAAGCCAAAAAAATACCCTCATGGTACTCGATAAAATAAATTTATTATTTGAAATATAGCCTTTTTCATATTCTACCAATTTTTCCAATGTCGCGTGGCACATCTACTTACCAAATAATTGTCATCTTTCAGTATGGATATGGTCCCAGTGGAAGCAGCAGATCAAGATCTGATTGGCGATACCGGCCTTATTGAGGATGTTGTGAATCTTATTATTTTAAGTGCTGTTTCACTTTGCCTCTAGAAAAGTTGTGGAGGGGAGAGAAACGGAGATACTTGTTTGAGAATGATATGTTACCTCAAATGCTATGTTACTCTTAAGGAGGGTGCGTGGTATTATCTATTTCATCTTGTAATCGTTGACACTGACATGCATCCATGAAATTTCCTTGTCGCGATTCACATCGAATGTGGATATTGAACATAAAGAGAGCCATTAGTTACTGTGTTGAAGCGGTGTATTAATGAACTTCCATTAACCGAACTAGTCATCAGTGATCATTGCTCGCCATTAACAAACATGACTGTTCGTTCATTCATCTTATTTTACATATTGGTGCACCATTTCTTTGCCAATTCTTGTTACTGCGAAGCTTACGTTGGGATTAGGATTTGAAACGTCAGTAATTGGGTTTCACATAAATAATAAATTTGACTGTAGGATTACAGAACAAGTCGTAAGTCAGACTCATTATCAAGTGGTTGGGTTTCACATAAATAATAAATTTGACTGTAGGATTACGGAACAAGTCATAAGTCAGACTCGTTATCAAGTGGTTGGCAGTTGGCTAACAAGTGCTAATATGCAATTTGATTTATAGTGCAATTTTGCAATCATCCATCCTCAACCACTGGGTGTTCATTCTATAATGGTTGCGTTTTTATACTTAAACTCTCTTCACATGTTTCTCACGTGGAGAACGTTAAGTAAAAAAAATATAATCACCCTAAAATGAACATCAATGGTGGGAGATGAATGATTGCAAAATTACACTATAAATCAGATTGCATACTAGTCATTCCCGTGCTACGTTGCCTAACAAGTGCTAAGTTTCACATGTTATTGTACGAATTGTTGTACCGTACGCTTGTTCTACAATTTCATACTGCAACACTCCCTGATCAACTTAACGAAGTGAAAATAAAAGTTTCGAGCAGGATACACATCTTATCAAATACTACCACATTTTGGGACTTCAAAGTTCGCTCGTACAGTGAATTCCATTCACGAGGGTAAAACTTGGAATACAAGTAGATTTAAAGCAATCTTAACGATCACATACTAGGAACACTTCAGCCTGCTGATTTAACATTTTTCATACGAATAACATGTTTAAAATGTTCAATTGCGGGCATTACTACATTAATATACTCTCCCAAGTGCCTCTGAGAAAAAGATAAAGCTCCGGCCACAAATTTACTGGTTCAGTCGGGTAGTATTCTTATGACTTACAAAACTCAACAATCAATAAAGGCCCAAAAATTTCCACCAAATTGAACCAACGACCCCCCAGATTACAGCATTGATGGCCGCTGTTGTAAAACCCATCTTGAATACATCCGGAAGGTCAACATACCCCGCTGCACAAGGAAAAATCACATTACTAAGTAGAATTACATAATAAAAGGGTTAATATCTATGTGGCACCCATTTTGTCCTGAAGATATCCCTATAATTATAAATATGATGAACCTAATAAAATTTACTACTTAAAATATAATTTCTCTATATGTCAGTGTATTGTCATTTTATTTTTATAAAGCTACATGAAGTTTGGTTTCATTAAATGCAAGGCTAACATTATAGGGAACGACTGCAATGCAATCAGGTGTTTGATGCAATCGTGCAATCAAGCACTCTCAACCAATAGATATGTATCTAACGGTTAGTGCACTTTTTATTTAACCCTCTCCACCACCCCTCCATCTGGTGCAGGGGGTTAAATAAAAATAGTCAACGACCGTAAGATGCAGATCCGATGGTTGTAGATGCTTGATTGCACAATTGCACTAAATCTTTGATTGCATAGTAGTCATTGCCAACATTATACCCTCAGTTTATCAAGTTACAGATTAAACAGAGTTGATGCTACAGAGTGATTTACTCCATCCATCCCAAATTACTTGTCAAGAGTGACAAATAATTTGGGATGGAGAGAGTAGCAAATAAGAGTGGTGAAAACAAAAATAAAAGCTTGTCACAATGTACTCTAATCATTGCAATACAAAATAGGCTTAATCAGTTAATGAACTGCTCTATGCTTTTGTATTAAAATTTGGGACGTGGAAACAAGTATGAAATATAACAAAATCCTTGTGGTAGATTGCTTGCAAACTTTGAAAAGCAATGGATATAAGAAAGGTCATAAAACAAAAATTACCTCCATAATATACTGCAGATTGGCCACTACTATAATGTGTTAGCGCACCAAAGAGATTTGCATTGTATGTCAAAGCAAGTGCCGACAGTACAGCTGGGACACCAGCTGCAAGATGCATGGCAAGAAATGCCGAGTATAGAGCTCCAACATGTGCAGTTTGGCTTGCAAACAAATAGTGAATCAAGAAGTATGAAGCCTGAAGAACGCCAAATGCCGCAGGCCAACTCAATGAGAAAGACTGAAGAACCTTGGCGACACAGTTCGACATCCATGACACAATCCCAAGGTTAGTAAGTTGTCCAGCCAATCCAACAAGAATAGCAAACCAAGCTAAGGTGTCCCATGCGGACTTCTCATTCAAGCAATCATCCCAGTTCAGCACTCCAAGCAGGAGAAGAATCGAAAGACCAATCATCGCAGTAACAACACTAGATACACCAATGGCATCCCTGCACCAACAGAAAGAGGATAATTTTTCCCCGAAAAAAAGAAGAAGACTGAAATACATTTTGATCACGTTGACCCTTGTTTGCGGAGAAATATAATGTTCCATAATTGTGAGTAGATTGATAAGGAACCTTTCAGGGGAAAACATTAAACGGAACAATACTCGATATACTGATAAAATGTTTATCAGTGTTCTATGATGTGATCATGTTTTGCAATGATAACTTTAGCAGGCACCAGTCAGAAAAGTATTTGTGCTGCGTATGTGTGATTAGGTAACACTGAAACGTCTAAAAGAAAAAGATAAAAAGAACAAAATGGCATAAAAGTTATCTTTAGATTGCTAGTCAATTAATGGAGAGAATACTCATATAAGGAAAATCTTACCCAAAGATCCATAGAGAGACTGCAAGAAGCATTGTACCAATCATGACCCACTCATTTCTTGTTACTGGGCCCATGTTGTTCAACTTCTGAGCAGCTAATGCTGGGGCTTCAGGTGTGTCCTTAATTTCAGGGGGGAATATTTTGTATAACAGATATGGGGTCACTAAGAGGCCAATGATAGCTGGCAAACTAGCAACCTTTAACCAAAATATCCATGGGTTTCCAAGCTTAACACCAATCTCTTCTGCTAACTTCAGACACAATAGGTTTTGTGCAGCTGCCGTCAAGAAGAGAGCACTAGAATTGCCAGAAGCCTGTCGAGCACCAGAACCAACAAATAGTGCCAACGGTCAAATTATTAAAACGATCTTAATGATTAATTAAGTCATGAAAACATAACTAGTCAAGCCACTGTACACAAAATTATGCTAGAAGCAGCCACCATAGTTATTCAATCTGTCATTTATGTTTGAACGAAAAAAGAGTGTGAGCCGAATATTTTTGAAGCAAAATACATCTGTATTAGGAATTTGAAGTGGCGGGTAACTAGGACATAATGCTAATCACTAGAAAGTAGAAACAACACTTTGATCATCCAAATCCTGTTTACCAATTTCATCCAGTATCTCTAATTCTTTAACACCGTTCTTAATTCTCCACTATATATTTTCTAGTTTTCCCAAAGCTACCGAAGAGGCACTAACACAGACTCAATAATTTGTCCACTTTGATATACAATCTGATGATATTTTATATCATCTTCAGGATAAGCTAGATAATACAATCTACTGTAGCATCATCTAGAAGGAAATGACATAATGTCTGGACTTCAAGGGAGAACTAATGTTACATTGGCATAACCATCACTGCTTGTATCTGTCTGAAACACAGCAACGGTATCCACAAGACTAGAAAAGATGATCTTGAAACCATATCCAATAATTCATACAGATCTTTCATGTCCCTCCAACACTTTCTTTGCCTAGACTAGAGTCCAATGACTTTCTGCTGTTAGAAATGAAAGATAATTGACCAACGTATCATGATCCAATAGGCACTCCGTGAGATCACAGGATGCATCCAAGGACAAACACAGTTCAAACAAGCCAGGAGAAGAAGTTTCATTTTCATTACTAAACTACAGCCTACCAGCATTTGCATGTTAAAGCAAATCTATTTAGTAAACTCAAGCTGAGCACCCCATCATCAATAAACCAAATAGATCAAATGATCAATAGATCAATTGCATTTCTCTAGTTTAGTTGGACAAGGGAATGGATGCCGCTTGATCCAAGGAAATCGCGTTAATTCTTCCAGAAAAAAAAAACATAAGAAATAAGCTTCTGAGCAAAATTTATCTCCGTTAAAAACAGCAGTTCATTTGTAACATATACATAGTGAAAGCATAGCCCTCGACGTCATCAATCTCACTGTTTATTACCTGAAGCTGCGACTGGATAAGGTAGGCGCCAAGCTTCTTCGCCGATGGGTCGTTTGGCTTGCTGCCTGACGAGAGAGAGAGCGACTTAATAATGGGGAGGAATACCCCTCCGGCCCTGGCCGTGGTGCTGGGCATGGCAGGCGCGATGAATGCCTCGCTGATAGCAAGCCCGTAGGACAGCCCCAGCGTGCTGCGCCCCAGCCACTTGACGAAGTAGGTGGCGACGCGGTCGCCGAGGCCTGTCTTGACGAACCCGCGCGCGAAGAAGAAGGAGATGACGATGAGCCAAATGACCTCGTTGGTGAAGGCCCCGAACGCGGCGGTGAAGGGCAGCGTGCGCGTCGCGACGGTGGCGGTGAGGCCGAGGAACGCCCACGCGCCGACGGGGAGCGGGCCGAGGACGAGCCCCGCGATGGTGGTGAGGAAGATGGAGAGGAGCTGCCATGCCTGCGGCGTCACCTCGGCGGGCCGCGGCACAAGGAAGCGGACGGCGAGGCCGGCGGCGAGCGAGACGAGGAGGGGAACAAGCTTCGCGCCTCCCGCCGCTGCCGCCGCGGGCTTAGGGCTCGGGCTCGCGGCTGGAGACGCCGACGATGCGGACGCGAGGAGCGGGGGCAGGTGGCGGCGAGGGACGGGCGAGAGGCGGGGGGAGATGGGGACGGAGAGGGACAGGGAATCGGGGGAGGGTTGGAGATGTAGATACCGGCGGCGAAGGTGGTTGCAGGGAATGGGGAGCGGGAGAGCCGGGCGATGGGACACGGCGAGCCGGAGGCTCTCCATTGGCAGCGGGCAGTGACCGGCGAAGCTGGCTGGCGGCTGCGTTCTTCGGAGAGCAAAAGATTCGTCTGGTTTTGTGCGGGGAGACGTGATCTGTCACGTTGCTTCTGATAAGTGGGACCAGTGTTGCAGGGTTAAACTGGTCCCACACCGTCAGTGCCTCTGTGTACAGGTGGCAGTGACAGTGTACAGTCACTCTTGTGCGCGCTTGCTGGATGCGATCCGGGGGCATTTTTGTTCACGGACATGGTTTCCAGGGATCGGCGTGGGGGCCTAGGAGGCAGGGAGCGCGGCGACAATCACCAGGCTGCGAGCGCGGCTGCCATCGGCCATCGCATCGACGAAAGGTGCTGCTGGCAAATGTGGGTGGAGTCGTCGACGCAGTTTAACGGGCATCCTTTCATTGATTTAACCGATGGTTACAGAGTGAGTCGTCGACGTAGTTGTCATTTGTCGTAGCCGCAAACGTCAGTGAATGCCTACGTGGCAGTGGCACATGGTGCTGTTACCGAGTGCGACGGCGATGGACAGCGCCCGGGGTCAGAAACTCAGAATAGAATGGTCGCTGTTTCGTTCGGCGTTTACCCGCAGGCCGAGCCACCCCGACGGGCCGTGTAACCGTCCCGATCCATGAAGAAGGGAAGCCCAAACGGATAGGTCCAGCCCACAGTCCAGACAATGCGCACTCCTGCAGAAGGTCAATCCGGCCCGTCGACTCCAATCCCACGGCTCCCGGAGCTCCCCGCCCGCCGCGGCAGCGCAGCAGGTCCCCCACGGCGCCCTTTGCCCCGTCGTCGCTAGTGGCTTACGCCAGCGGTCCTATCTACCGCCTTCTCGACGTCCCCACCTATCCACCACCTCCTTCCCCACCCGCGCGAGTGAGTACACCACGGCTCATCGCCTCGCCCCGCCCCGCCCCGCCCCGAAGTCCCAGGCGCGAGTGTCGAACTTCCTCTGCGCGGGCGAGAAATGGCCGCGATCGCGCCGCCGTTTTCGTCCTCTTGCGCTCGGTGAGACCCCAGTCCGGCTGACTTGCCTATCATCTGTTCTGAACCTGTGTAGAGTTCACGAGACGATATAGTGGATTGGGGGAAATGTAGTTTGGAGTAGGAGCAGGAAAATTCGCTCGGAGTGTCACTATTTCTGGTTGAGTATGCAACGTGTTTTGGTTTAGCACTGGATTTAGATTTTCGAGGGAGTTAGTCAACCAATTTTAGTGGTTTAGCTTCTGTTTGGTTGGTGGTATGCTGGGATGTCCCAATTTCTAGGATGGACTGGCACATCTTGAATTGTGTTCCTATCATCCATGCCTTGGGTGTAAAAGATGTGAATTATTTTATTTTCCCTCTTTTTTTTGTTTATGTAAATACATTGATCTGCAAAAGGTTTCCGTCAGCACTTTTGTTCGTCGGAAAAAGGGCGTACCCAGTGTCGAGATCCTGAGAGTCGCGCCTTCACGTTTAGCGTAACTTGTTTCATGATTCTAATTTCCCCTTGTAAATTGATTCATGCAGGGGAGTACACTTGGACCGGTTGAACAACATCTATGGTCATTCCAGGACTTCTGGGTTGCATTTTCATACGTCATTTGCATGTTGTGTGTCAAAAAGTCTACAGACAATCAAACCCATTCGTTTAGAAAGCAATGGACTCAAAAAAATTCATGTATGTTATGCCGGTAATCCATCAGAACATGTTATAATAAATGGCAAGGTGAATCCATCCAATGCGGTTCAAGCAGATGCTGCTGCCCTTGGGACCATTGCAGCTGATATGGCTCCTGTTATTGATGGGTTTTCTGCTGAAGACGATGAGCTTGACCTGGACTGCCCTACAAAGGGTTTCTCATCTATACCTGAGGCTATTGAGGATATTCGTCAAGGGAAGGTACACTCTTATTACCAAATTTATGTTTTCTAGCACCTATATGCTTATGTCAGTCATTTCCTTAATACCTCAAAACTTCTTACTGAGTTATGTGGCAGTTTGTCATTGTTGTGGATGATGAAGACAGAGAGAATGAAGGTGACCTTATAATGGCAGCATCAAAGGTCACACCTGAGGCTATGGCTTTCATAGTGAGGCATGGCACTGGGATCGTCTGTGTCAGCATGAAAGAAGAGGACCTGGAAAGACTACAACTTCCCCTGATGGTAACAACAAAGGAAAATGAAGAGAAACTGCGGACAGCCTTCACTGTTTCAGTGGTAAATGAATTTTTTTGTTACGTTTTGTAGAAAAATAATATTCACATTAAATTAGTGTTAGAAATGAAAGGAACTGTTGAGAGCTATGTTTGTTGTACTTTGGTGAGATTTGGCGTAAGCACTTCTATGCACATAGTTTTCCTCTAATGAACTATACAAAGTCTTGACTTCTACATGCCATATGAATATATTGTCTAAAAGTAGATTATTGACCTAACCATTGTTCTTTCTCTTGCACACATTTCATGATTATGCTTTGCTTGGTAGAATTTTACACATCCTTTTGTCTCTATTCCTTCCCTACTAAACATATGTGTCTTAGGATGCCAAAGAGGGAACAACAACTGGGGTTTCAGCTAAGGATAGGGCAAACACAATCCTAGCACTTGCATCTCCTGATTCGAAGCCTAAGGATTTCAACCGGCCAGGGCATATTTTTCCTCTTAAATATAGAGAAGGTGGTGTACTCAAAAGGGCTGGACATACTGAAGCATCAGTGGATCTTGCAATGCTGGCTGGGTTACCTCCTGTTGCAGTTCTTTGTGAAATTGTTGATGACAATGATGGCTCCATGGCCTTGTTACCAAAATTGCAAGAATTTGCAAACAAGGAGAATCTGAAGATAGTATCGATCGCCGACCTGATTAGGTTAGATATCTTAACAGATTTAAGTCAGAATTCTTCCATATGAGGATAAAGCATTATTCCTTCATTTAAAAAATAAATACTTGTAAACTAAATTATATCTGTTTCTGCATAAACTTCATAGAGTTCATTTTGTTTGTGTGTTACTAAGTGTGAAACAAATGTTTTATCCCTAGGAAAACAAAACGCAAAAATGTAGCTTTTTATTTGGAAGATAATAGGTGCTGTTGTTGAATGATTATATATGGTCCCATTATATTTTTAGTTACTAATATTTCCCATATGCAGATATAGGAGGAAGAGAGACAGGTTGGTGGAATGTGTTTGTGTTACACCCTTGCAGTTACAATGGGGATCTTTTAAATCCTATTGCTATCGATCTCTTATAGATGGAATGGAACACATTGCCATGGTGAAGGTATACATGCCACCATTATAATATCAAATTATAGAAGTCACAACGAAAACTCTCAAATGAAATTCAATGTAGTAAGAGCTGAACACAGTTCTTATGTTTTCAAATTAGTTCTTGTCTGATGACCTGAGTTGCCTAGTTTTCCGTTCCTTCAGCCCCATCTTTGGAAATCTAAAATCTCTCATGTGCAGGGTGATGTTGGGGATGGCCAGGATATCTTAGTACGTGTGCATTCTGAGTGCCTAACTGGGGACATATTTGGATCAGCCAGATGTGATTGTGGGAATCAACTTGCTCTGGCAATGACTATGATTGAGAAAAAAGGCCGGGGTGTAGTAGTTTATCTTCGTGGTCATGAAGGTAGGGGCATTGGGCTGGGCCACAAGCTTCGGGCGTACAACTTACAGGATGATGGGCGGGATACTGTCGAGGCTAACTTGGAGCTGGGGTTGCCTGCTGATTCACGAGAATACGGTATAGGCGCACAGGTAAATACCATCTTATTCAAATTATCCTCACTTTGCTTCTACTGGAGCTGATTACTCTTCTCTTCAGATACTACGTGATCTTGGTGTCAGGACCATGCGGTTAATGACTAACAACCCTGCAAAGTACACTGGACTCAAGGGTTATGGTTTAAGTGTCTTGGGCAGAGTGCCATTGCTTACACCAATAACCAATGAGAACCGACGTTATATGGAAACAAAACGATTGAAGATGGGGCATGTTTATGGAACCCGCCCTAGTGATCATACAAGCGGAAGTGACTCTGCAGATGCTGGCACAAAGGAGACGCAGGATCAGATTGACAGTGCTGAAGAGAAAGAGCAACCTCCAGAAGTTTAAGTTACCTCAAGTGCTTCTTGTGGGCTTGTGGCAGTAAATAGAATAGCGGTTTGATTTAATAACTTTTTTCTGTTGCGCAGCATCTTTTCTCAAAATATCTGCTCCGGTGCAGTTCACCATTTCCACCGCTGTTTGTTGATTATATGCACTTTATTTGGTGGTCAGACGACCACTGTGAAGTGAGAACGCAAAGAAATACACTTACTTTGGTCCGTTTGATGTGTTCTATTTTTGGGTACAGCTTACAGATTCCGCCATGAGACATTGAGGGTGATAAAGCGGTGTTCCGTGAGTGTGACAATATGTTGAAATAGGTCTTGTGCTTAGTGTTTACTGCTTATTTCTTGGGAGCCTTTTGTTCCAGACTTACATCTTCTGCATTACATAAGGACGGTAGTTTTGCTTGCCTTCCCCCAAGGGAATTCAGAACTTGTGTCTCAGAAATAGGAAGCACTTGTGAGCCTAGGTGTTTGCTAGAAAGATGTGATTCAACAATGTGTTAGTTTTGTCGAACGAATAGTCGTAGAGAAAAGGAACTGCGTATACTAAGCTAGAATGTTCACGCATGTGAGCCGACGTTTGATGAAGCAGCAGAATCCAGAAGCACATGCCCATGGTAGGAGATGATAATCATCCACTCGTCAAATCTGGCGGCTCGCTGGTGGCGCGACGCCAAACGAGAGGAGCTGGAAAAATTGAAGGAAAAAAAAAGACAAGGGAGAAGCAAGAGATTTTCATTTATTTATCGCGCAATAGCTCGTCGAGTTTGCTATTGTTTTCGTAAGACTTTCTTTGGTTGCCATAGAGCGTGCGAATTTATTTTTCCATGCAATTTTGGCACTTCAAAATCAATTTTGTTTGTTTTTTCTGTCTTGACCTAAAATTTATGACCAAAATCCCCTCCGAAATTGCTTGGTTGAACCGTTAGTGCTTGTGCCCAGTTTGTCTTCTTCATTCCACAGTGACCTGCACACCATGCATCGTCGCCGTGTAACCGTGTTCTGGTCCTCCAGCCCGCTGCGAGGGAAAAGCCGACCCACGCGTGCCCACGCCTTGCTCCTTCGAATTTTTTTCCATTTTAATATCAATTTATAATGAATTTACATCATTGGCTATTAAATCCCTTTTTTTTTGCCATTCTAACCACCCTACCGTTCACAGTGTGGGCGAGTGAGTCGTCCACGCATGTCAGCCTCTCGGACGTCTCAAAAATTCTGAGTCATATTCATTTTTGGACGGCTATTTTAAAATACTTAGAGACATATTTTATAAATGTAATTATTGAAGAAACTATAGTAAGAAATGTATACTACACTTTTTTAAATAACAAAATTCCAAAAATATGTCTATAGATATTTTAAAATAGCCGTACAAAAGTAAATAAAACTCAAAAAATTTGAGCTGCAGAACAAAATTTGTTGAGTTTAGTCACTTTTAGATGGCTATTTTTGGATATATAGAGACATTTTTCAGAAATATTGTTATTTAAATAAATGTAGAACACAATGTGTACTACATTTATACTAATAACAATATTTATAAAATATGTCTTTAAGTATTTTAAAATAGCAGTTCAATAGTGACTAAAGCTCAGAAAATTTGGACGTTCCAGTGACAAATAGCCCAAATTTTCTGAGTTTAGTCACTTTTGAACGGATATTTTAGAATACTTACATACATATTTTGTGAATTTCTTTATTGAAATAAATGTAGTACACATTGTGTTCTACATTTACTTAAATAACAACATTTTCGAAAGATGTCTCCATATATCCTAAAATAGCCGTTTAAAAGTAACTAAACTTAGCAAATTTTCCTTTGCTCAAATTTCTTGAGTTTTATTTACTTTTGTAAAGCTATTTTAAAATACCTAGAGGAATATTTTGGGAATTTTGTTATTGAAGAAAGTGTAGTACATATTTTGTACTACAATTTATTCAATAATTACATTTACAAAATGTCTCTAAGTATTTTAAAATAACCGTTTAAAAATGAATGTGACTCAGAATTTCTGAGACGTCTGAGAGGCTGACACATAGAATGGCAAAAAAGTTTTTTAATAGCTAATGATGTAAATTCATTATAAATTGATATTAAAATGGAAAACAAATTTGCTCCTTCAGCTCGTCCCCGGGGAGAAGCTGGTGGGCCTCTCAGGCACATATCCGATGCAGGCGGTGATGAACACCCAGTGCCTTCATCCCCCGTGCAGCCCCTCCTCCTTGCGGCTCGCGGGCTTGAAGCTCAACAAATGGACTAAGGGACAACATCTCTGCCAATTCAGCAAAGAGAATGATCAATGGCGTATTTTGGTCAAACAAAGTATATCAGATACTCGTTTCATTCCGCAATATTTATTGCTTTGGACAGGAATTTTAATTTAAAATTAACATTTATTTAAGTGCGGTATTTTGAGATGGAGAGAGTAATATAAGTTTTTCAAACAGTAACTGTCGGTACCCAGCGTACCGGGTACCTCATGATACCGCAAGAAAAGCTAAGGAGTTCCACTCATTCAAGTTGAAGATCTCTGAAGGCCACATGTGTTACACAGTACTGGACCCGCATCCCTCGTTTGGATAACTCCGACACTGACACGTGTATCACAAGATCGGACCTAACACCCTTCATAGGGAAGCTCTAGCCCTGCCACGTGTCCAGTGACTTCGGACCTAACCTCCAGCAGAGGAAAGTTCCGATGCTATCACGTCTATAGTGGCTCCGGACCTGCCTCCCCACGATGGGAACTCCGGAGCCGCCACGTGTCGAACCTCCGGAGCTAGGACTTCAATGGAAGAGAGAGAGATCTCCAAGGCTCGGACCTTCAAGGGACAGTTAAAGCGATAATTACAAGACTTGATTACATGTCATTAATGCTATATTAATAACACACGATCAGTAGACTGTTAATAGGGGTAACACCATCATTAAGATACGTTATCACTCTATTAACCGCGTTTAATACTCATCGATCGTGTATTAGACAATTAACTACGTCAGGGCCACATGTCAGGTCAGACAAGTGATGTAACGGTCAGTCCTTAGACTATAAAAGGGTTGTGTTGCACGGTACATGACAACTAAGCTCATACACATACAAGAACCAGTGAATCTCGAATACAACAACACACACCCAGTGGAGTAGGGTATTACGCTCAGGCGGCCCGAACCACGTAAATCATCTGTGTCATCATCTTGTCTAGAATCTTTGCGCGCCCAAATCAATCAAAGAACCTCTGCGGGCTATAATTTAGTAGTACCGGGGGAATGTCTTTCGTACGCTTCGACATTTGGCGCGCCAGGTAGGGGTTCCTGAGATCTCAAGATATAGAATTCCGCCGCAGGATCATCCAACGGTAACAACGCTGTGCAACCTGCTAGAGGGAATCCTTCCAACATGCAGCAACCAGCGTGTGCCGTTGTCCTGACAGATGTCGCACCACCACCACCACCACCATCTATTCTGGCAAACAATGCTGGACAGCAGGATGGAGTACTTGCGTCGATCACGTCATCAACGAATAACAACCCTGAGCACGCGCTAGTTGCTGCGCGTACTCTACTCCAACGTCCACCACCTCCAGGAGCACCCCAGGGTGCGATGGAGCAGTGAAGGGTGGATGTTCAACATCTGGTTACAGCTGCAGCCGATGGTATCATCAACCAAGATCCTGCTCCTTCGAGGCAGGCACCTTCACAATGTAGGATCTTGTTAGGAAGACTTGGTCTGCAAGCTTCACAACACAGGAGACGTGTTGTGTTCCAACAGGTGACTTCGTTGCCCTCTGGGGGCACGTCACACCCATACTACGTCGAGGCTTTCAATGTATGACCTGCGGCCGGAGCTCGATCGCTATTTCCGGCAGCAGGACAATCGCGTCCATGTCGAGTGTGCTCGCGAGAGGCGAGAAGGTCGGGACAACCCTGCTCCTTTGGGAGTAGGAGGAGGTTGTTCTTCCCTGGCTATGCATCTACGCATGGTCATTTGGCTACAAAAGTTCCGACCTCATTTGCTGGAAAAATTCGATGGGACTGTCAACCCCACCGAATTCCTTCAAATTTACTCCACCGCTATCCTTGCGGCGGGGGGGCAATGAGGCCATGATGGACAATTATTTCCCTATGGCCCTGACCTGGACCGCCAGATCCTGGTTCATGAGTCTGCCGCCTGGCTCCATCAACAGTTGGGTGGACCTATGTCAACAGTTCACCGCCAATTTTGGGAGCTCCTACACCCGACCCAGTACTGAACTGGACCTGTTTGCTATTCAGCAAAAATCGAGAGAGTTGTTGCGATCCTTTATCCAACGATTCTCTCAGGTATGCAATAACATCCCTTCTATCTCGAACGCTTCTGTTATTATCGCATTCAGACAGGGCGTCCGATTTAAGAAGATGTTGGAGAAGCTGTCGACAAAAGAAGTCACCAGCGTCACGGAGCTCTTCAGTCTGGCTGACAAATGTGCTAGAGCTGCAGAGGGCCGTGAGATGCACTCCAAACCAGCTCTAGAGGCCAACAAGAAGTCGTCCAAGGCTGAAGCCACTACCTCCGGTAGTGGAAA
This sequence comes from Tuctoria greenei, assembly GCA_036927565.1. Lineage (NCBI taxonomy): Eukaryota > Viridiplantae > Streptophyta > Magnoliopsida > Poales > Poaceae > Tuctoria > Tuctoria greenei. The sequence goes on from JAYESD010000005.1 coordinate 9,106,517, forward strand.
GAAGAAGAAGACCAACGTCAAGAAAAAGCTGTCGGCCGGCGCACCTTCTGCTGCGGCCGCTACAGCTCCGGGTGGCCGGGGGCCACGCCCCAAAAAATGACCTCAACCTTCGTCAGAAGACGGCAGAAACTCCAAAATGTGGTTTCCGATCCACAAGACGGACAAGCACGGTCTGGAGGATTGCCGAGAGGTCCAGAACCTTGTCGAGCGCTACAACAAGCGCTGAGAGGAAGCTCCTTTCCGCCAACATGAAGGAAAACAAAACGTTGACAAAGCTCTGCTGACACGGAGCTAGGGTTTCAGGATCCCAAGAAGGTCTTGAAGGCTGTGTACAACACGATTGACGATGATTCCGACGTCTCTGACATTGAGCATCAGAAAACCCTGAACACCATCTATGGTGGTTCCTCGGACATCACTTCTCGCCGCGTCCTCAAAACAATGCGGCGGGACATGGCCGCTGCAGCTCCTACAGCCAGGGCGGAACCTCATCGGAAATGGATGGACACTCCCATCACCTTCGATGCTACGGACTGCCCTCGGAACATGATCAGAGCTGCCTAATTACCATTTATGGTGTCTCCTACCATCAACAATGTCCAGCTCTACCATGTTTTGGTGGACGGAGGTGCGGGGCTGAACCTCTTGAGCTATGAAGCCTTTGTCAAGCTCCAGCTTCGACCCTCAGACCTTCATCCCTCACGACCTTTCTCTGGGGTAGGTCCGGGGGCCATTAGGCCTCTTGGATCCATCACACTCCCGGTGACCTTCGGAACTCGGGAGAAATACCAGACCGAGAAGCTGGTCTTTGACGTTGCACAAACCAGCTTACCCTTCAACGCCATCCTGGGCAGGCCTGCCCTGTATAGGTTCATGGCAGCCGCCCACTACGGCTATTTGGTGCTGAAGATGCCGACACCTTCAGGCGTTCTCCGCATCCGTGGGGATCGTACCGCAGGAGTTACCGCATTGAAAGAACTCCACACACTTGCAACAGCGCAGAAGGAGGCATCCGACAAAGAGCAAGCTGCTCAACCCCTGAGCACCCGTCACTGAGGCTCAACCTCTGGACCACGTGTGCAGCCAAGCGGCGATAACTACATACCCATCAAAGTCGTCCAAATTGGTTCCGATGCTGCTCAGACCACCCGTATATCGGGAGGTCTAAACAACAAATAGGAACTCACACTCATCACTTTTCTCCAGGCAAATGTTGACATGTTTGCCTGGCAAATGTCAAAAATGTCTGGGATCCCTAGGGAGGTGATTGAGCACAATCTGAAGATTTATCCCGACGCAAGACATGTACACCATAAGCCCCGGAAGCAATCAGTCGAGCGACAAAACTTCATCCGACAGGAGATCAAAACGCTGCTTGAGGCTGGTTTTATCCGTGAGGTTCATCATCCAAAATGGCTAGCAAATCAAGTCGTTGTACCCAAGGCCGGTGGGAAGCTTCGGATGTGTATCGACTACACCACACTAAATAAGGCATGTCCAAAAGATCCATTTCCACTACCTAGAATAGATCAGATAGTGGACTCCACCTCCGGGTGTGAGCTATTGTGTTTCCTAGATGCATACTCCGGATATCATCAAATCCAAATGTCTAGGGAAGATGAAGAGGATATTGCCTTCATAACAGTAGATGGATTGTATTGTTATACTGCTATGCCATTTGGTATAAAAAATGTTGCTTCAAATTTTGTGCGAGCTATGCACAAAACCTTTGTAGAGCTGATCACGGACTTGGTGGAGGTGTATGTTGATGACATCGTCATGAAGGTCAAGAACAAGGAATCACTCTGTCAAAGTGTTTTTGCGACACTTCCCCCGGACCTGCTAAGGAGCAGTCCGTGGAGGTTCTTTTTAGGAGGGGCAAATTTCTTGGAACTACGAGCTAGATGAACACGGATGATTTTTACGTGGCTCGGGCCGTCGGGAGGCGTAATACCATACATCCATGCGGGGTAGTGTTGTATTGTGTGTGCTCAACCCATAGTGAGTGTGAGATGGTATGAGCAAAATGTGAGAGCCCTCCCCATAGTTCGTGGCTGCTAGGTCCTTTTATAGGTTAAGGTCCGGCAGCGTACATTATGATCGGGGCCCGACAGGTGACTCTGGGTTAATTAGTCATGAGAGTACATTAACAGGCCTTGATGGCATGTTAATGTGTCTTGATGGTGTATTAACATGTCTTAATGACATGTTAATGAGTCTTAATGCCGTCTTGAAGTCGCGGTCTTGATAATGCTTTAATGCTGTGTTGATGAAGCGTTAATGCGGTCTTGAGTGCACACGTCACCATCCGGAACGGGCGTCAAAAGATCAAGCGTAGAAATTAGGGTTTCTATGGTGTTGAGCTTGTATGAGCCGTGTCATGTGAGAGGGTGGATGTATCATGTGCATTGAGATCATTCTAGAGGGATCAAAGTGGTGGTTGAGAGAAAAACCTAAGTGAGAAGCCAAAATAAGAAAAAACCTTAGGAGGCCGGACTAGTCCAGGCCTCAGGGCCGGACTAGTCCGGTCAGTTAGAGTAGTCCGCTTAGGGGCGGACTAAATGTCTCTGGATGAGTTCAGACTTGTCCGTATGGGTACGAACTAGTCCGTTCATCCCTTAGTGGAGTTGGAGCTAAGTCCCCGAAAACCGGACTTGTCCGTTTTGGAACGGACCAAAGCTCTCTGGAGAAGTTTGGACTTGTACGTGGTGGTACGGACTAGTCCATTTGAGACTTAGTGAGATAAACTGAGAGAAACCCTAGAGGGTCGGACTAGTCCGCCCCTGTGGCCGAACTAGTCCGGGCCTACCCGGTTGAGTCCGTTTTGGGACAGACTAAACCTTTCTGTCCTACTTCGGACTAGTCCGTTTTGGACCGGACTAATCCATTGTTCAGTGACCATTTGAATTTGGAAATTTAGCGGGTAGCGTGACGATAGTCGCATAGTGCGGCAGTTGTCGGGACCTGATCAGAGGTCAGTGGTCCCATTGGGCCGGACTAGTCCAGGGCCAGTGGCCGGACTAGTCCTCCCTTCTACTGATATCAGCAGAATGGGCTCGGGACCCCTATAAAAGGGGGACCCCCAGCCTCATTTGAAGATAACTTGAATACTAGCGCCGCCACAAGTTAACTAGATCCTTCCAAAGCTTTCTACTCGTTCTACTAGCCCTCTAAAACCAAATCTTGAAGAGATTAGGGTTTGGGGAGGAGAGTAAAGGAAGATCATCGCACTTTGGCTCTCGGTTTAATCTCTTTGCACATTGTGTTGTGTTTTGTGGCTTGTGTGAGTTGAGCTTCGTGTGCTCCTCATTGTATTGATTTGTGGGAGCCTCAACTTGTGAGCAGCCCCAATCAAACTTGGTGATTACCCATTGATATAGTGGAAACCAAGTCAACCATTGTGGTGGCTTGGTGAGAGAAGGGTCAAGTGAGACTCGATCCTTGTGTGGACTTCTCAACGTGTATGTAGGCTTCTTTGTGGAGCTAAACCACGGGATAAATCTTGTCTCACTTGTCATTTTACATTTCGTAATCACTAGCATTGCTATTAGGGTTCTTATTGTTCATATTGCTCTTCACTTTGATCATTGTTGAAATCTTGTGACCTAAGTGCTTTAACTTCACAATCCTAGTTGTACTAGGTTACCACACTTTGCTTACATCTTGGGTGAACTTAAATTCCTCAAATAACTTGTAGAAACCAAGTTTTTAGGTTTTCACCCTGTGCTGAGCGGACTAGTCCGGCCCTATCCAGACAAGCCCGACCTCAGGAGATTAATCTCGTTTGATTAAGTCATTTTAGGTATTATTGCCTATTCACCCCGCTCCAGTCGACTTTCAATTGGTATCAGAGCAGGCTTCTCCACAAGAGTCTAATAATTCGGAGAAGAAATGGCCAGAAGGGGTGACAACAAGATTCTAGTGGTCGTCGATGACACCAAGACGAATAACATCGATATTCTTCAAGATGATCCAAATGACGACAAAGAAGTTCGGATGCTCAAGGCATGGCTTCGTGAGAAGCTCAATGTTCCCAAGAAGGAGATCAAGCCAATTGCTCCGATCAACGTCGACAATGGGAGTAGGTCACAAGACTACTCTCGGTATCCTTACAATTATGAGCAACTTACCGTAAGTAATCACTATCTGTCGGTGTTTGGATCCGGCAGATCACTACCTTTGGTAGATCGAGGAGTTGTAGTTCGGTAACGGGCGCGTAGAGATTCAAGAAGGTGAAAGAACAAGTGTACACAATTATTTACATGGTTCGGGCTGCCTGAGCATAATACCCTACTCCACGGGGTGTGTTGGTGTTGTATTAAGCGTGTGAGTATAGAAGAAGCTCTAGAAGAAGAAGCTCGTCTAGCTCAGGGAGTTCAGTAGTGGTCTCGAACCATCCCCTTGTGTATCATCGACCAATCCTTTTATAGTACAAGGACTGGTCGTTACACCGTTAGCCTGGCCCGACATGTGGCCCCGGCGGTTACACATGCTTGATACACAATTAATGAGGTTAATTACCCTTAATAGTCTGGTAACGGGCCTTAACAGTGTCATTACCAATATTAAGGGCGATCCGATCGTGTGTCATTAATATGGCATTAATGACACTTAATTGGGTCTTGAAGTCTTTGATTGCTCCTTGAAGGTCCGGAGCTGTTGGGGGATCCACTAGTCTGATTGTTGAAGTTGAAGGTCTGGCGGTCGCCACGTGGCAGATCGGGAGCTTACCGTCATGGACAGGTAGGTCCGGTGCTGTTGGACACGTGTCAGTACCGGAGCTTCCCTCTGTCTGGGGTTAGGTCTGGGTATGCCATACCGGTATCTAGTCCGGATCTTTCCCATGTGTGGGTGATAATTCCGGTCTTATGATACACATGGCGGCCCTGGGACTAACCATGTCAGGGAAGCACGTCCGGTTACACCGGACATGTGGGGCCTTCGGAGGTCTTCAAATCTGGTAGATGGAGTTTCCTTGTGATCTTTGCAATCCCAAGGGGTATCCGGTACAGAGGGTACTGACAGTGGCCCCCTGGGCCCACCTCTGGGAGAGACCTTTTGGATGAAGTCATTCTGCGAGAGGTGGGTCCATTCTTCGGTTTTTGAGCCGTGTCTTCAAGGGTCTTCGGACGTGCCGTTGGCGATAGTTCACAGTTAAACATCCGCCGCGTGGTATATCCAGGAGGCGGCAGGTAAGATCTCAACGTGTGGATCTCACGCAATTGAAGGTCGCCGGTTCTCGATACAAAAATCGTATCGGTTCCGCCCGCCCTGTCAGGCCGCTGCCTTCGGGCTTCCCGCCTTTCATGATGACAACCGTTCGCCTGGGGTAAGAACCTCGACTTGATCGTCGGGGTGGCCCCGGGCCCCCTTGTCATTAGCAGGGTGAAGTTTTTGACTGGTATCGTCGGCTTCTATGCGGTTTCCATCCAAGCGTTGCGGGGGCTTACTTAAGAAGGAAAGCATGCACCGTTTGGGGTTCTTTACGTCTTTCATTCGAACTTGCACTCAAACCTTCCAAACTTTTGCTTGCTTTTCCTCTCTTGCCTCGCTGTGCCGCGATGGAGTTGGGTCTCCGCCAGAGCCGACTGAAAACCGATGATGATTTGAAGAAGGTCCGGGCCCTCATGGGATGGTCCTCTGACTTCTCCAACCACTTGGTCTGCGCCTGCAAGCTTTCGTTCGAGAAGGAACATGCCAGTGATATGGTGTACTTCTCCGCGTACGCCATGGTGGGGTTGATCCCACCTTTCTCCTCTTTCTTCTTGATGCTGCTAGACTTGTATGGTCTGCAGCTGTACCACCTTGGCCCCCACTCCATTCTCTTGGTGTCAATCTTTGTCCACTTCTGCGAGATGTGGGTGGGCATTCCCCCCCTGCATTGAGCTCTTCCGCACCTTCTTCACTGTCCAAACTACGAGCAGGGGTGACAAGTATCTTGGCTTCTACTATTTTGTGAAGCGCAATAAGTGCCTGTACAAGTACTTGCGGTCGTTCCCTTCTGGGATGTGGGACGACTGGAAGAAGGATTGGATTGTCATCAGGGTGGAGGAGCACGAGAAGCTGGAGCTGTCGGAAGGCCTCCCCAACATCGACACTACAGTTTGGAGTGAAGCTCCAGTGTTGTCAGACGCCTTCAACCCTGCTCTGAACAGGATCCGCTTGTGCGTGGAATGAGGGATGACTCCTCAGGCGGTGTTTTGCAACTTCCTGACCAACAGGTGGGCTCCACTGAAGAGGAGGGAGAAGCTTGCTTGGACCCTCAACAGTATGTTGGACGACGACCGAATCGAGACCGGTTTGAAGTTCAACATGGAGGGTGCAACTTTGGAGTTCTACCTCAAGAAGTTCCAGCACGGCATCGACGTCGAGGGCGACGACTTGGCTCCGCCGACAGCTTTCCTCCCTCTAAACATGGAGGTAGAGTTCAGCACGGAGCTCCGGCGGACGATGCCGGTGCTTGACGACCTTGGTGTCGTTGAGAGGCGTTCGACCACCGGGTTGGCGATCTCTGAAGCTCCTGAAGGCGGCTCCGTTCCCGCCCCTAAACCAAGAATCGAAGTCATAGGCAAGGGCAAGGAGTTGGCCGAGCCCTCGAGCCGTAAGAGGAAGCTGAAGTATGCTGACGGAAGGTCCATCAGGCCTGCTTCTTCCACGGCGGCTCCTTCTCCCCGGAGGGGGAGGTCTTCAACGGTGGCATCTACTCCAGCAGCGACATCTTCCTGGGGTGCTAGCTCCGGCCGCGTGACTCCAGCACTAGGGCCAGCTGAGGGCTCTGGGTCCGGAGGTCCTTCCAGATCGAGGGGGACCTCGACCAAGTCAACGCCGGTAGCCGTAGGAAGCTCCAGAGGACCTTCCGGGACTACCACGCCAGTGGCGGCTGGGGTCAGTCCGGAGCATCCGGAAAAGAGGTTCCGTGCTAACTGGTGCGGAAGCCTTCAGAGGTAATTTTTGATTTTTTACCTACGTCAGTTGTTTTATTGTTATGTCTGTATTTTGAGTTTCTTTGTCCTTCATCCGCAGTGTGCCTAAGAAAAGGGATGAAGCTCCGGTCCCTGCAACAGCGGTTGAGGGTGTGCAGGCTAAAGATCCGGCTCCGATTCCAGCGCTGCCCCAAGAGGTGGCTGAGGCTGCGGCAGCCCCGACACTGGTTGTCGTGGTCTTGGACCTCGACTCGTCCCCAGAAGCTCCCGTGGTAGTGTCGGACCATGGGAATGAAGATGTACCAGCGGCACCAGCCCCGAAGGTTGAAGCTCCAGGCTTGGATGCTGAGATGTTGGACGCTCCGGCCGCAGAGCCGGAGGTAGCTGCGATTCCGGCCCTAGAGTCAGATGTTGTTGAAGCCCCGACAGTCGAGCTGGTGGTTGATGAGGTCCCGGCAGTGGAGCCGGGTGTTGATGAAGCTCCAGCACGAGTTGGTTGTCGAGGAAGCTCCGATGGTAGAGCCGGTTGCTGCAGAAGTTTCGGCTGTGGAGCCGGCCGTTGAAGAGGTTTTGGCGTCCGAGCCAGTTGTTGCAGAGGTGTCGGCGCCTGATCCTATGGTGGTCGGAGCGCCAGCGCCTGAGCCCATGATGGTCGAAGCGCCAGCACGTGAGCCAGCGGCGGAGGAGGCGCCTGCGCCGGAGCTGGAAGTAGCTCCTACTCTGACTGAACCTTCAACACCTGTTCCGGAAGTGGTGATCTAGAGGCGCCCGCTGCTGAGCCAGGGTGCCAAGATGAAGCTTCTGGCCCCCCGCCTGAGGGGCTAGTTGTTGATGACCTGGCGGCGGGACCTTCGGAGTCAATTCCGGAGGTCGGAACTTCTGCTGCAAGTACTTCCTCAGCGGCGGCCGAGGCTATCCCGGAGGACGGCCCTAGTGCCGTGGAAGCTCAGGGGACCGCTCTTGTAGAGTGGGACCCAATTTTTGTCACTGAAGATCCGGTGGAGCTAGCGGAGAGGATCCCGGCAGGTCCGGACCCGATCCCTCTATCGTTGTCTATTGACAACGCCTGCTCTAGTCTTCGCTAGGTCTAGCTGGATTTCTACCACGACAGCAAGGCCCTCGAGGAGGAGCACCAAACCCTTAGGAGGTGGCACAACCGACTCCATTTCGAGACCAAGCTGGCGCAGTCGAGGCTGGCTGACGACAAGGAGTGGGTGCAGAGGGAGAAGGTTCGCCTAGAGTATTGGGGTAAGCTGTTGGATGAGAGGGAAATCATGACGCAATCCCTCGACAACCAGTCCCGGACCATCTATTAGTAGGCCAAGGCTGCAAATAGCACAACAGATGATCGCCAGGAAAGGCTCGCCGCCATCCACGATAGTCTCGTCAAGCGCTGGGAGGCTCTTGAAGTGCGGGAGAGACGGCTCGAAGATGAAGAGCAGAAATTCCTGGAGCTACGGGACAACCTCGTGAAGAGGGAGGAAGAGCTTGTCCAAAAGACAGCTCTGGCTGACAAGAGCCTTGAAGAACGCACCAAGAAATTGGAGGAGCGTTGCGAGGAGGAGGAGAAGAAGGCCTAGGAGCGGGGGCAAGATCTCTACAAGCAGGAGAATGCCATCGTCGCCAGGGAGAAGAAAGTGCGGGGCCGAGAGAAGGATATGGTCAACCGCTGAAATGAGATCCACCTCCGGGAGGAAGAGCTCAGCAAACTCGAAAGGCAAGTTGCTGAAAAGATTCAGCAGAATGCCAAAGAGGTGGAGCGTCTTGCTCGGGAGAGCTCGGAGCTTGCGGCAGCCAAAAGATCCTTGGAGGAGATGCATAGCAGAAGGTTTGCGGAGTCCCAACAATTTTGGGACTTCCTGGTCAAGGCCAACGACGTGCTAACGCCAATGGGCTTCAGTCCCGTGCGTCCGGATGATCCGAAGCCGGAGCTGGACCAGGCATTGGAGGCACTGAGTTCAGCAGGCAACAAGCTCACCAAGATGGGCGATGTCATCGCGGACCAGTTGGAAACTGAGGGACAGTCCCCGGCGAAGAACGTCGCAGAGTTTGTGCTGACGTGCTACACCAGCCGGGACCCTCAATTCCCTCTGGACCCGGTGCTTGAAGGCCCCATCGAAGGAGAGGGTGAAGCCGCCCGAGCCAGCGTGTTGGAGGTGGCCCAGAAGGTCGCCCAGTTCTTCCATAGGGTCTAGACCATCTCTCTGTAGCTCCCGCTTGTATTCTCTCTTCTTCTTCTCCAATTTTGTAATCTCTTGTCTCCAGATGAATGAAATCCAATTTTTTTTATGAATTTCATTTTTTGTCTTCAACACCTTTGTCTCACTTGGCCCCCTGGTAAATGTACACAATTTGATTTTGAACATGTACCAAGAGGATGTAACAGTTGTTGAATACTTGCGTGCTTCGAACTTGTAGAATGTAGGTTCGAAGTCTTCGATAGTGTAGGCCCCCTGAGGTTGTCGGAGCTTAGTGGCTCCGGCATTGACCATCGTCGGATCTTATTAGCTCCGGCAGTAGTCTTCATCAACGCGTAAAGCATCGATGGTTAGCCCTCTTGGGGTGTCGGAGCTTGGCAGCTCCGGCAGTGACCTCCGTCAACACATGTTATGTCAATGCCAGACTCCACTTTAGAGTCTTTCCACCATCATCACGTTGACGGCTTGCTCCCTAGCTTTACTGGAACTGAGTAGCTCCAGAGATGCTCGATGTCAATGTTTGAACATCGACTACAGGCCGCCTGGAGGATGTCGGAGCTTTGGCAGCTCCAGCTTCATTCACCATCATCACAAAATACTTATTTTTCCTGCACACTGAAGTCAAGAAAAACAGTAAAATCCGTTTCCTATATATAACTTCATTGCGGCTTACTATTCCCGAAAAAGTTTTAAGTCAAACACAATTCTAAATACAATCAAGAGTGATGTCTTGTTTCCTTCAGGTCCGATCATTTCTAGACTCGCCTTACTTTGGCCTGTCGGGGTGTAGGTAGAGTGGCGTACTTAGGGTGCATGACCAGGCTAAGTCGATAGCACACTCCGGCCCTAGATTGGCTTGGCGGCATTCAGACGAGTAGACCATCAACAATGTTTGAACCCAGGAGGATAGACAATGCAACTCGAATTTTACATGAACTGGTTGAGCTAAAGGTCCTTAAGAACTGCACAACTTTGTTATAGACAAGAAAGAGAAAAATAAAAAATATTGACCTTGTACAAAGTAAATGCACGTGGAGTCTGTTTTCACACAATGATGTCTTTCATTATAGGTCTGGGGTACAGGGGAAACCAGTACACTCTTAGGGTACGGAACCAGACTAAGTGTGTTTCGTTTCTCGTTTGACCCAAGGTAGCTAGCTACACTTTTAGTTCTGAGACTGTGACAAGTGTTGCATGGACGTTGCGGACCTAACAGGGTAGGTCCGGCTGCCCTCCCGGAGGAGCTACCCGACTCTGTATAATGACTCTATAACATACATCACATGTAATTACAGACTCACCTTCATGATATTAAGCGTAGAATTTACAGAGGTGCTCAATGTTCCAATGATTTAGGAGAGGTGTCCCATCCTCAGTTGCCAAGCGAACGCATCCGGGACGGAATACTTTGATCACTCGGAAGGGTCCCTCCCAGCTGGGAGAGAGTTTGTTTAACCCTTCTCTGGGTTGTATTCTCCGTATCACCAGATTGCCTTCCTCGAGCTGTTGGTTGTGAACATGCCTTTGGTGATAGCGCCGAAGAGCTTGGCGGTATCGGGCATTCCGAACAGCTGCTCGGCACCTTCCCTCTTCAAGGAGGTCAAGGTCTTCACGCCGGAGCTGGTCCTGTGTGGCTTCATCGGAGGTCCAGACCCAGAGCGACCCCAAGGTGATTTCCGAAGGAAGGACTGCTTCAGCTCTGTACACCAGGAAGAAGGGTGTCTCTCCAGTTGACCGGTTTGGAGTTGTCCTGTTGGCCCATAGAGTGGGCGGAAGCTCTTTGATCCAGTTGGCTCCATGTTTTTTCAGGCGCTCATATGTGCGCGTCTTGAGTCCTTTCAGGATTTCTGCATTTGCTCTCTCGGCTTGGTCATTGCTTGGCGGGTGAGCTACGGAGGCGTAGCTGACTTGGATGCCGAGGTATTCGTAGTATCCTTGAAAAGTAGAGCTTGTGAATTGGGTCCCATTATCTGTTATGATTTTGTTCGGGACTCCAAATCTGCATACGATGGACTGCAAGAAGTTGATAGTTGATTGCTTGTTTATTGTCACAACTGGAGTTGCTTCTGGCCATTTGGTGAACTTGTCAATGGCAACATACAGGAACTTGTAACCTCCGACGGCTCTTGGGAAAGGTCCCAAGATGTCCATCCCCCACACAACGAAAGGCCATGTAGGATGTATCATTTGTAGAGGTTGAACCTGTGTATGAATTTGCTTTGCATGGAACTGGCATGCTTCGCATTTCTTCACCAGCTCAGTTGCATCCTGGAGCGCTGTAGACCAGTAGAAGACATGCCAGAAGGCTTTACCGACCAGCGTGCGGGAAGACGCGTGGTTCCCATACTCGCCTACATGGATTTCTGCGAGGATCTCGCAGCCTTCTTCCCTTGTGATGCATCGCATTAGGACGCTGTTGGCACCGCGCCGGTAGAGATCCCCTTCTACTAGCGTGTATCTTTTAGCCAATCTAACTATCCAGTCAGCGGATACATCATCGTCAGGAAGGATATTGTCTTTCAAGTAGCTCTGGATCTCCGAGATCCATGCATCGGAGCTTACTTGAGCATTTGAGTCTTATGTGTTGGGTTGCTTGGAGCTTCCGGCAGCACCTACGACCCTTGATGGCTGTCATGGTAACAGGGCCATCGGGACCACCAGCTTCGGGATGCTAGTCTCGCCCCCTTCCCTCAGTTCGGCAGGCTGGGCTATGGGTTTTGACAACCTCCGGACGAGGGTTCCGTCAGGAGTCGGAGCTCCGGTTGACGCTTTCATCGAGAGTTCGCCAGCGTCAGCGTTATGGACACGCTGGACATGGTGGAGATCCAGAACTTCGAAGTCCTTCTGAAGCCTCTGGACTTCAAGGAGATAAGCAGCTAGTTGAGGATTGTTATAGGAGCATTCACCTTCACCTGTTTAATGATGAGCTGCGAATCTCCCTTGACTAACAGCTGCTTGACACTATATGATAGTGCCACCTTTAGTCCATAAATGAGTGCTTCATACTCCACCATGTTGTTGGTCGCCTTGAAGTCAAGGTGGACCATGTATTTTACCTTCTCCCCGGTTGGAGCGAGGAGAAGGACTCCAGCTCCGGCCCCCTGCTTTTGCATGGAGCCGTCGAAGTAGAGGGTCCAGTGAGGCTCGCTGAAGACCGGAGCCTTGAGTTCTGACTTCTGCTCACTAGGGCCCCCAGGGTTTGATGGAGAGGGGGTCCATTCCGCCACGAAGACTGCCAATGCCTGACTCTTTATTGCTTGTCTTGGGACGAATTCAAGATCGAATTCGGCCAATTCCGCTGCCCACTTTGTGATGTTCCCAATAGAGTTGGGATTATGCAAGATCACACGCAGTGGATAAGAGGTCACCACTGAGATCTTGTGAGCTTGGAAGTAATGATGAAGCTTCCTGGAGGCGATGAGAACTGCGTAGAGCAGCTTGTGCACCTCTAGGTATCGAGTCTTGGCATCATGTAGTACTTCGTTGATGAAGTACACTGGGCGCTGGACTGTCCAGACCCTCCCGGAGGGGCCCGGAGCTTCCTCCACATCGACCCGGACCCTCCCGGAGGGGTCCGTACCTTCTTCAGGGACCTCCGGGTCCTTGCTGGAGGAACCCAGAGCTTCTACTGGAGTGACCCGGACCCTGCCAGAGGGGTCCAGATCTTCTTGCATAACTCCCTGTAGATCCAAGTCTGGGGGCTAGGACCCAGACTCACCTTCGGGAACTTCCGGACCCTCCCGGAGGGGTCTGGATTCCTGAGCTTGGGGTGGTTCTGGTCTCTCCGCAACCAGGACCATGCTGACAACCTCGTCGGTTGCTGAAATATAAAGCAGTAAGGGATCACCAGGTTTCGGAGCTACCAAGGTTGGTAGAGTGGTGAGGAGCTGCTTTAGCTCCTGGAACGCCTTTTCTGCTTCTTCAGACCATTGGAATAGTCCGGACTTCCTCAATAGCTTGAAGAAGGGTAGCACCCATTTCACCAGTCTTGAGATGAACCGGCTGGGGGCGGCTAGACATCCAGTCAGTTTCTGGACGTCCTTGATGCGGCCTGGTGGCCGCATATCCTAAATGGCTTTAATCTTTGCCGGATTTGCCTCTATGTCCCGGTGGTTTACCAGGAAACCAAGAAGCTTTCTGGAGCTAACCCCGAAGACGCACTTGTCTGGGTTCAGCTTCGTACGGGTGACCCGCAGCTTGTCGAAGACAGCTTGCAAGGTGTCAAGGAGTGACTCCTTGTCTTTGATCTTGACGATGATGTCATCAACATACACTTCCACTACGTCTCTGATGATCTCTCCAAAGGTTTTGTACACAGCTCGTACAAATGTTGAAGCTGCATTCTTGAGACCAAATGGCATGGCAGTATAGTAGTACAATCCATCTACTGTGATAAAAGAAGTATGTTCTTCATCTTCCCTAGACATTCTGATTTGATGGTACCCAGAATATGCGTCTAGGAAACACAGTAATTCACACCCGGAGGTGGAATCCACTATCTGATCTATTCTAGGTAGTGGGAATGGATCTTTTGGGCATGCCTTATTCAGTGTTGTGTAGTCGATACACATCCAAAGCTTTCCGCCGGCCTTGGGTACAACGACTGGGTTTGCCAGCCATTTTGGATGGAAGACTTCTCGGATGGATCCAGCTTTGAGCAACTTCTTCACTTCTTGTCGTATGAAGTTCTGTCGCTCTACTGATTGCTTCTGAGGCTTCTGGTACATAGGCAAAGCGTCAGGATAGATCTTCAGATTATGCTCGATCACTTCCCTAGGGATCCCAGACATTTGTGATGGTTTCCAGGCAAACACGTCGATATTAGCCCGGAGGAAAGTGATGAACACGAGTTCTTATTTGTCATTCAGACCTCCCGATATACGGGTGGTCTGAGCGGCATCAGAACCGATTTGGACGACTTTGACGGGGATGCCGGTGTCGCCGCTTGGTTGCACGCGAGGTGTGGAGGTTGAGCCTCGTTGACGAATGCTCGGGGGTTTCGAAGCTTGTTCCTGCCTAGAGTCTTCCTCCTGCGCTATAGCAAGCGATGAAGTTCTTCCAGAGCAGTCACTCCGGCAGTGCGATCTCCGCGGATCTGGAGAACATCAGCTGGTGTTGGCATCTTCAACACCAGGTAGTCATAATGAGCAACAGCCATGAACTTGTACAAGGCAGGCCTGCCCAGAATGGCATTGAAAGGTAAGTTGATCTGAGCGACGTCAAAGATCAACTTCTCAGTGCGATAATTCTCCCGAGTCTCGAAGGTAACGGGGAGAGTAATGGCACCGAGTGGGGTTATGGCCCCCGGACCTACTCTGGAGAAAGGTCGGGGGGGGGGGGGGGGGGAGGTCCGAAGGTCGGATCTGAAGCTTGACGAAAGCTTGAAAGCTTATGAGGTTCAGCCCCGAACCCCCGTCCACCATTACATGGTGGAGTTGAATGTTATTGATGGTCAGAGATACCATCAAGGGTAGTTGACCAGCTCCGATCATGTTCCCAGGGCAGTCCGAAGTATCAAAAGTGATGGTGGTGTCCATCCACTTTCGATGAGGCTCCGCCCTGGTTGTAGGAGCTACTGATGCCATGTCCCGCCGCATTGTCTTGAGGACACGGCGGGAGGTGATGTCCCATGAACCACCAAAGATGGTGTTCATGGTCTTCCGACGCTCATTGTTGGAGACGCCGGAGTCGTCGTCGACCGATGTGTAAACAACCTTCAGGACCTTTTTAGGGTCCTTAAAGCCTAACTCCTCTTCAGCCGGAGATTGATCGACTTTCTGTTTTCCTTCCCTCTCACGGAAAGGAACTTCTTCCCGACGCTTGTTGTAGCGCTCGACAAGGTTTTGGACCTCCCAACAGTCTTCCAAGTTGTGGCTATTCGACTTGTGAATAGGACACCACACTTTGGAGTTGCCACCATCTTTAGAGGACGGCCGAGGTCGTTTCTCGGGGCGTGACCCCCGACCACCCGGAGCTACTGCAGCTGCAGCAGTAGATGTGCCGGACGACGGCTTCTTCTTGCCGTTGGACTTTTTCTTCTTTTTTCCACTCCCAGAGGTAGTGGCTTCGCCTTTGGAGAATTTTTTACTATCCTCCGAAGGTGGTTTGGAGTGCATTTCATGGCCCTCCGCAGCTTTGGCACACTTGTCTGCCAAGCTAAAGAGCTCTGTGACGCTGGTGATCTCCTTGATCGCCAGCTTCTCCAGCATCTTCTTATCTCGTACGCCCTGTCTAAATGCCACGTTAATAGAGGCGCTAGAGATAGAAGGAATGGTGTTTTTTACCTGGGAGAACCTCTAGATGAATGAGCGCAGGGATTCTCCCCCCTTCTGCACGACTGCAAAAAGGTCCAGTTCGGTGCCTGGTCGGGTGTATGAACTCCCAAAATTGGCGATGAACTGTTGGCACAATTCCTCCCAACTATTGATGGAGTTGTGAGGAAGGCTCATGAACCAGGACCTGGCGGTCCCAGTCAGGGCCACTGGGAAGTAGTTGGCCATTACGGCCTCGTTACCTCCGGCCGCAAGGATTGCGGTGGTGTAAATCTGGAGAAACTCAGCGGGATTAGCAGTCCCGTCAAATTTCTTCGGCAGATGAGGCCGGAATTTTTGTGGCCATCTGACCATGAGTAGGTGCATGGCCAGGGCAGAACAGCCTCCTCCTACTCCCTCGATAGCAGGACTGTCTCGAGCCTCTCGCTTTCGCAAGCACGCTCGATATGGACGTGGCCGTCCTGTTGACGGTAACGGCGATCAAGCTCCGCCCGGAGGTCATGAGTTGAAAGCCTAGTTACCGTATGAGTGCGTCGCGCCCCGGAAGGTAGCGACGTAACTTGCTGTGATGTAGCGCGCCACCTATTTTGGGAAGCATGCGGACCAAGTTTGCCCAACACTGTCCGACGCTGTGATGGGGCACGCCCTGAAGGGGGAGGACCTTGATTGCTGATGCGGTCGGCTGCTGCTGCAACCAGATGTTCCACATCAGCCCTCCACTGCTCCATTGCACCCTAGGATGCGCCTGGAGGTGGTGGACGTTGGAGGAGATGTGACGCCCGGTTCCGAAAAATGAACCAAGCTAACGCATATGTGTGCCCAGGATGTTCATCACACATACACGAGTGCAATCACAAAAGAGTATACAGAAAATTACCGCAAGACAAGATTAATTAACCAAATTTTATTACACAAACCATATTATCCTCAAATACAAGCTCTAATGAATATTAACGACAAGTTTAACTAATGCAGTAGAAATAAACTAATTAAGCAACTAAGTAAACTAAGCATAAGGGATAGCGCAGCTCCAATAACACCACAGACAAAGCTGACGGTAGAAACGGCCTAGGACTCCGCATTATCGCCATTAAACTCCCAATCCTGACCTGCAACTGTTGGGGGGGATTGCAAGAGTGAGTACATGTCATACTCAGAAAGTGTGGAAAGTATGACATGTGGCTGATTCAAATGACGACAATAATAATGGCAAAGTGCTGAAAAGTACATAAAAACATTTGAAAAGAAATATATTATATTTATATGAAGTAAACCCATCATAATCATAAGTAATACCATAATACCAGTTTGAATTCATTACCAGCATCAACAATTCCCGATTCCACCATTTGCCAATAACCATATTCAATACCAAAAATTAATCCGTAACCATAATATCACCATGACCATAATACCGACCATAATCATCCCAAATACCATCCCAATACCGAGTTCCCTCTAATCATGGAAGTTGTCAGGTGCTCATAACCGGGAGCACAACTATCATGATAGTTTTATTTAACTCTGCAGAGTTTGTACCACTTTACCCACGTGTTTATGATTTCATCACCTATCGATGACTAGAACCTCTATTATGCCGTCTCACACTTCCGTCGGTGTGTGCCCAAGAGATCACAAAATAGCCTTTACAAAGGGATTACTAGCCTATTTAGACCCCACTGAGGTTTCACCGGTGGCGATGCCTCCAACTGAGCACATCTTCAACCAAGGGCCCCCTCTTGAGCCATTCGGATCCCAGGGTAGTCCCACCAATCATCAACAAACCCAATCCGACTACCCCTTCCCCGAGCATCCTTAATGGTCCAAATAGCACTAGCAAAACCCTAATTAATCAGCTACGCCACACCCATACTTGGCCTCGTGGTGGCACTGTAGTCCTGGCTTATTCTCGCATGAACTGGTCCTTAGATCTAAAGCAAGCAAAACCACCATAACATCCAACCCATCCATATACCAGGCTTGCTTAGATCACCCATTACCGTATCATATTGACCAGTTCACATTAACCAAAATATCATTAATGCATAATTAAATGTGTAGTATTGTTTTCCCATCCCAATTAATTAAGCGAAGCAAAAAGGTAAAAAGTTCATCCCGACTCTCTACGAGATATTCCAGGTGACAAGGGTGGTTAAACAAATCTAGTAAACTTCCTACCATAGGATTCCTATCAAATTCACACAAGCATGCAGTTTTGCAAACAAACATTTATTTTAAAACAGGATCAATATGCTTCAAGGACACTTGCCTTGCTCTTGCTGTTGATTAGGATCAAAGCCTTCAAACTCTTGGTGTTGGAGATCCTCCGCGGCACTCTCTAGCGCAAATCCGTCTAATCCGCACAATAGACATACAAGATAAGAAACACAATCAAAGAGTGCACAAATATTACTCAATATGACATGACATGCATGATTGATGCAAATGCAAGGTAGAACTTGTTACTAGATTGCCTTTAATGATAACTAACTAGTTCTAATAGCTTTTAACAAGTTTATACAGGTTTGGAGTTGATTAGATCAAATTTTAGAATCAATTCAACACAATTTAACCAGAAGGATCAGACTAGTCCGCTAGGGACCGGACAAGTTCGCACTTCGCGAGATCAGCAAATTAGGGTTTTCTAGATCGACGTGAATTTGGAGATTAGGGGTTGAATTCTCATAAGGAAAAGATAATAGAAGGTATACCAGGTGTTTAGAACTCCAATGAATCAAGAAACTTGGAGGTAACACTTGGATCTTGATGATCTAGGGTTGGTGATGAACTTGGGGATGAATTGGTGGTGAAGAACGAAACTTGGTGGAGATCTTGATCCTCTTTCGTTTCCTCCTCTTCTTCTTCTTGCTTGGGATCTTCTCCTCCCTCCTTGATGGTGGCTCCCCACGAACTAGAGTTTGGGCGGGTGGAAAAGTGGCAAATAGATGTCAATCCAAATGGTGGGGTTGTTTATATAGAGGTGGAGGCTAGGGTTAGATGGATTTCGAGTTTGGGATGAGTAGAGGCCGGTTTAGAGTCCCACATGGGCTCTAAAAGAGTTAGGCACGACATCCCTAGGCCCACTTAACGTGAAACCCAAGAAACAAGTCATAAAACAAAAGATCAACTAGGAGTCGCGAAATATAGGACAAGTCCGGAAAGGACCGGACTAGTCCGAAGTCGTCGAGAGAGAAAATCGGACAAGTCTGGCCAAAAATCGGACAAGTCCGACTTTAAACAGAGAGGAAAACGAACAAGTCCGCTGGAACACCAGACTAGTCCGGAAAAGTACAAGGACTTAGCAATTTTTCAAGAATTCTTGGAATATCGGACTAGTCCGCACAAAATCGGACAAGTCCGAAAGTTTCCAGTGCCAAAAATCGGACTAGTCCGCAGCAAAAATGGACTAGTCCGCACTTTCCTGCATTTTTAAGTGCGGTTTTGTTCCAAATAAATTTTAAATGCTCCGAATCAATTTAAACTCGTTCCTCTTTATGTGGGTTAATGTTAAACATGTATATGAGTGTATGTGGGGCATGATGCATGAAAATTAGGGTGTTACAGGAGAGCACGCGCTGCATGAAGCGCGTGTTCTGGGTTGTTGTTATTCGCCGATGCGGTGGCCGACGCCGATGCACCGTCACGCTGCTCAGCTTGACGTGCTGGTGCAGGCGGTGGCGGTGGAGGCATGACTCCTGCTGGAGCCACGACACCTGCTGGTTGCTGCATGTTGGAGGGATTGCCCCCAGTGGGTTGAACAGCAGGGTTGCCGTTGGATGATCCAGTAGCTGAGTTCACCATACTTGAAATCTCTAGCACCCCTATATGGCGAGCCAACTGTCGGTGTTTGGATCTGGCAGATCTCTCGACACTACCTTTGGTAGATCGAGGAGTTGTAGTTCGGTAATGGGTGCGCAGAGATTCAAGAAGGTGAAAGAACAAGTGGACACAGTGATTTACGTGGTTTGGGCCGCCTGAGCGCAATACCCTACTCCACGTGGTGTGTTGGTGTTGTATTAAGCGTGTGAGTCTAGAAGAAGCTCTAGAAGAAGAAGCTCGTCTAGCTCAGGGAGTTCAGTAGTGGTCTAGAACCGTCCCCTTCTGTATCATTGACCAGTCCTTTTATAGTACAAGGATTGGTCATTACACCGTTAGCCTGGCCCGACATGTGGCCCCAGCGGTTACACATGCTTGATACACAATTAATGAGGTTAATTACCCTTAATAGCCTGGTAACGGGCCTTAACAGTGCCATTACCAGTATTAAGGGCCATCCGATCGTGTGTCATTAATATGATTAATGACACTTAATCAGGTCTTGAAGTCTTTGATTGCTCCTTGAAGGTCCGGAGCCGTTGGGGGGTCCACCAGTCTGATTGTTGAAGTTGAAGGTCTGGCGGTCGCCACGTGGCAGCTCCGGAGCTTACCGTAATGGACAGGTAGGTCCGGTGCTGTTGGACACATGTCAGTACCGGATCTTCCCTCTGTCTGGGGTTAGGTCCGGGGATGCCATACCGGTATCTAGTCCGGAGCTTTACCATGTGTGGGTGATAGCTCCGGTCTTATGATACACGTGGCGGCCCTGGGACTAACCATGTCAGGGAAGCAGGTCCGGTTACACCTGACATGTGGGGCCTTCGGAGGTCTTCAAATCTGGTAGATGGAGTTTCCTTGTGATCTTTGCAATCCCAAGGGGTATCTGGTACGGAGGGTACCGATACTATCTATCCATTTACATTGGCAAACCTCCTCAGTTTGATGGAAATGATTACTATATGTGGAAGCATAATATGAAGATGCATCTCATTTCCTTGAACTCTAGTTTGTGGCAAATTGTTATGACAGGTTTACATCTTCCTAAGAATGAGGAAGACATCACTCTGAAGCAAGTCGTCCTCCTCCATCGCAATGCTCAAGCCGTTGGAGTGATTACCTCCTCATTGACTCGAGAGGAGTTCAACCGCATTGAAGGGTTGGAGGTTGCCAAGGAGATATGGGACACCCTCAAGACGGCACATGAGGGCAATCATGTCATTAGGGAGGCGAAGATCAAGATGATCGAAGGAGAACTTGGGGGTTCACCATCATGGATGGTGAGCCCCCCAAGACATGTATGACCTCCTCAAGACTCTCATCAACAAGAGTCGGTCTTATGGAAGCACCCGGTGGACCGACCATGAGGTGGTAAAGAGGATGATTCGAGCATTCATGCCTCGAAACGTCACTCTTTGCTCACTAATTCGTGGGAGTCTAGGTTTTCATAAGATGACTCCCGAAGAAGTGCTTAGAAGAATTATCAACCATGAGATGATGGAACAAGAAGATATGTTCTACAATAATCTACAAAAGTTTTCCTCCTACAAGAAAAGGGATGTTGCATTCAAGGCAACATCCTCAAGATCACAAGAAAAGGAAGAAAGTGATGAAGAGAGCCCCGACACCGATGAAGAAGAGGCACTCTTCATCAACAACTTCAAGAGGGTGTTTAGAAGAAGGAGGGGGAGCTACCAAAATGAAAGGAAGATCAAAGACAAGCCCAGGAAGAGCAAAGACAAGCCCATGACAAGATAAAAGAGGGCTTGCTACAATTGTGGGGAGTATGGCCACTTCATTGTGGATTGCCCACATGAAGAAAACAAGAAGAAGAAGGAGGGCAAGTCCAAGGAAAAGAAGTACTTGAAAGTGCATCTAGGCATCCCTTGTGGGTTTTGGTTGATTCATGACAAACAAATGAGATCCTAACCAAATTGTTGAGATGAGCGCAGGTTTTAATGAAAAAATGGAGTAAGCACAAAAAGAAAGGAGAATGAGGGTCTATATGGAAAAGAGCTCAAGAGCTAAATAGATTAGATCATTGTGTATGGAGTGTGTTGGAGAAACACACCTCAAGAGCTCAATCACAAGAAAACTCACTCATTGCACTAATTTATATAGGTCCAGACTAGTACGATGGTATCCGGACTAGTCTGATAACCCCTCTGTTCAAAATCGGAAAAGTCCTCCCAGTGTGGACTTGTCTGCACAGTCCGAGTCTGCACAGACCGGACTAGTACGATATCACCACGGACTAGTCCGATATATTTCTGAATAAAATTGGACTAGTCCTCCTCAGTGTGGACTAGTCCTCTACACTTCACAGATTTGCACAAGATCGGACAAGTCCGAAATCACCACGGACAAGTCCGATAACCTCTCTGACTAAAATCGGACAAGTCCTCTAAATGCGGACTTGTCCCAATTCACTAAGAAGATCACCACAACCGGACCTGTCCAAAAATAACCGGACTAGTCTGAACTTTTCCAGAGCCTAAATCGAATTAGTCCGCCCTAAGCCGGACAAGTCCGATCTTCCTGAGAATTTAGGGTTTCCTACACGCCGCACACCGGACTAGTCCGGACTTCACCACGGACTAGTCCGGACCATCGAAACCCTAACAGTAACTTTTGGAAACACCATATAAATAGATGTGCACGATCCTACTTTCACCTATCTCGACCCCCTGCGCCGTCACACCCTCCAAGAGCTTAGAAAACACATATCTCCACAAAATCCAACGCAAGAAAGATCAAATCCTTGAGGAGTCATCTTGGATCAAAGGAGAGACATGATTCACACGTTTGAGGTCTTGGGTTTGATCTCTAACAAACTCCTGTTGTTTCATTGTTGATCTTAAGAGTGTGTTCTTGGTGGTGTTTGCTTTGTAATCTTGGGGAGCCCTCAACTTATGAGAAGACCCCTTGAACTTTGTAGGATCAAAAAGCACGTGAAAAGCTACCAGAGGGGGGGGTGAATGGTAGATTTAAAAATCTTACGCAGCAGACAATTAAACCCCAAACCCTTCGGCAGAGAAATGATCTCTTAAAGAAATCATATGTGAGACTAATCTAAACGTGTTTCACCATGACAAAAGTGATGTATATCAGAGAGAATCAAGTCACGAAGACAACACAAAAAGAATCACTCAAATCCGTCGAGAAAAACTCAAGTTATGATCGAAAGATCAAACAATGGTCAATCTGCCCTATCCGAGAAAAAAACAGTTCTGAAACGCTGCAAATAAACTCGTGTAGATCATAGACCACAAATCCAATGACCGTGAAATTTTGACAGATGATAGAAAATCAAGTTGTGAAGACAACCCAAAAAGAATCACTTCAATTGGATCTGTAAAACTCGAGTTATGATAAAACCACCGACGAAAGGTAATGCTGTCCAGAAACTCGACGAGTAAAACTTGTCTGGAACAAGTCGGATGAACAAGGCACAAAAGTTCCTTCAAAATATGAATTTTATTCAATAGAACACAAGAGGAACAGCCCCTAAGTCGTGCACCACGAGCTCTGGGCTCCCTTGCTTATATAACCAGCTCGAAAGCCAACTCAACTCAGATCAGGAACCTAATCCTACTCTGTTCACGAATCGTAACTTTCCATAACTGCTTAGGATTCTTTTATACGCAGATAGAAGCAATATTAAGACTTCCAAAGACCTTAGGAACGTATCCCACATTCCTAAACAACTCAAATTCGTGACCCACACGAAATCCTATCATAACCAACTCAAATCTTTCCATATTTGAGTCAAACTCGACTCAGCCGCAGCCTGAGTCCATAACCTAGTCGGTTGGACCTTTCCGACCAACTCTTTACGTCCACATATCTTCATCATGTCTCAGAACCATGTAGCCATGTCCATGCACTCCTTGCATATGTGCAAACATCTTCCAATGACGTCCACGATACCTTTATATGCATTGTTCTTGATTCAATCATGCTGCGCAACCTCCTGATCAGCTCAACCACAATTCCTCCCGAACTTCGTTGTTGGAACCTCATCTCCTCCCTGAGACTAGTCCAATGGATCCCGTCACCAGCCATGACTTGAACTCAAGCAACACCTGCACACGAATAAACAACCAATCCATACGAGCCCAAATCCTCGACTTGACTCAAGTTAGTTCCGAACACAACACCCTACGTGAGAACCTCACATAAGCATGTTGTAAAACCACAGTAACACGATATCATCCATATCAACCAAAGCGCACCAAAAACTTAGCAAATGAATACTAAGCAATCTTTCCAATAATGTAAACCAAGTACGAAACATTGCAACTGAAAAGCAGAAGCACTGCGGTCAAGTTCCGGACCTTGCTAGAGCAACCCGGACCTTGAGCCGGAGCTAACAAAAGTAGTAGAACCTAGCGCCGGAGCTTACCAGAACTAGTACAATGAAGCACCTGCTGGAGCTTACCAAAACTAGTAGATCCTAGCACCGGAGCTTACCAAAAACTAGTCAAAACTAGTCAACCCAAAACCGGAGCTAGACAGAGTACATCGGAATTTAGCAAAAGCATGCCGGAGCTATCAAATATATATCAGAGCTATCAAAGACATGCCGAAGCTAACAAAGTCATGCCGGAGCTAAAGATAAAGCTTCACCGGAGCTAACCAAAGCTAGTCGGACCTTACCAAGAAGTCGGACCTAGCTTCGAACATAGCCGGAGCTACCCAAAACAAGTCGGACCTACCGTCGGACCTTGCTGTAGCTCAGAGCTAGAGTCGGACCTTGATAAAAAGGTGTTTTGGTGATATTTAAAACTTTTATCATCAAAGCCAAGTGTATTCACTACAAGCCAATGTATTCAGCACACATAGGTCTTACAATCTCCCCCTTGATGAATGCATTGGCAACACCATTTAAAATCCGAACATTGGCTTATTCACATAAAAGTTTTGAAGGCAATTTCTCCCCCTTTGTAAATCAAAAGTAAAATGAAAAGAAAAATTATCCCATATTATCTCTCCCCCTTTATTATCTCTCCTTATGCACATATTCTCTTTCCCTTCATGCTTATCTCTCCCCCTTTGACAATGTATTCAACAAGTCATGAGCATATAAACAAATTATCTCTCCCCCTTTAGTTGTTATGAGCATATTATAATATATACATATAACCAAAGCTCATCCAAGTCATACTATCAAGTACCTTACATTATCACATCAATGAAATACATAAAGTAGTGTAAGCCATGCTAGAGATCAAATGTAATTTTCAATTTAAGCAAGTCATGATCTCACAAACTTAACTATTTCAAAACCTGAAAGCATGACACTAGTTGCTGTATTTTATTATTTTTCAAAGCATAAATTTGGATCATATGATATTTGCAAGAGATTATATGCGCATCTGCCTTATTCTAACCAACCAAGTCAAGCCTATGTCATTTGACAATCAGAAGCATAAGGACATGGTTTTAGTCATACACAACTTCTTCCAAGTTCATATCTAAGTGCAATGATAAGCCATTTCAAAAGAAGAAGTGCGATGCATGCATATTCTCCTGATCTTTTCTCAATTTATATTTGTTCATAAAAACTCAACATGTGAGTTGATTACTTGATGAATTCTTAATGATTAAAAGCATTTGTGAGCATGCAATAAGTTCAAAACAGCAAGAAAGTTCGACCATGACCAGATTTAGTGTAAGTAATTATTCCAATTACTAGACATGGCAAAAACTACAAAATGTATAACACGAGTAATGTAGTAAGAACTTTCAGCATGTAAAAGGAATCACAAAGTCATATATGTATGAAATACTATGCTCATATTATTTTAATTTCAGATTCACACATAGACTTTCCAAGTTTCAAAACTCCCCCTCAATTTAAGCCATGAGGATGCATAACCCCTATTTCACTACGAATGTAACAAAAACGAGTGAAATCCAAAGGTTTGTAAAAATGTCAGCCAATTGATGTTCGATATCTACATGGTGAAGCACAATGTTTCCTTTTTCAACGTTATCTCGGAGAAAGTGATACCTAATATCAATGTGCTTAGTTCTAGAATGTTGCATGGGGTTTTTGGCAATGCAAATAGCACTAATTTTATCACAAAATAGTGGAACATTGTCTAGATCAACCCCATAGTCCTTAAGTGTTTGAACAATCCAGAGAATTTGTGAGCAAGCACTAGCAGCAGCTACATATTCAGATTCGGCTGTGGATTGTGCAACTGAATTTTGTTTTCTAGAGGACCAAGCAACAAGAGAACTACCAAGAAAATGACAAGCACCGGAAGTACTTTTCCTATCAATCCTACAACCCCCAAAATCAGCATCCGAAAAAGCTTTCAAAGTAACGGTTGAGGAAGAAGGAAGAAAAATGTCAAATTCTTGGGTTCCATGTAAGTACCTGAGAATCCTTTTGACGGCTTGACGATGTGAAACACGTGGGGAAGCTTGAAACCGTGCACAAAGACATATGCTGAATTGTATGTCCGGTCTTGATGCCGTGAGGTACAAAAGTGATCCGATCATGCTTCTATATTCTTTTTGATCCACGGATTCACCATCTTCATCAAGTTCAAGTGTTGTTGCTGTTCCCATTGGTGTCCGAAGAGGCTTGCTTTTGTCCATGTTGAAGCACCTAAGGAGGTCTTTGGTATACTTCGTTTGATGCACAAAGCTACCCTCCTTGGTTTGCTTGATTTGCAGCCCCAAAAAGTAAGTGAGTTCACCCATCATACTCATTTCAAATTCGGAACTCATCATTGCTGAAAACTTGGACACAAGATCATGAGAAGCACAATCAAAGATAATATCATCCACATACACTTGAACGAATAATGAGTCATTGCCATACTTAAGCACAAAAAGAGTTTTATCAACCTTGCCCATGGTAAACCCCTTTTCAAGTAAGAATGTTTTTAACCTATCATACCATGCTCTAGGGGCTTGTTTGAGACCATATAAGGCTTTGGACAGTTTGTAAACATGATTAGGAAAATCAGAATTTTCAAAACCCAGTGGTTGTTTGACATAAACCTCCTCATCTATGTAGCCATTAAGAAAAGCACTTTTAACATCCATTTGATATAGCTTAAAACCTTTAGATGCTGCAAAATCTAACAAAATTCTTATGGCTTCTAATCTAGCGACAAGAGCAAAAGTTTCATCAAAATCTAGACCTTCAACTTGAGTGAAACCTTGAGCAACCAACCTAGCCTTATTCCTAACCACAACCACATCCTCACTTTGTTTATTTTTAAATACCCATTTAGTTCCAAATAAAGTGTGACCTTGAGGTGGAGGTACAAGTTTCCAAACATTATTTCTTTCAAAATTTTCTAACTCTTCTTGTATGGCAATAATCCAAGATTCATTAGTGAGTGCGTGTGATATATCTTTGGGTTCAAAAGAAGCAACAAAAGCAAAATGAGCATGAGAGTTTGGATCGCAAAACCTGGATCGTGTGACTCGTTCGTGCAAGCTTCCAATCATCTGTTTTGGGGGATGATCTTTGTAAAACCGTAGGGGAACAGATGTCTCACAAGCTTCTTCTTCTTCATGTTCATCACAAATCGATGAGCCTGTGGCTTGAGGATGATCAGGACCAGCATAGGTGATAGCCGGAGCTTGTTTAATGTCCGGAGCTGGACACGTGTCAACTTCGGAACTACCAGGCAGTATCACCTGCTCTTCTTCATCTTCAAAAATACCCTCCCCCTGAGGATACGGATCTGGTCCTACAACACCGGAGCTAGTACCTGGGCTAGCTTCATCAAAAGACACTTCACAAGTCTCCACAATTTTATTAGTGTCAAGTAAAATCACACGATAGCCTCTAGTATGAGATGGATAACCAAGAAACATGCTATCAGTGGATCTAGGTTCAAATTTATCAAGATTTCCATGTTTCTTAACAAAGCATTTGCAACCAAAGACCCGAAAGTGTGTAACACTAGGCCCATGTCCAAACTGGAGCTCATATGGTGTTTTACCTAGCTTAGCACGCAAGAAAACACGATTTGAGACATAACAAGCGGTTGCTAACGCATCAGCCCAAAATTTCCTAGGAGTTTGATATTCATCAAGCATAGTCCTAGCCATCTCAACTAAGGTTCTATTCTTTATTTCTACAACACCGTTTTGTTGAGGTACATATGGTGAAGAGAATTGATGATCTATTCTATTTTCAGCACAAAAGTGATCAAAAGATTGATTTTTAAATTCAGTTCCATTATCACTTCTGATTGCTTTTAATGATCCTGGGTAATCAATTGATAATCTAAGAAATAAAGTTCTAAAGTGACTAAAAACTTCATTCTTAGACGTCATAAAGTAAACCCAAGAGTATCTAGAATAATCATCAACGATAACAAGAACATACCATTTACCTCCGAAGGATTGAACACGTGAAGGTCCTACGGTGTCAAGATGCAAAAGTTGACATGGTTCAGTTGTCATGATCATTGTGAGAGGAGTATGTGAACCTGCAACCATCTTAGCATGTCTACAAGAAGACACACAATTTCTTTGTCCCCTTTAAGCTTAGGCAACCCACGTATGCGATCAAGAGCACTAACACGCGTTAGGTGATCAAAGCCTACGTGACCAAGTCTACGATGCCAAAAATATAAGTCCTTTGAATCATTAGCAACTAGACACCTATGCTTAGAGGAAGACATATCAAAATCAGCTTTAAAAACTCTTCCAAAACGAGACATGTTAAAAATAAGCTCACTATTTGAACCTACAACTTTGCAGCAGTTTTTATTGAAAATAATTTCTAGATTTTCATCTAGCAATTGTGCAACAGAAAGCAAGTTGTATTTCAAATTTTTGACAAGTGCCACATCCTTCAAAGTGTAGTGATCATTTACTCTAACCGAACCCTTAGCAATTATAGGAGTTGAAGAATTATCGGCAAAAGTAACATTCTCTACACGTGACACAAAAGAGAGGGAGGAGCACCAATCTTTGTTACCAGTCATGTGGCGTGAGCAACCTGAATCCACAATCCAAATTTTCTCCTTCCTCAAATGTGTAACCTACATAAAAGCACAATACGTCGTGGACTCAATACTGGGGTTAGTCAAAAGGCATTTAGGAATCCAGTACTGAGTCACGCGACGTGCAGCAGCAAAAACACGCGAAAGCTGAGACAAAACAGCAGGTTTATGAGTCAAAGTTTGAGATTTTTTATTCTTGACTACTGACCTATAAGGTGTTACTTGTGTAGCACAAAAATTAGTAGCTCCAGAGGCAAAAACAGAAGGTCTGGTGGTAAACTTTGAATGTTTTTGACTCAAAACAGCAGGTTGTACATTCGGTTCAATGTGTGCAGCAAATTTCGCATGAAAGTTATGAGATCTAGCAACCATTCTTTCCCTTTTCTGTTGTTTAGCTAGTCTATAACAAAAATCTATGACATGACCATCTCTACCACAGAAGGTACAATGAAATTTAACTTTGTGTTCATGTCTAGATGAGCAAGCAATATTTTTGTTTGAAATCGAATGAGACAACACTCCTGCAGATTTGAAAATCACTCATTTTTGTTTAGGAACTGTTTGAATCAAACCACTTCCTAATGACTTTACAATTTTAGGTGGATGTGCCTTAGCATGAGCATGAGAATCAAAACCTAAACCAGTTTTATCATTGCAAGACTTAGAAGAATTCAACAATAAGTTTAGGTTCTTATTCCCATTACAAAACCAATCTAATGTCCTATGCATGTCATCAAGTTTATTGGACAGATCAAGGCAATTTTCACATGAAGTTTTTCCTTTTAGTTTGCAATTTGAACAAAATTTAACTTCATGAGAACGTAAAGCATTGTTCAATATAGAAATTTCATTCATAGCATCCTGTAGTTTCTTATCAAGATCATCACAAGTAGAACAATGCAAATCAATTGTAGAATAGCTAGCATCTTTCAAGTTTTTATCATTAAGTGCATCAAGCTCTTTGTTCTTTTCAATTTCTAACTCAAGTTTATCAAGTGTGGAGGTGTGCGCACTTCTTAATGAGGACAATTGTTCATATATTAAATCACATGAGAAACATGCATCATCACTAGGAATCAAAGTTTTTAAACGGTTGATTTCAGATTCTAGTGATTCAATTTTAGCAGCACTATCCCTAAGCTTTTTGTCCTTTTTCTTAACAATAACAGTGGCACGAGAAATAGCATCACACATTTCTTCGCAAGTAGGACATACCTCTTCATTGTCGCTGTTGTGTTCTGCCTCCTCCATACTTGATCTTGACTTGCCCGCCATAAAGCACAAGTTTGCCAAAATCATCTTCATCTTCATCACTTCCAATGTCCACGTCACTTGAACTAAACTCTTGAAGCGCGGTGATGAAACTGTTGATCATCTTGCGTCCTATGGTACCTTTCTTCTTCTTGTAGGAATTTCCAGAGGAGGTCCAGACCTTGCTTTGTTTTTCTTCCCGGGTGGTCGGACCTGAAAGGTTAGGGCATTCTGTACGAAAGTGTCCTATTTTACCACATTCAAAACAGCGTTGAGGTCCGGAGCTTCCTCTCCTTCTAGTTCTCACATTTTGCAATGCTTTTGAGAATCTAGTAGAGATGAGTGCCAACTCCTCTTCTGGAAATTCTTCGATCTGCTCCAGGGTTAGTGAGGACAACAAAGCAAGAGTATTGCAAGATGATGATTGGCCGAAGCTAGACATATCACGTTGTGAAACAAATGCAATAGACTTATTTGGGTTCTTACGTGCTAGGATGTCAATTTCATGAGTTTTTAGTTTAGAATAGAGTACATATAATGTAAGAGAACTCATGACAGTAGATTCACGAATAGATGTGACTTTCATCTCCCAAATTGACATATCTAATGCACTTAGCAATTGCCTAGCATTTTCAGCATCTGAAAAATTTACATTGACACTACGTAAGTTGCTGAGAATTTTATTGAAACGAGCAAAAAGGTCATCGATAGACTCACCTGGTTGCATCTCAAAACTCATATATTCCTTTTTGAACATATCTTGTTTTACCTCCTTGATTGTGTTGGATCCTTCATGGTAATCACAGAGAGCTCTCCAAACATCGTATGCTGATCGGAGGTGCGCGACACGATCAAAGTCGCTTTGAGTGAGTCCTTGGATGATCAAGTTTCGGGCTTTGTTGTTGTTGTCGACGTCCCGTAGGTTTGTGGCCGTGACTTGATCATTGGGTGGCACTTCATAAAGCTTATACACCTTCTCCCATATTGCAAAGCCTTGTGCCTGGATGAAAGCCTCCATGCATGCCTTCCATACCTGGAAATCAATACCAGCAAACACACAAGGTTTGGCGGAGTACTTCTCTATGATGATTAGTCAAAAACACGTGCAAATCTCAAAGATTAGAGCACCGTGGCTCTTATACCAATTGTAGGATCGAAAAGAACGTGAAAAGCTACCAGAGGGGGGGTGAATGGTAGATTTAAAAATCTTACGCAGTGGAAACAATTAAACCCCAAACCCTTCGGCAGAGAAACGATCTCTTAAAGAAATCGTGTGTGAGATTAATATAAACGTGTTTAACCGTGACAAAAGTGATGGATATCAGAGAGAATCAAGTCACGAAGACAACACAAAAAGAATCACTCAAATCCGTCGAGAAAAACTCAAATTATGATCGAAAGATCAAACATTGGTCAATCTGCCCTATCCGAGAAAAAAACAGTTATAAAATACTGCAAAGAAACTCGTGTAGATCATAGACCACAAATCCAATGACCGTGAAATTTTGACAGATGATAGACAATCAAGTTGTGAAGACAACCCAAAAATAATCACGTCAATTGGATCTGTAAACTCGAGTTATGATAAAACCACCGACGAAAGGTAATGTTGTCCAGAAACTCGACGAGTAAAACTTGTCTGGAACAAGTCGGACGAACAAGGCACAAAAGTTCCTTCAAACTATGAATTTTATTCAATAGAACACAAGAGGAACAGCCCCTAAGTCGTGCACCACGAGCTCTGAGCTCCCTTGCTTATATAACCAGCTCGAAAGCCAACTCAACTCAGATCAGGAACCTAATCCTACTCTGTTCACGAATCGTAACTTTCCATAACTGCTTAGGATTCTTCTATACGCAGATATAAGCAATCTTAAGACTTCCAAAGACCTTAGGAACGTATCCCACATTCCTAAACAACTCAAATTCGTGACCCACACGAAATCCTATCATAACTAACTCAAATCTTTCCATATTTGAGTCAAACTCGACTCAGCCGCAGCCTGAGTCCATAACCTAGTCAGTTGGACCTTTCCGACCAACTCTTTACATCCACATCTCTTCATCACGTCTCGGAACCATGTAGCCACATCCATGCACTCCTTTCATACGTGCAAACATCTTCAAATGACGTCCAAGATACCTTCATATGCATTGTTCTTAATTCAATCATGATGCGCAACATCCTGATCAGCTCAACCACAATTCCTCCCGAACTTGGTTGTTGGAACCTCATCTCCTCCCTGAGACTAGTCCAATGGATCCCGTCACCAGCCATGACTTGAACTCAAGCAACACCTGCACATGAATAAACAACCAATCCATACGAGCCCAAATCCTCGACTTGACTCAAGTTAGTTCTGAACACAACACCCTACGTGAGAACCTCACATAAGCATGTTGCAAAACCACAGTAACACGATATCATCCATATCAACCAAAGCGCACCAAAAACTTAGAAAATGAATACTAAGCAATCTTTCCAACAATGTAAAGCAAGTACGAAACATTGCAAATGAAAAGCAGAAGCACTGCAATCAAGTTCCGGACCTTGCCAGAGCAACCTGGACCTTGAGCCGGAGCTAACAAAAGCTAGTAGAACCTAGCGCCGGAGCTTACCAAAACTAGTACAACGAAGCACCTGCCGGGGCTTACCAAAACTAGTACAATGAAGCACCTGCCGGAGCTTACCAAAACTAGTAGATCCTAGCACCGGAGCTTACCAAAAACTAGTCAAAACTAGTCAACCCAAAACCAGAGCTAGACAGAGTACATCAGAATTTAGCAAAAGCATGCCGGAGCTATCAAATATATGTCGGAGCTATCAAAGACATGCCGGAGCTAACAAAGTCATGCCGGAGCTAAAGATAAAGCCTCACTGGAGCTAACCAAAGCTAGTCGGACCTTACCAAGAAGTCGGACCTAGCTTCGAACATAGCCGAAGCTACCCAAAACAAGCCGGACCTACCGTCGGACCTTGCTGTAGCTCAGAGCTAGAGTCGGACCTTGATAAAAAGGTGTTTTGGTGATATTTAAAACTTTTATCATCAAAGCCAAGTGTATTCACTACAAGCCAATGTATTCAGCACACATAGGTCTTATAAACTTGGTGATTTACCCCTATGATAGTGAAAGAGAATTGGCCTTCGTGGAGATTCGACGAGGTTAGGGTTAGTGAAGACCTGATCCTTTCGTGGGCTCCTCAGCGTGGACGTAGGTTGCCTTTGTGGGAACCGAACCACGGGATAAACTCTTGTGTCAAACTTGTTTTTAATTTTCATATTACATTCTAGGGTTTTGTCAATCTTGCATAACCTACATTAAAACTTTGAAACAAGAATTGGTTTGCATTATACTTAGCTTCATTGACTAAATACTTGCGATTTACATACTATATTCCGCTGCGTACTGTGCTTGTATTGAAATCATTGATCGAACTTGATCAATCTAGTCCGCACGCACCGGACTAGTCCGCACTCTACCGGACTAGTCCGATATCTCGGGATTTGATCATTCTGTTAAGTGTTGCAGGTTCCGACTAAAATTCAAAAAGGCCTATTCACTCCCCCTCTAGGCCACATTCAATTGGTATCAGAGCAAGACTCTTCGCAAGAGACTAATCGCTCGAAGAGAACATGTCGGACATGAAGGATGTGCACAAGAGTATCAACCAAGAGAAGGTTGAAGACGAAAAAGCTCAAAAATTGGAGAAGCTCCTCGACGCCATCTAGTACTTCGAGGATGACGATGAGGTGACGCTTAAACTCAAGGCGCTCCTAAGGAAGAAAGCCCTCTCGAAAGGGAAAGTGAAGGTCGAGGACGAGAAGAAGAAGAAGGGGAGTAGTCACACCAACTACTCCTGATATCCTTTCAACTACGATCATCTTAAATCTAACAATAATCATTACTTGTCTATTCCTCTAGGAAAAGCCCCACACTTCGACGACAATGACTACTCAATGTGGAGGCAGAACATGAAAATGCACTTAATCTCACTCAATCCCAGCTTGTGGCATATTGTGTGTACAGGAATAGATATCCCAAACGATGATGAAGAGCTCACACCAAGCCAAGAGCAAGCAATTCATCGAAATGCTCAAGCCGCGGCATTCATTACATCTTCACTAAGTCGGGACGAGTTCACCAAGGTGGATGGACTCGAGATTGCAAAGGAAATCTGGGACACATTGCAAACTGCACATGAAGGCGATCGTCATGTGCGAGAGGCGAAGATCGAAACGGTCGAAGGCGAATAGGGAAGATTCACCATAGAATAAGATGAGTCACCACAATACATGTACAACCGGTTAAATATGCTCATCAATAAGGTTCGATCATACGGAAGCAAGAAGTGGAACGATCACGAGGTGGCGAATCTCATCCTTAGAGCTTTCATGCCTCGCAACGTCACCTTGTGCTCGATGATTAGAGAAAGCCCTGGGTACAAGAAAATGACCCCAGATGAGCTGCTTGGGAAAATCATCAATTTCGAGATGATGGAAAAGCAAGCAAAGCATGTCAAGGAGATTGCCGACCTCACCTCAACAAAGAAGAAAGGGGTCGACTTGAAGTCCACTTGCAAACCCTTGTCAAAAGAAGCTCGAGAAGCTCAACAAGAAGAGGACAACGATGATGAGAGTAACGACATAGATGAGGAAGACATGATCCTATTTATGAATAGATTCAAGAGAATGGTGAAGAGAAGACAAGGGGGTAAATCGAGTGAAGGAAAACATAAAGAAAAATCAAGACCGAAGATGAGTCGAACGTGCTATAACTGTGGTGAATATGACCACTTTATAGTTGATTGCCCATATGAAGAAAACAATAAGAAAACCAAGGAAACTAAGTCTCAACCCAAGAAATTCTTCAAGAAGAAGAAGCAAGCTGGACAAGTGCATCTAGGAAAGGAGTGGGACTCAAATGATGAGTCCTCATTCGAAGAGGAAGATGAGATGGCTAGCATAGCCATCGAGAAGACATCCAAGAAGTACACCCTCTTCCCAACTCTTGGCGCATGGGAGGGCAATGACACTTGCCTCGTGGAAAAGGAAGGTAAACGAAAGGTAACAACCAAATCCTCTTCCTTGCATTCCTATTCTAGTGATAGTGAAGTCGCTAGTGATAATGAAGACATGCTCGTTGGCTTAGATAAGAAAACAGTTGCGAAAATGAAATTTCTACTTGATCAGCTTGTTGAGAAGGAGAAGTTGATCAACCGTCAAGAAGATATGATTATCTCCCAAAAGGAGGAATATCTTGAACTTGACAAGCTTCTAGAACTTGAAAAGGAGCGAGGCAAGTCACTGTAGCTTGAGTCAGCCTCAAGCAAGGAAGCTTGCTTGAAGTTAAGCGACTCAAATACTACCATCAAGGACAAACTTGCTAACCTATCCAAGGTTAACAAGATCCTTGAGGTACAAGTTGAGTCACTCAAACAAAGTGACCCCTCATCCTCTTCAAGCTCACCTTCTCAACCCCTTAAAACTGAAGCTACTATTACTTGTTCATGTGCTAAAATTGACACTAGCTTAAAAGACAAATCAACCTCTACCAAGGACAAGCATCCTTCCCAAAGTGGCGTATTTGACAAGGAGAAGATCAAATATGCACGTAGTGCAAACTTGGCCACAAGACCTACTAATGTCAAATATGGCATTGGGTATTCTTATAGTGAAAAGCAATATGCTAGAAGCCATAAAAATAACAAGGAGAGCATTGCATTTGTGAAGGGAAACTCCTCTCAAGCTAGAAAGCCTAAAGTCAACACATATGAGCACCGGACTAGTCCGGTATCCGTACGGACAAGTACGGTCTTCCGGACAAGTCCGGTTTCCCGAACTAGTTCTGTTCATAAACAACAACAACTATTATTCAGGACTTTCGATGCATCCTATGTTCTAATGAGAAGTAATTTTGGTAAAGTTTATGCTCATTATGTTGGGCCACGCCATGGGAATACCAAGTCTCATGTGTGGGTGCCCAAATCTCTTCTAACTAACCTCAGAGGACCCAAGAAAGCTTGGGTACCTAAAACCAAGGCATGATTTGTTTTGCAGGCCTATTCCTCCGGTGGATCGAAATGGGTGCTGGACAGTGGTTGTACCAACCATATGACCGGAGAAAGAAGGATGTTCGTTGAGTATGAAGAAAATGAAGATCCAAGCGAGGACATCTATTTTGGAAACAATAGTCAAGAAAAGGTGCTCGGTACCGGTAAAATTGCTATATCGTCTCAATATACTCTTTCTCATGTGTTACATGTAGATTTCCTAGATTATAACCTGCTGTCCATATCTCAATTATGTGACAAAGGTTATAATTGCTTGTTCACTAATGAGGGTGTGACCGTCTCTAGAAGGGGTGATGGTTCCATTGCATTCAAGGGTGTGTTAAAGGGAAAGCTTTACCTTGTTGACTTCAACAAAGATAAAGATGAACTTGACACATGTTTGATTGCAAAGACCAACATGGGTTGGTTGTGGCATAGACGGCTAGCGCATGTTGGTATGAGGAATCTTCAAAAACTCCTCAAGGGCGTTCACATCCGAGGTTTGAAGAATGTTGTTTTTGAGAAAGACAGACCTTGTAGCGCGTGCCAAGACGGGAAGCAAGTTGGAGCACCTCATCCCACAAAGAACGTCATGACTACAAAAAGACCGCTCGAGCTACTTCACATGGACCTTTTTCGATCCAATTGCTTACATAAGCATTAGTGGTAACAATATGGCTTAGTAATTGTTGATGACTTTTCGCGCTTCACTTGAGTTTTCTTTTTGCATGATAAGACAGAGACTCAAGGAACCCTGAAGAAGTTCTTCAAGCGTGCTCAGAATGAGTTCTCATTGAACATCAAGAACATTCGAAGCGACAATGGCACGGAGTTCAAGAACACTCAAGTCGAAGAGTACCTAGACGAAGAAGGGATAAAGCATGAGTTTTCAGCACCTTATTCCCCTCAACAAAACGGAGTTGCCGAAAGGAAGAATCAAACCCTCATAGAGATGGCGAGAACAATGCTCAATGAATACAAGACCTCGCATCGGTTTTGGGTGAAAGCGGTTAACACCGCTTGCCACGCCATAAATTGACTCTATCTTCATCGACTACTCAAGAAGACATCCTATGAGCTACTCACTGGTAACAAGCCAAATATTTCTTATTTTTGAGTATTCGGTTATAAATGCTATATTTTGAACAAGAAGCCGAGGACTTCAAAGTTTGCCTCGAAGTCCGATGAAGGTTTCTTGCTTGGCTATGATTTGAACTCCTACGCCTATCGTGTCTTCAACAAGACCACCGGACTTGTTGAAGTAGCACGTGACGTAGTGTTCGATGAAACTAATGGCTCTCAAAAAGAGCAAGTTGATCCATGTGTGCTATATAGAGAAGAAACTCCTTGTCAAGCATTGAGAAGAATGGCGTTAGGCGATGTTCGAACACAAGAGCCATCTCTACATGTGCATGAGGAAGATGAACCACACGTGGAGGCCTATGATCAAGGGGGAGCTTCCACACAAGATCAACCTCAAGAAGATGAAGATGATCAACAAGTCAATGAGGGCAACCATCTAGGGGGAGAAGAAGAAAATCATGAAGATACAAGACCGCAAGTGCCACACCCGAGAGTACACCAATGCATACAAAGACATCACCCAATTGACAACATCATCGGTGACATCCAAAAGGGAGTAACAACTAGATCCCACATAGCTGATTTCTGTGAGAATTACTCTTTTGTGTCCTTTTTGGAACCACGCAGGATTGAGGATGCATTGAAAGATCCGGACTAGGTGGTGGCGATGCAAGAAGAACTGAACAACTTCAAACGGAATGAGGTGTGGGAACTCGTCAAAAGACCCAACGTGAACGTCGTCGGCAACAAATGGGTCTTCCGCAACAAACAAGATGAACACGGGGTGGTGACAAGGAACAACGACTTGTGGCCAAAGGGTATTCACAAGTCGAAGGTTTGGATTTCGATGAAACCTTTGCTCCCGTAGCTAGACTTGAATCAATTAGAATACTACTTGCATATGCTACTCACCATGATTTCAAGCTCTACCAAATGGATGTGAAAAGCGCCTTCCTCAACGGTCCAATCAAGGAGGAGGTGTACGTGGAGCAACCTCCCGGATTTGAGGATAAAGAGTTCTCCGACCACGTCTTTAAACTGCATAAGGCTCTCTACGGCCTCAAACAAGCTCCTAGAGCTTGGTATGAGTGTCTTAGAGATTTCTTAATTGAAAATAATTTTAAGATTGGTAAAGCAGATTATACATTATTTACAAAACACTTTGACAATGATCTTTTTATCTGTCAAATCTATGTTGATGACATTATCTTTGGTTCAACTAACAAATCCTCAAACATCGAGACAAGGACTTGGATGTGTGCTTATGCAAGAGGGTCAAGTGGTCGCCTATGCATCAAGACAATTGAAGAAACATGAGCAGAATTACCCCACGCACGATTCGGAACTCATGGCCATGGTACACGCGTTGAAGATTTGGAGGCACTATATTCTTGGACATAGGTGTGAAATTTATACAGATCATAAGAGTTTGGAGTATATTTTCACACAAATGGATCTGAACTTGAGGCAACGAAGATGGTTGGAGCTCATCAAAGATTATGATTTGGGGATCAACTATCATCCAGGAAAGGCCAATGTAGTGGCCGATGCTTTGAGTAGAAAGGGAGTAAGTCATCAACTCACAGTTCGAGAGTTACCATTTGAGTTACGTAAGGAGTTTGAAAGGTTGAACCTCGGATTTGTAAATGAGACGGAGATGATGGAGTTAAACCCAACCTTGGAGCAAGAAATTCGAGAGGCACAAACCGCAGATGAGGAGATCAAGGAAATCAAGGAAAGGATCGAGGAAGGGAGAGAATTCAGATTTGATGAAGATGAACATGGTACCTTATGGCTTTGAAAGAGAATCGTTGTTCCTAATGTAAAAGATATTCGAGAAACAATATTAAAGGAGGCACATGACTCGCCTTACTCAATTCACCCTGGTTGTACCAAGATGTACAAAGACTTGAAGACTTGCTATTGGTGGGATAGCATGAAGAAGGACATAGCTGAATACGTAGCATTGTGTGATATGTGCCAACGAGTCAAGGCGGAACATCAAAGGCCAGCCGCATTATTGCAACCGTTGAAGATTCCGAAATGGAAGTGGGAAGAAATTGGAATGGACTTCATAGTTGGGTTACCACGTACTCAGTCCGGGTATGACTCAATTTGGGTAATTGTGGATCGCTTAATCAAGTCAGCTCATTTTGTCCCTATGAAGACCAAATATATAGCTGCACGATTAGCTGAGATATACATGGAGCATATTGTGTGTCGACATGGAGTACCGAAGAAGATAGTCTCAGACAGAGGTTTACAATTTACTTCTAGGTTTTGGCAAAAATTGCATGAAGCTTTGGGAACCAGGTTAAATTTTAGTTCAGCATATCATCCTCAAACGGATGGACAAACCGAGAGGACCAATCAGATTTTGGAGGACATGTTAAGAGCTTGTGCTTTAAAGCATGAGAAGAGTTGGGACAAAAGCTTGCCATACGCGGAATTTTCATACAACAATAGTTACCAAGCAAGTTTGAAGATGTCACCATATGAAGCGCTTTATGGGAGGAAGTGTAGGACACCTTTATTCTGGAATGAGGCAGGAGAAACTCAAGTATTTGGTCCA
Organism: Tuctoria greenei; assembly: GCA_036927565.1. Classification (NCBI taxonomy): domain Eukaryota; kingdom Viridiplantae; phylum Streptophyta; class Magnoliopsida; order Poales; family Poaceae; genus Tuctoria; species Tuctoria greenei. Next base: position 9,145,668 of record JAYESD010000005.1, read on the forward strand.
GATGTGTTGCAAGAAGCCGAAAAGCAAGTCCGAATAATTCGTGAAAACTTGAGGGCTGCCCAATCAAGGCAAAAAGGCTATGTGGACAATAGGAGAAGGAAATTAGTCTTTGGAATAGGAGATTTTGTTTACCTCAAGGTGTCGCCAATGATAGGTCATAAGAGGTTTAACATAAGAGGCAAGCTCGCACCTCGTTATATTGGACCATTCAAGATTTTGGACAAAAGAGGAGAAGTAGCGTATCAGTTGGAGATGCCAGCTCATCTTTCGGATGTCCATGATGTCTTTCATGTTTCCCAGCTCAAGAAGTGTTTGAAAGTTCCGGAAGAACAAGTGCCAATGGAAGAATTGGAACTAGGGGAAGACTTGGCTTATGCCGAACAACCGGTCAAATCTTGGAAACTAAGGAGAGGGTCACAAGGAACAAGGCTATTAGATGGTGTAAGGTTCAATGGAAGCACCACACAGGAAAAGAAGCAACATGGGAGCTAGAAGATGATCTCAAGAAGGACTTTCCCTATCTCTTTTCTTCCGCGTCGAATCTCGAGGGCGAGATTCATTTTAAGGGGGGTAGGTTTGTAACACCCTCATTTTCATGCATCATGCCCTACATACACTCATATACATGTTTAACATTAACCCACATAAAGAGGAACGCGTTTAAAATTGATTCGGAGCATTTAAAATTGATTTGGAACAAAACCGCACTTAAAATGCAGGAAAGTGCGGACTAGTCCGATTTTGCTGAGGACTAGTCCGATTTCTTTCTGGCTAAAAACGGACTTGTCCGTTTTTGCTGCGGACTAGTCCCATTTTTGGCACTGGAAACTTTCGGACTTGTCCGATTTTGTGCGGACTAGTCCGATATTCCAAGAATCCTTGAAAATTTGCTAAGTCTTTGGACTTTTTCGGACTAGTCCGGTGTTCCAGCAGACTTGTCCGATTTCCTCTCTGTTTAAAGTCGGACTTGTCCGATTTTCTCTCTGGACGACTTCGGACTAGTCCGGTCCTTTTCGAACTTGTCCGATATTTCGCGACTCCGAGTTGATCTTTTGTTTTACGACTTGTTTCTTGGGTTTCACGTTAGGTGGGCCTAGGGACATCGTTCCTAACTCTTTTAGATCCCATGTGGGACTCTAAACCGACCTCTACTCATCCTAAAACTCGAAATCCATCTAACCTTAGCCTCCACCTCTATATAAACAGCCCCACCCCTTGGTTTGACATCTATTTGCCACTTTTCCACCCCACCCAAACCCTAGTTCGTGGAGAGCCACCACCAAGGAGGGAGGAGAAGATCCCAAGCAAGAAGAAGAAGAGGAGGAAACGAAAGAGGACCAAGATCTCCACCAAGTTTTCGTTCTCCATCACCAATTCGTCTCAAAGTTCATCAATAACCCTAGATCACCAAGATCCAAGTACTACCTCCAAGTTTCTTGATTCATTGGAGTTCTAAACACCTGGTATACCTTCTATTCTCTTTTTCTTACGTGAATTCAACCCCTAATCTTCAAATTCACGTCGATCTAGGAAACCCTAATCTGTTGATCTCGCAGAGTGCGAACTTGTCCGGTCCCTAGCGGACTAGTCCGATCTTTCTGGTTAAATTGTGTTGAATTAATTCTAAAATTTGATCTAATCGAATCCAAACCTGTATAAACTTGTTAAAAGCTATTAGAACTAGTTAGTGATCATTAAAAGCAATCTAGTAACAAGTTCTACCTTGCATTTGCATCAATCATGCATGTCATGTCATATTGAGTAATATTTGTGCACTCTTTTATTGTGTTTCTTGTCTTGTATGTTTATTGTGTGGATTTGACGGATTTGTGCTAGAAAGTGCCGCGGAGGATCTACAGCACCAAGAGTTTGAAGGCTTTGATCCTAATCAACAGCAAGAGCAAGGCAAGTGTCCTTGAAGCATATTGATCCTATTTCTAAATAAATGTTTTGTTTGCAAAACTGCATGCTTGTGTCAAATTGATGGGAACCCTATGATAGGAAGTTTATTAGAATTGTTTAACCACCCTTGTCACCTGGAATTTATGGTAGAGAGTCGGGAAGGGCTTTTTACCTTTTTGCTTCGCTTAATCAACTGGGATGGGAAAACAACACTACACATTTAATTAAGCATTAATGATATTTTGGTTAATGTGAACTGGTCAATATGATACGGTAATGGGTGATCTAGGAAAGTCTGGTATGTGGATGGGTTGGATGTTATGGTGGTTTGCTTGCTTTTAGATCTAAAGACCGGTTCATGCGAGAATAAGCCAGGACTACAGTGCCACCACGAGGCCAAGTATGGGTGCGGCGTAGCTGAGTAATTAGGGTTTTGCTAGTACTGTTTGGACCATTATGGATGCTCGGGGAAGGGGTAGTCGGATTGAGTTTGTTGATGATTGGTGGGACTACCCTAGGATCCGAATGGCTCAAGAGGCGGCCCTTGGTTGAAGATGTGCTCAGTTGGAGGCATCGCCACCGGTGAAACCTCGGTGGGGTCTAAATAGGCTTGTATTCCCTTTGTAAAGGCTATTTGGTGATCTCTTGGCCACACACCAATGGAACTGTGAAACAGCATAATAGAGGTTCTAGTCATCGAAAGGTGATGGAATCACAAACACGTGGGTAAAGAGGTATAAACTCTGTAGAGTTAAATAAAACTATCATGATAGACGTGCACTCGGTTATGAGCACCTGGACAACTTCCATGATTAGAGGGAACTCGGTAATGGAATGGTATTTGGGATGATTATGGTTTGGTAATGGTTATGGTTGGTTATGGATTTATTCGGGTATTGAATATGGTTACTAGCAATGGTGAAATCTGTAATTATGGATGAGGATGGTGAATTATGGACTGGTATTATGATATTACTTATGATTATGATGGGTTTACTTCACATACATGTAATATATTGCTTTTCAAACGTTTTAATGTACTTTTCAGCACTTAACCATTATTATTGTCGACATTTGAATAAGCCACATGTCATACTTTCCACACTTGTTGAGTACGACATGTACTCACTCTTGCAATCCCCCCCCAACAGTTGCAGGTCAGGATTGGGAGTTTAATGGTGATAATGCGGAGTTCTAGGCTGTGTCTACTGTCAGCTTTGCCTGTGGTGTTATTGGAGCTGCGCTATCCCTTATGCCTAGCTGTTTAGTTTGCTTAATTAGTTTATTTACGCTGCATTAGTTGAACTTGTCATTAATATTCATTAGAGGTTGTATTCAAGGATAATCTGGTTTGTGTAATAAAATTTGGTTAATTAATCTTGTTCTGTGGTAATTTTCTGTATACTCTTTTGTGATTGCACTCGTGTATGTGTGATGAACATCCTAGGCACACATATGTGTTAGCTTGGTTCATTTTTTGGAACCAGGCGTCACAGATTGGTATCAGAGCCACAGGTTGACCATAGGATGCAGCCTAGATAGAATGTACACTTTAGAGCACATAGGAGCACTCATGAATCAATGTGTTTTTGGTTGGTGTGTTGTTTGCTTGTGTGCTTAATAGAGGATTATGAGATGCTTTAGCATTGCCATGTCCACCTAGGCTAGTGTAGCTAGCTGTTTAGTTTCATATCCCTTGATGCATATAGTTGGGGACGTTTTCTAATTCTTACCTATTGCTTTTCTTCAGATGGTGAGGACTCGCAACCAGAGGGATGGCAATGATGAGGAGGAGAACAATGGAGTACCTCAGAACAACAATGGGCAAGGACCTGCTCAGGGAGCTATCAACATTGAGCAGCTATTGGCTATGTAAAACCAGCTCATGCAGACCATGATACAAACAATGGGACAGCTGCAGGCTGACAATATCAACAATCAGCCCCACATGCCTCCACCGCCACCCCCACCTCCTCATAACCGATTGGGGGAGTTTATGAGTACTAGACCGCCAACCTTTGCTCAAGCCGCTGAACCTATGGATGCGGACGATTGGCTCAAGTCCGTGGAGAAGAAACTTGCTATTGTCCAATGTAGTGATCAGGAGAAGGTCTTGTTTGCTTCTCATCAACTAGTTGGAGCAGCTGTAGATTGGTGGGATGCTTATTGCAATGCTCATGAGAACCAAGAGAGAATTACTTGGGCCGAATTCAAGGAGAATTTTCGTTCTAATTATGTGCCCGAGGGTGTTATGATCTTGAAGAGGCAAGAATTTGAGAATTTAAGGCAAGGAAGATCAAGCGTGGGTGAATATCTCAATAAATTCACTCAACTCTCAAGGTACGCGCCTGAGGATGTTAGTCGGGACAGCCAGAAGCAATAATTGTTCATGAGGGGCTTGAACAATGAGATTCAAGTGCAACTACTCAACTGTGCTTATGCCAATTTTCAGAAGCTTGTGGACAAAGCAATCGTGGTTGAAAACAAGATTCGTGAGATGGAGCAAGACAACAAGAGGAAGGCGTCATATCAAGGACAGCAACAAGGAAGTAATGTGCGCCCTCGCTCTGCGCCGCCCAATGTGCCTTACTTCAGCCCTTCTATTCCTGCTCAGCGCTCTGGTTATGCACCGCGCCCAACTCAGTTTGTGAAGCAGCGCCCTGTCATGCAAGCACCTAGGCCTCCAATGCCTTATGCACCTCGTGCTAATTTTCCTACTATAAATGTTCAAAACCAAGCTCGTCCCAATAATTCGAGTGGAGTTAAGAAGTGCTATACTTGTGGAGAAGCTGGACACTTTGCGCATCAATGTCCTAAGTCAGGCCTTGGTCAAGGAAGCAATGCACCGAGGCAAAACCCAAGACCCAATGGAGGACAACCACAAGGGAACCACGGACAGCAGAATTTTGCTCGTGGCAATGTGAACCATGTCTCTACGGAGGATGCTTAGCAAGCGAATGACGTGGTCATTGGTATGTTTCTCGCCAACTCCGACCCCGCGACTATGTTATTTGATTTTGGAGCATCACATTCATTCATTGCATCAAAGTATGTCGCCAAGTATAGTTTGCCTATCTCTCATATGAAGTTTACTCTATTGGTTAAGTCTCCTGGAGGAGAGATGAGGACAAATATAGTATGTCCAAAAGTAAGCCTTAGAATAAGGGGGTAGACTTCTCCGCCAACCTCATTATTTTGGATTCTCAAGGGTTGGATATTATACTTGGTATGGACTGGTTGAGGAAGCACAATGGAGTTATTGAGTGTGCCACGAAGACGGTGAAGTTGACCAACGAAGAAGGGATCACCGTAGAATTTGAAGCATCTCAAACCGCACTGAAGCAATTGGAGTTGAATCATATGGACGGTGCCGCAATTGAGGAGATTCCGGTGGTGTGTGAATTTTTGGATGTTTTTCCGGACGAGTTGCCAGGTATGCCACCTGATCGAGACATTGAGTTTGTTATTGACTTAATACCTGGAACTGCACCTATAGCTAAGAGGCCATATAGGATGCCTCCTTTGGAATTAGCGGAGCTCAAGAAGCAAATTCAAGAGCAACTAGAGAAGGGTTTTATTCGCCCTAGCTCTTCGCCCTGGGGAGCGCCCGTTCTATTTGTGGACAAGAAGGATGGAACCCAAAGGATGTGCGTGGATTACCGAGCTCTCAACGAGGTAACAATCAAGAACAAGTACACCTTGCCACGCATAGAAGACTTTTTTGATCAGATGAAGGGTGCTTGTGTCTTCTCTAAGATTGACTTGAGGTCGGGATATTTTCAAATGAAGATTAGACCATCGGACATATCCAAGACAGCTTTTAGGACACGGTATGGATCTTATGAGTACACTGTGATGTCTTTTGGATTGACAAATGCGCCTGCCTACTTTATGTACCTCATGAATAAGGTCTTCATGGAGTACTTGGATAAGTTCGTTGTGGTGTTTATTGATGACATTATGATATACTCGAAGGATGAGAAGGAACATGAGGAACACTTGAGGCTTACATTGCAGAAATTGAGGGAGCATCAATTGTATGCCAAGTTCAACAAGTGTCAGTTTTGGTTGAAAGAGGTGTCGTTTTTGGGTCATATAATCTCAGGAGGAGGAGTATCGGTTGACCCCGGAAGAGTGAGAGACGTGTTGAAGTGGGAACCGCCGCAAAATGTCAAGGAAATAAGGAGTTTTCTTGGGATGGATGGATATTACCGTCGGTTCATCAAGGACTTTTCCAAGATAGCCAAGCCTATGACAGAGTTTCTAATGAAGAAAAAGGCTTTCCAATGGACTCAAGCTTGTCAAAACAGTTTTGAGGAGTTGAAGAAGAGGGTAACAACAGCTCCAGTTTTGGTACTACCGAACGTGAGCAAGAGTTTTGATATTTATTGCGACGCATCGAGACAAGGACATGGATGTGTGCTTATGCAAGAGGGTCAAGTGGTCGCCTATGCATCAAGACAATTGAAGAAACATGAGCAGAGTTACCCCACGCACGATTTGGAACTCACGGCCGTGGTACACGCATTGAAGATTTGGAGGCACTATATTCTTGGACATAGGTGTGAAATTTATACAGATCATAAGAGTTTGAAGTATATTTTCACACAAACGGATATGAACTTGAGGCAATGAAGATGGTTGGATCTCATCAAAGATTATGATTTGGGGATCAACTATCATCCGAGAAAGGCCAATGTAGTGTCCGCTGCTTTGAGTAGAAAGGGAGTAAGTCACCAACTCACAGTTCGAGAGTTACCATTCGAGTTACGTAAGGAGTTTGAAAGTTTGAACCTCGGATTTGTAAATGAGACGGAGATGATGGAGTTAAACCCAACCTTGGAGCAAGAAATTCGAGAGGCACAAACCGCAGATGAGGAGATCAAGGAAATCAAGGAAAGGATCGAGGAAGGGAGAGAATTTAGATTTGATGAAGATGAACATGTTACCTTATGGCTTGGAAAGAGAATCGTTGTTCCTAATGTAAAGCATATTCGAGAAACAGTATTAAAGGAGGCACATGACTCGCCTTACTCAATTCACCCTGGTTGTACCAAGATGTACAAAGACTTGAAGACTTGCTATTGGTGGGATAGCATGAAGAAGGACATAGATGAATACGTAGCATTGTGTGATATGTGCCAACGAGTCAAGGCGGAACATCAAAGGCCAGCCGGATTATTGCAACCGTTGAAGATTCCGGAATGGAAGTGGGAACAAATTGGAATGGACTTCATAGTTGGGTTACCACGTACTCAGTCCGGGTATGACTCAATTTGGGTAATTGTGGATCGCTTAACCAAGTCAGCTCATTTTGTCCCTGTGAAGACCAAATATACAGCTGCACGATTGGCCGAAATATACATGGAGCATATTGTGTGTCGACATGGAGTACCAAAGAAGATAGTCTGAGACAAAGGTTCACAATTTACTTCCAGGTTTTGGCAAAAATTGCATGAAGCTTTGGGAACGAGGTTGAATTTTAGTTCAGCATATCATCCTCAAACGGATGGACAAACCGAGAGGACCAATCAGATTTTGGATGACATGTTAAGAGCTTGTGCTTTAAAGCATGGGAAGAGTTGGGACAAAAGCTTGCCATACGCGGAATTTTCATACAACAATAGTTACCAAGCAAGTTTGAAGATGTCACCATATGAAGCGCTTTATGGGAGGAAGTGTAGGACACCTTTATTCTGGAATGAGGCAGGAGAAACTCAAGTATTTGGTCGGATGTGTTGCAAGAAGCCAAAAAGCAAGTCCGAATAATTCGTGAAAACTTGAGGGCTGCCCAATCAAGGCAAAAAGGCTATGCGGACAATAGGAGAAGAAAATTAGTCTTTGGAATAGGAGATTTTGTTTACCTCAAGGTGTCGCCAATGATAGGTCATAAGAGGTTTAACATAAGAGGCAAGCTCGCACCTCGTTATATTGGACCATTCAAGATTTTGGACAAAAGAGGAGAAGTAGCGTATCAGTTGGAGATGTCAGCTCATCTTTCAGATGTCCATGATATCTTTCATGTTTCCCAGCTCAAGAAGTGTTTGAGAGTACCAGAAGAACAAGTGCCAATGGAAGAATTGGAACTAGGGGAAGATTTGGCTTATGCCGAACAACCGGTCAAAATCTTGGAAACTAAGGAGAGGGTCACAAGGAACAAGGTTATTAGATGGTGTAAGGTTCAATGGAAGCACCACACAGAAAAAGAAGCAACTTGGGAGCTAGAAGATGATCTCAAGAAGGACTTTCCCTATCTCTTTTCTTCCGCGTCGAATCTCGAGGGCGAGATTTATTTTAAGGGGGTTAGGTTTGTAACACCCTCATTTTCATGCATCATGCCCTACATACACTTATATACATGTTTAACATTAACCCACATAAAGAGGAACGAGTTTAAAATTGATTCGGAGCATTTAAAATTGATTTGGAACAAAACCACACTTAAAATGCAGGAAAGTGCGGACTAGTCCGATTTTGCTGAGGACTAGTCCGATTTCTTTCTGGCTAAAAACGGACTTGTCCGTTTTTGCTGCGGACTAGTCTGATTTTTGGCACTGGAAACTTTCGGACTTGTCCGATTTTGTGCGGACTAGTCCGATATTCCAAGAACCCTTGAAAATTTGCTAAGTCCTTGGACTTTTCCGGACTAGTCCAGTGTTCCAGCGGACTTATCCGATTTCCTCTCCGTTTAAAGTCAGACTTGTCCGATGTTTGGCAAGACTTGTCTGATTTTCTCTCTGGACGACTTCGGACTAGTCCGGTCCTTTTCGGACTTGTCCGATATTTCACGACTTCGACTTGATCTTTTGTTTTACGACTTGTTTCTTGGGTTTCACGTTAAGTGGGCCTAGGGACATCGTTCCTAACTCTTTTAGATCCCATGTTGGACTCTAATCCGGCCTCTACTCATCCCAAAACTCGAAATCCATCTAACCCTGACCTCCACCTCTATATAAACAGCCCCACCCCTTGGTTTGACATCTATTTGCCACTTTTCCACCCCACCCAAACCCTAGTTCGTGGAGAGCCACCACCAAGGAGGGAGGAGAAGATCCCAAGCAAGAAGAAGAAGAGGAGGAAACGAAAGAGGACCAAGATCTCCACCAAGTTTTCGTTCTCCATCACCAATTCGTCTCAAAGTTCATCAATAACCCTAGATCACCAAGATCCAAGTGCTACCTCCAAGTTTCTTGATTCATTAGAGTTCTAAACACCTGGTATACCTTCTATTCTCTTTTTCTTATGTGAATTAAACCCCTAATCTTCAAATTCACGTCGATCTAGGAAACCCTAATCTGCTGATCTCGCAGAGTGCGGACTTGTCCGGTCCCTAGCGGACTAGTCCGATCTTTCTGGTTAAATTGTGTTGAATTAATTCTAAAATTTGATCTAATCGAATCCAAACCTGTATAAACTTGTTAAAAGCTATTAGAACTAGTTAGTGATCATTAAAAGCAATCTAGTAACAAGTTCTACCTTGCATTTGCATCAATCATGCATGTCATGTCATATTGAGTAATATTTGTGCACTCTTTGATTGTGTTTCTTGTCTTGTATGTTTATTGTGTGGATTAGACGGATTTGCGCTAGAAAGTGTCGTGGAGGATCTACAGCACCAAGAGTTTGAAGGCTTTGATCCTAATCAACAGCAAGAGCAAGGCAAGTGTCCTTGAAGCATATTGATCCTATTTCTAAATAAATGTTTTGTTTGCAAAACTGCATGCTTGTGTCAAATTGATGGGAACCCTATGATTGGAAGTTTACTAGAATTGTTTAACCACCCTTGTCACCTGGAATTTATGGTAGAGAGTCAGGAAGGGCTTTTTACCTTTTTGCTTCGCTTAATCAACTGGGATGGGAAAACAACACTACACATTTAATTAAGCATTAATGATATTTTGGTTAATGTGAACTGGTCAATATGATACGGTAATGGGTGATCTAAGCAAGCCTGGTATGTGGATGGGTTGAATGTTATGGTGGTTTGCTTGCTTTAGATCTAAGGACTGGTTCATACGAGAATAAGCCAAGACTACAGTGCCACCACGAGGCCAAATATGGGTGCAGCGTAGCTGAGTAATTAGGGCTTTGCTAGTACTGTTTGGACCATTATGGATGCTCGGGGAAGGGGTAGTCGGATTGGGTTTGTTGATGATTGGTGGGACTACCTTGGGATCCGAATGGCTCAAGAGGGGGCCCTTGGTTGAAGATGTGCTCAGTTGGAGGCATCGCCACCGGTGAAACCTCAGTGGGGTCTAAATAGGCTCGTATTCCCTTTGTAAAGGCTATTTGGTGATCTCTTGGCCACACACCGATGGAAGTGTGAGAAGGCATAATAGAGGTTCTAGTCATCGAAAGGTGATGAAATCACAAACACGTGGGTAAAGAGGTACAAACTCTGCAGAGTTAAATAAAACTATCATGATAGTCGTGCTCCCGGTTATGAGCACCTGAACAAATTCTATGATTAGAGGGAACTCGGTAATGGAATGATATTTGGGATGGTTATGGTTTGGTAATGGTTATGGTTGGTTATGGATTTATTCGGGTATTGAATATGGTTACTGGCAATGGTGAAATCTGGAATTATGGATGAGAATGGTGAATTATGGACTGGTATTATGATATTACTTATGATTATGATGGGTTTACTTCACATACATGTAATATATTGCTTTTCAAATGTTTTAATGTACTGTTCAGCACTTAACCATTATTATTGTTGACATTTGAATAAGCCACATGTCATACTTTCCACCACTTGCTGAGTACGACATGTACTCACTCTTGCAATCCCCCCTCAACAGTTGCAGGTCAGGATTGGGAGTTTAATGGTGATAATGCAGAGTTCTAGGCCGTGTCTACCGTCAGCTTTGCCTGTGGTGTTATTGGAGCTGCGCTATCCCTTATGCCTAGCTGTTTAGTTTGCTTAATTAGTTTATTTCCGCTGCATTAGTTGAACTTGTCATTAATATTCATTAGAGGTTGTATTCAAGGATAATCTAGTTTGTGTAATAAAATTTGGTTAATTAATCTTGTTCTGTGGTAATTTTTTGTATACTCTTTTGTGATTGCACTCGTGTATGTGTGATGAACATCCTGGGCACACATATGTGTTAGCTTGGTTCATTTTTTGGAACCGGGCGTCACATGATATTATGTTGAGTGTATGTTTGTGTGTGAGATTTCAAGCCAATCCTAAGGAGTGTCATTTGACAGCCATTAAAAGGATCTTGAGATATTTGGTTCATATACCCAACCTAGGCCTTTGGTATCCCAAAGGTTCCAGGTTCAATCTCATTGGATAGTCCGATGCAGATTATGCCGGATGCAAAGTAGATAGAAAAAGTACCTCCAACACCTGCCAATTCCTAGGTAGATACCTAGTTTCTTGGTCCTCCAAGAAACAAAATTCCATTGCCTTATCCACGGCCGAAGCGGAGTATGTTGCAGTCGGGAGTTGTTCTGCACAACTCCTTTGGATGCGACAAACTCTAAGGGATTATGGTTACAATATGAGTCGTATTCCACTCCTTTTTGATAATGAGAGTGCCACTACAACTGCCCATAACCCCGTTGAGCACTCTAGAACCAAACATATAGACATCCGACACCACTTTTTGAGAGACCACTCAATGAAAGGAGACATAGCTATTTCCCATGTGAACACCGAAAAACAACTAGTCGATATATTTACCAAGCCACTTGATGAAAAACGTTTTTGCGAGCTCCGAAATGAACTCAATATCCTTGATGTTCGGAATGTGGCTTGAAAACTTGCATACATGTATGGATTCTTCAAAATATGTTGATTGTGTTGTGAAAATCATCTCTCTCATTTTTTCTCCGAAAAACTATTTCAATTACTTGATCTTGATGAATTATGGTCATTGCTCGATTGTTGTATGCTTACTGATCATATTCATCAAGATTACTTGATTATTTAGGTCCCCAAATTTTTATGAGAACCTTTGAATATATATGAAAGTCCTAAACTAATATGTTCTGGTGACCACGTACTAGTATGTGGTTGTCCGGACTAGTCTGCACACTGCAGACTAGTCCGCAAAGGGTCCGATAGTCGGGACTAGTCCGGTAAACCACGGACAAGTCCAATTTCTCGACTCCATAACCCTAGCCACCGCCAAGACCTAATCTTCTTCATCCTCACAACTTGCCCCACACTCTCTCTCCTCGCTCGAGTGCTCCCAAGGCGATTTCCTTCGTTTTCCATCAAATCCCTCTAAGTTTGGGTGGAAAACGATCTCCATTGCATAGGGGTTGAATACCATGGACTTGTCCGCACCTTCAACCCCTCCATCTCCAAGAATCAAGGATCTTCGGTAAAATTTCCTCCCAAACCCTAGAAATCATTATTTTCTTCATTGTTGCCTAAATAGCCTATTTCCTCTCGGTTAATACATGACTCCTTGATGTATTACATTTATCTTGAACTAGTTTTGCATTGGGAATCACCATTTGTCATCTAGTTAGGGTTTGAGGTGATGAATATCGGACTAGTCCGGTCTATGTATGGACAAGTCCGATCCCCCGGACTAGTCCGTACCTGTACACGGGACAAGTCCAATTTTTCCTGAACTCAACCCTAATTTCTCATTCCTCAATGCACTTCCTTGCCATCAATTCTTATCCATACATTGTGCAATGCTCTCTCAGGACAATGTCGAATGAGAACATCTCCAACTTTGAAGATGAGATGGAACAAGACTTGTTGTCGCGAGCTTCAGAGTCTCGCACTCAAAAGAGGCAGGAGCGTCCCTCCGAGCCTGCACCTTCTCCACCTCAGGTGCAACGCAAGGTGCTCGCCAAGAAGCCTGCGTCCAAGGCCAAGGACGCAGCTGGCTCTAGCTCGGCGGCTCTTCGCCAAGTGAAGGGCAAATGAAAGGGGATTGCTACGGGCCCAGTTGGCCCTCTCAAGATGCATGCTCCGAGGCAGGGAAACAGAGATCCCTCTGAGGAGAAGTTCAACGGCAAGAGAAGCGACACTGCTTCCAAACTCCGATTTGTTGATTGCTACAGCCGTCCTAAGAAGGTTGCTGATGCTAGGTTTTGGAGTAATTTTCATGCAAACTTCTACAGCTCAGTTTACATTACCATGAAGACTCCAGTGGTCCGCAGCTAGTGGATCGATTGGAATCACTTTGAGAGGAAGAGTTGTTCAGCATTTGATGAAGTTATAAATGCAGTGGAGAGGCATGGATTGAAGGAGCTATTGCCTTTAGATTTAACTGGAATGATGAGATCATTGCTCAGTTCTCTATGTCACTTGTTTCTTTGCCAGTGATGAGGAGGAGAGAGTGACTTGGATGACACATGGATCCAAGTACACTATCACTTATGATGAGTTTGCAAGACTCCTTCATCTAGAAGACACCGGAAACAATGAGTTGACCATCCACAACATCGGTGTCTTAGGAAAAGACAAGTTGGACTTCCTCTATGACACCAGCCTCAAGTTCAATCCTCCCTCAACCAAGAACATGAAGCCTTTCTTCATGGTGCTCAATAGGGTGCTGAGAAAGACAATAGCACCAAAAGATGGGGATGCAGGAAGTGTCCAAGGTTACTTGAGGACCTTGATGAAAGTTATAAGCAAGAATAGAAAGTTTGACATCTTTGACTATATGTGGAATGATATGGTCAACATCTCCTGCACGCCGAACAGATCCTGTGGCTATGCCCCCTACTTGATGTTCATGATTGAGAAGGTCACAGGGATCGAGTTTGTGAAGGACGTTGAGCACACTCTTTTGAGGCCTCAGAAGCCTCCTCAAGCCACTGTCCAAGCTGCTCCATCCCCTGCATCCAGTGAATAAGCTCCGAGGAGAGCTAGAGGAGATGAGAGGACTGCCCCCTCCACTAGGGCCCCTCCCCAAAAAGGGTATCCTAGTGGAATCCTGAAGTACTTGGCAGCAATCTTTGCCTCATGCAAGAAGGCCGAAGTGAATACTCACAAGCTAAACAAGGCGAGGAAGGCAGATATGAGATATGTCAAAGAAAATGTGAAGCATATTTGCCAGAAGCTAGAGATCGAGCCTATTGGATCCCCAGTCATATCTGAGGATTCAGCCTCCGATTTCACTAAGCTCGAACCTTTGACTCCCTCCGAGCTTGCCTACTTTGGCATTGGGGGCACTTCAAGTGAGTCCGATCCTCCTCCTCCTCCTACCCAGCCGGAAGATGAAGATGAAGATGAGGAGAGAAGCAACAGCGAGGAATGAGCCACTAGATCCCTCCTCTCCTTCTTTTTGGTGTCTTGATGCCAAAAGGGGGAGAGATTGAGGGGGAGTCACTAGTCCTAGCTGTAGGTTGAGAGATGAGAGCTTTATTTATGTATCTTTTTGTCTCTCTTGGGTTGTAAAACTTTAATACTGTTACCTCTATCTTTGGTTTTGTGGTTTGATGGAATGACTTTGCTTATGTTATGAAATTTGTGATTTTGCTTTGAAATTGACATATATTGATTGATACTGGTATTTCAATGTCAATCACTTCATTCTCATCACGATTATTGCTCACACTCACGTAGTTTTACACCCCACCATAAAGAGTGCACATATGACCTATGTTTTCATTGCTTAACTTATACCCAACTCATATGTGCACAATTTATGAAAATTCTGCATTTTTATCATATTTTATGAAATCTCAATTGGTTGTCATCAATCACCAAAAAGGGGGAGATTGAAAGTGCATCTAGGCATCCCTTGTGGGTTTTGGTTGATTCATGACAAACAAATGAGATCCTAACCAAATTGTTGAGATGAGCGCAGGTTTTAATGAAAAAAATGGAGTAAGCGCAAAAAGAAAGGAGAATGAGGATCTATATGGAAGAGAGCTCAAGAGCTAAACAGATTAGATCATTGTGTATGGAGTGTGTTGGAGAAACACACTCCAAGAGCTCAATCATAAGAAAACTCACTCACTGCACTAATTTATACAGGTTTGGACTAGTCCGATGGTATCCGGACCAGTCCGATAACCCCTCTGTTCAAAATTGGACAAGTCCTCCTAGTGCGGACTTGTCTGCACAGTTGGAGTCTGCATAGATCGGACTAGTCCGATATCACCACAGACTAGTCTGATATATTTCTGATTAAAATCGGACTAGTCCTCCCCAGTGCGGACTAGTCCTCTAAACTTCACAAATTTGCACAAAATCGGACAAGTCCGAAATCACCACGGACTAGTCCGATAACCTCTCTGACTAAAATCGGACAAGTCCTCTAAATGCGGACTTGTCCCAATTCACTAAGGAGATCACCACAACAGGACCTGTCCAAAAATAACCGGACTAGTCCGAACTTTTCCAGAGCCTAAATCGGACTAGTCCACCCTAAGCCGGACAAGTCCGATCTTCCTGAGAATTTAGGGTTTCCTACACGCCGCACACCGGACTAGTCCGGACTCCACCACGAACTAGTCCGGACCCTCGAAACCCTAACGGTAACTTTTGGAAACACCATATAAATAGATGTGCACGACCTTACTTTCACCTATCTCGACCCCCTGCGCCGTCACACCCTCCAAGAGCTTAGAAAACACATCTCTCCATGAAATCCAACGCAAGAAAGATCAAATCCTTGAGGAGTCATCTTGGATCAAAGGAGAGACACGATTCACACGTTTGAGGTCTTGGGTTTGATCTCTAACAAACTCCTTTGTTTCATTGTTGATCTTAAGAGTGTGTTCTTGGTGGTGTTTGCTTTGTAATCTTGGGGAGCCCTCAACTTGTGAGAAGGCCTCTTGAACTTAGTGATTTACCCCTGTGATAGTGAAAGAGGATTGGCCTTTGTGGCGATTCGACGAGGTTAGGGTCAGTGAAGACCCGATCCTTTCGTGGGCTCCTCAACGTGGACGTAGTTTGCCTTTGTGGGAACCGAACCACAGGATAAACTCTTGTGTCAAACTTGTTTTTAATTTTCATATTACATTCTAGGGTTTTGTCAATCTTGCATAGCCTACATTAAAACTTTGAAACAAGAATTGGTTTGCATTATAATTAGCTTCATTGACTCAAAACTTGCGATTTACATACTATATTCCGCTGCGTACTGTGCTTGTATTGAAATCATTGATCGAACTTGATCAATCTAGTCCGCACGCACCGGACTAGTCCGCATTCTACCGGACTAGTCCGATATCTCTTGGATTTGATCAGTCTGTTAAGTGTTGTAGGTTCCGACTAAAATTCAAAAAGGCCTATTCACCCTCCCTCTAGGCCACATTCAGTACTTCAAGAAGAAGAAGAAGCAATCCAGACATGCCCACCTCGGAAAGGAGTGGGATTCAAATGAAGAATCCTCCTCTGGTGAAGAAGAGAAGATAGCAACCATTGCTATGAAGAAGACAACTACGGAGAACAAGTCCCCAACTTGGAGACTTCAAGGCCAACGTGTCTCATGGCCAAGGAGGGAAGAAAGAAGGTTAAATTTAAATCCTCTTCTTCAATTTCTTCTCATGATGATGTTGATAGTAGTAGTGAACATGAACATATGTTTAAGGACATGAGTAAAATTACTTTGAAAAGATTGAGATTGTTGACGAAGGAAATATTTGAGACGGAAGAGCTCATCAACCGTCAAGAGGACATGCTCATCCAACAAAAGGAGAGATGTCAAGAGGTTGAGGAGCTTTTAGAGCTTGAAAGAGAAAGAAGCAAGGCACTTGACTGTGAACTCACTTTGAGTAAGGAAACTTGCTCAAACCTTGAGAAAACTACAATTGTGATCAAGGATGAACTTGCTAGTTTGACACAAGATAACAAGATCCTTAAGACACAAGTGAAGTCTCTCAAGGTCAATGAACCTTCTTCCTCTACAAGCTCACCTTCCACAAATGTCAAATCTGAAACATCTCAACCTTGTAATTGCTCAAAGTTGATTATAAAGCTTAAAGATGAGATTAAGTTGGCACAAACCAATCAAACACCGAAGGGTGGCATCTTTGACAAGGATAAGATGGCATATGCACGTAGTGCATACACCAACACAAGACATACCCTTGTCAAGGATGGTCTTGGTTATTCTAGGGAGATAAGGCAAAACGCCAAAACTCCCAAGAATCGCAAAGACTTGATTATTTTTGTCAGGGGAGGCTCATACAACAATAAAGTAAAGAACATTGCTACATCTCCTAAAATACCTAGGAAAGAACCTCATCCCTTGTTCTATGATTTTGATGCATCATATGTTTTATTGAGGAACAAGTTTGGAAAGGCCTATGCTAGGTATGTTGGACCACACCGCAAGAAACCTTGTGTGTGGGTGCCCAAGTGCCTCTTGACTAACATCAAGGGACCCAACACCGCTTGGGTACCTAAAGCCAAGGCTTAAATCTTTCTTGTAGGCATACTCCTCCGGTGGAACCAAATGGGTTCTTGATAGCGGGTGCAATAATCATATGACCGGAGAGAGGAAGATGTTTGTGGAGTATGAGCTAAATGAAGATCCAAGTGAAGGAATCTATTTTGGGAGCAATAGCCAAGGAAAAATTCTTGGCACCGGTAAAATTGCTATATCCCCTAATCACACTCTTTCAAATGTTTTACATGTCGATTCACTTGATTATAACCTCTTTTCCATATCACAACTATGTGATAAAGGTTATAATTGTTTATTCACTAATGAGGGTGTGACCGTCACAAGAAGAAGCAATGACTCAATTGTCTTTAAGGGTGTACTCAAGGGAAAGCTCTATCTTGTGGATTTTTCCGCAGATAAAGCCCAACTTGATACATTCTTAATTGCAACAACTAACATGGGATGAATGTGGCATAGAAGGCTATCCTATGTTGGGATGAGGAATTTGCAAAAACTCCTTAAGGGCGAGCACATCCGTGGTTTAAAGAATGTTGTGTTTGAAAAGGATAGGCCATGTAGCGCATGCCAAGCCGAAAAGCAAGTTGGAGCACCACATCCATCCAAGAACATTATGATAACAATAATACCATTGGAGATTCTACACATGGATCTCTTCGGTCCAATCACCTACATAAGTATTGGCGGTAACAAATACGGTCTTGTTATTGTTGATGATTTTTCACGTTTCACTTGGGTATTCTTTTTGCATGATAAGAGTGAGACTCAAGGTGTACTCAAGATATACTTGAATAGAGCTCAAAATGAGTTCTCCTTAAGTATCAAGACCATAAGGAGTGACAACGGCACTGAATTCAAGAATACTCAAGTTGAAGATTTTTTGGATGAAGAAGGCATCAAGCATGAGTTCTCGGCCCCCTACTCCCCTCAACAAAATGGGGTGGCCGAGAGGAAGAATAGGACTTTAATTGAGATGTAAAGAACCATGCTTGATGAGTACAAGAGGTTGAACCGGTTTTGGGCGGAAGCAGTCAACACCACTTGCCATGCCATAAACCAGTTGTATCTTCACCGCATACTTAAGAAAACGTCTTATGAGCTCCTAATCGGTAACAAGCCAAACATTTCTTACTTTCATGTTTTTTGGAGCAAATGCTACATTCCTAAAAAGAAGCCTAGGACTTCGAAGTTCACTTCTAAGTCTGATGAGGGTTTCTTGCTTGGTTATGACTCAAACACTTACGCCTATCGTGTCTTTAACAAATCCTCCATAATTGTTGAAGTAGCACGTGACATAGTGTTTGATGAGACTAATGGCTCCCAAGTGGAGCAAGTTGATCGTCATGTGCTTGATCAAGAGGAAGCTCCACAAGTGGTTATAGGAAGGATGACACTTGGAGATATTCGACCACAAGAACAACCACAACACTCAAGTGACCATCCTACACATCAAGCAAGCTCTTCCTCAAATAATCAAGATCAAGTTCCCCAAGATGCACTCCAAGAAGATGAAAATGGAGGCATCAATCAAGGGGTAGACAATGAAAATCAGGAAGATGAAGATGAAGACGCAAGACCTCAAGCTCCACACCCAAGAGTGCACCAAAGTGTTCAACGGGACCATCCCGTTGACAACATACTTGGAGACATCTCCAAGGGGGTAACTATTCGATCTCGTGTTGCAAACTTTTGTGAACATTACTCTTTTGTTTCTTCCTTGGAGCCCCACAAGGTGGAAGAAGCACTATGAGATCCAAATTGGGTGATGGCCATGCAAGAAGAGCTCAGCAACTTCAAAAGAAATCAAGTATGGGAGCTTGTAAAGAGGCCTAATGCAAATGTTGTAGGCACCAAGTGGGTGTTCCGCAACAAACAAGATGAGAACAGAGTGGTTACAAGGAACAAGGCACGACTTGTGGCCAAGGGGTATTCAGAAGTCGAAGGTTCGGATTTCAAAGAAACCTTTGCTCCCGTAGCTAGGCTTGAATCAATTTGTATATTACTTGCCTTTGCTACTCACCATGATTTTAAGCTATATCAAATGGACGTCAAGAGCGCATTCTTCAATGGTCCAATCAAGGAAGAGGTGTATGTGGAGCAACCCCCGGGTTTGAAGATGAAGAATTCCCAAACCATGTGTACAAATTGTGTAAGGCTCTCTATGGACTCAAACAAGCTCCTAGAGCTTGGTATGAGTGCCTTAGAGATTTTCTAACTCAAAATGGTTTCAAAATTGGGAAGGCAGATTACACTTTATTCACTAAGCACTTCAATAATGATTTGTTTGTTTGCCAAATATATGTTGATGACATTATATTTGGTTCTACTAACAAAGCTTTTTGTGACGAGTTTTCTAAGATAATGACGGAAAGATTTGAGATGTACATGATGGGGGAGTTGAAGTTCTTCTAGGTTTTCAAGTGAAGCAACTCAAGGAAGGCACATTCATTAGTCAAACCAAGTACACACAATATATAGTCAAGAAGTTTGACATGGACAAGGCCAAACCCATCAAGACTCCTATGACAACCAATGGGCATCTCGATCTTAATGAAGATGGTCCAAGTGTGGACCAAAAGGTATATCATTTTATGATAGGTTCATTGCTTTACTTATGCGCATCTAGGACCGATATCATGCTTAGTGTGTGTATGTGTGCTAGATTTCAAGCTGCTCCTAAGGTGTGTCATTTGACCGCCGTTAAGAGAATTCTTAGATATTTGGTTCACACACCAATCCTAGGACTTTGGTACCCCAAAGGCTCTAAGTTTAACCTCATTGGATATTCCGATGCAGGCTATGCGGGGTGCAAAGTTGATAGGAAGAGCACATCCGGAACTTGCCAATTCCTTGGTAGATCTTTAGTGTCTTGGTCCTCAAGGAAAGAAAACTCCATTGCTCTTTCCACAGCCGAAGCGGAGTATGCCGCTAACGGAAGTTGTTGTCCACAACTTCTTTGGATGCAACAAACTCTTAGGGACTATGGCATAAACTTGCGTCATATTCCCCTCCTATGTGACAATGAGAGTGCTATCAAAATAGCCCGCAATCCAGTTGAACATTCAAGGACCAAACCCATCGATATTCGCCACCACTTCTTGAGAGATCAATCCATAAAAGGAGACATTACAATTTCCCATGTGAGAACCGAAAGCCAATTGGCCGACATTTTTACCAAACCCCTAGATGAGAAAAGATTTTGTGAACTTAGGAGTGAGCTCAATACCTTAGATTCTCAAAATGTGGCTTGAGTCTTGCACATCTGATTGTTATATTCAAAACTCACACATGCTTGCGAAAAACTCATCCTCCTCAATTTTCTACAAATTATTTGAAATTATTGAATCTTTGTGAATAATGGTCATTGTTTGATTGTTGATTGCTTATTGACCATATTTATAAAGATCTTTTGTGAAAATATAGTCCAAAAGGATCAAACCTCCACTGAAAACTCAATATATAGGAGGTTTCAGTCTTAGGACCGGACTAGTCCGGTGGTCAGAATAGTCCGGACCCAGTCCGCTGGATGGACAAGTTTGGGTCTCCGACCGGACTAGTCTGACCCTTGGGGACTTAACCTCCCCTGGATGCCCTCGACCTCTCCACTTCACTCAAACCCTCTCTCTCCAAAAACGCATGAAAACGGCCCCCGAATCGGCGATTTTTTATTCCAACCACGAAATCTTGATTCCAATCGGTGGATTGAAGCCCTAAGGTGTGTGGGAACTCTTTCCCAAGCATCGAAGGCTGATTCCTCACCCACATTTCGACGAATCGAAGATTTGAAGAGGTATTCTTGACCTAACCCAAAATCTCCAAAATTCAATTCTTTTAGGTCTATTGATAGAAACTTCTTCGCAAATGTTGTTGTCCACATAATTATGATCATGTACCTCCATTTTTGTGGTAGGATCCGTAGTTTTTGCAAAATTTCTCTAGATTAGGGTTCTTGCTGTGTGAACCGGACTAGTCCGGTCGTAGGGCGGACAAGTCTGACCTGGTACGGACTAGTCCGGCCTTGGAAGGACAAGTCCGGGTTACACAGTGACAACCCTAACGTAAGTCGATCTAAGGAATTCTACCATCATATCTCTACTTCCTTGGACTCATACACATTCCTTTGCATCTCTTATCAGTAACCACATCATATTTCGAGTATGTTCCCCTCTCTGACTCCAAGACCGAGGCGGGAAGGCAAGCTCACTACCGCCGGCAATGAGAGGAGCAAGAAATGGCTGCAACTTTCTTTGAATCAAGGAAAGCAAAGAAGACTCAGCGAGAAGCTCACAACTCTGTTGCTGGCGAGGCAGCCCCAAAGAAGAAGAGGCTTGTAACTTTGGGGGAGAAGTCTAGAACCCAGGAGGCTAGGACCTCCAAGGACAAGGGCAAGGCCCCAACGGATGCTGCCCCCAAGAAGAGGGCCATTGTTGCCAAGAAGTCTGCAAGCAAGGCTAAGAAGGGGGCCTCTCAACCCATAGGCCCCTTGAGGATGTTATCTCCTGCACAGAACCCAAATCGTGCAGCTGCCTTCGATGCCAACATCTTCAAAGGCAAAGGGGTTGAGAAAGCGAGAAAGCTAAGGAATATCAACGTCTATCAGAGGGAGAGGAGCCCAGTGGATCCCCGTTTCTGGAGTGACTTCCACTGTGACTACTATAGGATTGTCTATATGTCCAAGTAAACCCCAGTCACCGATGCTCAGTGGATCAATTGGGACTACATGACTCAGAAGGATCATCAAGCCTTCAATGATGTGATTGAGGCCATAGAGCGCCATGGTCTGAATAAATTCATGGCTTTTCAGTATGATTTGAATGTGGAGGTGATTGCTCAATTCTACTCCACTATCTATTTCCACACCGATGGGGATAGGAGGATCACCTGGATGACCCACGGAGAGCAATACTCCACCACTTATTGGGAGTTTTCTCAGTTGCTTGACTTGGAGGATCAACTGGAGAATGAAATCAATATCTCCAACTTAAGGCCAGTTGATCGCGACACCCTGGAGTACATGTATTCCAGTCATGTACCTTTTGAGGACGGGCACATCAGGAACATCAAGCCCTTCTACAGTGTCCTCAACAGGGTGCTCCGGAAGACCATTGCCCCCAAGGATGGAGATGCAGGGATTATTCAAGGAAACATGAGGCACTTGATGGTTCTTATTGATGGAGATGTCCGCTTCAATGTTGTGGACCATATCTTCAATGACATCTTTAACATCTATCATACTCCAAACCGATCATGTGGCTATGCTTCGTACATCATGTACACGATCGAGAAGGTCTCCGGACTCAACTTCAAGAAAGACATCACTCACCGGAGACTTCGACCTCAACTCCCTCCTCCAGAGCCTATTGCCCCTAGGAGGAAGAATGCAGATCCTCTCGCTTCTTATTCTCACTTTGTGCCATCTCCTCCTCCACCTCCGCCTTCATCACAATGTTGGAGTGGATTCTTCAAGTGCTTCAAAGCTCTATTCACCTCTTGCCGGAAGACGGAAGCTCAACAACATCGCATGGAGCATCGCCAAGAGAAGTATCTTAAGGTGATGTGCGACAAGTTGGACATCCCCATGTCTCCCGCCGTGGAGAGTGATGAGGAGATCACTCCATTCCCGGAGTTCACTGCCGAGGAGCTAGCCCAATTTGGTGAAGCTGGTACTTCTACCGCGGCCCCGTCCGATGATGATGCTCATATTGATCCGGAGGCCACGGAGAGCGATAGCGGGCACCAAGGCAGAGACGACGACGATGATGATGATGAAGAATATTTCTTAGGTTTCTTCTTTCCTTCTTTTCCTTTTTGGTGTCTTGATGCCAAAGGGGGAGAGATTGGAAGGGAGTACCTAGCTAGTCTTGAGGGAGGAGAGATTGATATTTTTTATGAGGGAGAGGATGATCCACTATTGGACTTATGTTTTAAAACTTTCATCTCAAGTTATTGTAAGACTTAAATTGTGATTGTATTATGTCTAAGTTGTGATGTATTGCCACAATTACATGTTTATCTTGCACATTTGTTGCCTTATCACAATTTATGAGCACATCACTTAGGCACCCCACCATAACATGGTATGAGAACTCTCTCAATTACTCTTACGCATGATGCATACATTGAGGGGGATTCACTCATACAAATACATGTTATGGAAAATGAGTTATTATCTTTTTGTTGAAGTCTTAATGTGTTGTCATCAATCACCAAAATAGGGGAGATTGAAAGTGCATCTAGGCATCCCCGTGGGTTTTGGATGGTTGATGACGACAATTAAGAGACTAGTGAGCTGAGTTGATCTTAAGCACAGGTGTGATGGATGAAATGAGATGAAATCCCTCAAAAATGAAAAGGATAAAACGGGCGTCAAAGGCTCAAGCGTAGAAATTAGGGTTTCTATGGTGTTGAGCTTGAATGAGCCGTGTCATGTGAGAGGGTGGATGTATAATGTGCATTGAGGTCATTCTAGAGGGCTCAAAATGGTGGTTGAGACAAAAACCTAAGTGAGAAGCCAAAATGAGGAAAAACCCTAGGAGGTCGGACTAGTCCAGCCAGTCAGAGTAGTCCACTTAGGGGCGAACTAATCGTCTCTAGATGAGTTCGGACTTGTCCATATGGGTACAGACTAGTCCGTTCATCCCTTAGTGGAGTTGGAGCTAAGTCTCCAAAAACCGGACTTGTCCGTTTTGGAGCGGACCAAAGCTCTCTGGAGAAGTTCTGACTTGTTCGTGGCGGTACGGACTAGTTCGTTTGAGACTTAGTGAGATAAACCGAGATAAACCCTAGAGGGCCGGACTAGTCCGCCCCTGTGGCCGGACTAGTCCGGGCCTACCCAGTTGACTCCGTTTTGGGACGGACTAAAGCTTTTTGTCCTACATCGGACTAGTCTATTTTGGACTGGACTAATTCATTTTTTAGTGACCGTTTGAATTTGGAAATTTGGCGGGTAGCGTGACGATAGTCGCGTAGTGCGACAGTTGTTGGGACTTGACGAGAGGTCAGTGGTCCCATTGGGCCGGACTAGTCCGGGGCCAGTGGCCAGACTAGTCTGCCCTTCTGCTGAGATCAGCAGAATGGGCTCGAGACCCCTATAACAGGGGGACCCCCGGCCTCATTTGAAGATGACTTGAACCCTAGTGCCGCCACAAGTGAACTAGAGCCTTTCAAAGCCTTCTACTCGTCCTACTAGCCCTCTAAGACCAAATCTTGATGAGATTAGGGTTTGGGGAGGAGAGTAAAGGAATATCATCGCGCTTTGGCTCTCAGTTTGATCTCTTTGCACATTGTGTCGTGTTTTGTGGCTTGTGTGAGTTGAGCTTCATGTGCTCCTCATTGTATTGATTTGTGGGAGCCTCAACTTGTGAGCAGTCCCAATTAAACTTGTGATTACCCATTGATATAGTGTAAACCAAGCCGGCCATTGTGGTGGCTTGGTGAGAGAAGGGTCAAGTGAGACTCGATCCCTGTGTGGACTTCTCAACGTGGATGTAGGCTTCTTCGTGGAGCTGAACCACGAGATAAACCTTGTCTCACTTGTCATTTTACATTTCGTAATCACTAGCATTGCTACTAGGGTTCTTATTTTTCATATTGCTCTTCACTTTGATATTTGTTGAAATCTTGTGACTTAAGTGCTTTAACTTCACAATCCTAGTTGTACTAGGTTACCACACTTTGCTTACATCTTGGGTGAACTTAAATTCCGCAAATAACTTGTAGAAACCAAGTTTTTAAGTTTTCACCCTGTGCTGAGCGGACTAGTCTGGCCATGTCCAGATAAGTCCGACCTTAGGAGATTAATCTCGTTTGATTAAGTCATTTCAGGTCTTATTGCCTATTCATCCCCCCTCTAGGCGACTTTCAGGGTTGCGCGTGGCAGCTCCAGACCTTTCCTCAGTGGGGAGGCTAGATCCGGAGTCCTCGGATCGCGTGGCAACACCGAACCTATCCTCAGAGGGGAGGTTAGGTCTGGTGTCGCCGGGACGCGTGGCAGCACCGAACCTCTCCTCAGCGGGGAGGCTAGGTCTGGTGTCGTCGGGTCGCGTGGCAGCACCGGACTTCTCCTTAGTGGGGAGGCTAGGTCCGAAGCTGCCCGTTGTCGGAGCCTCCTTTTCTTCCTTGTATGAAGGGTACCCAATCTGCAGGGTATCGGTAGTGGCCCCCGGGCCCACCTCAGGGGAGGCGACGATCCCCTAGGTGGGGGAACCATCATTAACGTCGATGGCGGTCTCCCTTGGAGGTACCAGAACATGGTGAAGGCACAGGAGCGTCCACCATCAACGCTGAGAACATTGATAGTGGGCCCCCTGGAAGGTTCTGGTGTCGGAGCTTGAGGTTTGACGATGAAGCTTGGTGAAGGTGCGGAAGCATCCACTATTGACACTAAGAACGTCGACGGCGGGTCCCCTTGGAAGGTCCCGGTGTTGGAGGTTGAGGTCCAACGGCAGAGCTCGAAGAAGGGTGAAGTCCTGCACAAGAGTGGCAACAGAAAGAGTAATAGTGCTCATTGGTTACAATCTTCCTGCCCTCAATTTTGTTGTGGCTTATAGTCCTTAGCCGGGCTATGGGGCCTGAGTAATTCAGTATGATAATATCTGGGTACTGGTTGCCGCCTCACCCAGGAACGTGTGCTGTCCGGACCCGCCTTACTGTGGTGCAACACCATAATGGGTAGAGTGGCGTACTTAGGGTGCTAGACCAGGCTAAGTCTTTAGCTGACTCCGGACCTATCATTGTCGTTGTATTTCAGGCGAGTAGACCATTCAGCGGGCACAAGATCCCAAATGAGAAACTACCAGAAATACCCAAAGACATCACAGGTATCAGGCTGTCCGTCTGCAGCAGGATAGCACAACTCCCACTGTGGGCAAACGAAAAGATGTGACAGAGCGAAAAAAGGAATAATATGCATAATATTTAAGCATCATTATGTGATCACAGTATCTGGATTTTGGTTATTTCTTTGTCCAGGAGCATGTGCCTTCCAGTCCTCGGTACTAAGCCGCAGTGCTGGGGAGGAAGAGTGCGCCGGCTTAGGGTCACAGGGCACGACTTTGGATGCACGACCAGACTAAGCAGTCTGCACACTCTTGACCTCCCGCTGACATAAGTCTTTCGGGAGACATCTGGCCCCCAGTACTCAGTCGCAACATTGGAAAGGTATTGTGTGCATACTTAGGGTGCAGGACCAGGCTAAGAAGGTAGCACACTCCGAACCTTCAATATTCAGCCGCAAGAAAGGTAGAGTGCCCATACTTAGGGTGCAGGACCAGGCTAAGCAGACAGCGCACTTTGGACCCTCTATTGGCATTAGCTTTTCATGAGAGTGACCGTTCAATGCTATGGGACTCCAAAATGAAAAATAACCAAGGAGAACAGATACATCACAGGTACTTGGTAGCGTTATTGTTGCCGCGGTCGCAGATAATCATCGCGTAGTGGAGGAAGTAGCCATGAGGCAAAGTGTACAGGCTTAGGGTCACAGGGCACCGACTCAAGGTGTAAGACCAGGCTAAGAAGGGAGCACACTTTGGACCTCCACTGGCGGCGGTGGCGGTAGAAAGTCGTCAAGTGGTGACAGCAGTAGCCACCAAAACACGAAGCGTGTGTCCGCCAGGTCATCCTGCTATGGAGCGGGAGGTGGCGCCGTCTTCCCTGCTCCCTTCATGGCGCGAGGGTCGAGAAGAGTCGGCGATGGATTGAAGATTCACCATCGAGGTGAGGCTCGTCGATCCAAAAAAGTGCCCCCTTCCTGGTGCGCCAAAATGTCGAAGTGTTTTTGCGACACTTCCCCCGGACCTGCTAAGGAGCAGTCCGCGGACGTTCTTTTTAGGAGGGGCGAAATTCTTGGAACTACGAACTAGATGAACACGGAGGATTTTTACGTGGTTAGGGCCGCCGGGAGGCGTAATACCCTACATCCACGGGGGGTAGTGTTGTATTGTGTGTGCTCAGCCCATAGTGAGCGTGAGCTGCGTATGAGCAAAATGTGAGAGCCCTCCTCTTAGTTTGTGACTGCTCGGTCCTTTTATAGGTCAAGGTCCGACAACGTACATTAAGATTGGGGCCCGACATGTGGCCCAAGGTTAATTAGTCATGAGAGTACATTAACAGGCCTTGATGGCATGTTAATGTGTCTTGATGGTGCATTAACATGTCTTAATGACATGTTAATGAGTCTTGATGTCGTCTTGAAGTTGCGGTCTTGACAACGCATTAATGTTGTGTTGATGGCGCGTTAATGCGGTCTTGAGTGCACACGTCACCTTTCGGAACCGCGGGATGCGCATGATAGCTCCGGGCCTCTCCTCAGCGGGGAGGCTAGGTCCGGAGTCCTCGGAACGCATGGCAGCACCAGACCTATCCTCAGCGGGGAGGTTAGGTCTGGTGTCGTCGGGACGCGTGGCAGCACCGGACCTCTCCTCAGCGGGGAGGCTAGGTCCGGCGTCGTCGGTACGCGTGGCAGCACCGGACCTCTCCTCAGCGGGGAAACTAGGTCCGGTGTCGTCGGGACGCGTGGCAGCACTGGACCTCTCCTCAGCGGGGAGGCTAGGTTTGAAGCTGTAGGTTGTCGGAGCCGCCTTTTCTTCCTTGTATGAAGGGGTACCCAGTCTGCAGGGTATCGACACACTCCTTGACAACGTGCAAGCTGTCTTCGACAAGCTGCACATCACGTGCACCAAGCTGAACCCAGACAAGTGCATCTTCGGGGTTAGCTCCGGGAAGCTCCTTGGTTTCTTGGGGACTCACCGAGGAATTGAGGCGAACCCGACGAAGATCAAAGATATTGAAGATTTGTGGCCCCCAACCCGCACCAAGGACGTCCAAAAGCTAACTGGATGTCTAGTTGCACTCATCCGGTTCATCTCAAGACTGGCAGAGCGAGCACTTCCCTTCTTCAAGCTCTTGAGGAAGACCAGGCCTTTTCATTGGTCCGAAGAAGCAGAAAAGGCATTCCAAGAGCTCAAGCAGCTCCTCAACACACTACCAATCGTGGTAGCTCCAAACCCTGGTGAGCCTCTATTGCTTTACATTTATGCAACTAGAGAAATTGTCAGCATGGTCCTGACCGTGGAAAGACCGGAGCCACATCCAGTTTAGGAGCCCAGATCCCTCCGGTAAGGTCCGGAGCTACCTGAAGGCGAGTCTGGGTCCCAGCCCCCTGGCACGGATCTTCAAGGTGAAATGCTAGAAGTTCAACCTCTCTCATCTGAGGGTGTTCTCACGACTAATCAGGAAGATCCGGACCCCTCCGGGAGGGTCAGGATTGACCAAGAAGAAGTTTTGGACCCCTCCGGGAAGGTCCGAGAAGATGAACAAGAAGGTCCGAACCCCTCTGGGAGGGTCCGGGTCGATGGAGAAGAAGCTTCGGGCCCCTCCGAGAGGGTCCAGACCGTACAACGGCCAGTGTACCTCATCAATGAAGTACTCCATGATACCAAGACCAGATATATTAAGGTGCATAAGTTGCTTTACGCAGTTCTTATTGCCTCAAGGAAGCTTCGCCATTACTTCCAAGCCCACAAGATATCAGTGGTAACTTCCTACCCACTCTGTGTTATTCTGCATAATCCTAATTCTTTTGGGAACATCGCCAAGTGGGCAGCAGAGCTGGTAGAATTTGATCTTGAATTCTTGTGCGACAAGCTATCAAAAGTCAAGCTTTGGATGATTTTGTGGTGGAATGGACTCCTTCACCATCAAATCCTGGGGGCCCCAGTGAGCATAAGTCAGAACAACAGGTCCCGGTCTTCACTAAGCCTCATTGGATCCTCTACTTCGACGGCTCCGTGTAGAAGTAGGGGGCCGGAGCTAGAATACTTCTCCTCGCTCCGACCGGGGAGAACGTCAAATATATGGTTCACTTTGACTTCAAGGCAACCAACAACATGGCGGAGTATGAAGCTCTCATCTACGGGCTCAAGGTGGCACTATCTTATGGTGTCAAGCAGTTGTTGGCGAAGGGTGATTCACAACTCATCATAAAACAAGTCAAAGGTGAATGCTGCTGCAACAACCCCCAATTAGTCGCTTATCTCCTTGAAGTCTAGAGGCTCCAGAAGGACTTCGAAGTCTTGGATCTCCACCATGTTCAACGTCTCCACAATGTTGAAGCCGACGAACTCTCGACGAAGGCTTCAACAGGAGCTCTGACTCCCGACATAATCTTCGTTTGGTGGTTGTCAAGACCAACAGCTCAGCCTGCTGAACTGAGCGAAGGGGGCGAGACCAGCACCTCGAAGCTGGCAGTCCCGGTGACCCTGTTACCATGGCGCCTACCAAGGGTCGTAGGTGCTACAAGAAGCTCTGAGCAACCCAACACGCAAGACTCAGAAGCTCAAGTTAGCTCTGATGCATGGATCTCGGAGATCAGAAGCTACTTGGAAGACAACATACTTCCTGAAGACGGTGTATCCGCTGACCGGATCGTCAGATTGGCTAAAAGATACACGCTGGTAGAAGGGGATCTCTACCGGTGCGGTGCTAACGACGTCCTAATGCGGTGAATTGCAAGGGAAGAAGGTCGCGAGCTCCTCGCAGAGATCCATGGAGGCGAGTGTGGGAACCACGCGTCCTCCTGCACGCTGGTCGGCAAAGCATTTCCGCATGGCTTCTACTGGCCTACAGCACTCCAGGATGCAGTAGAGTTGGTCAAAAAGTGTGAAGCGCGCCAGTTCCATGCAAAACAAATTCACACACCGGCTCAGTCACTTCAAATGATTCCTCCTACATTGCCATTCGCTGTGTGGGGCATGGACATCCTGAGACCTTTCTCAAAAGCCATCAGAGGTTACAGGTTCCTGTATGTCGCCATCGACAAGTTCACCAAGTGCCCGGAAGCTACTCCAGTTGTGACTATCAATAAGCAATCAACAATCAAGTTTTTGAAGTCCATAGTCTACAGATTTGGAGTTCTGAACAGAGTCATTACTGAGAACGGAACCCAATTTACATGTGCAACATTTCAAGAGTATTGCGAAGACCTCAGCATTCAAGTCAGCTACGCATCAGTAGCTCACCCAACAAGTAATGGCCAAGCCAAGAGAGCAAATGTAGAAATATTGAAAGGACTCAAGACGCGCACTTATGAGCGCTTGAAGAAACATGGAGCCAACTAGATCGAGGAGCTTTCGTCCGCACTGTGGGCAAGCAGGACAACACCTAACTGGTCAACTGGAGAGACACCCTTCTTCCTGGTGTACGGAGCTATAGCAGTCCTTCCTCCGGAGATCACCATATGGTCACTCAGGGTCCGAACCTTTGACGAAGCCGCTCAGGACCAGCTCTGGCGTGAAGACCTTGACCTTATCGACGAGGGAAGGTGTTAAGCAGCGGTTTGGAATGCACGCTACCGCCAAGCGCTCCAGTGCTATCATCAAAGGCATGCACATAACCAACAGCTCGAGGAAGGTGATCTGATACTGCGGAGAATACTAACTCGTGAAGAGATGAACAAACTTTCCCCCAACTGGGAAGGTCCCTTCCGAGTGATCAAAGTATCCCTTCCTAGATGCGTTCGCTTGGCAACTAAGGATGGGACCCCGCTTCCTAATACTTGGAACATCGAGCACCTCCGTAAGTTCTATACTTAGTGTCACGGAGGTGAGTCTGTAATTATACGCAATGTAAATTATAGAGTCTATAAACAGAGTCCAGTAGGTCCTCCGGGAGAACATCCGGACCTCTCCAGGAGGGTCCGAGAAGTTCAAGCAACACTTAATACAGTCGCAACACTAAAGTGTAGCTACTTGCCCTGGGTTAGTACAAGATGTATAACATGCTTAGCTTGGTTTCGTACCCTAAGTGTGTCCTTGTCGCCCCTGTAATTCGGACCTATAATGAAATGCATTGTTTTATAAAAGCAGACTCTACGTGCATAAATTTTGTGCAGACTCATTGTCTTTTATTTATCCTTCTCCTTCTTGTCTATAACAAATTGCGCAATCTTTTTGAGTTTTAGTCCAAGTTATTCATATGTTGTACAAGTTATACTGGTGGTCTTTTTGGATCTTAGCATTGCTGCATGGTCTACTCGCTTGAACGCCAAGCCAACATAGGTCCGGAGTGTGCTATCGAATTAGCCTGGTCCTGCACCCTAAGTACGCCACTCTACCTACATTCCGGTAGGCCTCAGTAGGGCGGGTCCTAAAAGCATTCGGATCTGGAAAGATTATATCAATGTGCTTGTTACCATATTGAGTTTCTTCAGATCTAAAATTCAAATAGGAACAGTAAGTCGCAAAATAGTTATAGATGAGAGGATGAATTTTACGGTTTTTCTTGTCTTTGATGCACAAGAAAAATGAAAACTCATGGCGATGGTGGACAATGCCGGAGCTATTAAGCTCCAACAACCTCCAAGGGGGCCCGCCGTCAACGTTTTGGACGTTAAAAGTGGGCACTGCCAGAGCTAACAAGCTCCGACAACTCCCATGGGGGCCCGCCGTCGACGTGAAGTATAATGCCAATTAAGGTGAGGATGGCGAAACCAACCGAGGGGTTCGCCGTCAACGTATTCTACGATTGATGGTGGATGTCGTCGGACCTACCAAGCTCTGACAACCACAGGGGGCCCACCGTCGACATTTCACGCGTTGA
Organism: Tuctoria greenei; assembly: GCA_036927565.1. Taxonomy (NCBI): domain Eukaryota; kingdom Viridiplantae; phylum Streptophyta; class Magnoliopsida; order Poales; family Poaceae; genus Tuctoria; species Tuctoria greenei. The sequence goes on from JAYESD010000005.1 coordinate 9,177,509, forward strand.
CAATGGGTGTCGTTAGACCTACCAAGTTCCGACAACCCCAGGGGGCCCGCCGTCGATGTTTCACGCGTTGACAGTGGGTGTAGTCGGACCTACCAAACTCCGACAATCCCAGGGGGCTCGCCATCGACGCAACAAAAGCTCCCTGGAGAAGTCAGAAATAAGCTTCAGACCTAAAAGCTACAAGTTTGAAGTGTCCAAGTCATCAACACATTGTCAAATGAAGACAAGGACAAAATGGAATTCATTGTAGAAAGAGTGGATTTCATATATCTGAAGTACTGGATTACAAAATGAGGATTACTGTAAAAGGCAAAAAGAAAAGATCCTAGCAACTGGAGGATCTAAGTCCTGCAGAAAAACGATGCAACCTTCTCAGCAACTTCTTGGACACTAGCCCTAGCAATATCCTCTTTTCGGCAATGAGTCATTCAAAGACCGGATCTAGAGAAAGTTAGGGGTCTCGGCTCTTGTAACACGCTAGGACATATTCAACGACGTTCTTGTCCAGAGTTTTCCCCTCAGTCTCCAGCTGGTCGGCGATGACATCACCCATCGCGTCGAGTTTGCTGCCAGGAGAGCCAAGTGCCACCAGTGTCTGGTCCAGCTCCGGGGTTAGGTTCTCTGGATGTACTGGGCTGAAGCCAAGTGGCACCAAAGCCCTGTCTCCATGCCCCAGAAAACCCCCCACCTGCTGGGACTCAGTTGCTCTCGAACTCCGCAGCTCCTCCAGTGACCTTCTGGCCGTCGCATCTGAACCTTCCCGAGCAAGGCGCTCGACCATCTTGGCATGTTGTTGCATACTCTCAACTACTTGCTTTTCGCGATCGGCTAGCTCCGTCTCCCGGAGGTGGATGCGGTTCCGCTGTTTGGCCAGGTCCTTCTCCCTGCCTCTTACTTTCCCTTCTCTGGTGGCAACATTAGCTTCTCTTTTCGAGAGCTCCTGCCCTAGTTTCCTCAATTTTGTTGTGGCTTATAGTCCTTAGCCGGGCTATGGGGCCTGAGTAATTCAGTATGATAATATCTGGGTACTGGTTGCCGCCTCACCCAGGAACGTGTGCTGTCCGGACCCGCCTTACTGTGGTGCAACACCATAATGGGTAGAGTGGCGTACTTAGGGTGCTAGACCAGGCTAAGTCTTTAGCTGACTCCGGACCTATCATTGTCGTTGTATTTCAGGCGAGTAGACCATTCAGCGGGCACAAGATCCCAAATGAGAAACTACCAGAAATACCCAAAGACATCACAGGTATCAGGCTGTCCGTCTGCAGCAGGATAGCACAACTCCCACTGTGGGCAAACGAAAAGATGTGACAGAGCGAAAAAAGGAATAATATGCATAATATTTAAGCATCATTATGTGATCACAGTATCTGGATTTTGGTTATTTCTTTGTCCAGGAGCATGTGCCTTCCAGTCCTCGGTACTAAGCCGCAGTGCTGGGGAGGAAGAGTGCGCCGGCTTAGGGTCACAGGGCACGACTTTGGATGCACGACCAGACTAAGCAGTCTGCACACTCTTGACCTCCCGCTGACATAAGTCTTTCGGGAGACATCTGGCCCCCAGTACTCAGTCGCAACATTGGAAAGGTATTGTGTGCATACTTAGGGTGCAGGACCAGGCTAAGAAGGTAGCACACTCCGAACCTTCAATATTCAGCCGCAAGAAAGGTAGAGTGCCCATACTTAGGGTGCAGGACCAGGCTAAGCAGACAGCGCACTTTGGACCCTCTATTGGCATTAGCTTTTCATGAGAGTGACCGTTCAATGCTATGGGACTCCAAAATGAAAAATAACCAAGGAGAACAGATACATCACAGGTACTTGGTAGCGTTATTGTTGCCGCGGTCGCAGATAATCATCGCGTAGTGGAGGAAGTAGCCATGAGGCAAAGTGTACAGGCTTAGGGTCACAGGGCACCGACTCAAGGTGTAAGACCAGGCTAAGAAGGGAGCACACTTTGGACCTCCACTGGCGGCGGTGGCGGTAGAAAGTCGTCAAGTGGTGACAGCAGTAGCCACCAAAACACGAAGCGTGTGTCCGCCAGGTCATCCTGCTATGGAGCGGGAGGTGGCGCCGTCTTCCCTGCTCCCTTCATGGCGCGAGGGTCGAGAAGAGTCGGCGATGGATTGAAGATTCACCATCGAGGTGAGGCTCGTCGATCCAAAAAAGTGCCCCCTTCCTGGTGCGCCAAAATGTCGAAGTGTTTTTGCGACACTTCCCCCGGACCTGCTAAGGAGCAGTCCGCGGACGTTCTTTTTAGGAGGGGCGAAATTCTTGGAACTACGAACTAGATGAACACGGAGGATTTTTACGTGGTTAGGGCCGCCGGGAGGCGTAATACCCTACATCCACGGGGGGTAGTGTTGTATTGTGTGTGCTCAGCCCATAGTGAGCGTGAGCTGCGTATGAGCAAAATGTGAGAGCCCTCCTCTTAGTTTGTGACTGCTCGGTCCTTTTATAGGTCAAGGTCCGACAACGTACATTAAGATTGGGGCCCGACATGTGGCCCAAGGTTAATTAGTCATGAGAGTACATTAACAGGCCTTGATGGCATGTTAATGTGTCTTGATGGTGCATTAACATGTCTTAATGACATGTTAATGAGTCTTGATGTCGTCTTGAAGTTGCGGTCTTGACAACGCATTAATGTTGTGTTGATGGCGCGTTAATGCGGTCTTGAGTGCACACGTCACCTTTCGGAACCGCGGGATGCGCATGATAGCTCCGGGCCTCTCCTCAGCGGGGAGGCTAGGTCCGGAGTCCTCGGAACGCATGGCAGCACCAGACCTATCCTCAGCGGGGAGGTTAGGTCTGGTGTCGTCGGGACGCGTGGCAGCACCGGACCTCTCCTCAGCGGGGAGGCTAGGTCCGGCGTCGTCGGTACGCGTGGCAGCACCGGACCTCTCCTCAGCGGGGAAACTAGGTCCGGTGTCGTCGGGACGCGTGGCAGCACTGGACCTCTCCTCAGCGGGGAGGCTAGGTTTGAAGCTGTAGGTTGTCGGAGCCGCCTTTTCTTCCTTGTATGAAGGGGTACCCAGTCTGCAGGGTATCGACACACTCCTTGACAACGTGCAAGCTGTCTTCGACAAGCTGCACATCACGTGCACCAAGCTGAACCCAGACAAGTGCATCTTCGGGGTTAGCTCCGGGAAGCTCCTTGGTTTCTTGGGGACTCACCGAGGAATTGAGGCGAACCCGACGAAGATCAAAGATATTGAAGATTTGTGGCCCCCAACCCGCACCAAGGACGTCCAAAAGCTAACTGGATGTCTAGTTGCACTCATCCGGTTCATCTCAAGACTGGCAGAGCGAGCACTTCCCTTCTTCAAGCTCTTGAGGAAGACCAGGCCTTTTCATTGGTCCGAAGAAGCAGAAAAGGCATTCCAAGAGCTCAAGCAGCTCCTCAACACACTACCAATCGTGGTAGCTCCAAACCCTGGTGAGCCTCTATTGCTTTACATTTATGCAACTAGAGAAATTGTCAGCATGGTCCTGACCGTGGAAAGACCGGAGCCACATCCAGTTTAGGAGCCCAGATCCCTCCGGTAAGGTCCGGAGCTACCTGAAGGCGAGTCTGGGTCCCAGCCCCCTGGCACGGATCTTCAAGGTGAAATGCTAGAAGTTCAACCTCTCTCATCTGAGGGTGTTCTCACGACTAATCAGGAAGATCCGGACCCCTCCGGGAGGGTCAGGATTGACCAAGAAGAAGTTTTGGACCCCTCCGGGAAGGTCCGAGAAGATGAACAAGAAGGTCCGAACCCCTCTGGGAGGGTCCGGGTCGATGGAGAAGAAGCTTCGGGCCCCTCCGAGAGGGTCCAGACCGTACAACGGCCAGTGTACCTCATCAATGAAGTACTCCATGATACCAAGACCAGATATATTAAGGTGCATAAGTTGCTTTACGCAGTTCTTATTGCCTCAAGGAAGCTTCGCCATTACTTCCAAGCCCACAAGATATCAGTGGTAACTTCCTACCCACTCTGTGTTATTCTGCATAATCCTAATTCTTTTGGGAACATCGCCAAGTGGGCAGCAGAGCTGGTAGAATTTGATCTTGAATTCTTGTGCGACAAGCTATCAAAAGTCAAGCTGTGGATGATTTTGTGGTGGAATGGACTCCTTCACCATCAAATCCTGGGGGGCCCAGTGAGCATAAGTCAGAACAACAGGTCCCGGTCTTCACTAAGCCTCATTGGATCCTCTACTTCGACGGCTCCGTGTAGAAGTAGGGGGCCGGAGCTAGAATACTTCTCCTCGCTCCGACCGGGGAGAACGTCAAATATATGGTTCACTTTGACTTCAAGGCAACCAACAACATGGCGGAGTATGAAGCTCTCATCTACGGGCTCAAGGTGGCACTATCTTATGGTGTCAAGCAGTTGTTGGCGAAGGGTGATTCACAACTCATCATAAAACAAGTCAAAGGTGAATGCTGCTGCAACAACCCCCAATTAGTCGCTTATCTCCTTGAAGTCTAGAGGCTCCAGAAGGACTTCGAAGTCTTGGATCTCCACCATGTTCAACGTCTCCACAATGTTGAAGCCGACGAACTCTCGACGAAGGCTTCAACAGGAGCTCTGACTCCCGACATAATCTTCGTTTGGTGGTTGTCAAGACCAACAGCTCAGCCTGCTGAACTGAGCGAAGGGGGCGAGACCAGCACCTCGAAGCTGGCAGTCCCGGTGACCCTGTTACCATGGCGCCTACCAAGGGTCGTAGGTGCTACAAGAAGCTCTGAGCAACCCAACACGCAAGACTCAGAAGCTCAAGTTAGCTCTGATGCATGGATCTCGGAGATCAGAAGCTACTTGGAAGACAACATACTTCCTGAAGACGGTGTATCCGCTGACCGGATCGTCAGATTGGCTAAAAGATACACGCTGGTAGAAGGGGATCTCTACCGGTGCGGTGCTAACGACGTCCTAATGCGGTGAATTGCAAGGGAAGAAGGTCGCGAGCTCCTCGCAGAGATCCATGGAGGCGAGTGTGGGAACCACGCGTCCTCCTGCACGCTGGTCGGCAAAGCATTTCCGCATGGCTTCTACTGGCCTACAGCACTCCAGGATGCAGTAGAGTTGGTCAAAAAGTGTGAAGCGCGCCAGTTCCATGCAAAACAAATTCACACACCGGCTCAGTCACTTCAAATGATTCCTCCTACATTGCCATTCGCTGTGTGGGGCATGGACATCCTGAGACCTTTCTCAAAAGCCATCAGAGGTTACAGGTTCCTGTATGTCGCCATCGACAAGTTCACCAAGTGCCCGGAAGCTACTCCAGTTGTGACTATCAATAAGCAATCAACAATCAAGTTTTTGAAGTCCATAGTCTACAGATTTGGAGTTCTGAACAGAGTCATTACTGAGAACGGAACCCAATTTACATGTGCAACATTTCAAGAGTATTGCGAAGACCTCAGCATTCAAGTCAGCTACGCATCAGTAGCTCACCCAACAAGTAATGGCCAAGCCAAGAGAGCAAATGTAGAAATATTGAAAGGACTCAAGACGCGCACTTATGAGCGCTTGAAGAAACATGGAGCCAACTAGATCGAGGAGCTTTCGTCCGCACTGTGGGCAAGCAGGACAACACCTAACTGGTCAACTGGAGAGACACCCTTCTTCCTGGTGTACGGAGCTATAGCAGTCCTTCCTCCGGAGATCACCATATGGTCACTCAGGGTCCGAACCTTTGACGAAGCCGCTCAGGACCAGCTCTGGCGTGAAGACCTTGACCTTATCGACGAGGGAAGGTGTTAAGCAGCGGTTTGGAATGCACGCTACCGCCAAGCGCTCCAGTGCTATCATCAAAGGCATGCACATAACCAACAGCTCGAGGAAGGTGATCTGATACTGCGGAGAATACTAACTCGTGAAGAGATGAACAAACTTTCCCCCAACTGGGAAGGTCCCTTCCGAGTGATCAAAGTATCCCTTCCTAGATGCGTTCGCTTGGCAACTAAGGATGGGACCCCGCTTCCTAATACTTGGAACATCGAGCACCTCCGTAAGTTCTATACTTAGTGTCACGGAGGTGAGTCTGTAATTATACGCAATGTAAATTATAGAGTCTATAAACAGAGTCCAGTAGGTCCTCCGGGAGAACATCCGGACCTCTCCAGGAGGGTCCGAGAAGTTCAAGCAACACTTAATACAGTCGCAACACTAAAGTGTAGCTACTTGCCCTGGGTTAGTACAAGATGTATAACATGCTTAGCTTGGTTTCGTACCCTAAGTGTGTCCTTGTCGCCCCTGTAATTCGGACCTATAATGAAATGCATTGTTTTATAAAAGCAGACTCTACGTGCATAAATTTTGTGCAGACTCATTGTCTTTTATTTATCCTTCTCCTTCTTGTCTATAACAAATTGCGCAATCTTTTTGAGTTTTAGTCCAAGTTATTCATATGTTGTACAAGTTATACTGGTGGTCTTTTCGGATCTTAGCATTGCTGCATGGTCTACTCGCTTGAACGCCAAGCCAACATAGGTCCGGAGTGTGCTATCGAATTAGCCTGGTCCTGCACCCTAAGTACGCCACTCTACCTACATTCCGGTAGGCCTCAGTAGGGCGGGTCCTAAAAGCATTCGGATCTGGAAAGATTATATCAATGTGCTTGTTACCATATTGAGTTTCTTCAGATCTAAAATTCAAATAGGAACAGTAAGTCGCAAAATAGTTATAGATGAGAGGATGAATTTTACGGTTTTTCTTGTCTTTGATGCACAAGAAAAATGAAAACTCATGGCGATGGTGGACAATGCCGGAGCTATTAAGCTCCAACAACCTCCAAGGGGGCCCGCCGTCAACGTTTTGGACGTTAAAAGTGGGCACTGCCAGAGCTAACAAGCTCCGACAACTCCCATGGGGGCCCGCCGTCGACGTGAAGTATAATGCCAATTAAGGTGAGGATGGCGAAACCAACCGAGGGGTTCGCCGTCAACGTATTCTACGATTGATGGTGGATGTCGTCGGACCTACCAAGCTCTGACAACCACAGGGGGCCCACCGTCGACATTTCACGCGTTGACAATGGGTGTCGTTAGACCTACCAAGTTCCGACAACCCCAGGGGGCCCGCCGTCGATGTTTCACGCGTTGACAGTGGGTGTAGTCGGACCTACCAAACTCCGACAATCCCAGGGGGCTCGCCATCGACGCAACAAAAGCTCCCTGGAGAAGTCAGAAATAAGCTTCAGACCTAAAAGCTACAAGTTTGAAGTGTCCAAGTCATCAACACATTGTCAAATGAAGACAAGGACAAAATGGAATTCATTGTAGAAAGAGTGGATTTCATATATCTGAAGTACTGGATTACAAAATGAGGATTACTGTAAAAGGCAAAAAGAAAAGATCCTAGCAACTGGAGGATCTAAGTCCTGCAGAAAAACGATGCAACCTTCTCAGCAACTTCTTGGACACTAGCCCTAGCAATATCCTCTTTTCGGCAATGAGTCATTCAAAGACCGGATCTAGAGAAAGTTAGGGGTCTCGGCTCTTGTAACACGCTAGGACATATTCAACGACGTTCTTGTCCAGAGTTTTCCCCTCAGTCTCCAGCTGGTCGGCGATGACATCACCCATCGCGTCGAGTTTGCTGCCAGGAGAGCCAAGTGCCACCAGTGTCTGGTCCAGCTCCGGGGTTAGGTTCTCTGGATGTACTGGGCTGAAGCCAAGTGGCACCAAAGCCCTGTCTCCATGCCCCAGAAAATCCCCCACCTGCTGGGACTCAGTTGCTCTCGAACTCCGCAGCTCCTCCAGTGACCTTCTGGCCGTCGCATCTGAACCTTCCCGAGCAAGGCGCTCGACCATCTTGGCATGTTGTTGCATACTCTCAACTACTTGCTTTTCGCGATCGGCTAGCTCCGTCTCCCGGAGGTGGATGCGGTTCCGCTGTTTGGCCAGGTCCTTCTCCCTGCCTCTTACTTTCCCTTCTCTGGTGGCAACATTAGCTTCTCTTTTCGAGAGCTCCTGCCCTAGTTTCCAGTACTAATCCTCTTCTTCTTTGCTCCGCAGATCAAGCTTCTTACTACGATCTGCCAAATTTTGCTCCGCCAGAGTTAGCTTCTGGGTGAGCTCCTCCTCTCTCTTCAGGATATCCTCCTCCTGTTCCAGGAGTTTATCTTCCCGTTCATTAAGACCCTCCTGGCGCTTGAGAAGCGTTTCATGGAAAGTCTTGAGGTTGTCTTGACGGTCATTCGCCGCCTCATTGGCCTCTTTGGCTTGCTGAAATAAAGATCGATATCGGTCATCGAGAGCATTGATCAAACCCTTCTTCTCGGTGAGCAAATGCTCAAACCTTGGCAGTCGGGCCTTTTCACGGTCTATCCAGTCCTTGTTGTCCGCCAGCCTTGACTGTGTTAGCTTCATCTCGAAGTGAAGCCTGTTGCGCCAACGCCTCAAGGTGTCGCGTTCTTCTTCGAGAACTTTGCTTTCATGGTCGAAGACAAGTTGAATTTGATGGAGACTGGAGCAGGCGTTGTCAATTGACAACGCCAAAGGAATAGGCTCCGGACCTGCAGGGGCCATCTCCGCGTGCTCCAAGGGGTCTTCCAATACAAAAATGGGGTCCCACGTCACAACCGTGGATTCCTGAACTTCTTCGGCACTAGGGACGCCCTTCGGGAGTTCCTCGGCCGCTGCTAAGGAAGATCCCCCTGGGGGAACTTCTACCTCTTGGGCTGACGCCGAAGGTCCAGCTGCAGGGTCCTCAGCTGCTCGCTCCGCGGGTGGAGAGCCTGCTGCCGCTTCTTCAGGATATTCCGGCTCAAGTATAGGCACCTCCGAAGCAATCACCTCTGGAGCGGACATTGGAGCTTGGATCGAAGCCACTTCCATCATCGTCTCAAGCGCCGGTACATCAACCACCTCCGGCTCACCTGTTGGAGCTTCAGGCACTTTCGGCTCAGCAGCCGGAGGTTCATCTATCGCCGGCACAGAGACTGGAGCTTCGGGCACCTCCGGCTCAATCGCCAGATTTTCAGCCACTTCTGGCAAAGGCGTCGGAGCCTCGGGTACCTCCATCTCAAGTGCTGGAGCTTTCGACTCCTGCACTGAAGTCTTAGTCTCTAGCACTGTTGCTGATGGTGCATCCTCAACAACTTCTCCCTCGTGGTCCGACGCTACCACGGGAGCTTCTGGCATCTCTTCTGGATCCAAGTCCACGACAGCTGGCGCTGGAGCTGCCGTGTCTTCTGCCACCGCCTGAAGAGGCTCAATGGTTGAAGCCGAAGCTTCATCATGCACATCTCCAGTCGTTGTAGCATATGTTGAAGCCTCAGACTTTTTTCTCGACACCCTGGAAACAAAAGGTCGAGAAGATCAAAAACATAATAAAAACAATATTAGCATTTCAAGGTAAGTTGACGATGATTATTTGGGGATGCTACCACCCCAGTCACCGCGAAATCTCTTCTTCTGAGGCTCGGAGTCAGAGCCGATCAAATCTGGTGAGACAACAACTTCAAACCTTAGTCGGGGGCCATCTGCAGCAGTTGAAGTCTTCTCAGCCGGAACCTCCCTCGGCTGGGAAGGACCTCTGGACCCGGAGCTCACAACCGGCACCGGTGCCGGAGTTGACCTGCCGGAGCTTGATTCCCTCGAGGGCGCTGGCACCGAAGCAGGTGTGGTCACCGATGGTCTCCTTTGCTTGGGAGAAGGGGTTGTTGGAGTTGGGGGAACTTCTACCTCTTGGGCTGACGCCGAAGGTCCAGCTGCAGGGTCCTCAGCTGCTCGCTCCGCGGGTGGAGAGCCTGCCGCTGCTTCTTCAGGATATTCCGGCTCAAGTATAGGCACCTCCGAAGCAATCACCTCTGGAGCGGACATTGGAGCTTCGATCGAAGCCACTTCCATCATCGGCTCAGGCACCGGTACATCAACCACCTCCGGCTCACCTGTTGGAGCTTCAGGCACTTTCGGCTCAGCAGCCGGAGGTTCATCTATCGCCGGCACAGAGGCTGGAGCTTCGGGCACCTCCGGCTCAATCGCCAGATTTTCAGCCACTTCTGGCAAAGGCGCCGGAGCCTCGGGTACCTCCATCTCAAGTGCTGGAGCTTCCGACTCCTGCACTGAAGCCTTAGTCTCTAGCACTGTTGCTGGCGGTGCATCCTCAACAACTTCTCCCTCGTGGTCCGACGCTACCACGGGAGCTTCTGGCATCTCTTCTGGATCCAAGTCCACGACAGCTGGCGCTGGAGCTGCCGTGTCTTCTGCCACCGCCTGAAGAGGCTCAATGGTTGAAGCCGAAGCTTCAGCATGCACATCTCCAGTCGCTGTAGCATATGTTGAAGCCTCGGACTTTTTTCTCGACACCCTGGAAACAAAAGGTCGAGAAGATCAAAAACATAATAAAAACAATATTAGCATTTCAAGGTAAGTTGACGATGATTATCTGGGGATGCTACCACCCCAGTCACCGCGAAATCTCTTCTTCTGAGGCTCGGAGTCAGAGCCGATCAAATCTGGTGAGACAACAACTTCAAACCTTAGTCGGGGGCCATCTGCAGCAGTTGAAGTCTTCTCACCCGGAACCTCCCTCGGCTGGGAAGGACCTCTGGACCCGGAGCTCACAACCGGCACCGGTGCCGGAGTTGACCTGCCGGAGCTTGATTCCCTTGAGGGCGCTGGCACCGAAGCAGGTGTGGTCACCGATGGTCTCCTTTGCTTGGGAGAAGGGGCTGTTGGAGTTGGAGTAGACCCGATGGGGCTCCCGTCAACATGCCTCAACTCCCTCTTATGGCTGGAAGATTCAGCTAGTTCCTTGACTTTACCCTTGCCCTTACCGACATCATCGACTCTCCGGCTCACGACAGGGGCAATCACCCTCTCAGAAGCTCCGGGGATTCCAACCCCACAGACAAGGCGCCTCTCTACCACACTCAGGTCATCCAATGTCGGCATTCTCCCCCGGATCTCCCTGCTGACCTCTGGAACCATATTCAGAGGCAGGAAAGCAGCTGGCGGAGTCAAGACATCATCGGCGATGGACCTGTGTTGTAGTTTCTTGAGATGGAGCCTCAAAGCTTCATCATCCAAGTTGGAGTTTAAACCAGTTTCATTCCGGTCGTCGTCCATCACACTATTGAAGGCACATGCGAGCCTCTCCCTTCTCTTCAGCGGAGCCCACCTGATCACCAAGAAATTTTCAAAGACCATCTGGCGGTCACTCCACCCTCCACACATTCTTGGATTCTGGCCAGGACAAGTTTGAACGCATACGACAGCTTCGGAACTACGTTCCAGGCATCAGTGTCGACGTTGGAGAGTCTTTGGGGCAACTCCAGCTTATCGTGCTCCTCATCTGTAATGATGATCCAATCCTTCTTCCACTCATCCCATTTGCCAGAGGGGAACGACTTTAAGTACTTGAAGGGACAATTCTTGCGCTTCACAAAGTAGTATACGCCAAGCAGCTCAGTTCCCTTGCCGGTGGTATGGACCGTGAAGAAGGTCCAGAACAGCTCGATGCAGGGAGGCACGCCCACCCACATCTCGCAGAAGTGGACAAAAGTCGCCACCAGCAGGAGGGAGTGGGGGCCGAGGTGATACAGCTGGAGGTCGTAGAAGTCTAGCAGCATCAAGATAAAACATGAAAAAGGTGGGATCAATCCCACCATGGCGTACACTGAGAAGTATACCATCTCGCCACGGTGCTCCTTCTTGAAGGGGAGCTTGCTGACGCGAATCATGTGGTTGAAGGAGTCGCTGGACCACCCCATGAAGGTCCGGACCTTCATTAGATATACTTGCTCTTGATGCGGCTTTTGGGAAGACCTAAATCCATCGCGACAAAGTGGAGTAAAAGAAGAGAAAGCTATGCAAAGGTTGGAAGGCTCTGAGTGTGAGTTCAATCGAAAGCGTAAAGAGTCCTCAAACCGTACGGGTTTTCCTTCTTAAGTAAGCATCTGCAATGCTTGGATGGAAACCGTAATAAGAGCAAGGCCACATTTCAAAAATCTACCCCGTCAATGACGAAGGGGCCCGGGGCCACCCCGACGAGGAAGTCGAGGTTATTACCCTAGGTGAACCGTTTTCATGATGGGCAGCGGGAAGCCCGAGGGTGGCAGCCTGACAAGGCGCAATACGGTTTTCGTATTAGGAACCGCCGACCTTCAATTTCGTGAGATCTGCCGTGCGGATATCACCTGCCGCATTCAAAGAAAGCCACGCGGCGATGGTTCAACAACGAACCATCACCCCAACTGCACATTTGAAGCCGCGATGCAGGAATCGAAGATGGCCCTAGCCCCGGTAGAATTACTTAACCCAAAAGATTTCTTCCGGAGGTGGGCCCGAGGGCCACTGTCGGTACCCAGCGTACCGGGTACCCCATGATACCGCAAGAAAAGCTAAGGAGTTCCCCCATTCATGTTGAAGACCTCTGAAGGCCACACGTGTTACATAGTACTGGACCCGCATCCTCGTTTGGGTAGCTCCGACACTAACACGTGTATCACAAGGCTGGACCTAACACCCGTCATAGGGAAGCTCCGGCCTGCCATGTGTCCAGTGACTTCGGTCCTAATCCCCAGTAGAGGGAAGCTCCAGTGCTACTACGTGTATAGTGGCTCTGGACCTGCCTCCCCACGATGGGAACTTCCGGAGCCGACACATGTCGAACCTCCGGAGCTAGGACTTCAATGGAAGACAGAGAGATCTCCAACGGTTCGGACCTTTCAAGGGACAGTTACATGACCTGGTTACATGTCATTAATGATATATTAATGACACACGATCAGTGGACTGTTAATAAGGGTAACACTATCATTAAAGCGCGTTATCACTCTATTAACCGCATTTAATACTCGTCGATCGTGTATTAGACAATTAACTACGTCAGCGCCACATGTCGGGCCAGACAAGTGATGTAACGACCAGTCCTTAGACTATAAAAAGGTTGTGCCGCACGATACATGACAACTAAACTCATACGCATGACCAGTGAATCTCGAATACAATAACACACACCCCGTGGAGTAAGGTATTACGCTTAGGCGAACTAGACCACGTAAATTATCCGTGTCATCATCTTGTCTAGAATCTCCGCACGTCTAAACTGATCAAAAAACCTCCGAGGGCTAATTAGTAGTACCGGAAAGTGTCGCTCGTACGCTTCGACAGTAATGAAAATTTTCGTATAATCGGATTTAGAAAAGAAAGGCATGCGAAAATAATTACAGAGACTTGCCAATTGAGCGATAAATAAATAAAAAATCTCCACGCGAAATGGTCTTGGTCCCCATGATGCGTCGTCACGGCAAGCACCGGTGGCCTCGCCCAGCGCCTATAGTTTCCGGGGTCCCTCTGCGCCTTCCTTCCCCGTCGTCCTCTCTCCCTCTCCCTGCCTCCCTCCCGCTCCGCTGCTCCCCACCCCTACTTCCCTCTGGATATAGACCCTATCCCTCGCCGCCTCGCGCTACTCTCCCTTGTCGCGACGTGCCCCCCCCCCCCCCCCCCCCCCGGCGCCGGCGAGAACGGGCAGCAGCGGCGGGCCGATGGCGACAGCCGTGGCGTCGCAGCCGCTCCACCTCCCACTCAGCGCCGGCTGCGAGCCGAGGTGCACCGCCAGGTTGGTCCGACCGCTTTCCTCGCTCACTCCTTCTCGCTGTCCTGCTTGTGCCGTTGTAATATTCGGCGCCAGCGCCGCGATTGGGAAGTCGCCGTCACCCCGCGGGCTGATGGATTGCGCAAATGTGCTGTTGGTATCGGGAGCTTGGTTCAACTGGGAATCGAGGGGCTGGTTGAACTGTTCGTGGAAGCAAAGGATGCGTGTGGGGTGGGACTGTCAGCGTGTAGCCCGTTATTCCGTTGGTAGTTTACCGTGACATGATTACTATAGCACTCCAGTCCCAGTGTCCGTACCTTTGAAGGAATCCTTTGGAACAAGCTCTGGATAATTGAACTGCTCTGGTAGTTTCCTTTCTATTTAGCTAATATTTCATTGGATGTTCTGATTTCTGTACACACGAATCTTTTTGTTAGATAAGAGGGATGCCCTCGAGTTCCATTTATCATGAAACCAAGCCCACAGTGTAGCTCATTAACGTTTCATTAATGCACCTGCGGGGAATCAGTTGGTCTGCTACCCTAGTTATATTCTCAATGCCAAGCGTCGACACCAGTTACATTCTCGACCCCCAGTTACACCCGGTTACGGGCTATGATACTGCTCTCACTGGTAATATGGGGAGTGTTGTCCTAAATAGTAGTTAATAATCACTTGCCGCTGACCTTGATTGGCTGGATGAGTTAATGGGAGCTGGTACAGATATCTAATGCCAATGTATTGATTAATAAGAGTTTCCATTCATGTTAGTTTAGTTGCATTTACATTTGGTTTAGATTCGTCATATATTATTAATGTATCAAGTGGGTTGTGTTTGCAGCACATCAAAGGTTCATTCTCTGGAGAAAGTATACGGATTCAGATTTATATGCAGAACCACCATCCATCTAAGGAGTCAAAAGTTTCATCCTCGCATTTCTAAGAGAAAGTGTTACTTGAGAAACTCACCAGCAGAGTGTGACAAGATCATAAATGTAAGGTGGTTGGAGTTTAGGAGACTGAAAGGAACCTTTCAGAGGACTAGAAGGACACTTCACATTATTCCGTTGGCTTCAGATGATGATGGCAATGGTGTATTAGTTAATGGAGCTCCACAAGTTGGTTCAACCAGTGGCATGGAGGAAATAAGGTTGAAATTGGATAAATCACTCCAAACTGAAGATATCAGCGATGGACTTGTCCAGTCAATACACGATGCAGCGAGATCTATTGAATTAGCTTTCCTAGAGCATAACAAATCATCAAAGGGCTCTTGGTTTCCAAAGACATGGCTTGGTGTTGAGAACAATGCATGGATCAAATCACTGTCTTACCAGGTAGAGAGCATCTTACTATTCCAAACATTTTCATTTCCTGTCCTATTATTCAAGGCATAATGATAATTGTTTCTGATGTAATTGGCAGCAGTTTGGGTTCTTTTTATGTTTCTATTTTTTGTTTTACTTTTCTTTTTAATCATGTGTGAAGATGATGCCACTCTTGATTGGTTTACAGCTGACAGCCAATCACCTCAACAGTTAATGTTTCTTTTAATTCTTGCATGGCGATCTTTCAATATATTTTGTTGTAGTTGTGCAGTCAATATCTTTTACCCTCTGAAATCTTATGAAAGCTATATGCAGGCTGCTGTGAGCTCATTGTTGCAAGCAGTTATAGATGTTTCATCTCGGGGGAATGGCAGAGACAGAGATATTAATGTATTTGTTCAAAGGAGGTTAGCCCTCTAGCTTTCCTTTACCTTCATGTTGCTTGATGGATCTCCTGGAGCAAACATTTGTTTGAAGTACATAATCTCCCTGCTTTGGGCATTATATGGAGCAAATTCCTGAGTTATAATATCAGCAACAGATAATTCTTATAAGTTTTTTCTGTCCAAATCTTGGTTATTATAGAAGATATTAGTATGCTTTTGATTATTTTGGCTGGTGTCTGCAATAAATGCAGATAAATTCGTGTCTTCTTCCCAACCGCTTCTTTTTAATTGTAGCATGGTGAAGAGAAGTTGGATTGATCCTCTTTATTATGCACAAAGCTACAAAGTTTTTGTGGTTCGCTCATTTGAGGATGTTTGATCCCGTTGCAGTTTGTCCCGTTTGTTCAGCCCTCTGGAGACTGTTATCAAGAATAAATTGACTAAAAAGGAACCTACATTATATCAATGGTATTCCTCTGATCAAAATCCGTTGGTGGTGAGGACATTTGTGAACATTTTTGAAAATGATCCACAGTTTAACTCTGCAACAGCAATGTGCGTTTATACTTTATACATTCTATTAGAGCATTCCATGTTCATGATCAATAAAAAAATGATACTCACGGACATTTTTCTTTTGTTTTCCATCAGATGTATTGAAGGTGAGCCAGTGAACACTAGTGAAAGTGACCTTGCTCTACTTATGCTAGGTTTGATCTGTCTTGCTGCTATAACAAAGCTTGGATCAGCAAAAGTTTCTTGCCAGCAATTCTCATCAATGGTCCCTGATGTTATTGGGCGCTTCATGGATATGCTTCTTGAGTTTGTCCCTCTTAATAAAGCAGATAACTTGACAAAAGACATTGGTCTCCAAAGAGAGTTCCTGCATAACTTTGGTCCCCGTGCTGCCCTTCTTAAACTTGCTAATGATAATGGTGTTGAGGCATCATTTTGGATTGATCTAGTTCAGAAGCGGTTGCTTCGTGCTCTGGATCGTGAAAAGATATGGTCAAGACTGACAACAAGTGAAAGTATCGAGGTTGAAACTTAGATATGTTTGTATAATCATATATGGTCACTTGCATAGTTTCAATCCAAGATGAATACTCATCACTTGCTGCAGGTTCTGGAAAAGGATCTTGCGATATTTGGGTTTTTCATTGCTTTAGGCAGAAGCACACAAAGATATTTGTCATCCAAACGTCTTACTGTTTTGGATGATTCACTTAATGGTATTATAAGGTATGATTGGTGTGATTTTTATCTTTTCTGTTTCCTTATTAATATGATGTTTCAGTAATATGCTTCAATGTACTCCCTCCAGATGTTTTTCCTTTGACATGGGACAGTATCATCTGGAGGGAGTACCTGCTTATTTTCCATAGCATTCAACTTAAACAAGCTTTCAATGATTCAGGTATCTTATTAGCGGGAGTGTGTTGTATTATCCACAGCTGTCCTCGATTAGTTCATATCAGTTATATGTGGAGGTTAGTTGCAGCAATACACTAAGTTCCTAATACTACCTAGCTTTGTAAGTGTTCATATGCCTTTCTCACCTTCAGGTGGTCTGTGAAGAGCTTGATTGGCTTCCCTTTTATAATGGTGATATGTCAACTGCAGCGACTGATACTGAGGCTAGAGAGGAACTGCCTAGGGAAGAAGTAATATCAAGAGTGCTAAATGTGTGCTCTTATTGGATGACTAGTTTTATCAAGTACAGCTCATGGCTTGAGAACCCATCAAACGTGAAGGCAGCAAGGTTCCTGTCAAAGGGGTATGTTCAGACATGGTGATGATCATCTTTCTATGATTTCTAATATGGTTCTTCAAATACTGACTAATATCGCTAATAATTTTTGTAGGCATGCAATGTTGAGTGACTGCATGAAGGAGCTTGACGTAGCAAAGTAAGGAGCTTAAATTTTGTGTCTGCTATCACTTCATTGATGTTTTGTTTGTTTATCAATTGTGTCAATATTATTTATTTTCCAATATGATGCAGAAACAATATATCAAAAGCCCCAGCCGTGCCAGAATCCCAAGAACAATCTATTTCTGGGGTAGAGTTAGCTTCCTTTGACAAGGTATGCATTGTAGAGTGCCCTTAAACATGCTTATAAAAGAATACAGCAGCAACCAAGCTTTTGTCCCAAGTAAGTTGGGGTCGGCTAGAAATGAAACCCAACAATTTTTTAAGAGGAGTAATAGAAAATGAGATGAGAGTAAAAAATACAAATAAATTAAGATTCTGAATTTTATTTATTTGGAAATGAATATTAAGAAAGAAGATAAGAGTAACAAAATACGAATAAATTAAGATTCTGATACATGAATTGATAATTTTCATGCAGTCCTATCATGAGCCAAATCTATAGGTATGTCTCACTTTTTTAAGTCTCGTTTCACCGGTCCTGCCATGTCAACCTTGGTCGACCTCTACCTCTCCTAAAATTCTCTACTCTTTATAATCTCACTGTTAACCGGTGCTTCTGGAGGTCATCGTTGGATATGCCCAAACCACCGTAGGCGATGTTGGACTAGCTTCTCCTCAATCGGTGTCACCCCTACCCTATCACGTATCACCTCGTTCCTAATTTTGTCTCTTCTTGTGTGACAGCACATCCACTGTAGAATGTGCATCTCTGCAACACTCATTTGTTGGACATGTTGTCTTTTAGTTGGCCAACATTCTGCTTCATACAACATTGCGGGTCTAATCACCGCCCTATAGGATTTTCCTTCCAGTTTTTGTGGGACCTTCTTATCATGCTTATAAAAGTATGTTACATATTATTCATAGATTCTTAGCATGTTTGACATCTTTATTGTCCAGGCTGGCAGGCTGTAATTGATTACAACAATGGTAATTATTTGGTTGTACCTAGAAGCCCAGAATTTTAAATGCATTATAAGAGGCAACGTCTAGTCGTCCAGGCGCTCCAGCATGGACGCCATGCCTCCTCGCCTCGCCTGGAGAGGTCTAGGCGCCTGCCTAGGCTGACTTGGCGTCCAGGCGTCGCACCTAGGCGTCGAACAGCTTCGCCTGGCGGTCGATGTCGAGCAGGGGCGGCTGGAACAGGGGGGGCGGAGGCGAAGACGGCGGCGGCATGGCCTGGATCGTCGGAGGCAGCGACGGAGGCCGACTGGATTGGCCGCGGCGTCGACGTCGGACTGGATCGGCCGAGATGGTGTACTGGATTGGCCGCGGCGGCAGTGGCGGCTTGGATCGGCGGTGGTGGCGGCTTAGATCGGCGGCGGACGAGAAGGAGAGACGGAGACGCGGCCGGGAATTCAGGATACAGGGAGAAGGATGGGAGACGGACAGACGTTGGATGGAAGAGCCCCTTATCTAACGGTGCACATGCAAGTGAGTTAGGTTAGAATTATTGGGCTTTTTTGACTCGAAAGGCCCAACTCGTGCTTGTCTTCCCCATCCCACCCGACTCCCTTCCACCTGCGCCGCCGCCCGACTCCCTTCCACCTGCGCTGCCGTTTATTCGATATCACTCGCGCCGACTCCTGGCCTCCCCGCCCGGACGTTTTCTGACCTTCCATCTCCCTCATGCAATGGTCTCCAGGCCCCTGTCCTCCCTCGTGTGGCCGCATGTGCCCCCCCCCCCCCCCCCCCCCCCCCCCCCCCCCCCCCCCCCCCCCCCCGCCCAGCCTGCTCCTGCTTCTTGTGGCTGCTCGCCTAGGCGCCTAGACGTCCGGGCGCCGGGCAGGTGCCTAGACGTCCAGGCGCCCATTTACAACCCTGATTATAAGACAATGATGTGTGGACAATCAAATCCTTTTACTGGTGAAAAGCATAATTTCCATTAGTGCATGTACATCAGTGTTGTTTCTTAGTTGTTAGCCTCCATATTAGCTTAAGGATGACTTAAGAGATCTTGTAGTGTTTTAGTTTTCTCTTGAGTAATCTACTAATCTATATGTGACCTGTATATATCTAAGAGATAGTTTCTATCTGAGATGATCCACAGGCCCTCTCCGTGTTCTGTCCTCAACCTTTATTTGGGCAAAAGAACAACCATCATTTTTTATATGGCAAGTATCAAGTATGATTGTGGTAGCATCGTTGTACATTCCCTTCGTTTATTATAGGATCTACCAGAGGGATAGGTCAAGCATATGTTGGGTGCGCTTCAGGATTGCATCCGTTTCAGACATGTAGCTATCCCTTTTGTGTCCTTGAGGTTCTGGGTTCGAATCAGTCTTCTTGCAAAATAAGCAAGGGGAAGGCTGCCTAGAAATTCCCTTCCCCAGACCCCAAAATGTGTAGGAGCTTTCAGCACTGGGTACAAGCTTTTTTGTGTTCGAGTTGCCAAAAAGCATAAATTTCAAGTTTGCAATGGTAATTGACTTTGAAGAGATGCCATCTTAGTTATTAAAATATTGATGAGGTTAGTTTCTATTATCTCAGTCACTCGAAAGTGTTGAAGAAGCTTTGGTTAAGCTAGAAAATTTGCTTCAAGAAACTCGCTTCGTTTCTTCAGTCTTCTGGATCGGAGGTTCAAGATCAGCATGCTCTGATCTTGAAATGATCAGAAGACTGAAGAAAGAAGCCGAGTTTCTTGAAGCATCTTTTCGAGCAAAAGCAGAATATGTTGAGGTTAGCATTGCTGGCTATTTCTTAAAAGATTATTTAATACCTTTGTATTGTCATGTATTTTACAAATAGGAACTAATAAAGTGCAACCGTGCATCAAGAGTATGTGACCGCATTAAGTTGTGAAGATAATTCACTTTTTTTTTTAAAAAAAAAACTTTTGTGGCACTCCAATAGTCCAATTTACTCTGTCATATGCAGTCATTAGTAAAAGGGGGCTTAGCCTAGTGGTTAAGTACTCGGAATAGCACTTCTCATGTCCTGAGTTCGATTCCCAGTGGGTGCGAATTCCCAGTGAGCTTCTTCTTATGAAAATACCGGGGGGGGGGGGGGGGGGGGGGGGGGGTCTCACCCCCACTGTCAGAGTTTTATGTGCAAGCCATTAGTTTACTGCACGTGGCCTAAGTTAGATTGCACTGTTATTATTAATAACAGTGCTGAAAGCTTAAGCTCGCACTGTTATTATTAGTAGTGATAAAATATTTAGGGTACTAACTATATAACGATGTATGGAGACCATGTCTATTTGTGACTTCCCATCATGCATAGCTACAGTATAACTGTTCTTAGTGTGGAGACAGACTTTGCTGATGGAACCGTTCAGTACCTTTTACGGAAATTAATTGCTTCAATCAGAGTTGAATGTCGGATGAAACAAGCAATGCCATGAGTTATTGTAACACACTGAATTGACAAGGTGTGACATGTTCTGCACACGCAGTGTAATGCACACATGTTCAGATTCGGGCTCAGCTGTGACTAACAAATTTTCATATTTGAGTGAGAGGAGGTGCACTCTTCAAAGTAGGCAAAGATGAGTCAGGAAAAGTCTCATTGTTCTGAATTCCTGTGATGGTGCTTTTCTTGACTGGACTTTCTAGATCCCTCCCCACCCATAACTGGTGCATTTTCACCTATCTTCTCTGATTCAAGCTGTCTCCATCTGATCTCTGACAAAATTTTACCTTCTTCATGTTCAACATCACAGCACCAGTTACACGGGCAATTGATGTCTGAACTATTCTTAATGACAGGGATGACAGAAATGTGTGATAATAAAATTATGCAAAGTTCATCTGTAGACACAATTTTTCATAAACAGTTTTCGATATGAGTTCTTTGTTGAAGGACATAAGTTAGGCTTGTGCTTGTTGGGAATATCTTAGGACAGATAATTTGTTATGCCATGTAAAGAAACACTGATTCCTGCATCCACTTGTGAATCAGCATACTTTGAATAGAGCACACTATAGCTTGTGCAGATAATATTTATAACCATAAGGCCATGAAATATTTCATACACAGAGACTGATGCAGTTTGTATTCCCATGTGGCGCTTTAATTAGTCAAAATAGGCAAACAACACAAGTCAAATTAAGTGCCAATATATTGTTCTTTGTTTGTTTTTCTTATTGAAAACATCAAAAAGGTTAATAGATATTTTGAAATAGAATGGGTATATTCAATCCTTTTGAATTTTGTGTTGTTAATTCATTTTGAGTCAGTATACTTTGAACGGAGCACACTCTGGGTCATAACCGTTCTTTGCTCTCGTGTCCTAGGTCCAACATATTTGAGCCTAAACTTTGAATTAGTCTGTATTGCAAGTCCATTCAACTATTTGTTTACAATCATGAAAAGTGCACTAAAGTCCTCTCATGGCTGACTAGGCTGATGCTAATAATGGACCATTATCACCTGATTCAGAGGAAGGACGTGGAAACACAGTTAGCAAGTCTAGTGAGACTTCAGCACCACTAAAGTCAACAAACAGGTGACGTTCCTTTCAAACTAATTACTATATATTTGTGGTTTAAGGGTGTGCAATAAACATGACCATGTCTTTTTGATATTTCTTTTGTCAGGGCGGATAATAAGCGCCTCCCGTTTTGGGATTTCTTTGGTAGGACTTCTGGAAGGAAGGTCGAGCCCACACTTCAAGTCGCAGATCGAGACGTATGAATTTTTAACATATGTTTTTCAGTTCATTATGCATTTAATAACAATAAAAGAAGAAATATGGATCAGAGGTGAAGGAGAATGTGGTTACCAATTCCACAAGATTTTTCTTGAACTGTTCGAGCTGTCACATATAGCAGTATAAAATAAAATTACAAAATTCACAGTGTTTAGCTTACTATCAACAGTACTGTGTAGACACTCTTATACCCGATCATGAAATGATCTGATCTTCAGAAAATGCCATTTATTCTTTCCGTTCTTTAGTAATCAATTTGGACACTCCGGTGGTCTTCAATATATATTTTATTATTAATGTTATTTAAATTTATTTTTAAATGTAAACTACTATTTTTAGAAGAGGTAGAGGTCGACCAAGGTTGACATGGCAGAGGTGGTGAGGAGGCGGTGAGCGAGAATTAAAGAAGTGGGACATACTTAGAGATTTGACTCATGATAGGGCTGCATGAAAATTAACAATTCATGTGCCAGAATCTTAGTTTATTCGTATTTTGTTACTTTTATCTTCTTTCCTATTATTTCATCTCCAAAATAAATAAAATTCTAAATCTTATTTTATTTGTATTTTTACTCTTATCTTATTTTCTATTACTCCTCTTCAAATTGTTGGGTTTCATTCTAGTCGATCCCAACTTGCTTGGGACAGAGGCTTGGTTGTTGTTGTAAACTACTAATTTATATTTATATGACAAACATTAAAAAATGTGCATTTAAATGTCGGCGTTTATAATTTTTGGCCATTTTTAAATGGCACTTATTTGAGAACAGAGGGACTAATTTTATCTGAAAAGATGACTTGTTGCATCTAGTTCCTAAACTAATGCTGTATCGCCTTTTTTTCTCTAAGGGTGATGTTACCAATGCGGAGAAGGATGACATGGAGTCAAATGACATCCTCCGCTTTGAACAGTTAAGGCGTGAGTTGATTGAGTTAGAAAAGAGAGTTCAGAAGAGTGCAATTGATGCTAAAAAGGAGGAGGTATGTTTTCCGATACAAGTGTTAAGTAAAGAATGAGATTTTTGCGGGGCGTTTCATGTTAATACTTGGAAGTGGAACTCAACAGTAATTTGATAAATGTTATCAAATTAGTTACTATCCTTTTAATTCTGAGCTGTTGCATATTCTGACCAGCTTTTAAACATGATGTCTGGCTTCAGTGTAGTAAATGTTTTATCAATTTTAAAGAATTTTGTTTCACTGTTTTCAGGGCAATGATGTACCAGATGAAGCAACCGCACCGTCGCCGACAATGTCTGTTCCACCTAGTATGGCTAGCAAGAAGGAAGATGTTATTTCCAAGTCAGTGGAGAAGGTCAAGGAGACTACGACGGTATGATGCCTTTGAATGTAACTGGTCCCATAGATAGAAGTGATTAAAACATTTTACTTTACTATAATATCACAGAGTTTCAAATCCGTTCGTGTCATCACCTGTTAACATTTCCTGAAGGCATTCATGGTATCATTGTTAATAACTTTAGCAGAGAGCTCAAATAATCTAATTGGTTTCTAAATCTTTGACACCAACTTGTGATCATCACAAGATGGTTACAGGTACTTTGCTATTAAAGACCCCCACTTTATTTTCTTTTCCCGCAGACTGTGGTACAAGGCACACAACTCTTAGCTATTGATACCGGAGCTGCTATGGTTTTGCTAAGAAGAGCTCTTATTGGGGATGAGCTTACCCAGAAGGAAAAACAAGCTCTTCAAAGAACCCTGACAGATTTGGCATCTGTTGTTCCTATAGGAATACTCATGATCCTCCCAGTGAGTCTTTCTTTTACTTTGTTTCTTGAACAAGGAAAGGCCGGGTAGGGGTAGGTCTATGTTATTGTTTTCAATTTGAGTGGTTCATATTGACTCGGGCCATCCTATCTTAATCTGCTGTCCTAATTGTGATGGTCAAGTATTTTACGCAGTGCTCCAAAAGTGACATCATTTGTATTTCTTAACTTCTGATTAAGAGCATTGAGCGCAAACATATTCATTTGTAGCATACATTAAGTAATCGTTTTTGTTTCCAGGTTACTGCTGTTGGACATGCTGCAATTTTAGCATTTATCCAGAGATATGTACCTTCAATGGTCTGTGGTCTATGACTCCTTATTAATCCTTAACTGTTGCAATTTGTAAATATAACTTTTGCACGTGGCATTGTGTAGATCCCATCCACATATGCCCCGGACAGGATAGATCTTCTCAGGCAGCTTGAAAAGGTGAAGGAAATGGAAGTTGCTGAAGGCAACAGCGAAGATTTATTAGAGGCAGTTGGTTTGAGAAATGACCAAGTGAAATAAGCTGACTAATGATATACTTCTGATGGTCTGCCCTGTAAAGTGTAGGTAAAAATTATTCCCTTGGATAGTTTCTGCATTTCCGTTTCCTTTGTTTTCTATATGTCATGCTGCGTAGTTAACTCAGGAACCACTCTGGGGAGCTGTTCAACCATATAAGCTTTAAGCTTCGAAAGTGGAAAAGTTCAATTAGTCACATTTGTTCCTTTGTAGGCGGCAGGATCTTAGTTTCAGATTTTTAACTATGATATTTTGAAGCATTTATATCTTTTTGTAGTGTTCTGGACCAAGACATGGTGATAATTTATTTCATTCAGAGATTCTTTAAATGGTGGAGATGGAACTGCAAAGTTACACGCGGATAACCAAGGATGGCACCATGAAGTTGAAGATCCTTCCAGAATCTGCACTTTTTAGATTGTATTCAACAGTATACATAGGTGTTGCGTGGCCATCCAACATAGATGATGAATGGCCAAAATCCTCTTGGTCTGTGTAGAGATATTTTTTTCGAATACGTAAGAGAGCTGCACTAATACAAAGAGAATTAAAGAGAGCCCCAGTACATCAAAGCCACCTCATATGGGGATCAGGTATGACGTATGAGAGGCTAAACAAGACAAGATACTTTGAACAACAGTACAAGACCCGACGAACACAGCTGCTAGTCTGTGTAGAGAGATAGAGATTTCGATAGGTCTGTATATCTAGTGTTTTTTCTCACCGGATGGTTTTATATCTAGTTGATATATTGAGGATCATATGTTCCCATATCCTGCATTTTTTTTCATTTAGTTCTTTTCTTTAATCCTTTGTTGTAGAACTTGTTGGTGATGTGCCCAAGAGGCAATCATAACAATTCGACTTGTGGCTTATTAGATGTTTGATCCATAAGCAATTAGGATACTAATGGGCCTGCGACCTAAAAGCCTATTAGTACGCCTATAAATATGAGGGGTAGAGTTAGGGACTAATCATCCCACTACGTGACAGCCCTAGCCGTCACCCCTCGAAGGTCTCACGTCGAGACCCTTGTCCCATGCGCGGTGCTAGCACACTGGCGCACGGCGTTCCTCTTCGTACGTGTGGACTCTGTGGAGACGCTGCTGCTATTGCTGTGCTGATCGGCTATGACAATCGTGATCGTCTACCTGTTGTTGTGACGAGGACGAAGAGGAGACGAACGAGATCGTCTACTTCCCCTACACCGACGTGCATCTACGTTCCGCTATGTTGCGCGTCTAGTGGTAACGATCTATGACCTCTGCACTCGCATGTTTCCTGGGTGATGCGGCAGAGTTGTTAGAGTAGCGTACCGTAGATTCCCAACAGAATTGTGCTTCTTCTGTTACCTCTTTATTTAGGAATCAACAGTTTACTTTAGAGACAATGAATTAGTGTATAAATGACAGCATATACCTACTTTCCTTATTTTCAAATTGTTATCAAGACAATAACTTTAATTTATTTTAATTTAGATTTTTTCCTGATGAAAGTTACTAATTTTAAAATGAAAGAAGTATAGCCTTGCATTTGTATTGGATACACTGCACTACCTTTTATTATATAATATTTTATTTTTTCTTTCATCAGAACAAGTTGTTTAGTATAAGCTCGTAATAAATGGTTTTCTTACGATGAGGGAAAATGGTGACGTAATATTATCTAGCAAATATTGCCCTAAAGATATGTGAACTGGTGAAATACCCCGATAAATTAAAAGGTATATAAAACTTTTTGCCGGGTCACCACCGCCTTAGAGGTGTCATATCGGAACCCGGATATGGTGTTAAATGGGCGAGGGCCGGATCGCCATCACCTTAGTGACGCGCTACATCATCGTCCGGATGCAGTGTTAAGTGTGCAAGGGTCTTTGCATCTTCCTCGGCAGATGCGAAGGGTAAGGAAACTAGCCGAGGAAACTAGGTTTCGGGTGGTTAGTTGGAATGTAGGATCCTTGACAGGAAAGCTATGAGAGTTAGTGGACGTTGCAATTACAAGGCGTGTAAATATCTTTTGTGTACAAGATACTGGATGGGCAGGTCAAAAGGCGAGAGAGGTTGAGAATACTGGTTTCAAGCTTTGGTATTCTGGCTCGACTGGAACTAGGAATGGCGTAGGCATCCTAATAGATAAGAGTTTCAAGGATGGAGTAGTGAATGTCCGTAGACGGGGGGATAGAATCATCTTAGTCAAGGTAGTTGTGGGGGACCTTATCTTCAATGTCATTACTGCTTATGTTCCACAAGTTGGGCTCGACATAAGCACTAAGAGACAATTTTGGGAGGACTTGGAGGATATGGTTAGTAGTATACTAGTTGTCGGAGTTTGATTCCAGCAATTCTCCTGGTACTACCGTTGGCAGCCCGCAGAGTTTGTAGTTCGGTTGTGGGTGCGCAAAGATTCAGAACACGATGACAAGATGACACGAGGATTTACATGTGTCGAAGGTCTTAAACGACACTTCCACAGACCTGCTTAGAGAGCAGCCTGCGGAGGTTCTTTGGATTCACGAGGGCTAGTCCCATGAGATTCAGCGCAACGAGTTGATGAACACAGAGGGTTTACGTGGTTCGGGCCGCCGGAGCGTAACACCCTACGTCCACGGGAGTGTTTGTGTATTGCCTTGCTTGAGCCTGTATGAGTTTCGATCCATCCTTGTGAAGGTCGCCTGCCAAGTCCTTTTATAGTCCAAGTACTCTGCAGTCACAAGGTGGACCCCGGGGCCCGATAGGTGGTCCCGGGAGAGCCAAATCCTATACAAGATTTAGGATTAAATGCTATCTACTTCCCTTTGTCAGGGGCTTCAATGTGCCGTCCTGCCGCGTCGTGCGCCAGGGCTACACATAGTTGTTGATGATGGCAGGGCATGTCCTGCTGTCTTGTCCCCGCGGCTCACTCGTCCGTCTTGCGCAGTGGGTCTGTACCGGCTACTTGGACAAGACAGGACACTGGAGCCTTGACTTTCGCATGCGCAACTCCGCTTCGCCTAGGGAAGGCGCACGTACTTAATGCTTGTCTGAGCAGCACACTCTTTCCTTTACTACAACCTCCTACCGCATTGAGTTGGTCCTCCGCCACGTGGTCGCACCGGAGCCTGCCCCTGCAGGGAGTTGAGCGCCCGGCTGTACAAGCCACGTGGCGCCTCCGGAGCCCACCTCCGCGGAAGGGCGGAGGCTCAGTCCTGCGGGCCACGTGGTAGTTCAGGAGCCCTTCCCTGCGGGGAGACGGGTCTGGTCCCGGGGGTTCCAATGGCTACGTGGTAGCCCCGGAGCCTGCCTCGGTGGGGAGGCGAGAGTCCAGTTCTGCCGGCCACGTGGCAACCCTGGAGCTTGCCTCGGCGGGGAGGCGAGGGTCTGGTCATGTTGGCCACGTGGCAGCCCCGGAGCCTGCCTCGACGGGAAGGCGAGGGTCCGGTTCTGCCGACCACGTGGTAGCCTCGGAGCCCGCCTCGACGGGGAGGCGAGGGTCTGGTCCTGCCGGCCACGTGGCAGCCCGGGAGCCCGCTCCGGCGGGGAGGTAGGATCTGGTCCTTCCCTCCACGACGTGGCAGCCTCGGACTCTGCCTCCAAGTGGAGGCCGAGTCCTTAGCCGTTTTCTCCTTGTGCGCGGGGGTACCCGATCTGCGGGGTACCGACAGTGGCCCCCGAGCCCACCCCGGGAGAGTCGTCGATACCGCAGGTGGGGTCTTCTTCTTTATCTTCTCGCGCAACTCTTTCGATTCCATTTCGGGGCAGTTCCCCGGGCGGCACGTCCCTGTCATCGTGGCGACGCGTCTCCCTCTGGTAAGCGGAGGCGCGGGACGTGCGCCGCGCGACATGACTTCTGCTTTCAATCGTGATTTAACTGCAGTGGTTCCCAAGGTGGCTCCTGCACTTCCGTTGCTTTTGCCTTTTCAGAAACCGCCGAGTTACCTCCCGCATAGTTGGCCACCCGGCTCGTCTTCTTTGTCGAGCGACTCGAGCCCTCATGTCATTGCCTATGCGGGTCTGTTTCTCTTCTACCGAGGTTGTGGCGATTCACATGCCGCGTCTGTTGGCTTGCAGAGGTGAATAAAAAGAGACCTTTCCCCCTAAGGATCCTTTCTTCCGCTTCTGCATCCTTGCGCTCGTGCCTCTTGCCCCAAGCCCAGTTCTTGCGCTCTAGCTCCCGATCTCCCCTTCCGGAGCCTCCTCCTTCAACCTCATGGTGACCATCCTGCCCAGGTCCCGGCTGTCTAGGTTTGCCGATCTGGCCCCCGTGCGTCGGCTACTCGGCTGGCAAGCCCCTGAGCAGGAGAAGTAGCTCCATCGCGGGGAGCTCCCACTGAACCTCACCGACGGGGAAATGGTGCTGTTCTCGTCGTACGTGCTGTACGGCTTCGTTCTGCCAGCATCCGCCTTACTGGTAATGCTTCTGGAGACCTTTGGCCTCCAACTTCACCACCTCCCGCCGAACTCGATCGCCTTGCTGGCGGTCTTTGCTCACCTCTGCGAGATGTTCGTGGGGGTGATGCCGTCGGTGAAGCTCTTCAGGTACTTCTTTGTACTGAGGGCCACTGGCAAAAGCTCGAAGGATCAGCTCGGCACCTACTACTTCCAGCGCCAAACCAAGGTCCCCTCTAGGTACATTGCTTCCTTCAGCTCTGCACGATGGGAGCAATGGCGCGAAGATTGAATGATCATCAAGGTCGAGGCTCACGACCGGATGTGCTTCCCCACCGGGAGCCCCTACTCCGAGCGGTCATTCTGGGAGGAGCGCCAAGAGCTGGAGAGGGCGTTCGACCCGGTGTTGGAGAGGATCCAGATGCTGGTGGACCACGGGCTGACATCTGCGATGGTGTTGAGGGACTTCATGTCCCGACGCATGGCTCCGCTCCAGCGTCGCGTCCTCCCAGCATGGATGTACACCGGTCCAATGGTCTGCACCCAGCTCGAGATCTGCTCCGACTCCAACCCGGACGAGCAGCTGCTGCACGATATGCTGGTTCGGGTCTGCCCCGACGATGTTTCCCCTAAGGGACTGGCCCTTCCGGCGGCCTGCCGCCCCCTGTGCTTAGACTCCGAGTTGAAGAGGCGGCTGCTGAAGGCGATGCCGACGCTCGACGAGTTCGGGCTGGCGCAACGCCAGATTGGAGACTCGTTTCGGGGGGTCGAGATTGTCGACGATGTCGAGGGGGTCGACATTGCTGACGACGCTGAGGGAGGCGGAGATCCCTCAAGCGACGAAGATCCCTCGAGTGATGACGCCTCAAGTGGGCTCCAGCTCCGTCAGCGGGGAGGCGTCGACACCTCTGCTGATATGGGGAAAGGGAAAGCACCAGTGTCAGTGTCGGACCCAACCCCCAAGAAGCGCGCCCGGTCGCCGCCGTACTAGGCATCAGGGGGTGCCAGTGGCGCCACTTTGCCGCCCGAGTTCTCGACGTGCAAGAAGGGGAGGCTCCTCAACGTCGATGGGAACCCAGCGTTCCCTCGCCGTTCGGAGGAGCGCCAAACTTCGGGGATGCCGTCGACTCCTCCATCTCAGGGGCCCCCAGCACACGCAGCGGCCCTCGCCGCGGGTCTGGGGGGTCCGAACCCCCCAACCCTTTCGGGAAGCGGTGGAGCTTCAACGTTCCCCGGTAAGTCTGCATAAATTTCATCTTGGATGTTCTTTACTATGTGCTCACCCTGTAATATCCTTATGATTCGGGTTTTTCTGTTTTCAGCGCAACTGCGACTACTCCTCCGCCCGCGTGCCCTTTCGCTGGTGGGCATGCTGCTCCAGCCAGCTCACGGGGCTCCCCTGCAGCCTCGGACCCTACTCGGGCGCACCGGGCTGCTGCCGCCGAGGTGCCCCGGACCTTCGTGCCTGAGGCCCCTACAGCGGCTGTTGAGGGTCCGCAGCGCGCGCCGGCGTTTGGTGCCGCGCCCGTCAATGACTCCGCATCCATTGGCTACTCCGCATCGGCCGATGCTACCCGCGCCGACTGACACTGCTACGTCGGCTGGCGCCACTGCCCCGGGTGGAGCTCCCGGAGCCGGCTTAGTAGCCGTCGGCAGCAGTGTTGGGGCCTCCGCTGGGGAGGGGACCCCTGGAGACGACGCACCTGCTTCCAGGGCGCCCCCCCCCCCCCCCCCCCCCCCCCCCCGCCTTCTTCGACTGGGGGAGCTCTGGTCCCTGTCTCCCCGGTGGTCCTCCAAATGGAGCACGATATTGAAGAGGTGGGGAGGCAGGGACCCGCGACTACGGTAGAGCCCCTCCCCCTGTCTGAAGCCATGGCCGTAGCCTACTCCAGTTTTCGGCAGGCTCGGGTGACCCTCGACCGGAAGAGGGGGAGGCTTGAGGACGAGGAGGACCGGCTCCGAGAATGGGCGAGGACCTTGGAAGCCTGGACCCGGTTGGCGAAGAGTCGGGCGACGCAGCGGGAGGCGGTCGTCCGGGAGGAGATGAAAATCCTCGACCAGGAGCGCGAGCTTATCGTTCGTCTGGACGCCGTCACCCAGAAGCTGAAGGAGGACGCCGCGGCGATCCATGCTGAGGCCAGCTCCCGCCTCCAGTCCTGCGAGGAGCTCCAGCAGCTGTTATCTCACCGGGAGGCTGCTCTTGCCGAACGGGAGCAGGAGTTGGCAGCGAAGCAGACTGAGGTGGAGGCGACCTCCTGCCAGCTCGTCCTCCAGCAGGAAGGGGCGAGAATCCGCGCTGCCAAGCTAGATCGTCGGGATGCTGCCCTGGCTGAGGCGCAGCAAGCCCAGTTCGCTGAGTGCTAGGCTCTCTTGGACCGCGAGTTCAACATCACCCTCAAGGAGGGTGACTTGAGCCGCCGCGAGAGGGAGGTCAGCAAGCGCGAGAGGGCCGTGGCAGCCAGGGAGGAGCGGTTCCTGGACGGCGGCCCCCAGGCGCTGGCGGCCGCCCAGCAAGAGGTGCAGGAGCTCCGAGCGTCGTGTTCTGCTGAGGCCCGGAAGGTGTGGGAGTTCCTGGGCGGCACCGACTCAGCTCTTGTGCCGCTCGGCTTTAGCCCGGTGCGCGTGGGGGAACCAGCGCAGGAGGTGACTCAGGTGTTCCCAGCCCTTGACTCCACTAGCTCGAGGATGCGTTCGCTGGGGGCCATCATCGACAACAAGCTGGAGGCAGAAGGGAAGAAGCTGGTGAAGGAGGTGGTGGCGCACATCATGTCCTGCTACCGGAGCTGGTACCCTGATGTCCCTCTTCAGCCGGTCCTCGAGGGGCCCATTGCTGAGAGGGAGGAGGCCGCCAAATCTGAAGTCTCAGATGTCGTGGCGCTCATCTCCTCGAGATTCTAGCGGAGCGGCTGAGGGCTCTCCATGCGCTGCTTGTATCTTGTGTTTCTTTCAGTTTTTTTTGTAGTTGTTTGTGATGACAGACCTTTATTTTGGAACGAAAAATCTGCTTGGAGTGCCCCTCATACTTAGCATGTTTTACTTTTCAGCAATATCTTCTAGTTGCCTGTTGTTCCTTAGCTTCCAGGACCTGCCGTCCCCCGGAGTGTGGCCCCCTGGCAGGTGTGGCCAGTTGTTATGGGGCACACCTGTCAAATACCTAGAACTTAGGGCGGAAGGTTGCAAGGGAGCTAGGATGCATCGGTAGCATTGCTATAACTGAGTGTGCAAGGACGTCGAGGGCGGTCCCCTGGGGGTGCCGCTGGAGCTTCAGTCCGGCGGTGCCCACCATCTTCGGTGAAACGTCGACGGCGGACCCCCTGGGGGTGCCGCCGGAGCTTCGGTCCGGCGGTGTCCACCATCTTCGGTGAAACGTTGGCGACGGGCCCCCTGGGGGTGCCACCGGAGCCTCAGTCCGGCGGTGCCCACCATCTTTGGTGGAACATCGACGGCGGGCCCCCTGGGGGTGCCGCCGGAGCTTCGATTCGGCGGTGCCCACCATCTCTGGTGAAACATCGACGGCGGACCCCCTGGGGTGCCGCCGGAGCTTCGGTCTGGCGGTGCCCACCTTCTTCGATGAAACGTCGACGGCGGGCCCCCTGGGGGTGCCACTGGAGCCTCAATCCGGTGGTGCCCACCATCTTCGATGAAACATCGACGGCGGGCCCCCTGGGGGTGCCGCTGGAGCTTCGATCCGGCGGTACCCACCATCTCCAGTGAAACGTCGACGGCAGGCCCCCTGGGGGTGCCACCGGAGCCTTAGTCCGGCGGTGCCCACCATCTTCGGTGAAACGTCGACGGCGGGCCCCCTGGGGGTGCCGCTAGAGCTTCGGTCTGGCGGTGTCCACCATCTCCGGTGAAAGGTCGACGGCGGGCCCCCTGGGGGTGCCACCGAATCTTCATTCCAGCGGTGCCCGCCATCTTCGTGGGTACTCTGACGGTTATCGCCGGGATAACTCCTTGAAGACCTGCGTATAGATCAAAAATAGGAGAAGTAATTTTGTCCGCTGGTCATTTCTTCCCTACTCTTTTTTAGTGTCGCTTGACTTACGATCTTGGGCTGACTCATGGGGCTTGGGTAATTCAGTGCATCTGCACCTAGGGCTCGCTATCCATACTACTTAAGGGTGGTCCATCTGGCCCCTAGTACTCAGCTGTAGCGCTGGGGAGGCAGGGCGCACTGGCTTAGGGTACAGGACCAGGCTAAGCAGGTTGTGCCCCTGCACCTCCCGCTTGGCGTAAGCCTTTCCCGGGGGAGACCGTCTGGAGACACAAACCCCCGAGTATGGGAACATCCGAGGCCCCAGGCACATTGTAGGTACCTCAAGCAACCCCACCTGCAACCAGATAGCAAGGCTCCCACTATTGCTAAAGCAGGAAAAAAATGACAGCGCCCATGATAGATCACGAGCTACGGCAAACTTACAACAATATCATAATAAATTAAAGATAATTTTTTGAATGACAAACCCTTTACTGGGCAGGACAACATTCCTTCATTGCGGTTTCCCATAAGATGGGACATACTTTACAACGGGAACGACCTGACCCGAGCGACAAAGGAAGTCAAGTGCACCTACTTAAGGTTTTGGACCAGGCTAAGAGAAATGTGCACTCAGAGCCCCATCTCCGTAGCCTTAGTTACCCTAAGTACGGTTCCTAGGCACTATGTACCTTTTACAATGAAAGAAAATTGTCCTAACACTGGTCTAGGGGTAGAACTTACGGAGGTGCTCGATGTTCCAGGGGTTGGGCAGTTGCTCTCCATCCTCCGTAGCTAGGCGGATGCACCCTGGGCGGCATACCTCCGTAACCCGGAAGGGGCCCTCCCATGTGGGGGAGAGTTTGTTAGCCCCTTCTCGGGAGAGTATGCGACGCAGCACCAGGTCGTCTACCTTTAGCTCCCTACTCTGCACGGTCCTCTGGTGGTAGCGCCGGAGCGTCTGCCTGTACCATGCATTTCGGAGAGCCGCTCTCACTCGTCCCTCATCGACGAGGTTCACGTCTTCATGCCAGAGCTAGTCCTGCGCAGCTTCGTCGTACACCTGGACACAGGGGGAGCCCCTGGTAATTTCTGGGGGAAGGACGACCTCTGCCCCGTACACCAGGAAGAAATGTGTTTCCTCCGTAGCCCGGCTGGCTGATGTCTGGCTAGCCCACAGCGCACATGGAAGCTCACCTACCCAATTTGCACCATGCTTCTCAAGGTGTGAGAATGTGCGAGTCTTGAGGCTCTTGAGGATCTCTGCATTGGCCCTCTCGACCTGTCCATTGCTCTCTAGATGAGCAACAGATGCATAACAGACTTGGATCCCAAGGTCCCCGCAGTATTCCTGGAACGCTATACTTGTGAACTGGGTCCTGTTATCAGTGATGATTCTGTTTGGGACCCCGAACCAGCAGACGATCGACTTGATGAATTTGACTGCTGACTGCTTGTTGATGGTGACAACTGGGGCGACTTCCGGCCACTTGGTGAACTTGTCTACGGCGACGTACATGTGCCGGAATCCTTCGACGGCTCTGGGAAAGGATCCCAGGATATCCAACCCCCACACAGCGAATGGCCATGAGGGAGGGATCATCTGCAGCGCTTGAGCAGGTGTGTGGATCTGCTTGGCATGGAACTGGCACGCCTTGCATCTCCTGACCATCTCGGCGGCATCCTGGAGTGCTGTCGGCCAGTAAAAGCCATGCCAAAAGGCTTTACCGACCAGCGTGTGGGATTACGCGTGGTTCCCACACTTGCCTCCATGGATCGCTGCGAGAAAGTCGCAGCCCTCCTCCCAGGTAATGCATCGCAGCAGGATGTCGTTGGCGCCACGCCGGTAGAGATCTCCTTCCACCAGCGTGTACCTCTTAGCCATGCGAACTATCCTTTCTGCCAGGGCATGTTCTTCGGGAAGGATGTTGTCTTTTAAGTAGTCCCGGACCTCCGAGATCCATGCATCAGGACTTGCTTGAGCCTCTGGATCATGGGCGCCCGGTAGCTCGGAGCCCCCGGTGGTGCATACGATCCTTGGCGGACTCCATGGTAGCAGGGCCGCCGGGACTGCCAGCTTCGAGGTGCTGGGCCCGCCCCCTTCGCCCGGTTCGGCTGCCCGGATGGTTGGTCGCGGTAACATCCTTGCAAAGACTCCTTCGGGCACGGGGGCCCCTGTGGAGGCATTTGTTGACAGGTCGTCTGCGATTGAGTTGTCGGCTCGGGGTACATGGCACAGGTCCAAGACTTCAAAGTCCTTCTCCAGCTTCCGGACATGCAGCAAGTATGCTGCCAGCTGAGGGTCGTTGCAGCTGCACTCCCCTTTGGCTTGCTTGATGATCAGCTGAGAATCACCTTTATCCAGAAGCTGACGGACATTGAGAGTCAGGGCAGTTTTTGGCCCAAAGATTAGGGCCTCGTATTCTGCCATGTTGTTAGTCGCCTTGAAGTCGAGGCGCACCATGTACTTAAACTGTTCCCCAGTTTGGGTGAGGAGTAGGACCCCGACCCCCTGCTTCCGCGAGGAGCCGTCAAAGTAGAGCGTCCAGGGGGTTTCGGTGAAAACTTGGGCCTTGGGATCCGTTTCTCCGTTGTTCGGGCCCCCTGGGTTGCTTGGCGATGGAGTCCATTCTGCCAAGAAGTCCACCAGTGCTTGGCTCTTGACTGCATGTCGAGGTAAGAACTCCAGCTCAAACTCCGCCAGTTTCGCTGCCCACTTGGCGACGTTGCCAGTTGAGTTAGGGCTGTGGAGTACGGTCTTTAGTGGGAAAGAGGTGACTACTGAAACCCGGTGAGCCTGGAAGTAATGCCGGAGCTTCCTCGACGCTATGAGCACTGCATACAACAGTTTGTGTACCTCCAGATATCTGTTTTTGCTTCATGGAGGACCTCACTGATGTAGTAGACTGGCCGTTGGGAGGGTCCGAACCCTCCCTGGGGGGTCCGGAGCTCCTTGCAATGCGTTTGTATCCTGGGGAACGTGGCCCCCACAATCTAGTTGGACCTCTAGGGGCTGGGACCCGGAGGGCACTTGGTCACTGGAGCACACAGCGAGGGGGTCCTCTGCTGGGTACGGGCCCTGAGGCTCATCTTCCTCCTCAGGGGCTCCCTCGCGTGCTTGCTGCGGCAGTAGCTCCGGCCGCTCTGCAACCAGGACCATGCTGACCACCTCCGTTGTTGTGGTGATGTACAGCAGGAGTGGTTCGCCGGGTTCTGGCGCCACCATGATAGGTAGCGTCGTCAGGTGCTTCTTGAGCTCCTGGAACGCCGCTTCGGCTTCCTCAGTCCACACAAAGGGACCCGACTTCCGTAGAATCTTGAAGAAGGGCAGTGCTCGCTCAGCCAGTCTTGAGATGAACCGGCTGAGGGCTGCCAAACACCCTGCAAGCTTCTGCACATCCTTGATGCGGGCCGGCGGCCGCATTAGTTCTATTGACTTAACCTTCTCTGGGTTAGCTTCGATTCCTCGGTGCGAGACCAAGAAACCAAGGAGCTTCCCTGAGAAACCCAAAAGACGCACTTGTCGGGGTTCAGCATCGTGCGTGTCATGGGCAACTTGCTGAAGACTTGGGCTAGGTTGTCTAATAAGGATGTGTGGGATCTAATCTTTACCACAATGTCATCGACATACACCTCTACCAGATCTCTAATGAGGTCCCCAAATGTCTTATGCATTGCACGTACAAAGGTGGGGAGAGCATTCTTAAGTCCATAAGGCATGGAGACATAACAAAACAAGCCATCTACTGTTATGAAAGCAGTGTGTTCCTCATCTTCCCTAGACATTGGTATTTGGTGGAAACCAGAATATGCATCTAGGAAACACGGAAGATCATAGCCTGATGTTGAGTATACTATTTGATCTATCCTAGGAAGAGGGAATGGATTCTTTGGGCATGCCTTATTGAGGTTGGTGTAGTTGATGCACATCCGGAGTTTCACGCTAGCCTTGGGGACGACAACATGGTTGGCCAACCACCGTGGGTGGTGGACCTCCCGGATGAAACCATCATCGAGCAGCTTCTTGATTTCTTCACGGATGAACTTCTGCCGCTCGATGGACTGTTTCCTGGGCTTCTGTTGCACCGCTCGGGCGTCGGGGTAAATCTTCAGATGGTGCTCAATCACCTCCCTGGGGATCCCGGGCATTTGTGATGGTTGCCATGCAATCACATCAACGTTGTCCCGGAGGAAGGTGACGAGCGCGAGTTCCTATTTGATGTCTAGGTTCCCCGCGATGTGGGTTGTATGGGCAGCCTCGGAGCCAATCCTGATGACCTTTACCAAGACATCGTCATCGACTGGTCACACGGGGGGTGCAGAAGTGGAGGCCCGCTGCGTCGGACCCTGTTCTGGTCGACTCTCCTTCGCGCCCCCTGGAGCTGGAGCCCTCCCTGCTGCGAGCATTTGGAGCTGCTCCAAGGCGAATACTGCAGCTGAGCGGTCCCCTCTGACCCTGAGGACGCCGGAAGGCGTCGGCATCTTCAGGACGAGGTAGCCGTAGTGGGCTACAGCCATGAACCTGTAGAGCGCCAGTCTTCCGATGATTGCGTTGAAGGGGAGGTCAACTTCTACCACGTCGAACAAAACATTCTCCGTACGGTAATTCTTCGGGGTCCCAAAGGTCACCGGGAGGTGAATGTTACCGTACGGGAGGATTTCCCCCGGTCGGACACCTGAGAACGGGCTCGAAGGTGTGAGCCGGGACATCGGCAGCTGCAGCTTCCGGAAGGCCACTGTGGATATGAGGTTGAGGCCTGCCCCACCATCAATCAGCACGTGAAAGACCTTCACATTAGCGATGGTTGAGGACACCAGCAACGGGAGTACGCCTACTCCCGCCATGTTCTTCGGGCAGTCAGAGGCGTCGAAGCTGATTGACGTGCTCATCCACTTGTGGT
Source organism: Tuctoria greenei (assembly GCA_036927565.1). Taxonomy (NCBI): domain Eukaryota; kingdom Viridiplantae; phylum Streptophyta; class Magnoliopsida; order Poales; family Poaceae; genus Tuctoria; species Tuctoria greenei. Next base: position 9,214,891 of record JAYESD010000005.1, read on the forward strand.
GGTGAGCCGGGCTCAGAGCGGGGGCCACTGCGGCCACTGCCCATCGCAGAGTCTTCACTGCGTTCCGGGATGTGGGATATGTGGCACCCCTGTAGATGACGTGGAGAGTCTTGTGGCACTCCTTATCGCTGCTGGAGTCGGAGTCGCCACCCTCGAATACGGCCTTCACCGCCCTCTGGGGTTCCTGGAACCCCATCTCACTGCCATCCTCCTTTTTAGGATCGACCTTCTGTTTGCCCTCCCTCTGGCGGGGAGGTGCGCCCTCCTGGCACTACTACTTCTATTTCTACTTGCGGAAGCGCTCCGCGAACTTCTTCACTTCCCGGCACTCGCTAGTGCTATGGCTATTTTTGCGGTGCACCGGGCACTTGAAGTCAGGCTCCTCAGGTTCTGGTGACTGCCGAGGGCGCTTGTCTCGGCGCGGCACCCGAGCTCCGCCGGGTGCCGCGGTCGCTACCGCATGGGCTTCGGGCTTTGTGTGACACCCGGTTCCGAAAATGAACCAAGCTAACGCATATGTGTGCCCAGGATGTTCAACACACATACACGAGTGATTCACAAATGATAAACAGATAATTACCACAGCTCAAATTATTAAATAAGTACTCTTATTACATAATTCATTAAATCCTTGAATACAAGCTCTAATGAATATTAATGACAAGTTCAACTAATACAGCGGAAATAAACTAATTAAGCAACTAAGCAAACTAAGCAAAAGGGAATAGCGCAGCTCCATGCAACACCACACGCAAAGCTGACGGTAGACACGGTCTAGATCTCCACATTATCGCCATTAAACTCACAATTCTGACCTGCAACTGTTGGGGGGATTGCAAGAGTGAGTACATGTCGTACTCATCAAGTGTGGAAAGTATGACATGTGGCTGATCCAAATGACGACAATAATAATGGTTAAGTGCTAAAAAGTACAGTAAAACATTTGAAAAGCATTATACTATGTCTATGTGAAACAATCCCATCAAAACCATCATATTAACATAATATAAACCATATCCAAATATTGCCAACATTACCATTACCCATGTCCAATTACCATAACTCAAATTCATATCCATGACCATAATCCATAAACCATAACCATTACCAACCCATAACCATAAACCAACCATAACCATTACCAACCCATAACCATAAACCAACCATAACCATTACCAGACCATAACCATCCCAAATCCCAATTTCCAACTCTAGCCATGTAGGTCATCCAGGCGCTCATAACCGGGAGCACGGCTATCATGATAGTTTTTAACACTCTGCAGAGGTTGTACCACTTTACCCACATGTTTGTGATTTCATCACCTTTCGATGACTAAGAAACCTCCATTATGCCATCTCACACTTCCGTAGGTGTGTGGCCAAGAGATCACAAAATAGCCTTTCAAAAGGGACTACTAGTATGTACGGACCCACTAAGGTTTCACCGGCAGGCTTGAATCTCTATTCTCCCACCCACGGGCCCCCTCGTGTGCCATGCGGATCCCAGGGCGGTCCTCCTCGACTCCCATTCCCCGCGCCATCCAATGGTCCATACGATACTAGCAGCGCTCCTAATTATTCAGCTACGCCGCACCCATACTTGGCCTTGTGGTGGCACTGTTGACCTAGCATATTCTCGCATGAACCGGTCCTTAGATCTAAAGCAAGCAAACCACCATAACATCCAACCCATCCACACAACCATGCTTGCTTAGATCACCCATCATATTGACCATTCACATTAACCAGAATATCATTGATGCATAATTAAATATGTAGTGTTGTTTTTCTATCCCAATTAATTAAGCGAAGCAAAAAGGTAAAAACCCTTCCTGACTTTCTACCATAAATTCCAGGCGATAAGAGTGGTTTAGCAAATCTAGTAAACTTCCTACCATAGGATTCCCATCAAATTGACACAGCATGCAGTTTTGCAAACAAAACATTTGTTTTAAAACAGGATCAATATGCTTCAAGGACACTTGCCTTGCTCCGGCGGATAGGGTTGCTCAAGCGCTTCGAAGTCTTGATTCTGAAAATCCTCGTACACGACCTCTTGAGCACTTCCCTCTACTCACGATCACACATACAAGAAACATATACAAATCAACATGATGCACACACATTAATCAACATGCAATGATATGCATGCATGCAAAGTTTAATAATTAATTAACTACGGTTATTTATTAATTAGATGCAACTAGTTCATACGTGTACATACAAGTTTACGGGGGTTTTAACGTGGATTAATGCTGATGAAAATAAAAAGGCGGTGCAACAAAAATCAATTCACGTCTATTAGATTCAATATGGTCGCTAAAATTCGCATCGGGAACGAATCCTACCGTAGATGTAACGGCTTGACGATCGCGGAACGAAGGCAACGCGTAGACGAAGTGGATGACGCAACGGTCCTCCGGCGGCACGACGACGGCGGCGCGACGACGACGACGATCTCCAGCGAACAAGAACACCCTCCTCTTTTTCTTCCTCTTCCTTCCCCTTTTTTCTTTTCTGGTGGTGCCTCTGTTCTCCTCTTTTTTTTTCTTGCCGGCGGCGCTAGGGCTTCTGCAGGCATTCTGGCGTCGAAAATTACGGAGTCCGGCTCCTTTTATAGGCGGCGGGGCACAGCGCTAGGGCCGTTCGGCGGCGCTGTTTTGCTTCCGTCAAAAAAACCTACGAAGGCTACGCCTATTTATATAGCGGCGGGGGCAGCGCTAGGGCTGGTGTTGGGCGCGCGAGGCACGAAGTCCCGCTCGACTGGGACTTGCTCCGTGGTCAGTGGTGGATTAATTAATTTTTTTTTGTGTGGGGCCATGGCCTCGTGAGTGCAGATGTAACCCGCACGCGGCGCTGAGTGGTCGCACGCCTAACGCGTGGGCACGCGTGGACGCGCCTGGGAGTGGCGCCGGACTCTGGCCAGGCGCAGGTGCGGCCATGGCCTTGGCCAGCTGACTCCCCTTTTTTTATTGTATGGCCAGGTTGATTGTGCGGGCCTTGTACCGCCATGGTTTTCAGTGCCGGTTGACCTCCTTTATTTTTCTACCAGCGGTGGTTTTCTTTCTTTAATCTTTTTCTTCTTTTACATTCGGTCAGGTTCGTGCGGCCACGGTTTTGGCAGTTGGGTTGACTTAGTTTTTTTCCTTTTTTTTCTTGTTTTCTGTTCTTTTCATATTATTTGTTTATTATTTATTTATCTATTTATTTTTTCCTTTTCATATTATTTGTTATTTATTTATGTTCATTAATTAATTGTTATTTATTATTCCTTGTTTTGTTTATTTTTCTTCCGCATGCGGCAAGACCCTTTGTGCAGTTCGTGATCAGATTAGCGGTTAACCTTATATTTATTATTTATACGTCTGGTTTTTGAAGTGTTAAAATACACCAAATTGTACGCTACCGGACTAGTCCGTTTAATAACGGACAAGTCCGTTCCGGTACAGGTAGATATATCGGACAAGTCCGTAATGGTGCCGGACAAGTCTGGGGTTTGTACAGTAAGGGATTTCGGACTAGTCTATTGTTGTAACGGATAAGTCCGTAGTGGGGGGAAATTTGATGAAGTCTGTGCATACTGGACTAATCCGGTATTGTACCAGACAAGTCCGTTGTTCACCACTGAGAGTATTCGGACTAATCTGTTATTGTTCGGACTAATCCGGTGCCTGGATCAATTTAGTTGCATCTTTTTTTACTTCTGTTTCTTTTTATCCTACTTAATTCTTTTTGCATGTGTTCATCATATAATAAAACTATTATATTTTTATATATACCTTTAGTTTTATTTACTTCTTTTATCTCATATTTATTATGGAAAATAGATTACTTTTGGCAAATTTATTTTTGTAACAAATTTTCAATGCTTGAGGATGAATGCAAAATGCAATATGAGATGCATATATTTTATAATTTTCTTTATAAAAATAATTTCTTCCTAATATTAACTCTAAATTCCCATTTAAATTTTTTATTTGTCAAAACTCGAAAATCAGGGTGTTACAATTCTACCCCCTTAAAATGAATCTCGCCCTCGAGATTCGACAGCGTGGAGAAAAGATGAGGGAATTCTTCCTTCATGTCTTCTTCACGCTTCCATGTAGCTTCATCCGGAGTTATGAATCTTCTTGTAGCGACAATCTTCCACAGAAGTAGAGACATGAATGAAGATAGAAGGAATCCCAACCTATATGCATGCATCAAGGTATATGATTCTAAATAATTCATTATTGGATGAGGACGTGGATATATATTAAAGTGTTCCATGATGCACATCCAAACACACAATTATACAAGCAAACAATCAAGCAATCATCACACCAACCAAAAACACAACGCTTCCTGAGTGCTCCTATATACTCTAAAGTGTCCATTCTATCTAGGTTGCGTCCTACGGTCAACGCGGCTTTGATACCAATCTGTGATGCCCGGTTCCGAAAATGAACCAAGCTAACGCATATGTGTGCCCAGGATGTTCAACACACATACACGAGTGATTCACAAATGATAAATAGATAATTACCACAGCTCAAATTATTAAATAAGTACTCTTATTACATAATTCATTAAATCCTTGAATACAAGCTCTAATGAATATTAATGACAAGTTCAACTAATACAGCGGAAATAAACTAATTAAGCAACTAAGCAAACTAAGCAAAAGGGAATAGCGCAGCTCCATGCAACACCACAGGCAAAGCTGACGGTAGACACGGCCTAGATCTCCACATTATCGCCATTAAACTCACAATTCTGACCTGCAACTGTTGGCGGGATTGCAAGAGTGAGTACATGTCGTACTCAGCAAGTGTGGAAAGTATGACATGTGTCTGATCCAAATGACGACAATAATAATGGCTAAGTGCTGAAAAGTACAGTAAAACATTTGAAAAGCATTATACTATGTCTATGTGAAACAATCCCATCATAACCATCATATTAACATAATATAAACCATATCCAAATATTGCCAACATTACCATTACCCATGTCCAATTACCATAACTCAAATTCATATCCATGACCATAATCCATAAACCATAACCATTACCAACCCATAACCATAAACCAACCATAACCATTACCAACCCATAACCATAAACCAACCATAACCATTACCAGACCATAACCATCCCAAATCCCAATTTCCAACTCTAGTCATGTAGGTCATCCAGGCGCTCATAACCGGGAGCACGGCTATCATGATAGTTTTTAACACTCTGCAGAGGTTGTACCACTTTACCCACATGTTTGTGATTTTATCACCTTTCGATGACTAAGAAACCTCCATTATGCCATCTCACACTTCCGTAGGTGTGTGGCCAAGAGATCACAAAATAGCCTTTCAAAAGGGACTACTAGTATGTACGGACCCACTAAGGTTTCACCGGCAGGCTTGAATCTCTATTCTCCCACCCACGGGCCCCCTCGTGTGCCATGCGGATCCCAGGGCAGTCCTCCTCGACTCCCATTCCCCGCGCCATCCAATGGTCCATACGATACTAGCAGCGCTCCTAATTATTCAGCTACGCCACACCCATACTTGGCCTTGTGGTGGCACTGTTGACTTGGCATATTCTCGCATGAACCGGTCCTTAGATCTAAAGCAAGCAAACCACTATAACATCCAACCCATCCACACAACCATGCTTGCTTAGATCACCCATCATATTGACCAGTTCACATTAACCATAATATCATTGATGCATAATTAAATATGTAGTGTTGTTTTTCTATCCCAATTAATTAAGCGAAGCAAAAAGGTAAAAACCCTTCCTGACTTTCTACCATAAATTCCAGGCGACAAGAGTGGTTTAGCAAATCTAGTAAACTTCCTACCATAGGATTCCCATCAAATTGACACAGCATGCAGTTTTGCAAACAAAACATTTATTTTAAAACAGGATCAATATGCTTCAAGGACACTTGCCTTGCTGCGGCAGATAGGGTTGCTCAAGCGCTTCGAAGTCTTGATTCTGAAAATCCTCGTACACGACCTCTTGAGCACTTCCCTCTACTCACGATCACACATACAAGAAACATATACAAATCAACATGATGCACACACATTAATCAACATGCAATGATATGCATGCATGCAAAGTTTAATAATTAATTAACTACAGTTATTTATTAATTAGATGCAACTAGTTCATACGTGTACATACAAGTTTATGGGGGTTTTAACGTGCATTAATGCTGCTGAAAATAAATAGGCGGTGCAACAAAAATCAATTCACGTCTATTAGATTCAATATGGTCGCTAAAATTCGCATCGGGAACGAATCCTACCGTAGATGTGACGGCTTGACGATCGCGGAACGAAGGCAACGCGTAGACGAAGTGGATGATGCAACGGTCCTCCGGCGGCACGACGACGGCGGCGCGACGACGACGACGATCTCCAGCGAACAAGAACACCCTCCTCTTTTTCTTCCTCTTCCTTCCCTTTTTTTCTTTTCTGGTGGTGCCTCTGTTCTCCTCTTTTTTTTTTCTTGCCGGCGGCGCTAGGGCTTCTGCAGGCATTCTGGCGTCGAAAATTACGGAGTCCGGCTCCTTTTATAGGCGGCGGGGCACATCGCTAGGGCCGTTCGGCGGCGCTGTTTTGCTTCCGTCAAAAAAACCTACGAAGGCTACGCCTATTTATATAGCGGCGGGGGCAGCGCTAGGGCTGGTGCTGGGCGCGCGAGGCACGGAGTCCCGCTCGACTGGGACTTACTCCGTGGTCAGTGGTGGATTAATTAATTTTTTTTGTGTGGGGCCATGGCCTCGTGAGTGCAGATGTAACCCGCACGCGGCGCTGAGTGGTCGCACGCCTAGCGCGTGGGCACGCGTGGACGCGCCTGGGAGTGGCGCCGGACTCTGGCCAGGCGCAGGTGCGGCCATGGCCTTGGCCAGCTGACTCCCCTTTTTTTATTGTATGGCCAGGTTGATTGTGCGGGCCTTGTACTGCCATGGTTTTCAGTGCCGGTTGACCTCCTTTATTTTTCTACCAGCAGTGGTTTTCTTTCTTTAATCTTTTTCTTCTTTTACATTCGGTCAGGTTCGTGCGGCCACGGTTTTGGCAGTTGGGTTGACTTAGTTTTTTTTCTTTTTTTCTTGTTTTCTGTTCTTTTCATATTATTTGTTTATTATTTATTTCTCTATTTATTTTTTCCTTTTCATATTATTTGTTATTTATTTATGTTCATTAATTAATTGTTATTTATTATTCCTTGTTTTGTTTATTTTTCTTCCGCATGCGGCAAGACCCTTTGTGCAGTTCGTGATCAGATTAGCGGTTAACCTTATATTTATTATTTATACGTCTGGTTTTTGAAGTGTTAAAATACACCAAATTGCACGCTACCGGACTAGTCCGTTTAATAACAAACAAGTCCGTTCCGGTACAGGTAGATATATCGGACAAGTCCGTAATGGTGCCGGACAAGTCTGGGGTTTGTACAGTAAGGGATTTCGGACTAGTCTATTGTTGTAACGGATAAGTCCGTAGTGGGGGGAAATTTGATGAAGTCTGTGTATACTGGACTAATCCGGTATTGTACCAGACAAGTCCGTTGTTCACCACTGAGAGTATTCGGACTAATCTGTTATTGTTCGGACTAATCCGGTGCCTGGACTAATCCGGTGCTGCTCGAACAGGCATTAAAGTACGCGCGCCTTCCCCAGGCAAAGCGGAGTCGCGCATGCGTAAGTCAAGGCTCCAGTGTCATGTCTTGTCTAAGTAGACGATACAGACACACGCCGCAAGACGGACGAATGGGCCGCAAGGACAAGACGGGCGGGACGGGCACCGCCATCATCACCAACTATGTGTAGCCCTGGCGCACGACGCGGCGGGACGGCGCATTGACGCTCCTGACAAGAGGAAGTAGATAGCATTTAAAATTAGATATTGTATAGGATTTGGCTCTTCCCGGGATCACCTGTCGGGGCCTGGGGCCCACCTTGTGACTGCAGAGTTCTTGGACTATAAAAGGACTCCGCAGACGACCTTCACAAGGGATCAAAAAATCAGACTAAGACTCATTCACGCTCAAGCAAGGAAATACACAAACACTCCTGTGGACGTAGGGTGTTACGCTCTAGCGGCCCGAACCACGTAAATCCCTCTGTGTTCACCATCCTGCTGCGCTCAATCTCCTGGGACTAGCCCTCGTGAATCCAAAGAACCTCTGCGGGCTGCTCTCTAAGCAGGTCCGGGGGAAGTGTCGTTTAAGACCTTCAACATTTGGTGCACCACGTAGGGGGCTTTTTCCCTGAGAAGATTTCCACCAGCAGCAATAGTGAACGGCCATTCCAACGCGGTACATCTAGGACGCAATCGTGGCGACAGGCGGCAGCTGAGGACCAGGCATCATCTCGCTCTAGAGCAGGATCCCGCTGTAGAGCAGCGAGGCCGGGACCTTCACGTCGCCCCGCTATCACCTCGCCGGCTGCAGGTCGGCACGCCACACCATGGCATGCTCCAGCCGTGACGGCAGCTACAGTGCCGCCGGCAGCAAGCCCGAAGAGGGCGCTCGCAGCAGCGCATGCGCTACTCCACAATCCACCTGCTGGAGATGCTCCCCGGGGAGCAGCTCAGCAGTGGATCAATGTGAAAGTGCATCTAGGTTCCCCGTGGGTTTTGGATGATTGATGACGACTATTAAGTCGCTAATGAGCTCATGTGATCTTAGCACAGGTATGGACTCGATTGGAGACGCAAACTCTCAAAAAGGAAAAAGGAAGGAAACGGAGTCAACTCGAAGCGTAGAAACTAGGGTTTCTAGCGTGTTGAGTTAGACTAGCCGTAGAAATAGGAGGGTGCGTGTGTAAAGTGCATTGAGATCAAGTTTGGGAGCTCAAAGTGGTTTAGAGGTCAAACCCCTTGAAAGAAAAGAGTGGATAAGTAGTCTGGCTGTAGGGCCGAACTAGTCCGTGCAGGCGACCGGACTAGTCCGCACCTGGCCGGCCAAGTCCGTTGTCGGCCGGACCAGAAGGGTCTGACTGAGATCGGACTAGTCCGTTTGTGGCCGGACTAGTCCGGGTAGTAGTGAGTGGGTTTTGGGAACTAAGTCTCAAAACCACGGACTTGTCCGTTTGAGTCCGGACCAAGAAGTCCTGAGTGAGAACGAACTAGTCCGCCCGTGGGGCCGGACTAGTCCGGGTTGGCGTGTTGAAGGTGCTTCTGTGACTAAGTCTGGGAGGACCAGACTAGTCCGCCCTTGGGGTCGGACTAGTCCGTGGTCCTCAGACTAGTCCGTTTTCACACGGAGCAAAAGGCTTTGTGTGAGATCGGACTAGTCCGGTGGTGACCGGACTAGTCCATTGTTGAAGTGACCGTTTGAATTTGAAGTTTGGCGGGTAGTGTGACGATAGCGTGTCAGCTGTCGGGGCCTGACAAGAGGTCAGTGGTCCCCTAGGCCGGACTAGTCCGGGCCTGAGGCCGGACTAGTCCGCCCTTCTGCTGAAGTCAGCAGTATGGGCTTGGGACCTCTATAAATAGAGGTCCCCTGGGTTCTTTTGAACCAACTCTTGAACTGACTTGAACCCTAGTGCCGCCACAGCCAACTTGGAGCACTCTTGAGCCTCTTTCTTGCCAACTTTCCCTCTAAAACTAATTCTTGAGTGGATTAGGGTTTAGTGAGGTGGAGAAGAGGAAGAACATCGCGCTTGTGCTCCCGGTTTGATCTCTTGCACTCATTGAGTCTTTGTGAGCTGTGTGTTGAGTGTGTTTTGCGTTGTTGATCATCTTTGTGGTGTGGGAGCCTCAGATTGTGAGAAGCCCCAACGAATCTTGTATTCACACTTTGAGATAGTGGAGAACCAAGTTAGGCTCGTGCGGTAAACTTGGTGAGGGAAGGGTTGGTGAACCTGGTCCTTTGTGGACTCCTCAACGGGGACGTAGATTCTTGTGTGGAATCGAACCTCGGGATAAAATTCCTTGTGTCTCCGTGTTCTTCGCATTTTGTTTATTGCTTACTTCATTCTAGGGTTGCTAGTCTTGTCTTGCGCTTCACATTGACTTAATCTTGTTAAAACTTGACTCACTCTTGTGTTGATAGTTTCTAAACTTATCTTAAACATATCCTCACTTGTAGACTCGAGAAAATCCCCTTAAAACTTGCTAGAAACACTTTTTAGGGTTCTTCACGCAGGCTGACCGGACTAGTCCGCCCCCAGACCGGACTAGTCCGCCCCCTGTGATTTAATCTCGTTTTATTAAGTCATTTGCAGGTCGATTAGCCTATTCACCCCCCTCTAGGCAACTTTCAATTGGTATCAGAGCCTGACTCTCCACAAAGAGTCTAACAACTCGGAGAGATGGCCGGAGTGGTGTTTGAAGAGGTGTCGACCAACGACTCTCAACCGACACGTGAGGAGACAATGGCTTATCAAGACAAGCCAACGGATGATGAGGAGACTCGCCAGCTCAAGGCGAAGCTCCGGGAGAAGTTGAAGATTGTTGTGGTTGAGCCGTCAAGCTCATCAAGTGGTGGCGGCGGGGTCAACTACAACCGACAAGGGTTCAACTATGAACGCCTTGTCGCCAACAACCACTACCTCTCCATCCCATTGGGGAAACCTCCTCAATTCGATGGAACCGACTAGGGGATGTGGAAACACAACATGAAGATCCACCTCGTGTCACTCAATCCGGCATTGTGGCAAATTGTCATGACCGGGGTGGAGATCCCGAAGGATGAGGACAACATCACGCAAGAACAAGCCATCCTCATCCACCGCAACGCTCAAGCTGCGGGTGTGATTATCTCATCTCTCTCAAGAGAAGAGTTCAACCGCGTCGATGGCCTTGAGGTGGCCAAAGACATATGGAACACCCTCAAGACGGCACATGAAGGGAATCGGGTGGTCAAGGAGGCCAAGATCGAGCTCATCGAAAGAGAGCTTGGGAGATTCGCCATCTTGGATGGTGAATCCCCCCAAGACATGTACAACCGGTTGAAGGTACTTATCAACAAGAGCCGATCATATGGCTGCACCAAGTGGACCGACCACGAGGTTGTGAAGAGGATGATCCGGACATTCATGCCTAGGAACGTCGCTCTTTGCTCCATGATTCGAGAAAGCCCGGGGTTCACTCAAATGACCCCGGAGGAGGTCCTTGGTAGGATCATCAACCACGAGATCATGGAGAAGGAGGCGCTCTTCTACAACAACCTTCAGAAGTTCACCGTCTCCAAGATGAAGAACGTTGCACTCAAGGCAACACCATCTTCAAAGGAGCAAGAGGAAAGTGATGAGGAGAGCCTCGACACCGATGAGGAAGAGGCCTTCTTCATCAAAAAATTCAGGAGAATGATGAGGAGGAAGAAAGGTGGATACAACCATGAGGGCAAAGGGAAGGAAAGAGCAAGGCCCAAATCAAAAAGGTCTTGCTACAATTGTGGCGAGTATGGGCACTTCATCGCTGATTGCCCACATGAAGAAGCGAAGAAGAAGAAGGAGGGCAAGCCTCAAGATAAGAAATTCTTCAAGAAGAAGAGGCCCTCCGGACAAGCCCACTTGGGGAAGGAGTGGGACTCTAACGATGAGTCCTCCTCCGAAGAAGAAGAGGAGAAGATGGCTACCATAGCCATCGGGAGGAGCTCCAAGGGAAGCAAGCTCTTCCCCAACCTCAATGACAACTACAAACCTACTTGCCTTATGGCAAGGGAGGGAAGGAGAAAGGTAACATCTCATCCCTCCTCCACAACTTCCTCGCAAGATGAATTTGATAGCGCTAGTGAAAATGAGCACATGTTTAAGGACATAAGCAAAAGCACCCTGCGTAGGATGAAGTTGCTTATGGATGAGATCTTTGAGAAGGAGGATCTCATCAACAGACAAGAGGACATGCTCATCCTTGAGAAGGAGAGATGTCGAGAGCTTGATGAACTCCTTGAGCTCGAAAGAGAGAAGAGCAAGGCATTGGAACACGAACTTGCTATAAGTAAGAAAACGTGTTCAATTCTTGAGAAGAAAACAATTGAGCTCAAGGATGAACTTGGGAACTTGTCAAAAGTTAATAAAATCCTTGAGACTCAAGTTGAGTCTCTCAAGAACAATGTAGCCTCTTCCTCTAAGAGCTCAACCTTCTCAAAGGCCTCATCCAATGCAACTCCGCCTTGCAAGTGCTCTAACTTAATCCTTAAGCTTAAGGATGAACTCAACTCAGCACAAGGCAGGCAAGCACCTAAGGGTGCCATCTTTGACAAGGAGAAGGTGGCGTATGCACGAAGTGCATACACCAACACAAGACCTCCCCATGTCAAGGATGGTCTTGGCTATACTAGAGGTAGAAGGCATAACGCCAAAACCTCCAAGTATGGCAAAGACATGATTGTCTTTGTTAAGGAGAGTTCATCCCCAACTAAAATTGAAAAGAATTCACCCTCTAGCAACAAATTGCCTAAATCTGAAGCGCATCCTCTATTCCATGATTTTGATGCATCCTATGTGCTAAAGAGGAACAAACACGGCAAAGTGTTTGCTAGATATGTTGGGCCACTCCGCAAGAGCCCCAAGCTTTGCGTGTGGGTGCCCAAATGCCTAACTACTAATGTGAAAGGACCCAACTCCGCTTGGGTACCTAAAAGGAAGGCATAAACTTGTTTTGTAGGCTTACTCCTCCGGTGGATCGAAATGGGTGTTGGATAGCGGATGTACCAACCACATGACTGGAGAGAGGAGAATGTTCATAGAGTATGAGGAGAACGAGGACCCAAGTGAAGGAATCTTCTTTGGGGATAATAGCCAAGGGAAAATCCTTGGTTCCGGTAAAATTGCTATCTCCTCTTCGCATACTTTATCTAATGTTTTGCATGTTGATTCCCTAGACTATAATCTCCTATCCATATCACAGCTTTGTGATAAAGGATATAAGTGTGTTTTTTCTAGTGAGGGTGTGAATGTTCTGATAGAGGGTAATGACTCAATAGCCTTTAAGGGAGTGCTCAAGGGAAAGTTGTATCTTGTGGACTTTACCACTGATAAGGCTCAACTTGACACATGCTTAATGGCGAAAGCCAACATGGGATGGCTTTGGCATAGAAGGCTTGCCCATGTTGGAATGAGGAACCTTCAAAAGCTCCTTATAGGAGAGCACGTTCGTGGCCTAAAGGATGTGGTATTTGAAAAGGATAGGCCATGTGGTGCGTGCCAAGCGGGAAAGCAAGTAGGAGCTCAACACCCCTCTAAGAATGTCATGACGACAACTAGACCTTTGGAGTTACTCCATATGGATCTTTTTGGCCCCATTGCTTACATTAGCATCGGTGGCAACAAGTATGGTCTAGTCATCATTGATGACTTCTCTAGATATACTTGGGTGTTCTTCTTGCATGATAAGAGTGAAACCCCCGGTGTCCTCAAGAAATTCCTAAGGAGAGCTCAAAATGAGTTCACCTTAAGGATAAAGGCTATAAGGAGTGACAATGGCACCGAATTCAAGAACATGCAAGTAGAAGAGTTCCTAGATGAGGAGGGCATCAAGCATGAGTTTTCCGCTCCCTATTCTCCTCAACAAAATGGAATTGCCGAAAGAAAGAATAGGACGCTCATTGAGATGTCAAGGACGATGCTAGATGAGTACAAAACATCGGACCGGTTTTGGGCGGAAGCGGTTAACACCGCTTGCCATGCCGTAAACCGATTGTACCTTCATCGCCTCCTCAAGAAGACTCCTTATGAGCTTCTCGTTGGTAAGAAACCCAATTTTTCTTACTTTCGTGTTTCTGGTAGCAAGTGTTATATCCTCAACAAGAAGCCTAGGACTTCGAAGTTTGCCTCAAAGTCCGATGAGGGTTTCTTGCTTGGATATGACTCAAACACTCATGCGTACCGTGTGTTCAACAAATCCTCCGGAATTGTTGAAGTAGCACGTGACGTGGTGTTTGACGAAACCAATGGCTCTCAAGTGGAGCAAGTTGATCAACATGCCCTTGATCAAGAGGAACCTCCACTAGAAGCTCTAAGGAGAATGGCACTTGGAGATGTTCGCCCACAAGAACCATCCCAAAGCCCAAGTGACCATCATCATTATGAAGTAGGTCAAACCCCATTGGACAAGTTGGAGATCCACTAGATACTCCCCAAAATGATAATGGGAATGAAGATCAAGGGGGAGGCCTGGATCAAGGGGGAGACCAAAGTGAAGAGGATGAAGCAAGTGACTCAAGAGCTCAACCTCCGCATCCTCGTGTTCATCAAAGTGTTCAACGGGATCATCCCGTTGACAACATTCTAGGAGATATCACAAGAGGAGTAAAAACACGTTCACGTGTTGCAAACTTTTGTGAACATTTCTCCTTTGTCTCATCCTTGGAACCCCATAAGGTTGAAGATGCCTTAAGAGATCCGGATTGGGTAGTTGCCATGCAAGAGGAGCTCAATAACTTTTAAAGGAACAAGGTTTGGGAGCTTGTCAAGCGCCCACAAGCTAATGTTGTTGGAACCAAGTGGGTGTTCCGCAAAAACAAGATGAGCATGGCGTGATAACTAGGAACAAGGCACGACTTGTGGCAAAAGGGTACTCACAAGTTGAAGGATTGGATTTTGATGAGACATTTGCTCCCGTAGCTAGGCTTGAGTCAATTCGGATATTACTAGCCTTTGCCACTCATCATGACTTCAAGCTCTACCAAATGGATGTTAAGAGTGCATTCCTTAATGGCCCAATCAAGGAAGAAGTTTATGTAGAGCAACCTCCAGGGTTTGAAGACCAAGACTATCCTAACCATGTTTACAAATTGCGAAAGGATCTTTATGGCCTCAAGCAAGCTCCTAGAGCTTGGTATGAGTGCCTAAGAGACTTTCTAATTGAAAATGGTTTTAGGATAGGCAAAGCGGATTATACCCTTTTCACAAAGCACTTCAACGAAGATCTTTTTGTGTGTCAAATATATGTGGATGACATCATATTTGGTTCCACAAATAAGGTGTTTTGTGATGAGTTCTCCAAGATAATGACGGAGAGGTTTGAAACGTCCATGATGGGTGAGTTGAAGTTCTTTCTAGGATTTCAAGTAAAACAACTCAAAGAAGGGACGTTCATAAGTCAAACTAAGTATACACAAGATATTCTAAGGAAGTTTGACATGCATAAGGCAAAACCCATCAAAACCCCTATGGGAACAAATGGACACCTAGACCTAAATGAGGATGGTCCAAGTGTGGATCAAAAGTTATATAGGTCTATGATTGGTTCACTTCTCTATCTTTGTGCATCTAGGCCCGATATCATGCTAAGTGTGTGTATGTGTGCTCGCTTTCAAGCGGCACCCAAGGCTTGTCATTTGACCGCCGTTAAAAGGATCTTGAGATATCTAGTACACACACCTTCCCTAGGACTTTGGTACCCCAAAGGATCTAAGTTTAACCTCATTGGATATTCCGATGCGGACTATGCCGGGTGCAAAGTTGATAGGAAGAGCACATCGGGTACATGCCAATTCTTGGGTCGATCTCTAGTGTCTTGGTCCTCCAAGAAGCAAAACTCTATTGCTCTCTCCACCGCCGAAGCGGAATATGTTGCAGCCGGAAGTTGTTGTGCACAACTTCTCTGGATGCGACAAACCCTTAGGGATTATGGGATTAACTTGCGCAACATTCCACTCTTGTGTGACAACGAGAGTGCCATCAAGATAGCCCATAATCCGGTGGAGCACTCTAGGACCAAACACATAGACATTCGACACCATTTCTTGCGAGATCACTCAATGAAGGGAGATATTGTAATTTCTCATGTGAGGACGGAACATCAACTCGCGGATATCTTCACCAAGCCTCTTGATGAGAAGCGTTTCTGTGAGCTAAGAAGTGAGCTCAACATTTTGGATTCTAGGAATGTGTCTTAAACCACATTTCTCACTTTTTGAGCTATTTCGAAAAACTCTTCTCTATCGTGATTTCTCTTCAAAATCCATTTGAGAAAACTTTTTCTTGAAAATTGATCATGTTTGTGTCATATTTATCTTCAATAATCATGTTTGCATTGCTTGTTGTCCAAAAGGACAAATGTTGGAGGGCAAAGCTCTAAAATACAGTTTTTCAGCCTAGTCGGACCGGACTAGTCCGCCCCTTGGACGGACAAGTCCGGGTCCAGACTAGTCCGTGGCTAGTCCGCATACCGGACTAGTCCGCTCTGAGGCCGGACTAGTCCGGAGGCAGACTAGTCCACGTCTGGTCCGCTCACCGGACTAGTCCGTCCTGGCACCGGACTAGTCCGGCCCTTGGGGGCTTAAACCCCCAAGGTCGGCCCAGACCCCTCCTCTTCCTCTCACTTGACTCTCTCACTTCCACGCGCTAGCACCACCCCCCATCGGCGATTTTGCGCTCCAACCTCCAAATCTCGACTCCAATCCACGCATCGGAGTCTTTGGGAGTGAGGGATCACTTCCCCGCGCTTCACCTTCGCAATCCATCGTCGATTTCGTCGATTCTCGCGGATTTAAGAAGGTATTCTAGCTTTTTCAAAAACCTTCCCCATTTTTGATTCTTGAGGTTTTTGATAGGAACACCTTCATTAATGTTGCTCCATATACCCTTGCGATCATAGCCTAGGAGTATTGCGCGCTGATTCGATGATTTTTTGATGAATCGACTAGGGTTAGGGTTCATGCTGCGCAACCCGGACTAGTCCGGCCCCTGGCGGACAAGTCCGCCCAGCGGACTAGTCCGCCCCTGGGGCGGACAAGTCCGGTTTGCGCAGGGCAAACCCTACTTCTATTCTTTTCTCGAGATCTTTTCCGCAATGCTCCCTCTCCTTGGACTCATACCTTCCTTTCTATATGATTTTCACAGCATGTCGAACTCGGAGCGTTCCCCTCCTCGTCTCAACCCCGAGGGGCGAACCAAAGCTCAAATTGTTGAGGCAAGGACCAAGGCTGCGCTCATAGAAGCGCAAAAGGCAAAGGAAGAGAGGCGGCTGAAGGCACTCGAAGCCTCCAAAGTTGCAGCGAGCATCTACAATGAGGAAGAAGCCATAGCTCGAGCAACCGCAGAGTCCCTCAATGAGCTGAGGAAGAAGAAAAGGGAAGACAGGGAGGCTCACAACTCCAGGGCTGCTGAGGCGAATGCCCCCAAGAGAAAGAAGCTCGTCACCTTTGGCGAGAAAGTGAAGGGCAAGGAGCCAGCCCAAATGGAAGCTGAGCCTAGGGTTGAGCGTGACCCGAAGAAGGGAAAGGCTCCGACTCCTATCGAGCCGAAAAAGAAGAAACCAGCTGTCAAGATGTCAACAAAGAAGGCAGCTGGAGGTGTTGTGATCAAAGAGAAAGGGAAGGCCACTTCCATTGGCCCCCTTGAGGTTCACACACCAGAAAGGAACCCCAACAGGCAGAAGGAATTGTCTGCCAATGTGTTTCATGGAAAAGGGGCTGAAAAGGCCAGGAGGCTGAGGACCGAGAAGGTCTACAAGTTTGAGAGGAGCACGGCAGATCCCAGGTTCTAGTGCGACTTTCATTGTGACTACTACCGGCTAGTCTATCAGCAGATGAAGAAGCCGGTAATAGAAGCTCAATGGGTTGACTGGGATTACATGGCCAAAAAGCAACACTCTGCTTTTGACGCCATCATCGAAGCTGCTGAGCGCCATGACCTCAAGCAGATCATGGGTTTCAAGTATGACTGGAACGTCGAAGTAATTCTGCAGTTCTACTCCACCATCTACTTCACCACCTCAGGTGACAGAAGAATTATTTGGATGACACATGGTGAGCAGTACTCAGTCACATTCGCAGAGTTTGCCAAGATTCTAGGGCTTGAGGCACACATGGATCATGAGATTATAATCTCTAACCTTAAGGCCGTGGACCGTGAAGAGCTGGCATATATGTATCCAAGTCACGTTCCATTTGATGCCGGTCTCGCCCGCAACATCAAGCCCTTCTACAGCATTATGAACAGAATCCTCAGAAGGACGATAGCACCGAAGGACGGTGATGCTGGGGTGATTCAAGGGAACTTAAGGCACTTGCTACTTCTGATTGATGGGGAAGAGAAGTTCAACCTCGTCGATTACATCTTCGACGATATCTTCAACATCTCGCATACCCCCAACCGTGCTTGCGGGTATGCCCCCTACATCATGTGCCTCATTGAGAAGGTGTTGGGTGTGACCTTTGTCAAGGACGTGTCGCACCGCCCGCTTCGTCCTCAGAAGCCCCCGAATGTACCTGTTCCTCCTCGTCGCAAGAATGCAGATCCTCCATCTCGCCCCATGGCACCTCCGTCTCCGCCTCCGCCTCAATCCATGAGTGCCTTTTTCAAATGCTTCAAGGCGATCTTCACTTCCTGCCGGAAGCAAGAGATCCGCGCTCAAAGGGCACACAAGCGCCAGGAAAAATATCTTAAGGCGGTGTGCGACAAGCTGGAGGTACCGATGTCCTCTCCGGAGGTGAGTGATGGGGAGATCACTCCATTCCCCAACTTCACCGCCGATGAGCTCGCCCAGCTCCAAGAAGATGGAAGCTCCTCTCGGGCTGCTCCCTCGGCAAGGAACTCCGACGACGACGACGACGACGCCGACGATCATGAGGAAGACGTCGAAGATTCCGAGGACACGGAGAGTGGAAGTGGCGAAGACGAGGACTAGTTCGTAGATCTTCGGTTTCCCCCTTCTTTTCCTTTTTGGTGCCTTGATGCCAAAGGGGGAGAGTTAAGGGGGAGTTAATCTTTTGTGGGTGTGTTTGTGGTTTGTGGACTTGTTTTGTAATATATTCATGCTCTTGGATGTTTACATTTGTGCAAGACTTGTTAATGTTGTTTAATATCAATATAATGCTCTTATTGTCAATCCTTTGATTATATTGATGCTCTTTATGTCTTGTCACAATTGTTGAGCACATCACGTAGGCACCCCACCATAACGTGTGTGGGTATGAAAGATCTCCTCCACCTCTTTTACATGTTGCATACATTGAGGGGGAGTCATTCATACGCACACAAGTTATTAAAACCAATTTCAATACTCTTAATTGTTGAAGGACTTAATGTGTTGTCATCAATCACCAAAAAGGGGGAGATTGAAAGTGCATCTAGGTTCCCCGTGGGTTTTGGATGATTGATGACGACAATTAAGTCGCTAATGAGCTCATGTGATCTTAGCACAGGTATGGACTCGATTGGAGACGCAAACTCTCAAAAAGGAAAAAGGAAGGAAACAGAGTCAACTCGAAGCGTAGAAACTAGGGTTTCTAGCGTGTTGAGTTAGACTAGCCGTAGAAATAGGAGGGTGCGTGTGTAAAGTGCATTGAGATCAAGTTTGGGAGCTCAAAGTGGTTTAGAGGTCAAACCCCTTGAAAGAAAAGAGTGGATAAGTAGTCTGGATGTAGGGCCGGACTAGTCCGTGCAGGCGGCCGGACTAGTCCGCACCTGGCCGGCCAAGTCCGTTGTCGGCCGGACCAGAAGGGTCTGACTGAGATTGGACTAGTCCGTTTGTGGCCGGACTAGTCCGGGTAGCAGTGAGTGGGTTTTGGGGACTAAGTCTCAAAACCACGGACTTGTCCGTTTGAGTCCGGACCAAGAAGTCCTGAGTGAGAACGGACTAGTCCGCCCGTGGGGCCGGACTAGTCCGGGTTGGCGTGTTGAAGGTGCTTCTGTGACTAAGTCTGGGAGGACCGGACTAGTCTGCCCTTGGGGTCAGACTAGTCCGTGGTCCTCAGACTAGTCCATTTTCACACGGAGCAAAAGGCTCTGTGTGAGATCGGACTAGTCCGGTGGTGACCGGACTAGTCCGTTGTTGAAGTGACCGTTTGAATTTGAAGTTTGGCGGGTAGTGTGACGATAGCGTGTCAATTGTCGGGGCCTGACAAGAGGTCAGTGGTCCCCTAGGCCGGACTAGTCCGGGCCTGAGGCCGGACTAGTCCGCCCTTCCGCTGAAGTCAGTAGTATGGGCTTGGGACCTCTATAAATAGAGGTCCCCTGGGTTCTTTTGAACCAACTCTTGAACTGACTTGAACCCTAGCGCCGCCACAGCCAACTTGGAGCACTCTTGAGCCTCTTTCTTGCCAACTTTCCCTCTAAAACTAATTCTTGAGTGGATTAGGGTTTAGTGAGGTGGAGAAGAGGAAGAACATCGCGCTTGTGCTCCTGGTTTGATCTCTTGCACTCATTGAGTCTTTGTGAGCTGTGTGTTGAGTGTGTTTTGCGTTGTTGATCATCTTTGTTGTGTGGGAGCCTCAGATTGTGAGAAGCCCCAACGAATCTTGTATTCACACTTTGAGATAGTGGATAACCAAGTTAGGCCTGTGCGGTAAACTTGGTGAGGGAAGGGTTGGTGAACCCGGTCCTTTGTGGACTCCTCAACGGGGACGTAGATTCTTGTGTGGAATCGAACCTCAGGATAAAATTCCTTGTGTCTCCGTGTTCTTCGCATTTTGTTTATTGCTTACTTCATTCTAGGGTTGCTAGTCTTGTCTTGCGCTTCACATTGACTTAATCTTGTTAAAACTTGACTCACTCTTGTGTTGATAGTTTCTAAACTTATCTTAAACATATCCTCACTTGTAGCCTCGAGAAAATCCCCTTAAAACTTGCTAGAAACACTTTTTAGGGTTCTTCACGCAGGCTGACCGGACTAGTCCGCCCCCAGACCGGACTAGTCCGCCCCCTGTGATTTAATCTCGTTTTATTAAGTCATTTGCAGGTCGATTAGCCTATTCACCCCCCCCTCTAGGCAACTTTCACAATGACGTCGACCACCTCGTCACCGCTGCACTCAACGCACCTTCACCAAGGGAGACACATGCCCAGCCGATGCATGTGTCGTTGTCACAGACTCCAACCATTGACCGATGGACGGCGGACTCGCGATCGACCAGGATCTCAGCAACAGACCTGAGAACCGGGCTGCAGCGCCGCAGGTCGGGAGAAGACCGCAGAGTTACCATCGAGCGACAGAGGGAACGGCGGTGCAACCTTGAGGCGGACTACAGTGCGCCGGGCCCTGATCCCCAGGCTCACACCGTGCCGCCGCCGAACCCGGCGTATGTTACGACACCTCCATATCAGGCGTACGTTGCGTCTCCACCTCCATAGGCGTACGCTGCACCGCCCCAGCATCAGGTGTATGCAGGCCCACCTGCTTACCCGGGGTATGCAATGCCACCACCGGCGCCAGTCAGCCCCACCCAAGGGTGTGCGACTCTGGCACCTCACCTCCGTTTCGTGGTCTGGCCACGAAAGTTCCGGCCACTCATGCCGGAGAAGTATGACGGGAGTGTCAACCTGAGTGAGTTCCTGCAGATCTACTCCACCGCGATACTAGCTGCAGGAGGCGACGAGGCCGTCATGGCCAACTACTTCCCCGCCGTCCTGACCGGCCCAGCCCGGTCATGGCTCATGAACCTGCCCCATGGGTCCATAACCTCCTGGGATGAACTGTGCTGACGGTTCGTGGCGAACTTCGGCAGTTCCTACAAGCGCCCCGACACAGAGCTTGACCTCCACGCCGTCAGACAACGCGCTGGAGAGTCGCTGCGATCCTTTATCCAGCGGTTCTTTCAGGTATGGAACACCATCCCTCATATCGCTAGCGCATCAATTATTGTTGCGTTCAGGCAGGGTGTGTGGGACAAGAAAATGCTTGAGAAGCTAGCCACGCATGAAGTGCGTGATGTCTCTGAGTTGTTCGTCCTAGCAGACAGGTGTGCTAGGGCAGCTGAGGGACGCAACTGGCACTCCCAACCTTCCTCAGAGGCAAGGGAGGTCACACCGACTGAGGAAGGAGCCTCTGCAAGGAGCAGTGACAAGAAGAAGAAGAAGAAGAAGAAGGGCAATGGTAGGAACAAGCCAAAGCCCGGAGCCCATGCGGTGGCAGCCACGGCACCCGGCGGAGCTCGGCCACCGCGCCGAGACAAGCGCCCTCGGCAGTCACCTGAACCCGGGGAGCCTGACTTCAAGTGCCCGGTGCACCGCACAAATAGCCATAGTGCTAGCGAGTGCCCGGAAGTGAAGAGGTTCGCGGAATGTTTCTGCGAGCAGAAACAGCAGCGCCAGGAGGGTGCACCTCCCCGCCAGAGGGAGGGCAAGCAGAAGGTCGATCCTGAGAAGGAGAATGACAGTGAGATGGGGTTCCAGGAACCCCAAAGGGCGGTTAAGGCCGTCTTCGAGGGTGGCGATTCCAACTCCAGCAGTGATAAGGAGCGCCGCAAAACCCTCCACGTCATCTACAGGGGAGCCACAGATCCCACGTCCCGAAATGTAGTGAAGACTCTGCGACGGGCAGTGGCCGCAGTGGCCCCCGCTCTGAGCCCGGCTCCCCGGTACAAGTGGATGAGCATGACAATCATCTTCGATGCCTCTGACTGCCCGAAGAACATGGCGGGAGCAGGGGTACTCCCGCTGCTGGTGTCCCCGACCATCGCCAACGTGAAGGTCTTCCACGTGCTGATTGATGGCGGGGAAGGCCTCAACCTCATCTCCATGGCGGTCTTTCGGAAGCTGCAGCTGCCGATGTCCCGGCTCACACCTTCGAGCCCGTTCTCGGGTGTCGGACCTGGGCAAATCTTCTTGTACAGTAACATACACCTCCCGGTGACCTTCGAGACCCCGGAAAACTACCGTACATAGAGCGTTTTGTTCGACGTGGCAGGCGTCGATCTCCCCTTCAACGCAATCATCGAAAGACCGGCGCTCTACAGGTTCATGGCCGTAGCTCACAACGGCTACCTCATCCTGAAGATGCCGACGCCTTCCGGCGTCCTCAGAATCAGAGGGGACCACTCTGCTGCAGTGTCGGCCTTGGAGCAGCTCCAGGCACTTGCAGCGGGGAGGGCTCCGGCTCCGGGAGGCTCAAAGGAGAGTCGACCATAACAGGGTCCGGCGTAGCGGGCCTCCACTACTGCACCCAGTGTGCAACCAGTCAGCGACGACGTCCCAGTAAAGGTCGTCAGGATTGGTTCTGAGGCTGCCCAGACAACCCGCATCGCAGGGAACGTGGACAGCAAATAGGAACTCGCGCTCGTCACCTTCCTCCGGGACAATGTCAATGTGTTTGCATGGAAACCATCACAAATGCCCGGGATCCCTAGGGAGGTGATTGAGCACTATCTGAAGATCTACCCTGATGCCCGACCGGTGCAACAGAAGCCTAGGAAATAGTCCATCGAGCGGCAGAACTTCATCCGTGAAAAAAATCAAGAAGCTGCTCGATGCTGGTTTCATCCGGGTGGTCTATCACCCACGGTGGTTGGCCAACCCTCTTGTCGTCCCCAAGGCTGGCGGGAAGCTCTGAATGTGCATCGACTACACCAACCTCAATAAGGCATGCCTAAAGGATCCATTCCCTCTTCCTAGGATAGATCAAATAGTAGACTCAACATCAGGCTGTGATCTTCTGTGTTTCCTAGATGCATATTCTGGTTTCCACCAAATACCAATGTCTAGGGAAGATGAGGAACACACTACTTTCATAACAGTAGATGGCATGTATTGTTATGTCTCCATGCCTTATGGACTCAAGAATGCTCTCCCCACCTTTGTACGTGCAATGCATAAGACATTTAGGGACCTCATTAGAGATCTGGTAGAAGTGTATATCGATGACATCGTGGTAAAAATTAGAACCCGCACATCCTTATTAGACAACCTGGCCCAAGTCTTCAGCAAGCTGCGCACGACGCGCACGATGCTGAACCCAGACAAGTGCGTCTTTGGGGTTTCAGCAGGGAAGCTCCTTGGTTTCTTGGTCTCACACCGAGGAATTGAAGCTAACCCAGAGAAGATCAAGGCGATAGAGCTGATGCGGCCGCCGGCCCGCATCAAGGATGTGCAGAAGCTTGTAGGGTGTTTGGCGGCCCTCAGCCGGTTCATCTCAAGACTGGCTAAGCGAGCGCTCCCCTTCTTCAAGATTCTACAGAAGTCGGGTCCCTTTGTGTGGACCGAGGAAGCGAAAGCGGCGTTCCAAAAACTCAAGAAGCACCTGACGACGCTCCCCATCATGGTGGCGTCGGAGCCCGGCGAACCACTCCCGCTCTACATCACCGCAACAACATAGGT
This sequence comes from Tuctoria greenei, assembly GCA_036927565.1. NCBI lineage: Eukaryota > Viridiplantae > Streptophyta > Magnoliopsida > Poales > Poaceae > Tuctoria > Tuctoria greenei. The sequence continues at coordinate 9,238,873 of JAYESD010000005.1, forward strand.
GGTCAGCATGGTCTTGGTTGCAGAGCGGCTGGAGCTGCTGCCGCAGCAAGCACCTGAGGGAGCCCCCGGGGAGGAAGCTGAGCCTCAGGGCCTGCATCCAGCAGAGGATACCCTTGTTGTGTGCTCCAGTGTCCAAGAGCCCTCCGGGTCCCAGCCCCCGGAGGTCCGACCAGATCCTGGGGGCCACATTCCCCAGGATGCAGACACATCGCAAGGAGCTCAGAACCCCCCAGGGAGGGTTCGGACCTCCCAACGGCCTGTCCACTACATCAGTGAGGTCCTCCATGAAGAATAAACAAGATACTTGGAGGTACACAAACTGCTGTATGCAGTGCTCATAGTGTCGAGGAAGCTCCGACATTACTTCCAAGCTCACCGGGTTTCAGTGGTAACCTCCTTCCCACTAAAAACCGTGCTCCACAGCCCCAACTCGACTGGCAACATTGCCAAGTGGGCAGCAGAGTTGGCGGAGTTTGACCTGGAGTTCCTACCTCGACATGCAGTCAAGAGCCAAGCACTGGCGGACTTCTTGGCAGAATGGACTCCATCGCCAAGCAACCCAGGGGGCCCAGACAACGGAAAACGGCACCCAAGGCTCCAGTTTTCACCGAAACTCCCTGAACGCTCTACTTCGACGGCTCCTCGCGGAAGCAGGGGGCCGGGGATGGGGTCCTGCTCCTCACCCCGACTGGGGAGCAGTTCAAGTACATGGTGTGCCTCGACTTCAAGGCGACAAACAACATGGCAGAATACGAAGTCCTTATCTTCGGGCTAAAGACTGCCCTAACTCTCAATGTCCGTCAGCTTCTGGCTAAAGGTGATTCCCAGCTGACCATCAAGCAAGCCAAAGGGGAGTGCAGCTGCAACGACACACAGCTAGCAGCATACTTGCTGCACGTCCGGAAGCTTGAAAAGGACTTTGAAGTCTTGGACTTGTGCTATGTACCCCGAGCCAACAACTCAGTCGCAGACAACCTGTCAATGAAGGCCTCCACAGGGGCCCCAGTGCCTGAATGTGACGCCCGGTTCCGAAAATGAACCAAGCTAACGCATATGTGTGCCCAGGATGTTCATCACACATACACGAGTGCAATCACAAAAGAGTATACAGAAAATTACCACAAGACAAGATTAATTAACCAAATTTTATTACACGAACCAGATTATCCTCAAATACAAGCTCTAATAATTGTTAATTACAAGTTCAACTAATGCAGCGGAAATAAACTAATTAAGCAACTATGCAGCATAAGCAATAGGGTATATATGCGCAGCTCCAATCAACACCACAGGCAAAGCTGACGGTAGACACGGACTAGAACTCCGCATTATCGCCATTAAACTCCCAATCCTGACCTGCAACTGTTGGGGGGATTGCAAGAGTGAGTACATGTCGTACTCAGCAAGTGTGGAAAGTATGACATGTGGCTGATTCAAATGACGACAATAATAATGGCAAAGTGCTGAAAAGTACATTTAAACATTCGAAAAGCAATATAGTATAAGTATGTGAGGTAAACCCATCATAATCATAAATAATACCGTAATACCAAATCTGAATTCATTACCATCATCAAAAATTCCAGATTTCACCATTGCCAATAACCACCTTCAATACCATAAATAAATCCATAACCATCCATAACCATCACCGTAACCATTACCATAACCATTACCAATACCAAATACCCTCTAATCATGGAAGTTGTCCAGGTGCTCATAACCGGGAGCACGGCTATCATGATAGTGTTAGTTAACTCTGCAGAGTTTGTACCTCTTTACCCACGTGTTCGTGATTTCATCACCTTTCGGCGACTAAGAACCTCCCTTATGCCCATGACCCGTCGGTCACATTACACACTTCCGTTGGTGTGTGGCCAAGAGATCACAAAATAGCCTTTACAAAGGGATTACTAGCCTATTTAGACCCCACTGAGGTTTCACCGGTGGCGATGCCTCCAACTGAGCACATCTTCAACCAAGGGCCCCCTCTTGAGCCATTCGGATCCCAGGGTAGTCCCACCAATCATCAACAAACCCAATCCGACTACCCCTTCCCCGAGCATCCACAATGGTCCAAACAGCACTAGCAAAGCCCTAATTAATCAGCTACGCTGCACCCATACTTGGCCTCGTGGTGGCACTGTAGTCCTGGCTTATTCTCGCATGAACCGGACCTTAGATCTAAAGCAAGCAAACCACCATAACATCCAACCCATCCACATACCAGGCTTGCTTAGATCATCCATTATCATACCATGTTTAACCAGTTCATGTTAACCATAATCTCATCCATGCATAATTAAATTGAGTGATATAGTTGTTTCCCATCCCAATTGATTAAGCGAAGCAAAAAGGTAAAAACCCTTCCCGACTCTCTACCATAAATTCCAGGTGAAAGGGTGGTTTAGCAAATCTAGTAAACTTCCTACCATAGGATTTCCCATCAATTTGACACAAGCATGCAGTTTTGCAAACAAAACATTTATTTTAAAAACAGGATCAATATGCTTCAAGGACACTTGCCTTGCTCTTGCTGTTGATTAGGGTCAAAGCCTTCAAACTCTTGATGTTGTAGATCCTCCGTGGCACTCTCTAGCGCAAATCCGTCTAATCCACACAATAAACATACAAAACAAAAAACACAATCAAAGAGTGCACAAATATTACTCAATATGACATGACATGCATGATTGATGCAATGCAAGGTAGAACTTGTTACTAGATTGCTTTTAATGATCACTAACTAGCTCTAGTAGATTTTAACAAGTTTATACAGGTTTGGGGTCGATTAGATCAAATTTTAGAATTAATTCAACACAATTTAACCAGAAAGATCGGACTAGTCCGCTAGGGACCGGACAAGTCCGCACTCTGCGAGATTAGCAGATTAGGGTTTTCTAGATCGACGTGAATTTGGAGATTAGGGGTTGAATGCACGTAAGGAAAAGATAATAGAAGGTATACCAGGTGTTTAGAACTCCAATGAACCAAGAAACTTGGAGGTAACACTTGGATCTTGATGATCTAGGGTTGGTGATGAACTTGGAGATGAATTGGTGGTGAAGAACGAAACTTGGTGGAGATCTTGATCCTCCTTCGTTTCCTCCTCTTCTTCCTCTTGCTTGGGATCTTCTCCTCCCTCCTTGATGATGGCTCCCCACAAACTAGGGTTTGGGTGGGTGGAAAAGTGGCAAATAGATGTCCAACCAAGGGGTGGGGTCGTTTATATAGAGGTGGAGGCTAGGGTTAGATGGATTTCGAGTTTTGGGATGAGTAGAGGCCGGTTTAGAGTCCCACATGGGTTCTAAAAGAGTTGGGCACAATGTCCCTAGGCCCACTTAACGTGAAACCCAAGAAACAAGTCGTAAAACAAAAGGTCAATCTCGGAGTCACGAAATATCGGACAAGTCCGGACAGGACCGGACTAGTCCGAAGTCGTCCAGAGAGAAAATCGGACAAGTCTGGCCTAAAATCGGACAAGTCCGATCTTAGTCAGAAAGGAAACGGACAAGTCCGCTGGGACACCGGACTAGTCCGGAAAAGTCCAGGGACTTAGCAATTTTTCAAGGATTCATGGAATACCGGACTAGTCCGCACAAAATCGGACAAGTCCAAAGTTGTCCAGAGGCAAATATCGGACTAATCCGCAGCAAAAACGGACAAGTCCGTTTTTAGACAGAGAGAAATCGAACTAGTCCTCAGCAAAACCGGACTAGTCCACACTTTCCTACATTTTTAAGTGCGGTTTTGTTCCAAATCAATTTTAAACTTGTTCCTCTTGTTATGGGTTAATGTTAAACATGTATATGAGTGTATGCAAGGCATGATGCATGAAAATGAGGGTGTTACACTGAAGGAGTCTTTGCAAGGACGTTACCGCGACCAACTGCCCGAACAGCCGAACCGGGCGAAGGGGGCGAGCCCAGCACCTCAAAGCTGGCAGTCCCAGCGGCCCTTCTACCATGGAGCCCGCCAAGGATTGTGTGCGCCACTGGGAGCTCCGAGCTACCGGGTGCCCAAGATCCGAAGGCTCAAGTAAGTCTCGATGCATGGATCTCGGAGGTCCGGGACTACTTGAAAGACAACATCCTTCCCGAAGAACATGTCCTGGCAGAAAGGATAGTCCGCATGGCTAAGAGGTACACGCTGGTGGAAGGGGATCTCTACCGGCGTGGCGCCAACGACATTCTGTTGCGTTGCATTACCCGGGAGGAGGGCTGCGACTTGCTCGCAGAGATCCATGGAGGCGAGTGTGGGAACCATGCATCATCCCGCACGCTGGTCGGTAAAGCCTTTCGGCACGGCTTTTACTGACCGACAGCGCTCCAGGATGCCGCCGAGATGGTCAGGAGATGCAAGGCGTGCCAGTTCCATGCCAAGCAGATCCACACACCAGCTCAGGCGCTGCAGATGATCCCACCCTCATGGCCATTCGCTGTATAGGGGTTGGACATCCTGGGACCCTTTTCCAGAGCCGTCGGAGGATTCCGACACCTCTACGTCGCCGTAGACAAGTTCACCAAGTGGTCGGAAGCCGCCCCAGTAGTCACCATCAACAAGCATTCAGCAGTCAAATTCATCAAGTCGATCGTCTGCCGGTTCGGGGTCCCGAACAGAATCATCACTGATAACGGGACCCAGTTCACAAGTGCAGCGTTCCAGGAATACTGCGAGGACCTTGGGATCCAAGTCTGTTATGCATCTGTCGCTCATCCAGAGAGCAATGGACAGGTCAAGAGGGCCAATGCAGAGATCCTCAAGGGCCTCAAGACTCGCACATTTTCACACCTTGAGAAGCATGGTGCAAACTGGGTAGACGAGCTTCCGTGTGCACTGTGGGCTAGCCGGACATCAACCAGCCGGGCCACGGGGGAAACACCTTTCTTCCTGGTGTATAGGGCAGAGGCCGTCCTCCCCCCAGAAATTACCAGGGGCTCCCCCCGTGTCCGGGTGTATGATGAAGTCGTGTAGGACCAGCTCCGGTGTGAAGACATTGACCTCGTCGACGAGGGACGAGTAAGAGCGACTCTCCGAAATGCATGGTACAGGCAGACGCTCCGGCGCTACCACCAGAGGACCGTGCGGAGTAGGGAGCTAAAGGTAGACGACCTGGTGCTGCATCGCATACTCTCCCGGGAAGGGGCTAACAAACTCTCCCCCAGATGGGAGGGCCCCTTCCGGGTTATGGAGGTATGCCGCCTTGGGTGCGTCCTCCTAGCCACGGAGGATGGAGAGCGACTGCCCAACCCCTGGAACATCGAGCACCTCCGTAAGTTCTACCCCTAGACCAGCGTTAGGATAGTTTTCTTTCATTGTAAAAGGTACATGGTGCCTAGGAATGGTACTTAGGGCAACTAAGGCTCCGCAGACGAGGCTCTGAGTGCACATTTCGCTTAGCCTGGTCCAGAACCCTAAGTAGGTGCACTCGACTTCCTTTGTCGACCGAGCCAGGTCGTTCCCCTTGTAAAACCTGTCCCATCTTATGGGAGACCGCAATGAAAGATTGTTGTCCTACCCTATATAGGGTTCCCCATTCAAAAAATTATCTTTAATTTTTTATGATATTGCTATGCGTTCGTTGTAGCTCGTGATCTATCATGAGCGCTATCATTTTTCCCTGCTCTAGCAATAGTGGGAGCCTTGATGTCTGGTTGCAGGTGGGGTAGCTTGAGGTACCTGCAATGTGCCTCGGGCCTCAGATGTTCCCATACTCGGGGGTAAGTGTCTCCAGATGGTCTCCCCCGGGAAAATCTTACGCTGAGAGGGAGGTCCAGGGGCACAACCTGCTTAGCCTGGTCTTGTACCCTAAGCCTGTGTGCCCTGCCTCCCCAGCGCTACAGCTGAGTACTGGGGGCCAGATGGACCACCCATAAGTAGTATGAATAACGAACCCTAGGTGCAGACGCACTGAATTACCCAAGCCCCATGAGTCAGCCCAAGATCGTAAGTCAAGCAACATAAAAAGGAGCAGAGAAACAATGACCAGCGGACATAATTACTTCTCCTGTTTTTTGATCTATATGCAGGTCTTCAAGGAGTTATCCCGGCGATAACCATCAAAGTACCCACGAAGATGGTGGGCACCGCCGGACCAAGGCTCCGGTGGCACCCCCGGGGCCCACCACCTTTCACCAGAGATGGTGGGCACTGCCGGACCGAAGCTCCGGTGGTACCCCCAGGGGCCCGCCGTCGACGTTTCACAGAAGATGGTGGGCACTGCTGGACCGAAGCTCCGGTGGCACCCCCAGGGGGCCCACCGTCGACGTCCCTGCATACTCAACTACGACAATGCTACCTACGCATCCTAGGCTCCCCTGCAACCGTCCGCCCTAAGTCCTAAGTGTTGATGGGTGTGCCCACAACAACTGGCCACACCTGTCAGGGGGCCACACTCCGGGGGACGGCAGGTCCTGGAAGCTAAGGTACAACAAGCAACTAGAAGATATTGCTGGAAATAAAAGCATGCTGAGTATAAGAGGCAACACAGGCAGATTTTTTGTTCCAAAATAAAAATTTTGCCACCACAAGCAACCACAGACAAAAGCTGAAAGAAACACAAAACATAAACAGCGCATGGGGAGCCCTCAGCCGCTCCGCTGGAACCTTGAGGTGATGAGCGCCACCGCATCCGAGACTTCAGACTTGGCGACCTCTTCCCTCTCAGCGATGGGCCCCTCGAGTACCGGCTACAGAGAGACGTCGGGGTACCAGCTCCGGTAGCAGGACAGGATGTGTGTCGCCACCTCCTTCACCAGCATCCTCCCCTCTGCCTCCAGCTGGTTGTCGATGATGGCCCCCAGCGAACGCATCCTCGAGATCGTGGAGTCAATGGAAGGGAACACCTGACTCACCTCATGCGTTGGTTCCCCCATGCGCACCGGGCTGAAGCCGAGTGGCACCAGAGACGAGTCGGCGCCGCCAAGGAACTCCCAGAGCTCCTGCACCTCCTGCAGGGCCGCCAGGGGCCGCCGTCTAGGAACCGCTTCTCCTTGACCGCCAGGGCCCCCTCGCGCTCGCTGACCTCCCTCTCGCGGCGGGTGAAGTCACCCTCCTTGAGGGCGACATTGAACTCGCGGTCCTGGAGGGCCTGGCGCTCGGCGAGTTGGGCTTGCTCCGCCTCAGCCAGGGCAGCATCCCGGCGGTCTAGCTCGGTGGCGTGGACCCTCGCCCCTTCCCACTGGAGGACGAGCCAGCGGGAGGTCGCCTCCACCTCAGCCTGCTTCGCCGCCAACTCCTGCTCCCGTTCGGCAAGAGCAGCTTCCCGATGAGACAACAGTTGCTAAAGGTCCTCGCATGACTGGAGGCGGGAGCTGGCCTCAGCGTGGATAGTCGCGGCGTCCGCCTTCAGCTTCTGGGTGACAGCGTCTAGTTGAGCGATGAGCTCACGCTCCTGCTCGAGGATCTTTATCTCCTCCTGAACAACCGCCTCCCGCTGAGCCGCTCGGCTCTTCGCCAGCCGGGTCCGGGCCTCCAGGGCCCTCGTCCATTCCTGAAGCCGGTCATCCTCGTCTTCAAGCCGCCCTTTCTCCCGGGCGAGGGCCGCCTGAGCCTGCCGGAAGCCGGAGTAGGCCACGGCCATGGCCTCAGACAGGGGGAGGGGCTCCACCGTAGCAGCGGGTCCCTGCCTCCCCACTTCTTCAATATCATCCTCCATTTGGAGGACCACTGGGGAGATGGGGACCAGAGCTCCCCCAATCGGAGAAGGCGGGGGGGGGGGGGGGGGGGGGGGACCACCGCCAAAAGCAGGCGCATCGCCCCCAAAGGCCCCCTCCCCGGCGGCGGCACCCGGGGCGGCGGCGCCAGCCGACGTAGCGGTGTCGGACGGCGCGGCGGCATCGACTGGCATGGAGTAGCCGGCGGATGCGGAGTTGTTGGCGGGCGCGGCAACAGTCGCCAGTGCGTGCGGCTGGGCTTCAGCAGCCGCTGTAGGGGTCTCGGGCACAGAGGCCCAGGGCACCCCGGCGGCAGCAGCCCGGTGCGTCAGAGCGGGGCCCGAGGCTGTAGAGGAGCCCCGTGAGCCGACTGGAGCGGCATACCCCCCAGTAGAAGGGCCCGCGGGCGGAGAAGGAGTAGCTGTAGTGGTGCTGAAATCAAGCAAACCCAGATCATAAGGAAATGACAGGTTAAGCGCACAGCAAATAGCATCCAAGATAAAATCTATGCAGGCTTACCGGGGGACCTTGAAGCTCCACCGCTTCCCGAAGGGGTTGGGGGGGTTCGGACCCCCCGAACCCGCGGTGGGGGCCGCTGAGTGTGATGGGGGCCCCTGTGGTTGATGAGTCGGCGACACCCCCGAAGTTTGGCGCTCCTCCGAACGGCGAGGGAACGTTGGGGTCCCGTCGGCGTTGAGGAGCCTCCCCCTCTTGCGTGTTAAGGACTCGGGCAGCAAAGTGGCGCCATCGGCTCCCCCTGACAACGAATGCGGCAGAGCATCGGCGTCCTAACGAGGAGTGGAGGGGGCCGGCGGCGGTGACCGGGCGTGCTTCTTGGGGGTCAGGTCCGACACCGGAATCGGCGCTTTCCCTTTCGCCTTCTCAACAGAGGCATCGTCGCCTCCCCATTGACGGTGTTGGGGCCCGCTTGAGGCATCGTCGCTTGAAGGATCTTTGTCACCTGAGGGAGCCCCGCCTCCCTCAGCGTCGTCGACGATGTTGACCCCCCGGAACAGGTCCCCGATCTGGCGCTGCGCCAGCCTGGACTCGTCGAGTGTCGGCATCGCCTTCAGCAGCTGCCTCCTCAGCTCGGAGTCTGAGCACAAGGGGCGGCAGACTATCGGAAGAGCCAGCTCCTCAGGGGAAATGTCGTCGGGGCAGACCCGGGTCAGCATGTCGTGCAGCTGCTGCTCGTCCAGGTTGGAGTCGGGGCCGGTCTCGAGCCGGGTGCAGTCCGATAGGCCGGTGAACATCCACGCCGGGCGGGTACAGCGCTAGAGCGGAGCTATGCGGCGATACATGAAGTCCCTCAGCACCATGGCAGATGACAGCCCGTGGTTCGCCAGCATCTGGATCCTCTCCAACACTGGGTTGAATGCCTCCTCCAGCTTTGGGCGCTCCTCCCAGAACGATCGCTCGGAGTAGGGGATCCCGGTGGGCAGGCACATCCGGTCGTGGGCTTCGACCATGGCGATCATCCAATCTTCGCGCCACTGCTCCCATCGTGCAGAGTTGAAGGAAGCAATGTACCTCGAGGTGACCTTGGTTCGGCGCTGGAAGTAGTAGGCGCTGAGATGCTCCTTCGAGCTTCTACCGGTGGCCCTCAATACAAAAAAGTACCTGAAGAGCTTCACCAATGGCATCACGCCCACGAACATCTCGCAGAGGTGAGCAAAGACCGCCAGCATGGCTATCGAGTTCAGCGCGAGGTGGTGGAGTTGGAGGCCGAAGGTCTCCAGGAGCATGACCAGGAAGGCGGATGCAGGCGGGACAAAGTCGGCCAACACGTAAGACAAAAATAGCACCATCTCCCCGGCAGAGAGGCTCAGCGGCAGCCTCCCGGGACGGAGCCACTTCTCCTGCTCAGGAGCGTGCCAGCTGAGAAGCCGGCGCATGGGGGCCAGGTCAGTGGACCTGGACAGCCGGGACTTGGGCAGGATGCTCGCCATGAGGATTGAAGGAGGAGGCTCTGGAAGGGAGATCGGGAGCTAGAGCGCAAGAACTGGGCTTGGGGCAAGAAGGCACGAGCGCAAGGATGCAGAAGCAGAAGAAAGGACCCTTAGGGGGAAAGGTCTCTTTTTATTCACCTCTGCAAGCCAACAGACGCATCGTGTGAATCGATGTAGCCTCAGTAGAAGAGCAACAGACCCGCATAGGCAATGACGTGAGGGCCCGGATTGCTCGACAAAGAAGGCGAGTCGGGTGGCTAACTATACGGGAGGTAATTCGGCGGTTTCTAAAAAGGCAAAAGCAGCGGAAGTGCAAGAGCCATCTTGGGAACCATCGCAGTTAAAGCACGGTTAAAGGCGGAAGTCATGTCGCGCGGCACCTGTCCAGTACCTTCGCTTACCAGGAGGAGACGCGTCGCCACAACGGCAGGGACATGTCGCCCCGGGAATTGCCCCGAATTGGAATCGAAATATTTGCACGGGAATATGAGGAAGAAGACCCCGCCTGCGGTATCGACGACTCTCCCGAGGTGGGCTCGGGGGCCACTATCGGTACCCCACAGACCGGGTACCCTCGTGCACAAGGAGAAAACAGCTAAGGACCCGACCTCTACTTAAGAGGCTGAATCCGAGGCTGCCACGTCGTGGAGGGAAGGACCAGATCCTACCTCTCCGCAGGGGAGGGCTCCCGGGCTGCCGCGTGGCCGGCAGAACTGCACCCTCGCCTCCCCGCTGAGGCGGGCTCCAAGGTTGCCACGTGGCCAATCGGAACCTCGGGGCCAGGCCCGCTTCCTTGCAGGGAAAGGCACCAGAACTACCACGTGGCCCGCAGGGCTAAGCCTCCACCCCTCCACGGGGGTGGGCTCCGGGTGCGCCACGTGGCCTGTACCATCGAGTGCTCGACTCCCCACAGAGGCAGGCTCCGGTGCAACCACGTGGCGGACGGCAACTCAGTGCGGTAGGACGCCGCAGTAAAGGAAGGCGTGTGCTGCTCAAACAAGCATTAAAGTATGCGCGCCTTCCCCAGGCGAAGCGGAGTCGCACATGCGTAAGTCAAGGCTCTAGTGTCCTGTCTTGTCCAAGTATCCGGTATAGACCCACGCTGCAAGATGGATGAATGGGCCGCAAGGACAAGACGGGCGGGACGTGCACCGCCATCATCACCAACTATGTGTAGCCCTGGCGCACGACGCGGCGGGACGGCGCATTGACACTCCTGACAAGGGGAAGTATATAGCATTTAATCTTAGATCTTATATAGGATTTGGCTCTCCCTGGGGCCCACCTTGTGACTGCAGAGTCCTTGGACTATAAAAGGACTCTGCAGACGACCTTCACGAGGGATCAAAAAATCAGACTAAGACTCATTCACGCTCAAGCAAGGCAATACACAAACACTCCCGTGGACGTAGGGTGTTACGCTCCGGCGGCCCGAACCACGTAAATCCCTCTGTGTTCACCATCCTGCTGCGCTCAATCTCCTGGGACTAGCCCTCATGAATCCAAAGAACCTCCGCGAGATGGTCTCTAAGCAGGTCCGGGGTAAGTGTCATTTGAGACCTTCGACAGCAGGGCATGTCCCGCTGTCTTGTCCCCGCGGCTCACCCGTCCGTCTTGCACAGTGGGTCTGTACCGGCTACATGGACAAGACAGGACACTGGAGCCTTGACTTTCGCATGCGCGACTCCGCTTTGCCTGGGGAAGGCGCGCGTACTTAATGCCTATCTGAGCAGCGCACTCTTTCCTTTACTGTGGCCTCCTACCGCATTGAGTTGGTCCTCCGCCACGTGGTCACACCGGAGCCTGCCCCTGCGGGGAGTTGAGCGCCCGGCTGTACAGGCCACATGGCACCTCCGAAGCCCACCTCCGCGGAATGACGGAGGCTCAGCCCTGTGGTCCAGGTGGTAGTTCAGGAGCCCTTCCCTACGGGGAGACGGGCCTAGTCCCGGGGGTTCCAATGGCTACGTGGCAGCCCTGGAGCCTGCCTCGGCAGAGAGGCGAGAGTCCGGTTCTGCCAGCCACGTGGCAGCTTTGGAACCTGCCTCGGCAGGGAGGCGAGGGTCCGGTCCTGCCGGCCACGTGGCAACCCCGGAGCCTGCCTCGGCGGGAAGGTAGGATCTGGTCCTTCCCTCCACGACGTGGCAGCCTTGGACTCTGCCTCCAAGTAGAGGTCGAGTCCTTAACTGTTTTCTCCTTGTGCGCGGGGGTACCCGGTCTACGGGGTACCGACAACGTGGTTCGGGCTGCCTGAGCGTAATACCCTACTCCACGGGGTGTGTAGTTGTTGTATTGAGTGTCTGAGCGCTTGTGGGCGTGTGTAAGAGCAGAGTGTGGAAGTCTGGAAGAGTCCCCCTATATATCGTTCGACCAACACTTTTATAGTACAAAGACTGATTGTTACATTGTTAGCCTGACCCGACATGTGGCCCCGACGGTTACTGATGTTTAATACATAATTAATGAGCTTAATTAACCTTAATAGTGTGGTAACGCGCCTTGACAGTGACGTTACTGGTATTAAGGGCCCTCCAATTGTGTGTCATTAAGATAGCATTAATGACACTTAATCAGGTCTTGAGGTCTTTAATATTCCTTGAAGGTCCAATCCGTTAGAGGTCCACCATCTTACCTGTTGAACTTGAAGGTCTGGCGGTTGGACGAGTGGCAGCTCCGGAGCTTACCGTCTAGGACAGGTAGGTCCGGTGCTGTTGTACACGTGTCGGTACCAGAGCTTCCTCTGTCGGGGGTTAGGTCTGGGGGTGCCACACATATATCTAGACCGGAGCTTTCTCGTGTAGGGAGTGTAGCTCCGGTTTAACGATACACGTGGCGACACTAGGACTAACCATAGAAGGGAGGTAGGTCCAATTTCGTATGAAACGTGGATCCTTCGGAAGTCTTCAACTTAGACAGGTGAAGTTTCTTTGCTCTTTTTGTAGTCCCAAAGGGTATCCGGTACGCAGGGTACCGATAGTGGCCCCCTGGGCCCACCTCTGGGAGAGACCTTTTGGATGAAGTCGTTCTACCGGAGGTGGGTCCATCCTTCGGTTTTTGAGCCGTGTATTCAAGGGTCTTTGGATGTGCCGTTGGCGGTAGTTCATAGTTAAACCATCGCCGTGTGGCATATCCAGGATGCGGTAGGTGAGATCTGAGTGTGCGTATCTCACGCAATTGAGGGTCGCCGGTTCCCAACACGAAAACCGTATCGGTTCCGCGCGCCGTGTCAGGCCGCCGCCCTCGGGCTTCCCGCCTCTCATGATGACAAATGTTCGCCTGGGGTAAGGACCTTGACTTGGTCATCAAGGTGGCCCCGGGCCCCCTTGTCATTGGCAGGGTGAAGTTTTTGAACTATATCGTCGGCCCCTCCGCGGTTTCCATCCAAGCGTTGTGGGGGCTTACTTAAGAAGGAAAGTGTGCACCTAAAAGTGCATCTAGGATCCCCGTGGGTTTTGGATGATTGATGATGATAATTAAGTGACTAATGAGCTCAGTGATCTTAAGCACAGGTGTGAACTTAAATGGAAGCACAATCCCTCAAAAAGGAAAAGGATGAAAACGGCGATGTCAACCCGAAAAGGAGAAACTAGGGTTTCTAGTGCGTCGAGTTTGGACTAGCCCAATAAATGTGAGGATGTGTGTGTAAACTGCATTGAGATCAAGTTGGGAGCTCAAAGCGGTTTAGAGGTCAAACCCATTGAGAGAAAAGAGTTGGAAGGAGTGTGGCAGTAGGGCCGTACTAGTCCGTGCAGGTGGCCGGACTAGTCCGCCCCTTGCCGGCCATGTCCATTTACAGCTGGACCAGAAGGGTCTGACTGAGTTCGGACTAGTCCGTAGTGGGACGAACTAGTCCAGGTAGTCGAGGAGTGGGTTTTGGGTTCTATGTCCCAAAACCAGGGACTTGTCTGTTTTGGTCCGGACCAAGAGGTCCTGACTGAGATCGGACTAGTCCACCCCAGGGGCCGGACTAGTCCGGGTATGAGAGAAGTCGATGCTTCAGAGACTAAGTCTGGGAAGGCCGGACTAGTCCGCCCTGGGGGCCGGACTAGTCCGTGGTCTTCAGACTAGTCCGTTTTCACACGGAACAAAAGGTTCTGTGTGAGATCGGACTAGTCCGGTGAGGGCCGGACTAGTCCGTTGTTGAAGTGACCGTTTGAATTTGAAGTTTGGCAGGTAGTGTGATGATTGCCGTGCAGTGCGACAGTTGTCATGGACGTCAGTGGTCCCCTAGGCTTGACTAGTCCGGGCTGTAGGTCGGACTAGTTCGCCCATCTGCTGAAGTCAGCAGTATGGGCTTGGGACCTCTATAAATAGAGGACCCCTGGGTTCATTTGAAAAAAAAAGAAACCTTTGAGCAAGTTGAAACCCTAGCGCCGCCACAGCAACCTTGAGCCTCCCAAAGCCTCCTTCTTGCCTACATTCCCTCTAAAACTAATTGTTGTGTGGATTAGGGTTTAGTGAGGTGAAGAAGAGGAAGAACGGCGCTCTTTGGCTCTCGGTTTGATCTCTTGCACTTTGTGAATCTTTGTGATCTGTGGCTTGAGTCAATCTTTGTGATTTGTGATTGAATTTGTGGTGGGAGCCTCAGATTGTGAGAAGCCCCAACGAATCTTGTATTCACTCTTTGTGATAGTGGAAGAACCAAGTTAGGCCCGTGTGGTAAACTTGGTGAGGGAAGGGTTCTTGAACCCGGTCCTTCATGGACTCCTCAACGGGGACGTAGGTTCCTTCGTGGGATCGAACCTCGGGATAAAATCCTTGTGTCCCTTGTGTTCTTTACTTTCACTTATTGCTCATTACTTCTAGAGTTAACTTTATTGGTCTTGTTCATCACTCTTGTTTCATCGTGATCCTTAGTTTCATACTTGTCATATAACTTGTCAAGGCTCACTAAGTCATTCTAACAAACCTTGCATCACGAGAATTGGACTAAAACTTGTTCGAAACCCTTTTTAGGCTTTTCCCTGTAGGAGGACCGGACTAGTCCGCCCCAGGACCGGACTAGTCCGCCCCCTGAGTTCTAATCTCGTTTTATTAAGTCATTTCAGGTCGTTTAGCCTATTCACCCCCTCTAGGCAACTTTCAATTGGTATTAGAGCATGACTCTCCCAAAAGAGTCTAACAACTCGGAGAGAAGATGGCTGGAGTGGGGTACGAAGAAGTCTCAACTAGTGAGGTTCAAGCAACTCCAGAAGAGATTCTCTTCTATCAAGACAAGTCAACGGATGACAAAGAGATTCGCCAGCTCAAGGCGAAACTTCGAGAGAAGTTGAAGATTCCCAAGGTTGACACCTCAACCTCCACTTCGAGTGGCACAATCAACTACAACCAACAAGGCTACAACTATGAACGCCTTGTCTCCAACAACCACTATCTTTCCATCCCATTGAGGAAGCCTCCCCAATTCGATGGAACCGACTACGGGATGTGGAAACACAACATGAAGATCCACCTTGTGTCACTCAACCCCTCACTATGGCAAATTGTGTTGACCGGGGCGCACATCCCTAAGAATGAAGAAGATATCACTCTGGAGCAAGCCGTGCTCCTTCACTGCAATGCTCAAGTGGCCGGAGTGATCATCTCATCTCTCTCAAGAGATGAGTTCAATCGAGTGGATGGACTTGAGGTGGCCAAGGACATTTGGGACACCCTCAAGACGGCTCATGAAGGCAACCGAGTCGTGAAAGAAGCTAAGATTGAGCTCATAGAAGGAGAGATCGGGAGGTTTGCCATTATGGATGGTGAGTCTCCCCAAGAGATGTACAACCGCCTAAAGATACTCATCAACAAGAGTAGATCTTATGGCTGTACCAAGTGGACGGACCACGAGGTGGTGAAGAGGATGATTCGGGCATTCATGCCTAGAAATGTCTCTCTTTGCTCCATGATTTGAGAAAGTCAGGGGTTTGCCAAAATGACCCCGGAGGAGGTCCTTGGAAGGATCATCAACCACAAGATCATGGAGAAGGAGGCGCTCTTCTACAATGACCTCCAAAGGTTCACCGCCTCGAAGATGAATAATGTTGCACTCAAGGCAACAACCTCCTCAAAAGAGCAAGACAAAGATGATGAGGAGATCCTTGACACCGATGAGGAAGAGGCCTTCTTCATCAACAACTTCAAGAGGATAATGAGAAGAAGAAAAGGAGGATACAAGCATGAGAGTAAAGGCAAGGAAAAGGCAAGGCCCAAAACCAAGAGAGCTTGCTGCAATTGTGGCGAGTACGGGCACTACATTGTAGATTGCCCACATGAAGATGGCAAGAAGAAGAAGGAGGGCAAGCCACAAGAGAAGAAGTTCTACAAGAAGAAGAATTCATCCGGTCATGCTCACTTAGGCAAGGAGTGGGACTCTAACAATGAGTCCTCCTCGTCCGAAGATGAAGAGAAGATGGCAACCATAGCCATCGGGAGGAGCTCCAAGGGAAGCAAGCTCTTCCCAAATATCTACGACCACGAGCCAACTTGCCTCATGGCAAAACAAGGAAGGAGAAAGGTTAACTCTAACTCATCCTCCTCCATATCCTCTCATGATGATTATGATAGTACTAGCGAAAATGAACACATGTTTAAGGACATAAGTAAAAGCACATTGCGATTAATGAAATTGCTTTCGGATGAGATTTTTGAGAAGGAGGAGCTCATAGATAGGCAATAGGACTTGCTTATCCAAGAAAAGGAAAGATGTAAAGAGCTCATTGAGCTCCTTGAGCTTGAGAGAGAGAAGAGCAAGGCATTAGAGCATGAACTTGCTCTAAGCAAGAAAACATGCTCAAGTCTTGAGGAGACAACCATTGAGCTCAAGGACGAACTTGGCAACTTGGCAAAAGTTGAACAAGATCATTGAGACTCAAGTTGAGTCCCTTAATACTAATGTAGCCTCTTCCTCCAAAAGCTCATCCTCCTCAAAAGTTGCATCCAAAGCAATATCAACTTGCAAATGTTCTAACTTGATTCTTAAATTAAAGGATGAGCTTAAGTTGACTCAAGGCAAGCAAGCACCTAAGAGTGGCATCTTTGACAAAGAGAAGGTGGCATATGCACGAAGTGCATACACCAACACAAGACCTCTCAATGTCAAGGATGGTCTTGGTTATACTAGAGGTGGAAAGCAAAATGCCAAAACCTCCAAGTATGGCAAAGACTTGATTGTCTTTGTCAAAGGAAGCTCATCCCCAACTAAAATTGAGAAGAACACTTCAACTAGCACCTACTTGCCTAAATCTGAACCGCATCCTCTATTTCATGATTTTGATGCATCATATGTTTTGATGAGGAACAAGTATGGCAAGGTATATGCTAGATATGTTGGGCACTCTGCAAGAGCCCCAAGCCTTGTGTGTGGGTGCCCAAATGCCTCACTACTAACATCAAAGGACCCAACTCCGCTTGGGTACCTAAAAGGAAGGCATAATCTTGTTTTGTAGGCATACTCCTCCGGTGGATCCAAATGGGTGCTCGATAGTGGGTGCACAAACCACATGACCGGAGAGAGGAAGATGTTCTAGGAGCATGAGGAACATGATGATCCAAATGAAGGAATCCTCTTTGGGGACAATAGCCGAGGGAAAATCCTTGGCTCCGGTAAAATTGTCATTTCTCCCCAACATACTCTTTCTAGTGTTTTACATATTGATTCTCTTGACTATAACCTTTTGTCCATATCACAACTATGTGACAAGGGTTATAATTGTGTTTTCACTAATGAGGGTGTGAGCATCCTTAGAAGAAGTGATAACTCAATCGCCTTTAAGGGTTTGCTCAAGGGAAAGCTTTATCTTGTGGACTTTGCCTCGGATAAAGCTCAACTTGACACATGCTTAATGGTGAAAACCAACATGGGATGGCTTTGGCATAGACAGCTATCCCATGTTGGGATGAGGAATTTACAAAAGCTTCTTAAGGGCGAGCACATTCATGGTTTGAAGAATGCTGTCTTTGAAAAGGATAGGCCATGTAGTGCTTGCCAAGCCGGGAAGCAAGTGGGAGCTCAACACCCCTCAAAGAACATCATGAGGACAACAAGACCGTTGGAGCTGCTACATATGGACCTTTTCAGCCCAATAACCTACATTAGCATTGGCGGTAACAAATATGGTCTTGTTATTGTTGACGATTTTTCTCGTTTCACTTGGGTGTTCTTCTTGCATGATAAGGGTGAAACTCACGGTGTCCTCAAGAGGTTCTTGAGAAGAGCTCAAAATGAGTTCGCCTCAAGAATCAAAGCTATAAGAAGTGACAACGGCACCGAATTCAAGAACACTCAAGTGGAAGAATTCTTGGATGAGGAGGGCATCAAGCATGAATTTTCAGCTCCATACTCCCCTCAACAAAATGGGGTGGCGGAACGGAAGAATAGGACACTCATCGAGATGTCAAGGACAATGTTTGATGAGTACAAGACATCGGATCGGTTTTGGGCGGAGGCGGTTAACATCGCTTGCCACGCCGTCAACCGATTGTACCTTCACCGCCTCCTCAAGAAGACTCCCTATGAGCTTCTAGTTGGTAAGAAACCCAATGTCTCTTACTTTCGTGTTTTTGGGAGCAAGTGTTATATTCTCAACAAGAGGCCTAGGACTTCAAAGTTTGCTTCAAGTCCGGTGAAGGTTTCCTGCTTGGTTATGACTCAAACACCCATGCCTACCGTGTCTTCAACAAAACCTCTGGTATTGTTGAAATAGCACGTGACGTGGTGTTTGATGAAACTAATGGCTCCCAACTGGAGCAAGTTGATCAAAGTGTACTAGATCAAGAAGACTCTCCACAAGAAGCTCTTAGGAGAATGGCACTTGGAGATGTTCGACCACAAGAACAACCTCAATGCTCAAGTGACCAACAACAAGATGATGCAAGCCACTCCCCACACGATCAAGTTGAAAATGAACAAGTGGCACCTCAAAACGATCAAGAAGACGAAAGTCAAGGGGGGTCATTCATCAAGGGGGAGATCAAGAAGAAGAAGAAGAAGATGATGACTCAAGAGCTCAACCTCCACATCCTCGTGTGCATCAAAGCGTTCAACGAGATCACCCTGTTGACAACATACTAGGAGATATCACCAAAGGGGTAACCACTCGTTCTCGCATTGCAAATTTTTGTGAACATTACTCTTTTGTTTCTTCTTTGGAGCCCCATAAGGTTGAATATGCCTTGAGAGACCCGGATTGGGCGGTGGCCATGCAAGAGGATCTTAACAACTTTGAAAGGAACAAAGTTTGGGAGCTTCTCAAGCGTCCACAAGCAAATGTTGTGGGCACCAAGTGGGTGTTCCGCAAAAAGCAAGATGAACATGGTTTTGTAACAAGGAACAAGGCACGACTTGTGGCCAAGGGGTACTCACAAGTCGAAGGTTTGGATTTTGATGAAACCTTTGCTCCCGTAGCTAGGCTAGAGTCAATTCGTATATTACTTGCTTTTGCTACTCACCATGATTTTAAGCTCTACCAAATGGACGTCAAGAGTGCGTTCCTAAATGGCCCAATCAAGGAGGAAGTCTATGTGGAACAACCACCGGGCCTCGAAGACCAAGAATTCCCAAACCATGTCTTCAAATTGCATAAGGCTCTCTATGGCCTCAAATAAGCTCCTAGAGCTTGGTATGAGTGTCTTAGAGACTTTCTAGTTCAAAATGGTTTTAAGATAGGAAAAGCTGATTACACTCTCTTTACAAAACATTTTAATGATGATCTCTTTGTGTGCCAAATATATGTCGATGACATTATATTTGGTTCTACTAACAAAGTGTTTTGTGATGAGTTTTCTAAGATAATGACAGAGAGATTTGAGATGTCCATGATGGGGGAGTTGAAGTTCTTTTTAGGTTTTCAAGTCAAGCAACTCAAAGAAGGCATGTTCATAAGTCAAAGAAAATACACTCAAGACATATTAAAGAAGTTTGACATGGACAAGGCCAAACCCATCAAGACTCCAATGGCAACAAATGGACACTTAGACCTAAACAAAGACAGTCCAAGTGTGGACCAAAATGTATATCGTTCCATGATTGGCTCTTTGTTATATCTTTGTGCATCTAGACCAGATATTATGCTTAGTGTGTGTATGTGCGCACGTTTTCAAGCTGCACCTAAGGTGTGTCACATGACCGCCATGAAGAGAATTCTTAGATATTTAGTTCACACACCTAGCCTAGGACTTTGGTACCCCAAAGGATCCAAGTTTAACCTCATTGGCTATTCCGATGCGGATTATGCGGGGTGCAAAGTTGATAGAAAGAGCACATGCGGGACATGCCAATTTTTGGGTAGATCATTAGTGTCTTGGTCCTCTAAGAAACAAAATCCCATTGCTCTCTCCACAGCCGAAGCGGAGTATGTTGCAGCCGGAAATTGTTGTGCACAACTTCTTTGGATGAGACAAACTCTAAGGGATTATGGTATAAACTTGCGTCGTATTCCTCTCCTATGTGACAATGAAAGTGCCATCAAAATAGTCCATAATCCAGTTGAGCATTCAAGGACCAAACACATAGACATTAGACAACATTTCTTGAGAGATCATTCCTTAAAGGGGGATATAGTAATTTCCCATGTGAGAACCGAGAACCAACTAGCCGACATATTCACCAAGCCCCTAGATGAGAAGCGATTTTGTGAGCTTAGGAGTGAGCTCAATATCTTAGATTCTCGAAATGTGGCTTGAAACATGCACATCTGGATGTTTACCTTTTGCCTTATTCAAAAGAATGCATGTGGTTGAAAAATTAGTCTCTATCTCGATTTTCTTCAAAATATTTGAAAAACTAGAGACTTTGTGAGTTATGGTCATAGTTTGAATGTTGAATGCTTACTGACCATATTCATAAAGTTTTGGTGTGGCAATATGTCCAAAAGGATCATCTATAGTGGCTAAAACTCAAATATATATGTTTTCAGCCCCCTTGGACCGGACTAGTCCGCCCTCTAGCCAGACAAGTTCGGATCCGGACTATTCCGGGTTTTCTCCGCTGACCGGACTAGTCCGGCCCCTGGGGACTTAAACCCCGCCAGGAGGTGGCCGACCCCTCCTCTCTCTCTCTCCCACGCGCGCTCAACCGCCCTCTTTCGGCAATTTTCGATTCCAACCACCAAAAATTGTTTCCAATCTGTGCATTGGAAGCTCCGGAGGTGTGGGAAACTTTCCCCGATCACTCGCAACGCGATCCATCCCCGATTCCATCGATTTCTCAAGATTTGAAGAGGTATCCCCCATTTTTCAAAAACATGCTTCATTCTTGATTCTTTGAGTTTTTGATAGATGCCTCTTCATTAAAGTTACTTCTAGTGACCTTGTGATCATAGCCTAGGAATATTGCGACTTGATTCCAAAATTTCTCGAAAAACCGTTAGAGTTAGGGTTTAACCTGTGTAAACCAGACTAGTCCGGTGCCAGGCAGACTAGTCTGCCCGGCGGACTAGTCCACCCATGGGGCGGACAAGTCCAGTGTACACAAGTCAAACTCCAACTTTAGTCGTTTCTCGAGATTTCTTTCACATTATTCCAACTCCTTGACCTACTATCTTATGGCATCCATTCTTTTCAGCTGAAATGGACGCTCCTCGCCGTTCCGCTTCTCCCCCCACTGACCCCAAGTGGGAGGCGGAGCAACTTCGTCTCGCCGAAGAACGAGCAAGAGCCGAAGTTGAGGCTGCCGAGAAGTATCTTGAGCAGCATGAGAAAGCAAAAGCAGCCAAGAAGCAACAAGCAAGGGCCACAGCGTTGGCCTACAACGAAGATGAAGCAATGGCTCAGCCATTGAGGAGTCCTGCAAGGAACTCCAGAAGAAGAAGAGAGAGGAGCGCGAAGCTCATAACTCTCAGGCGGCTGCTGCACAAGTCTCCAAGCGGAAGAGGCTTGTGAGCCTTGGAGAGAAAGAGAAGGGCAAGGAGCCAGCCCAAGGAGAAATTGCTGAACGCTGGATCGAGCGTGATCCGAAGAAGGGCAAGTCTCCGGATCCCGTGGAGCCCAAGTAGAAGAATCACTCAGTAAAGGTCCCAACTGCGAAGGCCAAGGGCATCTCTATCAAGGAGAAAGGGAAGGTAAAACCGATTGGCCCTCTGGAGGTGCACACTCCCGAAAGGAATCCCAACAGGCAGCATAAAATGGCTGCAAATGTTTTCCATGGAAAGGGAGCCGAGAAAGCAAGAAGGCTTAGGACGGACAAGGTGTAAAAGTGTGAAAGGGGCACCGCCGACCCTCGGTTCTGGTGTGACTTTCATTGTGATTATTACCGTCTCGTCTACCAAAGCATGAAGAAACCTGTGATTGAAGCACAGTGGGTAGACTGGGAGTACATGGCCAGGAAGCAACATTTTGCTTTTGATGCAGTCATTGAAGCAGCTGAGCGCCATGTGCTCAAGAACATCATGGGATTCAAGTATGACTAGAACGTCGAAGTCATCCTGCAGTTTTATTCCACCGTCTACTTCACCACCTCTGGTGATAGAAGGATCATATGGATGATGCATGGCGAGCAGCTCTCTGTCACATTTGAGGAGTTTGCAAAGATTCTAGGTCTTGAGGCTCATTTGGATCATGAGATCATCATCTCTAACCTCAAGGTCGTTGACAGAGATCAGCTGGACTACATGTACCCAAGCCATGTGTCCTATGAGCCAGTACATGCTCGCAACATCAAGCCTTTATACAGCATCCTCAACAGGATCCGGAGGCGGACCATAGCACCAAAGGATGGTGCCGCAGGGGTGATATAAGGCAACTTGAGGCACCTACTACTTCTCATTGATGGGGAGGAGAAGTTCAATCTCGTCGACTACATCTTCGACGACATTTTCAATATCTCGCATACCCCCAACCGAGCTTGCGGGTATGCCCCCTACATCATGTACCTCATTGAGAAGGTGTCAGGCGTGACCTTTGTCAAGGATGTGACTCACCACCCGCTCCATCCTCAGACACCCCCTGCCGTCCCACCTCCTCCGCGCCGGAAGAATGCATAGCCTCCCTCCTCCTCAGCAATGCCAGCTTCTCAGCCCGTGGCACCATCCTCCCTGCCTCCACCTCAATCCATGATCACCTTCTTCAAGTGTTTCAAGGAGATCTTCACTTCCTGCCGAAAGCAGGAGATTAGGAACCAGAGGGCACACAAGCGCCAAGAGAAGTACCTCAAGGCGATGTGTGACAAGCTGGAGGTTCCTATGTCCTCTCCGGAGGCGAGCGACGGGGAGATCACAGCTTTCCCCGACTTCACCCCCGACGAGCTCGCCCAGCTCCAAGAGGACGGGAGCTCTTCCCGGGCAGCTCCTTCGGCTCGTGACTCCGATGACGACGACGATGATCATGAGGACCCGGAGGCCACGGAGAGCGACTCCAACGCTGGGGCCGATGATAGTGAAGATAGTGACGACTGAGTGGTTAAGGGTTCAAGTTCCCCCTCTTCTTTTCCTTTTTGGTTTCTTGATGCCAAAGGGGGAGAGTTAGATGGGAGTTAGTCGGGGGAGAGTTAGACAGGAGGGTAATTAGTTGTATCCCTTTATTTTGGATCCTTGGACATGTCGCACTCCTTATAATATTTATGTCATGTTGGATGTTTACATTTGTGCAAGACTATGTTTTGAATGTTCAATGTCAATATGATGCTTTGAATGTCTTTGAATGTCTATCTTTTGATCATATTCATGCTTATTATGTCTTGTCACAAATTGTTGAGCACAACACGTAGGCACCCCACCATAAAGTGTGTATGTATGAAGGACTTCCTCAATCTCTCTTTCATAATGCATTCATTTAGGGGGAGTCACTCATACACCCGCACGTTATGAAAACCACAAATTTATACTCTCTTATATGAAGACTTAATGTGTTGTCATCAATCAACAAAAAGGGGGAGATTAAAAGTGCATCTAGGATCTCCGTGGGTTTTGGATGATTGATGACGACAATTAAGTGACTAATGAGCTCAGTGATCTTAAGCACAGGTGTGGACTTAAATGGAAGCACAATCCCTCAAAAAGGAAAAGGATGAAAACGACAATGTCAACCCGAAAAGGAGAAACTAGGGTTTCTAGTGCGTCGAGTTTGGACTAGCCAAATAAGTGTGAGGATGTGTGTGTAAACTGCATTGAGATCAAGTTGGGAGCTCAAAGCGGTTTAGAGTTCAAACCCATTGAGAGAAAAGAGTTGGAAGGAGTGTGGCAGTAGGGTCGTACTAGTCCGTGCAAGTGGTCGTACTAGTCCGCCCCTTGCCGGCCAAGTCTGTCTTCAGCCGGACCATAAGAGTCTGACTGAGTTCGGACTAGTCCATAGTGGGACAGACTAGTCCGGGTAGTCGAGGAGTGGGCTTTGTAGTCTAAGTCCCAAAACCACGGAGTTTTCCGTTTTGGTTCGGACCAAGAGGTCCTGACTGAGATTGGACTAGTCCGCCCCGAGTGTCGGACTAGTCCGGGTATGAGAGAAGTCGGTGCTTCAGAGACTAAGTCTGGGAAGGCCGGACTAGTCCGCCCTGGGGGCCGGACTAGTCCGTGGTCTTCAGACTAGTCCGTTTTCACACAGAACAAAAGGTTCTGTGTGAGATCGGACTAGTCCGGTGAGGATCGGACTAGTCCGTTGTTGAAGTGACCATTTGAATTTGAAGTTTGGCAGGTAGTGTGACGATTGCCGCACAGTGCGACAGTTGTCAGGGACGTCAGTGGTCCCCTAGGCCAGACTAGTCCGCCCATCTGCTGAAGTCAGCAGTATGGGCTTGGGACCTCTATAAATAGAGGACCCCTGGGTTCATTTGAAAAAAAAAAGAAACCTTTGAGCAAGTTGAAACCCTAGCGCCACCACAGCAACCTTGAGCCTCCCAAAGCCTCCTTCTTGCCTACATTCCTCTAAAACTAATTCTTGTGTGGATTAGGGTTTAGTGAGGTGAAGAAGAGGAAGAACACCGCTCTTTGTCTCTCAGTTTGATCTCGTGCACTTTGTGAATCTTTGTGATCTGTGGCTTGAGTCAATCTTTGTGATTTATGATTGTATTTGTGGTGGGAGCCTCAGATTTTGAGAAGCCCCAACGAATCTTGTATTCACTCTTTGTGATAGTGGAAGAACCAAGTTAGGCCCGTGTGGTAAACTTGGTGAGGGAAGGGTTGTTGAACCCGGTCCTTCGTGGACTCCTCAACGGGGACGTAGGTTCCTTCATGGGATCGAACCTCGGGATAAAATCCTTGTGTCCCTTGTGTTCTTTACTTTCACTTATTGCTCATTACTTCTAGAGTTAACTTTATTGGTCCTGTTCATCACTCTTGTTTCATCATGATCCTTAGTTTCATACTTGTCATATAACTTGTCAAGGCTCACTAAGTCATTCTAACAAACCTTGCATCACGAGAAATGGACTAAAACTTCCTTTGTAGGCTTTTCCCTGTAGGAGGATCGGACTAGTCCGCCCCTGGACCGGACTAGTCCGCCCCCTGAGTTCTAATCTCATTTTATTAAGTCATTTCAGGTCGTTTGGCCTATTCACCCCCCCTCTATGCAACTTTCAGCACCATTTGGGGATTCTTTACGCCTTCATTTGAACTTGCGCTCGAATCCTCCAAACTTTCGCTTGCTTTTCATCTCGCGCCCCGCTATGCTGCGATGGAGTTGGGTCTCCGCAAGAGCCGTCTTACGACCGACGGTGATTTGAAGAAGGTACGGGCCCTCATGGGGTGGTACAGTGACTCCTTCAACCACCTGGTCCGCGCTAGCAAGCTTTCGTTCAAGAAGGAGCGCGCCAATGACATGGTGTACTTCTCCGCGTACGCCATGGTGGGACTGATCCCACCCTTCACTTTTCTCTTGATGCTGCTAGACTTTTATGGTCTGCAGCTGTACCACCTTGGCCCCCACTCCATTCTTCTGGTGTCAACCTTTGTCCACTTCTGCGAGATGTGGGTGGGTATTCCCCCCTGTGTCGAGCTCTTCCGCACCTTCTTCACCATCCACACCACTGGCAAGAGTGACGAGTACTTTGGCTTCTATTATTTTGTGAAGCGCAAGAAGTGCCCGTACAAGTACTTTAGGTCATTCCCTTTCGGCAAGTGAGACGACTGGAAGAAGGATTAGATTGTCATCACGCCAGAGAGGCACAAGAAGCTGGGGCTGCCCGAAGGCCTCCCCAATGGCGACACTGAAGTTTGGAGTGAAGTTCCGGTGCTCTCGGATGCCTTCAACCCTGTCCTAACCAGGATCCGCCAATGTGTGGAAGGAGGGGTGACTCCTCAGGCGGTCTTTTGCAACTTCTTGGTCAACAGGTGGGCTCCGCTGAAGAAGAGGGAGAAGCTCGCCTGAGCCCTCAACAACGTGATGGACGACGACTGGGTCGAGACCGGTTTGAAGTCCAACCTGGAAGGCGCAGCTCTGGAGCTTCACCTCAAGAAGTTCCAGCACGGCATCGACGTCGAGGGCGACGACTTGACTCCGCCAGCGGCTTTCCTCCTTCTGAACATGGAGGCAAAGTTCAGCAGGGAGCTCCGGCGGAAGATTCCGGTGCTTGACGACCTCGGTGAAGTTGAGAGGCGTTCAATCACCGGGTTGGCGATCCTCGGAGCTTCCGAGGGTGGTCCCCCTTCTGCCCCGAGGCAAAGAGCTAAAGTTGTGGGCAAGGGCAAGGAGTTGGCTGAGCCCTCCAGCCGCAAGAGGAAGTTGAAGCACTCTGACGGGAGGTCCATCAGACCTGCTCCTTTTGCAGCAGCTCCTTCTCCCCGGAGGGGGAGGTCTTCAACGGCGACAACTACTCCAGCATCGGCGTCTCTCCAGGATGCCAGCTCCTGCCATGTGACTCCGCTAAGGGCTCTAGGTCTGAGGGTCCTTCTCAGTCGAGGGGGGCCTCAACCAAGGCATCGCTGACGGCGGGAGCAAGCTCAGGGGAGTCTTTCGGAGCTACCACACCAGTGGCGACAGGGTCCGGTCCTGAACGTCTGGTGAAGAGGTTCCGCGCTAGCTGGAGCGGAAGCCTTCCAAGGTAAGTTTGATTTTTTACCTCAGTTGATTATTATTTTTTTGTAATCGTATTTTTAGTTTCTTCGTCCTTCATCCACAGGGTACCCAAGAAAGGGACTGAAGCTCCGGTTCCTGCAATAGCGGCTGATGCTGTGCAGGCGGAGGCTTCGGCTCTAATCCCAGCGCCGCCCCAGGTGGTGGTTGAGGTCGCGGCAGCTCCAGCGCCAGCTGTCGTGGTCCTTGACATCAAGTCATCCCATGAAGCTCCCGTGGAAGCACCGAACCACAGGAATGAAGATGTACCAGTGGCACCAGCCCGGAGGTTGAAGCTCTGGGTTTGGATGTTGAGATGATGGACACTCCAGCCTTAGAGCCAGAGGTAGCTGCAGTTCCGGCCTTAGAGCCGGATGTTGTTGAAGCCCCGGCGGTGGAGCCGGGTGTTGATGAAGTTCTGGCGCCTGAGCCGGTTGTCGCGGAAGTGCTGGCGCTCGAGCCGGTGGAGGTCGAAGCGCTGCGCCTGAACCAGCGGCGGAGGAGGCGCCAGCACCGGAGCCAGAAGTGGCCTCAGCTCCGGCCGAATCTTCAACGCCTACCCCGGAAGTGGTGGTTCCAGAAGTACCCGCGCCTGAGCCAGGGTGCCAAGACGAAGCCGCCAGTCCCCCGCCTGAGGGACCAACTGCTGATGACCTGGTGGCAGGACCTTCAGAGCCGACTCCGAAGATAGTAACTTCTGTTGCAGCACCTTCCTCAGCGTCAATCGAGGCTATCCTAGAGGGGGGCCCTAGTGTCGCGGAAGCTCAGGGGACCGCTCTTGTAGAGTGGGACCCGATTTTTGTTACGGAAACCCGCTGGAGCCAGCGGAGAAGACCCCGACAAGTCCGCAACCAATCCCTTTGTCACTGTCTATCGACAATGCCTGCTCCAGCCTTTGTCAGGTCTAGCTGGCTTTTTATCACAACAGCAAGGCCCTCGAGGAGGAGCGCTAAACCCTTAGGAGGTGGCGCAACCGGCTCCAATTCGAGATCAAGCTGGCGCAGACGAGGCTGGCCGACGACAAGGAGTGGATGAAAAGGGAGAAGGTCCAGTTGGAGTACTGAGGTCAGCTGCTGGATGAGAGGGAAAGCATGACGCGATCCCTTGAAAACCAGTCTCGGGCCATCCACGAACAGGCCATGGCTGCTAATGAAGCAGCGAATGACCACCAAGAGAAGCTCAGCGCCATCCACGACAGCCTCGTCAAGCGCCGGCAGGCTCTTGAGGAGTGGGAGAAAAAGCTCAAAGATGAAGAGCAAAAACTCCTGGAGCTGCGGGATGACCTCGTGAAGAGGGAGGAGGAGGAGCTTACTCAGAGGCTGACTCTGGGTGACAAGAGTCTCGTGGAGCGCACCAAGAAGCTGGAGGAGCGCTGCGAGAAAGAGGAGAAGAAGGCCTGGCAGCGAGGACAGGACCTCACTAAGAGGGAGAATGAAATTGCTGCCAGGGAGAAGAAAGTACGGGGCCGGGAGAAAGACTTGGTCGACCGCCGGAACAAGATCCACCTCTAGGAAGAGGAGCTTGGCAAACTTGAAAGGCAAGTTGCTGAAAAGATTCAGCAGAACGCCAAAGAGGTCGAGCGCCTTGCCCGGGAGGATTCGGAGCTTGCGACGACTAAGAGGTCCTTGGAGGAAGTGCGAGGCTCAAGGGCTGCAGAGTCCCAACAGGTTTGGGACTTCTTGGGCAAAGCCAATGACGCGCTGACACCGCTGGGTTTTAGTCTGATGCACCCAGATGATCCGGAGCCGGAGCTGGACCAGGCGTTGAGCTCGGCGGGCAACAAGCTCAACAAGATGGGCGATGTCATCGTGGACTAGTGGGAAACTAAAGGGCAATCTCTGGCGAAGAACGTTGCAGAGTACATGCTGACGTGCTACACAAGTCGGGACCCTCACTTCCCACTGGACCCGGTGCTTGAAGGCCCAGCGATGCAGAGGGAGATGCCGCCAAGGTCAGCGTGTCGGAGGTTGCCCAGAAGGTTGCCTCATTCTTCCGTAGGATCTAGGACTTTCTCCTTGTAGCTCCTGCTTGTATCTTCTCTTCTTTTATCCAATTTTGTAATCTCTTGTCTCCAGATTAATGAAATCCAAGAATTTTATGATTTTTTTGTCTTCGACACCTTTTTCCCACTTGGCCCCCTGGTAGATGTACACAATTTGATTGTGACATGTACCAAGAGGATGTAGCATTTTGTTGAAGACTTGCGCGCTTCGAACTTGTAG
This sequence comes from Tuctoria greenei, assembly GCA_036927565.1. Taxonomy (NCBI): domain Eukaryota; kingdom Viridiplantae; phylum Streptophyta; class Magnoliopsida; order Poales; family Poaceae; genus Tuctoria; species Tuctoria greenei. The sequence continues at coordinate 9,267,655 of JAYESD010000005.1, forward strand.
TTTTTAGGTCCGAAGTCGTCGATAGTAGGGGCCCCTGATGCTGTCGGAGCTTAGTAGCTCCGGCAGTGACCCTTGTCAACACGTAGAGCGTCGATAGTTAGTCCTCTGGGGTTGTCGGAGCCTGGTAGCTCCGGCAGCAACCACTGTCAACACGCGGTGCGTTGATAGCATACCCCACTGGGTAGTCTTCCAACCATCTTTTCTTCATGTTGACGGTTGGCCCACTGGATTTGCTAGAACTTGGTAGCTCCGGCGATGCCTACTATCAATGTCTGAAACAGTGACAGCGGGCCACCTTAGAGGCTGTCGGAGCTTTGATAGCTCCGGCTTCATCCACCATCATCATGAGATCTTTATTTTTCAAACACACTGAAGTCAAGAAAAACAGTAAAATCCATTTCTCATCTATAACTCATTTGTGGCTTATTATTCCCGAAAGAAACGTTTTGGTCGAACGCAATTTTATATACAATCAAGTGCATTGGCTTGTTTTCTCCAGGTCTGATCGTTTCTGGACTCGCCTTACTTCGGCCTGTCGGGGTATAGGTAGAGTGGCATACTTAGGGTGCAGGACTAGGCTAAGTCGATAGCACACTCCGGACCTAGATTGGCTTGGCAGCATTCAGACGAGTCCCATTCAACAATGTTTAGATCCAGAAGAATTAAAAATGCAACTTGAATTATACATGAATTGCTCGAGCTAAAGTTTCTTAAGAATTGCACAACTTTATTATAGACAAGAAAGAGAAAAATAAAAAATATTGAGCCTGTACAAAATAAATGCATGTGGAGTCTGTTTTCACCTAATGATGTCTTTCATTATAGGTCCGGGGTACAGGAGAAACAAGTACACTCTTAGGGTACAGAACCAGACTAAGTGTGTTGCGTTTCTCGTTTGACCCAAGGTAGCTAGCTACACTTTTAGTTCTGAGACTGTGAAAAGTGTTGCCTGAACTTTGCGGACCTTCCGGGGAAGGTCCGGCTGTTATCCCGAAGGAGCTACCTCACTCTGTACAATGACTCTATAACATACATCACATGTAACTACAGACTCACCTCCGTGATATTAAGCGTAAAACTTATGGATGTGCTCAATGTTCCAAGGATTAGGGAGAGGTGTCCCATCCTCGGTTGCCAAGCGAACGCATCCGGGATGGGATACTTTGATCACTCGGAAGGGTCCTTCCCAGTTGGGGGGAGTTTGTTTAACCATTCTCGACTTTGTATTCTCCGTAGCACCAGATCGCTTTCCTTGAGCTGTCAGCTGTGAACATGCCTTTGGTGATAGCGCCAAAGAGCTTGGCGATATCGAGCATTCCTAACAGCTGCTCGGCACCTTCCCTCTTCAACGAGGTCAAGTTCTTCACGCTGGAGCTGGTCCTGCGTGGCATCATCGAAGGTCCGGACCCGGAGTGACCCCAAGGTGATTTCCGGAGGAAGGACTGCTTCAGCTCCGTACACCAGGAAGAAGGGTGTCTCTCCAGTTGACCGGTTTGGAGTTGTCTTGTTGGTCCACAGTGTGGGCGGAAGCTCTTCGATCCAGTTGGCTCCATGTTTTTTCAGGCGCTCATATGTGCGCGTCTTGAGTCCTTTTAGGATTTCTGCATTTGCTCTCTCAGTTTGGCCATTGCTTGCCAGGTGAGCTACAGAAGCGTAGCTGACCTGAATGTCGAGGTCTTCGCAATGTCCATGGAATGCAGAGCTTGTGAATTGGGTTCCATTATCAATTATGATCTTGTTTGGGAGTCCAAATCTGTATACGATGGACTCCAAGAAATTAAGAGTTGATTGCTTGTTTATTGTCACAACTGGAGTTGCTTTCGGCCACTTGGTGAACTTGTCGTTGGCGACGTATAGGAACTTGTAACCTCCGACGGCTCTTGGGAAAGGTCCCAAGATATCCATCCCCCACACAGCGAATGGCCGTGTAGGAGATATCATTTGTAGAGGTTGAGCTGGTGTGTGAATTTGCTTTGCATGGAACTGGCATGCTTCGCATTTCTTCACTAGCTCGGTTGCATCCTGGAGTGCTGTAGGCCAGTAAAAACCATGCCAGAAGGCTTTACCGACCTGCGTGTGGGAAGACGCGTGGTTCCCATACTCGCCTCCATGGATTTCTGCGAGGAGCTCGTAGCCTTCTTCCCTTGTAATGCACCGCATTAGGACGCCGTTGGCACCACGCCGGTAGAGATTTCCTTCTACCAGTGTGTATCTTTTAGCCAATCTGACTATCCGGTCAGCAGATACATTATCTTCAGGAAGGAAATTATCTTTCAAGTAGCTCCGGATCTCCGAGATTCATGCTTCGGAACTAACTTGAGCATTTTAGTCTTGCGTGCTGGGTTGCTCGGAGCTTCCTGCAGCACCTACGACCCTTGATGGACGCCATGGTCACAGGGCCATCGGGACCGCCAGCTTCGAGGTGCTGGTCTCGCCCCCTTCACTCAGTTCGGCAGGCTGAGCTATTGGTCTTGACAATCTCCGGACGAAGATTCCGTCGGGAGCCGGAGCTCTGATTGAAGCTTTCGTCGAGAGTTCATCAGCTTCAGCGTTGTTGAGACTCTGGACATGGCAAAGATCCAGGACTTCGAAGTCCTTCTGAAGCTTCTGGACTTCAAGTAGGTATGCAACTAGTTGTGGGTTGTTACAACAGCATTCACCTTTGACTTGCTTTACAACGAGATGTGAATCACCCTTTACCGACAACTGCTTCACACCATATGACAGTGCCACCTTGAGCCCATAGATTAGTGCTTCATACTCTGCCATGTTGTTGGTCGCCTTGAAGTCAAGGTGAACCATGTATTTAACCTTCTCCCCGATCGGAGCGAGGAGAAGGACTCCAGCTCCGGCCCCCTGCTTCTGCATGGAGCCGTCGAAGTAGAGAGTCCATTGAGGCTCGGTGAAGACTGGAACCTTGGGTTTCGACTTCTGCTCACTAGGGCCCCTAGGATTTGATGGAGAAGGGGTCCATCCCGCCACGAAGTCCGCGAGTGCTTGACTCTTTATCGCTTGTCTTGGGACGAATTCAAGATCAAACTCAGCCAGTTTCGCTACCCACTTTGCAATGTTCCTAGTAGAGTTGTGGTTATACAAGATTGCACGCAGTGGATAAGAAGTTACCACTGAAATCTTGTGAGCTTGGAAGTAGTGTTGAAGCTTCCTAGAGGCAATAAGAACTGCGAGAGCAGCTTATGCACCTCCAGGTACCAAAATTTGGCATCATGGAGTACTTCATTGATGAAATACACTAGGCAATGGACTATCTGGACCCTCCCGAAGGGGCCCGGAGTTTCCTCCTCATCAACCCGGACCCTCCCGGAGGGGTCCGGACCTTCTTCGGGGACCTTCCGGTTCTTGCTGGAGGAACCTGGAGCTTCTTCTGAAGTCTTGGTCTAGTCTATCTACCCGTCTCTAAGTAAGCCCCTCACCTTCCCTTTTTGGAGTCCTTGGTTGATTATACAACTCCGAAGTTTTAGTGTCATAAGACAAATTAAGAACGATTTGGAAACTGCGGAAGCTTGGATTAACGAAAATGTGCAAGAGCTTTATTTGCCTCCATAGCATCCCTTTTATTGGAGTTTTCTTGCAGCTAGCGCTTAGTCCCTTGCTTGTTGGCTTCGTCGACCAATTCCTTGTGTGACCCGGACCTTCCTGGAAGGGTCCGGATCTTGCTAATCAGTAACTCCTTCATTTGAAGGAGGTTGATCCTTTGGCATCTCGCCTTGAGGATCCGGGTCTGGGAGTTGGGACCCAGACTCGTCTTCAGGTAGATCCGGACCCTCCCACAGGGGTCTGGACTCCTGAAGTGGGTATGGTTCTGGTCTTTCCGCAACCAGGATCATGCTGACAACTTTGTTAGTTGCCGAAATGTAAAGTAGAAGTGGCTCACCAGGATTTGGAGCTACCAAAGTTGGTAGAGTGGTGAGGAGCTGCTTTAGCTCTTGGAAAGCCTTTTCTGCTTCTTCAGACCATTGGAATGGTCCGGACTTCCTCAATGATTTGAAGAAGGGTAGTGCTCATTCTGCCAGTCTTGAGATGAACCGGCTGAGGGCAGCTAGACATCCAGTCAGCTTCTGGACATCCTTGATGCGAGCTCGTGGCCGCATGTCTTCAATAGCTTCAATCTTCGCTGGGTTCGCCTCTATTCCTCGGTGATTCACCAAGAATCCAAGAAGCTTTCCGGAGCTAACCCCGAAGACACACTTGTCTGGGTTCAGCTTCGTGCGTGTGACTCGCAACTTGTCGAAGACAGCTTGCAAGGTGTCAAGGAATGATTTCTTGTTCTTGATCTTGACGATGATGTCATCGACATACACTTCCACTACATCTCTGATAAGCTCTCCAAAAGTTTTGTACATAGCTCGTACAAACATTGAAGCAGCGTTTTTGAGACCGAATGGCATGACAGTGTAACAATATAATCCATCTACTGTGATGAAAGAAGTATGTTCTTCATCTTCCCTAGACATTCTGATTTGATGATACCGAGAATATGCGTCTAGGAAACACAATAATTCACACCCGGAGGTGGAATCCACCATCGGATCTATTCTAGGTAGTGGGAATGGATCCTTTGGACATGCCTTATTCAGTGTAGTGTAGTCGATACACATCCGAATCTTCCCGCCGGCCTTGGGTACAACGAATGGGTTTGTCAGCCATTTTGGGTGGTAGACTTCTCGGATGAATCCAGCTTCAAGCAACTTCTTCACTTCTTGACGTATGAAGTTTTGTCGCTCTACTAATTGCTTTCGAGGCTTCTGATGTACAGGCCGAGCGTTGGGATAGATCCTCAGGTTGTGCTCAATCACTTCCCTGGGGATCCTAGTCATTTGTGACTATTGCCAGGCAAACACGTCGACATTAGCCTGGAGGAAAGTGATGAGCGCGAGTTCATATTTGTCATTCAGACCTCCCGATATACGGGTGGTCTGAGCGGCATCGGAACCAATTTGGACGACTTTGACAGGAATGTCGGTGTCGCCGCTTGGTTGCACGCGAGGTGTAGAGGTTGAGCCTCGATGACGAATGCTCGGGGGTTTCGGAGCTTGCTCTTTTCCAGATTCTTCCTCCTGCGCTGTAGCAAGCGCATGGAGTTCTTCCAGAGCAGTAACTCCGACGGTGCGATCTCCAGGGATACGGAGAACACCTGACGGTGTTTGCATCTTCAACACCAAGTAGCCATAATGAGCAGAAGCCATGAATTTGTACAAGGCTGGCCTGCGCAAGATGGCGTTGAATGGCAAGTTGACCTGCGCCACGTCGAAGACCAACTTCTCAGTGCGGTAATTCTCCCAAGTCCCGAAGGTCACCGGGAGAGTAATAGCACCGAGTGGAGTTATGGCCCCCGGACCTACTCTGGAGAAAGGTCGGGAGGGGCGAAGATCCGAAGGTCGGAGCTGAAGCTTGACAAAATCTTCGAAGCTTATGAGATTCAGCCCCAAACCTCCATCCACCATTACATGGTGGAGTTGGATGTTGTTGATGGTCGGAGATACCATCAATGGGAGTTGGCCAGCTCCGATCATGTTTCGAGGATAGTCCGAAGCATCGAAAGTGATGGCAGTGTCCATCCATTTTTGGTGAGGCTCTGCCCTGGCGGTGGGAGCTACTAAGGCCATGTCCCGCCGCATTGTCTTGAGGACACAACGGGAGGTGATGTCCCACGAACCACCAACGATGGTGTTCATGGTATTTTGACGCTCGTTGTCGGAGACGTCGGAGTCGTCATCAACAGAGGTGTAAACAGTCTGCAAGACCTTTCTAGGGTCCTGAAAGCCTAACTCCTCTTTAGCTGGAGCTTCGTCGACTTTTTGTTTTCCTTCCCTTTGACGGAAAGGAACTTCTTCCCGACGCTTGTTGTAGCGCTCGACAAGGTTCTGGACCTCTCGGCAGCCTTCCAGGTTATGGTTGTTCGTCTTGTGTATGGGACACCACATCTTGGAGCTTCCACCATCTTCAGACGACAGCCGAGGTCGTTTCTCGGGGCATGACCCTCGGCCACCCGAAGCTGCGGCAGCAGCGGCAGTGGGTGTGCTAGCCGATGGCTTTTTCTTGTCGTTGGACTTTTTCTTCTTCGTGACACTTCCAGAGGTAGTGGCTTCACCCTTGGAGGACTTTTTGTTGTCCTCTGGAGGTGGTTGGGAGTGCATTTCACGGCCCTTCGCAACCTTGGCACACTTGTCTACCAAGCTGAAGAGTTTCGTGACGCTGGTGACTTCCTTGGTCGCCAGCTTCTCCAGCATCTTCTTGTCTCGAACGCCCTGTCTGAATGCCACAATAATAGAAGCGCTTGAGATAGAAGGAATGGTGTTTCGTACCTGGGAGAACCTCTGGATGAAGATCGCATAGACTCTCCCCCCTTCTGCTTGACAACAAAAAGGTCCAATTATGTGCCTGGTCGGGTATATGAGCTCCCGAAGTTGGCAGTAAACTGTTGGCACAGCTGCGCCCAACTGTTGATGGAGTCAGGCGGAAGGATCATGAACCAAGACCTGGCAGTCCCAGTTAAAGCCACAGGGAAATAATTGGTCATAACGGCCTCATTGCCTCCAGCCGTGAGGATTGCGGTGGAGTAGATTTGGAGAAATTCAGCGGGATTGACAGTCCCGTCAAATTTCTCCGGGAGGTGAGGCCGGAACTTCTGCGGCCATCTGACCATGTGTAGATGCATGGTCAAGGCAGAACATCCTCCTCCTACTCCCTCAGGAGCAGGAATGTCTCGAGTCTCTCGCCTCTCGCGAGCACGCTCGATGTAGACGCGGTCGTCCTGTTGACGGTAACGACGATCGAGCTCAGCCCGGAGGTCATGAGTCGAAATTCTGGTTACCGTGTGGGTACATCGCGCCCTGGAAGGCAGCGACGTCGCCTGTTGAGACGCTGCACGCCTCCTGTGTTGTGAAGCATGCAGACCAAGTCTATCCGACAAAGTCTGATGCTGCGATTAGGCCCGCCCCGAGGGGGGGGACCTTGATTGCTGATGCGATCGGCCGTTGCTGCAACCAAATGTTCCACATCAGCTCTCCATTGCTCCATTGCACCCTGGGATGCTCTAAGAGGCAGTGGACATTGGAGAAGAGCACGCGCAGCATGGAGCACGTGTTTGGGGTTGTTGTTCGCCGATGCAGTGATCGACGCGGACGCCCCATCTCGCTGTCCAGCTTGATTCGCCGGTGCAGATGGTGGCAGTGGTGGCATGACTCCTGCTGGAGCCACAACAATTGCTGGCTGCTGCATGTTGGAGGGGTTGCCTCTAGCAGGTTGTGCGGCAGGGTTACCGTTGGACGATCCAGCAGCAGAGTTCACCATCCTTGAATCTCGGGCGCCCCCTTCCTGGCGCACCAACTGTCAGAGTTTAATTCCGGCAATTCTCACGATACTACCGTTGGCAGCCCGCGGAGTTTGTAGTTCGGTTGTGGGCGCGCAAAGATTCAGAACATGATGGCAAGATGACACGAGGATTTACGTGGTTCGGGCCGCTTGAGCGTAATACCCTACTCCACGAGGTGTGTAGTTGTTGTATTGAGCGTCTGAGCGATTGTGGGCGTGTGTAAGAGCAGAGTGTGGAAGTCTGGAAGAGTCCCCCTGTGTATCGCTCGACTAGCCCTTTTATAGTACAAGGACTGGTTGTTACATCGTTAGCCTGGCTCGACATGTGGCCCCGACTGTTACTGATGTTTAATACACAATTAATGAGCTTAATTACTCTTAAAAGTGTGGTAACGTGCCTTGACAGTGACGTTACTGGTATTAAGGGCTCTCTGATTATGTGTCATTAAGATAGCATTAATGACACTTAATCGGGTCTTCAGGTCTTTAATATTCCTTGAAGGTCCGAGTCGTTGGAGGTCCACCATCCCGCCTGTTGAACTTGAAGGTCCGGCGGTTGGACGTGTGGCAGCTCTACAGCTTACCGTCTGGGACGGGTAGATCCGGTCCTGTTGTACACGTGTTGGTACCGGAGCTTCCCTCTGTCGGGGGTTAGGTCCGGGGGTACAACACAGGTATCTAGACCGGAGCTTTCCCGTGTAGGGAGTGTAACTCCGGTTTAATGATACACGTGGCGGCACTAGGACTAACCATAAAAGGGAGGCAGGTTTGGTTCCGTATGACACGTGGGGCCTTCGGAGGTCTTCAACTCAGACAGGTGAAGTTTCTTTGCTCATTTTGTAGTCCCAAAGGGTATCCAGTCCGCAGGGTACTGACACCGGTAACCGAGAAGCTCCTCATAGGAGGAGATCTCAATGGTCATGTAGGTACAACTAACATAGGTTTTGAGGGGGTACACGGAGGTTTTGAGTGTGGCGATAGAAACCAGGAGGGTAAGGATATCCTAGACTTTGTCGTAGCCTATGACCTATTGGTAACTAACACTCTCTTTAAGAAGAGGCTATCTCACTTAGTGACCTTTACTAGTGCCCAACATTCTAGTCAAATCGACTATATCGTCACCAAGAGAAGAGAGAGAGGGGCATGTTTAGATTGTAAGGTGATTCCTGGGGAATGTGTTGTTCCACAACATATACTTGTGGTAGCCAACTTTCGTTTCCACGTGCGTGTGTCACAATATAAAGGTGTTAAAACCGCAAGAACAAGGTGGTGGAAGTTGAAGGATGAAGCACAACAATCATTCAAAAGGAGGATGATCGTAGAAGGACCTTGGAGGGAAGAGGAAGGTGTGGATAGTATGTGGGTGAAGATGATGACTTACATTAGGAAGGCAGCTAGGGAGATGCTTGGATGGACAAAAGATAAGAAACTTGCAGATAAAGATACTTGGTGGTGGAATGAAGATGTACAAAAAACTATTAAGGAGAAGAAGGAGTCTTATAAGAGCTGACATCATGAGAGAAGCGCAAGTAACATGGCGAAGTATAAAGAGGCTAAGAAAAATGCAAGGCGTGTTGTGAGTAAAGCAAGGGGGCAGGCCTATGATGCGCTATATGAGAGGCTAGGGACAAAAGAAGGCGAAAATGATACATACAAGATGGCGAAACTTCGCGAGAGAAAGGTGAGAGATCTCAACCAAGTCAAATGCATTAAGGATGAGGCATATCGAAATCTATTGAAGGATGAAGAAATTAGGAACAGGTGGCGGAACTACTTCAATGACGGGGATGAGAGCATTAGTTTCAAGTTGAATGACTCATTTGATGACACCAACAGACAATTCGTGTGGAGGATACAAGAGTCTGAGGTTAGAGAGGCCTTAAAAATGATGAAAGGAGGGAAGGCCCGCGGCCCCGATGATATCTCCATTGAGGTGTAGAGATGTCTGGGGGGTGTAGCAATAGTATGGCTCACTAAACTATTCAACCGTATTTTTCAGTCAAACAAAATGCCTAAAGAGTGGCAGAAAAGTATTTTAGTATCCATCTTCAAAAATAAAGGAGGTGTTCAAAGTTGTACTAACTATCGATGAATTAAGCTCATGAGTCATACTATGAAGCTCTGGGAGAGAGTGATTGAACACCGCTTGAGGAAAGTGACCAATGTCACTAAAAACCAGTTTAATTTTATGTCTGGGAGGTCCACTATGGAGGTGATTTTCTTACTCCGCCAGCTTATGGAGAGGTATAGGGAGCAAAAAAAGGATCTACATATGGTGTTCATTAGCTTGGAGAAGGCATACAATAAGGTACCAAGACCGGTCATGTGGTGGGCACTAGCGAAACACAAAGTCCCAACAAAGTACATTAACCTTATCAAGGATATGTACGATAATGTGGTGACAAGTGTGCGCGTAAGAGATAGTGAGACCAACACTTTTCCTATCACAATAGGGCTACACCAAGGATCAGCCTTAAGTCCTTACATCCTTTTCTTAGTGATGGATGAGTTGTCGAAGGATATACAAAGGGATATCCCTTAGTGTATGCTCTTTGCTGATGATGTAGTATTGGTAGATGAAACTAGGAATGGTGTTGATAGAAAATTGGAGCTATGGAGGCAGACCTTAGAGTCTAAGGGGTTTAGACTTAGTAGAACCAAGATCGAGTATATGAGATGCGACTTTAGTGATGTCGGGTGCGAGGATGGAAATGTTAGTTTACAAGGGCAAGTAGTACCTAGGAAGAACACATTTCGATATTTAGGATCAATATTACAAAACAATGGTGGTATTGACGAAGATGTTTGCCACGGGATCAAGATTGGGTGGATGAAGTGGCTACAAGCATCTGAAATCTTATGTGATAAGAAAGTTCTACAAAAATTGAAAGGAAAATTTTATAGGACGGTGATCAGATCTGCGATGTTATATGAAGCAAAATGTTGGCCAACTAAAAGGTGACATGTCCAACAAATAAGTGTTGCAGAGATGCGCATGTTACGATGGATGTGCGGTCACACAAGAAGAGACAAAATTAGGAACGAGGTGATACGTGATAGGGTAGGGGTGGCACCGATTGAGGAGAAGCTAGTCCAACATCGCCTACGGTGGTTTAGACATACCTAATGGAGACTTCCAGAAACACCAGTTAACAGTGGAATTATAAAGAGTAGAGAAAATTTTAGGAAGAGCAGAGGTCGACCAAGGTTGACATGGCAGGAGGCGGTGAAACAAGACTTAAAAAAGGAGTGGGACATACCTAGAGATTTGACTCATGATAGGACTGCATGTAAATTAGCAATTCATGTGTCAGAATCTTAGTTTATTCATATTTTGTTACTCTTATCTTCTTTCTTATTAACCCATTTCTAAAATAAATAAAATGTAGAATCATATTTTATTTATATTTATTATTATTATTATTATATTTTTCATTATAATTATTTTTACTTTTATCTTATTTTCTATTACTTTTCTTCAAAATTGATGGATTTCATTTCTATCGACCCCAACTTGTTTGGGACAAAGACTTGGTTGTCGTATAAAACTTTTTGCCCTCAAATTTATTACACTTTGAAAGATGGAACTACTTTGGAATCTGCTCTCCTTAGGTTTTTCAGATTCTTCGTTCAACTGCTGGAAAAAATTATCTATCTATCATTAGTTACAAATATAAATTGTTTTTTATTTCTCTTTCTCTCATCTCACAATAAATTTTTCACAGCTCACAGTTAAAATAAAAATTTTTAAGAATCTCAGCAGAATCGAAGATACTTTAAATTGAGACCAGGCTTACTGGAAGCCAGCTCACAGTCACCATACCTCTTCCAATTTTTTAAGGAGCCTAATTATCCCTAGGCATTTAATATTTGATCGTAAAAATATACTGAGGAATAGATAGAACGCTTTGGTGTACCTCTGGATTCCAATCCCGACGGTGAGGATCGTCCCACAACCAAAGCTTTGGTGTATCAATTGTTAGATTTTCAGAAATCCTCAACTGAATCAAACACACTTAAGTTGAGATCAGGTTTATTGGAAGCCAGCTCACAGTCACCATACCTCTCTTCCAATACTTTTTAAGGAGCCTATTTATCTCTAGGCATTTAATATTTTTGATCGTAAAAAGTACGTACCGGGGAATAGATAGAACAGTTTGGTGCACCTCTGGATTCCGATCCGACGGGAAGGATCGTCCCACAGCCAACCAACATTCGCGATAACGTCATCAATCGTTAACCTGCCATTGTCACTCTAAACCTCTCGAATTTAGAATTTCTTCCTTCCGCGCATCCCACTCTTGTTATATTCCCGTGCACACTTCCAAGCAGCGTGTCCCCCACTTGCAGTTTGCGAACAACCACCACCCTGAAACCAAAACCCTAGGACGTTCTCCCGCCGCCGCCCACCACCGACCATGGCGCGCCTCCACCTCGTGACCGTGGTCATGGCCGTTCTCTTCGCCGCCGCCGCGGCGCAGGCTCCGGGCGCCTCTCCGATGCCGGCGCCCCGCGCGCAGCCCCCGCCGCCGCCGCCGCCGCCGCGCCCGGCGCCAGCCCCTGCACCAGCCCAGGCTCCGGCGACGCCTCCCACGGCCATCACACCCGCGCCAGCCCCGGCGACACCCGTTCCGGCGCCTAACTCCGAGGCTCCCGCCCCTGTGATGCCGCTCTCGCCGCCGGCGCCGGCGCCTGACACGATCGCCAACACGCCGGCCGAGGCCCCGGTCTCCCCTCCGCCGCCCAACGCCGCGTCAAGCGTCACCCCCGCAGCCGCCGCGTGGACGGCCGCCATGGTGGCCACCGTGGCCTTCTTCTACTGAGATCTGCCCCGCTCCGGCTCGACGTGGTGGCCTCCGCTGATGTCACTGACGCCGCTCGCTACGGCTGCTTATTTATCGTTCATCTCGCTTTTGGGTCTGCTCATTCCACTCGGTTTTAGTGTAGTCGTCGTCAGATCCGATCTAGTTTCTGTGAGTGTGTGTGTGAGAGAGATAGACTGATAGAGGTTGTTGAGACAGTTTCTGTGCCATTGTATAATGCCCCCGTTGTTCTGTTGCGGATTCTTTCTACGTATCATTACTGCTGCTAGCATTTACCATTATCATGATATCGTTTACTTAATTTTATGCTTGATGCGTGCTTGTTCGTGCAGATCTGGAACTCGGATCTCTCCAGATCTGCGCGTGTTTCCATCTCTTTTTTGACGTTCCAGTCTTCCAGAAAAGCGATGGGGTGTGGAGAAGCATCTGCACTGGTGGATGTATGAGTGGAAAAGCGAGCAGTGGGGTTGGGCGCTTGGCCGTGCTACGGGTTGCTGGTTTTCCGTGCTGCGGGACGAGGGCGCGCGGCTGCCTGCGCGGGCGTTTCCATGCGGGACCGGCTGCCTGGGTGCGCTGCGCCGTGGCCGGCGACCAGAAGTGCGTATGGCGTGATCATCAGATTTGTCGTGGATCCGCACCTTTGCTCACTTCCACGATACTAGCCTCGTGTCGCTCCAGTCCTGCGGTAGCGTGCGCGTGCAACCGCCATTTGCCACGTCGACGAGATAACAGGTACAGAGGTTTTTATTTTTGGATAGGCAGTACAGAGAGGTTGAAAGCAAATACTAGACGCATGGGCCTTCCCCTCTTTTTTTTAATGGCCTTTTCCCATCCCGCCAAGCAGCGCTGCGCACCGAACTTCACAAGGCCCATTTCGGTGAACTGAATATAGGCCCACTGCACATAAGCCTCAACAACGGCTCACATCTTGTCCCATGCATTTTTTTAAGGAAACCGTTCATAGGGATCTCAATTCTCAAGATCTATGACTACATCTACATCAGCTTGAATCTCATCGTCTCCTCCACGGTTATGGATGCTAACATAGTAGGGATGACAACGGGTCGGGTTCTGGTTGGGTGGACGAAAAACCCGTCCATATCAAAAAATGTTGCGGGTGCATTTTCAAACTTGCACCCGAGGTGAAATCTAAGGCCCGCACCCGTCGGATTTCGGACGGGTTTCGGGTTTGTCAGATTCTTACAGAGAACTCAGTAAACACAACCATTCAACTCAGAAAATTGACAGAAAACAGACTGAACAGCAATGATCTAATCAAAGATGTACAAGTAGCAATAAGGATTAATCAAGTAAAAATAATATAGGAGTTGACCACTTACGATGTGGACTTGTGGTCTCTCATCTGGGGAGGTGGAGGATGACTCCGGAGTCTGAAACTCCGGATGAGGGCGTGGAGCCGTGGAGGCACTGATCCTGTGAACCGTAGAGGTAGTCCACTGACGGCGCATGTGGCAGGCCGCAGGCGTCGAGTCGGCGCGGGCGTGCGGCTGGCAGGCATCGCCGGCTCGCTGCATCGGTGCCAAGCGGCTAGCAGGCGGAGGGCGGCAGGCGCGACGGGTAGCACCGACTAGGTTGAGGGCGGGCGGGAGTGAGGGATGTGGGAGATCGATGCATGAGCTGAGCGTGACTGCGCGAGCGTGAGCAAAGGGTGTGCCGAGTTCTAGCGGTTAGGGCTGTCAATAAAGCTCGAGGATCGTAATTCGCTCGTGTTCGATTCGTTTTAGATTCAATTCGAGCTCGACTCGAATTCTTAATGAGCCAAGCTTGAGCTTGCGTATATGCTCGCAAGCTCGATGAGTTCGAGCTCAAAAAGATCGAGTAAGCTCGTTTATTATTGCCATCTATAAGATGTATGATTAACCAAATTATGTAATCTTATTAAAAATATTTTCAGTGATACATTTTTGATATATGCTTGTAATAAATGATGTGCAACGTCATCCACCTCCATACTTTATTAGTTGTGAAGCTGAACTTTGTAGATTCTATTATATATACATGAGGCTGACAATTAAAGTCTTGTTAATAAAGATGAGGATTGTAACTCGCTCGAGTTCAACTCGTTCTAGGCTCGATTCGAGCTCGGTTCGAATCCTAAACGAGACAAGCTTGAGCCTGACTGTAAGATCGAATAAATTTTGGGCTCGACTCGAGATTGACTTGATTTTTTTATCAAACTCAAGCTTACAGAAATAAGCTCACTCGAGTTCGGCTCGTTGACAACCCTACTAGTGGCTGCGATCTGTGGGTGCGGGAGCGAGGGGCTTAGGTTTAGCCGGTTAGAGTTGAGGCGACGTCCGTAGTGGGCTGGGTTGCGAGCGTGTGAAATGTGGACCGGACTCAACACGAAAAAGGTTGGACCCCTAGGGATTTTCTCATTTCGGGTGACCTGCGGGTAGTAAACTAAACCCGCACCTGCAAAAAGTTGGTGCGGGTTAGACCCGCGAGTGGAAAATAATACCCAAACTCGTACCCGTCGGGTACCCGCACTAGCGGGTTTTATTGCCATCCCTATAACAGAGTGTAGAAACCGAATAGCAAATCTATTGAAACCGAATAGCAAACCGAATAACATTTGGATAGCAAATAGGTAAAAGTAGCAAAACGCTAACTGATGATGGAGATCAAATTAAATGGAAGTGGACACCAAATGGTAACTTCTCAGTGGCGTCAGCATATAGTATCCAATTCATGGGAGCAATTCAACTTGATTGGTGTTCTGTAATCTGGAAGGCTGTCACGTAGCCCAGATGCCGATTCTTCGCTTGGTTGGCCCTACACAAAAGAGCGTTCACGGATGACGTTCTAGCTAAGAAGAATTGGCCCCATGAGGAACACTGCCCACTCTGCTACTGCATGCCTGAAACTGCAGATCATTTGCTATCGCAATGCAATTTCACTGAGGCCGCTTGGCATAGAACGTCGTCTCGGCTTCACCTTCACCCCTGTACTTTACAGGGTTCTACCTCTGGAGTCCTTCCTTGGCTCATGTCGCTGGCGCAGATTAAGTCGGCCAAAACTCGTCAACGGATCACAGGATGTTTACTTTCCTTTTGGTGGCAAATCTGGTAGGAAAGAAATCGAAGAATATTTCGAAATGAACAACTGTCCTTCAGGCAAGTTTCTGAATTAGCAATAGAGGAGATCCGAGATCTACAATCTTCTCTGTTGCAGTCCTAGCTTCTAAGCTCCCTCTGCTTGACATTATAGTCTATGTGTGGCCTGTTTTTATGCGTGTGTGCTGAGGTTATGAGTTGAATGTAGTGGTCAGTTTTTTTCAGTAATCTTGCGCCAGGTTGTTGGCGATTTTAGTCTTCTTCTTAATGAATAGCAATTATCCTGCCATTGCTTGTTTCAAAAAAAAAGTAGCAAAACGAATAGTGGATCTATTAAAAACTATTTTTTCATCTATCTTTGCTAAATAATAAAATAACAAATTAAATAGCACATCGGTTAAAGATGCTCTTACTAGCTTGGCACACTGTTGGCCCATCCTTTTCGCCGAGGGACTTGAGGAAGCACGTCACTTCGAAAGTGCATTCCTTTGTCTCGTCCAAGTCCCCAACTACCACGACAGTACAGTACTGGGGATGCGAAGAAACAAACCATTCTCCTCCATACTTGCCCCGCATGTACTACGCGCTCCTTTTCAAAAGTTTGGCGTAGAATTCGATTCGGAAGTCCAAAAGTTGGCGAGCAATTTTAATTTTTTTCTCGGCGTCAGGGACTTCAGATGGGAAGATGATTTCGAAACATGTTCTGACCGTCGGAATTGAACTTATCCGTTGTGTTACCGCGACTTGGCAAGCAGCAAGCTGGCATCGCCGCTGAAGTCACTAAAGCTTGGCAAGCAGCAAGCTTTTGTAACCATCACATTTTTTTCACATACGCACAACAGGGGATCTTCCGTGTGTTCTTGCCATTTTGTAAAGATGTTTCATAATACATGTTTGGAACTTGAACGCTTTGGGAACTTCGTTTCAAACGACATGTACCATCCAACTTTCGTCCGACTTTGCTTTTCCACGGATTATTCCATATTTGTGTCCCTCTACTAGCTTGTTTAGTCACATCGTCCGTGTTACCTAACCCAACCGCCCAAATCACACTCACCTCGAGCCATGTACACCAATACCTAATGCATTGCTCAGAATGCTCTTGAAAGTAAAAAAAAAAAATCGAAAACCTCGCTGGCACCAATCCGTTGCCAGGGACTGCCTCTACATGAGATTACCAGTGGATTCAATCACCAACATGTCACCTGACCTATAAATTACTTAGGCCTGCCAATCAACCTCGGTAAAATGCGCATGGTACATTTGCAGCCATATTTGGACCGAGTGAGCAGCAAGGTGGCAGGTTGGCAAGGCCAACTCCTCACTTTTGCAGGATGTCGGAAGCTAGTATATACTGTACTCAGCTCAACATCCACGTATCTGTTGTTTGCAGTTAAGCCACCTAAAAATTTCATCAAGGATTTGGACAAGTCCAGACGACAATTTCTCTGGGCTGGTAATAGCCAACTGCATGGAGGCAAATGCAAAGTGGCGTGGTCACAGGTATGTAGACCTTTTGCATGTGGTGGGCTGGGAATTTTTGACTTACAGTGATTTAATGGGGCATTGCGTATGCGGTGGCTATGGAACAGTTGGAAGCAACTGCACCGATCATGGTATAACATGGACATACCTGTAGACGGTACAGACCGTGCTCTGTTCTCCATAGCCACCAAAGTCCGTGCTCTGTTCTCCATAGCCACCAAAGTCCATGTCCACAATGGGAAACAGGCGACATTCTGGCTCTCCAGTTGGATCGATGGAAAATCCCCTGCATCCCTCTTTCCGGACCTTTTCACCATCACTCGGGGCAAGCACAAAACAGTAGTCGCAGCGCTACAAAATGCAACATGGATACGAAACTTGCTGCCTAAACTAACTGCAACCTTGTTGCCTGATTACATAAAGCTAGGGGTACTTATCGATGACATGCAGCTCAATCTGGGGACTCAGGAAGAAGATGAAATTCAGTGGGTATATGCAACATCGGGGGAATACTCTGTTTCAGCCGCATATCAACTGCAATTTGAAGGAGCTGTCCGATCAGACTTCCAACCACTTGTCTAGAAAATGTGGGCGCCACCAAAGTGCAAGACTTTCTTGTGGTTAGCGCTGCAAAATAAAATTTGGACTGCCGACAAATTGCTATGAAGACACTGGCCAAATAGCTACTTCTGTCCTTTATGTTGTTGCGGTTTGGAAACTGTCGTTCACCTATTTTGGAGTGCCCTTTAACATAAATTATTTGGCTGGAGCTTAGCAGATGGCTTCAGGAGCCGAATCTGCACCCTGAAAGGTGGTCCTCCTTCATATCCTTAAGCAATTGGTACTCTAACTTGTCGGCAGCTATCCACAAGAACCGACGGAAGGGGATATACACAGCTGTAATTACGACTCTTTGGTGCATTTGATCCGAACGGAACAACATAATTTTTCATTATGCTGAGTGCACGCTACAGGCAACACACGTTCTCCTCAAAGTCTCAAAGACGAGCTTCTCTCCTGGAGAATCGCGGGCGCCAAGAAACTATTTGTGCTCATCCCCAATAACTCTCTTATCTGAATTCAGTTGTATTTTCCTCCCTCCCACTCCTTTTTTTCCTTTTTCATAGCCATGTGTCTCACATTATGTAAACCTGTATTCATCTACTCATAAATGAAACGCCAGCTCTTCCTTGCTGGTTTTTCGAAAAAAGAAAGTAAAAAAAATCGTTAATCTGATTGGCCAAGCTCAGCTTCATCTTTTACGTTCTAGAAGCTATCTTTTCAAGAAGTTAACTTCAGAGAATTCGAAAAACATCTGAGAGGAAGCGCAGCTTCAGAGACGGCCAACAACGCCGTGAGCACTGGTATGTTCACTCAGAGATGATCTTCAATTGAACATTATTCGAAAAATATATCCATGAACAGAAAGTAGATTACAAGAGCCAACTACTACACTGGCACACAGTCGTAAACGAAGACGCGAAACAACAAAACATAAATCATACATACACAACCAACCCAAACACTCTTGGAAACGTACGTACGCGTAGGTACATGCCGGCAGTCAGAAACGCTCAAGAATCCTGCACTGCCTCTACACTGGCCACGGTCATGGCAACAGCGCCGCCGTCCGTCCGTACACGAGAAGCGGTGATCATCAGAACAGGGCGAGCTTGACGAGGATACCGGCAGCAACGGCGAGGGCGGGGCCGGCCTGCACGCGCGCGGACGCGCCGGTGGGTGACGTCCCTGGGGTGGCGGGGGAGCCGCCGACGTTGATGGCGAGCTTCATGCCGTCGGAGCAGTGACCGGGGATGCTGCAGATGAAGTAGTGGGTGCCGGGGCTGTTGAGGGTGACGGTGGTCGGGCCGTTGCCGTCGTTGCTGATGGAGTTGCTGGACGAGCAGGAGTCGTAGCCGTTCTTGTTGACCTCGGTCACAGTGTGCGTCCCGCTGGCGTAGCCGAACACTGCACCACAAGGAAAAAAATCCATTAAAGATGGCCAGCGTGATCCCAGTTCATTATGTAAAGAAAATTTTTATTATATCCTCGGTTCATTATGTAATGAAAAATAATCGAAGAGAAATGTGCAAGAACATGCAGGTCATGTTTACGGAGCAACTCGCCGAGGACGGAACACTCACCAAGCTTGTCTCCGACCGCAAAGTTCTTGCCTCTGGTCCAGCCGCTGTAGTCGACGTTGGTCGTCCACCCCTGGTTATCACCGACGGTGTACGTGGTTGCCGAGGCCGCTGCAGCGCAGCTCACGGCGACGAGCAGCGCGATCAGGGATGAACAGGACGCCATGTGGCAGAACCTCGATCGAGAGGAGATGCAGGGCGTATGAGGTGGAGAGCAGCTAGCAATATCTAGCAGAGTGAGTTTGCACGATGGACAGAGGAGGTTGGAGGGACCTTTTTATAGAGCCAAGCATCACATCCACATGGCGGCCGTCATGGAGTTAATACGCGGCGGCTGCAGGCAGGAGGATAATAACAAGGAGTTGGTTGGTCCAAGCTTTTGCTGCTTCCCTCGTTTCCGTTCCTGAGTTGAGTTGAATTCCTCGTCCTGCTTCATCGAAATCGTTTTCGCGTCGAATTCAATCATTTTGTGTGCTTCATGCAAGTATACTCTGTTTTCTTTAAGAATCCATGCTTTCTGTGCGTGGGTGCGTGTGAAGAGAATGGAATGTGAATGCTACTTTCCCGTAACAAAAATCCCTGTGCTTTTGGATGTCGCTGATCATGAAATGCTCCCGTTCCTTGCATGAGCAATGGAGCAAGCTAGCGGCGTTCAGGAATCTGGCGTTACCTCACACGCATGATCTGCCTTCTTTTTTTGTACATGTGCCACGTAATCCTAATTGCCAATAAGGACCAGTATCATACTAATGTCACGTTTTCTTATCGCCTAATTGAAAATGATGGGGCGCATGCATCTGTCACGTGTAATTTTCTAATGGCCTAGCCATGGATACGCATCTTACAAAATTGGTATTTTTCCAATTGTTTCGTACGTTTCTCATCCTAAAGTTACACGTCAAGATCTCTTCTATCGACGTAATCGGCAGATCCACAAAATATGATTCAATTTCCAAAATTAAATACATAGTAATTGCGGATGAC
Organism: Tuctoria greenei; assembly: GCA_036927565.1. Taxonomy (NCBI): domain Eukaryota; kingdom Viridiplantae; phylum Streptophyta; class Magnoliopsida; order Poales; family Poaceae; genus Tuctoria; species Tuctoria greenei. Next base: position 9,287,497 of record JAYESD010000005.1, read on the forward strand.
CTGGTGCAACTAATTATCGTGATCATTAAAATTGAGACGGTCCATAGTTATTAGTAGTACCGTAAAAAGGGCCTTCATAAGGCCATTCTTCTAGACGGCTAGACCCTGCGGCCGTCTTTGTCACAGAACAGGCAGAAAGGCAGAGCGAGGAGTGGTTAGGGAACTGATGCCAAAGCTTAAAATGCTCACTCCATTTCAAAATATCATTTATTTTGAAACGGATGAAGTAATTGTTTAGCTGCACTAGTGGCGCAGTGGAAGCTGGTCTGTGTCCAAGAAGACTGAAGAAAAGCAGCGGAAGCTGATGCAAAAGGCTGGGACTGCATCAAGAGGCAAATTACCCTACTCGAAGAACGCTTTATCTTATTTAAAAGTTAACTCGACGAAGGTTTTGTTTTGACGTTGCAGTACAACGTGGTCTCTGAGTTTAATAAATCACCCAGACGGCCAGTAGCGTGGTGCAAAAAGGCGGCATGCAGACCCTAATCTTTTGGTCATTTCGCTGCAAGCTTTGCTATAGTGCCTGGTACCCATGAACGAAGACTTTGTTTTCCTGTTCACCTAATGCAACGCATTGACCGAAAGGAAGACGACGACGCCGACGTCTTGGCTACATCATAAGCGGCAGTGTGCGTGCAGCTACCCGTGCCATCTCACCTTCTGCTGTCTGTGCAGTTGAGCAGGTTAGGTTTCACCTGATGAGTCACCTCGATCAGGAACTGAATTATTTCAGGAACATGTCATAATTGAAACGATGATTATTCCTTAAAAGGAAAAAAATCAAAGATGTTTTTTTAATTGTTTTCAATGGTTGTGTGCAGTTGAAGATACGTCAATTTCCTGCATGTTGCGTGGCAATAAGCTAAACTTGCTTTGGTTTGAAGCTCGTCTTAGCCGTCCTTGAAGCTTGGCACTGAGGTCTGAGGTAACTGTGAAGTCAGTGAAGCATCTCCCATAACTAGTAAGGCATGAACATTATATCCTTGCTTCAACTTGCTCTCCATTTCTTAAAAAATATACTGACTTTAACTATTTATATTCTGATGTCCACTTCTAAACGAATCAAAACTGAAAGCGAAGAAGACAAGAGCGTGCAGTGACTGTCACAAGACATCACAAAACTTTAATCGAGGACCGCTGGGATCATCTCCGGAATGCGACTCCGGTGTGGACATACCATGAGCCCATGACTGCCACGTTCTCGAAACACCATCAGAAAAAGTTGGCTGACAACGAACGGACGCTGCAAAATTCAATCAAGCGCTATGGTTTCTCGTCCAAATTAGTCTCATCCAGGTGACCGTGCTATACAAGTTGTAAAGTTGGGCCTTCTACTGGTAGTAGATTCGAGTTGTTGTTCTTGTTTGGTGGGTATTTGGAATTGGTGTCGCTTGACATTTGGTCCGATAGTGAGCGAAGCGGGGCAGGTGCCACCAACCCTGACGGCCCGGCTCCGCTTTACGACCACAACCAGGTTCCCCGTTTTGGACGGGAGCACGGAAGTGCCTGGGCGCTGCAGATTCGTATCAATCCTTCACCTTTCCGGAGAAAAAGACGATTAAAATTTGCTGTAAGAAGTGGTTTGGTGCCCCGATCAATTTAATAACTAGGGCGTAATAACAGAACACTGGAATTTGATGGGTAACGCTCTCGGCGAAGATACACCGGCTGTCAGATCCAAGCTCACTTCCAAAGCAAAATGATGTCAAGCACAATTGCAGAAACCAGCGTAATCTGCAAGACTACCAAAGCTTTGGCAGATAGTAGTACCCTTCTGTTGCGTAGGAGTATTTACTACTCTGCAACTGCAGTGCAGTGTTTACCTGCTGATAGAAGTCGCAGTTAGCGTACATCACTGCCTGCGCCAGGACCGGATAACCAAGCAGATAATGAGATGACCTTAAGAAAACGACGCAGCAAAAGTTATCGTGGCATCGCGGGAACCGGAAGGCAAGAATCAAACGTAACAAGCTGGAAGCGTTGAGAATTGTGAGACTTGACTTGAGAATATATGTTCCTTATCATTCATGGAAGCGTGCAGAGATGGACACGGCAGCTTCCGGTCCAATGTTGTGCTCTCTCATCATCACCAACTCTAAAATGAATCTGTTTACACGAGTTACTCTCCAGTCCATTCGTGCAACTTTCTTTCCCATGCTCGTAAATTTTCTTTGTATTTACAATAGAACGAGAATGCAAATGATCTGTTCGACGATCTGCGTGAAATTTTTCAAAGAACACGTGTGCTTCTAATACTACTACCCCCGGATGAAGTGGTGTAATGCACATTCGGTGGACGATCCGCAGTTTTCGCTTTACAAAAACCCGGATAACGATGTTTGATTTTCAGCAGAGAAACCGGCCCAGCGCGAGGCCGACGCCGGCGATGCCGACGCAGACCGCGAGCGCGACCCACCACGCGGCCACCCCGCCGTCGCGCCGCTCAGCGGCGATGTCCGTGTCCTCGTCGTCGTCAGGGTCCGGCTCCAGGACGCGGGCGGCGGCGCCTTTAAGCAGGGAGTTCTCGGCCTCCAGCATCACGACCCACCGCCGGTGCGCGGACAGCGCCACCGAGTCCCGCACCAGCAGCGCCGCGAGGTCCCCGTTGCTGGCGCCCGCGGCCGCCAGCTTCTCCTCGGCCTCCCGCGCGCGCGACTGCGACAGCCGCAGCGCGCGCAGCAGGCTGTCGTTGTTGCCGCCGCCGTTGCCGTTGCCGCCTCCGGCATCGGCCTTCTGGCCCGCCCCCGCCGCGCTCTCCAACCTTTGGTACAAGGAAAAAGAAACGCGGCGCGCCGTGAGCAACGCGTCCCTCGCCGAGATCAGGTTTGAAGCAGAGATCGTGCGGGGGGCAGCAAGAGACGAGTGGTTTTGCTTGGACTTACCTCTGCAGCGTCGGGACCGGGCCGAAGAGCTTGGTGGGAGGGGGCAGGTCGCAGTTCTGGAGCAGGTCGGCGGCGAAGGGCCGCTTCCGCCGTCCCCTAAGCTTCGGCGGCTCGGCGCCCGGCCCATCGGCCATCAGAAGCATCTCCCGCTCCAACGCGAACTGCCGCTCCAGCCCGTCGCCGCCGCCGACCGCGCCCTTCTTCCCCTTCTCGTCCGCCGGCTCAGCCTCCATCCACTGAAGCGCCGCGGCGGCGGTTGTGGTTGTGGGCTTGGGTTTGGTGGGAAGATGGTGTTTGGTGAGAGGGTGCAAGACAAGAGGTGAGCGGTTGCTTGGTGCGCGGCGCAAGGAACAGAAAGAAAGGCTTCGGCGGGGAAGAAACCCAAACCATTGGCGCCCAGGAGCGGAACCGGTCTTGCTTGCCACGCTTGCTTGGCGAGTTGGCGACGTGGGAATCTGCCTTCCCGGTGGCGTACTCGCGTTGCGCGCGCTGGGCTGCCGAGCATCGGACGGACGTCACCGCTGCCGATTTTGGGCAGCTCGCCCTCGCCGTGCTTTCCGTTCCGCCGCTCGATCGGTCGGCCTCGTGCACTCCTCGTTCCCGCAGGTTCACATTCTGCTTCGCTTTCCAGAGACGGGCACGGCATTATGCAGGGGATTTCGTTCCACGGCATTATAACCGCTTGTGCACTGACTCGCAGCTGACAGATAATTCTCGGGGAGCGAGCATTTGCCCATCGCAGCCTCACGACTCGACGAGCCACACAAAACCCGGATTCATGCGTTGGGCGTGTCCGTTCCGTGTCGCGGGGAGAGCTGGTCCACCGTTGCGTCGCGTCATTCTGCACGTTAGATCAACCAACGTGTCAGCGTCACTCTTACATTACATCAGCACAGTTAGCTGTTCTGAAGGATACATGTGATTCCTCACCTGAAACGAACATAGACGTGGACCGAAGACAAACAGAATATCTTGTTCCCGGAGAACAAAATAGCAAGCGTGCCTTCCTATTACAGAATGTAAAAATATATATATTTTTTAAGCCGAATGTAAAAATATTTAGTACCGTTAATATGCCCGGTGGGAGTTTTATGAACCTGAACATTGCTCCAAAGGCGAGAACCGGCCAGAGACCGGGTGGTTGGGAGGTCCAAGTGTGACTTCTTACCGTGCGGGTTGGATCCCTAGGACTCGTAGTTTATCCTCCTCTCTTAAAGTATTCAGAAAAAACATTGCTCCACAGGCTTGCTCATGCTGAACTTCGTGCTTTTCGTCAATCAGACAACGGAGAAAACTTCAGGTCTCAACCTCAGCAAAAGTGGTCCGAAAGAACTTCTCATGGAACAATTTGGAAGTGCGGAGCGTATTCGTCTTTTATTAGCATATTACAGTAGGACTTGGCAAAAAATATTTTCCAGGCAGTGCATGTACCCGCCAAGAATCAGTACGACGATACTGAATATAATATTCCGCCAGAAGGTTGCGTAGGAGCTCTTTCACGTTCATTTCTTTTCTACAAATTAACTAGTACGGTATCATGGATGGTTGACAAAGGCTACACTTCCTCCAATCTCAAATTATTTGTTACCCTCTAGTTTAAAAATAAATTAAAAAGTAACAAGTAATTTAGAATGAAGGGAGTATTTGTTTGTACTCCAACACCGTTGAACTACTAATGTTTCATATCAAGTGGACAGATTAAGAAACCACAGTGTTTGAATTTACGAGTTGCTGAAGGGCAGTTTGACATCGCGCTGTAAGAAAAAGTTGCCAGCTATCTAGCGTTGGCAAATAAATCAGTATGATACGATATATAAACAATCATAGTATCGAATAATGCTTATGAGGTGGGGATTCCCCCCACCCCCACGGTTGATTTTTTTTTTTGTTAAAAAAGTGCATGATCGGTCCTTAAACTTATTTAGGAATTATCGTCAGGTTTCTGAAATCTTAATTTGCACATCTATGTCCCTAAAATTACTAAGTGGTTCACTCATGGTCCAAATAATCCTAATTAGCGTTAATCTAGCTGCTTAGTGTCTCTATCGCAGCCATGCAACACAAATATATGAACTCATCTTTTGTATTACTATAATAGCGCAACAAAGTAAAAAATTCAGATCAAAATAAAAAAAAACTTGTTTAAGAAGCATAAAGAGTGTTTCATTATCTACTCTTTTTTTGCCTTGACACGAGCCAAATAGTAATACAGATGATCGATATTTTTTAATTCCATGACATGGATAGCACATGGAGATACAAACTTGGCCAATCAATGCTAATTAGGATGATTTGGACCACGAATAACTGTTTAGAAGTTCAGAGACTCCGATATGGTAATTAGGAGTTTGGGGACTTAGATGACACACCAGAATAAATATGAGGATCCGCCATGCATTTTACTCATATAAGTATCAGGTACTGACGCGCTAGTCACCTCTACATTCAATCATATCAACAACAATGACGACTCTCTACAATAATATTTAAACAACATAGTACCAAGGCATAAAACTGTTCCCTATTAATGAAATAGGCTCTAAGGCGTGTTCTCGTAAGAAAAACAAGGTATAAAACTAAATGTCACTAACACTTGCACAGGTGCAAAGATAGTAAAGTCAGAATTGAGAATATCACAAACTTATTATAAGATTCAGTTTGATTATGCCACGAAAACTAACAGTTAGTGGATTAGCGGTAGCTTCATGAAGTATAGAAAGTTTTTAGCACTTGATTATACCAGAACTGTTTTAAACGTTCTGAGGAACAGATAATGGGGATGCGGCCATTTCATTTCCATATGGAAGACAATATGCAATCTTGGTAAGTGAGTATTTACATGGAACAAATGAGCTAAAAAACAAGGAATCTAACTTCTACTGAAAAAGAAGTACCATGGTTTGTGATATAACTAGATATGGATCTATCCAATTCACTTGTCTTCTTGATTCTCAAAACATTCTTCTTAGCTATCACTGTGCTTAGATAGTTCAACCTCTGGCTCCTCCTTTGGAACAGAAGATTTATTCTTGTTAGCATTACCGTCTTTGAGCATTACATTAATGGGTCGTCCCATCAATTTCTGCAACAAAGATCTTAGGTCAAAACTAAAAAAGGATGACTAGTGTTCAGCAGAATTTACACATTTGTACATGGTGCACTTGACAATATTTACCTGACCATTGAACGTTGATATGGCGGATTCCGCAGCTTCTTTCGAGGAAAAAGAAACAAATGCATAACCAGCAGACCGCCTAGGTGTGGTGGTATGAAAGATAACTTCAGCTGATAAAAAACCAGGGGTCGAGGCAAATAATTCCCGAAGATGAACGGATCTGACTCCCCATGTCAAATTTCCGACAAACAAAATATACGTTGGAGTAGGATCAGATGCTGCAACAGGTTGCTTACGCTGCTTCTTTCTAGGCCTTGCAAATTCCACCCTAATCGTTCTCTCATTCAAAATCTACATAAAATGAATTAAATGTGAGATTATGGATGTAAGTAACCAGGTGAGTCTGAGTGTGAAGGTGCATACACTATCAGTAACATACTCAAACTTACAGTTGAGTTAAGACTGTTAAGAGCCGCAAGAGCCTCCTCTTCTGAACCCATGGTAACAAATGCCAATCCTCTGTTTTTACTGGAGTTGTACATGGAAAGCTAGGAAATCAACAAAAGAAAAATGATCATTAATGGTGTTAAAGTTGCCTTCTGTACATATCTTTCAGTACACAAGCGTAATTGTGTAAATACCCATTGCAAACAGATTAAAAAAACTCGGCTGGTGAGCGTAAGACTGAGACATTTTTTAAAGTTTTACTTCCCTCATCCCATATTACTTGTCACTCTCTAGTTCAACAATGAGCTAGAGAGTGACAAGAATTTGAGATGTAGAGAGTATTAAGGAGCAAAACTAGCACAAATGTTAATAAAGAGCTCGCCAAGAATACTTTTCAGAGTCAAAGGTAACTATGTATATTGGTTCCATGTAAAACACGAAGTCTCTAGTTTACAGCAGTTAGGACACATTGTGTTTGGCTTCAGTAATTCAGTTCACTCTTGGGAAGGTGGCAGGGAATGCATCCACTTCATTACTACCCCAATTTCAAAATCGGGAGAAAAAAATCACTAATTACATTCATCCAGTTTCTTTTCAAACAGATAAGGGAGCGAGGAAGCAAACGGTCACCTCGACGTTGACGACGGCGCCATGCTTCTCAAAGAGCGCGCGCACATGGTCGGCCGTGTAGTCCCACGGGATGTTCTGCGCGACGAGCCGAGTCCGCGGCCCAACGGGCTCTCCCGCCTCCGCCTCCGGCGCCGGCGCTGCGGCCACCGAGGCACTAGCCGCGCAGGCGGAGGTGCGATTGCCCGGGGAGCAACCGGTGGTTGGGACGGCGACGAAGACCTGGCCGCGGCCCGGCGAAACGCGGCGCGTGGAGAAGCTCAACCGTGGCGTTGCCTGTGGCTGACAGTGGCAAGCGGGGAGCGTGGGGAGGAGGAGGCGGGCGAATGGGAGAGCCATTGCGACGCGACGCGACGCAGCGAGCGGTGAGAGATAAGCGAGAGGCGCGGGACTCTCAGGGGTTTATCCGCCACGGCCCACGGCGTTACGGCAAAAATATCTCAAATCCCAAGCACGCATATGCGGCGAGAACGTTCACGGCCGGCGTCCCGGCCTAGTGCTGGCCCATGTAGCCAAGCATCAGTGAGAGTGACTGGACAGGGACAGAATATAGCAAGATGCAAACCCAATTAAACTACTGAAAATTTTGGCAAATTAGCAAAACTAGCAAGGTGACTCAGTGAGGCTAGAATATCATATTTATATTAGGCACAACTACATATGTAATAATGCATTGTGAATATGAATATTTCAAATTTGAAATAATTTAGTGGAAATTTGAAGAAATGTGCATATGAACTTCAAAGTCAATTTGTCATATTATTATAAATTGAATGGATTAGCTAAATCTTTATACATATAGTTATATACTGACCAATAAATTGATTAGCCACACAGATGATGAACTTAAATATCATACATGTATGTTCAACATACTACAACATACTACATGTATCCATAATAATATGTTCATTAGTATGTAACCAGTATGTGGTAAATGGTCAAGAGAACGTCACTAGTCAGCGTGTGCAGTGCACGTGGTCCGCTTCATGGGTTCGAGCCCCGGCATGAGCATGGGTGAAACCACCTGTTTCCAAGAAAAAAAAAGTAAAATGTTCAAGCCCCGACATGTTCATTTAACTAACAAGTGACAAATTTTTAGGGACTGAAGAAGTAGTATATTATACATTGCATGCATCTAGCAAGCTCAACAAAAGCACCTAAACGTCCTTGATGAAAGCCAAGTAACCAACGAAGTGATCGGTGACTGCATAATAATATTGTTCATATCTTTTATTGATTTCTCATAAAATAATGAGTCATACACCAAACTTTACCAATCACCTTTTCTGAAACTTATCTAGTTCCAAATCTATACTGTAGAGTTCTTCAAACTTTTCACCCTACGAGCACCCAGCTCCATGCCTTACTGTGACCATGGCTGGGGCGTGATCCATACACAACATCACACGTATGTACAAGTAGTCCTTCAAAGTGAAGAACAAAGAAAAACAACACGTGCCATATGTACAATAAAGAGCACTTCGAAAGACCATTGATCAGTTCTGTGTGTTAGCACCACCGTCAGATGTTGGACCTTGATCCACTTCCTTTTCAACCTCATCGATAACAGGCTCAACGGCAGCATCAATCTCGTCACTGACTCTATCGATCTGTTCACGCCAGAAGAATCATATGTAGTTAAGACAAGAACTCTGTGCACCCAGAAGAATTATGTGTGATATTTCTAAAACAAGATTACTCATATTGGTATCCCTTTTCTAACCCATTCAGTTAATAAATAGAAAGTTGCACACAAAATCCCCGTAAGATGATGAAAGATAACTATTTCTTGATGCAATCCTGTGGCTCCACTCCCTAAAATGTTAACTTTTGCTTTAATAGTTATAAAATTTATTTTTTGACAAAATAAGTCTAAGACCGACTTTTGAAATGACATTAAGATTGAATAAATTATCCATCATATGTAAATATACTAGTTTTTTCGAGAACACAAATTGAACTCATTAAGGAGGTATGTATATATAATACGGAAATTAATGAAGCATGGCAGTATCAAAACATATCGAATGATGACTAACAATACAAGAAAATGGAAGCAAACCTTTTCAACGATGGCTTCAGCCTTCTCTGCATCATTATCGACTACCTCAGCGATGTACTCAACCTCCTCCGCTACTTTTTCCAAAGACCCATCTTCAGGAAGTTGATCAGCCACATTTGCAGCTAGTTTCTCTGTGACCTCAGCTATATGCTCCATGACCTCTGCAGCGTTCTCCACAAGCCCTACTGTCTCCTCTGAAACGATCATACGGCCATAGAGTAAGAAGCTCCAACCTTATACCTCTCCTTAATAATTGCCATATTCAGATTTCAGAATCAGCAATCTATTTCTAACACAGATGAACAAACAATCTCATATGCGAATTTATTTCAAAAAAATCTCATGCCAATCCAGGACTGGCTGTAACCCAGATAGAGTCGAGTTGCTCATATACCTTCCACATGCCTGACTCTCTTGTAGAATGGCACAACTGTGCACACCACACCTCCAAGAACCCACCGCGCCCTAGAGAGAAGGTGACACGAAACGAACGCCGATCAAACTAAATATATTTGGCCACAATTTCACGCAACCCCTCTACAGAGCCTAACTCGTACCAGGTAGGAATCGTCGGAGATGAGCCGGCGGCCGCAGCGGCCAAATCCGCCGGAACGATATCCGAGTTTTGAAGGAAAACCCAGCTGCCGAGAGCCACAACGACGTCAACAGAGCATCCGCTATTTCAATATTAATAAAAATGGTATTGCAGCTGTGGATGAACGCTTTACCCTGAGTCGATGTCACCCAAATCAGCACCATCCTCACCAGATCTCTTCCCACTCCTGCATCAAGAACAAAATGACTAAAAAGTTCAAAAGAATGCACCGGATTCCATCAGATGTCTGGCGTCAATCCGTCCAGCAAGTGGGTGGAAGAAACGAAACCACTCGCCTCTGGTCTCCCTGGGCAGCAGGACAGGAGCCGGGACCGATTGGCTGCATGGTGAGAGTCGCCATGGATGGAGCGGAGAGATGGGAGTCGATTTGGGAGAAGGGGATGAGGCGACGCTCGATTGAATTGAGACCTGAAGGGAAGGGGGAGGAAGACTGGATCGGAGAGGAGGGGTTGTGTGGACCGTAAGCAAAGTTGTCGTGCGTAATTACCCAACGAACACGGTCGTCAGGTCGCGCCCGCAACACAGCTGATAGTGGGCCTGATGGAATGCACGGCAACTTACGGGCTCCTCTTCTTTCAGCACATATCGTTTTGATCTAACGGCCCATAACGACCCGCTTATGCACGTGCCGCCGACATCGCCGCAAGGCGTTCAGCTTCAACTTCAATGCTTCCGGCCCAGAGCTTTACGACGTCCAGCTCCTACTGTTGGAAAACCCGCGGCTGCCGCGGGAGACGGCATCACCGTGGCGGAGGCGCCTTGCCGGAGTTGTTACCGGACGGAGGTGTGGGGAGCGATGAGTGTGGGTTCTGAGCTGCCGTATGATGGAAATGAGAGGGGAAAAGAATCCAAAGTTTTGCCGAACAAGCTGAACTTTTAACAAACTTGTGCATCGAGGACATCGTGGGATATGTTCTGTCGCAACATGTTCTCGCATGTTTAATCGGATTAGATGTGCATAACTCCATAATTTCTCTCAATTCTTATCTTCAGAAACGCAATAAGTCGTATATTTTCATCTAATTCGAACTCTCCATTCATGTTTCCTTGTTCTTCATCTCAGAGAATGTTATTTCCACCGTTACAATTTTCTAGGTTCATGTAAATTATCTACGATTTACCAATCAGTGAAATTTAGGAGACACTCCATCCGACATAATGTAGATACATACATGAATCTTTCCCATAAAGTTGTTCTCGTCGGGTTTATTTAGGAATGCACTTGGCCTACTTGGACTGATTCCTCCGCTTAATACCAAACAATAAGTAGGGCTCTCAAACATGCATGCAAATTATTGGCCTAATAAGTTTGGAAACGTCCAGTGATTCGGAAAGCTGTCAAACAACTTGTTTGTTTGTCTTCATATGGTGAAATATGTCCGTTTCCTCCGAAAAAGTGTTGTGTTCTATCCAGTTAGTTGCATGGGCTATCTCTTTCCATGTTACCTCTAAAACCCTACCTCTCTGAGGTGTGAGGTGTCTGAACCAAATTATGAGACTGGATGTTCAGCATCGCCTAGTTCCTTCACCGTTCACTCTGGTGTCTTTGTTACGCTAGCTGGTTTTTAAAAAAGTTGTACACTGAATGAGACCGAGGGCGCCAGTCTACTACTCTACAGACTTAGTTCACGGATCAAATGTATGCCTTTTGTTTAATTGTTTCTTGCAGGAGTTGGACTGGGCATCGTTAATTGGAAGCTGTGTGATCATGGTTGTTGTGCTGAACTGAAAGGACGTACTCCTCTGCCACCATAATTTGCCATTTACTTCCAATGGTAAGCCTTGACTGGACCATGCATCAGATTTTAACGTATGTTCATTAGGAGTACTTAGGTCTAATCTAATCTAATAGATACACTTGAGCAACTTGAGCATAATTGGGCAATTGATCTAATAACTTAGACTATTAATCAGACAATCAAACATAAGAACAGATCATGCATAGCATAGACAATTATTAGGGGTTAGGGAAGAGATGTGAGGTTACCGTCAGTGGATCCGTTTGATGCCATTGGGCTGAAACAGATGATCGATGGGGAGTAGCTGACGCAGGTGATCGTCGGTGCAGTCGGTCGTCGGTCCCTGATGGTCTCCTGTTTTTATAGCACGTACAAGAGGGGGCCGCATGGAACTGAGTCCGTTGCGCTCCCAATCAGGGCGCGAGGAGGAGTGTGACTCAGTCATGGTTGTTGCATGGATCGGGATCACAATAACTAACATTCTCTCCTTGATCTCGGGTCCTTAACTTATTATCTTATTTACTAAATTAATCGTACACATTTTTTTGCTTTGACATAAAGAGCACGACGCACCAAAAACAACCATTTACGCACCGTTTGACTCGACGACCACAATACATATCACAATTAAAAATAATCTTACATTTTGGTGGCCCCTTAGAATCTAGGATATTATCACAGAGTCTCCCTTAAACTTATGTCGGCTACGTGTTCACTGAACACGTTGGGTGGGAGACCCTTAGTTAGCGGATCTGCAAGCATTTGCTTAGTACTAATATGCTCGAGACTAATTGTGTGATCTTGGAGTTTCTCTTTCACAATATAGTACTTAATATCGATGTGTTTGGCATCACCACTCGACTTGTTGTTGTGAGAGTACATAACTGTTGGCTGATTATCGCAGTATAACTTAAGTGGTTTATGGATGATGTCAACCACTTTAAGATCGGAAACAAATTTCTTAAGCCAAGATGCCTGCCCGGTGGCCTCATAACAAGCAACAAACTCAACATACATTGTGGACGATGTAGTGATTGCTTGTTTGGAGCTTCTCCACGATATAGCTTCATTCTCGAGGGTGAATATATAACCTGACATGGATTTCTTAGTATCCACACAATCCGCGTAATCTGAATCTGAATAGCCCACTATTTCTAGTGATTCAGTCTTACTATATGTTAGCATGAGGTGCTTAGCACCTTGTATATATCTTAATGCTTTCTTAACGACTTTCCAGTGATCTAATCATGGATTACTTTGGTATCTGCCAAGCATCCCAGTCACAAAAGCTAAGTCAGGGCGTGTACAAACTTGAGCATACATCAAGCTTCCGACAGCAGAAGCATAAGGAATTCCTTTCATCCGATCAACTTAATACTGATTCTTAGGCGATTGAGAGTTCGAAAATCTATCACCCTTAACTATTGGAGCATGCGAGGCTTTACTAGTATGCATACCGTACTTTTTAAGTACGCTTTCTAAGTATGCCTTCTGAGATAGTCCTAAAACCCCCTTAACACGATCTTGGTGTATCTCAACCCCTAAAACATAGGTCGCTTCACCTAGATCCTTCATATCAAAGTTTGAGGATAAAAACTTCTTAGTTTCTAAGAGTATGTTGACATCACTACTTGCTAATAAGATGTCATCCACATAAAGGACTAATAAAATGAACTTTCCATTCTTAAACTTAGCATAAATGCAGTTATCCTCCTCATTCTCCTTAAAACCAAACTTTCTAATAACCTCATCGAACTTGAGATACCATTGTCTTGAAGCTTGCTTAAGGGCATAAATGGATTTCTTCAAGTGACATCCCATATGTTCCTTACCCTTAACGACAAAACCTTTTGGTTGTGTCATATAGACGTCGTCATATAGATCTCCATTGAGGAATGTCGTCTTTACATCCATTTAATATAGTTCTAAGTTGTAATGCGCTACTAATGCCATGATGATTCGAAAAGAATCCTTAGACGACACGGGAGAAAAGGTCTCATTGTAATCAATACCCCCCCCCCCCCGCTGAGTGAATCCCTTAGCCACAAGTCTAGCCTTATACTTTTTGATCTTCCCTTTGGAGTCACACTTAATTTTGTAGACCCACTTACAACCTACTATTTTGGCTCCTTTAGGAATATCCAACCTACTATTTTGGCTCCTTTAGGAATATCTACTAAGTCTCAGACCTTGTTAGCACTCATGGAACTCATTTCATCTTTCATGACCTTGTACCATTCAGATGACTGAGGTCTCCTCATGGCATCTTCATAAGAGGTGGAATCATCCTCCATCTTAACTTCTTCGCTCAAGTAGATCTGATAGTCGTTCAGGATGGTCGACCGTCTTACTCTTTGTGATCTTCTTACTTGAGCATCATCCAAGGGTGGAGGCTGTTGTTGAACCTTATTTTGTTCGACCATATCCTCAACAGGTTGAGAAGGTGGAACCTCACTTATTTCTGTTGTGGCCGATGGAGGTGCAACAATACGCGTCATGTCACTAGTGGCGGGCAAAAGTGGCACAACGATAGCAGGTAGGGTGAAATAAGGCTCTTGAGTCATCGGAACGGGTAAACTAATTCGTCCCTTCTCAAGTTCTATTTCCTGCCGTACTGTGCCCCCTAATCATAGCATCTTCTAAGAATACAGCATGTCGTGTTTCTATAAACTTAGTATGCCGATCCAGACAATAAGACCTAAAACCCTTACTTTTCTCAGGATAGCCAATAAAATGGCAACTAACTGTTCTACATTACAGCTTACTAATGTTTGGGTTGAACATCTTAGCCTCATCTCGACAGCCCCAAATATGAAAATAGTTTAATGAGGGCTTACATCATGTCCACATCTCATACGGTGTCTGAGGTGCTGACTTAGTGGGAACCCGATTAAGCACATGAATGGTGGATTTTAATGCCTTCATCCATAGGCTAACCGGTAACATAGAATAACTTAACATACTTCTTACCATGTACATAAGCGTACGATTTCTACATTCCACAACACCATTCTGCTGAGGTTCGCCCGGTGTAGAATATTGGGCGACTATGCCATGTTCATGTAGGAATCTTGCAAAGGGTCCATGAACCTGACCATATAGGGTATGTCGACCGTAATACTCACCTCCACGATTGGATCTTACTACCTTAATCTTAACATTATGCTGATTTTCTACTTCAACATTTAATATCTTAAACTTATCCAATGCTTCAGATCGTTACTTGATTGGATAAATGTAACCATAACGAGTGTAGCCGTCCGTGAACATTATGAGCAAGTCATACCCGAATATGGAGACAATGGGAAACAGACCACAAATGTCCATGTGAATAATTTCTAAAACTCTCGTGCTATGTATGGCGTTCTTCTTAATAGTCTTAACAAACTTTCCTTTAATGCAATCTATGCATTCTTCAAAATCTGAAAAGTCTAAGTGAGGTAAGATCGACTGAGATACTAAGCGTTCGATCCTCCTCCTCGAAATATGGCATAAACGACAATGTCATAATTTCGACGATGTTTCGAAATCGATTCTTTTGCGCTTGTTTCTTCTTATGTCATTCTTAGCGGGAATTTGATCATCAGTTAAGGCATTCACATTATCATGAGTGGACAATAGATAAAGCATGTCTTGTCTGAAGGCAAGACCCATAATATTATTATTCAAACTAATAGAGCATTTGTCTTTGCCAAAATGGCAAACAAATCCACAATCATCTAAACATGAAACTGATATCAAATTCCTCTCTAAACTAGGGACATAAAGAACATCATGAAGCCTAAATATGAAACCACTACTAAGTCTAAGAGGATAAATTCCAATGGCTTCAACTTCAGCTTCACGGCCATCAGCGACTTTGATGGTCCTTTCCCCCCTTCTTATAGTCCTCATCGTACTTAACCCCTGTATAGAATTACAAACGTGCACAGTTGCACCTGAGTCAATCCACCAAGTAGATCGTGAATAAGCTAAAAACAAGGATTCATTTATAAAAGTAATGACATCCTTACCATTCTTAGCACACCATTTAATAAAGCCAATGCAGTCCTTCTCACGATGTCTAAAATCTTTGCAAAACTTGTACTGATCTGATTTTAACTTAGAACCAGAAGGCTGAGGAGTTGTAACACCCAGATTTTATGTATAAAAAATTTGATCAAAATATGCTACATTCTAAGATGCATTTTTGTGTGAATTTTGAAGTTTAAACGAGTAGTAAACGTTTAAGTTTGAATTGAATTCAAATCAAAAGAAGAGAAAATGAAAAAGAAAAAGAAATAAAACCCCACCCTGGGCCGATTTATCCCCAAGGCCCATTTCCCCCCCAGCCCAGCCGAACCTCTCCCCTCTCTCTCATCCCGCTGCCACCCCGGGCCCACCGGTCGGCGCTTCCTCCCTCCCCCTCCCTTCTTCCCCGCGCGCAACCAACGCACGCGCCACAACCGGCCCCGCGCCCACGTTCCCCCCCCCCCCCCCCCCCCGAATCTACTTCTCCCCCGGCGGTTTTCGCACGCGCTCCCCAACCGCACATCCCCTACGCGCTTAAGAGGAGCCAGGGCCCCCATTTCCCCCTCCCCCGAGCTCTCCCCAAACCTAGCGACATTGCCGCCGGTGAGTGCCGCTATCCCTCGCGTTCCCGACGTTGCAGCCCCTCTGTCCTCTCTTTTATTGGCCTAACGTGACCGCCACATCACCAGGAACACGCCGGACGCACTTGCTCGGGTAGAACATCACTGCGCCGCCATGATCGTTGCACTCCGATGCCAACCGTCGCCGTTCCTCATCGCCGACCCCTCTCCGGCCGATTTCACGCCCCGCTACTCCCCTAGGTGAGTTCCCTATCTCCCCCTCTTTCGTTCCATGTCCTCAGCGCATTGTTTGGGCGATGTTTTGGCCGTTTGGGCCAACGCTGGCGAGCTCATCGCCGCGGGCGCCGAGCGCCGCCGCGCGCGCGTGAGGTCAGCGCCGCCAGAGCGACGTGGCCGCATCCCGGCCGTTGGTTTGAGGCTGACGGCTCAGATTAGATCTTCGTAACATTTTTGGTAATTAAATCTCGCGTGTCCACTTCAGATCCAACGGCCCACATTCAAACTTCTGTTCCCGCCGTCGCTTTTACACCGTGGCCCCTGGAATCTTGCGGGCTACCCCCTGGACTTCACTGAAATTCAAGTCTAGCCCCTGAATTTAGCAAACTAGCCCCTGGACTCCCTCGAATTGGATTTAATCATTTAATTAGTCAATTTCACCCCTGGAAATTTATAGAATTGTGGATTTAGCCCCTGTACAGTGTTGTAATCTTATTGTTCAGTCCCTGGACTTTTATTTAATTACTGAATATTGTTTTTAGGGGTATTTGATGTGCAGAAAATAGATAAAAATGGTATTTAAGTGTAAAAATGGTAGGAAAAATTAGTATAACATACTTTAGGCTGTGATTAAATTGTAGGTTGCATATAAATTATATTTTGTCCATGAAAAATTTATTATAAATGTTTAAAAATACATTTTGGCCATAGAAAATTCAATAAAAATGATTTTGGGCCATAAATAAATCCTAAAAATGTGAGATAAATATAAAATGCATACTTTGACTATGTAAAATAATAAATACCTCGTAGAGACGCATTAGTATAGGCTTTTATGCTTATGTGTGTGTTGTGATGCATTGTATTGCATGCTCTTTACTTATTTAGCTTTATTTTATTCTTGCCATGCTTGGGCAATATATTTAGAGTCGTACTACGACCCCAATCTTAACCTCCAAGACCAAGACTTCACTAACAATCAAGTCTACGAAGAAGTCAAGTGCCCTTGACCATCTTGTACCAATTTTAGGAATTTAGATATATGCATGCTAATTAATTTGATGTCCTATTTCATGTTTACATGTCCTGTTCTATATAATTCCTTGTTACCTGAAATGGGTTGGGAAGTAGATAGGTCTTATTTATGCT
Source organism: Tuctoria greenei (assembly GCA_036927565.1). Classification (NCBI taxonomy): domain Eukaryota; kingdom Viridiplantae; phylum Streptophyta; class Magnoliopsida; order Poales; family Poaceae; genus Tuctoria; species Tuctoria greenei. Next base: position 9,304,945 of record JAYESD010000005.1, read on the forward strand.
TAGCCATGCTTAGACATTGGTATTGGGATTTCATACAATTGTGCCATGTTAAACTTTATGGTTACTTTAATTTGTGGTGACTACACTATAGTAGTGAATAGGAATCTGGTGGTTGGATAGTTTTGGTATGGTGCAGTTTGCACGAGACCCGGGATTGGGGTTTGGCACCACCGGATTCTAAGGACCGGTTTATGGAGGAAGCCACTAAGCTTTATAGTACCACCACGAGACTGAGATGGGGCAGCTTGGTCAATTAATTAGGTTTCTCCTGATGAAATGCTAGTAGTTGGATGGTGCGGGGAATGATGCAGGGGAACTGCTCTGGGATCCGCAAGGCTCAAGAGGGGGCTCTGAGGCGGAGGGTTACTCCGAGAATCCTCAGTGGTGGAAACCTTAGAGAGCTAGCACTAGTCGGGAGCACCTTTGTAAAGACCATGTAGTGATCTCCTGGCCTCACACCAAAGGAAATGTGAAATGTGGTTAGCTACCACGGGCATTCGGGGAGGTTCGCTAGTCCACCTGGCAACAGGGGATGAAATCACTGCTTGTGGGGAAAGGGTACACTCTCTGCAGAGATTTGGTAAAACTGTCATGACAGCCGTGCTCACGGACAAGAGCGGCTTGGGGCCAGTTCATAATTAGTCTATGGTTGGGAAATGGTGGTTGATTAAGATTCAAGTTACATTCATTATCATTACTCATGTGTTGATTACTTCTTGAATTATGATATTGATAATTGAAAGCTAAGGTTAGGTTTTAAGCATAGTGCTATGCCATATTTGGCCTTCCCTTGCTTTAGCCAATCATGTCATCTCTTCCCGCACTTGCTGAGTACTCTATGTACTCAAGCGTTTACTTTTCCATTAGAATATGAAGAAGAAGAAGCGGCACCGGAGGACTTCTTCATCAATCCGGAGGACTTGGCCTAGGCTGGCGACCGTACGCGCAACTGCCGCCTGTGAAGATGGAGCCATGCTTACCTATTTCTCCTTCCAGTGTAGTTTGGAGTTTTATGAACTATTTAAGTGTTGTATCTAGTTGTGGTGTGTATTTGTAGACCTTCGGGTCCTATTGTAAGACTATTTATGTACTCGAACATGGCTATGTAATGATATTTCGCTTTCGTCGACGCATGTATGATTCAACTGATCCTGGCGTACATGTGATAAGCGTCTGTTCATCTTTACGATGACCGGGCGTGACAAAGTGGTATCAGAGCCGTGTTGCCCGTAGGACGCAAGTCTAGTTAGAAATGGCCGAAAAATAAGGACTATACTATTTTCTTATAAAATAATATTTCCAAAACTTTGTGCTCTCCATCTCAAACCTTGTGCTTCTTATCTTGTTGTTCTTATTGTTTTAATTCTAACTTAATTTATTGATTATTGTTCTCACTCTCTTCTTTTCAAATGTTTGTAGATGGCACGCACCAAGCAGACGGCTCGTAAGTCGACTGGGGGTCGTGTTCCTCACCACGCCCTAGCCAGTCGCTCCGCACCTCACACCCCCCAGGAGGGAGATGACGCCGTTCTCCACTGGGAGTGCTGCCTCGAGGATGCGTGTCCGTCTTCGCTCTCTTCTTTGTGCTGTGGGGTACCGCGAGTACCGTGTTCGCTTCGTCTACCACACCACTAGGGTCTTTGCACCCTATACTGGTGGACTGGAGTGGACTTCCCAGCTGGCCGTCTACTACGACTCGGAGCTGCTGCACTCACACTTCTCTCCAGCTTGGAGGAGCTCCCAGCGTGCGGCTGAGGAGGACGCCACTTGGGAGGCGACTACCTACTGGAGTCTCGCCCACAGGTTCCGCCTCGGGTGCACGGAGCACGCGTACACCCCTCAGCGCCCTAGTGGCACGGCCGACTTCACTGGACGTGACGTCGAGGGGCCTTTGTCCCACGCCCAGTGCGAGAGACTTGTGGACGACGTGGTGGAGTTGTCTTCGCGACTCCAGCATTGTCAGCAGGAGCTACAGGATAGCAGGGACCTGGTTGACCGCTACGAGCGACTTCGCCGACGCTACGCGAGGATCACTACAGCTGATTCGAACTCTCCTCAGTACGCTTCGGACGTTGAGCCTTGGGACCCGAACTCTCCAGATCGTCGTATGAACTCCCCCCAGGAATCAAGAGAGGACTCGGAAGAAGAAGACCCGGAGATGGAGGTTGCGGAGGACTCCGATGAGTAGGAGTGGACTTGTTTCCCCGCTAGACGACTCAGGACATTTATCCTTAGTATGTAGGAGCGTGTAGCTACGCCCTCTTTAGTCTTCAGTTGTGTTATTTATGATGTTATGCTAGTAGTTTGCTTTATGTTTTGTGTGTGTGTTTGTGTGCGACATGAGTTGTGGAATGCTTCGGCATCCTGTCCACATCCATGTCATTTGTATATGGGCTTGTTAGTGTGTCGTGCGAGTTGTGGAATGCATTAGCATCTTGTCCACATCCGCACTAGTTGGTTAATGAATTTGCTTGCTTTATATATATGTTTCCCTTGATGCATGTAGTTGGGATCGTTTGCCATAGCGTACCCTTCTATATCTTATCTATTGTCCTAAAGTTTCAATTATTCCCTATACAGATGTCTGGAAGAGGTAGAGGTCGTGGAAGGGGTGTTGTGCCCCAAGATGAAGGACTTGGAGGTGTGCCAGGATGGAATGGTAGGGGTGCTAGAGGAGCCCCAGCCGCACAGCAAATGCAGCAGATGATGGCCATCCAAACCCAGCTATTTAACAACCTTACTCAGATTGTCACCAACATGCAGCAAGCCCCACCCCCACCACCACCAAATTACAACCTTCCGCCACCACCACCTTTTCCGCCCATGTCCTCTCTAAGGGACTTCCTTAACACTCACCCACCCACATTTGCCACAGTCACTGAACCGATGGATGCCGAGGATTGGCTCCGAACTATTGAAAGCAAGTTGAGGCTCATACATTGTGAAGGAAGAGAGAAGGTATTATTAGCCTCCCATCAACTCCAAGGGCCGACAGCCGACTGGTGGGTCGCCTTTACTGAAGCTCACCAGGATCCAGAAAACATTACTTGGGAAGAATTCAGGACCAATTTCCGAAATCACTTTGTGCCTGAGGGAGAAATACAAGCAAGACGTGAGGAGTTCCTGATGTTAAAGCAGGGCCGTATGACTGTGAGAGCCTACCTGAATGCATATACCCAGTTATCCCGCTATGCACCGACAGACGTGGATACTGATTCCAAGAAACAATTCCGCTTCAAGAATGGATTGGACAAGGAGTTAAAGTTCGCCATGTCTTCCAGCGATTACAACAACTTTCAGAAGTTAGTTGATAAAGCTTTTGAAGTGGAGCAGACTAAAAAGGAACTGGATGATGATGAAAGAAAAAGGAAGTTGACTATAGCACATGCCTCTAGCAGCAACGTACGCCCCCGTCTCAACCCTCAGCCTGCAACCCATATGACTCGTCCCATGAACTACTCGGGACCGAGATTTCCAAACTCCAACTACAGGCCCCCCACTCCCTACAATCAGCAAATGCGCCAGTAGCAGCAGCCACCACGCCAGCCAATGCAACCCCCACGTCAGCAGATGCAGCCACCCCGCCCTTCAGCTCCAGCTAACTGTCCAAATGGCCAACCCCCAAGAAACCAATCAGGAGGCAACAAGGGCCAGAGTAATGCTGCGGGAGTTCAATGTTACAAGTGCGGAGAATGGGGACACTACGCCAGCAGTTGTCCAAAGAAGCAACAAAACCCACCTGGCCGTGTCAACCATGTGACACTAGAGCAAGCACAGGAAGCGCCTGATGTGGTGATCGGTATGTTTTCTGTTAACTCCCACCCCGCCACCATATTGTTTGATTCGGGTGCTACACATTCATTTATATCCAAGGATTTCATAAAGAATCATGACATGGTAGTTACATTCTTGAATCGGTCATTATTGATAAACTCTCCTGGAGGAGAGATGGTGGCAAGGCATCTATGCCGTAAAGTGAGTATAAACATAAGGGGGGTAGTCTATTGGGCCAACCTAATAGTGTTAGACTCACAAGGATTAGATATCATTCTGGGAATGGACTGGTTGACGAAGAATCAAGGAGTAATTCATTGTGCAACTAGAACAGTTTGCTTAACACAACCGGATGGCACTACAGTGGAGTTCAAGCCAGATCAGACACAAGAGGCAGTAGTACAACTCAACCATCTTGAGAGTATCAAAGACATCAGGGTTGTGAAGGAATTTCCGGATGTATTCCCAGATGACTTACCAGGTATGCCCCCTGATCGAGAGATTGAATTTGTCATTGAGTTAGTACCCGGAACGGCCCCAATATATAAGAGGTCGTATAGAATGGATGCTAAACAATTAGCTGAACTAAAGGATCATATTGAGGAGTTATTGGGAAAAGGATATATTCGTCCTAGCTTATCACCTTGGGGAGCACCAGTCATATTTGTACCTAAGAAGGATGGTACTCAAAGGTTGTGTGTGGATTACCGTGCCTTAAATGCGGTAACAATCAAGAATAAGTACCCACTGCCAAAAATTGAAGATTTATTTGATCAATTGAGAGGAGCATGTGTGTTCTCTAAGATTGATCTTCGCTCAGGTTATCACCAACTGAAGATTAGACCCTCAGACATTCCAAGACGGCATTTGTCTCTCGATATGGATTATATGAGTATACAGTTATGTCGTTTGGATTGACCAATGCTCCGACATATTTTATGTATCTAATTAACAAGGTATTCATGGAGTACTTGGACAAGTTTGTAGTGGTATTCATCGATGACATACTTATCTACTTCAAGACTGAAGAAGAGCATGGGGAGCACCTCAGGATGGCTCTACAGAAGCTACGTCAACACCAATTATATGCCAAACTTAGTAAGTGTGAGTTTTGGCTAAAGGAGGTGTCATTTTTGGGTCATGTCATATCCGAAGGAGGAATAGCAGTGGATCCAGGCAAAGTGGCCGATGTCCTTAAGTGGGAAACACCTGAGAGTGTACATGATATACGAAGATTCTTAGGTATGGCTGGTTACTATTGTCGATTCATCGAGGGATTTTCAAAGATCTCTCGACCGTTAACCAAGCTGCTTGAGAAAGGAGTTGCTTTCAAGTGGACCCCCGAATGTGAAGTAAGCTTCGCCGAGTTGAAGAAGAGGTTAACCAGTGCACCGATATTAGTGATGCCTGATATGCAGAAGGAGTTTGTGGTCTATTGTGATGCATCTGGTCATGGTTTAGGATGTGTTTTAATGCAAGGAGGACATGTTGCAGCCTATGCTTCAAGAAAACTTCGTAAACATGAGAGAAATTATCCAACCCATGATCTGGAATTGGCAGCCGGTGTCCATGCATTGAAGATCTGGAGACACTACTTAATGGGAAAAAGAACCGAGATATACACGGATCACAAGAGCTTGAAGTACATATTCACACAACCAGATCTTAATTTCAGGCAACGTCGTTGGTTGGAGTTAATAAATGACTTCGATGTGGGAATCAACTACCATCCAGGAAAGGCTAATGTGGTCGCTGATGCTCTAAGCAGGAAGGGACAATGTAATAACTTGTCAGTACAAGCTCTTCAACCCCAGTTATGTGAAGAGTTTGCAAGGTTAAACCTATGTCTAGTGTCTAGCACTGAAGCAGTTGCTATGGAAGTGGACTCAACCCTTGAACGTGATATACGAGAAGGACAAAAGAATGATGAGAAGGTCAAGGAGATCAAGCAGTTGATGAAGAAGGGGAAAGCTTCGAACTTTAGAGAGGATGAACAAGGAACCTTATGGCTTGGAAGGAGGATTTGTGTTCCAGATATCAAGGAGATTAAAGAGTTGATACTAAGGGAAGCTCATAACTCATCATACTCCATTCATCCCGTAAGCACAAAGATGTATCAAGACCTTAAAGATCGATATTGGTGGCATGGAATGAAACGGGATGTAGCAGAATATGTGGCCATATGTGATACATGTCAATTGATTAAAGCGGAACATCAAAGACCAGCAAGGTTATTGCAACCAATCAAAGTGCCAGAATGGAAGTGGGAAGAAATTAGCATGGATTTCATTGTGGGACTACCAAGAACACAGTCTGGATATGATTCTATATGGGTTATTGTGGACCGTCTAACTAAAGTTGCTCACTTTATTCCCGTGAAAGAAACGTACAATGGTCCCAAGTTGGCGGAACTGTACATCTCCAGGATTGTATGCTTACATGGAGTTCCTAAGAAGATCATTTCAGACAGAGGCACTCAATTCACCTCAAGATTCTGGCAGAAGTTGCATGAATCAATAGATACCCGTCTAAATTTTAGTTCGGCGTATCATCCTCAAACTGATGGTCAGACAGAATGCACCAACCAGATATTAGAAGACATGTTGAGAGCGTGTGCTCTAAAGAATAGCAAAAGTTGGGACAAGAATCTGCCATACGCTGAATTTTCTTACAACAACAGTTATCAGGCCAGTTTGAAGATGTCTCCTTTTGAAGCATTGTATGGGCGGAAATGTAGGACACCATTGTTTTGGAATCAAACTGGAGAAAGCCAAGTCTTTGGGCCTGATGTATTAAAAGACGCTGAAAGACAAGTACAAGAAATTCGGAAGAATCTAAAGGCAGCCCAAACAAGACAGAAGAGTTATGCGGATACTCGAAGACATGATCTAACATTTGAGGTTGGTGATTATGTGTACTTGAAGGTGTCACCTATGAGAGGATTGAGGAGATTTAAAGTAAGAGGCAAGTTGTCACCCGCTACATTGGTCCGTTCAAGATATTAGAACGACGAGGTGAAGTGGCTTATCAGCTTGAGCTTTCACCACACTTGTCAGATGTGCATAATGTGTTCCATGTATCGCAGCTTAAGAAGTGCTTAAGAGTGCCTCAGGAGCAATTGCCTATGGAAGCAGTGGATGTACATGAAGATTTGTCTTATGTGGAGCAGTCTGTCAAGATACTTGAGACACTAGAAAAGGTCACAAGAAACAAAGTTATTCGCATGTGTAAGGTGCAATGGAAGCATCATTCGGAAGTAGAAGCAACATGGGAAAGAGAAGAAAATCTCAAGACCGATTTCCCTCACCTTTTCTCTTAGGACGTCCAAATCTCGAGGGCGAGATTCCTTTTAAGGGGGGTAGAGTTGTAACACCCAGATTTTATGCATAAAAAATTTGATCAAAATATGCTACATTCTAAGATGCATTTTTGTGTAAATTTTGAAGTTTAAACGAGTAGTAAACGTTTAAGTTTGAATTGAATTCAAATCAAAAGAAGAGAAAATGAAAAAGAAAAAGAAATAAAACCCCACCCTAGGCCGATTTATCCCCAAGGCCCATTCCCCCCCCAGCTCAGCCGAACCTCTCCCCTCTCTCTCATCCCGCTGCCACCCCGGGCCCACCGGTCGGCGCTTCCTCCCTCCCCCTCCCTTCTTCCCCGCGCGCAACTGACGCCCGCGCCACAACCGGCCCCGCGCCCACGTCCCCCCCCCCCCCCCCCCGAATCCACTTCTCCCCCGGCGGTTTTCGCACGCGCTCCCCAACCGCACATCCCCTACGCGCTTAAGAGGAGCCGGCACCCCCATTTTCCCCCTCCCCCGAGCTCTCCCCAAACCTAGCGCCATTGCCGCCGGTGAGTGCCGCTGTCCCTCGCATTCCCGACGTTGCAGCCCCTCTGTCCTCTCTTTTATTGGCCTAACGTGACCGCCGCATCACCAGGAACACGCCGGACACACTTGCTCGGGTAGAACATCACTGCGCCGCCAAGATCGTCGCACTCCGACGCCAACCGCCGCCGTTCCTCGTCGCTGACCCCTCTCCGGCCGATTTCACGCCCCGCTCCTCCCCTAGGTGAGTTCCCTATATCCCCCTCTTTCGTTCCATGTCCTCAGCGCATTGTTTGGGCGACATTTTGGCCGTTTGGGCCAACGCCGGCAAGCTCACCGCCGCGGGCACCGAGCGCCGCGCGCGCGCGCGTGAGGTCAGCGCCGCCGGAGCGACGAGGCCGCATCCCGGCCGTTGGTTTGAGGCTGACGGCTGAGATTAGATCTTCGTAACGTTTCGGGTAATTAAATCTCGCGCGTCCACTTCAGATCCAACGGCCCACATTCAAACTTCCGTTCCCGCCGTTGCTTTTACACCGTGGCCCCTGGAATCTTGCGGGCTACCCCCTGGACTTCACTGGAATTCAAGTCTAGCCCCTGAATTTAGCAAACTAGCCCCTGGACTCCCTGGAATTGGATTTAATTATTTAAATAGTCAATTTCACCCCTGGAAATTTATAGAATTGTGGATTTAGCCCCTGTACAGTGTTGTAATCTTATTGTTCAGTCTCTGGACTTTTATTTAATTGCTGAATATTGTTTTTAGGGGTATTTGATGTGTAGAAAATAGATAAAAATGGTATTTAAGTGTAAAAATGGTAGGAAAAAATAGTATAAAATACTTTAGGCTGTGATTAAATTGTAGGTTGCATATAAAATATATTTTGTCCATGAAAAATTTATTATAAATGTTTAAAAATACATTTTGGCCATAGAAAATTCAATAAAAATGATTTTGGGCCATAAATAAATCCTAAAAATGTGAGATAAATATAAAATGCATACTTTGACTATGTAAAATAATAAATACCTCGTAGGGACGCATTAGTATAGGCTTTTATGCTTATGTGTGTGTTGTGATGCATTGTATTGCATGCTCTTTACTTATTTAGCTTTATTTTATTCTTGCCATGCTTGGGCAATATATTTAGAGTCGTACTACGATCCCAATCTTAACCTCCAAGACCAAGACTTCACCAACAATCAAGTCTACGAAGAAGGCAAGTGCCCTTGACCATCTTGTACCAATTTTAGGAATTTAGATAGATGCATGCTAATTAATTTGATGTCTTATTTCATGTTTACATGCCCTGTCCCATATAATTCCTTGTTACCTGAAATGGGTTGGGAAGTAGATAGGTCTTATTTATGCTTAGCTATGCTTAGACATTGGGATTGGGATGTCATACAATTGTGTCATGTTAAACTTTATGGTTACTTTAATTTGTGGTGACTACACTATAGTAGTGAATAGGAATCTGGTGGTTGGATAGTTTTGGTATGGTGCAGTTTGCACGAGACCCGGGATTGGGGTTTGGCACCACCGGATTCTAAGGACCGGTTTATGGAGGAAGCCACTAAGCTTTATAGTACCACCACGAGACTGATATGGGGCATCTTGGTCAATTAATTAGGTTTCTCCCGATGAAATGCTAGTAGTTGGATGGTGCGGGGAATGATGCAGGGGAACTGCTCTGGGATCCGCAAGGCTCAAGAGGGGGCTCTGAGGCGGAGGGTTACTCCGAGAATCCTCAGTGGTGGAAACCTTAGAGGGCTAGCACTAGTCGGGAGCACCTTTGTAAAGACCATGTAGTGATCTCCTGGCCTCACAACAAAGGAAGTGTGACATGTGGTTAGCTACCACAGGCATTCGGGGAGGTTCGCTAGTCCACCTGGCAACAGGGGATGAAATCACTGCTTGTGGGGAAAGGGTACACTCTCTGCAGAGATTTGGTAAAACTGTCATGACAGTCGTGCTCACGAAAAAGAGCGGCTTGTGGCCAGTTCATAATTAGTATATGGTTGGGAAATGGTGGTTGATTAAGATTCAAGTTACATTCATTATCATTACTCATGTGTTGATTACTTCTTGAATTATGATATTGATAATTGAAAGCTAAGGTTAGGTTTTAAGCATAGTGATATGCCATATTTGGCCTTACCTTGCTTTAGCCAATCATGTCATCTCTTCCTACACTTGCTGAGTACTCTATGTACTCAAGCGTTTACTTTTCCATTAGAATATGAAGAAGAAGAAGCGGCACCAGAGGACTTCTTCGTCAATCCGGAGGACTTGGCCTAGGCTAGCGATCGTGCGCGCAACTGCTGCCTGTGAAGATGGAGCCATGCTTACCTATTTCCCCTTTCGCTGTAGTTTGGAGTTTTATGAACTGTTTAAGTGTTGTATCTAGTTGTGGTGTGTATTTGTAGACCTTCGGGTCCTATTGTAAGACTATTTATGTACTCGAACATGGCTATGTAATGATATTTCGCTTTCGTCGACGCATGTACGATTCAACTGATCCTGGCGTACATGTGATAAGCGTCTGTTCATCTTTACGATGACCGGGCGTGACAGGAGTTGTCCCTTTGCCCTTAGAAGAGGAGTCATGTACCTTAAAAGATGGTGGCTTGGTAGAGGTGAAATATGTCTTTGCCTTTCCCTTACCCTTACCTTTGGTGAAGTTAATAGGGTCTCCACCCTTACCTTTTATGCACTCTTCCTATGAACGCACATAGCGATGACCTTTTCTAATGTACAACTATCTTCCTTAGAGTTATAATTTATTACAAAAGCCTCAAACTCCTTAGGCAAATACATTAAGATGAAATGCACAAGCATCTCATCTGGCGTGGCTAAGTTAAGAGTCTTGAGGTTTGCATTTAAATTACTCATCTTAAGGATGTGATCTCTCACACCCCCACTAGTGTACCTCTCATTAACAATCCTTTTGAGGAGAGTGCTTGATAATGTCTTAGTGGAGTCTGTGTACTGACCTTGACAAGATACTCAGTAGCCAGGTCACAGTCAGAAATACTCCTCTTATGGTCTCAGAAATGGTGGCCTTAATGACCATGAGACATTTTCTGTTGGATTCCTCTCATGCATCAATATCCTTAGGATACTTTTCCTTAAGCTTAATATACTACTCTTTTCTTACTCCAAACTCCTCATTAGTTTCCTCAGGCTGAGCAATGGGAGCTTCAGGATCAACAGGTCGACCCTTTCTTAGGCAAAGGTCAAGGTTTGCAATTGCTAAGTTCATCCTAAGTCTCTCATTCCATGTCCTATAGTTATGACCTGTGAGATTCTCTATGGAGACAATGAGACTTACCACATTGGAGGCACTTTAATAAAACAAATATAGGGGTTAGGAAATGACTTAAATAACACATAATGCAACACATACTTAAAATTGCACTTAAACAATTTGAAATGGCATAAAATGTTTTTCACTTTGGTTACTAAACAAAACCATTTCACTTAAATAACTTAAGTAGCATGGAAATATTTCACGTTGGTTACTCTAATTTCTATGTAAACATACTTAAAAAATTCATTTAGACATATCCAATATATATTGCAAATATACTGGAAACAGACTTAAACATCGCAAAATTAAATTTTCGCGTTGGTTACTTATTTAATTTCTATGCAAAAACATACACACTTAAAATTCCAGCAAATTTAAACTTTCAGGTTGGTTACTTATCTAAATTTACTACTAAATAACAGCGAAAGCTAAATAAAGTCAATTTCTTAAATTTCTGAAATTAATTGCAAAACACTTAATATAAATTAATTGAATTTAAATATCTGAGAAAATTCACTTAATAACTTAAAACTACCAAAAATTATAGGAAATATGCAATCAGATCATACAAAACATCACACAAAATTTTTTTCTAAATTTTTCTCAGCTATTTAACCAATTTTCTAATCATTTTCTAATTTTCTGGAATTACTTTTCCATCTTAAACATATTCTAAAATTTAGAAACCACTTAAAAAGTTAATTGGGCCAAAAACCTCAAATTTAGCCCACTAATCAATATGGCCCGATCCACTTATCTAAAAATTCCTTATAAAAATGGAAAAACACCAGTGCACGGCCCATAAGGCATTTGGCCCACATCCAAATGCGGCCCTACTGAAAAATCGAAAAAATCCCTAAATTCTAAAGGGCAGCCCAACTGGCCCATGGCGCGTTTCCGCATGGGCTCCGAGCCTGTTAGCGCGAGGCGGCAGGCGGTGCGCTAAAATCCGACAGCTCCAGTTCCACAGAGTCTTAATACACCGCCTCATCTGAGCCATCCGCTCTCAATCCGACGGCTCCGCGGCGAGATCGGGCGTTACTTAAGCCTCTCGCCGCTGGTTTCGCCGAACCCTAAGGCATTTCCACCTCCTCACTCTCTCTCTCTTCGAACTGAGTGGCAGCAAGGCGAGCAAGGCAGGCGAGGGCGACACCGACGAGCGACCTTCGGCGAGCCACAACGGCGTCGACTCCGGCGAGGGAAATGCACCGAGGGGTGCTTCTCCACCGGGGTCGACAGTTTTGAGTCGACTGCCATCGAGGGAAAGTCGTCACGCGTCGCACCAGATCTGAGTGGAGGGGAAGAGGTTCGCCGCGAGGACTTCTGGCACGGCCGCACCCTCGCCGCCGCGCGCGCGGGCACACCGAAAAGGTTGCTCACCGTCAGTCGAGGTGTCATTGACCTGTCGCCGTCGAAGGAAACCTGCGAGCTAGGGTTAGGGTTGAACCCGAAACCCTAGCACGGCCTCAGAGGATGTGAGTGCTTATGTAACCAGGGACTCCGGCGCCACTAAGGTCTCCTCCGTGGCGCGCACTTCGTGCTGCCGGTGGGGAGGCACGCCTAGTAGATGTGCGACTTGGGTTGGGGATTGAGCCTGAAACCCTAGTTAGCGCCTGAAGCCACGACGCCGCCAATTGCCTCTCTGTTGGGAGAGATTCAATGGTGGCGGTCATTTGGGGAAGAGGATGCTAGGGTTAGGGTTTCCCCTAACCCTGTGCACTGAGGTGGACAGAGTGATGCCGCCTCCCACACCCGACAGCCAACGTCGGTGAGGGTCCGAAAGACCAGCGAGGTGGCGCACCCAACCAAGATAAGTCCTCTTCCTCATCTGATTTACACTTATTCGATTCGGTTTTCCTTATTTGAGGTCTTAGTCTTAGCCAAATCAAAACTGATTCCTCTCCTTCTGATTTCTGCACTAATCAACTTAATTGGATCTAATACTGATTACAGAGACTAGGCCTTAATTGAAACATGATTAGAAAAAAATTAATCTGACTTAGAGCTTAATCACCTAATTAGGAATTGACTAGCACGACTCTGATGCCATTGTTAGAACTTAAGGTGCTTAGGATCGACACTAGCAATGCCTAATTAGAAGTACTTAGATCTAATCTAATCTAACAGATACACTTGAGCATAATTGGACAATTGATCTAATAACTTAGACTATTAATCAGGCAATCAAACATAAGAACAGATCATGCATAGCATAGACAATTCTTAGGGATTAGGGGAGAGATGTGAGGTTACCTTCAGTGGATCCATTTGATGTCATTGGGCTCAAATAGATGATCGATGGGGAGTGGCTAACGCAGAGTGATCGTCGGTGCAGGACGGTCGTTGGTGCAGTTGCAGCGTGATGTAGGAGGCGATCAACGTGGGGAGAGGTGCAACTCTTTCCCTCGTTCTGCACTATCTTAGGATCGAATTAGGGTTAGGAACTGTTGGGACCTTTGGATGTGGACTCAACTGGTGAGTCCACACCCCGGTGATCACCTGTTTTTATAGCGCGTACGAGAGGGGGCCGCACAGAACTGAGTCTGTTGCGCCTCCGATCAGGGCGCGATGAGGAGTGTGACTCAGTCGTGGTTGTTGCCCATGTGAACCGGGATCACAAAAACTAACATGTTTTCCATTTCTTCAGTTCATAAATCACTATGTTTTTTTCTCTATGTTTCGCAAGGAAACAAAAGCAGGAAGCAAGGCCATGTCTAGGGAGACGCATGATTTCAGCTGGACTTTAGCCGTGGGATCAATCATGCCTAGACAGAAATGGGAAGAAAGCTGTGTAATGGAAAGGAGCTCTGTCCTAGAATCTTTTCCCGCGAGGGTCAATGCCTCCGACACGAGGAGCGCGTCTTTTCCCATCGCTTCCAGCCCTCGCCATCACCTCGCTTTCCAACGTTCAGTAGCATCACCCGTCGCTCTCGCCACTCCTCTCCCCTCGCGGCCATGCTCTTTCCACTCCCCAAAAGCTTCCCCTTCTTTCTGCAGAAATGGCTCGTCAACCCTCCCCAGGCCCCAGCTGCTGGACGCAGACCCAACTTTTTTTCCTTTCTTTCCTTTCGCGAGACGCAGAAGTTGATCACGCTCTCGTACTAGAGGCCACCGCGCGGCCAGTTTCCGCAAACCGTGCTGCTCGCTGCGCTGCTCTGGTCGACGCGTCACCATTACGGCCAGGCGCCAGCTCCGTCCTTCGATGGAGCCTGCCACTGGAACGGGACGGCCGGATGGCCACGTACGGGCAGGGAGGGAAGGAAGGGCGGAGCAGAGCCGCGGAATCTTTCCTCGTGGGTTGATAGGGAACGACGCGGGGGACAGGGGACGACGACAGGGGCCCTGAAAGCTCTGCAATTGTGCCCCGTCACTCGTGTTTCAAACGGCAGATCCTACTACAGTGCGGGCAGGGCAGCACTACTCCAACGATCAGTTCATTCGGGTCATCACTGAAACACACGCCGTACTCGATCGGCCATGCACCACGCACGTTCACGCTACAGCAAATCCATACATGGTACTAGTAGATGCTACAGGGGTGTGACGATTGACGAGCCATAGAGATTCCGTAGGTGGCGATCTTATTACATGCGTGAACTGTTGCATTCCGCCCCCTCCGACTCCGATGATCCGAGCTCGCCGCCGTCCTGCTGATCCTTCTCTTCCTGCTCCGCCGCCTCGACGATGCGGTGGACCGTCGTCGCGATGTCGTCCACCGACGAGAGCCGGCAGTCGTCTTCCACCTGCGGCGGGAGACATCTCAGGTGTCAGTGGGAGGGGAACGATCAGATTCAGATCATTGATTAGCACACAAATAAAACGATTCTTCTTCTTCTTCAGTTTGTAACCGCGAGAGCGACATGTATCCCTGTCTAGCTCATGAAGAACTTCCAAGACGGGAGAGTTTGGGGCCATCGTTCCGGAAAATGCGTGCACGGAAGTCGAGGCTGGCTATAGTCTGCTTGTTTCAGTATGAACGGTGTTGCCAAAATCCAAAATGTGTAGTGGATGATCTCCATTTGGAAGAACGTAAGCATTAGGCTGCGTAAATGCAGGGGCATGGGCGAATGGTAGTACCTTGAGGCTAAGAGAGTAGAGGGCCATGGGGCCAGCACTGGCCACGTTGAGGTGCAGCACGGTGAGCCGGTGGCCCTGCAGCCCGGCGACCACGCGCAGCAGCTGCCTCGGCCGCCGCCGGGACAGCACCTTCAGGTTGGCGTGGCTCTCCACCATGGTCACCTCGATGTCCGCCACGGACGACTTCCTCGAGCCCGCAGCGGTGTCGTTGCCGTCGGCGTCATCGGCAGTGCCGTGGACGTTGACGGGGGCTGCGTTTGTGGTGGCCGGTGGGCCGCCGGTGCTCATCGAGTACTGCGGGAAGGTGAAGAAGCCCGCAAAGGGCAGTGCCGCGGCGCCGGGGGACAGGTGGTTGTTGCTGGCGTGTTTCCGCGCCTCCAGGGACAGGACCAGCTGCTCGAGCTCCTTCACGTAGTTGATTGCGCCGCCAATTATGGACGCCTGGTCTCCCTGTCCTCAAAAAGAAACAGAATTATACAGACCATCTTTATCGAGATCTACAATGGCAGCTTAAGCCCCAGCTAGCTAGCTGGACAGGACAGGTGTACTTAGTACTTACCCTCTGCACGTAGGACGGCGGCATGACGGATCGGAGCACGCCGAGGTACTCGTTCATCTGCTTGCGCCGGTTGCGCTCGACGGCGATGTGGGTCATCCGCTGGCTCTCCACCTCCTCCCTGTTCTTGACGCTCCTCGCCCTGCGCCGCTTCCTCCTCCCAGCTAGCGGCATCGCCACCGCGGCTCCCTGCTGTGCGAACTCGGCACCAGCCGCTGCATTTCCACCGCGACCGCCGTAGTGCGCCAGCGCCGGCGCAGCCGAGCTGCCGGCCGGCTCCTCGACTCCCTGTCCCGGCATAATCACCGAGGAGCTTGCGCCCACGTCCCAGCAGGCGGCTCCGGCGCTGCCCCCATCCAGGCCCATCGTCCCCTCCATGACGCCGCCGTGCCCATGACCCCAGCTCCATCCTCCTCCGGAAACCGGCACGGGACAGCAACCAAAGAGTCCTTCAGAGGACACTACGGCCTCCAATGCCATGCCTCAAGAAACCTCTCTCTATGAAATCCACGCACGAAGCGAGAGCAACCAGAAAAGCTGGCTAATAACTATTGTGGCATGTGATCTGTGAAAATGGAGGGGAAGGAGGCGCTGCTGCTTGAGATCCAGGCAACATCAACATATAACGTGGAGCTAGTGGCTCGCTAGCCACCCGAGGAGGAAGAAGAATAAAGGCAAGGAACAAGCCTCGCGGAGGCCACGTATATACTGCGTGTGCGTGCAGGCTCGATCGCCTTGGAAAGGCATGGCTCTTGGCGTGATTAGGCCATGATTTGGTCGGAGACCCGCCGCATGGTAGGCTGAGGTCGACGACGACGCATGCAGGATCGCAGGGCCATCATCGGGAAACGCAACACAGAGAGGGGGACTAGGCGATGCTAAAAACAAGACACGCTCCCTAGAGTGCACAGAATACACGACCTGTCATTCCAAATTTACCAATCAGACGAAGTGGGATTGACCCGCAGTGCTGCCCCACTCGGCGGTAAAACGGTAACTTTGCTCGCCCTCGCCGCGCGGTAACGTCCACCATGCTGGCTCAGCAGCAGGCTGCAGCCGAGCAGCTGCATCGGCAGTGCGCGCGCGCGTGGTACAGTTAGCCGCACTCAGCTCGGATGCCAGCCATCCCTAGGCAGGCGCGTGCATGATGACAGAATCATTGAGGCGGTCACGGGAGGCATGCATGCGCCCGGTCCGTGCATGCTAGCCGCGTTCCACGTCGTCAAGCACGCACTGGAGCGCTGAGCTTTTGCGTTCTTCTACGAATGGTACGTCGTCTGCCATCGGATCGAGACTGATACTGGTATGATGGATAGTATCACCACGCAGTGTGTGCATTCGTTGTAGAGTATCTGTAGCTCAGCCTGCGTGCAGTGTCCGGATGAACATGCTAAATACTCCCTCGATCAATTCCACAATATCTATTGTATTGGATATATAGGTGGTCAACGGGCCGTGCCGGGCCGGCCCACGGGCCGGAGGAAGGTCTGGGCATGGCCCAACTTCATTTTATGCTCTCGGGCCGGCCCAACCCGCAATCCGTTTCAATTAAAAATATATTTAAAGAACGATAAAAATCATCATTCAAGCTTAAACGGGTTGTGCCGTGCCGGGCCAGCCCGATGGCCGACACGACCTAAACCGGTCGTGCCGGCAAGCCCGACGGGCCAGAAGTCGAGGCCTGGGCACAGCCAGCACCGGGTCAAGGAGGGCCGGTACGGGTCTGTTTTCTTCAAGCCGTGCCGTTTTTTGCAGGCCTCAAGCCGGCCCATCTAGCCCGACACATATGACCACCTATAATTGGATACCATAGTGTGCACAAAAATAGTACCGCTGCATCCGACGAGATTGATGAGAAATCAGTATAATGGAGGCCTACATATTTCTTTAACGTTTATGCAAAAAATATTTCAATATATATAACTATACACTTTTTGTTTTTCTCGTATAACATCAACCGACACCATGGAATTTCATGATTTCCAGACAAGAATTAAGACATAAAGGGAAAGTTGGTTGGCAAGAGTCACATTTTCAACCTTAATTATAAAAATCATATGTCACGCTAGATGAAGATAAAGTGACTCACTATACGAGCTTCTTTGGATTATCATCACAATTTGTCATGCATGTCACTACAGGAAACGCGATCATTTGTGACGGCCGTCCTAATTTGCGACGGCCGACCGTCGCAAATAAACCTATTTGCAACGGCCCGCAAATGGCCGTCGCAAATCAAAAAAGACGTCGCAAATAGACTCTTATTTGCAATGGCTGCTACAAGAACCGTCGCGAATAAGACGGCCGTCGCAAATAAAGCTTATTTGCGACCGCCTTTTCCACTAGCCGTCGCAAATAGTGTTAATTGCGACGGCCAAACCTAACGCTGTTGCAGTTAACCCGGTCGTCGCAAGTTAAAGGCCTATACCGTCGGGCTGAACTCATTTTCCTACTCGCTTCGTCCCTACACGCGTCGTCGCTGCTCCGCTCCGCCGACGCCCCCGCCGCCCCTGCCCCCCCGCCGCAGGCCCGCCACGCCCCCGCCGCAGGCCCGCCACGCCCCTGGCCCCCCGGCCTCACTGCCCCCAGCCCCCCGCTGCCCCCGGCCCCACAGCCCCCGCCCCCCGGTGCCCCGCCGCCCCCGGCCCCTGCGCCCCCGGCGCCCCGCTGCTCCCGACCCCCGACGCCCCCGCCCCCCGCACCCCCCCGCCCCCCCCCCCCCCCCCCCCCCCCCCCCCCCCCCCCCCCCCGCCGCCCCAGACGCTTAGTCCGGCGCCGCCGACCTCCTCCGACAACTCCCCGCCGGCCTCCCGCGACGTGTCAGGTATGATTTGAACACATAGTCTTTGATTAGTATGAGATTAGTCTTTGATTAATTTAAACCGATTTGGAATTAGTGGATTAGTATGAGTTTACTCTTTGATTTATGAAAGTGATAGCACAAATTTCTGGAAATGAATTTACAATTGCATTTCCATATCGCACACTGAATTAATTGATATTGAAGTATCCAGATTATGTGATATTAAATCTCCATACTTGGATGATCTTTTGCTATATTGGATTGACACCATTTTCCACTAAACAGGGTTTATCACATTCATTTGTAGCAGAACTCATTGGCATTACATTTCTTACCTAATAGTTTATTTTAAAATACAATCTCTTCTTCATGATTCAGGAGACTACATGGGGGGAAATGTTCTAGGTAGTTGATGCAATCATAAAACTTAATGTTTAGTGGAAATTGTTCCAACAAATGATATAGATGCGCATTAGGGAATGATGTTTGGTAGCGCATTAAGTCCCAATAGGTTGCTTTCGGTGAGGTAGAAGTTGCATATTGGAAGTGGCCAATTTTGTCCTTGAACTTTTAGTTTAGGTTCAATTGTTATGTTTGCATTTAATTGAATTAGTTTGTTTTTTAGATTATGGTTATAATTTTTAATTTTATTTAATAATGTATAAGATTGGTATTATTGCTCTTGTTTATTATTTTGTGATTAAAATACAATTGCTTATGTTTTTT
Source organism: Tuctoria greenei (assembly GCA_036927565.1). Lineage (NCBI taxonomy): Eukaryota > Viridiplantae > Streptophyta > Magnoliopsida > Poales > Poaceae > Tuctoria > Tuctoria greenei. Next base: position 9,324,018 of record JAYESD010000005.1, read on the forward strand.
TAATATTTTTTATGCTTATGTTTTATATATAGAACGGCTAAACAAAAGGGTTGTCGTACGTAAATTAGGCATCGTATATGTAGCGTATATACGACCCATCGGGCCCAACCCTAACCTTCATTCGAGGTCGGGCAAAGAGAGAATGACGCCGCTGCAGTGTGGGTCACCATCGTGACCCGTGACTGGTGACATGAGGTGAATCGTTAGGGTTAAGTGTATAAGACGATGAAAACTCCGAAAACGTATGTTGTGAGTATGTGTCCTTGACTCGCAACATCCGTAAGGCAACAGGTTTCCCAGCTAACCAGTTGCCCCTCTTTGTACTTTAAGAACTGCACCAAATAGGGGGGGTGTAGTGTTAAATAGGCGGTGTTATGCTGCCAAAATTTTGTGATTTGTGAGACGGATGATAAACGAACATTGATGAATCGTTAGAGTTAAGTGACCAACCCGGAAGGGCATGACACGCAATAAGTATGATCGTGCCGTGTAGACAATTGTAGTGGTACCGTATGCGTCAAGGTGGTACTGTATACATTAACGACAATTTCTTTCGCGTTAAACTACAGAGCCAAACATGAGTGAAGACCGTAGTTGGATGTATACTGGCTGGAAGAGCAGAACTGGTGGTCTCTCGGATGAGTGGTACATCAAGTTAGATAAATTTTTGGATCGGGCATTTTCGTTGTCAACGAAAGATATGGTGCAGTGCCCATGTACAAAATGCTGGAATACCAAGTTTTTTAGAAGATGGGAGCTTTCGTTTCACTTATCTCGAAACGGTTTCACAACACATTATGAAGTGTGGACCTTTCACGGCGAGACTAATCCTCGAGTCATAGCAGAAGTGGATGAGGATAATGATATAACAGAGGTTGATAGGATGGATGAGATGCTAGAAGCTGTGGAAGCGGAGGATCCTCTTACAAATGAGGTCGAGAAATTCTTCGAGGAGCTGAAGAAATCACAAGAGCCGTTGCATGAACACACGATTGTGACCGTACTTGCTTTCTTGACCAGATTTATGGCAATTAAGTCCAAGTACTTTTTTTCCATCAATTACTACAATGATCTCATGAAATTGATCTACAATATCCTTCCACAACCTCACAAAGCGCCACCAGATATGTATTAGTCAAAGATCAATATATCTGGTCTCGGTATGAAGTATGAGAAAATCGATGTGTGCCCAGACAACTGCATACTATTCTGGAAAGAGCACGCCAATGAGAAGATGTGCTTGAAATGTGGTAAACCGGGGTATCTCAAAGTTGTTAATGATGATGGCGATAATATGATGACACATGTCGCACATAAGCAGCTTTGTTACTTGCCTGTGACACCTCGGTTGAAGCGGTTGTTTCTTTCAAAAAGAACTGCAAGGCACATGAGATGGCACAAAAAAGGTAAACGTGAGAACAAAGAATTCTTGATGCATCTGTCTGACGGTGATGCATGGAAGGCACTAGACTGTTTTGGTCCAGACTTTTCTCGTGATGCGAGGAATGTTTGCATCGGATTAGCGACAGACGGATTCTCACCGTTCAGTACGAATGCCACACCATACTCCTGTTGGCTCGTCTTTGTCATTCCGTACAACCTGCCACCTGCCACCTTCTTTTTGTACGAAGAACGAGTTCATGTTTCTGAGCCTCATTGTACCTGGATCTGATCATCTCGGGTCACGTCTCAACGTGATGTTAAAACCGCTTGTCGGAGTTTGGTTCCGGAAGTTCTCCCAGTACTACCGTTGGTAGCCCACGGAGTTTGTAGTTCGGTATTGGGCGCGCAGAGATTCAAAAGACGATGGCAAATAGACACAAGGATTTACGTGGTTCGGACCGCCTGAGTGTAATACCCTACTCCACGGGATGTGTAGTTGTTGTATTGGGTATCAAAGCTGTGTATGGGAGAGGTCTCAGAGTTCAAAAGAGCCGTCTCCTGTGTATCGTCGACCAGTCCTTTTATAGTACAAGGATTGGTCGTTACACCGTTAGCCGGGCCTGACATGTGGCCCTGGCGGTTACTGATGCTTAATACACAATTAATGAGGTTAACTACCCTTAATAGCGTGGTAACAGGCCTTGGCAGTGCCGTTACTGGTATTAAGAGCCTTCCGATAGTGTGTCATTAATATGGTATTAATGACACTTAATCGGGTCTTGAAGTATTTGATTGCCCCTTGAAGGTCTGAGCCGTTGAGGGTCCACTAGTCTAATTGTTGAGGCTAAAGGTCCGGCGGTTGGACATGTGGCAGCATCGGAGCTTTCCATTTGGGACGGGTAGGTCCGGTGTAGATGTACACGTGTCAGCACCGGAGCTTCCCTCTGTCGGGGGTTTGGTACGGGGGTGCCGCACAAGTGTTTGGCCCGGAGCTATACCATGTGTGGGATGTACATCCGGTTGCTGTATACACGTGGCAGCACCAGGACTAACCATAGATGGGAGGCAGGTTCGGTCCCGTATGACATGTGGGGCCTTCGCAGATCTTCAACTCAGACAGGTGAAGTTCCTCTGGTCTTTTTGTAGTCCCAAGGGGTATACGGTACGCAGGGTACTGACAGTGGCCCCCTGGGCCCACCTCTGGGAGAGACCTTTTGGACGAAGTCATTCTGCCGGAGGTGGGTCCATCCTTCGGTTTTCTAGCCGTGTCTTCAAGGGTCTTCGGATGTGCCATTGGCGGTAGTTCGCAGTTAAACCAACGCCGCGTGGCATATCCAGGATGCGGCAGGTGAGATCTGAGTGTGCGGATCTTACGCAATTGAAGGTCGCCGGTTCTCGATACAAAAGTCATATCGGTTCCGCGCGCTCTATCAGGTCGCCGCCCTCGGGCTTCTCGCCTTTCATGATGACAACCGTTCACCTGAGGTAAGAACCTCGACTTGATCGTCGAGGTGGCCCCGGTCCCCCTTGTCACTGGGAGGGTGAAGTTTTTGAATTGTATCGTCGGCTCCTCTGCGATTTCCATCCAAGTGTTGCGGGGGCTTACTTAAGAAGGAAAGCATGCACCGTTTGGGGATTCTTTACGCCTTCATCTGAACTTGTGCTCAAATCCTCCAAACTTTCACTTGCTTTTCTTCTCTTGCCACATTGTGCCACGATGAAGTTGGGACTCCCCTCGAGCCGCATTGGGAGCAAGAAGGAGTTGTCAAGGGTCTGGACCTACATGGGATGGTCCAGTGACTCCTTCGATAATGACATTCATTGCGGCGAGCTTCCCTTTGAGAAGAAGCGAGCTGGAGATATGGTGTACTTCCTTGGGTACGCCATGGCCATTTTGATCCCACCTTTCTCCACCTTCTTTCTGATGTTGCTAGATTTCTATGGTCTGCAGCTCCACCATCTGGGCCCCCACTCAATCTTACTGGTGGCGACTTTTGTCCACTTTTGCGAGATGTGGGTGGGCGTGCCCCCTTGCGTGGAGTTGTTCTGGACCTTCTTCACTATCCACCCGACCGGAAAGAGTGATGAGTGCATCGACTTCTACTACTTCGTGAAGCGAAAATACCAGAGGTGTGCCCCCTTGCGTGGCGTTTAAGCCTGGGAACATCGGCCCTGGCGACGTGTCTCCACCGGTGGCCATCCTGCCTCCGAATATGATTCCAGAGGAATGCAGAGAGCTCTGGAGGAAGATGACGCTGCTGGATGAGTTGGGCCTGGTGGAGAGGCGATTAACCTTCGGGGTGGCAATCCCCGGAGCTTCTGAAGGCGGCTCTGCTCCCACCCCAAAGCCAAGAACCAAAGTCGTAGGCAAGGGCAAGGAGTTGGCTGAGCCCTCGAGCTGCAAGAGGAAGTTGAAGCATGCTGACAGGAGGTCGTCAGACCTGCTCCTTCCACGACGGCTCCTTATCCCCGGAGGGGAAGGTCTTCAACGGCGGCAACTACTCGAGCATCGGCATCTCCCTGGGGTGCTAGCTCCGGCCATGCGGTTCTAGTACCAGGGCCGGCTGAGGGCTATGGGTCCGGAGGTCCTTCCCGGTCGAGGGGGACCTCAACCAAGATGACGCCGACGGCAACAGCAAGATCTGAGGAACCTTCCAGAGCTACCACGCCAGTGGCAACAGGGTCCGGCCCCGAGCGTCCGGGGAAGAGGTTCCGCGCTAGCTGGAGCGGAAGCCTTCCAAGGTAAGTTTGATTTTTTATCTCAGTTGATTGTTTTTTGTTGTAATTTGTTTTGAGTTTCTTCGTCCTTCATCCAAAGAGTGCCCAAGTAATGGGGTGAAGCTCCGGTTCCTGCAGCAGCAGCTGAGGCTGTGCAGGCAGAAGCTCCAGCTCCAATACCAGCGCCGCCCCAAGAGGTGGCTGAGGCTGCGGCAGCTTCGGCGCTGGTTGTCGTGGTCTTGGACCTCGACTCATCCCCAGAAGCTCCCGTGGTAGCACTGGACAACGGGAATGAAGATGTCCTAGCGATACCAGCCCCGGAGGTTGAAGCTCCGGATTTGGATGCTGAAATGGTGGACGCTCCGGCCTCAGAGCCGGAGGTAGCTGCGATTCCGGCCCTAGAGCCAGATGTTGTTGAAGCCCCAGCGGTGGAGCTGGTGATTGATGAGGTCCTGGCGGTAGAGCTGGGTGTTGATGAAGTTCCGGCGTCTGAGCCGGTTGTCGAAGAAGTTCTGGTGCCTGAGCCAGTTGCTGCAGAGGTGCCGACGCCCGAGCCCCTGATGGTCGAAGCACCAGCGCCTGAGCTGGCGGCGGAGGAGGCGCCAGCGTTGGAGCCAAAAGTGGCTTTAGCTCCGGTAGAATCTTCAACGCCTGCCCCAGAGGCAGTGGTCCCGGAGGTGCCCGCGCCTGAGCCAGTGTGCCAAGATGAAGCTGTCGGCCCCCGCCTGGGGGGCCAGTTGTTGATGACCTGGCGGCGGCACCTTCAAAGCCAACTCCGGAGGTCAAAACTTCTATCGCAGGACCTTCCTCGGTGGCGATCGAGGCTATCCCAGAGGACGACCCTAGTGCCGTGGAAGCTCAGGGGACCGCTCTTGTAGAGTGGGACCTGATTTTTGTCACGTAGAACTCGCTGGAACCAGCGGAGATGACCTCGGTCGGTCCGGAGCCGATCCCTCTGTCGTTGTCTATCGACAACGCCTGCTCCAGTCTTCGTCAGGTTCAGCTGGCTTTCTACCATGACAGCAAAGTCCTCGAGGAGGAGCGCCAAAATCTTAGGAGGTGGTGCAACCGGCTCCAATTCGAGACCAAGCTGGCACAGTCAAGGCTGGCTGACGACAAGGAATGGGTGAAGAAGGAGAAGGTCCGGTTGGAGTACTGGGGTAAGCTGCTGGACGAGAGGGAAAGCATGGTGCGATCTATCAACAACCAGCCCCGGGCCATCCACGAACAGGCCATAGCTGCCAATAACGCAGCGAATGATCGCAGGGAGAAGCTCAACGCTATCCACGACAGCCTCGTCAAGCGCTGGGAGGCCCTTGAGGAGCGGGAGAAAAAGCTCAAAGATGAAGAGCAAAAACTCCTGGAGCTGTAGGATGACCTCGTGAAGAGGGAGGAAGAGCTTAATCAGAGGCTAACTCTGGGTGACAAGAGTCTCGTGGAGCGCACCAAGAAGTTGGATGAGCGCTGCGAGAAAGAGGAGAAGAAGGTATGGCAGCGAGGACAGGACCTCCACAAGAGGGAGGATGAAATTGTTGCCAGGGAGAAGAAGGTGCGGGGCCGGGAGAAGGACCTGGTCGACTGCCGGAACAAGATCCACCTCCGGGAGGAAGAGCTCGGCAAACTCGAAAGGCAGGTTGCTGAAAATATTCAGCACAACGCCAAAGAGGTAGAGTGTCTTACCCGTGAGAATTTGGAGCTTGCGGCGACTAGAAGATCCTTGGAGGAGATGCGAGGCACAAGGGCTGTGGAGTCCCAACAAGTCTGGGACTTCCTGGGCAAAGCCAACGACGCGCTGACGCCAATGGGTTTTAGTCCCGTGCGTCCAGATGATACAGAGCTGGAGCTGGACCAGGCGTTGCAGGCATTGAGTTCGGCAGGCAACAAACTTGCCAAGATGGGCGATGTCATTGTGGACCAGCTGGAAACCGAGGGACAATCCCTGGCAAAGAACGTCACATAATTCGTGTTGACGTGCTACACAAGTCGGGACCCTCAATTCCCCCTGGACACAGTGCTTGAAGGTCCCATCGACGGAGAGGGAGAAGTTGCCCAAGCCAGCGTATCAGAGGTTGCCTAGAAGGTCGCCTCATTCTTCCATAGGGTCTAGGACCATCTCTTTGTAGCTCCCACTTGTATTCTCTCTTCTTTTTCTCCAATTTTGTAATCTCTTGTCTCCAGATGAATGAAATCCAAGTTTTTTTGTGAATTTCATTTTTTGTTTTCAACACCTTTGTATCACTTGGCCCCCTGGTAGATGTACACAATTTGATTGTGAACATGTACCAAGAGAATGTAACAATTACTGAAGACTTGCGTGCTTCAGACTTGTAGCATTTAGGTCTGAAGTCTTCGATAGTAGAGGCCCCCTTAGGTTGTCGGAGCTTAGTAACTCCGGCATTGACCATCGTCGGAGCTTAGTAGCTCCGACAGCAATCTCCATCAATGCGTAGAGCATCGACGGTTAGTCCTCTGGGGTGTCAGAGCTTGGTAGCTCTGACAGTGACCTCTGTCAACATGCGGTGTGTCGACAACATACCCTACTATAGAGTCTTCCCACCATCTTTCGTTCACGTTGACAGTTGGCCCCCTGGCTTTACCAGAGCTGAGTAGCTCCAGAGATGCTCGTTATCAATGTTTGGAACATCGACACAAGCCACCTTAGGGGATGTCAGAGCTTTGGTAGCTCCAGTCATTCACTATCATTATGTGGTCTTTATTTTTCCTGCACACTGAAGTCAAGGAAAACAGTAAAATCCATTTCCTATCTATAAATCAACTGTGACTTACTATTCACGAGAAAGTTTTAGGTCGAACAAAATTCTAAATACAATCAAGTGCACTTCCTTATTTCCTTCAGGTCCGATCATTTCTGGACTCGCCTTACTTCGACATGCCGGGGTGTAGGTAGAGTGGCGTACTTAGGGTGCATGACCAGGCTAAGTCAATAGCACACTCCGGCCCTAGATTGGCTTGGCAGTATTCAGGCGAGTAGACCATTAACAATGTTTGGTCCCGGAAGAATGGACGATGCAACTCGAATTGTACATGAACTAGTCAAGCTAAAGTTTCTTAAGAATTGCACAACTTTGTTATAGACAAGAAAGAGAAAAATAAAAAATATTGAGCCTGTACAAAATAAATGCACGTGGAGTCTGTTTTCACACAATGATGTCTTTCATTATAGGTTTGGGGTACAGGAAACAAGTACACTCTTAGGGTACGGAACCAGGCTAAGTGTGTTTCATTGCTTGTTTGACCCAAGGTAGCTAGCTACACTTTTAGTTCTGAGACTGTGACAAGTGTTGCCTGAACTTTGCGGACCTTCCGGGGAAGGTCCGGGTGTTCTCCCGGAGGAGCTACCCGACTTTGTACAATGACTCTATAACATACATCACATGTAACTACAGACTCACCTCCGTGATATTAAGCGTAGAACTTACAGAGGTGCTCAATGTTCCAAGGATTTGGGAGAGGTGTCCCATCCTCGGTTGCAAAGCGAACGCATCCGGGACGGGATACTTTGATCACTCAGAAGGGTCCTTACCAGCTGGGGGAAAGTTTGTTTAACCCTTCTCTGGATTGTATTCTCCGTAGCACCAGATCACCTTCCTCAAGGTGTCGGCTGTGAACATGCCGTTGGTGATAGCGCCGAAGAGCTTGTCGGTATCGGGCATTCCGAACAGCTGCTCGGCACCTTCCCTCTTCAAGGAGGTCAAGGTCTTCACGCCGGAGCTGGTCCTGCGTGGCATCGTCGAAGGTCCGGACCCAGAGCGACCTCAAGGTGATTTCCGGAGGAAGGACTGCTTCAGCTCTGTACACCAACAAGAAGGGTGTTTCTCCAGTTGACCGGTTTGGAGTTGTCCTATTGGCCCACAGAGTGGGTGGAAGCTCTTCGATCCTGTTGGCTCCATGTTTTTTTTTTCAGGCGCTCATATGTGCGCGTCTTGAGTCGTTTTAGGATTTCTGCATTTGCTCTCTCGGCCTAGCCATTGCTTGTCGGGTGATCTACGGAAGCGTAGCTGACTTGGATGCCGAGGTCTTCGCAATATCCTTGGAATGCAAAGCTTGTGAACTGGGTCCCATGATGGATTTTGTTTGGGACTCCAAATCTGCATACGATGGACTGCAAGAAGTTGATAGCTGATTGCTTGTTTATTGTCACAACTGGAGTTGCTTCTGGCCATTTGGTGAATTTGTCAATGACAACATACAAGAACTTGTAACCTCTGACGGCTCTTGGGAAAGGTCCCAAGATATCCATCCCCCACACAGCTAAAGGGCATGTAGGAGGTATCATTTGTGGAGGTTGAGCCGGTGTGTGAATTTGCTTTGCATGGAACTGGCAAGCTTCACATTTCTTCACCAGCTCAGTTGCATCCTGGAGCGCTGTAGGCCAGTAGAAGCCATGCCGGAAGGCTTTACCAACCAGCGTGCGGGAAGACGCGTGGTTCGGATTTCCGCGAGGAGCTCGCAGCCTTCTTCCCTTGTAATGCACCGCATTAGGACGCCGTTGGCACCACGCCGATAGAGATCCCCTTCTACCAGTGTGTATCTTTTAGCCAATCTGACTATCCGGTCGGCGGATACATTATCTTTAGGAAGGAAATTGTCTTTTAAGTAGCTCCGAATCTCCAAGATCCATGCATCAGAACTAGCTTGAGGATTTGAGTCTTGCGTGCCGGGTTGCTCGGAGCTTCCTGCAGCACCTACGACCCTTGATGGACGCCATGGTAACAGGGCCATCGGGACTGCCAGCTTCGAGGTGCTGGTCTCGCCCCCTTCGCTCAGTTCGGCAGGCTGAGCTGCGGGTTTAGAAAACTTCCGGACTAAGGTTCCGTCGGGAGCCGGAGCCCCGGTTGAAGCTTTCGTCTAGAGTTCGTCAGCTTCAGCGTTGTTGAGACGCTAGACATGGCAAAGATCCAGGACCTCGAAGTCCTTCTGAAGCTTCTGGATCTCAAGTAGGTATGCGGCTAGTTGAGGGTTGTTGCAGCAACATTTACCTTTGACTTGTTTTACAACAAGTTGTGAATCACCCTTTACCAACACCTGCTTGACACCATACGATAGTGCCACCTTGAGCCCATAAATTAGTGCTTCATACTCTACCATGTTGTTGGTCGCCTTGAAGTCAAGGTGCACCATGTATTTAACCTTCTCCCCGGTCGGAGCGAGGAGAAGGACTACAGCTCCGGCCCCTTGCTTCTGCATGGAGCCATCGAAGTAGAGAGTCCAGTGAGGCTCAGTGAAGACCGGAACTTTGGGTTCCGACTTCTGCTCACTGGGGCCCCCAGGATTTGATGGAGAGGGGGTCCATTCCACCACGAAGTCCGCCAGTGCTTGACTCTTGATTGCTTGTCTTGGAACGAATTCAAGGTCGAACTTGGCTAATTACGCTGCCCACTTTGCAATGTTCCTAGTGGAATTGGGGTTACGCAAGATCGCACGCAGTGGATAAGAAGTTACCACAGAAATCTTGTGAGCTTGGAAGTAGTGTTGGAGTTTCCTAGAGGCAGTAAGAACTGCGTAGAGTAGTTTATGCACCTCCAGATACTGAGTCTTGGCGTCATGGAGTACTTCGCTGATGAAGTACACTGGGCGTTGTACCGTCTGGACCCTCCCGAAGGGGCCCAGAGCTTCCTCCTCATCTACCCGGACCCTCCCGGAGGGGTCCGGAGTTTGTTCGGGGACCTCCGGGTGCCGGTTGGAGGTACCCGGAGCTTCTTCTGAAGTGACCCAGACCTTCCCGGAGGAGTCCAGATCTTATTGCTCAACAGCAGTGACTCCTTCATTTGAAGGAGAGGGATCCTCCGGAGTCTCTCCTTGAGGATCCGGGTCTGGGAGTTGGGACCCAGACTCGACTTCAAGTAGCTCCGGACCCTCCCGAAGGGGTCTGGATTCCTGAACTGTAGATGGTTCTGGTCTTTCCACAACCAAGACCATGCTGAAAACTTCGCCAGTTGCCGAAATGTAAAGCAGTAGTGGCTCACCAGGGTTCGGAGCTACCAAGGTTGGTAGGGTGGTGAGGAGCTGCTTCAGCTCCTGGAACGCCTTTTCTGCTTCTTCGGACCATTGGAATGGTCTGAACTTCCTCAATAGCTTGAATAAAGGTAGCGCCCATTCTGCCAGTCTTGAGATGAACCGGCTAAGGGCAACTAGACATCCAGTCAGCTTCTGGACGTCCTTGATGCGGGTTGGTGGCCGCATGTCTTCAATAGCTTTTATCTTCGTCGGATTTGCTTCTATTTCTCGGTGATTCACCAAGCAACCAAGAAGTTTTCTTGAGCTAACCCCTAAGACACACTTTTCCGGGTTCAGATTCGTGCGAGTGACTCGCAACTTGTCGAAGACAGCTTCCAAGGTGTCAAGGAATGAGTCCTTGTTCTTGATCTTGATGACGATGTCATCGACATACACTTCCACTACGTATCTGATGAGCTCTCCAAAAGTTTTGTACATAGCTCGTACAAATGTTGAAGCAGCATTCTTGAGACCAAATGGCATGGCAGTATAACAATATAATCCATCTACTGTGATGAAGGAGGTATGCTCTTCATCTTCCCTAGACATTCTGATTTGATGATACCCAGAATATGCGTCTAGGAAACACAGTAATTCACACCCGGAGGTGGAATCCACTATCTGATCTATTCTAGGTAGTGGGAATGGATCTTTTGGACATGCCTTATTTAGTGTAGTGTAGTCGATACACATCCGAAGCTTCCCGCCGGCCTTGGGTACAACGACTGGGTTTGCTAGCCATTTTGGGTGGAAGACTTCTCGGATGAATCCAGCTTCGAGCAACTTCATTACTTCTTGTCGTATGAAGTTCTGTCGCTCTACTGATTGCTTCCGAGGCTTCTGATGTATAGGCTGAGCGTCAGGATAGATCTTCAGATTATGCTCGATCACTTCCCTAGGGACCCCAGTCATTTGTGATGGTTGCCAGGCAAACACGTCGATGTTAGCCCGGAGGAAAGTGATGAGCGCGAGTTCCTATTTGTCATTCAGACCTCCTGATATACTGGTGGTCTGAGCGGCATCGGAACCGATTTGGACGACTTTGACGGGAATGTCGGTGTCGCCGCTTGGTTGCACGCGAGGTGCGGAGGTTGAGCCTCGATGACGAATGCTCGGGGGTTTCGGAGCTTGCTCCTTTCCGGATTCTTCCTCCTGCGTTGTAACAAGTGCGTGGAGTTCTTTCAAAGCTATCACTCCGACGGTGCGATCTCCACAGATCCAGAGAACACCAGCTGGTGTCACCATCTTCAACACCAAGTAGCCATAATGAGCAGCAGCCATGAACTTGTATAAGCTTGGTCTGCCCAGAATGGCAGTGAAGGGTAAGTTGATCTGCGCCACGTCAAAGACCAACTTCTCAGTGCGGTAATTCTCCCGGGTTCCGAAAGTCACCAGGAGAGTAATTGCACCGAGTGGGGTTATGGCCCCCGGACCTACTCCGGAGAAAGGTCAGGAGGGGCGAAGGTCCGAAGCTCGGAGCTGAAGCTTGACGAAAGCTTCGAAGCTTATGAGGTTCAGCCCCAAACCTTCGTCCACCATTACATGGTGGAGTTGGATGTTGTTGATGGTCGGAGATACCATCAATGGGAGTTGGCCAGCTCCGATCATATTCCAAGGGCAGTCTAATGCATCAAAAGTGATGGCAGTATCCATCCACTTTCGGTGCAGCTCCGCCCTGGCGGTGGGAGCTACTGAGGCCATGTCCCACCGCATGGTTCTGAGGACACAACGGGAGGTGATGTCCCATGAACCACCAAAGATGGTGTCCATGGTTTTCCGACGTTCGTTGTCGGAGATGTCGGAGTCATCATCGACGGAGGTGTAAACAGCCTTCAAGATCTTTTTAGGGTCCTGAAAGCCTAACTCCTCTTCAACCAGAGCTTCATCGACTTTCTGTTTCCCTTCCCTTTGACAGAAAGGAACTTCTTCCCGACGCTTGTTGTAGCGCTCGGCAAGGTTCTGGACCTCACGACAGCCTTCCAAGTTGTGGTTGTTCGTCTTGTGTATGGGACACCACATCTTGGAGCTAACACCGTCTTCAGACGATGGCCGATGTCGTTTCTCGGGGTGTGGCCCCCGGCCACCCGGAGCTGCGACAGCAGTGACTGTAGGTGTGCCGGTCGATGGCTTCTTCTTGCCGTTGGACTTTTTCTTCTTCTTAACACTCCCGGTGGTAGTGGCTTCACCCTTGGAGGATTTTTTGTTGTCCTCCGGAGGTGGTTGGGAGTGCATTTCACGACCCTCCACAGCTTTAGCGCATTTGTCTACCAAGCTGAAGAGCTATGTGACGCTGGTGATCTCCTTGGTCGCCAGCTTCTCCAACATCTTCTTGTCTCGTACGCCCTGTCTAAATGCCACAATAACAGAGGCGCTAGAGATAGAAGGAATAGTGTTTCGTACCTGGGAAAATCTCTGGATGAAGGATGGCAAGGACTCTCCCCCCTTCTACTTGACGGCAAAAAGGTCCAGTTCGGTGCTTGGTCGGGTGTATGAACTCCCGAAATTGGCGGTGAACTGTTGGCATAGTTCCACCCAACTGTTGATGGAATCGGATGGAAGTCTCATGAACCAGGACCTGGCGGTCCCAGTCAAAGACACAGTGAAATAGTTGGCCATTACAGCCTCGTTGCCTCCGGCCGCATGGATTACGGTGGAGTAGATTTGGAGAAACTCAGCAGGGTTGACAGTCCCGTCAAATTTCTCCGGCAAGTGAGGCCGAAACTTTTGTGGCCATCTGACCATGCGTAGATGCATGGCCAGGGCAGAACAGCCTCCTCCTACTCCCTCAGGAGCAGGACTGTCCCGAGCTTCTTGCCTTTCACGAGCACGCTTGAAAGTGCATCTAGGTTCCCCGTGGGTTTTGGATGATTGATGACGACAATTAAGTCGCTAATGAGCTCAAGTGATCTTAGCACAGGTGAAGACTCAATCGGAGACGCAAACCCTCAAAAAGGAAAAAGAAGGAAACGGAGTCAACTCGAAGCGTGGAAACTAGAGTTTCTAGCGTGTTGAGTTAGACTAGCCGTAGAAATAGGAGGGTGCGTGTGTAAAGTGCATTGAGATCAAGTTTGGGAGCTCAAAGTGGTTTAGAGGTCAAACCTATGAAAGAGATGAGTGAATGAGTGGTCTGGCCGTAGGGCCGGACTAGTCCGTGCAGGTGGCCGGACTAGTCCGTTCCTGGCCGGCCAAGTCCGTTTCTGGCCGGACCAGAAGGGTCTGACTGAGATCGGACTAGTCCGTTTGTAGCCGGACTAGTCCGGGTAGCTGTGAGTGGGTTTTGGGGATGAAGTCCCAAAATCACGGACTTGTCCGTTTTAGACCGGACCAAGAGGTCCTGAGTGAGAACGGACTAGTCCGCCCGTGGGGCCGGACTAGTCCGGGTTGGCTAGGAAAAGGTGCTTCTGTGGCTAAGTCTGGGAGGACCGGACTAGTCCGCCCAAGGGGCCGGACTAGTCCGTGGTCCTCAGACTAGTCCGTTTTCACACGGAGCAAAAGGCTCTGTGTGAGATCGGACTAGTCCGGTGTTGACCGGACTAGTCCGTTCTGGAAGTGACCGTTTGAATTTGAAGTTTGGCGGGTAGCGTGACGATAGTGTGTCAGCTGTCGGGACCTGACAAAGAGGTCAATGGTCCCCTAGGCCGGACTAGTCCGGGCCAGTGGCCGGACTAGTCCGCCCTTTTGCTGAAGTCAGCAGATTGGGCTTGGGACCCCTATAAAAGGGGACCCCCGGCCTCATTTCGAACACCTTTGGAAAAACTCAAACCCTAGCGCCGCCACAGCCAACTTGGAGCACTCCTAAGCCTCCTTCTTGCCTACTTTCCCTCTAAAACTAATTCTTGAGTGGATTAGGGTTTAGTAAGGTGGAGAAGAGGAAGAACATCGCGCTTGTGCTCCCGGTTTGATCTCTTGCACTCGTTGAGTCTTTGTGGGCTGTGTATTGAGTTTGTTTTATTGTGTTGATCATCTTTGTGGTGTGGGAGCCTCAGTTTGTGAGAAGCCCCAACGAACTTTGTAATCACCATTGTGATTAGTGGAGAACCAAGTTAGGCCCGTGCGGTAAACTTGGTGAGGGAAGGGTTGTTGGACCCGGTCCTGTTGTGGACTCCTCAACGGGGACGTAGATTCCTTGTGTGGAATCGAACCTCGGGATAAAATCCTTGCCCCCTTGTGTTCTTCGCATTCATTCTATTGATTACTTTGTTCTAGGGTTGGTAGTCTCGTTTCATACTCCGCATTGCTGCAAACTTGTGGAAACCTGACTTGCTCTTGTGTAGGTTGTTGCTCAACTTGACTTAAACATATACTCACTTGTAGCAAAGAGAAAATTCCCTAAAACTTGCTAGAAACATCTTTTTAGGGTTATTCACGCAAGCTGACCGGACTAGTCCGCCCCCTGACCGGACTAGTCCGCCCCCTGTGATTTAATCTCGTTTTATTAAGTCATTTGCAGGTCAATTAGCCTATTCACCCCCCCCTCTAGGCAACTTTCAATTGGTATCAGAGCAGGACTCTCCACAAAGAGTCTAACAACTCGGAGAGATGGCCGGAGTGGTGAATGACGATGCATCGAGCAGCAACTACGAGGCGACCCGTGAGGAGACGTTGGCTTATCAAGATAAGCCAACGGACGATGAGGAGACTCGCCAACTCAAGGCGAAGCTCCGGGAGAAGTTGAACATCTCCAAGATTGATCCGTCAAACCAATCGAGTGGTGGTGGCGGAGCCAGCTACAACCGGCAAGGGTTCAACTATGAACGCCTTACTGCCAACAACCACTACCTGTCCATCCCATTGGGGAAACCTCCCCAATTCGATGGAACGGACTACGGTATGTGGAAACACAACATGAAGATCCATCTCGTGTCACTCAACCCAGCTTTGTGGCAAATTGTCATGATCGGGGTGGAGATTCCAAAGGATGAGGACAACATAACTCAAGAACAAGCTATCCTCATCCACCGCAACGCTCAAGCTGCGGGTGTGATCATCTCATCTCTCTCTAGAGATGAGTTCAACCGTGTCGATGGCCTTGAAGCGGCCAAAGACATATGGAACACCCTCAAGACGGCGCACGAAGGAAATCGGGTGGTCAAGGAGGCCAAGATCGAGCTCATCGAAGGAGAGCTCGGGAGATTCGCCATCTTGGATGGTGAATCCCCCCAAGACATGTACAACCGGTTGAAGGTGCTTATCAACAAGAGCCGATCATATGGCTGCACCAAGTGGACCGACCACGAGGTGGTGAAGAGGATGATCCGGGCATTCATGCCTAGGAACGTCTCTCTGTGCTCCATGATTCGGGAAAGCCCGGGGTTCACTCAAATGACCCCGGAGGAGGTCCTTGGGAGGATCATCAACCATGAAATCATGGAGAAGGAGGCGCTCTTCTACAACGACCTCCAAAAGTTCACCGCCTCCAAGATGAAGAACGTTGCACTCAAGGCAACACCCTCTTCAAAGGAGCAAGAGGAAAGTGATGAGGAGAGCCTCGACACCGATGCGGAAGAGGCCTTCTTCATCAACAAGTTCAGGAGAATGATGAGGAGGAAGAAAGGTGGATACAACCATGAGGGCAAAGGGAAGGAAAGAGCAAGGCCCAAATCAAAAAGGTCTTGCTACAATTGTGGCGAGTATGGGCACTTCATCGCTGATTGCCCACATGAAGAAGCAAAGAAGAAGAAGGAGGGCAAGCCTCAAGACAAGAAATTTTTCAAGAAAAAGAGGCCCTCCGGACAAGCCCACTTGGGGAAGGAGTGGGACTCTAACGATGAGTCCTCCTCCGAAGAAGAAGAGGAGAAGATGGCTACCATAGCCATCGGGAGGAGCTCCAAAGGAAGCAAGCTCTTCCCCAACCTCAACGACGACTACAAACCTACTTGCCTCATGGCAAAGGAGGGAAGGAGAAAGGTAACATCTCATCCCTCCTCCACAACTTCCTCGCAAGATGAATTTGATAGTGCTAGTGAAAATGAACACATGTTTAAGGACATAAGCAAAAGCACCTTGCGAAGGATGAAATTGCTTATGGATGAGATCTTTGAGAAGGAGGATCTCATCAATAGACAAGAGGACATGCTCATCCTTGAGAAGGAGAGATGTCGAGAGCTTGATGAGCTCCTTGAGCTCGAAAGAGAGAAGAGCAAGGCATTGGAACATGAACTTGCTCTAAGTAAGAAAACGTGTTCAATTCTTGAGGAGAAGACAACTGAGCTCAAGGAGGAACTTGGGAACTTGTCAAAAGTTAACAAAATCCTTGAGACTCAAGTTGAGTCTCTCAAGAAAAATGTAGCCTCTTCCTCTAAGAGCCCAACCTTCTCAAAGGCCTCATCCAATGCAACTCCGTCTTGCAAGTGCTCTAACTTAATCCTTAAACTTAAGGATGAACTCAACTTAGTGCAAGGCAAACAAGCACCTAAGGGTGCCATCTTTGACAAGGAGAAGGTGGCGTATGCACGAAGTGCATACACCAACACAAGACCTCCCCATGTCAAGGATGGTCTTGGCTATACTAGAGGTGCAAGGCATAACGCCAAAACCTCCAAGTATGGCAAAGACATGATTTTCTTTGTTAAGGGGAGTTCATCACCAACTAAAATTGAAAAGAACTCACCCTCTAGCAACAAATTGCCTAAATCTGAATTGCATCCTCTATTTCATGATTTTGATGCATCCTATGTGCTAAAGAGGAACAAACACGACAAAGTGTTTGCTAGATATGTTGGGCCACTCCGCAAGAGCCCCAAGCCTTGCGTGTGGGTGCCCAAATGCCTAACTACTAACGTGAAAGGACCCAACTCAGCTTGGGTACCTAAAAGGAAGGCATACACTTGTTTTGTAGGCATACTCCTCCGGTGGATCGAAATGGGTGTTGGATAGCGGATGTACCAACCACATGACCGGAGAGAGGAGCATGTTCATAGAGTATGAGGAGAACGAGGACCCAAGTGAAGGAATCTTCTTTGGGGATAATAGCCAAGGGAAAATCCTTGGCTCCGGTAAAATTGCTATCTCATCTTCGCATACTTTATCAAATGTTTTGCATGTTGATTCCCTAGACTATAATCTCCTATCCATATCACAGCTTTGTGATAAAGGATATAAGTGTGTCTTTTCTAGTGAGGGTGTGAATGTTCTGAGAGAGGGTAATGACTCAATAGCCTTTAAGGGAGTGCTCAAGGAGAAGCTCTATCTTGTGGATTTCACCACGGATAAAGCTCAACTTGACACATGCTTAATGGCAAAAGCCAACATGGGATGGCTTTGGCATAGAAGGCTAGCCCATGTTGGGATGAGGAACCTTCAAAAACTCCTTAAAGGAGAGCACGTTCGTGGCCTAAAGGATGTGGTATTTGAAAAGGATAGGCCATGTGGTGCGTGCCAAGCGGGAAAGCAAGTAGGAGCTCAACACCCCTCTAAGAATGTCATGACGACAACTATACCTTTGGAGTTACTCCATATGGATCTTTTTGGCCCCATTGCTTACATTAGCATCGGTGGCAACAAGTATGGTCTAGTCATCGTTGATGACTTCTCTAGATATACTTGGGTGTTCTTCTTGCATGATAAAGTGAAACTCCCGGTGTCCTCAAGAAATTTCTAAGGAGAGCTCAAAATGAGTTCACCTTGAGGATAAAGGCTATAAGAAGTGACAATGGCACCGAATTCAAAAACATGCAAGTAGAAGAGTTCCTAGATGAGGAGGGCATCAAGCATGAGTTTTCCGCTCCCTATTCTCCACAACAAAATGGCATAGCCGAAAGAAAGAATAGGACGCTTATTGAGATGTCAAGGACGATGCTAGATGAGTACAAAACATCGGACCGGTTTTGGGCGGAAGCGGTTAACACCGCTTGCCATGCCGTGAACCGATTGTACCTTCATCGCCTCCTCAAGAAGACTCCTTATGAGCTTCTCATTGGTAAGAAACCCAATGTTTCTTACTTTCGGGTCTTTGGTAGCAAGTGCTATATCCTCAACAAGAAGCCTAGGACTTCGAAGTTCGCTTCAAAGTCCGATGAGGGTTTCTTGCTTGGATATGACTCAAACACTCATGCGTACCGTGTGTTCAACAAATCCTCCGGAATTGTTGAAGTAGCATGTGACGTAGTGTTTGAAGAGACCAATGGCTCTCAAGTGGAGCAGGTTGATCAACATGCCCTTGATCAAGAGGAACCTCCACTAGAAGCTCTAAGGAAAATGGCACTTGGAGATGTTCGCCCACAAGAACCATCTCAAAGTTCAAGTGACCATCCTCTTTATGAAGTAGGTCAAACCCCCATTGGACAAGTTGAAGACCCTCTAGATGCTCCCCAAAGTGATAATGAGAATGAAGATCAAGGGGGAGGCATGAATCAAGGGGGAGACCAAAGTGAAGAAGATGAACCAAGTAATTCAAGAAGTCAACCCCCGCATCCTCGTGTTCATCAAAGTGTTCAACGGGACCATCCCGTTGACAACATTCTAGGAGATATCACAAAAGGAGTAACAACACGCTCACGTGTTGCAAACTTTTGTGAGCATTTCTCTTTTGTCTCATCCTTGGAACCACATAAGGTTGAAGATGCCTTAAGGGATCCGGATTGGGTAGTTGCCATGCAAGAGGAGCTCAACAACTTTGAAAGGAACAAGGTTTGGGAGCTTGTCAAGCGCCCTCAAGCTAATGTTGTTGGAACCAAGTGGGTGTTTCGCAACAAACAAGATGAGCATGGCGTGGTAACTAGGAACAAGGCACGACTTGTGGCAAAAGGATACTCACAAGTTGAAGGATTGGATTTTGATGAGACATTTGCCCCCGTAGCTAGGCTTGAGTCAATTCGGATACTATTAGCCTTTGCTACTCATCATAATTTCAAGCTCTACCAAATGGATGTTAAGAGCGCATTCCTAAATGGTCCAATCAAGGAAGAAGTTTTTGTAGAGCAACCTCCGGGATTTGAAGACCAAGACTATCCTAACCATGTGTACAAGTTGCGAAAGGCCCTTTATGGCCTCAAGCAAGCTCCTAGAGCTTGGTATGAGTGCCTAAGAGACTTTCTAGTTGAGAATGGTTTTAGGATAGGAAAAGCGGATTATACCCTTTTCACAAAGCACTTCAACGGGGATATTTTTGTGTGCCAAATATATGTGGATGACATCATATTTGGTTCCACAAATAAGGTGTTTTGTGACGAGTTCTCCAAGATAATGACGGAGAGGTTTGAAATGTCCATGATGGGTGAGCTGAAGTTCTTTCTAGGATTTCAAGTGAAACAACTCAAAGAAGGGACGTTCATAAGTCAAACTAAGTATACTCAAGATATTCTAAAAAAGTTTGACATGGACAAAGCAAAACCCATCAAAACCCCTATGGGGACAAATGGACACCTAGACCTAAATGAGGACGGTCCAAGTGTGGATCAAAAGCTATATAGGTCTATGATCGGATCACTTCTCTATCTTTGTGCATCTAGGCCCGATATCATGCTAAGTGTGTGTGTGTGTGCACGCTTTCAAGCAGCACCCAAGGCTTGTCATTTGACCGCCGTTAAAAGGATCTTGAGATATCTTGTACACACACCTACCCTAGGACTTTGGTACCCCAAAGGATCCAAGTTTAACCTCATCGGATATTCCGATGCGGACTATGCGGGGTGCAAAGTTGATAGGAAGAGCACATCGGGTACGTGCCAATTCTTAGGTCGATCTCTTGTGTCTTGGTCCTCTAAGAAGCAAAACTCTATCGCTCTCTCCACCGCCGAAGCTGAATATGTTGCAGCTGGAAGTTGTTGTGCACAACTTCTTTGGATGCGACAAACTCTTAGGGATTATGGGATTAACTTGCGCAACATTCCACTCTTGTGTGACAACGAGAGTGCCATCAAGATAGCCTATAATCCGGTGGAGCACTCTAGAACCAAACACATAGATATTCGACACCATTTCTTGCGAGATCACTCAATGAAGGGAGATATTGTGATTTCTCATGTGAGGATGGAACATCAACTCACGGATATCTTTACAAAGCCTCTTGACGAGAAGCGTTTCTGTGAGCTAAGAAGTGAGCTCAACGTGTTGGATTCTCGGAACGTGGCTTAAACCACATTCCTCATATATTTTGAGCCACATTTCGAAAAACTCCTCTCTATGACGTTTTCTCCTCAAAATTTGTTTGAGAAATCTATTTTCTTCATGAAAATGTTCATAAGTTGTTCTTTATTGACTCATAACCATGTTTGTCATGTTTTCCTTGCTATATCTGTCCAAAAGGACTTATCTTTATGGGCATAACCCATATATATTGTTTTTCAGCCCAGCTTGACCGGACTAGTCCGCCCTCATGGCCGGACAAGTCCGTGTCAGACTAGTCCGCGGCTAGTCCGCACACCGGACTAGTCCGGCCTTCCACCGGACAAGTCCGGACCCGGACTAGTCTGGGTCTGGTCCGCAGACCGGACTAGTCCGGCCCCTCAACCGGACTAGTCCGGCCCTTGGGGACTTAAACCCCCAGGCGGCCCGGACCCCCTCTCTCTCTCTCTCTCACTTGACTCTCAAGCTTCCACGCGCGCACAACCGCCCCCAAATCGGCGATTTTGCGCTCCAACCACCAAAACTCAACTCCAATCCGCGCATCGAAGTCCTTGGGAGTGAGGGATCACTTCCCCGCGCTCCACCTTCGAGATCCACGCCGATTTCGACGACTCAAGCGGATTTTTGAAGGTATTTCACCGTTCCTCAAAAACTAGCCCCATTCTTGATTCTTCAAGTTTTTGATAGGAACACCTTCATTAATGTTGCTCTATACACCCTTGCGATCATAGCCTAGGAGTATTGCGCATTGGTTCACAAATTTTTCGATGAATCGATTAGGGTTAGGGTTCTTCCTGTGTAACCCGGACTAGTCCGGCCACCAGGCGGACAAGTCCGTCCGGCGGACTAGTCCGCCCCTTGGGCGGACAAGTCCGGTTTGCACAGGGCAAACCCTACTTCTAGTTGGTTCTCGAGATCTTTTCGGCAATACTTCTTCTTCCTAGGCTCATATCTTCCTCTCTCCATCCTTTGCACAGAATGTCGAACTCCGAGCGCTCTCCTCCGCGTGTCAACCTCGAGGGGCGTACCAAGGCCCAAATTGCCGAGGCTCGGACTAAGGCTGCGCTAATGGAGGCGCAGAAGGCCAAGGAGGAAAGAAAGCTCAAGGCACTCGAAGCATCCAAGGTGGCTGCGAGCATCTACAATGAGGATGAAGCCATTGCCCGTGCCACCGCAGAATCACTGAATGAGCTGAGGAAGAAGAAAAGGGAGGACAGGGAGGCACACAACTCCAGGGCTGCTGAGGCCAGTGCCCCCAAGAGAAAGAAGCTCGTCACCGTTGGCGAGAAGGCGAAGGGCAAGGAGCCAGCTCAAATGGAAGCTGAGCCTCGGGTTGAGCGTGACCCGAAGAAGGGAAAGGCTCCGGCTCCTGTCGAGCCAAAGAAGAAAAAGCCAGCTGTCAAGATGTCATCAAAGAAGGCAGCTGGAGGTGTTGTGATCAAAGAGAAAGGGAAAGCCACCTCCATTGGCCCCCTTGAAGTTCACACACCAGAGAGGAATCCCAACAGACAGAAGGAATTGTCTGCTAATGTATTTCATGGCAAAGGGGCTGAAAAGGCCAGGAGGCTAAGGGAAGAAAAGGTCTACAAGTTTGAGAGGAGCACGGCAGATCCCAGATTTTGGTGTGACTTCCACTGTGACTATTACAGGCTAGTCTACCAACAAATGAAGAAGCCAGTGATAGAGTCTCAGTGGGTGGACTGGGACTATATGGCGAAGAAGGAGCACTCGGCCTTTGATGCCGTGATTGAAGCTGCCGAGCGCCATGATCTCAAGAAGATTATGGGCTTCAAATATGATTGGAATGTGGAAGTTATTCTCCAATTCTACTCCACAATCTATTTCACAAGCTCAGGTGACAGGAGGATAATTTGGATGACTCATGGTGAACAATACTTTGTCACCTATGCTGAGTTTGCAAGGATCCTTGGTCTTGAGGCTCACATGGACCACGAGATCATTATCTCGAACCTCAAGGCAGTGGATCGTGAGGAGCTGGCTTACATGTATCCAAGCCATCTCCCGTTTGATGCCGGACTAGCTCGGAACATCAAACCATTCTACAGCATCCTGAACCGGATACTTAGGAGGACCATTGCACCCAAGGACGGTGATGCAGGGGTCATTCAAGGAAACCTAAGGCACCTGCTCATTCTGATTGATGGGGAAGAGAAGTTCAACCTCGTCGATTACATCTTCGACGACATCTTCAACATCTCGCACACTCCCAACCGTGCTTGCGGGTATGCCCCCTATATCATGTGCCTCATTGAGAAGGTGTCGGGCGTGACCTTTGTCAAGGACGTGTCGCATCGCCCGCTTCGTCCTCAGAAGCCCCCGAATGTCCCTGTTCCCCCTCGTCGCAAGAATGCTGATCCTCCGTCTCGCCCAGTGGCGCCTCCGTCTCCGCCTCCACCTCAGTCCATGAGTGCGTTCTTCAAATGCTTCAAGGCCATCTTCACCTCGTGCCGGAAGCAAGAGATTCGCGCTCAAAGGGCACACAAGCGTCAAGAAAAATACCTTAAGGCGGTGTGCGACAAGCTGGAGGTCCCGATGTCCTCTCCGGAGGTGAGTGATGGGGAGATCACTCCATTCCCCACCTTCACCGCCGATGAGCTCGCCCAGCTCCAAGAGGATGGAAGCTCCTCTCGGGCTGCTCCCTCGGCAAGGAACTCCGACGACGATGACGATGATGCCGGTGATCATGAGGACGACGTCGAAGATTCCGAGGCCACGGAGAGTGGAAGTGGCGAAGACGAGGACTAGTTCTTAGGCCTTAGTTTCCTCCCTTCTTTTCCTTTTTGGTGCCTTGATGCCAAAGGGGGAGAGTTAAGGGGGAGTTAATCGTTTGTGGGTGTGTTTGTGATTTGTGGACTTGTTTTGTAATATATTCATGCTCTTGGATGTTTACATTTGTGCAAGACCTGTTAATGTTGCTTAATATCAATATAATGCTATTATTGTCAATCTTTTGATTATATTGATGCTCTTTATGTCTTTATGTCTTGTCACAATTGTTGAGCACATCACGTAGGCACCCCACCATAACGTGTGTGGGTATGAAAGAACTCCTCCACCTCCTTTACATGTTGCATACCTTGAGGGGGAGTCATTCATACGCACACATGTTATGAAAACCAAAACTTTATACTCTTATTTGTGAAGGACTTAATGTGTTGTCATCAATCACCAAAAAGGGGGAGATTGAAAGTGCATCTAGGTTCCCCGTGGGTTTTGGATGATTGATGACGACAATTAAGTCGCTAATGAGCTCAAGTGATCTTAGCACAGGTGAAGACTCAATCGGAGACGCAAACCCTCAAAAAGGAAAAAGAAGGAAACGGAGTCAACTCGAAGCGTGGAAACTAGGGTTTCTAGCGTGTTGAGTTAGACTAGCCGTAGAAATAGGAGGGTGCGTGTGTAAAGTGCATTGAGATCAAGTTTGGGAGCTCAAAGTGGTTTAGAGGTCAAACCTATGAAAGAGATGAGTGAATGAGTGGTCTGGCCGTAGGGCCGGACTAGTCCGTGCAGGTGGCCGGACTAGTCAGTTCCTGGCCGGCCAAGTCCGTTTCTGGCCGGACCAGAAGGGTCTAACTGAGATCGGACTAGTCCGTTTGTAGCCGGACTAGTCCGGGTAGCTGTGAGTGGGTTTTGGGGATGAAGTCCCAAAATCACGGACTTGTCCGTTTTAGACCGGACCAAGAGGTCCTGAGTGAGAACGGACTAGTCCGCCCGTGGGGCCGGACTAGTCCGGGTTGGCTAGGAAAAGGTGCTTCTGTGGCTAAGTCTGGGAGGACCGGACTAGTCCGCCCAAGGGGCCGGACTAGTCCGTGGTCCTCAGACTAGTCCGTTTTCACACGGAGCAAAAGGCTCTGTGTGAGATCGGACTAGTCCGGTGTTGACCGGACTAGTCCGTTCTGGAAGTGACCGTTTGAATTTGAAGTTTGGCGGGTAGCGTGACGATAGTGTGTCAGCTGTCGGGACCTGACAAAGAGGTCAGTGGTCCCCTAGGCCGGACTAGTCCGGGCCAGTGGCCGGACTAGTCCGCCCTTTTGCTGAAGTCAGCAGATTGGGCTTGGGACCCCTATAAAAGGGGGACCCCCGGCCTCATTTCGAACACCTTTGGAAAAACTCAAACCCTAGCGCCGCCACAGCCAACTTGGAGCACTCCTAAGCCTCCTTCTTGCCTACTTTCACTCTAAAACTAATTCTTGAGTGGATTAGGGTTTAGTAAGGTGGAGAAGAGGAAGAACATCGCGCTAAAGTTGGCGGTCCTGTGCAATACAAGTGGATGTATCACATTGAAAGAGCGCTACGATATATGAAACCAATGGTTGGCAACAGGGCAAGGGTGGAAGGGTGCATCGCTAAAACATATGCTCTTAAGGAAGTAGGATACTTTTCAAGTGTATAATTTGCATAAGAAAACAATATCAATACTTTGGTGATGCGGTACAATGTGGACGAAACACCCCCTTTAAGCGACCTTTCCATTTTTCAAACGAGAGGCACCACCGTTGGTAGCTACACGACCTACGTGCTATCCGAACACGACAGGATTGTTGCTTTACTCTACATGTACGCAAATATAGAAGGCATGCAGGAATACTTCGCGTAAGTGTTTGTCCTACATTTATGCTAATCGATATATTTTGCTACACATGTATTCTAAAAGATGTTTTTTCTTGTTCAGCGAGTTCCACATACAATGTTGGCCACATAGGCCTCAACCTACGGCCAAACAAGTAGAAGAGATGCGAAAAGAAGGAATAAATGGAGGACCGAGTTTCCTATACTGGTTTCGAGATTATGTAATACTCTCTCGTTTTCTATGTATTATAAGTTACTATTATTAAAGAAGTATTATTTTAACTTATGATTATTTTTGACAGTGTCGGACTCACAATGTCCATGAAGATTTGCTGCAACTATCTTATGGATTGGTGAATCTTAGAAGCTATGGTCGATATGACATAAATGACTTTCAATTCTGTACAACTCATTTTGAAGCTCTTCGTCCTCTCGCGGCAACATCAAATTTCGGTGTTGTGACGACAGCAATGGACACTCAAGGGAATTTAACCGATTATTATGGGATCATTAACAAAATCGTTGAATTTACTTTTACCAGAAATAAGACCCTTCGAGTTGTCTTCTTTGATTGTGACTGGTTTGATCGCACTCATGGAACTCGAGAAAACCAATTTGGAATGGTGGAAGTGAAACATAAGGACCGACTACGAGGTTACGATACATTTGTTCTTGCACATCAAGTGGAACAAGTGTATTATCTACCTTATCCATGCACGAAGCTCAGTGCTTGGTGGGTGGTATATAAGGTGAATCCTCATGAGCTGTTATATACTCCTGGGGATGATGGTTACCATGATAGCGAAGACGTTGAAGAAGTGTACCAAGAAGAAGAGTTGCCAGACACTTTTATCGTCGAGCTTGGTGCAGGACTCGATCAATTAGTTGGAGATGTTGAAGACGTTGAAGATGTAGAGGCAGATGATATGCGAAAACGGAAATTTGAACAGGCCACGATGGAATATCGTTGGGCTAGTTTAAGGAGTAGGGCACATGATAATGATGTTGATGAATTTTGGAAGTGATTACAAGTAATGTTTTCTTGAAGATAGTAACATGAATTTTGTATATCTTACTTGCATATTTACAGATTATCTATAAAAAAGGATGGCGTCAAAGAAGGTTAAGAAGGTGCCACCGACGAGGGGGTTCTACCACTCTAGACCTGAGGACGCTTTCGCTGGTGCATTGTCGACTGGGAGCAGACGCTCTCACCTGCTGGGGGCACATTCTGAGCAGCTCTAGAGCTTCGTCATAGGTAAATTTCACTCGTTTTTGACAAATTCTTTAAATTCAATTTCACATTAAACTTACTTATGAATCTTTTTAATGTTGTAGTCCTCATCGGCTGACTCAGAGGCTGCGGCGCCAATTGACCTTGGCTACCCTTCGGTGAGTCAGCCCTGGGCCAGTCAGCCCTCGGCCAGCCAGCCCTCGGCTGGCAAGCCTTCTGTTCCTGACCATTTTGACTCGGCTGGTGACGAGCCTTCTGGGTCACCTGACGTAGCACCCCAGCAGACGCGGAGGACGAGGAGGACTCACTTTGCCAGTCCTCCACCGGTCCCTTCACAGAGGATCGTGATTCGTCCGGTCGGAGACAGGTAATAAAAATTATAGTATTCAATTCTGGTTTCTTTTGGTTACTTAAGTAATGAATCAATAAATATCTTGCAGGGTTTGGGATGACACGTCTTTCACCGGTGAGAGACACCAAAGACCGGTGACCAGTGTCCTCGGGTCCTTAGTGCGTTTGCACTATCCCGGGGTCATTGATGGGGTGCATGCTCTTTTGTGGGAGGACTACGCACACGTCCATCACCAGGAGCATGACAACCTTTAGGAGGCCGTATGGGCCGATTTTATGGTAAGTATGTTAAAAATAGTTTCTAAGTTTTAACTCTTAAAGTCTTGTAATGAACATCTCTTCAATATATTCTTTATCACAGGCAAGGTTTACTTTAGAGGACCCGAACGACCCTCGCCTGGTCGAGGATGCAAGGAGAGTGTTTCACTACAACGCTGCCAAGGTGCTTCGACAAGCTTTGTTGAATTCTCGTGTTCAAATTATTAATGAGCACTTGAAGGCGAACCATCACCACGTGCTACACTTCCGGCAAGAGAGCGAGAGGCACCTGGCGGAGGAGGAGTACACGCAGGTACGTGTGGTGTAGTAAGTATTTTTTTCTGATAATTTCCTCGATGGTATTTTTAACGACTTACAACTATGTGCAGGGTCATGTGAGCTGGTTGCAGGGTCGGACCGATGCATTTCTGGCCCTTTGTTGCTACTGGGCTAGCGATGAGTTTAAAGCTAAGTCCAAGAAGGCTCGATAGTGCAGAGGGGTCGAGGGGAAGAGCAGGCACGGCCAAGATAACTACTTGTGTTTAGCTAAACGCATGGTAAGTGTATGTAACTTATGTTTATATATTCATAATATATTGTTCGTATTAACACGTATTGACAGGAGCGCGAGACGGGGGTGCCGCCGACCCCTGCTGAGATTTGGAAGAGAGGTCACAGGGACCCTTCTCAGCCTCAGGGGTGCAGTCAGGCTGCAGCTGAGCGATTGGTAAGTTTAGAAATCATTCATATTAAATATAACTATATGTATTGTTGAACTTACACGGTTTCTTTGTTTTGCAGGCTAAGTACGGGGAGGAGGCTAGGAAGATACACGGCGAATATTTCAATTGGGAACGTGAACCAATCGATCTTCAAGTCGAGTATGCAAGTGGAGGTGGAAAAGCATACAGAAGGTGAGTTTTTAAGTCATTTTATTATTTTCAATTCAAAGTATTCAAGATATTCAATTTCATATTTCTGACTCTCTTTTTTATAGGCTCACCATATTCGATGGAGTTGTCGACTCGAGGGCGGGGAGAACTGCGAGAGGCAGCTCCACGCAGGCTTCTTCGGTGGGCACGACAGGTCGTCGTGTCTCGCAGAGGGACATTGAGATGCAGTCCCTCTGACAAACTGTAGAAGAGAACCTCAGGCGACAGGAGGAGGCAGAACGCCAAAGGATCGCGATGGAGGCCACGATCCATTCCCAGGCAGCAACGTTGGCGCAGATGCGGGAAGCAATGGAGGTAACAAAATAAAAACTAAAGTTCTCATTAATTCAGCGTAAATGACTTACTAATAGGTAACATTTAATGTTTGCAATGACAGGCCATGGCTCGGGCGCAAG
This sequence comes from Tuctoria greenei, assembly GCA_036927565.1. Classification (NCBI taxonomy): domain Eukaryota; kingdom Viridiplantae; phylum Streptophyta; class Magnoliopsida; order Poales; family Poaceae; genus Tuctoria; species Tuctoria greenei. Next base: position 9,351,983 of record JAYESD010000005.1, read on the forward strand.
GTCTGGGGATCCAGCTACCGCCACTACCATTGGTCCTTCTTCTGCGGGTCATGTAATTTTCTATGTCAACTTAACAATTCTAGTTTTAACTCAACTTAACCAAAATAAAGCGAGGAAATGGAGTCACAGTGAAAGAGAGATAGAGTGAGAGATGAAGTTAGAAGAGGGAGGAAGATAGAGAAAAAAAGGATTGAGATAGAAGAGAGAGGAGATAGATAGAAGAAAAGGATTGAGATGGAAGAAAGAGAGAGATAGAAGAAAGAGTGAGAGATAGTTATATAGAATGGGAGAGGAATGACGAGCGAGGGGGAGATTGGAGATAGAAGGAGAGGAAGAGAGAGAGAAAGGGAGATGTAGATTGAGATAGAGGGAGGAAGATAGAGGGAAAATGATAGCAATAGAGAGATAGAGGGAGAGAGGAATGAAAGAAGAGAGGAAGAGAGGGGATCTAGATGAAGATAGAGGGAGAGCGAGGGACAGATGTTGATGCATTTATATTCTAACTCTAAGTTTATTAATTGCAGGGATCTGCAATGGCTGCACAAACTTCGTCGCCGTCGCTACTACCACCTGGAATGAGGCGCGGCGACGACTTCGACTTCGGAGGTGGCTTTGGAGGTCAGACGGGCGAGTGAGCCCTTGTTTGGTTTGTTGATGGTGATGCGATGTATCGACGATGTGTTGTGATGTGTTTTGAGACTGTTATGATGTTTATGTGGCTATTTGTTATATATTGCCTGTTCTGTGATTCTGGCTATCGAGTCAGGTAGTATTTTCTATTTTTTTAAATAAAACCTTATTTACGATGGCTTTATACAGTTGGTCCAAGGCCGTCGCAATTAAGCCTTTGTTATTTGTGACGGCCTGGCCGTCACAATTAAGGCCCTATTGCGACGGCCAAGCCGTCGCAAATGGCCACGTGGGCCCTGTCGTTTGACTCGTGGGACCCATCAGCTGACCTTATTTGCGACGGCCTGGCCATCGCAAATAGGGTCTTAATTGCGACGGCCAGACCGTCGCAACTAGCCCTGTGGGGCCCACTAGCCCCCTGGCAATAATTTGCGACGGCCACTTCCGGCCGTCGCAAATAAGCATATTTGCGACGTATTATTTGCAACGGCCAAAAGTCATCGCAAATAAGGAAAGCCATCACAAATAGCTTATTTGCGATGACCCTGGTCGTCGCAAATCGTCGGGATTCCTGTAGTGTGTCTAACCTTAGTCAGTGTTTGGTTGTAGCCATAACTAAGTCTGACTAATTTCTTAATCACTTCTGTCAGTACCCTGTGGACCAGGTACCCTCGTGTACTAGACGAAAAAGCGTTGAGTCTCACCTTCCAGAAGAGAAGACCTTCGAAGGCCAACATGTGTCCCGCGGTGTCGGACCTGCCTCCCTCCTATGGGTGACTCCAGCGCCGCCACGTGTCCCGCAGTGTTGGACCTGCCTCCCTCCTAAGGGTGGCTCCGATGCTGCCATGTGTCATGCGGCGCCGGATCTGCCTCCCTCCTAAGGGTGGTTCTGATATTGCTACGTGTCCTGTGGCACCGGACCTGCTTCCCAAGTAAGGGTAGCTCCGATGGTGTCACGTGTCCCGCGGCGACGAACCTTCCTCCCTCCTAAGGATGGCTCCGATGCTGCCACGCGTCGGATCCTACCTCTCCAACGAGAAGAACATCAGGATCTCCAACAGCGCGGACATTTAAGGGGCTATAAATCAGTCGTTACAAAACTTGGTTAACGTGTCATTAATTCTGCATTAATGATGCACAATCAGAGGGCCTTCAAGGGTGGTAATGCTGCCATCAAGACACGTTATTCCACAAACAAACCACTGTTAAGCGCCTAGATTGTGTACAGGGTGCTTAATAGCGTGGAGCCACCTGCCGAGCCTCGAACTCACTGTAACAACCATACCTTGGCATATAGAAGGTATGCGCTGCACGGTAGAAGCCAAGTATATCAGACTCATGCAAGGCATTACACGCTCAAGCATACATACATCATACCTCCGTGGAGTAGGGTATTACGCTTAGGCGGCCCAAACTAGGTAAAAACTCTCCATGTCATCATGTTCTTGAGATCTTGAGTTTACACCCCATCTAAAAAGGAACCTCCGTGGACTACTTCTTAGTAGTACCGGGGGAAGTATCGATCACACACTTCGACATTTTGGTGCGCCGGGTAGGGGGACGCTCTAAAGAATTTCAAGATCAACGATGGTGAACTCCGCTGCTACTTCCACCGTCCCGGATGCACGGGCTGAAAGAGGCAATGAGGTTGGCGACACCTCTTGTCGTCCTAGTGGCAATCCTGCCACTGATCCACAAGTTGAAGCTTTAGGACAACATCTTGGAAACAACAAACCGCCACCTGCTGTAGCAGCAGCAGCCGCTGCTGGTCAGTTGCACGATGGTGTTTTAGCCTCGATCATTAAATCGATCTTAAGCCCGGAGAACACGCTAATGGCAACATGATCTGTTCTTCAGTGCCACCTGCGCCGGACGCACCTCTAGCAGCACTGGAGCAGTGACACAAAAACATCGACCACCTGGTTGCTGCTGCAGCCACGACGCTCAACAATTTGTCGCAGCCTGAGCCCAGGCCGACACCTACACCCAACATGAGCTTGTTAGGACGACTTGGTCCTAGGTCGTCGTAGAGGGGACATGCGTTGTCGCACCACGCAACGTCACACACCCCTTCGATGGCTCGCCGTACTCATATGGTGTCCAGACTCCGGACGGGAGACCTCAGGGCGGAGCTAAGCCACCGTTATGCGCAACAAGATGGTCGTGTCACCATCGAGCGTAACTGTGAGAGGTGACTCATCCTAGAGGATTCTTCCCCTCTAGGATCAGGTGGTCGTTGTGCGGCGCTCACACCACACCTTCGCATGATGGAGTGGCCACCCAAGTTCCGTCCTCACCTGCGAGAGAAGTATGACGGGACTGTGAACCCCGTTGAATTCCTGCAGATCTACTCCATCTCCATCCTTGTTGCAGAAGGTAATGAGGCTGTAATAGCCAATTAATTCTCAGTAGCCTTGATCGTTACTGGGGCCTGTCATGGTTCATGGGCCTTCCCCCCTCCTCCCCCCCCTCAACTCCATCTACAGTTGGGGAGAACTATGTCGCTAGTTCATCGGCAACTTCGGGAGTTCATACACTCGCCCGGGCACTGATTTGGATCTCTTTTTCATACGGCAAAATCTGGGACAATCACCGTGCTCCTTCATCCAGTGGTTCTCCCAGGTATGGAACACTATCCCTTATATCTCCAACGCCTCCATTGTTGTTGCATTTCGACAGGGCGTTTGAGACAAGAAGATGTTGGAGAAGCTAGCCACCAAGAACGTCCACGACGTTACGGAGCTCTTTAGCCTGGTAGACAAATGTGCCAGAGCTGCTGAAGGGTGTGACTGGCACTCCAAGCCAGCTATGGAGGCAGGTCCGCAACCTACTTCCAAAGCCAGAACCACTGCCCAAGGCAGTGGTAAAAAAGAATAAGAAGGCATGTGGCAAAAACAAGTTATCAACAGTTGTAGCCATGACAATTCCAGGAGTTCGGGGCCACACCCCGACAAGCATCCACAACCATTGTCTAAGGACGGCAACAACAAGATGTGGTGCCCGATCCACAAAACATCAGGTCATAGTCTTGAGGACTATCCTGGAGTTAAGAGGCTGGTTGAGCATGCCCAGCACAAGCGTCGAGATGACGCGCCTTTCCGCCAACGAGAAGGCAAACAAAAGGTCAACGAATCTCCATCGAAGCAGGAGCTAGGCTTCCAAGATGCTAAGAAAGCGGTGTACAATAACGTCGACGACTCCGACACTAGCTCCGACAACGAGCTGCAGAGACTCTCCATATGATGTATGGAAGGTCGTGGGACATTACTTCCCGGTGCATGGTGAAAAATCTACGTCGGGAGGTAGCTTCTATAGCTCCCACTGTCAAGGTGGAACCACATCGGAAGTGGATGGACACTGCGATCACCTTCAATGCCTCCGATTGCCCCAAGAACATGGCAGGAGCTGGGCAACTTCCGCTGATAGTCTCCCCGACTATCGACAACCTGCAACTCTTTTATGTTCTAGTTGATGGTGGGGCGGCTCTCAACCTCATCATCTTTGCTGCCTTCAAGAAGATGCAGGTCCCCATGTCGAATTCCTGGTAACACACAAGGGAATTGAAGCAAATCCAGAGAAGATGAAAGCCATTAGAGCGATGCATCCTCCAACCCGCATCAAAGATTTCCAGAAGCTTATTGGATTTCAAGCGTCACTCAGCATGTTTATCTCTAGGCTGGCTGAGTGGGCACTCCCTTTCTTCAAGCTTCTGAGGAAGTCCGGACCTTTCCACTAGTCCGAAGAAGCAGACAAGGTGTTCCAGGAGCTAAAGCAGCCTCTTACAACACTGCATATCATGGTAACTACGAAACCTGGTGAGCCTCTTCTGCTTTACATTGCTGCAATGACTGAAGTTGTCAGCATGGTCCTGGTCATGGAGAGGTCAGAAGCTCCCTCGAGTTCTTCCTCACAAAGGTTCGAACCCCTCCGGGAGGGTCCGAAGCCACCTGGAGGAGTTAATGTTCAAGGCAAGTTTGGGTCCCAACCCCCAAACACTGAAGAAGGTTGTGAAGGTCGTGGGCCTCTGGACCTTCATCTACAAGAAGACATGTTGGACCCCTCCGGGAGGGTCTTGACTGCTCACAGAGAAGAAGATTTGGACCCCTCTGGGAGGGTCCGTGTGGATGGAGAAGATGGATTGGACCCCTCCGAGAGGGTCCGGACTATCTAGCGACTTGTCTACTTCATCAGTGATGTCCTCCACGATGCCAAGACCAGATACCTTGAAGTGCATATGCTGCTATACGTAGTTCTTATTGCATCAAGGAAGTTGCGCCATTACTTCCAACTCAACAAGAAACATCGTCAAGTGGGCTGCGGAGCTGGTGGAGTTCGAGCTTGACTTCCTGCCTCGACACTCCATCAAGAGTTAGACGCTAGCGGACTTTGTACTAGAGTGGACTCTACGTCCATCTGGTCCGGGAGCTCTCGACGTAGAAATGTGGAACCTAAGGTCCCGGTCTTCACCGAGCCTCACTGGACCCTCTTCTTTGACGACTTCGTGCAGAAGCAGGGGGCCAGAGCTAGAATTCTACTCCTCGCACCGACCGGGGAGCAAGTCAAGTACATGGTCTGCCTTGACTTCAAGGCGACGAACAAAATGGCGGAATACAAAGCCCTCATCTTCAGACTGAAGACAATGCTATCCTTTGGCATTCTGTAGTTGCTGATAAAAGGGATTCACAACTCATCATCAAACAAGTCAAAGGTGAATGTTGTTGCAACAATCCTCAATTAGCAATGTATCTTCTTTAAGTTCTGAAGCTGCAAAAGGAATTCCAGGTCTTGTACCTATGCCATGTCTAGCGTGCCAGCAATGCTGAAGCTGAAAACCTCTCAAAGAAAATTTAACTGGGGCTCCGGCACCCGACGAAGTTTTTGCGAGAATATTACATGTGCCTTCTGCCTAGCCTGTCGAACAGGGTGAAGGGGGCGAGACCAACACCTCAAAGCTGGTGGTCCCGGTGGCCCTGTTACCATGTGCCCACCAAGGATCGTAGACGTCACACGAAGCTCTGAGCAACCAGGTGCGCAAGATCCAGAAGCTCAAGTTAGCCCCGATGCATGGATCTCGGAGGTCCAGGACTACTTGAAAGACAACATCCTTCTCGAGGAAAATGTGTCGGCTAAACAGATTGTCCGAATGGCTAAGAGATACACATTGGTAGAAGGGGATCTCTACCGACATGGTGCCAATGGCACCCTATTGCGGTGCATGTCCCGGGAAGACAACTGCGAGCTCCTAACGAAAATCCATGAAGGCGGGTGTGGGAATCATCCTTCACCCCGCACACTAGTCGGTAAGACCTTGCGAAATGGTTTTTACTAGCCTACAGCTCTCTAGGATGCAGTTGAGCAGGTCAAAAAATGCAAGGCATGCCAGTTTAACGCCAAGCAGATCTACACATCGGCGCAGCCACTGCAAATGATTCCTCCCTCATGGCCATTCGCTGTGTGGGGGATGTATATTTTGGGACTTTTTCCCAAAGCCGTTGGTGGGTACTGGTTTCTCTATGTCGGCATCGACAAGTTCACGAAGTGGTCGGAAGCAACTCCAGTCATGACTATCAACAAACAATCTTCCATCAAGTTCTTGAAGTCCATGGTCTATAGATTTGGAGTCCCAAACAGAGTCATCACTGACAACGGGACCCAATTCACAAGTGCAGCATTCCAAGAATATTGCGAAGACCTTGACATCAACGTCAGCTATGTGCGTCAGTAGCACATTCAGCAAGTAATGACCAGGTCGAGAGAGCAAATGTTGAAATACTCAAGGGACTCAAGACTTGCACCTATGATCACTTGAAAAAGCATGGTGCCAACTGGATTGAGGAGCTTCCGTCAGTATTGTGGGCAAGCCGAACAACATCCAACCGAGCTACAGGAGAGACACCCTCCTTCTTGGTGTACGGAGCGAAAGTTGTTCTCCCTCTAGAAGTCACCATGGGGTCTTTCCGAGTCCGGACATACTACGAAGCCGCACAGGACCAACTCCAGCGTGATGACCAGGACCTTGCCGATGAGGCAATATGCCAAGCAACTGTCTGAAAATGTGCGATACATCCAGTCACTATGGCGCTATCATCAAAGGCATGTGCGTGATCGGCAGATGGATGAAGGCAATATGGTGATGCGGCAAATACTTTCCTGAGAAGGACTGAACAAGCTCTCCCCCAGCTGGGAGAGTCCCTTCCGAGTCACAAAAGTGTCCTTCCCCAGACGTGTTCGCTTGGAAACAAAGGATGGGACACCGCTTCCCAACCCCTGGAATACAGAGCACCTCCTTAAGTTCTACACTTAGCACAGAAGTGAGTCTGTTTTTGTATAGTATTTCATAGTGTCTATGAACATAGTTGGGTTGGTCCAAGATGTATAGCACGCTTAACTTGGTTTCATACTTTAAGTGTGTCCTTGCCTCCCTTGTTATTCGAACCTATTATGAAATACAATTATATGAAAACAAACTCTACGTGCATTTACTTTGTGCATGCTCTTATTTAATTTCACTTATACCTTCTTGCTAATAGTGAAGTTGTGCAATCCTGTTGAAAATTGGTTTCTGAAGTTCATGTGATGTATATTCAAGTATTATTGGTGGTCTTTCTTCAGGATCTAGTGTTTGCTGAATGGACTACTCGTCTGAAAACCAATGCCAATGACAGGTCCCGAGTGTGCTAAAGACTTAGCCTGGTCTAGCATCCTAAGTACGCCACTCTACCTATTCTGGTGTTGCATCACAGTAAGGCGGGTCTGAATAGCACACAGACCTACGGAATTACAACCAATATACTAATATTATCACGTTGAATCGATTAGGACCCAGAGTTCAACTAAGGACAGTAAACCACAACTAAACTATAGGCAAGAAGAAGCAAATTTACTACTTTTCTTGTCTCTCATGTGCAAGACAAATGAATTACATGATCGTTCTGAGAGCTCTGGCACCACCCAGGGGGTCCGCCGTCGATGTTTCTTAATGTTGATGGTGGGCGCCGCCGGAGCATACAGATCTGACACCACCCAGGGGGCTCGCCGTTGATGATCATCTCGTTGATGATGGGTGCAGCCAGAACACCAAACCCTATGCTATCGAAGATCAAGCTCGGAGCTCAGAGCTAACGCAAAAGCTCAAAGCTCGGAGTTACCACAAAAGCTTCAAGTCATCGCCAAGTAGTTGATGGTACATGTCCTCAACTCGTTGAGTACATCTACCAGGGGGCCAGTCAAGCTACGACAATGACAAAAATGAAGACAAAATATCGAGTTCAGCATAATTTCATTCATTCAAAGTTTCAAGTTTTTATAAGCTTGGGATAAAAGCATTCAAAGGATGAAGAGGTCCTATCTAGTCACTGGAGTTGCGATGAAACCACGCGACAACCTTCTAGGCAGTGTCCTGCACGTTTGACTTGGCAGCTTCGTCCATCTCTTCAACGGGACTTTCAAGCACCAAAGCTAGCAAGATAGAGAGGTCATGGCTGCGGAAACAAGTTAGTACATATTCTTCTACTGACTTGACTAGGTTCTTCCCCTCTGTCTCAAGCTGGTCACTGATGACATCTTCCAGCACTTCCAGCTTGGTTCTAGTTGAATTCAAAGTTGTTAGGGCTTGGCCAATTTAAGGCTCTGGATCACTTGACCGGACTGGACTGAAGCCCAGGGGCACTAGTGTGTTCTATGCACGCCCTAAGAAGTCCCAAATATGCTGGGCTTCAATTCTCCGTGTGGTCTGCAGCTCCTCTACAGACTTCCTAGCGGTTGTCAGCTCTGTGAAGCCTCCCTTTTTGAATACTTCGACCTACTTAGCATGTTGTTGCATTCGCTCAGCCAGCTGCTTTTCTCGATCTACAATTTGCTTCTCATGAAGGTTTAAGCGATCCTTCTTCATCGCCAGGTTCTTCGCCTTCCCCTTCAACTCATCCTCTTTGGCGGGAACAGCAAGCTCCTGCTTGGTGACTTCCTACCCCACTTGCCATATCTGGTGCTTCTACTCTTCGCAACGGGATTTGAACAGATCAACGCGGAGAGCTAAATCCTTCTCTCCGCGCTCTAGCTTCTGAGATATCTCTGTGTCTCTCCTTTGGAGCTCCCGCTCCTTATTGTCAGCCGTCTCTTGGCATCGAAGGAGCTCCTCCTTCAGCTTATTCAATGACTCAAAGTGGTCATTTGCTAAGTCATTAGCAACCACTGCTTCATCATAAATTTGACAATTCTTCTCATCCAGCGCTTTGATGGCAGCTTGTCTGTTGTTCAGGAGTTCATCCATACGTTGTAGTCTTGTCTTCACAGCCGCAAGGCGGTCTCTCTCATCAGCCAGGCGGCTTTGTGTCAGCTTCATCTTAAAATTGAGAAGCTTTCACCACCGCCTCAGAGTTTCCCACTCCGCCTCCAGAACATTGCACTCATGGTCGAAGCCGAGTTGGACTTGGCGAAGACTCGAGCAGGCGTTCTCTATTGAGAGGGACAGAGGGATCAGCTTCGGACCTTCCACCGAGTATGTCGGCGCCCCCACAGCATCGGGGATAGTTGTTGGATCCATTACCACGAGCATGGACTCAAGTATGTCTTCATCATCAGTTGTGCCTATCTCCGGGAGCTTATATTCCTGTGGCACTGACTCTGGCGCTCTAGCAGCCGAAGAATTTGGCACCTCCGACGTAGTATCGAGCGTGGCTCCGGCGCCATCATGGCTTCAGCTGGCAGCTCAGGCTCAGCATCGATCGCGGGCTCTGACACCATCATGGCTTCACTCGACAGCTCTGGGCAGCGTCAATCACTGGCTCCGACGCTACTGTGGTCTCAGTCGGCACCTCCAGCGCTACTCCACGACCTATCATCGGCTCCTGAGTTGGCTTCGGAGCTATTGCCAGCTTTGGCACTGGCGCGACTTCTTCTGCATGGTTTGGCACTCCCGCGACATCACCGGTTGCTGGCGCCGAAGTCATCCTGGCGTTAGTTGAGTCTGGAATTGCCATAGTATATGTCATGACCTCAGAAGAGGTCATGACATCAATCGGCGGGTCAACCGGTCTAATATTTTCGGTCGCGATGGTGGTCTGGCTTGTTGGTTGCGCCCGATCAAAATATGACCTCAAAGCTCTGGAAATAGAGGAATCAACAAGAAGTAAAGAATGATGAAGTCAAGTTCCTAATGTCGATTTATACGTGGGGGCTCAACACTTCTTGAATGAAGAAGTCAAGTTCCTAATGCCGATTTATACGTGGGGGCTCGGCAGCTCCAATCGACAAAACTTCTTCTTTGGGCGGCCAGAGTCATGTGATTCCACCGTCCTCGGTGATGTGGATGCTCTGAACCTGGCTCCGGGAGTTCCCGAAGTAGACATCAGCTTCACACCAGCCGGGACCTTCAGAGCAGACACCCCACCTCTTGCCGTCGGGACTGAAGATGAAGATTTTTCGGACCTGGTGCTCTCCTTGAGCGCTGGAGCCGAAGCTGAAGTCGCGGGAGGTACGACCACCATGGACTTCAAAGTTGGGTGAGGCACCGACGATGACACTGCTTCTGTTGGAGCTGGCCTCGCGAAGCTTGCATCAACTCACTCCAGCTTCCTCTTCCTGCTGGAAGAATCAGGAGACTACTTCCCCTTGCCCCGACTTGAGTCGGACCTCTTTTGCTGACTAGGGGCCACCGAAGCTTTGGGGATGGTAATTCCTCCGGAGGCATGACCCCTTTGCCGCACGGTGAGGCTGGTGTTGTTGAGGGTCGACATTTCCTTCAACGGTTGCCTCTTTATCTCCAGCACAACAAACACCACCAAGAACTCTAGTGGAAGCATGAGGTCATCTCCGGAGATGGAACCAATATAAAGCTTTGCCAGACTGAACAGTAGAGCATTCTTGTCTAAGTCAGTTCCCAGGCTAACCTCAATCCGGTTGAAGTCCATCTCTCAGCTGTATGCCCAGGCTGGAAACTCCCTCTGCTTAAGAGGAGCTGAGCATCGAGACAAGAAGTCACCTAGCACCATCAGTGAATTCAAGCCTCCTTCAGCCAGGTGCCAAATTCTTGTGAGCACCAGATTGTACTTTGTCGATAGGTCCGGAATGGTCCCCCAGAAGTCGGTGTGTTGTGGGAAGTCCGGTCGGCAGCTCCAAATGGTCATGCTGGTCCGTTCGGATTATCACCCAGTCACTCTTCTAGGTCTCCCACTTCATGGAGGAGAAGGAGTTGATGTACTTGTACGGATCATTCCTGCGCCTCACGAAGTAGTAAGCTCTGATGAGGATGGTACCTTCCCAATTGGCTAGAGAGTGAAGAAGGTCTTGAACAGTGGCACGCAGGGCCTCACGCAGATCCACATCTCGCACAAAGATCACCACCAGCAGGATCGAGTGAGGGCTGAGGTGTTGGAGTTGAAGCCCATACACCTCCAGCAGTAGCAGCAGGAAGGAGGAAACTGGCGGGGCTAACCCGACCATGGCATATGCCGTGAAGAAAGACGATGTCACTTGAGCTTTTCTTCGTGAAGGGAAGGCTCACGCAATGCATTGTGTTGTCAAACGAAGGGCTTTGTTAGCCCATCAACTTACGGACTCTCACGATGTCCCTCTTGCTCACAAGCTTAGAGGGGAGAAGGCCAGGTTCCATGGATGCGAGGGGAGCAGATTACAAAGCACAAGCAAAATGCAAAGAAAGAAGCAGGGAGTTCTATGCGCAAAGAAACAGATCAGAGCATAAGAGTTCCTTCACTGCGCAACTCTCCCCTTTATTACTCTCTGCGATGCTTGAAAGGTAACTGCACACGGATCATGGTTATGCACCGCATAGTCGCACCAGGTGATCCGTTGTCATGATAAGAAGCTGGGAGCCTAAGGAAGGGAGCCTGGCGAGGCAACGAAGATTGCGCTGGGAACCGATACGAAAACCGTATTGGGAACCGACACACTTCAAGATGTGGTATCCGCACACCGCATATCTGACCTGCCAAATCAAGAAGGGCCATGTAGCGGTGGCACATGAACGTGTCGTCGTTTCAACCGCCCAAGTGAAAAGTTGAAGCAGAAACACGGGAAGTTATAGTGGCCCCACCTGCAGGATCGAAACCTCCCTCGAGCTGGGCCCGAGGGCCACTGTCGGTACCCTGCGGACCAAGTACCCTCGTGTACCAGACGAAGAAGCATTGAGTTCCACCTTACAGAAGAGAAGACCTTCGTAGGCCAACATGTGTCTCGCAGTGCCGGACCTGCCTCTCTCCTAAGGGTGACTCCAAAGCTGCCACGTGTCGTGTAGTGTTGGACCTACCTCCCTCCGAAGGGTGGCTCCGGTGCTGCCACGTGTCCTGTGGCATCAGACCTGCCTCCCTCCTAAGGGTGGCTCTGATGCTACCACGTGTCATGTGGCACCGGACCTGCTTTCCTGCTAAGGATAGCTCCGGTCCTACCACGTGTCGTGCGGTGCCAGACCCGCCTCCCTCCTAAGGATGGCTTCAGTGCTGCCACGTGTCGGATCCTACCTCTCCAACGGGAAGAACTTCAGGATCTCCAACAACGCTGACATTCAAGTGGCTATAAATCAACCGTTACAAGACCTTGTTAACGTGTTGTTAATTCTGCATTAATGACGCACAATCAAAGGGCCTTCAAGGGTGGTAATGCTACCATCAAGACACGTTATTACACAAATAGACCACTGTTAAGCGCCTAGATCGTGTACAGAGTGCTTAATAGCCCGGGTCACCTGTCGGGACTCAAACTCACTGTAATGACCATACCTTGGCATATAAAAGGTTTGTGCTGCACTATAGAAGCCAAGTCTCTCAGACTCACGCAAGGCATTACACGCTCAAGCATACATACATCACACCTCCGTGGAGTAGGGTATTACGCTCAGACGGCCGAACTACGTAAAAACTCTTTGTGTCACCCTGTTCTTAAGATCTTGAGTTTACGCCCCACCTAAAAAAAACCTCCGCGGACTACTTCTTAATAGTACCGGGGAAGTGTCGATAGCACACTTCGACAACTTCATAAACATATTTTTTTCGCACTTTGTCGAAGCTTAGTTGGACGATTTTCTTGCCACAAAAGCGTGACAAAACTACTCTTAGTCATCTTAGGTAAGATTGTGTGGTAGACTTAGTTAGCAATAAACATTTCCTAAAAGTTCTAGTAACAGTAGATAAGGTTCCACTTCCGCTTCAGGCCTTATTTTGGATAGAGGAGAATAATACTCTCCATTTGACGTGGATTGATCGGGATTGAGGTAAAAATTAGTTCATTTTCCATTTCATTCCACTCTAATGTGAGTGGATTCATTATACCCAAACAATCCCTCATGCAATAGCTTAGCCTCCCTCGCAAAAAAAAAGAACAATAACTTAGCCTTCTCGGTCAAATGTCTAAAGGGAGGGAACAGGCTGCGGCCCTGATGGCCAGCGCGCACGGGTTGCGCCAGCGCCGCGAGAGATCGATCCCGGTGTTCATCTCTACTTCTTAATGAATTGGCAGTGCTCTTGTCTAAGATATTCGGATCATGTCTTAGAAAAATGTAAGAGAAAAAAAAAAGAAGCCCAATTTTTTATCTAGTGACGTCAAAAGCAGAGTGGAACGAACTACAAAAGTTAAGATGGTAGAGTAAATAGATGAAAGTGTGTGTTCAGTCCCGATGTTGATTGGGGCTTGTCTCACGTCACCCATTTACTAGTACACATGGTCTTCATTCCTTGATATTTTTAATCAGTTCCTGATTTCACATGCTCTTCGTTCGTTGATATTTTTAATCAGTTCCTGATTTCCATGTTCTGTTTGCAGCATATTTTGACCGATGCTGTGGAGTTTGAACCGATGCTATCACATCCATATCGCTCAATACAATATGTGTATTCACTTAAGTAATTAGTGCCGTTTTAGGCGAAAGAAGAATATGTAAGAAACAGTTCAATGCTCCCTGGCTTAACAGACAAAATTGACCAAGAGGGTGCGTGTGGATATACTTGACGATTGGAAACAAGCTGTTAGCCAACTTGATATCAAACACCACAGAATCGATTTGAAATCCAGAAATAAAGGATTTGAAATATCAACGCCTACATGGAGCTAGCAGAAGGTGGCAGTAGGTGAAGTACCCATGGCATATGCATACATACGATCCTGTCATCACTTTGCCAAAAGTACCCGACTTTATATGGTCCCTACCCGTTCCTTTCCCCATTCAAGGTCTACCTCATATGTGACGTCCCGGTGAAAAGCCATGGATGACCTTGCATTCTGCATGTCATCGCCATGCATGCATGTCCCATTTCCTTAGACTGGAGCAGAGCTACGACGCCGGGCGCAAGCTCCACAATCCGCGGCTCGAGTACTGGTGTCAACAAAGACGAATGGCAAAAGGCTACGAGAGTGAGAGAGATGCCCTGACTGACCAGCTGGCCGCGACGATTTGTCAGTATCAAGCTCTCCGTCCCTAGGGCGCCCCCGGGCACGAGAAAATCGCCCGGTTACGCGCATCCGACGCAGAAGTAGCTTGCCCCATGCATGGTCTAGTGGCGTAGCCTGTGCGCCTCCTCTGCTAGCTGCTGCTTCTCTTCTCTGCTGCCCGCGTTCAGCGAGGAAAAGCCTCTCTCCCCATCGTCTGGAAAACCGGGTGCATGCCGGACGGCCGGTTCAGTGCGTGCATGTCGATCCGGCGACCTCTCTCGCGATCTATCGGCTATGATCCAACAAGACGTGGATCTGCTGAACCAAGGCCAGCAGCGGGTGAGATCAGCTAATCATCAGGTGCTGCAAATTGTTCATCATCAGGCGCACAGATCACTGCGTGCACGGGACAGGCCAGCCGGGTCTGAAGCTCTGAGCGATCTCTCTCGATCAGCGGCCTACTGTTTCGCCCAAGGAGCGCGCGCGGCTGTAGCGGCCTGTAGCCGCCGGCGCAGGTGGCCAGCTTGCAAAAAAAATCGTACGCTTCCACTAGCTAGCACCACCAAACCTGGCTGAAAAGCCTCTGAAATCCACATGCATGGTTTGGGCTTGTCTTTCTTGATCTTCATCGGCCTCATCAGCCTGTGCAACAGTGCAAGCTATAATTTAGATATGTGTATAGGCCCTTCTGCTACGTTTTGGTCTCTTGCATACGCGCACCTATGCATTCAGGTGTGGCATTATTTTTTTTCCTTCTAGCTTCTTGTTCTTGCTTGCATGCATGATTTCATATGGCTAGCCAGTTCACGAAAGGTGTGCTTGCATTTTGTTGCGTATACGTGATGCAGAAACATTGGCAGAAATTCTTGAAATGTCTAAATGGTAGTACATCAGCAAGTCAGCAGCGATAAAACATAGCTTCTACAGTCACTGTCCATAGCCAAAACATGGTTGTAGCATATCTGTAGCATCACGTACTGTGCATTCGTACAACCACACAGTGTGCGCAAACAGTCTGCCATCTTCTGCCATGGAGAATGTGGTATGAGACGGCATCCACGTATTGTGCATTCGCCGTAGCATATCAGGCATCTAAAATGAAGAAGAAAGCTGCGTGCAGTGTCCGGAGGAACATGCTAATGTGCACAAACATGGTATGCATGATTTACATGTCATTCGCTGTAAACCTGTTGTGTAATTTATATTTAGCATAATTGCGTAGCATAATTTAAACAGGAATGCTATTTTTCAATTGCCAGAAATCAAGAAAATTTTCAGGCGACTGTTGGAGCAGCTTTGAGATTCGTGCACAGTCAACATATCTTCTTCTTCCTACCCTAATCCCCTTCCCCGATTCATTCCCGATGGGCGGCGGCGGTTCTCCGGCACGCTCCCGACGACGCCGCGGCACACCGACGACGACGGCGTGGCACCCGGCAACGGCGGAACGGAAGCGGCAGCGCGCGGCTCGCGACGGCGGCCGCAGTTCGTGGCTTGCGACGACGGCGGCACCGCCAGAGCTCGCGGCGCCAACGCCGCCGGCTGCGAGATCTGAAGAAGATGATTAAAGTATTTTTAATTGTTAATATGTAATTGTAACTTCGTAATTGTAAGGATTATGTTAATTGTAAAATAGTCAAATAAAAATTTGTAATTGATTAACCTATAAAATTAAAAGTTAATGATTAATTACAAGATTAGTGCTTAATGACAATAATTAGCCACTAATGATCTGGTGCATTAATGATCCCGTGCCTGTAATTTTCTTAAATTTCATGCACCTCCCTAATTTAAAACCTCAGGCCAGGCTAATTATTGTACCGAGCCAGGCTCATCCGGTGCCTTAATGAGCCCGTGCTCTCTTGTACCGAGCCAGGCTCGCTGGCAGCTTCTGCATGTGCAAGCAACCAAACGCTAGGCCCAGTCAGAATGGAGAAGCGGCAGTTGTTGGGCCCAAGCCGTCCCCGTGCACGGGCTAGAATACTAGAAGGCCGAATTCATCATCTTTTCGTAACAATTATTAGCCCATTTAAGTCTCTGGTTCGGCTCTGGAATTTTTTTTCATTTTGACATTATTTTTAATCATTTAATATTTATAGATCATGGAATTTTCTTTTACCAAAATAGCCACTAATGGCACATCGTGGACGACTAAAAAATATGACTCGAAGTCACAGTCTCATGAGTAAGATTAACACATTCTACCAACTGAACTAGACAAGTTATTTGTTTATATAGATAATTTTATTATATTTAACGTAGACTTGAAGTTTGAAATCCAGACTCCGAACATATAAATTTGAATTTAAAATTTCAACAAATTTTGAAACTGGCCTGCTGCATGTGCGGGCAACCAAACGCTGGACTGCTGCATGGGCCTCCCGCAGGCCGAGAGACTCGATTTCGACAAGATTCCCAGCAAGAAGCCACATCTGTGTGAAGTTGCACCCAGCTCTTTTTGGGCCCAGTAAGAATGGAGAAGCGGTGAATGTTGGGCCTAAAGCGCCCCCGCGAACGGGCAAGAATAAGAGAAGGCCCAATTCATCATCTCGTCAGTAACAATCGTTAGCCCATTTAGGTCTCTGGTTTCCGTTCTGATCACGGCTCAGCTCTTCGCTGCTCCTCTCACGCTCAAGTCCCGAGCAGTGTACCACTGAAGTCTGAACTGTGCAAGTGTGCATCACCGGAGCGCGATGGACACTCTTGCCGGTTGCCACCACCCCACCACCACCATCAGCAGCCTCGGAGAAAAGTGGTCAGCCAAGAAAGTGATCAGCCACTGCTCCCTGCCGATGCCGGCGAGGTGCTCGTTTGCGTCGCTATGCTTCTTTAGTTCTTTGGCATGGACTTAGCGATAAGGAAGGTATCGGCATGGCAAAATCGCAAAAGGCAGAGGTTCCTGTCGTCCCAGGGCGCGCCACGTCGGTCTCGGTTGTCACCGCCGATGGGCTTGGAATCTCCTGTCGGTTTCCTCGTATACAAGTGGCCCTGCCGCCGTGTCAGTCCGGGCGCGCGCCGCCTGTTCGACGCATTGCCCGCTTGAGATGATGAGGTTCCCTCGCGCTGATCTCTTCATCGTTGGGTTCCTCTCCGCGCTCCAGCTGGCACGTTCGTCGACAGGTGATCGTTCTTGACTGGCGCTCTTGTGGTAGCCCAAGTTTGCTCTTACCTGCTTCTTTGTGATCAGTTAGCTGTTCGACCGCACTTCACGGTTATGGATTTGTGTGTTTGTCCTGCGCAGATGCTGATTTCCCAAAGGTCAGGGCGGTGGATTTGGGAGGCTGGCTGGTAGTGGAGGGCTGGATCAAGCCCTCCTTGTTTGACGGAATTACAAATGGGGACATGCTTGTAGGATTAGTATTTCATAAGCTCATGTCGTAGCCAATGCTGAGCCTTTTTTGTGCTTTTTTTTTCTCATGACAATATCGGCTTTGCTTCAGGATGGCACGCAAGTGCAGCTCAAGTCAGTTGGGCTCCAGAAGTACGTGAGTGCTGGTGGCGGTGGCGGTGGCAACGTGATGGTTAATCAGGATGTCGCTTCTTCATGGGAGACCTTCAAGGTGTGTAGTCTGCCCGTTGCTGTTACTTCTAGAACCGTGAAATGAAATGGAAAGAAACAGAAAGTGCTAAATGCAACAATTTCTTCAATTTATATTTTAACCTGTTCTCATGGGTATTAGTTTACCCCTGTTGTTTTTTACCAGTGTACAGACATGTGTAATTTTCTTCAATTTCTTGTCAGCTGTGGAGAATTTCTACCAGTACATTTCAGTTCCGCAGCTTGAAAGGTGAGTTTTTGACAGTGAGTGATGGACTTGTGATCTCGGCAACATCAAATTCACCAGGGGACTCTGAAACATTTAACATTGAAAGGAACTATACGATGCTTCATATCAGGCTTTTAAATGGGAGCTATCTGCAGGTGTTACTCTTGCTCTCAATACCATTCTGTTGAATGACAACGCCATGCCTGTTATTCTAATCTTTCTTATGAAATCAGAACTTACCAGCTTAACCTGAGAAATGTCGGGGAAAGTTGACATATACTACATTATTCAGGTCACAAACGATAGCCAGCTTACATCAAATTACCCTTCACAACCAGGATGGGATAATGGTATGGTAACATTTGAGATGACAACTGTTGCCAATAATTTGCATGGCGATTACCAGCTTGCCAATGGTTATGGACCTGAGCAGGCAAAGACAGTCTTGACAGTAAGTTCCAAAATTCAGAGTTTTGTCATTTCCTTCTTGTTTGCAGTGGGCAATTTCTCTTTCCTTAGTATATTCCTTTTCTCATTTGTGCTTTACGCAATATGCAGAAACACTGGAAGAGCTTTGTGACCGGAAGTGATTTCTCCTTTCTGTCACAAAATGGTATAAATGCAGTCAGGATTCCACTATTCCAGTTGGATGGTTGTAACACCCAATATTTCAAAAATTTGAAATAAAGGGATTTGAATTAGGAGTGCATCATGCATTTGCCTTTGATTTAAAAATTCAATTTCAAAATGCGCTAGAATTCGTTTGAAATTTGAAAAGAAATTCAAATTGTATAAAGAAATGAAATAGAAAAGAGAAAGGCAAAATAAAAAGGGAAAAACCGCCGCATGGGCCCTAATCCTACCCCGACCCACTTCCTTCCCTCTTTCCCTCCCCCTTTTCTTTTCTCCCTGCCGGCCCAAAGCCCAGCCGCCCCTTTCCTTCCCCTCTCCCTTTCTCTGCGCGTGGACCCCGCCTGTCGGACCTCCCTTCCTCCTCCCGTCGCGCGCCCGACAGTTGCCCCGCCGATCTCGCCCCGGGTTCAAAATTGCCGGCAAGGAAATCAATGAATTAATGGCCCCGGTCGCCTTCCTTCGAGGGGAAATCCCTTTCCATGCTTCGCCGCCCCCGCCCCCCTATAAATACCGGTCGGTGCCCCCGTTTCTCCCCACCCCGAGCTCGAAACCCTAGCCGCCGTGCTAAGGTAATGGTGCCGCCGTTCTCGTCACTCTACCCGATGCCTCTCCTCGATTCCTTGCTCATATTGTTCGCCGTGTCCATAGGTACTCGCCTGACATCTTCACTTGGGGACTTCGTTGCTGCAACTCCGATCCCGACGAGCTCCACCGAGGACCCCCGCCGTTCACCGTCGCTGACGCCTCTTCGTCCGATTGCAAGTCCCGAAACCCCCCTAGGTGAGCGCGCGATGCCCCTCTCCTTCGTTTGGTGTGAAGAACGCTCGAGATAGACGTCGATTTGGCCGTTCGGCCATCGTCGGCGAGGCTCCGCCGCCGTGCGCCGTTGGGTCTGGCGCGCGCGCCGCCATGCACTGGGTGTGCGTCGCCCCTGGGGCGACGTGGCCCGATCTCGGTCGCCCATCTAGGGCCGACGACCGAGATTAGAAGGGGCGTACCCCTTCGCGTGTTTTAAATCCGGGCCGCCCGCGTTAGATCTAACGGCCCATATTCAAATATGTTTAACCGTTGGCCATTTTGCACGTAGCCCCCTGCGCGAATTTAAATTAATTACACCGAGGTCTTGTACTTTATGAACTAGCCCCTGGACTTCAATTAATTTATGTCAGCACTGTTAAAATGTATAAATATGGTATTTTAGCCCCTATTTTCACAATTAATTATGTTTTTAGCCTCTATAAAATCATAAGTTTGCACTCTCTTTTTACACAAATTATTTAGGGATATTATTTGATTAACATTTTCTAGTTTGCTTACACCAAAATATTCTATTTAAATTGTTGTGGCATGCTGCATAATATTATTATTTATGTTCTGAGCTAGGGAAATTATAATAAACTCATGCAAGGCTCTAAAATGAAGATAAAATGCCATGAATTGTAAATCCACACCAATGTCCACTAAAACCCAAACTTCAACTCACATCACTAATTAAAATTATAACTAAGGACATAGTAATGGCGATGTAATTGCGTAGGTTTTCTTTTGTGATTGTTTATTTGTGATGTGTCTATGTTTTCTTGCTCCTTATTTTGTGTCGCTATTTTTCATTCCACATGCGATGACGTATTTAGAGTCGGTTCTCGAGCCGGCCCACGACCTTCAGGACTACCCCTTCTACGACCCACACTCCCAGGAAGGCAAGTTCCTTGACTATTTTGCACCTGTTTTACTAAGTTTTAGTTAGTCGCATGCTTAATAAATTGAATCCTATTTAACTTCACCCTTCCATATAATTCCTTGTCACCGGGTTGGTCTGGGTATATTTTATTGTTACTTTCACGCTTAGTCATGCTTAGTATTGGGAGGGAAATTCTCTACATACATGTTATACTATTAATTGTTGTGATCATTTATTGAGATGTGGTGAGTTGAATTGTAGTGGATAGGAATCTGGCGGGTTGGTTTGTTTGGTATGGTGCAGTACGCACGAGACCCGGGTTTTGGGGAATGAATCTTGCCGGATTCTAAGGACCGGTTTATGGAGGAAGCCACTAAGCTTTGTAGTATCGCTACAAGACTGAGTATGGGGCAGCTTGGTCGATTAATTATGTCTCTCCCGGCATAGTATTAGTGATTAGATAGTGCGGGGAATTGTTTCAGGGTGTACTGTCTTGGGATCCGCATGGCTCAAGAGGGGGCAACTGGGGTGTTGAGTCGTGGTTTAACGGCTCACACTTTTGTACAGGAGTGAAACCTCAGTGGGCTAGTACGCGTCGGGAGAATCTTTTGTAAAGACCTCGTAGTGATCTCCTGGCCCCACACCAAAAGAAGTGTGCAATGTGGTTCGTGACCACAGGCATCAGGAAGGTTTACTTAGTCCACCTGGCAACAGGGGATGAAATCACGACTTATGGGTAAAGGGTACATTCTCTTCAGAGATTTAGAAACTGTCATGACAGCCGTGCTCACGGACAAGAGCGGCTTGGTGTCCAATTCATAATTAGTCAATGATTCGGAATGGTGGTTTGGTTGGTTGGGACTTGGATTACAAATAGGTTATGGTTGGGTTCATACACTTAGATGTAGATGCTAATGAAAGCTAAGGATAGGATGTAATGCTATAGTGCTTAACCTAAAGTTGGCATTCCTTTCTAAAAACCCACATGTCATCTCTTCCCCACTTGCTGAGTACTGTTGGTACTCAAACTTGCTTGTTGCTTATCTTTCCCCAGTCTACAACGGAGAAGAGGTGGAGAATGAAGACTTCCACGCTGATCCGGAAGAGACGTTCTAGGCTGGTGCAACCCCCGGGCAACGCCTGTGCATGGAGTCACACTAGTTTACTTTTTCCGCTGCTTTACTTTGTAATCTTATTTTAGACCTACGGTTATTGTAAGACATTTATGTATTCGAACATGACTTGTAATAAATGATGTTACACTTTCGTCTACACATGTATGATGTGAACCGATCCTGGCATACATGTGGAAGCCATCCGGTTGTCTTGTTGGGACCGAGTGTGACAAAGTGGTATCAGAGCCGTGTTGCCCGTAGGACGCAAGCCTAGGTAGAAAAGGATGACTTAAGGACCCTACTATATTCTAAAAAGTAATTTATAAAGTTGCTTTGTATTCCCTACCTTGTCTACTTGTTTTATTTACTCCTTTATTTATATGTTTTGTTACTGACACTCTCCTGTTTCAAAATTTGTAGATGGCCCGCACCAAGACGACCCCTCGTAAGTCGACTGGTGGACTTGTGCCCCCGCGTAGGCTGGCCAGTCGCTCTCCAGCCATCGATCCCCGTCGCCTCGTTGTGGCCCGTTCTGACGGTAGGGCCGCAGGACGCCTGCGACTTCGTCTCCTGTCCATACTCTGTGAGGCTGGCTACCGTCACCACAACCTCTTGCTCTCCTACCACACCACTGGAGTGCAGCACACAGGCAGGAAGGAGTGGAACTGCAAGATCTACATCTACTACGGCGACGAGTTGGTGAAGACCCACATCAATCCTGCTTGGAGTAGCTCCCGTCGATATGCGGAGCAGGATGCTAGCTGGGAAGCAACTACCTTTTGGAGTCACGCCTACCGTTTTCGTCTGGAGGACACGGTGCACGCCTTCGTTCCGCAGCGTCCCAGTGGCACTGCGGGCTTCGTCTCCAGACACGTTGCGTGACCCCTGCACCTTCCACAGTCTCGTCAGACTGTTGACGACGTGGCACAACTCAGTGCCCGACTTCAGAGGGCGCAATAGGAGATTCAAGATGGTTGTGACCTCGCCCAGCGCCAAAAGGCGGTGATCAGGAGGTATTGCCGGATCACTGATGAGGACCCGGACGACTACGCGTCTGACACTTCGACGTGGACCCCGGACTCTCCAGACCGTCGTGACGGCCAGCGTGGGTCGTCTTCTGAGGAGTCTTCTGGCGAGGAGCCGTCCAGCGAGACGTCTGCCGCTCCACCACCGCCTGCTGCCTCACCACCACATGGCCCCGAGGACAACGACGAGGACCTTGACGAAGACCCCGACGAGGACGATGAGGACCCGAAGGAGTTCCCGCTTGACGACGAGTAGTCCTCGACCTATGCCACGACTCAAGGATAGACACACCCCCAATTAGTTAAATAAGAGCGATGTAGACGTACTCGTGTGACCTTGAGTTGTGTTATATCTTTCATGATTTCCTCTTGGTGTGTTGTGTGAGTTGTGGAACGCCTGGGCGACTTGTCCACAACCGCACCCTTTTGATACTTCCTTAATTAGTGAGCTATTAATAAAGAATTTTCATATATACTCGTGTTTGTTGTGATTCTTGCATATAGTAAGGGTATCATATAGTAGTCTTCCACTAGTTATAGTAGTACCTAAGACTATATTCTCTTCATACTCAGATGGCAGGCAGGGGAAGAGGCTGTGGTCGTGGCCGTGGTATGCCCCTCGGTGATGATGAAGTTGGATTTCAGCTACCACAATGGAATGGGAGAGGTGCCCGTGGAGCACCTGCAATGAATCATATGCAGCAAATGATGACCATGCAGATGCAGATGATGCAAAATTTAACACAAGTGGTGGCCAACATGCAGCAAGCCCAGCAAGCGCCTCCACCCCCGCCATCAAATCAGCCCCAACCACAGCCAGCACCAGGACCCCGATCCCACATGAGAGATTTTCTCAACACCCATCCACCCACCTTTGCCACTGCTAGTGAGCCAATGGATGCCGACGATTGGCTGAGAACAGTTGAGAGCAAGCTGAGAATTATCCAATGTGAAGGAAGGGAGAAGGTATTGTTAGCCTCGCACCAACTCCAGAGACCTGCAGCCGATTATTGCATATGATCCTGATCCACCTTCTCCATTTATTGGTGGATCCCTGAACGGCCTTGATAGTGCATTCTACTGGGCACAGTAGGTCTAGCCTCTAAACTGTTCATGATCGTTCTTTCCACAAAGTTTCCTTTTTCAAAATTTTGAGACTGCGTGGGTTTGGGTTCTGATTTTGAGATCAGGATTTATGGCTTGAAATGCATTATTAATCTTCATGCGGCTCCTGGTTCACAAAATGGAATGGAGCACAGCGCTAGCAGAGATGGTTCAGCAGATTGGCCTTCAGAAGCTAACATAGAGAAAACATTGATGTCATTAAGTTTCTGGCTCAAAGGTAACATGGATACTTTCTTTGGTGTGTGTTTTTGGTTTGCAACAGGACGATTTTGTTGCCAGTGGCAAGAAAGTTTCTTCATCATGCCATGAATAACATGAGGTTTGTGAAGGCACCAGCAAGTTTGAGATGGGCTTTAAATGCCTCAACTCCCATCCATAGCTGGCCTTATAAACACAGACATTAGACATTGTCCAGACATGTACTAGATTGATATAATTTTTGGTTACTTCTGAATTCATCACCTGCTTGAGACTTTGAGCTATAAGAATGTTAAATCTGTTTACTAATGAGAAAAATACACAAATGTAATCCTGTTTTGGGTCCAGTGATAATTTATTCAAAATCACAATACCTTAGTCCTAGCAAAGGCATTCCATTGATCCTAACAAAGTCATGGTGTATTTTACCTGCAGATATGCAGATAATCCATCACTCCTGGGCATTTAGCTCTTGAATGAACCTTTTGCAGCTACCGTCCCGCTTGATACTTTAGTGTCGTATTACAAAGCAGGATACAAGATCGTACGCAGTTATTCGGACACAACTTATGTCATATTCTGCCAGAGGATTGGGGATGCAGACCCAACAGAGCTTTACAAGGCTTACCTCGGCCCAACTAACACGGTTGCAGACTTGCATTACTATAACCTCTTTAATCCTTATTTTGAAAAACTTAATGCAACAGAGAATATACAGTACATTTATAAGAACAGAATGCCTCAAGTACAGACCTTGAATCGCGCAAATGGACCTCTTGTTTTTATTGGTAGGTATGCATACTTATTTTCAGCAGTTCTGTATATGGTAAGCATATTTTGTCCAAATGCTAACCTTTACAAAAAAAGGTTTCATATAGGACATTCATTTTTTTTCTGATGTAATCATATAGGACATTCATTGTCCTGCCATTTTTAACGAAAAGTGTTTTGTCCTTCAACCATTTAGAAAAATGTCTTTTCTGTACCAGATACTAATCATTCTTCATTTGAACCTTATAGGTATGCCCTATAGTAATTTATTTCCCCCTTGCTGTTACTTATTCAGGGAGTGGGCGAATGAATGGAATGTGACAGATGCTTCACGCTTCCAATATCAACTGTTTGGAAAAGCCCAATCAGAGGTCTATGACGAAGCATCGTTTGGATGGTCTTATTGGACACTCAAGTGCAACAGTGTGCACTGGGACTATGAATGGAACAAAAGGAATATTGGATGAGATGTTCATCTGTGCTACTTTTACCCTACTGCTTTTAACACCCGGCAAAACATTGTTTACTGCAGTTACATACCTATTTATTCTTCAATTGGCTAAGTCATGGTGCACTGTGTTATTCTGAGCTTAGTTGTTGTATATCAGTTAACCTGATAATCATCATTCTGAACATGGTTACCATATACTAATATACTATGGATTAGCGAGTAGACTTCAGATGGATTGTAGAATCCAGTGCTATCATTATTAACCTTTTAGAGAAAAAAAGGGTGTGCCATCATTGTTGTTTGAAATGTTGCTTGATGCAGCAGCAAATGATTTCTTCTAAACTCCAATACAGTATATTCATGTCCTCCGTTGAAATGATATTTCTTTCCTTGTAGGTGGTTCGCCATTGGGAAGCCCAAACTATATGTTGCTTGTGGCTGCATGCATGATGTACTTTTTGTCTCTAGTATCATGATGCGAGGAGAAACTTACCAATAGAAGACAGCCTGATCGCGCCTACGAATTAAAGTAAGATAACCCGACAGGCATAGAGCCTCTCTAATTTTGAGTACTGTAATCTATTAGTCAAAATGTCTATGTAATGAGAATGAGAACTCAATGTACAGTTCGTTCATTTTTCGATCTGCCAGTACTCATTTTGCAAACCCCCGGACGTCACGGCCAGAGAGGGAAAGGCGGCCTTTGCTGGGAAAAGTAAACCCGAAGGTGTTCTTGCCCTGCTGATGAACTCTTCCAGTCTGCTTATCCGATATCCAAATTAAAGAAACGTCTTTGCCGATGCTGACATGTTTGAAATATGAACCCCTGAATTTGTCTCATTTTGTGTCGTGTTTTCCTGCCTGCTGCTTTCGCCGTCACCTAGTTTGTTGCCTACGTACGTGTATGGCACAAGGCCGTTGCTTATTCGTCCGTGCCTGGAAGTGATGGGTTCTTCGTCCACGGCTCAGTCCTCACACAAGGTGTTACAAGTTGAAAAGCCACGTATTCCCTTCTTCGATCTCCAGACGCACGGAGCATAATAGGTCGGCGGCAACAGCCCCGTCGTGTCGCCGAAAACATTGATGAACGCTGCAAGTGGTAGGTGTTTCGCTTCTCTTTACGTGACAGTATCCACCAGAACCCTGCGCTCGTAGTCAACGGATTTACACCAGTACTTACCGTCGCCATCACGGTGCCGCCACGTACGTGCATCGCAGGTTTTCGTGCGCCTGACGCCACGAGAATTATCTCACCCTTCGTTCCACTTGCTTGCTCATTCATGCTGCCAGAAGTACCCGATCACCCACACGGGACCGTACGATCACCATCCGACGGCAGCGGAAGGCGTCAGGTCTTGTCTCGTCTGGAAAATCCATAAGCCATCCGGATCCGGCCATGGCAGCTGTCGGGTTTTGACTAGCCGCATGGGTTGGACTCCGGGAAAGGGATAGTTTACGTCGCCGTCCTTGGCTGCCCACGCAAAGGTCGTTTGGTCCGGTCGTTACCGGTGGCTCATCGCTCATTAGTCTACTTAATTGACCGTTCTATTCAATCCTGCTCTGCTCCACCTACCGTGATCTATACATTTTTAGAGGAACTCGTGCTTTGGAAAGAACAGTATCCCAAATGTAAGTTTAAAATGACCCGAGTAATTAAGGTGCGCGAAGCTCAGTTTAGTTCAGTTCTGCCTACCACGATCGGGAGAGGAAGATGAATCGCGCAATTTGCACGCCCGCAGCTCGCGGGATCCACGTGGACCCCGGCCGGGCCGGTGCTGCGTTGATCAGATCAAAGTGCAGGCAGAATCGCGACGCGAAGCCGGCGCAGGGAAAGAGATCGGATGGATCGTCGCAGCACCGGATGCTCCGCCCACCATCGAGCCCTGTCTGACCGCACCAACCACCATCGTTTATGCCAGATCGTACCAAACCAGCGACCAAAAACACCCAGCGTTCTGCAGGCTCCAGGCGTGCGAAAACGCTTGTTTTTCTCGTGGATTTCAACGATTCGTTCCTGGCCGTGTTGATGCTGCTTCCGTGCTTCGGTCCCACGGCACGGCGCCTGTCACCACGCGCGCCGTTTTATCTCGTCCCCCTCCCGACCCACGCACGAACGCACGCCACTCTGCTCTCTCTGCTTCTCTCTTTGCTCGATTAATACTCCCACCGAAAAAGGAGACGAGAGAAGCAAGCACACTGACCCCAGGTACATGGACCCGAGCAATGGCTGCCGGCTCCTGCTCCTCGTCGCGGTCGCTCTATCCGGCGCGGCTGTTGATCCGGTAGCGGCGCAGGAGGGCGCGCCGAGGGGGCCGGGGCCCAGCAACTTCAACCCGTCCATGGCGATCGTGATGGTCGTGATCGTCACCGCCTTCTTCCTACTGGGGTTCTTCTCCATCTACCTCCGGCGCTGCGCGGGGCCGCCGCTCGGCGGTCCCGACGAGTACCAGGCGCGGCAGCCGGGCGGCGGCGGGATCGTCACGTTCGCGGCGTCCCGGTCAAGGAGGACGCGCGGGCTGGACCGGGCCGTGCTGGACTCGTTCCCGACCATGGCGTACGCCGACGTCAAGGCGCACAAGGCCGGCAAGGGCGCGCTCGAGTGCGCCGTCTGCCTCAGCGAGTTCGACGACGACGAGACGCTCCGCCTCCTGCCCCGGTGCGCCCATGCGTTCCACGCCGACTGCATCGACGCCTGGCTCGCGTCGCACGTCACCTGCCCCGTCTGCCGCGCCGTCCTCCTCCCCGACGCGGAGGCCTCTGCTGCGCCGGCTCCGGTAGGTGCCGCCTCCAACGCAGAGCAAGGCGGAGCCGCCCCTGCCGCGCCACTGGAGCAGGTGGCGGTCGTTGTCGTCGTTCCAGACGAGGAGACCGAGGAAGAGAGGATCAGGAGGGAGGAGGCTGCCGAGCTGATCCGGATCGGTAGCGTGAAACGCGCGCTACGCAGTAAGTCCGCCCGGCGCCCCGGCGCGCTGTTCCCGCGCTCATACACCACGGGAAACTCGCTCGCCGGCGCGCCCGTGGTCGCCGGCAGCACGGATCGGTACACGCTGAGGCTGCCGGCGGACGTGCTCCAAGAGGTCTTCGCGGCGAGCAAGCTTCGTCGGTCAGCGAGCGTGCAAGAATTCTGGACGCGCCGCGGTTTCGGCGGCGCTCGCTCCGGGAGGAGCATCCGGCTCGGCCAGTCCGGCCGGTGGCCCAACATGTCGGTCCTGGCGAGGCTGCCGGCGTGGGGCTCCATGCGGCGTAGCGAAGTTGACGCGCCGGTCAAGGACGTGAAGGGCGCTGGCGCCGGCAAGTCCACGGAGGAGTGCGACGGCGGGGCCTGCCCACTTGGAGACCGTGTTTGACGTGGCTTTTCCGCGTTAGGTCTAGGCGCTCATAGTACTCCGGTCCAGAACAGTAAAAGTTAGGTTCCCTCCCGTCCAATGTCCTTGTCGTGGCCGTTAATCCCACACTTTTGGGCGGCAAATTTAAAGAGAGTGTGTACATAAAATTAACTATCTATGTTAAAAAGAGATCTCCATTCATTTGGTTCTTTACAATCAGGGAGGTACCAAACTCATTACAATCATATATTCTTTCATTCCAAATGTCTCTTGTTTTCCTTTCCCGTATTTTTCATTTCATTGTTTCCCCAATTGCATCAATGCCCTTCCGTCCCTAAAAGCTGTTGCCTTTTAGATCATTTCTGAACTGAAAGTCTGAAGACCGAAGAAGTACTTCGTTTGTCTATTCTTGTATGATGATATAGGGTGCTTTCATCGTTCTTGTCGGTGCATTATAACAAACCCAATAATACTAAAAATGAGTTTTAAGAACGTAGAAACATTTTGGTCGCCCCAATCTCAAATATAATTCCAATAAGCAAGTACAGCGGACGTGTTTTCTAACAGATCACTGCTGTAGCAATTTCATGTTACTGGTCCATCCGAACAATTAGACAGCAACTACTCCTGCAAGAACCAAATCAACATTTAATTTTGGTTTGAAGGCCGTACCAGTCTAACAGATTCATACGCAGTGTGAAGCTAGTAAAGGGTCCTGCTGCAATTTTCAAGCACGTTCACAATCGGGGACGGCAAATTCTGGAGCCAAGATTCAGATTCAGAATCCGATAGTTCTTGTGAGTATTCGGGCGATGCTGATCTCGTCACCCAGACGACTGCATGCTCGTCGGGGCTAGCACGGCCTCAGATTTCCAGGTAAACTCGGGTACGTCAGGTTCACGCTGAGATTGCAGGTATAACGGAGAAGAAGGTTCAGCGTCGATGAAACGCCCCACCTACGACTACGTGCACTCGCCATTGAAGTCCAAGTCTTGGGAAGGCCCGCTTCCAAAACCACGCATTTGTCAGCCGAGAATGATCAGGGATTTCCTTGGCCCGGCAGTGCAGCTGCACTCTAACGGAAATTCGCCGGAGTCGAGACCGACGGCCAGCCGGTCACTGGGCCAGAAAAAAAAATCGTGGGCCGGTCACTGGCCTAACCCGCAGAGGCCGGGCGGCGGTCTAGCATCACTCCATCGACGCCTAACGAACCATCGACGCAAGTCAAATTCTAACCAACCCCGCACCTGCACTGGCACCGCTTCAGCCGATCGGCGATCGTTCGCTGCCGTGCTGATGGAAGGCCGATTTTTTTTTTTCATTTTAGCATAAAAATACTGTATCAACAAAAATAGTTGCCATTTTTTTATTTCCAAATCTAGCATGTTGTTCGCAGCTCTATAAAGCGAAGCGCTCAGTAGTCGTGCGACAGGACACGTGTCAAGCACACATCGATTCTTTTGCCGCTAGCGTTGCAGGACCCACGAGGAGCGTCAGCTGTAGGGCGACTCACCGTACTAGTGGGCGACTCGCACATCTAAAGGGCGTCTGGGCCACCAACGCCGTCAGCCCGATGTTCATTTCTTTGTGTTCAATTATCATAAAACTTCTTATGCGTATTCTTCACATTGTGGTCTTCAAAAAACTTTATTACAATTCCTCCAAAATGGGCGTTGTCGACTGTTGGAGTCGGCAGATCCCCTGACACTACTAAAGTGTTGAAGGTGTTTGTAGTTCGGTTTGGGGATGCGGAGACTCAAAAAGGTGAATCACGATTGGACACGAGAGACACAGTGGTTTACGTGGTTCGGGCCGCCTGAGCGTAATACCCTACTCCACGGGTGTGTGTGTGTATTGTATTAACTTGTGAGCTTGAGAGCGTTCGAGAGTCCGATCCCCTCGTGTATCGTCGGTTTGTCCTTTTATAGTACAAGGACAAACCGTTACAAGTCAGCCTGGCCCGACATGTGGCCCTGGCGGTTACTAGTATTGATACACGAGATTAATTGTTGTTAATAACTTGTAACGGCTCCGACAGTGCCGTTACAGGTGTTAAGATCGTCCGATTAAGTGTCATTAACGTGGAATTAATGACAATTAATCGGGTCTTGAAGTCCACGGCTGTCCTTTGAAGATCCGGAGCCGTTACAATGTCTCCCGGAGGTTTGAAGCGGCCACCTCCGACGTATGGACACGTGGCAGCTCCGGAGCTTGCTTGTGGGAAGCGGGAAGCTCTGGGGTGGCCTGGCACGTGTCAGGTCCGGAGCTTCTCTCGGTCAGGGGTTAAGTCCGGAGGTGCCGTTTCAGTACCTAGCCCGGAGCTTCACCCTTGCGGGTAGTAGCTCCGGTCTGACAGTACACGTGGCAACCTATGGGTTAACCATGTTGGAGAAGCAGGTCCGGTTATGTCTGACAAGTGGGCCTCCGAGGGTCTTCAATTTGAGTAGACGTCCTTCCCTTGAGATCTTTGTAACCTCAGAGGGTGTATGGTTTTTAGGGTACCGACAGTGGCCCCCTGGACCTACCTCCGGGGAAAGTCACCGGGGTGAAGTCATTCCGTCGGAGGTGGGTCGACACTCGCGACTCTTGAACTGGGTCTTCAAGGGTCTTTGGAGGTGCCGTTGGCAGGGCTTTACAGTTAAGTCCCGACGCGTGGCGCATCTCAGACGGCAGATAGGATCTTTGATGTGCGGATCTCTCGCAATTGAAGGTCGCCAGTTCCCGATACAAAAACCGTATCGGTTCCGCGCGCCTTGTCAGTTCGCCGCCTTTGGGTTTTCCGCCTCGTGATGACAACTGTTCGCCTGGGTAAGAGCCTCGACTTGATCGTCAGGGTGGTCCCGGGCCCCCTAGTCATCGGCAGGGTTGAATTCTTGAGTAGTATCCTTGACTCCCCTGCAGTTTCCATCCAAGCGTTGCGAGGGCTTACTTAAGAAGGAAAGCGCACCGTCGGGAGTTCTTTACGCTTCCCATCTGTTCTTGCGCTCAAACTCCCAACTTGTGCTTTGCTCCTCTTCTCTTGCCTAGCTTTGCTGCGATGGAGTTGGGTCTGCGTGAGAGTCGCTTGAAGACAGACGGCGATCTGAAGAAGGTCCGGGCCCTCATGGGGTGGTCTTCGGACTTCTTCAACCGTTCGGTCCGCGCCGGCGGAGAGCTTCCCTTTAAAAAGGAGCACTCTGGCGAGATGGTGTACTTTTCCTCGTACGCCATGGTGGGGCTGATCCCACCGTTTTCTTCTTTCTTCTTGATGCTGCTGGACTTCTATGGTCTGCAGCTGTACCACCTTGGCCCTCACTCCATTCTCCTTGTGTCCATCTTTGTTCACTTCTGCGAGATGTGGGTGGGCATCCCACCCTGCATCGAGCTCTTCCGAACCTTCTTCACCGTCCAAACCACCGGCCGAAGCGATGAGTATCTTGGCTTCTACTACTTCGTGAAGCGCAAGAAGTGCCCATTCAAGTACCTCCGGTCATTCCCTTCCGGGAAGTGGGATGACTGGAAGAAAGATTGAGTAGTCGTCCGGGTGGAAGAGCATGAGCGGTTGGAGCTGCCGGATGGTCTGCCCGGCATTGACACGTCGGTATGGAGTGAAGTTCCGGTGCTGGCGGGAGCTTTCGACCCTGTCTTGACCAGAATCCGCCAATGTGTGGAGGGAGGATTTACTCCCCAGGCGGTGTTCTGCAACTTCCTGTCCAACAGGTGGGCGCCGCTGAAGAGGAGGGAGAAGCTCGCCTGGGCCCTCAACAGCGTGATGGACGAGGATCGGGTTGAGACCGGGTTGAAGTCCAACATGGTGGGGAAGTCCTTGGAGTTTCACCTCAAGAAATTCCAACACGGAATCGACGTTGACGGAGATTACTTGACTCCGCCGCCGGCTTTCCTCCCTCTGAATGTGGAAGTTGAGTTCAGCAGGGAGCTCCGGCGAAAGATGCCCGCGCTTGACGACCTTGGTGTCGTCGAGAGAAGATCAACCACCCAGTTGGCGATCCCCGGGTTGTCTGAAGGCGGCTCCGCCCCTGCCCCACAGCCAAGAGCTGAGGTTGTCGGCAAGGGCAAAGAGTTGGCGGAAGAGCCGGAGAGCCGGAAGAGGAAGCTAAGACATGCTGACGGAAGGTCCGTCGGGCCTGCCACTTCCCCCCCAGTTCCCCGTCCTCAGGAAGGAAGATCCTCCGCCTCCGTGGCGACTGTCCCCGTGGTGGGGTCTTTCCGGAGCGCTACTGTTCCGGCGGTGGGATCCTCCCAGAGTGCGACTGTTCCCGTGGTGGATCCCTCCGGAGGTGCCAGCTCCGGGCACGCGACTCCGGCACGAGAAGCGGTGAGGGCCTCCAGGTCCAGGAGT
The DNA here is from genome assembly GCA_036927565.1 of Tuctoria greenei. NCBI lineage: Eukaryota > Viridiplantae > Streptophyta > Magnoliopsida > Poales > Poaceae > Tuctoria > Tuctoria greenei. Next base: position 9,384,421 of record JAYESD010000005.1, read on the forward strand.
TCCTCCCGATCAAGGAGAGCTCCGACCCGGGAAACGCCCGCGGCTACGGCATGTCCTGGGAGTCCTCCCGGAGCTCCTATGCCGACCGTGGCCAGCCCGGATCGTCCGGGAAAGAGGTTCCGCGCAAGCTGGTGCGTGAGCCTCCCAAGGTAATTTTTCTTTCTTACCTCGATTAACTTTTAATTGTAGCATCTGTTTGCTCAATGTCTTCGTTCTTTATCTGCAGCGTTCCCAAGAAGGGGAGTGAAGCTCCGCCCTCAGCCACAGTGTCTGAGGCTGCGAGGGCTTCTGCTCCAGCTCCGGTGTCGCCCCAAGCGAAGGCTGCGACAGTTCCGGCTCCGGCTGTCGTGGTCATGGACCTCGACTCGTCTCCAGAAGTTCCCGTGGTAGCGCCGGACCACGGGATTGAAGATGCGCCAGCTGCACCCGTTCCGGAGGTGGAAGCTCCGGGTCCTGGTGCTGCAGAAGTAGAAACTCCGGCTGTTGAGTCGGAGGAAGTAGCAGTCCCGGCTTCGGAGCCGGACAGTGCTGAAGCCCCGGCGATTGGGCCGGAGGTGGCTGAAGCCCCGGCATGCGGGCCAGAAGTTGAAGTAGTTCTGGCAGTTGAGCCGGTTACTTCTGAAGCTCCGGCCGCAGAGCCGGTGATTGTTGGAGCGCCGGCCGCAGAGCCGGTGATTGTTGGAGCGCCGGCCGCAGAGCCGGTGGCTGAAGAGGCGAGGGAGCTTGAGCCTCCCTCAGAAGAAGTGTCCCGGCCGGAGCCAGTGGAGGCGACGACGTCGATGGTACCCGTGGCAGAGCCAGAGTGCCTGAACGAAGTCGCCGGCCCCCAGCCTGAGGGGGCAAATGAAGACTTGGTGGCGGGACCTCCTTCGGTGGCGACTGAGGCCATCCCGGAGGAGGGCCCTAGCGCTTTGGAAGCTCGGGGTTCCACTCTCGTAGAGTGGGACCCAATTTTTGTAAGTGAAGACCCACTGGAACTAGCGGAAGAGACCCCAGCAGGTCCGGAGCCCATCTCTCTGTCGATGTCCATCGACAACGCCTGCTCCAGTCTACGTCAGGTCCAACTGGCCTTCTTCCACGACAGCAAGGCTCTTGAAGAGGAGCGCCAAACCCTTAGGCGGTGGCGTAATCGGCTCCAATTCGAGACTAAGCTGGCGCAGTCGAGGCTTGCGGATGACAAGGAATGGATTAGGCGGGAGAAGATCCGCCTGGAGCTCTGGGGTGAGCTGCTGGACGAGAGGGAGAGCATGACGCACGCCCTCGACGCTCAATCCCGGGAGTTCCACGACCAAGCTAAGGCTGCTAACGACGCGGCCAATGCTCGGTTTGATCAGCTCGAGGCCATCAGCACCGCACTCACCAAGCGCCAAGAGGCACTTGAAGGAAGGGAAAGACGGCTCGAGGATGAGGAGCAAAAACTCCTGGAGCTACGGGATGACGTCTTGCGGCGGGAAGAAGAGCTCGCCAAGAAAACAGCTCTGGCGGACAAGGGCCTCGAGGAGCGTGCTAAGAAATTTGAAGAGCGCTGCCTCGAGGAGGAGGAGAAGACCTGGGTGCGGGGGCAGGAACTCTACGAATACGAGTGTGCCCTTGTCGCCCGGGAGAAGAAAGTAGAGGCTAGGGAGAAGGACCTGGTCGACCGTCGGAACAAGATCCACCTCCGGGAGGAGGAGCTCGGAAGGCTTGAGAAGCGGGTTGCTGCGAAGATCCAGCAGAACGCCAAAGAAGTTGAGCGCCTCTCCCGCGAGAATTCGGAGCTGACGGCGGCCCGGAGATCCCTGGAAGAGATGAAGAACCTGAGGAAGGCGGACTCCCTGCAAATTTGGGAGTTCCTGAGCAAGGCCGACGATGCGCTGGCGCCGATGGGTTTCAGCCCCGTGCTCCCGGATGATCCGGAGCCGGAGCCGGACCTTGCGTTGCAAGCGTTGAGCGCCGCGGGCAGCAAGCTCTCCAAGGTGGGCGATGTCATCGCGGACCAACTGGAGGTCGAGGGGCAATCCCTGGCTAGGAACGTCACAGAGTATGTGTTGACGTGCTACACCAGCCGGAACCCTCGATTTCCTCTGGACCCGGTGCTTGAAGGCCCCGTCGAAGGAGAAAGCGAAGCTACCCGAGCCAGCGTGTCGGAGGTCGCCCAGAAGGTCGCCGAGTTCTTCCATAGGGTCTAGGACCGTCTCTCTCTCTTAGCCTTTACTTGTATCTTCTCTTCTTCCTCAATTTTGTAATCCCTTGTCTCCAGATGTAATCTCCGGTCTTCATATGAAATGAAATCCCCAATTTTTTGCGAATTTCATTTTTTTGTCTTCAACATCTTTATCTTCACTTGGCCCCCTGGTAGATGTGCACAATTTGATCGTGGACATGTACCAAAAGGATGTTGAGTTTTGTTGAAGACGAATTTGCTTCGAACTTGTGGAATTTAGGTCCGAAGTTTTTGATAGTGAAGGTCCCCTGAAGTTGTCGGAGCTTAGAAGCTCCAGCACTGTCCATCGCTGGAGCTTAGTAGCTCCGGCAATAGCCTCTATCAACACATTGAGCGTCGATAGTTAATACTCCAAGGTGTCGGAGCTTAGCAGCTCTGGCAATGACCTTTGCCACACTTGGTTTGTTGGCAACAGACTCCAGTGACTGGGTCTTCTCACCATCTTTTAGTCTACGCCGACGGTTGACGCCCTGGTGGGAGTCGGAGCTTGGTTAGCTCCGGTTTTTCCCATTAACGTAGGGTTCATTTTTCCTGCACACTTAAGCCAAGAAAAATAGTAAAATTCGTTCCTTGTCTATAACTTCGTCGCGGCTTATGGTTCTCAAGAAAATTTTAAGTTGAACACGATTTTTAATACGACTGGATGAATTGTCTTTTCTTTTAGATCCAACTGTCCATGGACCCACCTTACTTTGGCCTGCCGGGATGTAGGTAGAGTGGCGTACTTAGGGTGCTTGACCAGGCTAAGTCGATAGCGCACTCCGGCCCTAGAATGGCTTGGCGGCTTTCAGGCGAGTTGGCCACAGACGATATTTAAATCTAAAAAATCCGACAATTCAACTCGAATCGTACGTAAACCAGTCAAACTAGAATTTCTTAAGAATTGCACGTTTCTGTTATAGACAAGAAAGAGAAAAATAAAAATGTCGAGCCTATGCAAAAATGAATGCACGTGGAGTCTATTTCACATGAAGATGTCTTTCATTATAGGTCCGGGGTACAGGGGAAACAAGTACACTCTTAGGGTACGGAACCAGGCTAAGTGTGTTTGGTTTCTCGTTTGACCCAGGGTAGTTAGCCACACTTCTAGTCCGGGGACTTGAAAGTGCATCTAGGTTCCCCGTGGGTTTTGGATGATTGATGACGACAATTAAGTCGCTAATGAGCTCAAGTGATCTTAGCACAGGTATGGACTCAATTGGAGACGCAAACCCTCAAAAAAGGAAAAGGAAGGAAACGGAGTCAACTCGAAGCGTAGAAACTAGGGTTTCTAGCGTGTTTGAGTTAGACTAGCCGTAGTAATAGGAGGGTGTGTGTGTCAAGTGCATTGAGATCAAGTTTGGGAGCTCAAAGTGGTTTAGAGGTCAAACCTATGAAAGAAATGAGTGATTGAGTGGTCTGGCTGTAGGGCCGGACTAGTCCGTGCAGGAGGCCGGACTAGTCCGTTCCTGGCCGGCCAAGTCCGTTTCTGGCCGGACCAGAAGGGTCTGACTGAGATCGGACTAGTCCGTTTGTGACCGGACTAGTCCGGCTAGCCGTGAGTGGGTTTTGGGATGAAGTCCCAAAACCACGGACCTGTCCGTTTTAGACCGGACCAAGAGGTCCTGAGTGAGAACGGACTAGTCCGCCCGTGGGGCCGGACTAGTCCGGGTTGGCTAAGAAAAGGTGCTTCTGTGGCTAAGTCTGGGAGGACCGGACTAGTCCGCCCTAGGGGCCGGACTAGTCCGTGGTCCTCAGACTAGTCCGTTTTCACCCGGAGCAGAAGGCTCTGTGTGTGATCGGACTAGTCCGGTGTTGACCGGACTAGTCCGTTCTGGAAGTGACCGTTTGAATTTGAAGTTTGGCGGGTAGCGTGACGATCGTGTGTCAGCTGTCGGGACCTGACAAAGGAGTCAGTGGTCCCCTAGGCCGGACTAGTCCGGGCCAGTGGCCGGACTAGTCCGCCCTTTTGCTGAAGTCAGCAAATTGGGGTTGGGACCTCTATAAAAAGGGGACCCCCGGCCTCATTTCAAAAACCCTTGAAAAAACTCAAACCCTAGCGCCGCCACAGCCAACTTGGAGCACTTCTAAGCCTCTTTCTTGCCTACTTTCCCTCTAAAACTAATTCTTGAGTGGATTAGGGTTTAGTGAGGTGGAGAAGAGGAAGAACATCGCGCTTGTGCTCCCGGTTTGATCTCTTGCACTCGTTGAGTCTTTGTGGGCTGTGTATTGAGTTTGTTTTACTGTGTTGATCATCTTTGTGGTGTGGGAGCCTCAGTTTGTGAGAAGCCCCAACGAACTTTGTAATCACCGTTGTGATTAGTGGAGAACCAAGTTAGGCCCGTGCGGTAAACTTGGTGAGGGAAGGGTTGTTGGACCCGGTCCTTTTGTGGACTCCTCAACGAGGACGTAGATTCCTTGTGTGGGATCGAACCTCGGGATAAAATCCTTGTCTCCTTGTGTTCTTCGCATTTACTCTATTGATTACTTTGTTCTAGAGTTGGTAGTCTTGTTTCATATTCCGCATTGCTACAAACTTGTGGAAACTTGACTTGCTCTCGTTTAGGTTGTTGCTCAACTTGACTTAAACATACACTCATTCGTAGCATTGAGAAAATCCCCTAAAACTTGCTAGAAACATCTTTTTAGGGTTATTCACGCAGGTTGACCGGACTAGTCCGCCCCCTGACCGGACTAGTCCGCCCCCTGCAATTTAATCTCGTTTTATTGAGTCATTTGCAGGTCAAATAGCCTATTCACCCCCCTCTAGGCAACTTTCAATTGGTATCAGAGCAGGACTCTCCACAAAGAGTCTAACAACTCGGAGAGATGGCCGGAGTGGTGAATGATGATGCATCGAGCAGCAACTACGAGGCGACCCGTGAGGAGACGTTGGCTTATCAAGATAAGCCAACGGACGATGAGGAGACTCGCCAACTCAAGGCGAAGCTCCGGGAGAAGTTAAACATTTCCAAGATTGATCCATCAAACCAATCAAGCGGTGGTGGTGGAGTCAACTACAACCGGCAAGGGTTCAACTATGAACGCCTTGCCGCCAACAACCACTACCTGTCCATCCCATTGGGGAAACCTCCTCAATTCGATGGAACGGATTACGGTATGTGGAAACATAACATGAAGATCCACCTCGTGTCACTCAACCCAGCATTGTGGCAAATTGTCATGACCGGGGTGGAGATTCCAAAGGATGAGGACAACATAACTCAAGAACAAGCCATCCTCATCCACCGCAACGCTCAAGCTGCGGGTGTGATCATCTCATCTCTCTCTAGAGATGAGTTCAACCGTGTCGATGGCCTTGAAGTGGCCAAAGACATATGGAACACCCTCAAGACGGCGCATGAGGGAAACCGAGTGGTCAAGGAGGCCAAGATCGAGCTCATCGAAGGAGAGCTTGGGAGATTTGCCATCTTGGATGGTGAATCCCCCCAAGACATGTACAACCGGCTAAAGGTGCTGATCAACAAAAGCCGATCTTATGGCTGCACCAAGTGGACCGACCACGAGGTGGTGAAGAGGATGATCCGGGCATTCATGCCTAGGAACGTCTCTTTATGCTCCATGATTCGGGAAAGCCCGGGGTTCACTCAAATGACCCCGGAGGAGGTCCTTGGGAGGATCATTAACCATGAAATCATGGAGAAGGAGGCGCTCTTCTACAACGACCTCCAAAAGTTCACCGCCTCCAAGATGAAGAACGTTGCACTCAAGGCAACGCCCTCTTCAAAGGAGCAAGAAGAAAGTGATGAGGAGAGCCTCGACACCGATGAGGAGGAGGCCTTCTTCATCAACAAATTCAAGAGAATGATGAGGAGGAAGAAAGGGGGGCACAACCATGAAGGCAAGGGAAAGGAAAGAGCAAGACCCAAATCAAGAAGGTCTTGCTACAACTGTGGCGAGTATGGGCACTTCATCGCTGATTGCCCACACGAAGAAACAAAGAAGAAGAAGGAAGGGAAGCCTCAAGAAAGGAGATTCTTCAAGAAGAAGAGGTCCTCCGGACAAGCCCATTTGGGGAAGGAGTGGGACTCTAACGATGAGTCCTCCTCCGAAGAAGAAGAAGAGAAGATGGCCACCATAGCCATCGGGAGGAACTTCAAGGGAGGCAAGCTCTTCCCCAACCTCAACAACGACCACAAGCCTACTTGTCTTATGGCAAGGGAAGGAAAGAGAAAGGTAACATCTCATCCTTCCTCCCCAACTTCCTCACATGATGATTTTGATAGTGCTAGTGAAAATGAGCATATGTTTAAGGACATAAGCAAAAGCACCTTGCGTAGGATGAAGTTGCTTATGGATGAGATCTTTGAGAAGGAAGATCTCATCAATAGACAGGAGGACATGCTCATCCTTGAGAAGGAGAGATGTCAAGAGCTTGATGAGCTCCTTGAGCTCGAAAGAGAGAAGAGCAAGGCATTGGAACACGAACTTGCACTTTGCAAGAAAACGTGTTCAAGTCTTGAGGAGAAGTCAATTGAGCTCAAGGATGAACTTGGAAGCTTGTCAAAAGCTAACAAGATTCTTGAGACTCAAATTGAGTCACTCAAGAACAATGTAACCTCTTCCTTCAAGAGCTCAACCCCCTCAAAGGCCTCATCCATGGCAACATCACCTTGCAAGTGCTCCAACTTGATCCTTAAACTTAAGGATGAACTCAACCTAGCACAAGGCAAACAAGCACCTAAGGGTGCCATCTTTGACAAGGAAAAGGTGGCATATGCACGAAGTGCATTCACCAACACAAGACCACCCCATGTCAAGGATGGTCTTGGCTATACTAGAGGTGCAAGGCATAACACCAAAACCTCCAAGTATGGCAAAGACATGATTGTCTTTGTTAAGGGGAGTTCATCCCAAACTAAAATTGAAAAGAACTCACTCTCAAGCAACAAATTGCCTAAATCTGAATTGCATCCTCTATTTCATGATTTTGATGCATCCTATGTGCTAAAGAGGAACAAACACGGCAAAGTGTTTGCTAGATATGTTGGGCCACTCCGCAAGAGCCCCAAGCCTTGCGTGTGGGTGCCCAAATGCCTAACTACTAACGTGAAAGGACCCAACTCAGCTTGGGTACCTAAAAGGAAGGCATAAACTTGTTTTGTAGGCATACTCCTCCGGTGGATCGAAATGGGTGTTGGATAGCGGATGCACCAACCACATGACCGGAGAGAGAAGCATGTTCATAGAGTATGAGGAGAATAAGGACCCAAGTGAAGGAATCTTCTTTGGGGACAATAGCCAAGGGAAAATCCTTGGCTCCGGTAAAATTTCTATCTCCTCATTACATACTTTATCGAATGTGTTGCATGTTGATTCTCTTGACTATAATCTCCTATCCATATCACAACTATGTGATAGAGGATATAAATGTGTGTTTACTAGTGAGGGAGTGAATGTCATTAGAGAAGGTGATGACTCGATAGCCTTTAAGGGAGTGCTCAAGGGAAAGCTCTATCTTGTGGATTTCACCGCGGATAAAGCTCAACTTGACACATGCTTAATGGCAAAAGCCAACATGGGATGGCTTTGGCATAGAAGGCTAGCCCATGTTGGAATGAGGAACCTTCAAAAGCTCCTTAAGGGTGAGCATGTTCGTGGCCTAAAAGATGTAGTTTTTGAAAAGGATAGGCCATGTAGTGCTTGCCAAGCGGGAAAGCAAGTAGGAGCTCAACACCCCTCTAAGAATGTCATGACGACAACTAGACCTTTGGAGTTACTCCATATGGATCTTTTTGGCCCCATTGCTTACATTAGCATTGGTGGTAGCAAGTATGGTCTAGTCATCGTTGATGACTTCTCTAGATACACTTGGGTGTTCTTCTTGCATGATAAAAGTGAAACTCCCGGTGTTCTCAAGAAATTCCTAAGGAGAGCTCAAAATGAGTTCACCTTAAGGATAAAGGCTATAAGGAGTGACAATGGCACCGAATTCAAAAACATGCAAGTAGAAGAGTTCCTAGATGAGGAGGGCATCAAGCATGAGTTTTCCGCTCCCTATTCTCCACAACAAAATGGCATAGCCGAAAGAAAGAATAGGACGCTTATTGAGATGTCAAGGACGATGCTAGATGAGTACAAAACATCGGACCGGTTTTGGGCAGAAGCGGTTAACACCGCTTGCCATGCCGTAAATCGATTGTACCTTCATCGCCTCCTCAAGAAGACCCCTTATGAGCTTCTAATTGGTAAGAAACCCAATGTTTCTTACTTTCGGGTCTTTGGTAGCAAGTGCTATATCCTCAACAAGAAGCCTAGGACTTCGAAGTTCGCTTCAAAGTCCGATGAGGGTTTCTTGCTTGGATATGACTCAAACACTCATGCGTACCGTGTGTTCAACAAATCCTCAGGAATTGTTGAAGTAGCACGTGACGTGGTGTTTGACGAAACCAATGGCTCTCAAATGGAGCAAGTTGATCAACATGCCCTTGATCAAGAGGAACCTCCACTAGAAGCTCTAAGGAAAATGGCACTTGGAGATATTCGCCCTCAAGAATCATCTCAAAGCCCAAGTGACCATCATCATTATGAAGTAGGTCAAATCCCCATTGGACAAGTTGAAGATCCACTAGAAGCTCCCCAAAGTGATAATGAGAATGAGGATCAAGGGGGAGGCTTGGATCAAGGGGGAGACCAAAGTGAAGAAGATGAACCAAGTAATTCAAGAGGTCAACCCCCGCATCCTCGTGTTCATCAAAGTGTTCAACGGGACCATCCCGTTGACAACATTCTAGGAGATATCACAAAAGGAGTGACAACACGCTCACGTGTTGCAAACTTTTGTGAGCATTTCTCTTTTGTCTCATCCCTGGAACCACATAAGGTTGAAGATGCCTTAAGGGATCCGGATTGGGTGGTTGCCATGCAAGAGGAGCTCAACAACTTTGAAAGGAACAAGGTTTGGGAGCTTGTCAAGCGCCCCCAAGCTAATGTTGTTGGAACCAAGTGGGTGTTTCGCAACAAACAAGATGAGCATGGCGTGGTAACTAGGAACAAGGCACGACTTGTGGCAAAAGGATACTCACAAGTTGAAGGTTTGGACTTTGATGAGACATTTGCCCCCGTAGCTAGGCTTGAGTCCATTCGGATACTACTAGCCTTTGCTACTCATCATGACTTCAAACTCTACCAAATGGATGTTAAGAGTGCATTCCTTAATGGACCAATCAAGGAAGAAGTTTATGTAGAGCAACCTCCAGGGTTTGAAGATCAAGACTATCCTAACCATGTTTACAAATTACGAAAGGCTCTTTATGGCCTCAAGCAAGCTCCTAGAGCTTGGTATGAGTGCCTAAGAGACTTTCTAGTTGAAAATGGTTTTAGGATAGGAAAAGCGGATTATACCCTTTTCACAAAACACTTCAATGAGGATCTTTTTGTGTGCCAAATATATGTGGATGACATCATATTTGGTTCCACAAATAAGGTGTTTTGTGATGAGTTTTCCAAGATAATGACGGAGAGATTTGAAATGTCCATGATGGGTGAGTTGAAGTTCTTCCTAGGATTTCAAGTGAAACAACTCAAAGAAGGGACGTTCATAAGTCAAACTAAGTACACTCAAGACATTCTAAGAAAGTTTGACATGGACAAAGCAAAACCCATCAAAACCCCTATGGGGACAAATGGACACCTAGACCTAAATGAGGACGGTCCAAGTGTGGATCAAAAACTATATAGGTCTATGATCGGATCACTCCTCTATCTGTGTGCATCTAGGCCCGATATCATGCTAAGTGTGTGTATGTGTGCACGCTTTCAAGCAGCACCCAAGGCTTGTCATTTGACCGCCGTTAAAAGGATCTTGAGATACCTTGTACACACACCTACCCTAGGACTTTGGTACCCCAAAGGATCCAAGTTTAACCTCATTGGATATTCCGATGCGGACTATGCGGGGTGCAAAGTCGATAGGAAGAGCACATCGGGTACGTGCCAATTCTTAGGTCGATCTCTTGTGTCTTGGTCCTCCAAGAAGCAAAACTCTATTGCTCTATCCACCGCCGAAGCGGAATATGTTGCGGCCGGAAGTTGTTGTGCACAACTTCTTTGGATGCGACAAACTCTTAGGGACTATGGGATTAACTTGCGTAAAATTCCACTCTTGTGTGACAATGAGAGTGCAATCAAGATAGCCCATAATCCGGTGGAACACTCTAGGACCAAACACATAGACATTCGACACCATTTCCTGCGAGATCACTCAATGAAGGGAGACATTGAGATTTCGCATGTGAGGACGGAACATCAACTTGCGGACATTTTCACAAAGCCTCTTGACGAGAAGCGTTACTGTGAGCTAAGAAGTGAGCTCAACGTGTTGGATTCTCGAAACGTGGTTTAAGCTCCATTCCTCATATTTTTGAGCCACATTTCGAACAAATCCTCTCTATGTCGATTTCTCCTCAAATTTGTTTGAGAAATCTATTTTCTTCAAGAAAATGTTCACAAGTTGTTCTTTATTGACTCATAATCATGTTTGTCATGTTTTCCTTGATATACTCGTGCAAAGGACTTAATTCTATGGGCAAAACCCAAATACATTCTTTTTCAGCCCAGCTGAACCGGACTAGTCCGCCCCTATGGCCGGACAAGTCCGGGTCAGACTAGTCCGCGGCTAGTCCGCGCACCGGACTAGTCCGGCCTTCCACCGGACAAGTCCGGACCCGGACTAGTCTGGGTCTGGTCCGCAGACCGGACTAGTCCGGCCCCTCAACCGGACTAGTCCGGCCCTTGGGGACTTAAACCCCCAGGCGGCCCAAACCCCCTCTCTCTCCCTCTCATTTGCCTCTCAAACTTCCACACGCGCACAACCGCCCCCAAATCGGCGATTTTGCGCTCCAACCACCAAAACTCAACTCCAATCCGCGCATCGAAGCCTTTGGGAGTTAGGGATCACTTCCCCGCGCTCCACCTTCGAGATCCACGCCGATTTCGACGAATCAAGCGGATTTTTGAAGGTATTTCACCGTTCCTCAAAGACTAGCCCCATTGTTGATTCTTCAAGTTTTTGATAGGAACATCTTCGTTAATGTTGTTCCATACATCCTTGCGATCATAGCCTAGGAGTATTGCGCATTGATTCACAAATTTTTCGATGAATTGATTAGGGTTAGGGTTCTTCCTGTGCAACCCGGACTAGTCCGGCCACCAGGCGGACAAGTCCGGCCAACGGACTAGTCCGTCCCTGGGGCGGACAAGTCCGGTCTGCACAGGGCAAACCCTACTTCTAGTTGGTTCTCGAGATCTTTTCGGCAATACTTCTTCTTCCTAGGCTCATATCTTCCTTACTCCATCTTTTTCACAGAATGTCGAACTCCGAGCGCTCTCCTCCGCGTGTCCACCTCGAGGGGCGTACCAAGGCCCAAATTGCCGAGGCTCGGACTAAGGCCGCGCTAATTGAGGCGCAGAAGGCCAAGGAGGAAAGAAAGCTCAAGGCACTCGAAGCATCCAAGGTGGCTGCGAGCATTTACAATGAGGATGAAGCCATTGCTCGAGCCACCGCGGAATCCCTCCATGAGCTGAGGAAGAAGAAAAGAGAGGATAGGGAGGCCCACAACTCCAGGGCTGCTGAGGCCAGCGCTCCTAAGCGAAAGAAGCTCGTCACTGTTGGCGAGAAAGCTAAGGGCAAGGAGCCAGTCCAAGAAGAGGCTGCCACTAGGGTCGAGCGCGACCCAAAGAAGGGAAAAGCCCCGGCTCCAGTTGAGCCGAAAAAGAAGAAGCCCTCCATCAAAGTGCCAGCCAAGAAGGCACCTGGAGGAGTGGTGATTCGGGAAAAAGGGAAGGCTCAGGCTGCTGAGCCTCTGGTGATGCACAGTCCAGCACGGAATCCAAACCGTCAGCCCAACCTCTCAGCTAACACCTTCAAAGGCAAAGGAGCTGAGAAGGCCAGGAGGCTCAGAGACGAGAATGTCTATAAGTATGAGAAGTCCACCGCCGACCCTAGGTTCTGGTGTGATTTCCACTGCGATTACTATCGCCTCGTCTACATGAAGATGAAGACTCCTGTGACTGATGCCCAGTGGGTTGACTGGGACTACATGGCTCAGAAGAAGCATGCTGCATTTGATGCTGTGATCAATGCAGCAGAACGACATGGAATCAAGGATATCATGGGTTTCCAGTACGACTGGAACATTGAGGTGATTGTGCAATTCTACTCGACCGTCTACTTTCACTCCTTTGGCAATCGCCGGATGTCATGGATGACCAATGGAGAGCAATACACAGTCACTTTTGAAGACTTCGCCAAGATCTTAGGATTGGAAGAACACCTTGAGCATGAGATCATCATCTCCAACCTCAAGGCCCTAGATCGAGATGCTCTTGACTTCATGTATCCAGATCACCTTCCTTATGAAGCAGGACTGGCAAGAAATATCAAGCCATTCTTCAGTGTGCTCAACCGCCTTCTTCGGAAGACCATTGCCCCAAAGGATGGAGATGCCGGAGTCATCCAGGGCAACTTGAGGCATTTGCTTGTGCTGATAGATGGGGAAGAAAGCTTCAACCTAGCTGAGTACATCTTTGATGATATCTTCAATATATCACATACCCCCAACAGATCTTGTGGCTATGCTCCTTATGTGATGTGCCTAATTGAGACAGTCTCCGGAATTACCTTCCTGAAGGATGTCACACATAAGAGACTGCGTCCTCAGATTCCCCCGCCTCTGCCTGTTCCTCCAAGACGCAAGAATGCTGATCCTCCGTCTCGCCCAGTGGCACCTCCTTCTCCGCCTCCGCCTCAGTCCATGAGTGCGTTCTTCAAGTGCTTCAAGGCCATCTTCACCTCGTGCCGGAAGCAAGAGATTCGCGCTCAGAGGGCACACAAGCGCCAAGAGAAGTATCTTAAGGCGGTGTGCGACAAGCTGGAGGTCCCGATGTCCTCCCCGGAGGTGAGTGATGGGGAGATCACTCCCTTCCCCACCTTCACCGCCGATGAGCTCGCCCAGCTCCAAGAGGATGGAAGCTCCTCTCGGGCTGCTCCCTCGGCAAGGAACTCCGACGACGACGACGACGATGTCAATGATGAGGACGACGTCGAAGATTCCGAGGCCACGGAGAGTGGAAGTGGCGAAGATGAGGACTAGCTCTTAGGTCTTAGCCTCCTCCCTTCTTTTCCTTTTTGGTGCCTTGATGCCAAAGGGGGAGAGGTAAGGGGGAGTTAATCTTTGTGGGTGTGTGTTGTGGTGTTGGAATTATCTTGTAACATATTTATGCTTTTACATTTGTGCAAGACTCGTTAATGTTGCTTACTATCAATATATTGCTCTTATTGTCAATCTTATGAATGTATTGATGTCATTTATGTCTTGTCACAATTGTTGAGCACATCACGTAGGCACCCCACCATAACGTGTGTGGGTATGAAAGAACTCCTCCACCTCTTTTACTTGTTGCATACATTGAGGGGGAGTCATACATACGCACACATGTTATGAAAACCAAACTTTATACTCTTATTTGTGAAGGACTTAATGTGTTGTCATCAATCACCAAAAAGGGGGAGATTGAAAGTGCATCTAGGTTCCCCGTGGGTTTTGGATGATTGATGACGACAATTAAGTCGCTAATGAGCTCAAGTGATCTTAGCACAGGTATGGACTCAATTGGAGACGCAAACCCTCAAAAAAGGAAAAGGAAGGAAACGGAGTCAACTCGAAGCGTAGAAACTAGGGTTTCTAGCGTGTTTGAGTTAGACTAGCCGTAGTAATAGGAGGGTGTGTGTGTCAAGTGCATTGAGATCAAGTTTGGGAGCTCAAAGTGGTTTAGAGGTCAAACCTATGAAAGAAATGAGTGATTGAGTGGTCTGGCTGTAGGGCCGGACTAGTCCGTGCAGGAGGCCGGACTAGTCCGTTCCTGGCCGGCCAAGTCCGTTTCTGGCCGGACCAGAAGGGTCTGACTGAGATCGGACTAGTCCGTTTGTGACCGGACTAGTCCGGCTAGCCGTGAGTGGGTTTTGGGATGAAGTCCCAAAACCACGGACCTGTCCGTTTTAGACCGGACCAAGAGGTCCTGAGTGAGAACGGACTAGTCCGCCCGTGGGGCCGGACTAGTCCGGGTTGGCTAAGAAAAGGTGCTTCTGTGGCTAAGTCTGGGAGGACCGGACTAGTCCGCCCTAGGGGCCGGACTAGTCCGTGGTCCTCAGACTAGTCCGTTTTCACCCGGAGCAGAAGGCTCTGTGTGTGATCGGACTAGTCCGGTGTTGACCGGACTAGTCCGTTCTGGAAGTGACCGTTTGAATTTGAAGTTTGGCGGGTAGCGTGACGATCGTGTGTCAGCTGTCGGGACCTGACAAAGGAGTCAGTGGTCCCCTAGGCCGGACTAGTCCGGGCCAGTGGCCGGACTAGTCCGCCCTTTTGCTGAAGTCAGCAAATTGGGGTTGGGACCTCTATAAAAAGGGGACCCCCGGCCTCATTTCAAAAACCCTTGAAAAAACTCAAACCCTAGCGCCGCCACAGCCAACTTGGAGCACTTCTAAGCCTCTTTCTTGCCTACTTTCCCTCTAAAACTAATTCTTGAGTGGATTAGGGTTTAGTGAGGTGGAGAAGAGGAAGAACATCGCGCTTGTGCTCCCGGTTTGATCTCTTGCACTCGTTGAGTCTTTGTGGGCTGTGTATTGAGTTTGTTTTACTGTGTTGATCATCTTTGTGGTGTGGGAGCCTCAGTTTGTGAGAAGCCCCAACGAACTTTGTAATCACCGTTGTGATTAGTGGAGAACCAAGTTAGGCCCGTGCGGTAAACTTGGTGAGGGAAGGGTTGTTGGACCCGGTCCTTTTGTGGACTCCTCAACGAGGACGTAGATTCCTTGTGTGGGATCGAACCTCGGGATAAAATCCTTGTCTCCTTGTGTTCTTCGCATTTACTCTATTGATTACTTTGTTCTAGAGTTGGTAGTCTTGTTTCATATTCCGCATTGCTACAAACTTGTGGAAACTTGACTTGCTCTCGTTTAGGTTGTTGCTCAACTTGACTTAAACATACACTCATTCGTAGCATTGAGAAAATCCCCTAAAACTTGCTAGAAACATCTTTTTAGGGTTATTCACGCAGGCTGACCGGACTAGTCCGCCCCCTGACCGGACTAGTCCGCCCCCTGCAATTTAATCTCGTTTTATTGAGTCATTTGCAGGTCAAATAGCCTATTCACCCCCCCTCTAGGCAACTTTCAGGACTCTGTACAATGACTCTATAACATACATTTCAAGTTACTTAAGACTCACCTCCGTGGAATTAAGTGTAGAACTTACGGAGGTGCTCGATGTTCCAAGGATTTGGGAGAGATGTCCCATCCTCGGTAGCCAAGCGAACGCTTCCGGGACGGGATACTTTGATCACTCGAAAGGGCCCTTCCCAGCCGGGGGAGAGTTTGTTTCGCCCTTCTCTGGATAGTATTATCCGTAGCACCAGATCGCCTTCCTCGAGCTGTCGGTTGTGTACATGCCTCTGGTGATAGCGCCGTAGAGCTTGGCGGTATCGGGCATTCCGAACAGCTGCTTGGCACCTTCCCTCCTCGAGGAGGTCTAGGTCTTCACGCCGGAGCTGGTCCTGCGCGGCTTCGTCGAAGGTCCGGACCCAGAGGGAACCCAAGGTGATTTCCGGAGGAAGGATCGCTTCTGCTCCGTACACCAGGAAGAAGGGTGTTTCTCCGGTTGCCCGACTTGGAGAAGTCCTGTTGGCCCATAGAGTGGGCGGAAGCTCTTCGATCCAATTGGCTCCGTGCTTTTTCAAGCGCTCATAAGTGCGTGTTTTGAGTCCTTTAAGGATCTCTGCATTTGCTCTCTCGGCTTGTCCATTGCTGGCAGGATGAGCTACGGAAGCGTAGCAAACTTGTATGCCGAGGTCTTCGCAATATCCTTGAAATGCGGAGCTTGTGAATTGAGTCCCATTGTCAGTGATGATCTTATTTGGGACTCCGAATCTGCTCACGATGGATTGTAGAAAATTGATTGCAGATTGTTTGTTGATCGTCACAACGGGAGTAGCTTCCGGCCACTTGGTGAACTTGTCGATGGCGACGTACATGAACTTGTAACCTTCGACGGCTCTTGGGAAGGGTCCCAAGATGTCCATCCCCCACACAGCGAAAGACCATGTAGGAGGTATCATTTGTAAGGACTGAGCAGGTGTATGAATTTGCTTTGCATGAAATTGGCATGCTTTGCATTTCTTCACTAGCTCAGTGGCATCCTGGAGCGCTGTAGGCCAGTAGAAGCCGTGCCGAAAGGCTTTTCCGACCAGCGTGCGGGAAGATGCGTGGTTCCCACACTCGCCTCCATGGATTTCTGCGAGGAGCTCGCAACCTTCTTCCCTTGTGATGCACCGCATTAGGATGCCGTTGGCACCGCGCCGGTAGAGATCCCCTTCTACCAACGTGTATCTTTTAGCCAATCTGACTACCCGGTCAGCGGATACATCATCGTCAGGAAGGATGTTGTCTTTCAAGTAGTTCCGGATCTCCGAGATCCATGCATCGGAACTGACTTGAGCATTTGAGTCTTGCGTGCTGGGTTGCTCGGAGCTTCCGGCAGCACCTACGACCCTTGATGGCTGCCATGGTAACAGGGCCATCGGGACCGTCAGCTTCGGGATGCTGATCTCGCCCCCTTCGTTCAGTTCGGCAGGCTGAACTGTGGGTTTTGACAACCTCCGGACAAAGGTTCCATCAGGAGCCGGAGCTCCAGTTGACGCCTTGGTCGAGAGTTCGTCAGCTTCAGCGTTGTGAGCACGCTGAACATGGTGAAGGTCTAGGACTTCGAAGTCCTTCTGAAGCCTCTGGACTTCAAGGAGGTAAGCAGCCAGCTGGAGATTATTGCAGGAGCATTCACCCTTCACCTGCTTGATGACAAGTTGTGAATCTCCTTTGACCAGCAACTGCTTGACACCATATGATAGTGCCACCTTTGGTCCATAGATGAGTGCTTCGTACTCCGCCATGTTGTTGGTTGCCTTGAAGTCAAGGTGTACCATGTATTTCACCTTCTCCCCAGTTGGTGCGAGGAGAAGGATTCCAGCTCCGGCTCCCTGCTTCTGCATGGAGCCGTCGAAATAAAGGGTCCAGTGAGGCTTAGTGAAGGTTGGAATTTGAGGTTCCGTCTTCTGCTCGCTGGGGCCCCAAGGGTTTAATGGAGAGGGAGTCCATTCTGCCACGAAATCTGCCAACGCTTGACTCTTGATTGCTTGTCTCGGTATGAATTCAAGATCAAATTCAGCCAATTCCGCTGCCCACTTTGCAATATTCCCAGTTGAATTGGGATTATGCAAGATCGCTCGAAGTGGATATGAGGTCACCACCGAGACTTTGTGAGCTTGGAAATAGTGTCGAAGTTTCCTTGAGGCAATAAGAACTGCATAAAGCAGTTTATGCACCTCTAGGTATCGAGTCTTGGCATCATGTAACACTTCACTGATGAAGTATACCGGGCGTTGAATGGTCCGGACCCTCCCGGAGGGGTTCGGAGCTTCCTCTTCATTGATCCGGACCCTCTCGGAGGGGTCCAGACTCTCTTCGGGGACCTCCGGGTTCTGGGTGGAGGAACCCGGAGCTTCTTCAGGAATGACCTGGATCCTCTCGGAGGGATCCGGGTCCTCTGAAGCGGCTTCTTGTGGGTTCAAGTCTGGGAGCTGGGACCCACACCCGCTTTCAGGAACCTCCGGACCCTCCCGAAGGGGTCTGGATTCCTGAGTATTGGGTAGTTCCGGTCTCTCTGCAACCAGAACCATACTGACGACTTCGTCAGTAGCTGAAATGTAAAGCAATAAAGGCTCACCAGGGTTCGGAGCTACCAGGACTAGTAGGGTGGTGAGGAACTGTTTCAGCTCCTGGAATGCCTTCTCAGCTTCTTCAGACCATTGGAATGGTCCGGACTTCCTCAGTAACTTGAAGAAAGGAAGTGCCCTTTCCGCCAGTCTTGAAATGAACCGGCTGAGGGCTGCTAGACATCCAGTTAACTTTTGGACGTCTTTGATGCGGGTTGGTGGCCGCATGTCTTCAATGGCTTTTATCTTCGTCGGATTAGCCTCTATGCCCCGGTGACTTACCAGGAAACCAAGAAGCTTTCCGGAACTAACCCCGAAGACGCACTTGTCTGGGTTTAGCTTCGTGCGGGTGGCCCGCAGCTTGTCGAAGACAGCCTGCAAGGTGTCCAAGAGGGAATCCTTGTTCTTGACTTTGACCACGATGTCATCGACGTACACTTCCACTATGTCTCTGATGAGTTCTTCGAAAGTTTTGTACATAGCTCGTACAAAAGTTGAAGCTGCATTCTTGAGACCAAAAGGCATGGCTGTGTAACAATATAATCCATCTACTGTGATGAATGAAGTATGCTCTTCATCCTCCCTAGACATCCTGATTTGATGATATCCAGAATATGCGTCTAGAAAACACAGTAACTCGCACCCGGAGGTGGAATCCACTATCTGATCTATTCTAGGTAGTGGAAATGGATCTTTTGGACATGCCTTATTCAGTGTGGTGTAGTCGATGCACATCCGAAGTTTCCCGCCGGCCTTGGGCACAACGACTGGATTTGCCAGCCATTTTGGATGGAAGACTTCTCGGATGAATCCGGCTTCGAGCAACTTCTTCACTTCTTGTCGGATGAAGTTCTGTCGCTCCACAGATTGCTTCTGAGGTTTCTGATGCACAGGTCGAGCGTCGGGGTGAATCTTCAGATTGTGCTCAATCACTTCCCTGGGGATCCCAGGCATTTGTGACGGTTGCCAAGCAAACACGTCAACGTTAGCCCGGAGGAAAGTGATGAGCGCGAGTTCCTATTTGTCGTTCAACCCTCCTGATATACGGGTGGTTTGAGCGGCATCGGAACCAATTTGGACGACTTTGACGGGAATGTCGGTGTCGCCGCTTGGCTGCACACGGGGTGCAGAGGTTGAGCCTCGTTGACGAATGCTCGGGGGTTTCGGGGCTTGCTCCTGTCTGGAGTCCTCCTCTTGCGCCGTGGTGAGTGCGTGGAGTTCCTCCAGAGCAGTTACTCCGGCAGTGCGATCTCCACGGATCCGGAGAACGCCTACTGGTGTTGGCATCTTCAACACCAGGTATCCATAATGAGCAGCTGCCATGAATTTGTACAGGGCAGGTCTACCCAAGATGGCGTTGAATGGTAAGTTGATCTGAGCGACGTCGAAGACCAACTTCTCGGTGCGATACTTCTCCCGGGTCCCGAAGGTAACGGGGAGAGTAATAGCTCCGAGTGGGGTAATGGCCCCCGGACCTACTCCGGAGAAAGGTCGAGAGGGCTGGAGGTCTGAAGGTTGGAGCTGAAGCTTAGTGAAAGCTTCGAAGCTGATGAGGTTAAGCCTCGAACCTCCGTCTACCATGACATGATGGAGCTAGATGTTGTTGATGGTGGGAGATACCATCAAGGGTAATTGGCCAGCTCCGACCATGCTTTGAGGACAGTCCGAAGCATCAAAAGTGATGGGTGTGTCCATCCACTTTCGATGTGGCTCCGGTCTAGCTGTAGGAGCTACAGCAGCCATATCCCGTCGCATAGTCTTGATGACACGACGAGAAGTGATGTCCCATGATCCACCAAAGATGGTGTTCATGGTTTTCCGACGCTCGTTGTCGGAGACGTCGGAGTCATCGTCGACGGAGGTGTAGACGGCTTTCAGGACCTTTTTGGGGTCCTGAAACCCTAACTCCTCTTCAGCCGGAGCTTCATCGACCTTTTGTTTTCCCTCCCTCTATCGGAAGGGAGACCCTTCCCGGCGCTTGTGGTAGCGCTCGGCAAGGTTTTGGACCTCCCGGCAGTCTTCCAACCTGTGGCTGCCCGTTTTGTGAATGGGGCACCACATTTTGGATTTGCCACCGTCTTCGGAAGACGGTCGAGGTCGCTTCTCGGGGCGTGGCCCCCGGCCACCAGGAGTTGCAGTAGCTGCAACGTTGGATGCGCCGGCCGACGGCTTCTTCTTGCCGTTGGTCTTCTTTTTCTTCTTGCCACTCCCGAAGGTAGCGGCTTCTTCTTTGGAGGATTTTTTATGATCCTCCAAGGCTGGTTTGGAGTGCATTTCACGGCCCTCCGCAGCTCTGGCACATTTGTCAGCCAAGCTGAAGAGCTCCGTGACGCTGGTGATCTCTTTGATCGCCAGCTTCTCCAACATCTTCTTGTCTCGCACACCCTGTCTGAATGCCACAATGACAGAAGCGCTTGAGATAGAAGGGATTGTGTTACGTACCTGAGAGAACCTCTGGATGAATGACCGCAAAGATTCTCCTCCTTTTTGCACGACCGCAAAAAGGTCCAGTTCAGTGCCCGGTCGGGTGTATGAACTCCCGAAGTTGGCAGTGAACTGACGGCACAGCTCCTCCCAACTTTCAATAGAGTTGGGTGGAAGGCTCATAAACCAGGACCTGGCGGTCCCAGTTAAGGCCACTGGAAAGTAGTTGGCCATTACGGCCTCGTTTCCTCCAGCTGCTAAGATTGCAGTGGAGTATATCTGCAGAAATTCTACGGGGTTGACAGTCCCGTCGAATTTTTCCGGCAAGTGTGGCCGGAACTTCTGTGGCCATCTAACCATGCGTAGATGCATGGCTAGGGCAGAACAGCCTCCTCCTACTCCTTCCAGAGTAGAAAGGTCTTGAGCATCTCGTCTTTCTCGAGCTCGCTCGATATGGACACGGCCATCCTGTTGGCGGTATCGGCGATCAAGCTCCGCCCGGAGGTCATGTGTCGAAAGCCGAGATGCAGTATGGGTGCGTCGTGCCCCAGAGGGCAACGACGTCACTTGCTGTGACGCAGCTCGTCTTCGGTTGTTGGAGACATGCGGACCAAGTCTTCCAGACAACGTCCGTCGCTGCGACGGGGCCCGCCCTGAAGGAGGTGGACCCTGGTTGTTGAGGCGTTCGGCCGCTGCTGCGACCAAATGCTCAACATCAGCCCTCCATTGCTCCATGGCACCTTGAGATGCATCCGGAGGTGGTGGTCGCTGGAGAAGAGCACGCGCTGCATGAAGCGCGTGTTCTGGGTTGTCACGACTTGCCGGCGCAGTATGTGACGCCGGCGCACCATCATGTTGCTCGGCACGTCTTGCCGGAGAAGATGGTGGTGGTGGGAGTGTGACTCCTGCTGGTGCTGAGGCTCCTGCCGGTGGCTGCATGTTGGAGGGATTGCCTCCGACAGCCTGAGCAGCAGGTTGCCCGTTGGATGATCCAGCCGCAGAATTCACCATTCTTGAAGATCTCAGGCCCCCCTACCTGGCGCGCCAACTGTCGACTGTTGGAGTCGGCAGATCCCCTGACACTACTAAAGTGTTGAAGGAGTTTGTAGTTCGGTTTGGGGATGCGGAGACTCAAAAAGGTGAATCACGATTGGACACGAGAGACACAGTGGTTTACGTGGTTCGGGCCGCCTGAGCGTAATACCCTACTCCACGGGTGTGTGTGTATTGTATTAACTTGTGAGCTTGAGAGCGTTCGAGAGTCCGATCCCCTCGTGTATCGTCGGTTTGTCCTTTTATAGTACAAGGACAAACCGTTACAAGTCAGCCTGGCCCGACATGTGGCCCTGGCGGTTACTAGTATTGATACACGAGATTAATTGTTGTTAATAACTTGTAACGGCTCCGACAGTGCCGTTACAGGTGTTAAGATCGTCCGATTAAGTGTCATTAACGTGGAATTAATGACAATTAATCGGGTCTTGAAGTCCACGGCTGTCCTTTGAAGATCCGGAGCCGTTACAATGTCTCCCGGAGGTTTGAAGCGGCCAGCTCCGACGTATGGACACGTGGCAGCTCCGGAGCTTGCTTGTGGGAAGCGGGAAGCTCTGGGGTGGCCTGGCACGTGTCAGGTCCGGAGCTTCTCTCGGTCAGGGGTTAAGTCCGGAGGTGCCGTTTCAGTACCTAGCCCGGAGCTTCACCCTTGCGGGTAGTAGCTCCGGTCTGACAGTACACGTGGCAACCTATGGGTTAACCATGTTGGAGAAGCAGGTCCGGTTATGTCTGACAAGTGGGCCTCCGAGGGTCTTCAATTTGAGTAGACATCCTTTCCTTGAGATCTTTGTAACCTCAGGGGTGTATAGTTTTTAGGGTACCGACAGGCGTCTAACTATTTTTTAATTCCAGTTCAAAGTTGAATACTATCAACACTTCAATATATATAACACATCGGGCTAACGATGTTGGTTGGCCCAGTCGTCCTTTAGAGGTGCGAGTCGCCCACTGGTATGGCGAGCTGGCGCTCCTCGTGGGTCCCGCAACGCTGGTAGCAAAAGAATGATGTGTGCTTGACTCGCCTTATAGAGCTGCAAGCAGCATGCTAGATTTGAAAATAAAAAAGTTGATGGCTATTTTTGTTAATACAGTATTTTTTATGCTAAAATGAAAAAAAAATCTGGATGGCCAGGGGCGCGGATGGGAAAGGCGCCGGCGGAAGTTCTGGCGACGGTTTCGAGCGGAAGCGGCTCTACGGCCTGCGGCAGCATCACCGCGACCACGCCGCATGCCGACGTGTCCGACACGTAGTTGAGCGCTTATGCGCTTTCATGCCTGTTCATCAGTCACAAAACAAACCTCGTCATCCTTTCTGTGTACAAGGCACAGAAATACAAATCGATTACATCCATGGATCAAACATCGTCACAGAAAGCCAAATAACTTCGGAAATAACCATAAAACAGCTGACACGTGCAGCCTGACCTTATCAATATCACACTCACATTCATGCGCGCCACGGCACCGCGATTGCTTGCCGCTACCGTGGCCTCTACTTGTCCTGCAGCGAACGCCAGCACGCCGCGGCAACCACCTTGGCCGCTAGCTAGCTGCACCGATCGGCCATATATACTTGGCTCTGCTCCGTCTGAAGCCGCCCCAAATTCCTCCACTGCCCATGCCCAGTCATGGCGGCAGCTTCTCCAGAGCCTCACTCCCCACCGAAGTGCACAACAAACGGCGAGCACAACGGCTACCCTGCCGTACTCTCCACAGGCGCCGGGGCATGCGGCGAGAACCACTGCGGCGGCGGGGGCATCCCCGTCGTTGATTTCGACGTCATCGTCAATGGTACAGCTGATCAGCGGTCGCAGGCCGTCCGGGACCTCGGACGGGTGTGCGAGGATTGGGGCTTTTTCATGGTACATACCAGACACCACCACAGCCTGACTCCTGTATGATGCACGTACTCTTGTTCCTCGCTAACAGTATGCGTTTCCATCTGGCACGAAGGTGATCAGTCATGGAGTGCCCGAGGATCTCAAACAGGCGATGGTCGAGGCGTGCAAGGAACTCTTCAGTTTACCGGACGAGGAAAAGGCGGAGCACCTGGAGACCGAGCCGATGGCTCCGATTCGCATCGGATCAGGCTTCTATGGCGTCGTCGACGGCGCCCAGAACTGGAGGAACTACCTGAAGATGTTCGCGCACCCTGACCTGCACTGCCCTGAAAAGCCTGCAAAATTAAGGTACAGTGCGGCCCACTTGGGTTAGTACACTCGTACGTGCTTCTAACATCATCGATTGGTGTGGTGCAATTGCAAAGCTTTTACTCGTGTCGTGGTGGTCAGGGACGTTGCTGCAGAGTACTCGGCGAAGACGAGGGACCTGCTGCGGCAGCTCGCGAAGGCGATCTCCGAGAGCCTGGGCCTCGACGGTGGCCGCATTTCGGAGGCGCTAAACCTCGACTCCTGCTTCCAGATCCTCGTCGGAAACCACTACCCGGCGTACACCGGTCCGGGCGATCTGGGCGTGGGACTACCCGCGCACTCGGACCACGGCCTCCTCACCCTGCTCTTCCAGAACGGCGTCGACGGGCTCCAGGTCGAGCACGACGGGCAGTGGTTCCTCGCCAAGCCCCTTCCCGGCGCGTTCTTCGTCATCGCCGGCGACCAGCTGGAGGTAATCAATAACTGAGCAAACCAAACATCTCAGTTTGGTTCATTCATGAGATCCTGAGCTCTTATCTCTAAAAAATGAGATCCTGAGCATGAGATGCACGTATGTGGACGTGCAGATTTTGAGCAACGGGAGGTACAAGGCCGCGGTCCACCGCGCGGTGGTCGGCGGCGAGCAGGAGAGGATGTCGTTCGTGAGCATGATCTCGCCGTGCATGGACACCGTCGTCGAGCCGGTTCCGGAGCTGGCGCGAGAAGGCCAGAGCCTGGAGTTCCGGGGCGTCAGGTACAGAGATTACATGGAGTACCAGCAGAGCAACAAGCTCGAAGCGAAAAAGGCGCTGAACATCGCACGTGTGCAGCGTGATGACACCACCGGCCATGTCGAACAGGTTAATTGACGATGCTTCTGCTCAGAACCAGCCACCATTGAGTCATTGAGTCATTGATGACTCATGACTGAACGTCGACATGAGTGACTGTCTGACCGGTAACAGAATAAAGCCGGCATATGGCTTGGACCTGTGTTTGGACCCATGGGCTGCCTGACTTGTAAGATACGGTCCCTTTAAGGTGGCCCACTTGCATATAAACTACGATGGGCCGTCCATCGTCCGCTCACAATCCATCGTGTGCAAATAAAAAACAGTGGTGAGAGACAATAGGGTTAAGTCTACTTCACCCCCTCAACTCTTACTAGTAGTCTACTTAATCCCCCAACCTTTGAAACCAGATATTTACCTCTCTCATCTTTGCAATACCATCTAATTAACCCCCTCAAGCGGTTTTGCATAGCGGTTTTGAAATTGGATGAACAAATGACGAGACGGCCATCGAGATCAAGCAGGTCCTCTTGTGTATCCCAGAATAGAGCAGACCGCAAGGGCATGGACAAGTGGCTGCCCACCACTGCTCACTATTTTATTCTCTTAGGCACTAACCACCATTGCTGCCGTGCAAGCTTCCATGAAGCTGCTACTTGCTGCAATCTCTGGCCAAGCTCCACTACGTAGAAACTGCACCATAACAATTCTAGTTGTTCCCAACCTCCATTTGCTCTCTCCCACTTTGAGTGTGTGAATTGATGTCGTTCTTCTCCAAACCCGGCTGCAACTCGACCTCAGACCGTGCCATCGTTTGCTCCTGTTACAATGAATTATTCTTAGATTACTCACAACCAAACTACCTCTTCCCTGCGCGAACCTCCTTGAGCGCTGTTTTGTGCAGATCAGCGCACGTAATTTCTGGATTTTGTATCCTCATTGTTGCTGTTTTATGCCACCACGAGAACTCATCATTGAGCTCCGCCTTCCAGCCTCCCTTGGCATCCACAATCTTCAGACCAGTAACAACAGACCACCAGGAAGAACAACCAAGATCGACAGGAAGAACAGACCGCCCAAATCAGGGGGAAAGAGCTGGCTCATGAGGCGATGAGATGCTTTGGCGGGTTAGCACTTTTCAGGTTCACTCATCTCACTTACAAATGGGCCCCACTTGTCTGGTCGATCCAAGGCTGCAAACAGTCACCTCAGCATGTACTGTACCAAAACCGCTATGCAAAACCACTTGAGGGGTTAATTAGATGGTATTCCAAAGATGAGGGGGGTAAATACCCGGTTTCAAAGGTTGGGAGGTTAAGTAGACTAACTGCAATAGTTAGGGGGGTGAAGTAGACTTATTCCGAGACAATATTATACCTTTTATAGTTCATTTGAACTTCAAAACGACAAACTTTTCAGAACGAAGTGGGAACCTAGCTGTTGTGCAAACAGCGCCAAACATGTGTTCCTACAAACATAATATGTGGATTCTGAAACTTCATTGCAAACTGCATTTTTTTTTTTTGAAATGCAAACTGCATTTTCAAGGCTAATATTACAGTAATCAGCAATAATCATTCCGCGAATCCTATGATGGTACTAGGGTTATTTTGGCAGTGTTGCTATGTGACTATCTTCAGAACCTGTCTGTCAGCCACCAAATGAAGTTTAATCGAAAACTCAAAGCCGTATATATATATATATATATATATATATATATATATATATATATATATATATATATATATATATATATATATATATATATATATATATATATATATATATATATATATAAACATGGCAAATGTTTCTTCAGTACGTTTTTTTCATGTGGCTGAGAGAACCCAATATTCCCAGTGATGCAAGAAATCGCAGCTTCATCTTGAGCTCGCCCATACTTGCATTCGTGTGCTGGCTTTCTTTGCCTGTAAAGACAACACGAGCAATAAGTTCAAATCTCCAAGGAAAGGCACCTGTCCATTTTTTGATAATAAAAAAATGAAATGGGTAGAAATAAAGTACAGGCAAAAATATAAGATGCTCACCTCTTCATCCCAATCGCATCGGGCAGTGAGGTAGGACAGTATCAGCGTCTGGACGGCGGTCCCGCCAATCAACCCCGACCAAATTCCCTGCAGTTCAGGCATAAATGCAAATTTCAGTTCAAACTGCTGAAACTTTCAAGAAACATGCTAAGTCCAGACAGTTATCTGCACAAGTGCATTACCCCAACTCCAAAACGCAGTGGCCAACCGAGTAACACGCCGATGGGAACTCCCACCAAGTAGTAACTTCCGACGTTCACGTAGGCCACCAACGCTTGCCATCCTGAACCAACGGCCACCCCTGCAGCAACGAAATGGCGACGCCGGTTAGCTATCGTTGCACATGTCCAGCGACGCGCCAAACGCGAGCTAGGTCCAGCAGCGTCTTACCTGAGAGAACGGGCTGCACGCTGTTGAGGAGGACGGTGAAGGCGAGCAGCACGGAGAGTTCGTGCACGGCGTCGAGCACGACCTTGCTCGACGTGAAGAGGAGCGCGAAGTGGTCGTTGAAGTAGAGGATCAGGCACCAGAAGACGAAGCCAAGCACAACCGAAGTGGTGATGGACACGACGATGGCGAAGCGCGCGCCTTTGCCGTTCCCAGCGCCGAGCTCGTTTGCCACCCGCACGCTGCCATTTGCAGAAGGCTGGCAAGTTAGTGCTGATTGATTAGCTGGTTTCTCATAGCCATTTGTAAACGGAGTGTGTACGTACCCTGTTGCAGCCAAGAAGCCTAACGGAATCATCAGCTCCCATCCGTTTATCGTCAGGCTACGTTTGGATCAAGAACCGATCAATGCACTCATTAGATTCATGTGGAAACTAATTTGGGATCTGAATGGAAAATTCAAGAAACTTGTACCATATGGAGAGTGCATCCACAGCAATTTCAGCGTTCTTCAGATACCCTGTAAGCAACACCAACACCCTGTAGTACCAGTTCTCCAAGCTGCAGATGAATGATGTCAGTAGTATGAAACGTACGTTTTATGCAACAACAATTGCTATGTCTAGATCCCTGAACGAAAATGACCTACCAGAGCATCACTCCAGAGGCAAAGGAAAGCTTGATAAAATCCCAGAAGTCGGAGAAGGCCTCCATGGAGAACCCCTTCCATGTCAGCGGGCACCCGCCGCCGACCACGTACAGGAACTGGCCCAGCACGACGAGCCACCAGGACAAGTCGGCGGCCACCACCGCCCCAACGATCCCCAGCTGGAAACGGTGCACGAGCAGGTAGGTGGCAACGACGTGGATGACGAGCGTGAAGCCCGCGGTGACCGCGGTCACCCAGTTCTTGAGCTGGCTCTGCAGGTACCGGGTGAGCGGGACCAGCATCGCCACGGCGAAGTGCTGCGGGAGCAGCCAGACGCTCATCTTGCCGGCGAGTCGCGCCAGGTCAGGGGACTGCCCGATCAGTAGCAGCAGGTCCTCCATGAGGATGTAGGTCGGCGTCAGTGCCGTGGCGAAGAGGAGTAGAGCGATCCAGGAGCGCTGCAGGTACACGCCGAGCATGTGATACTTCTTGGCGCCGAAAGCTTGCCCGCACAGAGTCTCCAGCGCGCTCGCCATGCCCAGCTGCATCAAAATCAATCATATTAACTATTTATATTTGCTAATTTTCAGTCGCTTAAAAATTTATTTTATCTCAACGAAATTTTTTCTCCATAGTATAATGCTGCTATAATTATTTTTTATATAGTTTTTATTTGTTTCATTAGTTATTCGTAGACTGGAAATAAAGAAATTTGAGGGGCTGGAATTCTTGTCATTGTACTGAACGGCTCTGTAAAAGCATGTGATATTCTCTTCTTAATATATGCCTTAGAGGTTTTTTTCTAAAAAAAAATAAGAATGTTTTTTTTTTGAGGGGGTGGGGGCGAATATAGTATCTCACGTCATGTGATGTACAAAAGTTATGCTCAGTATGATCGACTACAAACAATTTTCACATAATTTCTTTTGCGAATGATTTTCTGAGAGTTGTTGTTTCACAAAAAAATGTGAGATTGCTAACCGTGCAATCGATTTCCACTTACTCCATGGAGACACAGAAATTTAGTCACTTTGGTATACGAGTCAAACCCTCTTCGTCTAACCATTTGTTAACCCTTATATAGTTCGGAATTCTTTTTAAAACCAGGCCAAGTGACCAATTAATAACCCCGATGAGGCCAGTAATAGCTGGCGTCGGCCATGACCACTAGGCACAAGGAAACAAGTAGGCAACAGCGATCGATCGGGTCGACCAGAGCACGGCTCTTCATTCTTCATTCAGACATAAATAAGTAAGGATGTGTTTGGTTGGGAGTCAAAGTGGGATGGGATGGATCCATCCCAGTTTTTAGGGATGGGATGGTCCCGTTTTCTGTTTGTCTAGAGGGATGGGACAATCTCTGTTTCTTGTTTGTTTTGTGGGATGGTGTGGGGTGGAATGGTCTCGTCTCTTGTTTGAATGAAAGGATGGGACAGAGACATGTGAGTGCGAGTACTTCTGAAAGGCCGCACGCCTGTCTCCACGGAGGTGGGACGGATCCGTCCCCATGTTTTTGGTGGGATGGTTCCATCCCGCATCTGGGTGGAATATTCTCTTTTGAGGGATGACTCCATCCCACATGTCTCCAAACCAAACAACAGAAAAGTGGGATCGTCCCGTCCCGTCCCACTATATCCCTCCAACCAAACACACTAAAAGCATAAAGACAGCAACTTGCGTCATAGGTTCTGTGGCAATACATAATGTACGCCATCCGCCGATCCGGAGATCTGATCCTTTTTGTCCTGCTCACTACAAAGCATGTAAATTTCCTGCAGCAATAACAATAAAATAACCAAACCTTTTTTCCGTTCACTAGATATGGGATCCAATATGTTTTATAAAAAATTAATAATAATAAAGAAAAAATGATAAGAAGAAAATAAAAGTAATAAAATGTGAGTAAAGCAAGATTATGGCACATAAATTGCCAATAAATTTCCTGCAGCAATCATCTGCATAAAAATACAACACCTCAAATAGAGATCCCATCTTTACTTTGCACGTACCTAGATCCCATCTTTACTTTGCACGTACCTTCATAATTTAATATAAACTAGGATAAAACTTCGCTGCAAACGATAGTATTATACTTTTTTTTCATTTCATTTTATTTGCTGATCAATTTAAATAAAATGAAAGGAAAAAGTCTACTTACCTCCCCTAACTATACCCTAGAGTCTAATCCACCCCCTAAACTATAAAACCGGATAAACAACACCCCAAACTATTTAAAACCGGTTAATTTACCCCTTAATCTGGTTTTGATGAGTGGTTTTGCCATGTCACCATCCTATGTGGCGCTCCGTGCATGTGATTCAAGGTGGGGCCCACGTGTCATTGAATAAAAAGAAAAAAAACACCAGTCCTTATCCCTATCGGAGCTGAGTCTGCTCACTAACCACCGCATTCCCAAAAGGAGGTAGCACCATTCCCAAATCTGAAGCAGCTCCGCAGTCCAAAGGAGGTCGCTCCGGTGACTGGTGAGCCAGGAGCCAGCACGGCGGCGAGCCGCGAAGAGGAGGCGGTGTTCCAGCGCGGGAGATCCACCATGGCAGAGCGCGGGAAGGGGGGGGGGGGGGGGAGGTCGGCGTGGTCCGGCGAGTGATGAGCATCGAGCCAGCTAGGAGCCGCCGTG
Organism: Tuctoria greenei; assembly: GCA_036927565.1. Lineage (NCBI taxonomy): Eukaryota > Viridiplantae > Streptophyta > Magnoliopsida > Poales > Poaceae > Tuctoria > Tuctoria greenei. The sequence goes on from JAYESD010000005.1 coordinate 9,414,526, forward strand.
GAAGGGATTCGGTGAGCAGAGAGGCAGCGCAGGAAGGGGGCAAGGGAGCTCGACTCCGTCGGCTCCGTCAACTCGCCGTTCCTCGTCGGCTCCAGCAACTCACCGTTCCTCGTTGGCTCCGTCGTGTGGTCGTCGTCGTCTCCGTGAGCACGCCGGGGGCGCCGCGTACATCCTCACCCTCCTCCCTAGGCACGTACAGTGGATCTGCAAGTCCTGCGTTCATGGATCTGCAGCTGCCGCGATATAGCCTCTTCTCCACCGAGTTCTCCTCGTCTCTCGTGCTTCTTGCTTTGGCAAGCTGCCGCGACCGAGTCAGGGAGAGTTCAGCTTCTCCGGTGGCATGGGAGAACGGTACAATTCTGCACCAGGTGAGTTCGCGATCCTTTATCTCTGTTATATTGTTCTGTAGTTCCATGTTCAGTCTTGCCGTTTCGGAATTCAGCGAGCTCTGTTCTTGGTTCCGGTTGGGATGGATTCGATGAATATGCTCTGTTTCAGTTCGTCTCTCATTCTAGAAATCGAGTTGTTTTCATTGGGATGGTTTTTGTCTATTTTGAGAGAGAGAAGGGGGGAAAGAGGGGGGAAGGGTTTGGAAGTGATAACTGAATACTGAATACTGAATTTGGCAGAAGAAACTGGAACGTTCAAAAGGCCAGACCAGGCAGGGTATTTCACGTTGCAACCAAAGTATCCAGCAGAGCAGGTTGATCTGCACTCTCTTACTTCTACCAACTAGTACCATGCATGAGAATATCAGTAGCTGTAATACACATGTCGCACATGGAAAAAGAGTTACTCTGCAAATCTATTTCACTTGGTTTTTTGTCTATGTCTTTGTACGTTTGGATCAAGATTGGAGTGTAACCATTGTAGGTTTTCTGATGGCAGCTTGCTAACATGGAGCCTCTTGGTACTGACGGGGATCTGGAGCCGCCAGGTATGGTAATCTCCACCTGGGACTGGTGTTTTTTTCTTTTATTCAATGACACGTGGGCCCCACCTTGAATCACATGCAGGGAGCGCCACATAGGATGCTGACATGGCAAAACCACTCATCAAAACCAGATTAAGGGGTAAAGTAACCGGTTTTAAATAGTTTGGGGTGTTGTTTACCCGGTTTTATAGTTTGGGGGGTGGATTAGACTCTAGGGTATAGTTAGAGGGGGTAAGTAGACTTTTTCCAAAATGAAACGAGTGGACTACGTACTCGACGACGGCGGGAAAAAGACGGTTCGTTTCAGTCGTTCTTCTCCCATCCACCTCACCACTACCGCATGATCGCAGCCAAAAGTTAAACAGAGCAAATGCTTCGACGTTACAGTCTGTAGTTCAGAAGTAAGCAAGAACGCGCAATCGTACCAAGAACCCGAAGTTGAAGCCGGCAACGACGGTGGCGGCGATGGAGAAGGCGGCGAGCTCGAGGTCGCCGAGGTGGCCGATGAAGGCCTGCGAGACGACGTTGATCCCGTACAGCGCGATGCGCTGGAAGATGGCCGGCCCCACGATGCGCCACAGCTTCTTGGACTCCACCCACCACTCCACCGCCGCCCGCTTCACGCCCGAGCGCGTCTTCACCGCGGCCACCCCTGCGTCGCCGCGCGACTGCAGCTGCAGCAGCGGCGCGGCCGCATCCGCATCCGCCATCGCCCCACGCTACGGCGGCTACGCACGCATGCGCCGGTCGGCTTTGGTTTGCGAGTGGTTGTGCGGTTTGCGAACTTGTGATTAGCTCCTCTGCTGATATAAATCGTTTTGTCATCGTGTGGGAGAATAAACAAAGGTTTTGACGGTAGAGTGATAATACTTCTCCGACCTTAATTAAGGGGGACAAAGAGTCGGCTTCAAGGATCTTCAGCCGTCGGACGGGTAGCAAGACGAGTCATGGATGACCTATCATCGACTTGGATGGGTCAACCTTTAATAAAACGGAAACGCTAGAATCCAGCCGGATTTCAAGCGCCCGGGTGCACAGCGGCCGGCCGGTTTAATCGTGATTAGTGTTTTGATCTTGTTTATTTTGTAAGGATTATGTTATTTGTAAAATAGTTAATTAAAATAATTTTGTGATTGATAGACCATAAAATAGTCAAATAAAATAGGATTAATGAGTTAATTGGACTGATTAGTTGTTAATAATAGTAATTAATGTTAATTATCAATTGTCTGATTTTTCTCACATTTCAGAAACCTGCAATTTAGACACACTCTTAATAAAATAGTTGTCTAGATTTCAAGTAATTCGCAGCTAATTATAATCATTATCCTCTAATCTTTGTAATTAATTATTAACATTTAATTCTATAGGTTAATTAATAACAAGATTATTTTATTATTATTTTACAGCTAACATAACTCTTACAAATTACAAATTAACAACTAACAAATATAAAAAAGGTTAATTTTCTATTTTCCTTTGCCCCGGCCGCCGCGCGCCTTACGAGCGTCCGTGGCAGCAATGCGACACCCGATTTTCATAAATCATACATGTGGCGACAAAAAGTGAAATATCATTAATAAGCTAAGTTATACATAAGTATTTATAACATAATGACTCATGGATCGAAAAGAGAAATATACATGACAGCGGGAAGCAAAAGTGGAACTCCGAGACAGGCACTCTCCGGCGGCACGTCTACCTAGTACTGTACGTCGGGGTCGAAGTCGTCGTCTTCATCAACTCCAACTTCATCATCATAGCATGATCAACAAGTATGTACAAGAAAAGGAAGCAACCAACAAGCGTGAGTACCTAATGTACTCCGTAAATGTGGGAAATTATGATATGCAGGCTATTTCAATGAGGAAGACTGACAAAGGATAAGCCTCTATGCAACATCATATTCCTTAAGTTTTACCTTAGCATCATATTTAACTAGGTGAATGTCTCCGCATCTCCAACACTCCAATAGTAGCACCATATCTCAAACCACTGTCCAACCAAACCTTCCAGGCTCAAACCAACTAGACACCACAAACCAACCAGTTTCGACCAACCCGTCACCAATCCAAACCAATCCCATCCCACCCAACTAATTATGGGTAAGTCCAAGCGAGCTCATAACCATGAGCACGACTATCTAGATAGTTTTATACACTGCAGAGTTTATACCACTTTACTCACAAGTCGTGATTCTGTCCCCCATTGTCGGGTGGACTAAATCCTCCATGCTGTCATGGCGGCCAAACAACAATACACACTTTCGTAGGTGTGCAGCCAAGAGATCGCTATGAGGCATTTACATTGCACCACCAAACTCGTGTAAACCCGCTGAGATTTCACCGCTCCGTCACCTAGAGTATATTTTCCCTCCGCCAGGAGAAGCTCCCTGTTACACTTTGTATATCCCAGAGTTGCAACCGATTCCCTGCACCGTCCAATGGCACACACAGAATAAGATTGAAATAAACTTAATTGGCCAAACTGTTCCATACCAGTCTTGTGATGGCACGGTAAGGCTTCGTTACAAAGGCATCATGAAACGGTACTTAGAATCTACTACAGGCACTAGCAACCAATCCGAGTCTCGTGCACGCATGCACCCACTGAACCAATCGATCTGCCTAGATTCCTATACTCCACTACATCCCACCAACATATCCATATGTATCAAGTGGTATTAATCAAGTGTATATATATAGTGCCCCATAAACCCTTTCAACTAGATAGCAGGTCTAAGCATAATAATATCCCAACATTTGTAACATAAACCACCCAACATGACGACAAGGAATAATATAGAAAACTAGTAAACAACCTATCATATGATTTAAGTGTAAAGACTTGCATGCAACTAATTATATCTACGTCCTTAATTTTCCTAACCAGATCAAAGTGGTCAAGGGCACTTGCCTTTTCTTTACTTAGCTACACAGTTATGTCTAGATCTTGTCGGTTGAATGCCAACTCGAGGAGAGACCCTACTCTCATCATCACATGCGCAATAAAAATAGCAAGAAAGAAATAAGAAACAGTGCAAGACGATCAAGCATAATAAATATATATAAATCTACATGCAAAACCTACGTGTTTACATCATCGCATGCATTTTAATTAGTTATTCTTATGTTAGAATCATTTACACATGCAATATAACATTTAATTATGTAATTCCAATATTAATAAGTGTTAACAAGTGTCTACGTGAGAGTTTTATGCAAAAAGACATCATTTATTAAGGGCTTATATGTAATTTCAGCATGTTATAGGGGTATTTCTATAAAAACAACACTACACAGGGTATTCATGTAAATTAAGCACTAAACAAGGCTTTAATGTAAAATCAGCACTAATCAAGGACTTATATGTAAATTCAGCATGTTCCAGGGTGTTTGTTATAAAAACAGCATTAACCAGGGACTAGATTGCAAAGACCGCAAAAAACAGGGGCTAGATCGTGAGTTCAACATTATTCATGGGCTAGATATTAATCCCAGCAGTAACGAGAGACTAGTTTGTAAAATTAACTCTAATCAGTAGCTATTTGTAAAAACAACATGTGATAGCCTTATACTTTTAAAAGTTCATAACCAACAGGGCTAAATATGCTAATTAACATGGTTCCAGGGGCCTTTGTGCAAAAATAGGGGCTAGTTTACTATTTCCTAGCAAATCCAGGGGCCTAATATTAAATATACAACAAAACCCTAATTTTTATATAGTCTAGGGTGCTTCTAATAAAAATGGGGGCCTACTTGCAAAGTATTTAAAAGATCAGGGGGTTATGGGTGAAAAGGTGAGGTGGGGAAAACCTATTTTAATTGTGGGCCGTCGGATTTAGAGGGAATGCCCGAGATTATAATGTGAAGGGGTATGCTTCCACTTAAACAAGAGCCATCAAATCCAAAATGGGCGCTTGAGATTAGCCTACCGAAAGGGAATGCAAGGTTCTAGTAGGAGACGTCAGATCCTGAGTAAAGGGTTGCGATCCAAGTGTGCACGTGTCCCCATCTACGCCTTAGGATATAAAATGAAGGAATGAGAATTAATAGGACCGAAAGGTACGAGACTATCTAATCTACACTGTAGGGGTTGAATCGGACGATCGTGGCCCATCGTGGCAAAATGGCCACCAATGTGATTGTCGGTACCCTAAAGACCGGGTACCCCCCCCCCCCATACAAGAAGAAGCTACCATGCGTCCTTCGGCTGTGGGCCCTTGCTCCCACAAAGGAGGGCTCCGGAGCTGTCACGCGTCCTCCAGCTTCGAGCCCTTGCTCCCACCGAGGAGGGCTCCAGAGCTGCCATGCATCCTCCGACTCCGGGCCCTTGCTCCCACAAAGGAGGGCTCCGGAGCTTCCACGCGTCCTCCGGCTCCGGACCCTTGCTCCGACCGAGGAGGGCTCCGGAGCTGCCACATGTCCTGCAACTTGCCCTGGGCGGTAGGTTGCGGGAGTAAGTGGTGGTGCATCCTATCCAGTTGCACATTGAAGGCACACGCCTTCCCCAAGCGTACAAGTGTGGCGCACGCCTCTTGTCAGGTACTGCTGCGTCTAATCGCATCACAGTGAAGGCGCTGCAGGCCTATACCACTGCGCCAAATGGGTAGCTTGCGGCAACAAGATAGGCTTACGAGACAGCTTCTGCCACCGTCAGCAACGGCGCATGGGCTACTGACAAGGGAGGCAGCAAGACGGCGAGTCTTCCCTGCCACCCTCAGAGGAAGCTTAGGTGAGAAGCCTTAGATCTTTAGGATAAGATCGCCCGAGGACCACCTGTTGGGCCCCGGGCCCCACTTGTAAGCTGTCCGGCCTTGGACTATAAAAGGAATGGGCAGCCACCAACTTAGACATCTCTCAAGACCGCTGGTCGGACCAGACTCAGAATCCCCGATACACACATACGCATACACACTCACCAAGCAATACAATCCACCGTGGAGTAGGGTGTTACACTCCTTGCGGCCCGAACCACATAAAAATAATTATCTCATCTTCTTCTGCTAGAACACTAGTTTGAGGCCTAAGCCCCACCGAACAAGAACCTCCGCAGGCTGCTCCTTAGCAGATCCGGAGGAAGTGTCACATTGACCCTTCGACATTTGGCGCGCCAGGTAGGAGTTTTTTCCCTCAAAAAAGTGGTAGTGATTTCACCACCATGGTGTTCATCAAGCCTGCGAGTAGTAGCAAGATCAAGCCGCAAAAGGTCGACCAGCTCCGGCACCACCCAGGGGGCCTGTCGTCGACGTTTCTACAACAACGATGGGCAACGTCGGAGCAGCCAGTTCCGGCACCACCCAAGGGGCCTGCCGTCGACGTTTCTATAGAGACGATGGGTGACTCCGGAGCAGCCAGCTCTGGCACCACCCAAGGGGCCTGCCGTCGACGTTTGTACAGCAACGATGGGTGACGCTGGAGCAGCCAGCTTCGGCACCACCCAAGGGGCCTGCCATCGATGTTTCTACAGGGACGATGGACAACTCTGGAGCAGCCAGCTCTGGCACCATCTAAGAGGCCTGCTGTCAACGTTTCTACAGCGATGATGGGCGATGCTAGAGCAGCCAGCTCTGGCACCACCCAAGGGACCTTCCGTCAACGTTTCTACAACGACGATGAGCGACGCCGGAGCTACCATCTCCAGCACCACCCAAGGGGCCTGTCGTCGACGTTTCTACAGCGAAGATGGGCGACGCTTGGAGCAGCCAACTCTGGTACCTCCCAAGGGGCCCGCCGTTGACGTTTCTTAGCATTGATGGTGGGCGCCGCCGGAGCATCCAGCTCCGGCACCTCCTAGGAGGGTCGCCGTCGATGTTCCGCACGTTGAGGGTGGGCACCGCCTCGGTTCGGTAGCTACCGCGTTGCCATTGTCGCTAGCGTCAACTATCCATGCTCCCGCGCTCCGCCGGGGGCCCGCCGACGACATCCTACGACAAAGTGGTAGGCGTGCCTAACCAGTTGGCTACACCTACCAAGGGTCCTCTAAGGGGTCTCATGGGCAGGACGTCAAGCGGTTTCCCTACACCACGACGACAACGACGTCACCAAGGTGTTACGGTAAGTTCGACTCGAAGATCCGCTGTAAGTTTTACTTTTGGCAAGGTGATCTATCCAGAGTATGCAGCCTGCTTAGTCTGGTCCTGCACCCTAAGCGTGTGCACTTTATCTCCCCAGCGCCTCTTCGAAAAAGCTTTACCCTGGGCGTAGTGGTAGGATAGTGTTTTTTATCTGAAAAGGGTGTCATAGCGTCTAGGAGCAGTGCTTGAAGCAACTAAGCTCCGGTGGGTCCGGTCCAGAGTGTTCAGCCTGCTTAGCATGGTTCCATACCCTAAGCCTGTACATTTTTCCTCCCTTGTCATCCGGAGCGGGTCATTGCCTTCTTGTAAAGTTTGCCTCCTCCTATGATTACCAAGTTAGAAGAACCATTGTCTTGCCCTATGCTCCGTTTATGTTCATTTAATTATGCATTAATTTTATAATCATCAAATCATGCTTGTTCTCGCATATTCTCTGTCATATGCTCGGGCACTCTCTCTCTGTCTTGCGCCTAGTGGAGTTATGAAATCCTGCTGCTGGCGGGTCTGCTTGAGGTTCTTGTGATGTATTTGGGTTCTTTGGTTGATTTCCTGCTCGGGAGCCTGTGGCACCGAATGGTCACTCCCGTGAAAAGCTAACGCCCGTGAGAGGTCCAGAGTGTACAACCTACTTAGCCTGGTCCTGCACTCTAAGCGTCTACACTTTGCCTCTTTAGCGCTAACGACTGAGTGCAGGGGGCCGGACGGCACATACTCCTGAGCAGGGCGATAACTATAACCCAGATATCGTTGCACTAAATTACTCATGCACCGTAAGCCCTACTCGGGACCGTAATACATAACGAGACTAAAAGCAGGAAGGGAGTAATCGACGAGCAAAATATTTACATTATGCTTTATTTTTTTGCTTACTTTCGCATATCGTCTGCCATATGCCCGGTTACATTTCTCCTGTCTCGTCCTAGTTGGAGTTGTGCTATCCTACTAAAGGCGGATCCACATGAGGTACCTGCAATGTGTTTGGGGTCCGATGGTCGTTCTCTTGGTCGGGGTCCATGGTGTCAAATGGTTCTAACTCTTGAAAAGCTAACGCCGAGCTGGAGGTCCAGAGTGTGCAACCTGCTTAGCCTAGTTCTATACCCTAAGCATGCGCACCTTGCCTCCCAGTGCTAACAGCTGAGTAAGGGGGGTCGGACGGCTCATGCCCCGAGCAAGGCAGCGACCATATCCTGAATGCTGTCGTACCGAATTACCCATGCCCCATATCTTAGTTAAGGATCGTAAGCCATAACAAAACTAAAGGGCAGGGAAGTGGTGACCGATGAGCGAAATTACTTTTTGTTTATCGTGTGTGCAGGACATATAGGGAGCCTGCCGCCAACGTTCTACATGTCCGTGGTAGATGTGGTCGACACTTATTCAAGCTCCGTCGCTTTCCAAGGAGGCCGTCGGTGTCACTTTTGCAAGCTCCGGCGCCTCCCACTGGGATTGCCGGTGTCAGTTCTGCAAGCTCCGGCGCCTCTCACGGGGACCGCCGGCGTCACTTCTGCGAGCTCCAGCACCCCCCAGGGGGGGCCCTCAGCGTCATTTCTCCGAGCTCCAGCGCCCCCAAGGGGGCCACTGGCATCACTTCTCCGAGCTCTGGCGCCCCCATGGGGACCGCAGGCGATGCTTCTCCGAGCTCCGACGCCCCCCAAAGATGCCGCTGGCGACGCTCTTTGAGCTCCGACACCCCTCAAGGGGGCCACCGATGTCACTTCTTCGAGCTCTGGCGCCCTTAAGGGGGTCGCCAGTGACACTTCTTCGAGCTTCGGCTCCCCTAAGGGGGCCGCCGACGATGCTTCTCCGGGCTCTGGCGCCCCCAAGGGGGCCGCCGATGACGCTTCTCTGTGCTTCGGCGCCCTCGAAGGGGCCCGCAGCATCACTTCTTCGAGCTCTGGCGCCCCCAAGGGGGCTGCCGGCGACATTTCTCCGAGCACCGGCGCTCCCAAGGGGCCCGCCGACGTCACATCTCTGAGCCCTAGCGCCCTCGAGGGGGCTCGCTGGTGTCACTTTTACAATACAAGATGAAGGCCCCACCTACGGGATCGCCGCTTCCCCCGAGGTGGGCCCGGGGGCCACTGTCGGTACCCTCAAGACCGGGTACCCCCGCATACAAGAAGAAGCTACCACGCGTCCTCTGGCTCTGAGCCCTTGCTCCCACCGAGGAGGGCTCTGGAGCTTCCATGCATCCTCCGGATCCGGGCCCTTGCTCCCACCGAGGACGGCTCTGGAGCTGCCACACGTCCTCCGGCTCCGGGCCCTTGCTCCCACCAAGGAGGGCTCCAGAGCTGCCACGCGTCCTCCGGCTCCGAACCCTTGCTCTGGCCGAGGAGGGCTACGGAGCTGCCATGTGTCCTGCAACTTGTCCTGGGCAGTAGGGTGCGTGAGTAAGGGGTGGTGCGTCCCGTCCAGTCGCACATTGAAGGCACACGCCTTCCCCAAGCGTACAGGTGCGGCTCACGCCTCTTGTCAGGTACTACTGCGTCCAATCGCATCACAATGAAGGCGCTGCAGGCCTATCCCACTGAGCCAAGTGGGTAGCTTGCGACAACAAGACAGGCTGAAGGGACACCTTCTGCCACCGTCAGCAACGGCGCATGGGCTACTGACAAGGGAGGCGGCAAGACAGCGAGTCTTCACTGCCACCCTCAGAGGAAGCTTAGGTGAGAAGCCTTAGATCTTTAGGATAAGATCGCCCCGAGACCACCTGTCGAGCCTCAGGCCCCACTTGTAAGCTATACGACCTTGGACTATAAAAGGACTGGGTATCCACCGACTTAGACATCTCTCAGGACCGCTGGTCGGACCAGACTCAGAATCCCCGATTCACACACATACGCCTACACACTCACCAAGCAATACAATCCACTGTGGAGTAGGGTGTTATGCTCCTTGCGGACCGAACCACGTAAAAATAACTGTCTCATTGTTGATGGCTCCTAAGGTATACTAACGAATCATCCCTTACAATAGTGCCAGAAATGCTTGTTGGTATTACTTACGCACCATTAACTAAACATGTCCAACTGATGTGTGAGAAATGCTTGTTAATGGTTCTATTGGATCACAAAGTGAATTCCGCAAGCGCACGGAAATATCATTGTAACATTTCCCCTTTAGAGTATTCCCAAGGGTGTCATTTATTTGATCCCAAAGGAAGGCAAGGTAGATATATAATAATCATTCATCAAATGAAAAGGGTAGAAAGGTCTAGGTAAGAATCTAGTGAGGATGGATAAAATAATAGTGGAGGTAGTATGACACACACAAAAGCTTTCAAGTCTAAGGGGGATAAGAGGATCCTAGAGGTTAGTTAAGGTTGAGAGTTATGGAGGTACTTCTAATATGCTCTATTGTAAATATACATAGTATAAACTAATTATTCATAAGCTGGATTAATAGTGAATACTTATGCTATGTGGTTCAACACATCGGGCACGGGCTTACCCATAGCAATACTAGGGCGACTCCTGCCAAGAGCCTGTGGCATAGCCGAACGTGGAGGATTACAAATGACAGATAGAGCTGTCACCACCTACTGCCTACCTCTTCAATCCGTGAGTCTACGAGAAATCCAATGCTACTTAGCTATCCTAGCGCCATGCTAGCATATTAAGTAATTACCTTAAGAGCCTAGGCACAGTCCATCCTAAGGCAATGAATTGAATCATCATTGAAGCAATGTTGATACAAAACATAATTATCCATACTAACCTAGTTATGTTATAATTAACTAGACTATAGTGGGGGTCTATAGGTTCTATCATAATGAGATATGTTCATGATGAAATAGTCATAGAAGTTATACCTTCCACATACATGGACTCCACAATCAAACAAGAAACGTTTTGCCCAAGTATATGTATAATTAGAGACTAAAGATACCATCTTTATTATGCATAAAGTCACAAATACAAGAAAGAATATATGAGCCATACATTTCCCAATGTAGGATTGGGAAGAGAGACTCCTTACTCCTTTCCCAATTTGGACTTGGGACTAGAGACTCTCCTCTCTACAACCTAACTCCTCTAAGACTATGGATGATCGTGTATACAATAGAGATGAAGCTCAAGTGGTGTGTGTTGAAGTGAGGGGTAGGGGGTCCTATTTATACTAGTGTTGAGGTCGGTTCCCGCCACCAAAAGTGCACGAATCAGTCACAATTGACTCCAGGGAGCCGAGATGAGCCAACACGTGGAGTTTGACCGAGTTTGGTGCCAGGAAGAGGTCGGCCGAACCCCTGGTTCAGCCGACCTGGTCAAGGCACCAATTCTCGTGTGCTTTCTCTAGGTGGCCGCCAGGTGGGTCCCCTTGATGTATATGGGTGCAACACCATTGGATCTCCTCAGATACTTCTGTTTGTGGACCATTTGATCCATAGGATGCCATGTGTCGTCGCTTGATTGGCTGTGGTGATATTTTATAGGATTGGTCCGTCTACATTTCCTCATTTTCTGCATAAAATGCTGCATACACATATTTCTCCAAGTCCAAGTAGAACTGAGTTAGATAGAAAGGTGATGTGTGAAAGAAATGACAAATCCTTCACATAAGTGAGTTAAATTGACGGATGAAATTGGTATATAACAGCCGTCAACAAACTTCCCCCAAGCTTATCCTTTGCTCGTCCCGAACAAAGTCAAGACTTTAGGTTGATGATCAGGAGTTGCTACAATGTCTTATTTTCAAAGTATCTAATGCACAACAAGATACTCTATCTAGTATTACAGAAATTGGCTATCATACTGTCGGTACCCTAAAAACCATACACCCCCTGAGGATACAAAGATCTCAAGGGAAGGACATCTACTCAAATTGAAGACCCTCGGGGGCCCACTTGTCAGACGTAACCGGACCCGCTTCTTCAACATGGTTAGCCCCTAGGTTGCCACGTGTACTGTCAGACCAGAGCTATTACCCGCAAAGGTGAAGCTCCGGGCCAAGTACTGAAACGGCACCTCCGGAGGTAACCCCTGACCGAGAGAAGCTCCGGACCTGACACGTGCCAGGCCGCCCCGGAACTTCCTGCTTCCCACGAGCAAGCTCCGGAGCTGCCACGTGTCCATACGTCGGAGCTGGCCGCTTCAAACCCCCGGGAGACGTTGTAACGGCTCCGGATCTCCAAAGGACAGCCGCAGACTTCAAGACCCGATTAATTATCATTAATTCCACGTTAATGATATTTAATCGGATGATCTTAACACCTGTAACGACACTGTCGGAGCCGTTACAGGGTTATTAACAACAATTAATCTCGTGTATCAATACCAATAACCGCCAGGGCCACATGTCGGGCCAGGCTGACTTGTAACGGTTTGTCCTTGTACTATAAAAGGACAAACCGACGATACACGAGGGGGGGGGGGACTCTCGAACACTCTGAAGCTCACAAGTTAATACAACACACACACACACCCGTGGAGTAGGGTATTACGCTCAGGCGGCCCGAACCACGTAAACTACTGTGTCACTCGTGTCCAATCGCGTTTCACCTACTTGAGTCTCCGCGCGCCCAAACCGAACCTCAAACTCCTTCCACACTTTCGTAGTGTCAGGTGATCTGCCGACTCCAACAGTCGACAGTTGGCGCGCCAGGTAGGGGGGCGCCTGGGATCTTCAAGAATGGTGAATTCTGCGGCTGGATCATCCAACGGGCAACCTGCTGCTCAGGCTGTCGGAGGCAATCCCCCCAACATGCAGCCACCGGCAGGAGCCTCAGTTCCAGCGGGAGTCACACTCCCACCACCACCATCTTCTCCGGCAAGACATGCCGGACGACATGATGGTGCACCGGCGTCACATTCTGCGCCGGCAAGTCATGACAACCCAGAACACGCGCTCCATGCAGCGCGTGCTCTCCTCCAGCGACCACCACCTCCGGATGCATCTCAAGGTGCCATGGAGCAATGGAGAGCTGATGTTGAGCATTTGGTCGCAGCAGCGGCCGAACGCCTCAACAACCAGGGTCCACCTCCTTCAGGGCGGGCCCCGTCGCAGCGACGAACGTTGTCTGGAAGACTTGGTCCACATGTCTCCAACAACCGGAGAAGAGCTGCGTCACAGCAAGTGACGTCGTTGCCCTCTGGGGCACGACGTGCTCATACTGCATCTCGGCTTTCGACACACGACCTCCGGGCGGAGCTTGATCGCCGATACCGCCAACAAGATGGCCGTGTCCACATCGAGCGAGCTCGAGAAAGACGAGATGCTCAAGACCTTTCTACTCTGGAAGGAGTAGGAGGAGGCTGTTCCACCCTAGCCATGCACCTGCGCATGGTTAGATGGCCACAGAAGTTCCGGCCACACTTGCCGGAAAAATTCGACGGGACTGTTAATCCCGTAGAATTTCTACAGATATACTCCACTGCAATCCTAGCAGCTGGAGGAAACGAGGCCGTAATGGCCAATTACTTTCCAGTGGCCTTAACTGGGACCGCCAGGTCCTGGTTTATGAGCCTTCCATCCAACTCTATCGACAGTTGGGAGGAGCTGTGCCGTCAGTTCACCGCCAATTTTGGGAGTTCATACACCCGTCTGGGCACTGAACTGGACCTTTTTGCGGTCGTGCAAAAAGGAGGAGAATCTTTGCGGTCATTCATCCAGAGATTCTCTCAGGTACGTAACACAATCCCTTCTATCTCAAGCGCTTCTGTCATTGTGGCATTCAGACAGGGTGTACGAGACAAGAAGATGTTGGAGAAGCTGGCGATCAAAGAGATCAGCAGCGTCACGGAGCTCTTCAGCCTGGCTGACAAATGTGTCAGAGCTGCGGAGGGCCGTGAAATGCACTCCAAACCAGCCCTGGAGGATCATAAAAAATCCTCCAAAGAAGAAGCCGCTACCTCCGGGAGTGGCAAGAAGAAAAAGAAGACCAACGGCAAGAAGAAGCCGTCGGCCGGCACATCCAACGTTGCAGCCGCTGCAACTCCTGGTGGCCGGGGGCCACGCCCCGAGAAGCGACCTCGACCGTCTTCTGAAGACGGTGGCAAATCCAAGATGTGGTGCCCCATTCACAAAACGAGCAGCCACAGACTGGAGGACTGTCGGGAGGTCCAAAACCTTGCCGAGCGCTACCACAAGCGCCGGGAAGGGTCTCCCTTCCGACAGAGGGAGGGAAAACAAAAGGTCGATGAAGCTCCGGCTGAAGAGGAGTTAGGGTTTCAGGACCCCAAAAAGGTCTTGAAAGCCGTCTACACCTCCGTCGACGATGATTCCGACGTCTCCGACAACGAGCGTCGAAAAACCATGAACACCATCTTTGGTGGATCATGGGACATCACCTCTCGTCGTGTCATCAAGACTATGCGACGGGATATGGCTGCTGTAGCTCCTACAGCTAGACCGGAGCCACATCGAAAGTGGATGGACACACCCATCACTTTTGATGCTTCGGACTGTCCTCAAAGCATGGTCGGAGCTGGCCAGCTACCCTTGATGGTATCTCCCACCATCAACAACATCCAGCTCCATCATGTCCTGGTAGATGGAGGTTCGGGGCTTAATCTCATCAGCTTCGAAGCTTTCACTAAGCTTCAGCTCCGACCTTCGGACCTCCAGCCCTCTCGACCTTTCTCCGGAGTAGGTCCGGGGGCCATCACTCCACTCGGAGCTATTACTCTCCCTGTTACCTTCGGGACCCGGGAGAAGTATCGCACCGAAAAGTTGATCTTCGACGTCGCTCAGATCAACTTACCATTCAACGCCATTTTGGGTAGACCTGTCTTGTACAAATTCATGGCAGCTGCTCATTATGGATACCTGGTGTTGAAGATGCCAACACCAGTAGGCGTTCTCCGGATCCGTGGAGATCGCACTGCCGGAGTAACTGCTCTGGAGGAACTCCACGCACTCACCACAGCACAAGAGGAGGACTCCAGACAGAAGCAAGCTCCACAACCTCCGAGCATTCGTCAACGAGGCTCGACCTCTGCACCTCGTGTGCAGCCAAGCGGCGACACCGACATTCCTGTCAAAGTCGTCCAAATTGGTTCTGATGTCACTCAAACTACCCGCATATCGGGTGGCTTGAACGACAAATAGGAACTCGCGCTCATCACTTTCCTCCGGGCTAACGTTGACGTGTTTGCTTGGCAACCGTCACAAATGCCTGGGATCCCCAGGGAAGTGATTGAGCACAATCTGAAGATTTACCCCGACGCTCGGCCTGTGCACCAGAAACCTCGGAAGCAATCTGTAGAGCGACAGAACTTCATCCGACAAGAAGTGAAGAAGTTGCTCGAAGCCGGATTCATCCGAGAAGTCTACCATCCAAAATGGCTAGCAAACCCAGTCGTTGTGCCTAAAGCCGGCGGGAAACTTCGGATGTGCATCGACTACACCACACTGAATAAGGCATGTCCAAAAGATCCATTCCCACTACCTAGAATAGACCAGATAGTGGATTCCACCTCCGGGTGTGAATTACTGTGTTTTCTAGACGCATATTCAGGATATCATCAAATCCGGATGTCTAGGGAAGATGAAGAACATACTTCATTCATCACAGTGGATGGATTGTATTGTTACACAGCCATGCCTTTTGGTCTCAAGAATGCAGCTTCAACTTTTGTACGAGCTATGTACAAAACTTTCGAAGAACTCATCAGAGACATAGTGGAAGTGTATGTTGATTACATCGTGGTCAAAGTCAAGAACAAGGAGTCCCTCTTGGACACCTTGCAGGCTGTCTTCGACAAGCTGCGGGCCACCCGCACGAAGCTAAACCCAGACAAGTGCGTATTTGGGGTTAGTTCCGGAAAGCTTCTTGGTTTCCTGGTAAGTCACCGGGGCATAGAGGCTAATCCGGCGAAGATAAAAGCCATTGAAGACATGCGGCCACCAACCCGCACCAAAGACGTCCAAAAATTAACTGGATGTCTAGCAGCCCTCAGCCGGTTCATTTTAAGACTGGCAGAAAGGGCACTTCCCTTCTTCAAGTTACTAAGGAAGTCCGGACCATTCCAATGGTCTGAAGAAGCAAAGAAGGCATTTCAGGAGCTGAAACAGTTCCTCACCACCCTACCAGTCTTGGTAGCTCCGAACCCTGGTGAGCCTTTATTGCTTTACATTTCAGCAGCTGACGAAGTCGTTAGTATGGTTCTGGTTGCGGAGAGACCAGAACTACCCAATACTCAGGAATCCAGATCCCTTCGGGAGGATCCGGAGGTTCCTGAAAGCGGGTCTGGGTCCCAGCTCCCAGACTTGAACCCACAAGAAGCCACTTCAGAGGACCCGGACCCTTCCGATAGGATCCAGGTCATTCCTGAAGAAGCTCCGGGATCCTCCACCCAGAACCCGGAGGTCCCCGAAGATAGTCTGGACCCCTCCGACAGGGTCCGGATCAATGGAGAGGAAGCTCCGGACCCCTCCGGGAGGGTCCGGACCATTCAACGCCCAGTATACTTCATCAGTGAAGTGTTACATGATGCCAAGACTCGATACCTAGAGGTGCATAAGCTGCTCTACGCAGTTCTTATTGCCTCAAGGAAGCTTCGACACTATTTCCAAGCTCACAAAGTCTCGGTGGTAACCTCATATCCACTTCGAGCGATCCTGCATAATCCCAATTCAACTGGGAATATAGCAAAGTGGGCAGCGGAACTGGCTGAATTCGACCTCGAATTCATTCCAAGACAAGCAATCAAGAGTCAAGCGTTGGCAGATTTCGTGGCAGAATGGACTCCCTCTCCATTAAACCCTGGGGGCCCCAGCGAGCAGAAGACGGAACCACAAGTTCCGGCCTTCACTAAGCCTCACTGGACCCTTTACTTCGACGGCTCCATGCAGAAGCAGGGAGCCGGAGCTGGAATCCTTCTCCTCGCACCAACCAGGGAGAAGGTGAAATAGATGGTGCACCTTGACTTCAAGGCAACCAACAACATGGCGGAGTACGAAGCACTCATATATGGATTAAAGGTGGCACTATCATATGGTGTCAAGCAGTTGCTGGTCAAAGGAGATTCACAACTTGTCATCAAACAGGTGAAGGGCGAATGCTCCTGCAATAATCTCCAGCTGGCTGCTTATCTCCTTGAAGTCCAGAGGCTTCAGAAGGACTTCGAAGTCCTAGACCTTCACCATGTTCAGCGTGCTCACAACGCTGAAGCTGACGAACTCTCGACCAAGGCGTCAACCGGAGCTCCGGCTCCAGACGGAACCTTTGTCTGGAGGTTGTCAAAACCCACAGTTCAGCCTGCCGAACTGAACGAAGGGGGCGAGATCAGCATCCCGAAGCTGACGGTCCCGATGGCCCTGTTACCATGGCAGCCATCAAGGGTCGTAGGTGCTGCCGGAAGCTCCGAGCAACCCAGCACGCAAGACTCAAATGCTCAAGTTAGTTCCGATGCATGGATCTCGGAGATCCGGAACTACTTGAAAGACAACATCCTTCCTGACGATGATGTATCCGCTGACCGGGTAGTCAGATTGGCTAAAAGATACACGTTGGTAGAAGGGGATCTCTACCGGCGCGGTGCCAACGGCATCCTAATGCGGTGCATCACAAGGGAAGAAGGCTGCGAGCTCCTCGCAGAAATCCATGGAGGTGAGTGTGGGAACCACGCGTCTTCCCGCACACTGGTCGGAAAAGCCTTTCGGCACGGCTTCTACTGGCCTACAGCGCTCCAGGATGCTACTGAGCTAGTAAAGAAATGCAAAGCATGCCAATTTCATGCAAAGCAAATTCACACACCTGCTCAGCCCTTACAAATGATACCTCCTACATGGCCTTTCGCTGTGTGGGGGATGGACATCTTGGGACCCTTCCCAAGAGCCGTCGGAGGTTACAAGTTCCTGTACGTCGCCATCGACAAGTTCACCAAGTGGCCGGAAGCTACTCCTGTTGTGACGATCAACAAACAATCTGCAATCAATTTTCTACAATCTATCGTGAGCAGATTCGAAGTCCCAAATAAGATCATCACTGATAATGGGACTCAGTTCACAAGCTCCGCATTTCAAGGATATTGCGAAGACCTCGGCATACAAGTTTGCTACGCTTCCGTAGCTCATCCTGCCAGCAATGGACAAGCCGAGAGAGCAAATGCAGAGATCCTTAAAGGACTCAAAACGCGCACTTATGAGCGTTTGAAAAAGCACGGAGCTAATTGGATCGAAGAGCTTCCGCCCACTCTATGGGCTAACAGGACTTCTCCAAGTCGGGCAACCAGAGAAACACCCTTCTTCCTGGTGTACGGAGCTGAAGCGATCCTTCCTCCGGAAATCACCTTGGGTTCCCTCCGAGTCCGGACCTTCGACGAAGCCGCGCAGGACCAGCTCCGGCGTGAAGACCTAGACCTCCTCGAGGAGGGAAGGTGCCAAGCAGCTGTTCGGAATGCCCGATACCGCCAAGCTCTACGGCGCTATCATCAGCGGCATGTACACAACCGACAGCTCGAGGAAGGCGATCTGGTGCTACGGAGAATACTATCCAGAGAAGGGCAAAACAAACTCTCCCCCGGCTGGGAAGGACCCTTCCGAGTGATCAAAGTATCCCGTCCCGGAAGCGTTCGCTTGGCTACCGAGGATGGGACACCTCTCCCAAATCCTTGGAACATCGAGCACCTCCGTAAGTTCTACACTTAATTCCACGGAGGTGAGTCTCAAGTAACTTGAAGTGTATGTTATAGAGTCATTGTACAGAGTCGGGTAGTTCCTCCGGGAGAGCAACCGGACCTTTCCCGAAAGGTTTGGAAAGCTCATGCAACACTTGATACAGTCTCCGGACTAGAAGTGTAGCTAACTACCCTGGGTTAAACGAGAAACCAAACACACTTAGCCTGGTTCCGTACCCTAAGAGTGTACTTGTTTCCCCTGTACCCCGGACCTATAATGAAAGACATCTTCATGTGAAATAGACTCCACGTGCATTCATTTTTGCATAAGGCTCGACATTTTTATTTTTCTCTTTCTTGTCTATAACAGAAACGTGCAATTCTTAAGAAATTCTAGTTAGACCGATTTACGTACGATTCGAGTTGAATTGTCGGATTTTTTAGATTTAAATATCATCTGTGGCCAACTCGCCTGAAAGCCGCCAAGCCATTCTAGGGCCGGAGTGCGCTATCGACTTAGCCTGGTCAAGCACCCTAAGTACGCCACTCTACCTACATCCCGGCAGGCCAAAGTAAGGTGGGTCCATGGACAATTGGATCTAAAAGAAAAGACAATTCATCCAATTATACTAAAAATCGTGTTCAACTTGAAATTCCCTTGAGAACTGTAAGCCGCGACGAAGTTATAGATAAGGAACGAATTTTACTGTTTTTCTTGGCTTAAGTGTGCAGGAAAAATAAACCCAATATTGATGGAGAAAAATCGGAGTTAACCAAGCTCCAACTCCCACCGGCGTTAACTTAAAGATGGTGAGAAGACTCTATCACTAGAGTCTGTTGCCAACAAGCCAGGCGTGGCAAGGGTCATTGCCGGAGCTACTAAGCTCCGACACCTTGAAGTATTAACTATCGACACTCAACGTGTTGGTAGAGGCTATTGCCGGAGCTACTAAGCTCCGACGATGGACAGTGCCGGAGCTTCTAAGCTCCGACGACTTCAAGAGACCTTCACTATCGAAAACTTCGGACCTAAACTATACGAGTTCGAAGCAAATTTGTCTTCAACAAAACTCAACATCCTTTTGGTACATGTCCACAATCAAATTGTGCACATCTACCAGGGGGCCAAGTGAAGACAAAGATGTTGAAGACGAAAAATGAAATTCACGAAAAATTGGGGATTTCATTTCATCATAAGACCGGAGATTACATCTGGAGACAAGGGATTACAAAATTGAGGAAGAAGAGAAGATACAAGTAAAGGCTAAGAAAGATAGTCCTAGACCCTATGGAAGAACTCAGCGACCTTCTGGGCGACCTCCGACACGCTGGCTCGGGTAGCTTCGCCTTCTCCTTCGACGGGGCCTTCAGGCACCGGGTCCAGAGAGAATCGAGGGTTCCGGCTAGTGTAACACGTCAACACATACTCTGTGACGTTCCTAGCCAGGGATTGCCCCTCGACCTCTAGCTGGTCCGCGATGACGTCGCCCACCTTGGAGAGCTTGCTGCCCGCAGCGCTCAACGCTTGCAACGCAAGGTCCGGCTCTGGCTCCGGATCATCCGGGAGCACGGGACTGAAACCCATCGGCGCTAGCGCATCGTCGGCCTTGCTCAGGAACTCCCAAATTTGCAGGGAGTCCGTCTTCCTCAGGCCCTTCATCTCTTCCAGGGACCTCCGGGCCGCCGCCAGCTCCGAATTCTCGCGGGAAAGACGCTCGACTTCTTTGGCGTTTTGCTGAATCTTCGCAGCAACCCGCTTCTCAAGTCTTCCGAGCTCCTCCTCCCGGAGGTGGATCTTGTTCCGGCGGTCGACCAGGTCTTTCTCCCTAGCCTCTATTTTCTTCTCCCGGGCGACGAGGGCACACTCGTACTCGTAGAGTTCCTGCCCCCGCACCCAGGTCTTCTCCTCCTCCTCGAGGCAGCGCTCTTCCAAATTTTTAGTGCGCTCCTCGATACCCTTGTCCGCCAGAGCTGTCTTCTCGGCGAGCTCTTCTTCACGTCGCAAGACGTCATCCCGTAGCTCCAGGAGTTTTTGCTCCTCATCCTCGAGCCGCTTTTCCCTTCCCTCAAGTGCCTCTCGGCGCTTGATGAGTGCGGTACTGATGGCTTCGAGTTGATCAAACCGAGCATTGGCCGCGTCGTTAGCAGCCTTAGCTTGGTCATGGTACTCCCGGGATTGGGCGTCGAGGTTGTGAGTCATGCTCTCCCTCTCGTCCAGCATCTCACCCCAGAGCTCCAGGCGGACCTTCTCCCGCCTGATCCATTCCTTGTCCTCAGCAATCCTCGACTGCGCCAGCTTGGTCTCGAATTGGAGTCGATTACGCCACCTCCTAAGGGTTTGGCGCTCCTCTTCAAGAACCTTGCTGTTGTGGAAGAAGGCTAGTTGGACTTAGCGTAGACTGGAGCAAGCGTTGTCGATGGACATCGACAGCGAGATGGGCTCCGGACCTTCTGGGGTCTCCTCCGCTGGTTCCAGCGGGTCTTCATTTACAAAAATTGGGTCCCACTCTACGAGAGCGGAACCCCGAGCTTCCAAGGCACTAGGGCACTCCTCCGGGATGGCCTCAGTCGCCACCGAAGAAGGTCCCACCACCAAATCTTCATTCGCCCCCTCAGGCTGGGGGCCGGCGACTTCGTTCAGGCACTCTGGCTCCGCCACGGGTACCATCGACGTCGTCGCCTCCACTGGCTCCGGCCGGGACGCTTCTTCTGAGGGAGGCTCAAGCTCCCTCGCCTCTTCGACCACCGGCTCTGCAGCCGGCGCCTCCACAACCACCGGCTCTGCAGCCGGCGCTCCAATAGCTACCGGCTCTGCGACCGGAGCTTCGGAAGTAACCGGCTCAATTGCCGGAACCACTTCAACTTCCGGCTCGCACACCGGGGCTTCAGCTACCTCCGGCTCAACCGCCGGGGCTTCAGCACTTTCCGGCTCTGAAGCCGGGACCGCTACTTCCTCCGACTCAACAGCCGGAGCATCTACTTCTGCAGCACCAGGGCCCGGAGCTTCAACCTCCGGAGCGGGTGCCGCTGGCGCATCTTCAATCCCGTGGTCCGGCGCTACCACGGGAACTTCTGGAGACGAGTCAAGGTCCATGACCACGACAGCCGGCGCCGGAGCTGTCGCAGCCTCCGCCTGGGGTGGCACCGGGGCTGGAGCAGAAGCCCTCGCAGCCTCAGACACTGTGGCTGAGGGCGGAGCTTCACTCCCCTTCTTGGGAACGCTGCAGATGAAGAATGAAGAAATTGAGCAAACAGATGCTATAATTAAAAGTTAATTGAGGTAAGCAAGAAAAATTACCTTGGGAGATTCACGCACCAGCTTGCGCGGAACCTCTTTCCCGGACGTTCCGGGCTGGCCACGGTCGGCGTAGGAGCTCCGGGAAGACTCCCAGGACTTGCCGTAGCCACGGGCGTTTCCCGGGTCGGAGCTCTCCTTGACCGGGAGGAACTCCTAGACCTGGAGGCCCTCACCGCTTCTCGAACCGGAGTCGCCTGTCCGGAGCTGGCACCTCCGGAGGGACCCATCACGGGGACAGCCGCACTCCGGGAGGATCCCACCGCCGGAACAGTAGCGCTCCGAAAAGACCCCACCACGGGGACAGACGCTACAGCGGCGGAGGATCCTCCTTCCTGAGGACGGGGAACTGGCGGGGAAGTAGCAAGCCCGACGGACCTCCCGTCAGCATGTCGCAGCTTCCTCTTCCGGCTCTCCGGCTCCTCCGCCAGCTCCTTGCCCTTGCCGATGACCTCAACTCTTGGCTGAGAGACAGGGGCGGAGCCGCCTTCCGACAACCCGGGGATCGCCAATCGGGCGGTCGATCTTCTCTCGACGACGCCAAGGTCGTCAAGAGCGGGCATCTTCCGCCGGAGCTCCCTGCTGAACTCAACTTCCACATTCAGGGGGAGGAAAGCCGGCGGCGGAGTCAAGTACTCTCCGTCAACATCGATGCCGTGCTGGAATTTCTTGAGGTGAAACTCCAAGGACTTCCCCACCATGCTGGACTTCAACCCGGTCTCGACCCGATCCTCGTCCATCACGCTGTTGAGGGCCCAGGCGAGCTTCTCCCTCCTCTTCAGCGGTGCCCACCTGTTGGACAGGAAGTTGCAGAACACCGCCTGGGGAGTCAGTCCTCCCTCCACACATTGGCGGATCCTGGACAGGATGGGGTCGAAAGCTGCCGCCAGCACCGGAACTTCGCTCCACACCGACGTGTCAATGCCGGGCAGACCGTCTGGCAGCTCCAACCGCTCGTGCTCCTCCACCCGGACGACTACCCAATCTTTCTTCCAGTCATCCCACTTCCCGGAAGGGAACGACCGGAGGTACTTGAACGGGCACTTCTTGCGCTTCACAAAGTAGTAGAAGCCAAGGTACTCGTCACTTCGGCCGGTGGTTTGGACGGTGAAGAAGGTGCGGAAGAGCTCGATGCAGAGAGGGATGCCCACCCACATCTCGCAGAAGTGGACAAAGATGGACACAAGGAGGAGGGAGTGAGGGCCAAGGTGGTATAGCTGCAGACCATAGAAGTCCAGCAGCATCAAGAAGAAGGAAGAAAACGGTGGGATCAGCCCCACCATGGCGTATGATGAAAAGTACACCATTTCGCCGGAGTGCTCCTTTTTAAAGGGAAGCTCCCCGCCGGCACGGACTGAACGGTTGAAGAAGTCCGACAGCCACCCCATGAGGGCTCGGACCTTCTTCAGATCGCTCTCCGTCTTCAAACGACTTTCACGCAAACCCAACTCCATCGCAGCACAGCTAGGCGAGAGAAGAGAAGCAAAACACGAGTTGGGAGTTTGAGCGCAAGAACAGATGGAAAGCGTAAAGAACTCCCGACGGTGCGCTTTCCTTCTTAAGTAAGCCCTCGCAACGCTTGGATGGAAACTGCAGGGGAGTCAAGGATACTACTCAAGAATTCAACCCAGCCGATGACAAGAGGGCCCGGGACCACCCTGACGATCAAGTCGAGGTTCTTACCCAGGCGAACAGTTGTCATCACGAGGCGGGAAACCCAAAGGCGGCGGACTGACAAGGCGCGCGGAACCGATACGGTTTTCGTATCGGGAACCGACGACCTTCAATTGCGAGAGATCCGCACGTCAAAGATCTTATCTGCCGCCTGAGGTGCGCCACGCGTCGGCACTTAACCGTAAAGTCCCACCAAAGGCACCTCCAAAGACCCTTGAAGACCCAGTTCAAGAGTCGCAAGAGTGGACCCACCTCCGGCGGAATGACTTCATCCCGTTGGCCTTCCCCGGAGGTAGGTCCAGGGGGCCACTGTCGGTACCCTAAAAACCATACACCCCCTGAGGATACAAAGATCTCAAGGGAAGGACATCTACTCAAATTGAAGACCCTCGGGGGCCCACTTGTCAGACGTAACCGGACCCGCTTCTTCAACATGGTTAGCCCCTAGGTTGCCACGTGTACTGTCAGACCAGAGCTATTACCCGCAAAGGTGAAGCTCCGGGCCAAGTACTGAAACGGCACCTCCGGAGGTAACCCCTGACCGAGAGAAGCTCCGGACCTGACACGTGCCAGGCCGCCCCGGAACTTCCTGCTTCCCACGAGCAAGCTCCGGAGCTGCCACGTGTCCATACGTCGGAGCTGGCCGCTTCAAACCCCCGGGAGACGTTGTAACGGCTCCGGATCTCCAAAGGACAGCCGCAGACTTCAAGACCCGATTAATTATCATTAATTCCACGTTAATGATATTTAATCGGATGATCTTAACACCTGTAACGGCACTATCGGAGCCGTTACAGGGTTATTAACAACAATTAATCTCGTGTATCAATACCAATAACCGCCAGGGCCACATGTCGGGCCAGGCTGACTTGTAACGGTTTGTCCTTGTACTATAAAAGGACAAACCGACGATACACGAGGGGGGGGGGGACTCTCGAACACTCTGAAGCTCACAAGTTAATACAACACACACACACACCCGTGGAGTAGGGTATTACGCTCAGGCGGCCCGAACCACGTAAACTACTGTGTCACTCGTGTCCAATCGCGTTTCACCTACTTGAGTCTCCGCGCGCCCAAACCGAACCTCAAACTCCTTCCACACTTTCGTAGTGTCAGGGGATCTGCCGACTCCAACAGTCGACACATACCCTACCTTTCTTAAGTTATCATGGAGCTTATGCTTTCTCATATTCATGAGTAGTTGAAAGGTAGAATAGCAAATGGAGCAAACATAGCCTAGAAATCAAGTTCCACTTAAATTCGGAGTATTCAATTTAGATATTAAGTACCTCAATTTGATTCTCTCAATCACTCCTTTGTGGATAGTGGAAATATTTCCTCACCAAAACATTGTACCTCTACTATTCCTACTCATTGGATATGGCTTGTATGTGGAGCTTGATAAGGAAAGTAAGTAGGCATATTTGCATCACATATATTGCTAAGTCAAAAGAGTAAGCCTTAGGAGAATTCAAATCAAAACATTTTGATTCAGGACTAGTGCATGTGTGATGGAGTGGAAGTAGATGTGGATACTTGAGATAACTCCTTTTTGGTGTAATCTCTCTTTCTTTTGTAGGGATGAAACATGGCTACTTTTTTTCTCATGCTTATGATGTAAGCATGCCTCTTTTTTTTTGTAGCCATGTCTTCTACTCCCTTTCTTTGCAATGAATTTTGAAGAGAGTGCTAAACATGAATAACGTGGAATTTCTCTTTTTATTGTGGTATGGTGGATATGATGGAGTTTTGCTTACTTCTAGTGTAGAAGTATAGCATGTGCAAGTGAAGTCTTGAATTCAAAAAGAGTTGAATGATTTCTCACATAGGTCTATACTAGTTTGACTAGGCTCAATGTGAAAGCAAATAGCATATGCATAAGGTTTTGTCTATGTATGAATATCATATGGCTTTGGTAGGTATTTCCAATCAAATGAGGGAAACTTAAATCTTTTTAGAATTTCTCAGGAAATCTAAGTTTTACTTTCAAACTAGGACTAGCAGCCCTATTACCAATTCTAATCTCGCAACAACCTAGAATTAGATCAAGCTTTTGCTACCCACAACTTCCAAATTATGGTAAAAGTAATTCAAACCAATGAAAGCAATATTCAGAGAGTAGCAAGTTGTAAACTAGAGACTTAGGAAAATAAAACAGAGCAACTATTCATCATTTTATCTATGTGAATTCTAAATCATTCTTGCCGCACATCTTTATTTGATGAAAACAAATCTAATCCTATTATTATTATTATTTTATATGCAAGGTGGATGATGGATGGATGGAAAATAAATATGCAAGGAATGTGATACATGTTACCTCAAGTGGGGGTCTTCCCCCTAGCTTGTTCTTCAACTACCTCCGTGATAAGGGTTGAACCCTTGATGACGGAAGTATGCTGCAAGATCAGCTTGTTGTTATTGTAGTGCCGTGTTGAAGTCGGTGAATTGAACATCTATATGTTTTTGCCAATCCTGGGTACCTTGAACATGCTCCTGTAGGGTGTTGTAGATGTCACGCGTTCTCACTTCAAGTTCTCCCATACATCTAGTGAGGTCTGTCATTCCTTGGCTATAGTCATGATGACTTCTAGCCGAAAAGGAACGACATCCTCTCATGGATGTTGGGGGCAAGCCGCTAGAGCTTGAAGTGGATAAGGGTGGATCCCTTTGCCATTCTTGCCAAGATGATCCCCCAGTCTCATACATTGGAGGTTGAGTCCATCCGGGAACATAACCCATTGGGTTCTCTTCCTCTTGGTATTCATGGACCGGAGAGATTATGGGTGGCATGCCGGTGGCTGCAGCCCTCGCACGATTCCTTGTTACCCTACCAGAGACATTACTTCTTCTTGCTTCCTCAAGGGGAAGAAGATCAATGGTTAGCCTCCGACATTTGTACAAATGAAAATTCGGGTTAGCTAACCGAATTTCATTGACAAAGCTGGGATAGAAAAATATCAAGGACCCATGTTGATCATGCTTAAGGGTATGTCCTTGCACTAAATAGTCTTCATGAATTAATTCCCTTTCAGTTTCAATATATTCAAATGAAGAGTATTTAAGTGCTCCTACCCTATCAGCAATATGAGTAATCAATGAAGTGCATTCAATTGGTTCTGATTTTGAAATGTAATCTAATCATTGTGTCATCATGGCTCTGACTGGAGCAACTTTTATCTTTTTAGTCATGGCAAACAAAATTTTCAATTCATCATCTCGCACAACCCTAACATCTCCCCTAGGGAGCATAGTCATAGCCACCCATCTATGCATGAAGCGTAAGGTAGGGTTTTGGATGTGGCTATTCCTAGGAGCCCTACATGTGACCTCACTAGTTAGCTCATGTCAAAAACTTTGTTAGTTAAACTTAGGCAAATTGTATAAATCTAGCAAACACTGTTTAAGGAAGCCTAGGATGCTACCTAATTCTTTCCATAGGATGTTGTATTCTTTTTGAAATAATCTAAAAGCAATACCATCAAATCCTATTCTTAGTGTGCAAAGGAATTGGATAGTGAGAAGGCGTGAACCTTTCTCCTCTATGTGAGCAAAGTCATCAAATCCAATTGCATGCCAAATATAAAGAAATTCGAAGTCCATACCTATTTTGGAGATCAAATGTGGATCGTAAACCTTGGTGTGGTGGAACTCACGATCTTGGAGAAGCCTGCGTGCTTGATCTTCAACTTCGCTTTGTATGTCGAGGTCGTTGTCATGAAGAAGTTGGTGTGGGTTGCTTCTCTCTTCCATGGGAGTGTCCTCACACACACTTCTCCTCCTTGGGCTTGTACTCATGGAAGAGAGGCGTGCACTAGAACCTTCACCATGGCTTGAGCTTGCAACCCCCTTCCTCTTTCTGAACAACCTCTCCATGTCTTTTTGAGCTCAACAAGCAAGAACAAAACAAGGCAAGAAAAATCCGAAAAGAAGCGATGTTTGGAAAACAAAACTCTCAACGAATTTTCTCCTCTTGAAAGCTTGAGCGTAAAGTGCAAATGCAAACAAAAGAAAATCTTTTTGGGGATGGATTTGAGCAAGAGTGTTGCAACGAAGAGTAAGAAAAACAAGGTGAGCTAGAGAGTGGCTTGGAGAGGTGTAAGATGATGTGGTGTGTGAAGAGAAGTGCTCCTCACGACCACAATTTATAGGGTGCACCTTCCAACGGTCACTTAGGGTTCAAAATATAGCCGTTGGAGGAAGGGGAGCCAATTTGACTCCACTCCCAGTTCGGCCAACCAGGGGGTTCGGCCGACCTGACAGTTAGCCCCTCTGGTTCCCCTTTTGGCAAATGGCTCCCCAACGGCTATAAAGTTAGCATGTTGGTGAAATGTCACATGTGCAGCTCAGAAAATTGTTTTTCAAATAAAAACCCTTTTCAAATCCAAAAAAAAATTTTCTTTCGAAAAGAAATAAAGAAAAAAATGATAGTTGAGAATATAAGATTCTCAACTTACTAGGGAAACTCAAATATGCAATGGGAAAAATACAAATGGGGTGGAAAAAAGAAAGAAAAGTAAAGTGAGATAACTACCAATTTGACCTATTGGTGTAGGTCTCACCATTGTCCGATGAGATGGACATTCCTCCATCTTCATTTCACATCCGGGACCGAAGGGATGGGCTTGGAAAGCTTGTCTTGCTTCTTCTGCCCTTCCTTCTTTGGCGTCTTGGTGGACTTGGGCCTTCGAGAAGGTCGAGATGATTTCGTCACCTTTGGATATCGGCGTGGTCGAAACGACGGATTCTCCTCGTAGATTAATCTTCTCATGAATGCAATGAGTGAGTCCACCTTTGGAGGTGTGACTTCGACCTCTCTGATGTGTTTATCATTCAACCCATACTTGATCCGAATCATGAAGCATTGTTCTGATTTTGGCCGAAAGTTAAACCTTTCCTCCTTGCCATTGATATGGAAGTGGATTTCTCCAGCTCCCACATCTATGCGAGCTTTTGCAGTGCTTAGAAATGGACGCCCAAGAATGAGTGGTGTATCCTTCTCGGTGTCCATATCTAGCACCACAAAATCCACGGGTATGAAGCAGTTTCGGATCTTCATCGGGATGTCTTCAGCAATACCCGCTGGATAACAGACTGAAGAGTCAGCCAGTTGTAGCTGCATTGGTGTTGGAGTCAGCTCTGTGAAGTTTAGCTGGTCGAACACATCCTTGGGCATCACACTAACACTTGCTCCAAATCACAAAGTGCCTTGTCAAAGTAGTGAGCCCCAATTGAGCATGAAATGGTAGGACATCCAGGGTCCTTCTTCTTTTCAGGAAGCCTATTGAGGATGACTGCACTGCAATCTTCCGTAATCTTGACGACCTCAGTGGTGGGCAATGGTCGTTTGTTGCTCAATATGTCCTTGAGATAACGAGCATAAGTGGGTACTTGCATCACATCAATCAGGGGCACATGGATGTGGATCTTTTGGATGATCTCAACAAAACGGTTGAATTGCTCATACTCTTCTGCTAGAACACTAGTTTGAGGCCTAAGCCCCGCCAAACAAGAACCTCCGCGGGCTACTCCTTAGCAGATCCGGGAGAAGTGTTGCATTGACCCTTCGACAGCGACCGCTACACGGTGGCACGCCATGGGCGCAACCCTAAAGCTCGTCGGAGCTTGGCGATCTAGGACTACTCCATGCTATGCTCTAGTCTACCCGCATGAATCGAAAGAGGGAGCTCGGGCGCACTCACCTAGGTGGCCCTCGCGGAGAGGAACGGTGCAGAGGTGGCACGCGATAGTGGAGGCAGTAGCGACTCGTCGGATCACGTCGAGGACAACATCGGGTGTAGATCTCCTTGTCGCCTTTTGCCCGGAACGTGTTCTAGCGCACGGGGATGAGGATGAAGGGGTTAGCTCGTGGAAAAAACAAGTGGATATAGGGAAACATCGAGGAAGTGCGGCGATGTTCACCGTACTTGTCGGGGTTAGGGTTTCCCACACTGATGCTCGTCTGGGAGGGCTAGAGTAGCGTTGTCGTGGCCTTGTGAAGAACGAGAGAGGGTTAATACGATTGGTGAAGGAGGGAGGGGTGGAAATCACCTGGCACGACGCCGCACCGAGGGGAAACGGCGGCGCTTGCACGTCTCTCGCGCCTCACGCAAAACGAGAGGAAAAAAGGGAGGGTGCCGGGGTTTTGGGCGCTCTTTATAGGGAAGACTTCGTGCACCACAAGTTGATGGGGGGAGGGAATCCCATGTGAGGTTGTTGCACGACCGTTGTGCTTTTTGATCGAGGCGCGGCGGTGCGGGAGAGAACGTCGTGGAGAAGGGGAAAGAAAGGAGGATAAAGGTAGAGAGGGTCGCTGACACGCGGGTCCCACAGGACACAGGAGGAAAAGGGGATCCAATGTGGGTTGCGGGTTGGGCTGGGCAAGGAGAAGGTGGGCTGCGGGTGAGTGTGGGGTTTAGGCCCAAGGGGTGCTCAAGTTCTCTTTTTCTTTTATATTTTTTCCAATACTATTTTCTAGCTTCTTTCTCCGTTTTGATTTCTACTTTCAAACTTGAATGCGAATTCAGCAAGTTTTCTAGCGCTTGAAAAATTAAGTTCTTATATTCCTATGTGACACTAAGGAGGGTGTTACAGGCCGTTGCCTAAAATCTGACGTCTACTCAGACACCTGAGTACTAGTATTTCTATTAATAGAAAGAATCTATTATGTGACCCTCTAATATATTTGATGTAATTGTGGATGCCCAGTTCTTTCGGAAAAAAAAAGACTGTACCCTCTCTCAAAACATATCTAGAAGTTTTGGAAAATGCAAAAAATTTACACACATGCAGGTAACATGATAAGAAACATACACATAAAATTTGGAGTATTAATTCAAGTTTCATTAAAAGAGACAAAAATAATAAATGACGGAGTAACGGGACAAAAATACAACTCAATTTTGTCTTTTTTTCTTTCTCTTTCTTCATGATTTGTTATTTTTGTATCTTTTAATCGAAGTTCAGTTTGAACTTGAAATTTTGTGTACATATTTCTCAACCTATCTTCTACACGTGTGCGTACTTTTAGAATTTTATAAAGCTTCATGATTTGCACTGAATATTTTTGTAGTATGTTCAGCCGCCGACGGCAGTATTGGAAGCTTGGAGCTCATGGCCGTATACACTATGCTGCGTACGGACTGCTTCTTCTGGATCCTTTGGTCGTATTCCGTTTTCGTTTTTTTTCCCTGGCCAAATGTGAGCACCATTCAACTCTTCAACTGAGCTCCAGTAGTTTTCTCTATAGCTAAGAAACCGCACCTTCGGCGTCTTCATTTTGACCTAGCCCACACTTCCATTCTTGTACTTGCCTTTCTGGCCTGCAAAAACGAAGTACAAGTCAAATTTCAAATCTCCAAGGAACAGATCGGCAAGGCTAATCTTCAGGAAAACGACACAATGAAGAAGGAATGCGTAGGTCCATTTCGTGCAAGAATGAAGCGGAGAACTTGATGCCCACCTCTTCATCCCAGTCACATCTTACGGTGAGGTAGGCCAGTAGCAGCGTCTGGACGGCGGTCCCGCCAATCATTCCGGACCAGATTCCCTGGAATTCAGGCATGAAACCTACTGTCAAGAACCATCGCGTGGATGCCTTGGAGCTGATTCTAAACCGCTAATTTGGTCAAGTTTCTAGATGTGGAATATGTGCTGTGTTTAGAGCATTACCCCAACACCGAAATGCAGGGGCCAACCGAGTATGACGCCCAAGGGGACTCCGATGACGTAGTAGGTTCCGACGTTCACGTAGGCCACCAATGCTTGCCATCCTGAACCGATGGCCACCCCTGCAACAACGAAATACCGGCCGGTGCTGGTTAGCATTTGCTCACGTCTCGCCACGCGCCACGATTGAGTAAGCTAGGATTTGCATGCAACAACGGGCCGCTCTCTCATCTTCTCTAGTCTGCCATGCCACCTTGCGATCGATACATCAGGTTCATCAGAGACTTGCCTGAGAGGACGGGCTGTACGCTGTTGAGAAGGATTGTGAAGGCGAGCAGCACGGACAGGCTGTGCACGGCGTCGAGCACGACCTTGCTGGTCGAGAAGAGGAGCGCGATCGTGTCGTTGAAGTAGAGGATCAGGCACCAGAACACGAGCCCGATCACCACGGAGGTCGTGACGGAGACGATGATGGCGAAGCGCGCGCCTTTGCCGCTCCCCGCGCCGAGCTCATTCGCCACCCTCACTCTGCCACCATATGCAAACGATCCCTGGCCATTAGTGTACTGTTCTGAGATATACACTGATCGCGTTGTAGTTTGTAACGTGCATACCCAGTTGCAGCCAAGAAGCCGAACGGGATCATCATCTCCCACCCGTTGATCGTCTGACTACATTAGGATCAAGAACCAAAATGCATGGAATTTAGATACAGATAGTGTTTCCGGATGATTCCAGTGGCAATGTAATGCACTGCAGGATATGAGTACCAATTACCATATGGAGAGTGCATCGACGGCGATTTCAGCGTTCTTCAGGTACCCTGTCAGCAGCACCAACAATCTGTAGTACCAGTTCTCCAAGCTGTATGCGCGCGAACAAATTAACGGGATAAGTCCAGAACTACCGATGGTGCAATTCTCCGTGGTCACTAGGAACGAAATTAATGGACGTACCAGAGCATCACTCCTGACGCCGAGGAGAGTTTGATGAAATCCCAAAAATCGGCGAAAGCCTCCATCGAGAACCCCTTCCACGACAGCGGGCACCCGCCGCACACGACGTAAACGAACTGGCCCAGCACGACGAGCCACCAGGACAGGTTGGCGGCGACGATGGGCCCGACGAAGCCGAGGCGGAAGACGTGCACGAGCAGGTACGTGACCACGACGTGCAAGGCGAGCGCGACGCCCGCGGTGACCGCGGTCACCCAGTTCTTGAGCTGGCTCTGCAGGAACCGTGTGAGCGGGAGCAGCATCGCCATGGCGAAGTGCTGAGGGAGCAGCCAGATGCTCATCTGGCCGGCGAGCCGCGACAGCTCGGGGGACTGCCCGAGCAGCAGCAGCAGGTCCTCCATGAAGATGTAGGTCGGCGTCAGCGCGGCGGCGAAGAGGAGGAGGACGATCCACGACCGCTGCAGGTACACGCCCAGCATGTGGTACTTCTTGGCGCCGAACGCCTGCCCGCACAGCGTCTCCAGCGCGCTCGCCATCCCCAGCTACAACATCGAAGTTGAATTATTAGCGTGACATCACGCACATCGATCTTTTTTTACTGCTTGCAGCATTTTTAACTGCGTGGTCAAATTTTAGTACTCAACACATGTCGTAAGCCGTGACGAAATGCAGAACGATCGGAGCCTTGGCCTCGTCAGGTAACTGTCCTGATAGGCGCTTTTGGACAGTAGCAGATGGCGTCGGCACTCGGCAGTAACCACCACTAACCAAGGCACAATGAGACAAGCCCACATAGAGTACGTAAGAACAAACCAATGAGATGACTTTGACAACACTCGTTGTTCTAGCAGGCACGTAATATTTCCTGATTGAAAGAGAAAAAAAAACGAAATACTACTTCCAAGATTGGTTCAAATTCATTTGACATGAACCCATGTCCTACATCTCGATCGGTTATTTTTCCTGGACTGGAACACGTAGAACCAAAATCGCTTACGTTTTCCTGGAGAGAAGCGAGTAAAACCAAAAATGTTGCTCTTGGCAGTTTATCGTCGACAGCAACTATCCACAGAAAATGGAGGGCCTGCATACACAGAGATCCAGTCTCGCCATGCACGCACCTTTCATGGAAAATGACAGTGAAAGGTACTAGCAGTCAGCAACGATCAAGTAGAGATGCTGTGGCAGCGACACTGAACGAGTTATCAATCATCACGTTGCTGTTTGTGTTAATCGTCAACGGTGGCAGACCAATGAACACGGCTCTTTTTCTTATGGCACACGAGCAAGCCGATTTAATGTCTCGGTGTCCATGAAGTCAATTCGACTATTGCGTGGCGGTTAGGAAAGTAGAACAAAATGAGCTCAACTACCTCATGATCCGCGCGCATGCATGTAAAGATATAAGAAGACGAACAAGTCAATTTTTTCTGAACATAGGCGCGTGAATCCGGGCAAGATTTCAGGCGCCGCGGGACGGGCGCTGGGCGGCTAAAGTAAGGAACATGACTAACTCTTTTTTAAATTGTTACGATAGTTCATAATTTGCAAAGTTTATGTTAATTGTAAAATAATCAAACAAAATAATTTTATGATTGATTACCTATATAATTAAGTGTTAATGAGTAATTCTAATGATTAGTGGTTAATGATAGTAATTAGCTACTAAATACTCGGAGCTTGAAATAAATTTCAGACACTTGAAATTTAGACAACTCTAAATTTAATTCAACTTTTTGCATGTTTGGTCCCTATTTGTTGGTAGATTAATAGTGCAAAAACAACTCAGGGTGGATGCTCATTTGCTGCGAACTGCTTACTAGCGAAAGGGCCGGAAATGAGTGCAGTAATTGGTCACAGTTGATTCTGGGTAA
Source organism: Tuctoria greenei (assembly GCA_036927565.1). Taxonomy (NCBI): domain Eukaryota; kingdom Viridiplantae; phylum Streptophyta; class Magnoliopsida; order Poales; family Poaceae; genus Tuctoria; species Tuctoria greenei. The sequence continues at coordinate 9,448,561 of JAYESD010000005.1, forward strand.
TGTTTCAGCAAAAAGATTTCAATCAGAAGTTCCGGTTCTAATAAAACAGCATTTACGCATGCTTGTATGGAAATTCAACGTTGCTGTTGTATCCAGCTACGCTCACATCGATTCAAATAGATCAAATGCGGAAGATATGTTCCTCCCCGTGCTATTGTTCTACTGGTCAAGTTGTTCAAGCAAGCAAACGGTAGCCTCTAGAAACGAACAGAAGAGAGAAGAAGGCCTCTCCATGCATGTACTGTGATTATGATGAAGATGAAGCTAAGCGGAAGGCTCCGAACAACTTATGCGTGCGAACATGCATCACGAATGCTAATAATAGATGATGCATAAGCAGAAGTGCGTGCCGTACCAGGAACCCGAAGTTGAAGCCGGCGACCACGGTGGTGGCGATGGAGAAGGCGGCGAGCTCGAGGTCGCCGATGTGGCCGATGAAGGCCTGCGAGACGACGTTGATCCCGTACAGCGCGATCCGCTGGAGGATGGCCGGCCCCACGATCTCCCACAGCTTCTTCGACTCCACCCACCACTCCACGGCCGCCCTCCTCGCGCGCCCCTTCGCCGTCCCCTCGCCCTCGCCGCCGCGGGGCTGCAGCTGCAGCAGCGGCGCCTTCGCTGGCTCCTCCATGGTAACCAGCTGTTAGCTCACCACCGAGGGTTTAATTCGTTGCCTCTCGAGTCGTGAGCGACGGGCTCATCCGTTATCTGTATATAGAGGCGGGCCGCGGGCAGGGGAAGAGTGGCACGCGACGCCGACGCGCGAGGGCCAACCAATATCTGTTTGGTGCCATCCGGACGGACCGGACCCCTAGATGTAGCATGCTGTCTGTCACTTTTATTTCTCGTGGTCATATACAGAGCAGCGTGCCACCATGGCACCACCGGTTTGCTGCATCGATCCAACGGTCGCCTCCTCCTTCTCCCTCCACGAGTGTGGCTGGCCACTGACCGGCGCCGGAAACACGCCAAACCTGCAACGTCCTTTTGTCCGGCGTGCGGCGGATCGGACTAGCGTATCGCCGGATTGGGTAATGGTCTCGAGATCAATTGCGGTAACGTGTCTTCCGGAATTAAGGCGAGGGACATTCTTCGCATGTTTCGTGTCGAGCCGGCGTGGTTAATTAACGACATACGACAACCAGCAAGCAAGCCGTGATAGATAGATGGTCCTTGACTGAGAGCCGGCCAGCTCGATCTCTGTCGTTAGAGCTTGCTTTTGTGTGGACGCGGGCCCAGCCAATGAGATTTGCTGTCACCGGGAAACTAGGACTTGGCTACCGCGGGCCAGTCAAGAACAGTGCAACAGATAACTTCACTACAGAAATCCAGACAATAAACGACAGCAAAAATTATGGACTACGGTACTGTAATTAATAATTTAATTGGCGACGGCTAGGTCCAGCCGTCATTTACAAGTCTTTACACTACAGGAAACGTGATCATTTGCGACGGTTGCATTTATTTGCGACAGCCAGCCGTCACAAATAGCGTAATTTGCAACGGTTTGTCGTCCGCCGTCGCAAATAAAGAAGCCGTCGCAATTAACCACTTATTTGCGACGGCCAACCCTAGCGTCGTCGCAAATAAGGAGACCGTCGCAAATAAGAGGTTAGCTGCGACGACTTCAAAAAATGCCGTCGCAAATAAACATAATTGCGACGGCCGTAGTCCGAGGCCGTCACAATTAAGGAAGTTGTCGCAAATAAGGGCTTTTATTGGCCGCCCCCGACCCCGACGGTTCATTCACCTCCACAGCCGCCTGCCTTGCCCCCGCCGCACTGCCGCGACCCCGTCGCCGGCCCGCCGTCGCAGGCCCGCCGCCGCCGCCGCCGCCCCCGCCGCCGCCCCCGCTCCCGCCGCCGGTCTGCCGCTGCCCCGCCCCCGCGGCGCCGCCCCGAACCCGAGCCGCGCCCTCGCCCCGCGCGCCGCCCCGACCCCGAGCCGCCCCCGCTGTCGGCCCGCCGTAGCCGCCCTGCCGCCGCCGCCGCCGACCCGCCTTCACCGCCCCGCCGCCGCCTGCCCCGCCCCTGCAGCGCCGCCCCTCCGGTCGCCGGCCCGCCGCGCCACCGGCTCCGTGCCCTAGCCTCGGACAGCAGCGTTGCCGTCCCTCCGACACCGCCGGCCGCCGACCTCCTCCAACGCCGTCTCCTTCAACGCCGCCGTCCCTCAACACCTCCGTCGACTAGGTATGGGAATGCGTTTGAATGATGGAATGTGACGATGATGCAATGTTTAGATGATGGATGTTTGATGCAATAGTTAAATTTTCAAGTTTTGTTTGGTAATGCATGATGGACGTTTGAATGATGGAATGATTAGATGATGCAATGTTTAGATGATGCAATGTTTATATGATGCAATCTGGTAATGTTTAGATGATCCTACTTTATTGCTAGTTATGTTTAGATGATGCAATGTTTTAAATTGTGCGTGCTCATATACGTGCTCATATATGATCATACATTGCTAGTTATGTTTAGATGATCCTGCTTCATTGCTACTTCATTGCCAATGATCATACACATGCTCAGATAACATATTGTCTATTGTTTGATATTTATTTTTTATTGGTGCTTATTGTTTATTGATATTTAATGTTTCTGAGTGACTACTTAATATATATAAATAAAGGGGTTTTGGTCCGGCTCGGACCAACCCGGAAGGACACGACACACAATAAGTGTGATCGTGCCGTATAGACCATAGTAGTGATACCGTATGCGTCAAGGCGACATGGAAGCATGAAAGCGAATGGGTTGGTAAGGACGTCAATGACCCGCGATTGCGTGGACGGTGGAAATGGATGTGGAATTGTCATCTAAGAGCAACTTTTCTCTCACTCTTTCTCTAGTTCTCTCCTCTCTCTTAAATGATCTGAAAATGAAAATGAGCAACGTAACCTATCGCAATGTATTACCCGTTTCGGATCGGCACGTCTCACATGCCATTGACATGTGAGACGTGCAGGTTCGGAATTGTCCCTTTTTGGACAGCCTCAGAGTGACCGAGGGGGCGTGGCTTGTGACGAGACGCGGGTCCGGATTTGGACGATATTTCGGTGGCGTAACCCTGTTGTTCTCTGCTACACCATTTTTGGGCGTGCAGTGGAGAACATCGGGGTTATGCTGCTGAAATTTCGTTCGAATCCGGATCATGCGTCTCGTCGTGAGCACGCTCCGCTCGGTCACTCTTGGGTGGGTTTAGGATTTATCTGCCTAGGTTGTAGGTCCGTGACATAACACAACAATACATTAACGACAATTTCTTTCGCGTTAAACTGCAGAGCCAAACATGGGTGAAGACCGCAGTTGGATGTATACTGGCTGGAAAAGCAGAACTGGTGGTCACTCCGATGAGTGGTTTATCAAGTTAGATCAATTTTTGGATCGAGCATTTTCGTTGTCAACGGAAGATATGGTGCGGTGCCCATGTACAAAATGCCGGAACACCAAGTTTTTGAGAAGATTGGAGCTTTAATTTCACTTATGTCGAAACGGTTTCAGTCCACATTATGAAGTGTGGACCTTTCACGGCGAGACTAATTCTCGAGTCATTGCCGAATTGGATGAGGATGATGATATAACAGAGGTTGATAGGATGGATGAGATGCTAGAAGCTCTGGAAGCGGAGGATCCTCTTACAAATGAGGCAGAGAAGTTCTTCGAGGAGCTGAAGAAATCAAAAGAGCCGTTGCATGAACACACGGTTGTGACCGTACTTGCTTTCTTGACCAGATTTATGGCAATTAAGTCAAAGTACTTTTTTCCATCAACTGCTACAATGATCTCATGAAATTGATCTGTGATATCCTTCCACAACTTCACAAAGCGCCACCAGATATGTATCAGTCAAAGATCAAGATATCTGGTCTCAGTATGAAGTATGAGAAAATCGATGTGTGCCCAGAAAACTGCATGCTATTCTGAAAAGATCACGCCAATGAGAAGATGTGCTTGAAATGTGGTAAATCGAGATATGTCGAAGTTGTTAATGACGATGGCGATAATGTGATGACAGATGTCGCACATAAGCAGCTTTGTTACTTGCCTGTGACACCTCGGTTGAAGCGGATGTTTCTTTCAAAAAGAACCGCAAGACAATTGAGATGGCACAAAGAAGGTAAACGTGAGAACAAAGAATTCTTGACGCATCCGTCCGACGGTGATGCATGGAAGGCGCTAGACCGTTTCGATCCAGACTTTTCTCGTGATGCGAGGAATGTTCGCATTGGATTAGCGACAGACGGATTCTCACCGTTCAGTACGAACGCCATGCCATACTCATGTTGGCCTGTCTTTGTCATTCTACAACTTGCCACCTGCTTTTTGTACGAAGAACGAGTTCATGTTTCTCAGCCTCATTGTACCTGGACCTGATCATCCCGGGTCACGTCTCAACGTGATGTTAAAACCGCTTATCGAAGAATTGAAAGTCTTGTGGACAGGATTCGAAGCGTACGACAGTTACAAGAAGCAGAAATTCAACATTCGAGCTGCTTATTTGTGGTCCGTCCATGATTTGCCGGCATACGACATGTTTTCCGGATGGAGCACTCACGGTCGACTGACATGTCCGATATGTGCTTCAGACACGGATTGCTTTCGACTAACTCATGGAGGCAAAATATCTTACTTCGACTGTCACAGACGTTGGCTGCCCTTGAATCATATATTTAGGCAGCAGAGGCATGTATTTCGAAAGAACACTGTTGTCACTAAAGGACCACTGAAGTGTCTCAACGGGTCAAAATTCTGATATGTTGGACAAACTGGTGCCTGATGAAGGTCGTCCTGGATATTTTGTAGGTTATGGAGAGGAACACTATTGGACTCACATATGTGGGCTTTGGGAGCCACCATATGTGAAGTCGTTGATTCTAATGCACAACATTGATGTCATGCATCAGGAGCGTAATATGAGCGAAAGTATCATAAGCACTTGCATGGATATGCCTGGCAAAACGAAAGACAATTATAAAGCTAGACTAGATTTGGCAGACATTTGTCACCGTCCAACTCTTGAAATCTCTGAAAGTGGTGGAAAGCCACGTGCTTCTTTCTGTCTTCGATCGAAAGAAAAGAAAGAAGTTATGAAATGGATGAAAACTTTGAAATTCCCAGATGGTTACGCAGCTAGCCTGAAACGAGCCGTAAATGTTAACACAGGAAACCTCACTAGGTTGAAGAGTCATGATTACACATTATAATGGAAAGACTCCTACCTGTTATGTTCCGAGGCTATCTAGATGATGCGGTGTGGAAGGTTTTAGCCAAGCTCAACTATTTCTATAGACAGCTTTGTGCTAAAGAAATCAAGATCGGGATGATGGATAAGTTAGAGAAGGAGATACCCATACTTTTATGTAAGATGCAAATTTTTTTTCCACCGGGTTTCTTCAATCCAATGCAACATATGCTTATCCATCTTCCATTCGAAGCTAAAGTTGGCGGTCCTGTGCAATATAGGTGGATGTATCACATTGAAAGAGCGCTACGATATCTGAAACTAATGGTTGGCAACAGGGCAAGGGTGGAAGGGTGTATCGCTGAAGCATATGCTCTTAAGGAAGTAGGATACTTTTCAAGTGTCTACTTTGCGGAAGAAAACAATATCAATACTTCAGCGATGCGGTACAATGTGGACGAAACACCCCCTCTAAGTAACCTTTCCATTTTTCAAACGAGAGGCGCCACCGTTGGTAGCTACACGACCTACGTGCTATCTGAACATGAAATGACTGTTGCTTTACTCTACATGTACGCAAATATAGAAGGCATGCAGGAATACTTCGAGTAAGTGTTTCTCCTACGTTTATGCTAATCGACATATTTTGATACACATGTACTCTAAAAGATGTTTTTTCATGTTCAGCGAGTTCCACAGACAATATTGGCCACATAGGCATCAACCTACGGCCAAACAAGTAGAAGCGATGCGAAAGGAAGGAATAAATGGGGGGCAGAGTTTTCTATCCTGTTTTCGAGAATATGTAATATTCTCTCGTCTTCTATGTATTATAAATTACTATTATTAAATAAGTATTATTTTAACTCACGATCATTTATGACAGTGTCGGACTCACAATGTCCATGAATATTTGCGGTAGTTATCTTATGGATTGGTGAATGTTAGAAGCTATGGTCGATATGACGTAAATGGCTCCCGATTCCATACAACTCATTTTTAAGCTCATCGTCCTCTCGCGGCAACATCAAACTCCGGTGTTGTGACGAGAGCAATGGACACTCAAGGGAATTTAACCGATTATTATGGGATCATTAACAAAATCCTTGAATTTACTTTTACCGGAAATAAGACCCTTTGAGTTGTCTTCTTTGACTGTGACTGGTTTGATCGTACTCATGGAACTCGAGAAAACCAATTTGGAATGGTGGAAGTGAAACATAAGGACCGACTACGAGGTTACGATACATTTGTTCTTGCGCATAAAGTTGAACAAGTGTATTATCTACCTTATCCATGCACGAAGCTCAGTGCTTGGTGGGTGGTATATAAGGTGAATCCTCGTGTGCGGCTATATACTCCTAGGGATGATGGTTACCATGATAGCGAAGACGTTGAAGAAGTGTACCAAGAAGAAGAGTTGTCAGACACTTTTATCGTCGAGCTTGGTGCAGGACTCGATCAATTAGTTGGAGATATTGAAGACGTTGAAGATGTAGAGGCAGATGATACGCAAAAACGAAAATTAGAACAGGCCACAATGGAAGATCGTTGGGCTGGTTTAAGGAGTAGGGCACAGGCACATGACAATGATGTTGATGAATTTTGAAAGTGACTACAAGTAATGTTTTCTTGAAGATAGTAACATGAATTTTGTATATTTTATTTGCATATTTACTAATTATCTAATTACAACAGGATGGCGTCAAAGAAGGGTAAGAAGGTGCCGCCGACGAGGGGGTTCTACCCCTCTAGACCTGAGGACGCTTTCGTTGGTGCCTCGTCGACTGGCAGTAGACGCTCTCAGCTGCTGGGGCACGTTCAGACCAGCTCTAGAGCTTCGTCACAGGTAAATGTCACTCGTTTTTGACAAATTCTTTAAATTCAATTTCACATTAAACTTACTTATGAATCATTTGAATGTTTTAGTCCTCACTGGCTGACTCAGAGGCTGTGGCGCCTTCGCTGTGCCAGCCCTCGGCGAGCCAGCCCTCGGTGAGCCAGCCCCCGGCTGGCGATGCTTCGATTCCTGAGGCCTTTGACTCGGCTGGTGAGGAGCCGTCTGGGTCACCTGACGTGGCGCCCCAGCAGACGCGGAGGACAAGGAGGACTCACTTTGTCAGTCCTCCTGCGGTCCCTTCACAGAAGATCGTGTTCGTCCAGTCGGAGACAGGTAATAAAAATTATAGTGTTCAATTTTAGTTTCTTTTGATTACTTAAGTAATGAATGAATAAATATCTTGCAGGGTTTGGGACGACACGTCTTTCACCGGTGAGAGACACCACAGATCGGTGAACGGTGTCCTCGGGTCCATAGTGCGTTTGCACTATCCCGGGGTCCTCGACGGGGTGTCTGCTCTTTCGTGGGAGGACTACGCATGCGTCCATCACCAGGAGCACGACAGCCTTCAGGAGGCCATATGGGCTGATTTTATGGTAAGTATGTTAAAATTTATTGTAAGTTTCAACTCTTAAACTCTTTTAGTGAACATCTCTTCAATATATTCTTTATCGCAGGCAAGATATACTTTAGAGGAACCGAACGACCCTCGCCAGTTTGAGGATGCGAGGCGAGTGTTTCACTACAACGCTGCCAAGGCGCTTCGACAAGCTTTGTCGAACACCCGCGTTCAACTTGTTAATGAGCACTTGAAGGCGAACCAGCAGCCCGTGCTACACTTCCGGCAAGCGAGCGAGATGCACCTGACGGAGGAGGAGTACGCGCAGGTACGTGGAATGTAGTAAGTTTTTTTTGATAATTTCCTTGATGGTATTTTTAACGACTTCCAACTATGTGCAGGGCCACGTGAGCTGGTTGCAGGGTCGGACCGATGCACTTCGGACCCTTTGTCGCTACTGGGCTAGCGATGACTTTAAAGCTAAGTCCGAGAAGGCTCGAGACTGCAGAGGGGTTGAGGGGAAGAGCAAGCACGAGCAAGATAACCACTTGCATTTAGCTAAACACATGGTAAGTGTGTGTAACTTATGTTTATATATTCATAATATATTGTTCGTAATAACACGTATTGACAGGAGCGCGAGACGGGGGTGCCGCCCACCCCTACTGAGGTCTGGAAGAGAGGTCACAGGGACCCTTCTCAGCCGACGGGGTGCAGTCAGGCTGCAGCCGAGCGGTTGGTAAGTTTAGAAATCATTCATATTAAATATAACTATATAGATTGTTGAACTTACACTGTTTTCTTGTTTTGCAGGCTAAGTACGGGGAGGAGGCTAGGAAGATACACGGCGAGGATTTCGATTGGGAACGTCAATCAATCAATCCTCAAGCCGCGTATGCAAGCGGTGGTGGAAAAGCACACGAAAGGTGAGTTTACAAGTCATTTTATCGTTTTCAATTCAAAGTATTCAAGATATTTAATTTCATATTACTGAATCTCTTTTTTTATAGGCTCGCCATATTCGACGGAGTTGTCGACTCGAGGGCGGGGAGACCTACGAGGCAGCTCCACGCAGGCTTCGTTGGTGGGCACGGCAGGTCGCCGCGTATCGCAGAGGGACATTGAGATGCAGTCCCTCCGAGAAACTGTAGAAGAAAACCAAAGGCGATATGAGGAGGAAAGGAGGGAGGCGGAATGCCAAAGGATTGCGATGGAGGCCACGATCCAAACCCAAGCAGCCTGGATGGCACAGATGCGGGAAGCAATGGAGGTAACAAAATAAAAACTAAAGTTCTCATTAATTCAGCGTAAATGACTTACTAATAGGTAGCATTTAATGTTTGCAATGACAGGCCATGGCTTGGGCGCAAGGTCTGTGGATCCAGCTACCGGTACTACCACCGGTCCTTCCAGGCGATCCTTCTTCAGCGGGTCAGGTAATTTTCTATGTAATCCTTCTTCTTCATCGTAATAATATTGAGATAGATGAAAGAGAGAGATAGTTAGATAGAAGAAAATGGTTGAGATAGAAGAAAGAGAGAGATAGAAGAAAGAGAGAGACAGAAGAAAGAGTGAAAGATAGTTAGATAGAGTAGGAGGGGAATGAAGAGAGAGAGAGTAAGATGTAGATGGAGATAGAGAGAGGGGAAGATAGAGGGAGGGAGATGTAGATGGAGACAGATGGGGGAAGATAGAGGGAAAAGGATAGCAAGAGATAGAGTGAGAGAGAAAGATAGAGTGAGAGACAAAGAGATAAATGAAAAGAGAGAGGAAGAGAGGGGGATCTAGATGAAGATAGAGGGAGAGGAAGGGAGGGAGAGAGATGTTGATGCATTTATATTCTAACTCTAAGTTTCATTAATTGCAGGGATCCACGACGGCTGCACAAACGCCGTCGCCGTCGCTACCGCCGCCTGGAATGAGGAGCGACGACGACTTCGACTTCGGAGGTGGCTACGGAGGTCAGATGGGCGAGTGAGCCCTTGTTTGCTTTTTTGATGACGATGTGAGATGTATCGGAACTTATTAGTTTGTGATTGTGATGATGTTTGTGTGTTATACAGTGCGTGATATATTGTATCTGTTCTGTGATTCTGGCCATCGAGCCGGGTAGTATTTTCTGTTTTTTTTTTAAAAAACCTTATTTGCGACGGCTTTTTATAGAGTACCGTCGCAAATAAGGATTAAGGCCGTCGCAATTAAGCCACTGCTATTTGCGACGGCCAAGCTGTCACAAATAAGCATTATTTGTGACGGTCTGGCCGTCGCAAATAGAGGTGTGGGTCCCGGAGGAGGACACGTGGGCCCTGCCCACTAGACTTATTTGCGACCACCGGGCCGTCGCAAATAGAGGCCCTTAATTGCGACAGCCTGGCCGTCGCAAATAAGCTTTAATTGCGACGGCCCGACCATCGCAAATACTGTGGCGGGGCCCACCGGCCCGCGTCAATAACTTGCGACGGCCGCTGTTAGCCGTCGCAATTAAGCTTATTTGTGACGGTGGCCGTCGCAAATAAGCTTAATTGCGATGAATTATTTGCGACGGCCAAAAACCATCGCAAATATGGAAAGCCGTCGCAGATAGCTTATTTGCGATGACATATACCTTATTTGCGACGACCCTGGCCATTGCAAATCGTCGAGTTTCGTGTAGTGTTAATTGGCGACAGTTAACCTAGCACCGTCGCCAATTAGTTATGAGTGGCGGCCCACCGTCGGCAATAAGAGTCGTCATCAATATGAGCCGAGGACCAGGCCCCCCGAGTTATAATTGGTGACGGTAGACCTAAACCGTCGCCAATAAGGCCCATAATTGGCGACTGTGGACGTTAACGTCGCCAAAAAAAACCCTTTTTTGCCAGCCCGCCGCACCTTCCTCCTCATTTCGCGCGTTCGCCTTCGCCCCACGTGTCGCGCCTCGCCCGTTCACCTTCGCCCGCCTCTCCATCGTCGAAAGCCACCGTGCTTCGCCGCTGCCCACTGCCGGTCAAGTAAGGTCTCTCCTCTCTCTCTCTCCCCCCGAGCCCCCTATCCCCTCCATGGCCGACAACCATTGCCGCCCCACCCGAGCCATCCCCCTCCTCCTGAGCTCCCCCCAACCCGAGCCCTCCCCCCTCCTCCGGTGCTCCCCCCTATAGGATCGAAGAGCACGTGAAAAGCTACCAGAGGGGGGTGAATGGTAGATTTAAAATCTTACGCAGCAGAAACAATTAGACCCCAAACCCTTTTGGCAAAAAAAACGATCTGTTAAAGAAATCGTGTGTGAGACTAATCTAAACGTGTTTCACCGTGACAAAAGTGATAGATATCATAGAGAATCAAGTCACAAAGAGAACACAAAAAGAATCACTCAAATCCGTCGAGAAAAACTCAAGTTATGATCGAAAGATCAAACAAGGTCAATCTGCCCTACCCGAGGAAAAACAGTTCTGTAATGCTTCAAAGAAACTCGTCTAGATCAGAAACCACAAATCCAATGACCGTGAAATTTTGACATATGATAGATAATCAAGTTGTGAAGACAACCCAAAAAGAATCACGTCAATTGAATCTGTAAAACTCGAGTTATGATAAAACAACCGACAAAAGGTAGTGCTGTCCAGAAACTCGACGAGTATAACTTGTCTGGAACAAGTCAGACGAACAAGGCACAAAAGTTCCTTCAAACTACGAATTTTATTCAATAGAACACAAGAGGAACAGTGTAAGGATCGAAATGCCCAAGAGGGGGGGGGGTGAATTGGGCTTTCTTTCAATTTTTAAAGCAATTAAGATTAACGACCTCAAGCCCAATTCCCTATGCGATTAAACTATGCAATCAATGTAAATTAAAGTTGCGGAATGAAGATTGCATAAGTGTAAAGAGGGAGAGGGATGCAAACGCTCAAGGGACACGGAGTTTATCCCGTGGTTCGGTAAGATCACAAGGATCTACCTACATCCACGTTGTGGCACCCACCGAAGGGTTTTGCCACTCCCAAGTCACCGAGACAAGGGGGTTCTTCACTATTCTTCTTCGTTCGCCAACCTCGGCAAGGTGGAGCTCAAGCCTTGTACACTTTGGAATCCTCCGGGCTTCCACAATCTTCTTGGCAAGCTCCGGAAGTCGCACACACCAAGGGACACTCCCTTATGGCTCTCACTACACTAGAGACTCCAATCACCAAGAATGGAGGCACCCAAGCACTATCTCTAGCTAGTTCTAGCCTATCTCTTGGTGTACAAATGATGAGCAAATGATGTGAAAGTGGTAGCTCTATTGCTTGAATGCTCTAGGATGTGTAGAGTATGTCTGGGCTTCAAGTCTTGTCGATTTGACAGGTTGAAGGGGTATAAATAGCCAGCCTCCACGAGATAGCCGTTGGAAAAGTAGGCTGACATCACTTCTCTGCGAACACCGGATGATCCGATGTCTCCCCTTCAGTTAACATCGGTCAAAGCCAAATTAGCTAATGTCACTGTGTCAGATATGACCGTTGTTAGACCGATGTTGATCTGTCTTCTCATCGGATGATCCGGTGGCTCTTCCTCCAGAATTTTGCTTGATCTTGAAGCTTACTGGAGTGATCGACCGATGTGTGTAAGTCTGCACATCGGATGATCCGGTGCTTCACTTTGTCCAACAATGTTGCAATCTGTGATGATGGACCGATGTCACTGAGCCACCCACATCGGATGATCCGGTGAGTTCTTTGCTCTGAGGTCTTCTTCTTCTGTTGACACAACTCGACCGATGCAGTCAACTCCAAGACCATCGAATGATCCGGTGTGTTCAACTTGTTGACTTCGAGTTGTTTTGAGTTGTTCTTTTGGAATTTTGAACTTGTGACCTCTTTGACACTTGTTTGAAATGTTGTTTTGATTGTCTTCAAGCATTGAGTGATATCAAGTTAGAGCTTTCACTTCTTGTCTTCATATGATTTGATTTGATCTCATTCGTTGATTTTATATGGGTCTCCAATGTAATTTTGATTTCATTTGATTGAGTGTTATTGAGACCTTGCATTCACAAATTCATTAGTAATATCGAATGGTTGTCATTAATCACCAAAACCGTACCTCATGGGGCCTAGATGCTTTCAATCTCCCCCTTTTTGGTGATTGATGACAACACAATAATTTAAAGCGCAATAATAATGAATTTGATGATAATACTCAAGTATATGTGCAATGAATACAGCATAGGACACATTAAGCTTGTAAAACGCAAAAGAAATTTGTGGTGCGAAAAGCTCAATTGATTAAAAACATAAGCAAATGAGACAAGTGAAAGAGTGCTTAATTAAAATTACAAAAGAGTACTCAAGCACGAATACAAAGGATAGGCACACACTCCCCCGTCACTCCCCCTGAGACTACCACTCCCCCTGACTCTTCTACATCTTCTCCCCCTTTGGCATCAAGACACCAAAAAGGGATCAGAACGCCTACAGACCCTGAGAGCTGGGCGCGAGGACGAACTGGGCACCGTCGCAGTCGTCGGAGCTGGAGTCGCCGGTCGTAGCGGCGGGAGCTGGAGGGTCCGCTGCCGGTGCTGGAGGAGAGGAAGCAGGTACTGGAGGTGCCGGTGGAGCTGGAGGAAGTGGAGCGCTCACCACGGACGCCGACGTCTGCTGGAACAAGATCGTCGCCGGCAGTGGTGAGTGAATCGGTGCGCTGGATGCCAGAAGTGGTGACATACTGATTGAAGGGATAGGAGTAGTAGGCACCTGAGCAACACCTGGAGCCAGTCCCAGTCCAGGCTGCTGTGGAGGAAGGGCGATCCCGGTCTGAGTGTAAAGGTTGGTGATCAACCCTAGGATCCCCATCATGGCCTGCTGGGTCTGCTACTGCTGGTCGAGGGTACGGCGGTGCATCTGATCTACCAGGTTGGTGAACCGGTCCGTATCCTCTCGCCTCTGACGGGCGATCTCCAGCTGGAGCTCCTGCTGTTGCCGCTGCAGCTGTGCCAGGTGAGCAGCCTGCTCTGCCCTGGCCTGCTCAGCAGCAAGCCTGTCCTAGCGCTGCTGCTCGATCATCTGCTGGAGAAGAGATGACAGCTCTAACGGCTGTGACACCTGCGCCTCGGACACAGGAGGTGGTGTCGGTGGCGGAGCAGCTGATCCTCCTGCCTCGGCGTCGTGCTGCCTCAGTGAGGGTGGAGGCGGAGGGAAGTACTCCTCGACACTCTCGTCTGTGTCGCTCTCGGACCAGACGTGCTGCAAGTCCTCCCCCTGAGCCTCAGCCTCAGCAAGCCTCTCGTCCTTCCGCTCTAGGTCGGACCAGTCTTCCTCTGACAGACGGGCCCGGACCTGGCGCTCAACTGGACGACCAAGGCGACGGTCTCCAGGAGCAGAGGCACGATAGTGACCAAAGCGAGTCACACTCTCGTCAGCAAGCCGGGCCTGTGCTGCATGTCCCTCAGGCACCACCATAGAGCAAATGTAACTGATCCAGTGCCCGTAGACCATCTGCCTCATCATGCCAATCCCATCCGTGATTACGTCTTCCATCTCGCATAGGAGTATGTCCACGATATCGAAATCCATCCCGTTCATTATGTAGAACAGGAGGGTCTGCTGCAGACTCGTGAACCCCTCCAAGTAACCTGACCTCGGCAGGAGCGTGCGGCGCAAGGCGAGGTGCACAATGCGCGCAGCTGGGGTCAGGAGAGCTGGAACTCTCGGCTGGTCCGGAGAGAACGAGGGGCCAAACAGAGAGCGGATCTCGTCAAGCTGTGGTGCTACTCCTCCAGTAAGTGGCCTCCTCGGTGGATCTGCCTGCCCATAGACCTTCTCGTGCACGCAGGTGTCGTGCAGGTCCAAACCAAGAATATGCCCCAAAGTCTGCCTTGAGAGGTGGTAGCGCTGACCATTGAACATGAAGGCAATCGACCTCCTGCCCTCTGAGATGTACAGGGTCGCGTAGAAGACACGGACCCACTCTTCCACATAAGCACTTCTCTCATAAGCCAGCAGCTGCACTAAACCTCTGTATCTCTCAAAGAAAGGACGGACCTCAGTCTCCGCTACCACTGCAAGCTGCCCCCAGTCCAGGTAGTTGTGCTGAAAAAGCTTGTGCCCCCGACGCCTGTAGGTATCATAGAGAGACGCCTGGGTGACAGTCCAGAAGCGACTGTCCACAAGAATCTCTCGGGGCTGTGGGAACCACTCCTCAAGCAGCACGTTCCAACGAAGCTTGCGTAGCTGCTTGGCCTTCATCTTCCTGTAGTCCGTGAGACGGACTCCCTCACCGACACGGACGGCCGTGTCCATCTCGTAGATGGCCCTCTCGGCCTCCCTGTCCTCACGACGGTCGGCAACCGTCGGTCTCGGACGAGGAGCGGCCTCGGTGTGACCCCCACGCGTCCGGGCTGAGCGCCGGCGGACGAGAGGCTCAACTGGCTCCTCTTCGGCGTCGGAGTCGTCGATCACGGGAGGCTGCCTCGGACGGGCCTCCCGAATCCTCAGGGAACCCCCTCGGCCACCCTCACGCTCCTCGGCGGCGCGAGCGGCCATAAGGGCCTTCTTCTCATCCTTCGACAGTTTGCGCTTCTTCGCAGCGGGCTCCGCGATCGCCTTGCCCTTTCCTTTGCGCTCGCGACCCATCTTGATGCAATGGAGAGGTAGGGTTAGCGACGATGAAAACGAACGACGAGAGAAACAACGAGGGACGTTGCACGGCACGGAGCAAACCTTAGCGACGATGGAGCTCGGAAAAACCTAGCGACGGGGAGGTGACCGGAGATGGCGGCGTCGCGGGGTGGAGGCGCTGCGATGGAGGGAAGAGTGGTGGCGGTGCTTGGATGCAGTAGAGAGGTGCGTGGAGGCGGCGTTGCGACGAACGGCGCGAGGGTGGAGGCGGAGGCGCGGCGCTTGGGCGCGGGTGGAGCACGGCGGCGCGACGCTTGGAGGTGAGGCGGCACGGGTGGAGCACGGCAAGCGGGGGCGGCGCTGTGGGCGGCGGCGGCCGGAGACGGCGGCGGCGGCGCCTAGGGTGGCGGCGGCGGCGGCTGGGTGCGAGGGAGAGGCGGCGCGCGGTGGTCGACGGACGGAGGAAGAGGCGGCGGCGCGCGGGCGAGTGAGAGGTCGGGGAGAGAGAAACACGGCGGCACGCGGGTTTAAATAGTGGACCCCAAACCCTAGCCGAAATTTTAACACCGGATGGACCGATGCTAGGTGAAACGAACATCGGTCGAATGCCACAGTAAGGATATTCAAAAATTGCTGTTGACATCGGATGGACCGACGTTTAGGGTTTGGGTCATCGGTCGAATGGCACAGTAAGGGTGTTCAAAAGAGGAATGTTGACACCGGATGATCCGACGTAGGAGGAAGTAAACATCGGTTGAATTGATCACAGCTCCAGAAGAGTGAACATCGGATGGACCGATGTTTTTCGGAATGAACTCGTCGGATCATTTAGAATTCAGATAGAATTTGGCTTTGAAGATTGAACACCTATTGGACCGATGAGGAATTGACATAGGCATCGGATAATCCGATGACAACAGAATGAAAACATCCCATATATGTCCTTTGACCAAACAAACAATCGAAGAGAAACACATGTCTTAGGACTTTTTGGGCAACCCCTTACCCCTCAAGAAGCTAATATGCCAATAGCTTGGCTAGACCTTAACGCAAATGGAACACCAAGAAAAATGGAGGAAAATATCCAAATAAAATTTAAGGCCCATGCTTTGTGAGGTAGAGTATGAAGACTTCTATCTCTTTGAAGCATGATCCTCTAGGCATTAACGTACCTAACATTTTGTTTTTTTTCCACCTTATATGAGTTGAGATATTGCATTTCAAACAAGTCTCCTTCTCATGAGGTGGGTTCCCCTTTGTGACAATCTACCGTATGCAATGCCAAACAAATTATAGTGCAAGAGATTAAATGAGTGCAAGTTTATATGGCAGGGATCATGCAAGGCATAAAATAGATCTATCTTGCCAAGTTTGAACCTTCCAAAGGCTTCCTCAGGGAAAACTACTTCTAGCTTGCCCCTATCCTTTGGGAGTTAGACAAGACCTATATGATATGCATCCTTACATGAACATGGCAACTTACATGACGTTAGATGCACCTAGCACATTTAATTCTCTTCTAAGTCTAGAAAAAGTTTTCTCAACAAGTGCGGGAAGGGAATGGGGTTTCTAGCAAATCTAACCGCACTTGTATTGTCACAAAGGAGAGGCACAC
This sequence comes from Tuctoria greenei, assembly GCA_036927565.1. Taxonomy (NCBI): domain Eukaryota; kingdom Viridiplantae; phylum Streptophyta; class Magnoliopsida; order Poales; family Poaceae; genus Tuctoria; species Tuctoria greenei. Next base: position 9,465,333 of record JAYESD010000005.1, read on the forward strand.
AATCATACAAGCATCCATTTGACATGATATGGGGCCTAGATGCGGAAAGATATAGAAATGAACCAAATATGGAATGGTAATTTGATTTGACAATTCGATTACCGTCCATATCCGCGTCGAGCTCCCATTCTCAAGTTTCTTCAAGAGGTCATTGGTAGATTTTTCTTGATGGTGGAGGTCCCCTCTTGAAGTTGCATCGTGGCCGGTCACGTGTTCTTGATTTTTGGCACCCAAGCTAACTTAGGTCCTTGTATGTGTGATACAAGTGCTTTTGGGACCCAAAGTTGCTTGGGGAGCTTCCCCTTCATGCCCTTAATGTTTTTGCCGATGAACCTTGCCTTCACCTTGCCACCTACTTTACTCAATAGATAGTAGTGATTATCAAAGGTAGATGTGTAGTTAGTAGGCAATTTTGGAGAAGGTCGGTTAGGAAGAGGACACTCCCTTGTATGATGACCGGTAACCTCACAATGTTGGCAATAGGAACCAACTTCCTTGATGAAGCTTGTTTTGAGCTCCGGCGAGGGTAACTTTCCTTTGTTAGGCACCGGGAAGGATCCAAGTCCTCTCTTGTTGAAGGCCTTTGCTTGTTGGAAGAGGATCTCCTTGTGCTTGACTTCTCCTTTTGATAGTCTTGCCACACTAGTGCGGAGACTCTCAATCTCTTCCATCAAGTCCTTCTCCCTAGCATTTTCTTTCATGGGCAAAGACTTGTGCAAAAGGTTAGTAGCATGAGACGTAATCTCATTATTTAGGGTTTCTTTCTTCATAGTTTTTAATTCTTGATCAAGAACTTCATGAGCAAGGCTAAGTACTTGATGTTCTTGTTTTAACTTGTTGTGCTCTTCCAAGAGTGTTTGGTGTGCTAAGTTAAGCTCATGATGATCAAGCTTGATTTTAGTCTTTTCTTCCTCAATTTGCTTGACGTGAGATTTGAGCGTGTCATGCTCCTTAAGTATGCTTTCATACTTGTCAAGCAAATTGAGGTTAGTATTCTCAAGTTTAGCATGAGCTTGTTCAAGAGCCTTGACTTTGTTCTTTTCCCTTTTAATGATGGTGTGGTATTCATTTATCAATGAAGTTAATTCATCGGGGGAAAGCTCATCATCACTAGAGTCGTCACATACCTCAATGTTACCTTTTGCCATGAGGCACATGGGAGGTGGACGAAGAGGTGAGTTATCCTTGTTGACGACGGCAAGCCCCGCCAAGTTTTCTTCATCTTCACTCTCTTCGTCGCTTGACTCTTCATCCGTGATCCACTCATTTGCCTCGCACATGAAGACTTTTTGAGGCCCTCTTCTTTTCTTTGGAAAGAGCTTGGTCTTCTTGCCTTTGTCAAATTTCTTCTTTCCAAAGGAGCGCTTGGGCTTGACCTCTTCTTCATCTTCATCACTTTCTTCTTGCTTTTGATGCTTTCCCTTGTGATTGTCCTTCCTCTTGTCCGGTCTTGGACAATCATATGATATGTGGCCTTGATCGTCACAATTATAGCATGTCTTGTTTTCATCTTTTCTTGGGAGGAAGGCTCTCTTGTTGGGATCAAAAGTATATCCCTTCTTGGCAATCTTGGAATTCAAGCGAGAGAATTTCCTCATCATTGATGCAAGCTCATCATCATCATCTTCACTTGATGTTTGCTCTTCTTTGCTTGAACTAGGTTTGATCATTTTCTTGAAATTTGTTTTCTTGAAAGCCTTGAGAGCAATTGTCCTTGTAGAAGATGAATCCTCCATCATTCCAAGTACACTCATCTCATGAGCGTGAATCTCCCCAATTAGCTCCAAAACTTCAATGTGATCAAGTGATTCTTTTTGGAGCATTGAGTTGATGATGTTATACTTTGGCTTGGGAAGGAGCATGAGGATCTTTCGGTTGATAAGTCCCTTGCCAAGAGAAGCAATATCAAGAGCATTTATTTCCTCAATGAGAACATTTAAGCGAGAAAACATTTCATTTACATTTTCATGAGGAAACATTTTAAATTCATCATATTTAGATTTAAGCAAGTGATATTTAAGTTCTTTAACACGAGAGGAACCCTCATGAATTTCAATTAAGCATGTCCAAATTTCGCAAGCTTTTTCTTTACTAGCAATTCTAGCGAATACATCTTGACTAATGCATTCATAGATGGCATTTGTAGCTCTAGCATCCCATTTAATTTGATCACCAATATAATTATGATCTCCAAATCCCGCATGGGTCGCTTCCCAAACTTCGGGAGCAATAGCCTCTAGGTAGGCACGCATGCGTGCTTTCCAATAGGCAAAGTTCTTGCCCTCGAAGGTGGGAACCGAACCCCCATTCTTGGCCATTTAAGCTCTCTAGCGGTGAAGCTAGAATGATCCTATGAGCAACCTCGCTCTGATACCAATTGTAAGGATCGAAATGCCCAAGAGGGGGGGGGTGAATTGGGCTTTCTTTCAATTTTTAAAGCAATTAAGATTAACGACCCCAAGCCCAATTCCCTATGCGATTAAACTATGCAATCAATGTAAATTAAAGTTGCGGAATGAAGATTGCATAAGTGTAAAGAGGGAGAGGGATGCAAACGCTCAAGGGACACGAAGTTTATCCCGTGGTTCGGTAAGATCACAAGGATCTACCTACATCCACGTTGTGGCACCCACCGAAGGGTTTTGCCACTCCCAAGTCACCGAGACAAGGGGGTTCTTCACTATTCTTCTCCGTTCGCCAACCTCGGCAAGGTGGAGCTCAAGCCTTGTACACTTTGGAATCCTCCGGGCTTCCACAATCTTCTTGGCAAGCTCCGGAAGTCGCACACACCAAGGGACACTCCCTTATGGCTCTCACTACACTAGAGACTCCAATCACCAAGAATGGAGGCACCCAAGCACTATCTCTAGCTAGTTCTAGCCTATCTCTTGGTGTACAAATGATGAGCAAATGATGTGAAAGTGGTAGCTCTATTGCTTGAATGCTCTAGGATGTGTAGAGTATGTCTGGGCTTCAAGTCTTGTCGATTTGACAGGTTGAAGGGGTATAAATAGCCAGCCTCCACGAGATAGCCGTTAGAAAAGTAGGCTGACATCACTTCTCTGCGAACACCGGATGATCCGATGTCTCCCCTTCAGTTAACATCGGTCAAAGCCAAATTAGCTGATGTCACTGTGTCAGATATGACCGTTGTTAGACCGATGTTGATCTGTCTTCTCATCGGATGATCCGGTGGCTCTTCCTCCAGAATTTTGCTTGATCTTGAAGCTTACTGGAGTGATCGACCAATGTGTGTAAGTCTGCACATCGGATGATCCGGTGCTTCACTTGGTCCAACAGTGTTGCAATCTGTGATGATGGACCGATGTCACTGAGCCACCCACATCGGATGATCCGGTGAGTTCTTTGCTCTGAGGTCTTCTTCTTCTGTTGACACAACTCGACCGATGCAGTCAACTCCAAGACCATCGGATGATCCGGTGTGTTCAACTTGTTGACTTCGAGTTGTTTTGAGTTGTTCTTTTGGAATTTTGAACTTGTGACCTCTTTGACACTTGTTTGAAATGTTGTTTTGATTGTCTTCAAGCATTGAGTGATATCAAGTTAGAGCTTTCACTTCTTGTCTTCATATGATTTGATTTGATCTCATTCGTTGATTTTATATGGGTCTCCAATGTAATTTTGATTTCATTTGATTGAGTGTTATTGAGACCTTGCATTCACAAATTCATTAGTAATATCGAATGGTTGTCATTAATCACCGAAACCGTACCTCATGGGGCCTAGATGCTTTCAAACAGCCCCAAAGTCGTGCCCACGAGCTCTGGGCTCCCTTGCTTATATAACCACCCCTTAGGCCAACCCAATATCAACTAGGACTCCAATCCGACTCAGATCACGAATCGTAACTTTCCATAACTGCTCAAGATTCTTCTATACGCAGATAGAAGCAATCTTAAGACTTCCAAACACCTTAGGAACGTATCCCACATTACTAAACAACTCAAATTCGTGACCCACACGAAATCCTATCATAACCAACTCAAATCTTTTCATATTTGAGTCAAACCCAACTCAGCCACAGCCTGAGTCCATAACCTAGTCGGTTGGACCTTTCCGACCAACTCTTTACGTCCATATCTCTTCATCACGTCTCGGAACCATGTAGCCACGTCAATGCACTCCTTGCACATGTGCAAACATCTTCCAATGACGTCCACGATATCTTCATATGCATTGTTCTTGATTCAATCATGCTGTGCAACCTCCTGACCAGCTCAACCACAATTCCTCCTGAATTTGGTTGTTGGAACCTCATCTCCTCCCTGAGACTAGTCCAATGAATCCTGTCACCAGCCATGTCTTGAACTCAAGCAACACCTGCACTGCTGCACATGAATAAACAACCAATCCTTATGAGCCTAAGTCTTCGACTTGACTCAAGTTAGTTCCAAACATAACACCCTACGTGAGAACACATAAGCATGTTGCAAAACCACAGTAACACGATATCATCCAAATCAACCAAAACGCACCAAAAACTTAGCAAATGAATACTAAGCAATCTTTCCAACAATGTAAAGCAAGTACGAAACATTGAAAATGAAAAGCAGAAGCACTGCGGTCAAGTTCCGGACCATCCCACAGCAAGCCGAAGCTTGAGCCGGAGCTTACCAAAACTAGTACAATGAAGCACCTGCCGGAGCTTACCAAAACTAGTAGATCCTAGCACCGGAGCTTACCAAAAACTAGTCAAATCTAGTCAACCCAAAATCGGAGCTAGACAAAGTACGTCGGAGCTTAGCAAAAGCATTCCGGAGCTATCAAATATATGCCGGAGCTATCAAAGACATGCCGGAGCTAAAGATAAAGCTCACCGGAGCTAACCAAAGCTAGTTGGACCTTACCAAGAAGCCGGAACTAGCATCTAACATAGCCGGAGCTACCCAAAACAAGTCGGACCTATGGTCGGACCTTGCTATAGCTCGGAGCTAGAGTCGGACCTTGATAAAAAGGTGTTTTGGTGATATTTAAAACTTTTATCATCAAAGCCAAGTGTATTCACTACAAGCCAATGTATTCAGCACACATAAGTCTTACAATCTCCCCCTTGATGAATGCATTGGCAACACCATTTAAAATTCAGACCATTGGCTTATTCACATAAAAGTTTTGAAGGAAATTTCTCCCCTTTTGTAAATCAAAAGTAAAATGAGAATAAAATCTTCCCCCCTTTATTATTTCTCCTTATGCACATATTTTCTTTCTCTTCATGCCTATCTCTCCCCCTTTGACAATGTCTTCAGCAAGTCATGAGCATATAAACAAATTATCTCTCCCTCTTTAGTTGTTATGAGCATATTATAACATATACATATAAACAAAGCTCATCCAAGTCATACTATCAAGTACCTTACATTATCACATCAATGAAATACATAAATTAGTGTAAGCCATGCTAGAGATCAAATGTAATTTTCAATTTAAGCAAGTCATGATCTCACAAACTTAACTATTTCAAAACCTGAAAGCATGACACTAGTTGTTGCATTTTAGTATTTTTCAAAGCATAAATTTAGATCATATGATATTTGCAAGAGATTATATGCGCATCTGCCTTATTCTAACCAACCAAGCCAAGCCTATGTCATTTGACAATCAGAAGCTTAAGGACATGGTTTTAGTCATACACAACTTATTCCAAGTTCATATCTAAGTGCAATGATAAGCCATCTAAAAAGAAGAAGTGTGATGCATGCATATTCTCTTGATCTTTTCTCAATTTATATTTGTTCATAAAAACTCAACATGTGAGTTGATTACTTGATGAATTCTTAATGATTAAAAGCATTTGTGAGCATGCAACAAGTTCAAAACAGCAAGAAAGTTCGACCATGACCAGATTTAGTGTAAGTAATTATTCCAATTACTAGACATGGCAAAAACTACAAAATGTATAACACAAGTAATGTAGTAAGAACTTTCAGCATGTAAAAGGAATCACAAAGTCATATATGTATGAAATACTATGCTCATATTATTTTAATTTCAGATTCACACATAGACTTCCCAAGTTTCAAAAACTCCCCCTCAATTTAAGCCATGAGGATGCATAACCCCTATTTCACTACGAATGAAACAAAAACGAGTGAAATCCAAAGGTTTTGTAAAAATGTCAGCCAATTGATGTTCGTTATCTACATGGTGAAGCACAATGTTTCCTTTTTCAATGTTATCTCGGCGAAAGTGATACCTAATGTCAATGTGCTTAGTTCTAGAATGTTGCACGGGGTTTTTAGCAATGCAAATGGCACTAGTGTTATCACAGAATAGTGGAACACTATCTAGATCAACCCCATAGTCCTTAAGTGTTTGAATAATCCAAAGAATTTGTGAGCAAGCACTAGCAGCAACTACATATTCAGATTCGGCTGTGGATTGTGCAACTGAATTTTGTTTTCTAGAGGACCAAGCAACAAGAGAATTACCAAGAAAATGACAAGCACCAGAAGTACTTTTCCTATCAATCCTACAACCCCTAAAATCAGCATCTGAAAAAGCTTTCAAAGTAACGGTTGAGGAAGAAGGAAGAAAAATGCCAAATTCTTGAATTCCATGTAAGTACCTGAGAATCCTTTTGATGGCTTGACGATGTGAAGCACGTGGGGAAGCTTGAAACCGTGCACAAAGATATACGCTGAATTGTATGTCCGATCTTGATGCCGTGAGGTATAAAAGTAATCCGATCATGCTTCTATATTCTTTTTTATCCACGGATTCACCATCTTCATCAAGTTCAAGTGTTGTTGTTGTTCCCATTGGTGTCCGAAGAGGCTTGCTTTTGTCCACGTTGAAGCGCCTTAGGAGGTCTTTGGTATACTTCGTTATGCACAAAGGTACCCTCCTTGGTTTGCTTGATTTGCAGCCCCAAAAAGTAAGTGAGTTCACCCATCATACTCATTTCAAATTCGGAACTCATCATTGCTAAAAACTTGGACACAAGATCATGAGAAGCACAACCAAAGATAATATCATCCACATACACTTGAACAAATAATAAGTCATTGCCATGCTTAAGCACAAAAAGAGTTTTATCAACCTTGCCCATGGTAAACCCCTTTTCAAGTAAGAATGTTTTTAACCTATCATACCATGCTCTAGGGGCTTGTTTGAGACCGTATAAGGCTTTGGATAGTTTGTAAACATGATTAGGAAAATCTGGATTTTCAAAACCCGGTGGTTGTTTGACATAAACCTCCTAATCTATGTAGCCATTAAGAAAAGCACTTTTAACATCCATTTGATATAGCTTAAAACCTTTAGATGCTACAAAAGCTAACAAAATTCTTATGGCTTCTAATCTAGCGACAGGAGCAAAAGTTTCATCAAAATCTAGACCTTCAACTTGAGTGAAACCTTGAACAACCAACCTAGCCTTATTACTAACCACAACCCCATCCTCACTTTGTTTATTTTTAAATACCCATTTAGTTCCAATTAAAGTGTGACCTTGAGGTGGAGGTACAAGTTTCCAAACATTATTTCTTTCAAAATTTTCTAACTCTTCTTGCATGGCAATAATCCAAGATTCATTAGTGAGTGCGTGTGATATATCTTTGGGTTCAAAAGAAGCAACAAAAGCAGAATGAGCATGAGAGTTTGGATCGCAAAACCTGGACCGTGTGACTCGTTCGTGCAAGCTTCCAATCATCTGTTGTGGGGGATGATCTTTGTAAAACCGTAGGGGAACAGATGTCTCACAAGCTTCTTGTTCATTAGGTTCATCGTAGATTGATGAGCTTGTAACTTGTGGACGATCAGGACCAACATAGGTGATAGCCGGAGCTTGTTCAATGTCCGGAGCTGGACATGTGTCACCTTCGGAACTACCAGGCAGTATCACCAGCTCTTCTTCATCTTCGAGAATACCCCCCCTGAGGATACGGATCTGGTCCTGCAACACCAGAGCTAGTACCTGGGCTAGCTTCATCAAAAGATACTTCACAAGTCTCCACAATTTTGTTAGTGTCAAGTAAAAGCACACGGTAGCCTCTAGTATGAGATGGATAACCAAGAAACATGCCATCAATGGATCTAGGTTCAAATTTATCAAGATTACCATGTTTCTTAACAAAGCATTTGCAACCAAAGACCCAAAAGTGTGTAACACTAGGCCTATGTCCAAACCGAAGCTCATATGGTGTTTTACCTAGCTTAGCACGCAAGAAAACACGATTTGAGACATAACAAGCGGTTGCTAACGCATCAACCCAAAATTTCCTAGGAGTTTGATATTCATCAAGCATAGTCCTAGCCATCTCAACTAAGGTTCTGTTCTTTCTTTCTACAACACCGTTTTGTTGAGGTACATATGGTGAAGAGAAGTTGATGATATATTCCATTTTCAGCACAAAAGTGATCAAAAGATTGATTTTTAAATTCAGTTCCGTTATCACTTCTAATTGCCTTTAAAGATCCTGGGTAATCAATTGATAATCTAAGAAATAAAGTCCTAAAGTGACTAAGGGCCTGTTTGGTTCTATGCCTAAGTTGCCTAAGCCTAACGTTAGGCATGCCACACTGTTTTAGGCGAGTGTTTGGTTATCGACTAAAGTTAGGCATGCCACAAAAGTTAGACAACTTTTACATCTATTGCCTAACAAAAAATTGCCTCAACTGAGGCGCTCAAATCGACCGCCTAAGCATGTCACACTTTCTTAGGTGCGCCTAAGCTTAGGCTATGGTAACAAACCAAACAACAGCTAACATTAGGTAGCTTAGGCGTGTCACAAGTGTGGCAAATGACTAAAGTTAGGCTTAGGCAACTTAGGCATACAACCAAACAGGCCCTAAAAGCTTCATTCTTAGACGCCATAAAGTAAACCCAAGAGTATCTAGAATAATCATCAACGATAACAAGAACATACCATTTACCTCCGAAGGATTGAACACGTGAAGGTCCTACGGTGTCAAGATGCAAAAGTTGACATGGTTCAGTTGTCATGATCATTGTGAGAGGAGTATGTGAACCTGCAACCATCTTAGCATGTCTACAAGAAGAGCACACAATTTCTTTGTCCCCTTTAAGCTTAGGCAGCCCACGTATGCGATCAAGAGCACTAACACGCGTTAGGTGATCAAAGCCTACGTGACTAAGTCTACGATGCCAAAAATATAAGTCCTTTGAATCATTAGCAACTAGACACCTATGCTTAGAGGAAGACATATCAAAATCAGCTTTAAAAACTCTTCCAAACCGAGACATGTTAAAAATAAGCTCACTATTTGAACCTATAACTTTGCAGCAATTTTTATTGAGAATAATTTCTAGATTTTCATCTAGCAATTGTGCAACAGAAAGCAAGTTGTATTTCAAATTTTTGACAAGTGCCACATCCTTCAAGGTGTAGTGATCATTTACTCTAACCGAACCCTTAGCAATTATAGGAGTTGAAGAATTATCGGCAAAAGTAACATTTTCTACACGTGACACAAAAGAGAGGGAGGAGAACCAATCTTTGTTACCGGTCATGTGGCGTGAGCAATCTGAATCCACAATCCAAATGTTCTCCTTCCTCAAACGTGTAACCTACATAGAAGCACAATACGTCGATGACTCAATACTTGGGTTAGTCAAAAGGCATTTAGGAATCCAGTACTGAGTCACGCGATGTGCAGTAGGAAAAACACGCGAAAGCTGAGACAAAACAGCAGGTTTATGAGTCAAAGTTTGAGATTTTTTATTCTTGACTACTGACCTATAAGGTGTTACTTGTGTAGCACAAAAATCAGTAGCTCTAGAGGCAAAAACAGAAGGTTCGGAGGTAAACTTTGAATGTTTTTGACTCAAAACAGCAGGTTGTACATTCGGTTCAATGTGTGCAGCAAATTTTGCATGAAAGTTATGAGATCTAGCAACCATTCTTTCCCTTTTATGTTGTTTAGCTAGTCTATAACAAAAATCTATGACATGACCATCTCTACCACAAAAGGTACAATGAAATTTAACATTGTGTTCATGTCTAGATGAGCAAGCAATATTTTTATTTGAAACCGAATGAGGTAACACTCCTGCAGATTTGAAAACCACTCCTTTTTGTTTAGGAACTGTTTGAATCAAACCACTTCCTAATGACTTTACAATTTTAGGTGGATGTGCCTTAGCATGAGCATGAGAATCAAAACCTAAACCAGTTTTATCATTGCAAGACTTGGAAGAATTCAGCAGTAAGTTTAGGTTCTTATTCCCATTACAAAACCAATCTAATGTCCTATGCATGTCATCAAGTTTATTGGACAGATCAAGGCAATTTTCACATGAAGTTTTTCCTTTTAGTTTGCAATTGGAACAAAATTTAACTTCTTGAGAACGTAAAGCATTGTTCAATATAGAAATTTCATTCATAGCATCCTGTAGTTTCTTATCAAGATCATCACAAGTAGAACAATGCAAATCAATTGTAGAACAGCTAGCATCTTTCAAGTTTTTATCATTAAGTGCAGCAAGCTCTTTGTTCTTTTCAATTTCTAACTCAAGTTTATCAAGTGTGGAGGTGTGCGCACTTCTTAATGAGGACAATTGTTCATATATTAAATCACATGAGGAACATGCATCATCACTAGGAATCAAAGTTTTTTAATGGTTGATTTCAGATTCTAGTGATTCAATTTTAACAGCACTATCCCTAAGCTTTTTGTCCTTTTTCTTAACAATAACAGTGGCACGATAAATAGCATCACACATTTCTTCGCAAGTAGGACATACCTCTTCATTGTCGCTGTTGTGTTCTGCCTCCTCCATACTTCATCTTGACTTGCCCACCATAAAGCACAAGTTTGCCAAATCATCTTCATCTTCATCACTTCCAATGTCCACATCACTTGAACTGAACTCTTGAAGCGCGGTGATGAAACTGTTGATCATCTTGCGTCCTATGGTACCTTTCTTCTTTTTGTTGGAATTTCCAGAGGAGGTCCGGACCTTGCTTTGTTTTTCTTCCCGGGTGGTCGGACCTGAAAGTTTAGGGCATTCTGTACGAAAGTGTCCCGTTTTACCACATTCAAAACAGCGTTGAGGTCCGGAGCTTCCTGTCCTTCTAGTTCTCACATTTTGCAATGCTTTTGAGAATCTAGTAGAGATGAGTGCCAACTCCTCTTCTGGAAATTCTTCGATCTGCTCCAGGGTTAGTGAGGACAACAAAGCAAGAGTACTGCAGGATGATGATTGGCCGGAGCTAGACATATCACGTTGTGAAACAAATGCAATAGACTTATTGGGGTTCTTACATGAGATTATGTCAATTTCATGAGTTTTTAGTTTAGAATAAAGTACATCTAATGTAAGAGAACTCATGACAGTTGATTCACGAATAGATGTTACTTTCATCTCCCAAATTGACATGTCTAATGCACTAAGAAGTTGCCTAGCATTCTCAGCATCAGAAAAATTAACATTGACACTACGTAAGTTGTTGAGAATTTTATTGAAACGAGGAAAGAGGTCATCGATAGACTCACCTGGTTGCATTTCAAAACGCATATATTCCTTTTTAACATATCTTGTTTTACCTCCTTGATTGTGTTGGAGCCTTCATGATAATCACAGAGAGCTCTCCAAACATCGTATGCTGATCGGAGGTGCGCGATACGATCAAAGTCGCTTTGAGTGAGTCCTTGGATGATCAAGTGTTGGTCTTTGTTGTTGTTGTCGACGTCCCATAGGTTCGTGGCCATGACTTGATCATTAGGTGGTACTTCATAAGGCTTATACACCTTCTCCCATATTGCAAAGCCTTGTGCCTGGATAAAAGCCTCCATGCGTGCCTTCCAAACCTGAAAATCAATATCAGCAAACACACAAGGTTTGGCGGATGACTTCTCCATGATGATTAGTCAAAAACACGTGCAAATCATAAAGATTAGAGCACCTGGCTCTGATACCAATTGTAGGATCGAAGAGCACGTGAAAAGCTACCAGAGGGTGGGTGAATGGTAGATTTAAAATCTTACGCAGCGGAAACAATTAAACCCCAAACCCTTTTGGCAAAAAAAAATGATCTGTTAAAGAAATCGTGTGTGAGACTAATATAAATGTGTTTCACCGTGACAAAAGTGATAGATATCATAGAGAATCAAGTCACGAAGACAACACAAAAAGAATCACTCAAATCCGTCGAGAAAAACTCAAGTTATGATCGAAAGATCAAACAAGGTCAATCTGCCATACCCGAGGAAAAACAGTTCTGGAACGCTGCAAAGAAACTCGTGTAGATCAGAAACCACAAATCCAATGACCGTGAAATTTTGACATATGATAGATAATCAAGTTGTGAACACAACCCAAAAAGAATCACATCAATTGGATCTGTAAAACTCGAGTTATGATGAAACAACCTACGAAAGGTAGTGCTGTCCAGAAACTCGACGAGTAAAACTTGTCTAGAACAAGTCGGACGAACAAGGCACAAAAGTTCCTTCAAACTACGAATTTTATTCAATAGAACACAAGAGGAACAGCCCCAAAGTCGTGCCCACGAGCTCTGGGCTCCCTTTCTTATATAACCAGCCCTTAGGCCAACCCAATATCAACTAGGACTCCAATTCTACTCAGATCACGAATTGTAACTTTCCATAACTGCTCAAGATTCTTCTATACGCAGATAGAAGCAATCTTAAGACTTCTAAATAACTTAGGAACGTATCCCACATTCCTAAACAACTCAAATTCGTGACCCACACGAAATCCTATCATAACCAACTCAAATCTTTCCATATTTGAGTCAAACCCGACTCAGCCACAGCCTGAGTCCATAACCAAGTCGGTTGGACCTTTCCGACCAACTCTTTACGTCCATATCTCTTCATCACGTCTCGGAACCATGTAGCCACGTCCATGCACTCCTTGCACACGTGCAAACATCTTCCAATGACGTCCATGATATCTTCATATGCATTGTTCTTGATTCAATCATGCTGCGCAACCTCCTGATCAGCTCAACCACAATTCCTCCTGAATTTGGTTGTTGGAACCTCATCTCCTCCCTGAGACTAGTCCAATGGATCCTGTCTTCAGCCATGTCTTGAACTCAAGCAACACCTGCACATGAATAAACAACCAATCCTTACGAGCCCAAGTCCTCGACTTGACTCAAGTTAGTTCTGAACACAACACCCTACGTGAGAACCTCACATAAGCATGTTGCAAAACCACAGAACACGATATCATCCAAATCAACCAAAACGCACCAAAAACTTAGCAAATGAATACTAAGCAATCTTTCCAACAATGTAAAGCAAGTACGAAACATTGCAAATGAAAAGCAGAAGCACTGCGGTCAAGTTCCGGACCATCCCACAGCAAGCCGAAGCTTGAGCCGGAGCTTACCAAAACTAGTACAATGAAGCACCTGCCGGAGCTTACCAAAACTAGTAGATCCTAGCACCGGAGCTTACCAAAAACTAGTCAAAACAAGTCAACCCAAAACTGGAGCTAGACAAAGTACGTCGGAGCTTAGCAAAAGCATTCCGGAGCTATCAAATATATGTCGGAGCTATCAAAGACATGCCGGAGCTAAAGATAAAGCTCACCGGAGCTAACCAAAGCTAATTGGACCTTACCAAGAAGCCGGACCTAGCATCTAACGTAGCCGGAGCTACCCAAAACAAGTCGGACCTTGCTATAGCTCGGAGCTAGAGTCGGACCTTGATAAAAAGGTGTTTTGGTGATATTTAAAACTTTTATCATCAAAGCCAAGTGTATTCACTACAAGCCAATGTATTCAGCACACATAGGTCTTACACCCCCCACCCGACGGCCATGGCTCCCCCACCCGAGCTCAACCCTCCCCTCCCCACACTGCCCCCACCGAGCTCCTCCCCTCTCCCCACCATGCTCCACCCCCTCCCCAACCGAGCTCCACCATGGCCATAGCAATTTTGATTAATGGCTTATGTTGATTAATTGCTTATGCTGGCTATGTTAATTGTGTTGCTAATGTTGATTAATTGCTTATGGTGCTTATGTTGCTTAAGTGCTTATGTTGATTAATTGCTTATTATGTTGATTGTTTAGGTTAATTGTTTATTATGTTGCTTATGTTGCTTAATTTCATCAGTTAGGTTAATCGTTGCTTAATTGCTTATTATGTTGCTTACTTGCTTATTATATTGTTTATGTTTCTTAATTTCATTAGTTAGTTTAATTGTTTATTATGTTGTTAACATGATTACTATCTTGTTTAGATGATATTGTTGTTTACATGATTATGTTGATTTTATTATTGAAAGTTGCCTAGAGGGGGGTGAATAGGCCAATCGACCTGAAATGACTTAATAAAACGAGATCAACACTCAGGGGGCGGACTAGTCCGGTCCAGGGGCGAACTAGTCCGGTCCTCCTACAGGGAAAGCCTAAAAAGGTGTTTCTAACAAGTTTTAGTCCAATTCTTGTAATGCAAAGTATGTTAGAATGACCTAGTGAACCTTAACAAGTTATGAAGCAAATGTGAGACTAAGGATCACGATGAAACAAGGGTGATGAGCAAATCCGGTAAAGCTAACCCTAGAAGCAATATGCGATGAATGAAAGCTAAGAACACAAGGGACACAAGGATTTTATCCCGGGGTTCGATCCCACAAAGGAATCTACGTCTCCGTTGAGGAGTCCACGAAGGACCGGGTTCAACAACCCTTCCCTCACCAAGTTTACGCAAGGGCCTAAATTGGTTCTCCACTATCACAAAGGTTGAATACAAGATTCGTTGGGGCTTCTCACAATATGAGGCTCCCACCACAAATACAATCACAAATCACAAAGATTAATTCAAGCCACAGATCACAAAGATTCACAAAGTGCAAGAGATCAAACTGAGAGCCAAAGAGCGGTGTTCTTCCTCTTCTTCACCTCACCAAACCCTAATCCACACAAGAATTAGTTTTTGAGGGAATATAGGCAAGAAGGAGGCTTTTGGAGGCTCAAGGTTGCTGTGGCGGCGCTAGGGTTTCAACTTGCTCAACATCTTGTTCAAATGAACCCAAGGGTCCCCTATTTATAGAGGTTCCCAGCCCATACTGCTGACTTCAGCAGATGGGCGGACTAGTTCGGCCTACAGCCCGGACTAGTCCAGCCTAGGGGACCACTGACGTCCCTGACAACTGTCGCACTGCGCGGCAATCGTCACACTACCCGCCAAACTTCAAATTCTAACGATCACTTCAAAACGGACTAGTCCGACCCACACCGGACTAGTCCGATCTCACATAGAACCTTTTGTTCCGTGTGAAAACAGACTAGTCTGAAGACCACAGGCCCCCAGGGTGGACTAGTCCGATCTCAGTCAGGACCTCTTGGTCTGGACCAAAACGGACAAGTCCGTGGTTTTGGGACTTTGTCTCCGAAACCCACTTCACGACTACTCGGACTAGTCCGTCCCACTACGGACTAGTCCAAACTCAGTCAAACCCTTCTGGTCCGGCTGAAAATGGACTTGGACGACCAGGAGCGGACTAGTCCAGCCACGTGCACGGACTAGTCCGGCCACTCCTGCCAAACTACTTCCAACTCTCTTCTCTCAATAGTTTTGATCTCTAAACTGCTTTGAGCTCCCAACTTGATCTCAATGCACTTTACACACACATCCTCACACATATTTGGCTAGTCTAAACTTGACACAATAGAAACCCTAGTTTCTCCTTTTTGAGTTGACATCGCCGTTTTCATCCTTTTCCTTTTTGAGGGATTGTGCTTCCACTTGAGTCCACACCTGTGCTTAAGATGACTGAGCTCATTAGACACCTAATTGTCATCATCAATCATCCAAAACCCAAGGGGATCCTAGATGCACTTTCAATCTCCCCCTTTTTGGTGATTGATGACAACACATTAAGTCTTCACATATAAGAGTATAAATTTGGTTTTCATAACGTGTGGATGTATGAGTGACTCCCCCTCAATGAATGCATCACAAAAGAGAGATTGAGGAAGTACTTCATACACACACACGTTATGGTGGGGTGCCTACGTGTTGTGCTCAACAATTTGTGACAAGACATAATAAATATGAATATGATTAAAAGATAGACATTCAAAGCATCATATTGATATTAAACATTCAAAACATAGTCTTGCACAAATTTAAACATCCGACATGACATAAATATTACAATAAGAAGTGCAACATGTCCAAGGATCCAAAATAAAGGGTTACACCTAATTGCCCTCCTTTCTAACTCTCCCCCCGTCTAACTCCCATCTAACTCTCCCCTTTGGCATCAAGACACCAAAAAGGAAAAGAAGAAGGGAACAACGAGCCCTATCCACTTAGTCGTCGCTGTCCTCACTATCATCGGCCTCAGCGTCGGAGTCGCTCTCCGTGGCCTCTGGGTCCTCGTGGTCGTCCTCGTCGTCGGAGGCACGAGCCGAAGGAGCTGCCCGGGAAGAGCTTCTATCCTCTTGGAGCTGGGCGAGCTCGTCGGCGGTGAAGTCAGGGAATGGAGTGATCTCTCCGTCGCTCTCCTCCGGAGAGGACATGGGAACCTCCATCTTGTCACACACCGCCTTGAGGTACTTCTCTTGGCACTTGTGTACCCTCTGGTTCCGGATCTCTTGCTTCCGGCAGGAAGTGAAGATTGCCTTGAACCACTTGAAGAAAGCGCTCATCGATTGAGGCGGGGGCGGGGAAGGAGGCGCCACGGGGCGAGGGGCTGGCATCACCGAGTGAGAGGGAGGCTCCGCAATCTTCCGGCGTGGAGGATGCGGTACTGAAGGAGGCGTCTGAGGATAGAGCGGGCGATGAGTCACATCCTTGACGAAGGTCACGCTCGACACCTTCTCAATGAGATACATGATTTAGGGGGCATACCCGCAAGCACAGTTTGGGGGTATGCGAGATGTTGAAAATGTCGTCGAAGATGTAATCGATGAGATTGAACTTCTCCTCCCCATCGATAAGAAGTAGCAGGTACCTCAGGTTGCCTTGGATCACCCCTGCATCACCATCCTTTGGTGCTATTGTCCGCCTCAGGATCCTGTTCAGAATGCTGTAGAAAGGCTTGATATTACGAGCATGCCCGACATCATACTGAACATGACTCGGATACATGTAGGCCAACTCGCCTCGGTCTACAACCTTGAGGTTAGAGATGATGATCTCATGATCCAGGTGAGCCTCAAGACCTAGAATCTTGGCAAACTCCTCAAATGTGACTGAAAGCTGCTCGCCATGCGTCATCCATATGATTCGTATATCACCTGAGGTGGTGAAGTAGATGGTGGAATAAAACTGCAGGATGACTTCAACGTTCCACTCATATTTGAATCCCATGATCTTCTTGAGCACATGACCGCATCAAAAGCAAAGTGTTGCATCTTGGCCATGTACTCCCATTATACCCATTGTGCTTCAATCACAGGCTTCTTCATGCTTTGGTAGACAATACGGTAATAATCACAATGAAAGTCACACAAAAATCGAGGGTCGGCGGTGCTCCTTTCATACTTGTATACCTTGTTCTTCCGGAGCCTTCTTGCTTTCTCGGCTCCCTTTCCATGGAAGATGTTGGCATCTATTTCACGCTGCCTGTTGGGATTTCTCTCAGGAGTATGCACTTCCAAGGGGCCAATCGGTTTGGCTTTCCCTTTCTCCTTGATCACAGGGCCTGCGGCTCTCTTCACCGATATCTTCACTGTGGGCTTCCTTTTCTTTGGCTCAGCAGGAGCCGGGGCCTTGCCCTTCTTTGGATCTCACTCGATCCGACGTTCCACGATTTCTTCTTGGGCTGGCTCCTTGCCCTTGTCTTTCCCTCCAATTGTCACAAGTCTCTTCCTCTTGGAGACTTGTGCAACAGCGGCCTGAGAGTTATGAGCCTCGCGCTCCTCTCTCTTCTTCTTCCAGAGTTCCTTGCGGGACTCCTCAATGGCCCGAGTCATTGCTTCATCTTCATTATAGGCCATAGCTGCGGCCCTAGCTTGTTGCTTCTTGGCTGCTTTTGCCCTTTCGTGCTGCTCGAGAAACTTCTCAACAGCCTCAACCTCGGCTCTTTCCCATTCCTCGCCAAGGCGAAGCTGCTCCGCCTCCCACTCGGGGTCAGTGGGGGAGAAGCGGAACGGCGAGGAGCGGCCATTTCAGTTGAAAAGGATAGAAGCCATAAGAAAGAAGGTCAAGGAGTCAGAATAATGCGAAAGAAATCACGAGAAACAACCAAAGTTGAAGTTTGGCCTGTGTACACCGGACTTGTCCGCCCCAAGGGCGGACTAGTCCGCCGGGCGGACTAGTCTGCCTGGCACCGGACTAGTCCGGTTTACACAGGTTAAACCCTAACTCTAATGGTTTCTTGAGAAATCTTGGAATTGAGTCGCAATATTCCTAGGCTATGATCACAAGGATACTATAAGCAACTTTAATGAAGAGGCATCTATCAAAAACTCAATGAATCAAGAATGAGGCAAGTTTTTGAAAAGTGAGGGATACCTCTTCAAATCTTGAGAAATCGACGGAATCGGGGATGGATCGCGTCACGAGTGATCGGGGAAAGTTGTTTCCCACACCTCCGGGTCTTCCAATGCACGGATTGGAATCGGTTTTTGGTGGTTGGAATCAAAAATCACCGAAGGAGGGCGGTTTCGCGCGCGTGGGAGAGAGAGAGAGCCAAATGGAGAAGTGAAGGGGTCGGCCGCCTCCTGGGGGTTTAAGTCCCCAGGGGCCAGACTAGTCCGGTGAAGGGGCCAGACTAGTCCGGTTATGCGGACCAGACCCGGACCTTGTCCGGCCATAGGGCGGACTAGTCTGGTCCTAGGAGGCTGAAAACATATATATTTGAGTTTTAGCCACTATAGATGATCCTTTTGGACATATTGCCACAACAAAACTTTATGAATATGGTCAAACTATGACCATGACTCACTAAGTCACTAGTTTTTCAAATATTTTGGAGAAAATCGAGATAGAGATGAAATTCTCAAACACATGCATTCTTTTGAATAAGGCGTAAAGTAAACATTCAGATGTGCATGTTTCAAGCCACATTTCGAGAATCTAAGATATTGAGCTCACTCCTAAGCTCACAAAATCGCTTCTCATCTAGGGGCTTGGTGAATATGTCGGCTAGTTGGTTCTCGGTTCTCACATGGGAAATCACTATATCCCCTTTCAAGGAATGATATCTCAAGAAGTGGTGTCTAATGTCTATGTGTTTGGTCCTTGAATGCTCAACCGGATTATGGGCTATATTGATGGTGCTCTCATTGTCACATAGGAGAGGAATATGGCGCAAGTTTATACCATAATCCCTTAGAGTTTGTCGCATCCAAAGAAGTTGTGCACAACAACTTCCGGCTGCAACATACTCCACTTCGGCTTTGGAAAGAGCAATGGAATTTTGTTTCTTAGAGGACCAAGACACTAAGGATCTACCCAAGAATTGGCATGTCTCGGACGTGCTCTTTCTATCAACTTTGCACCCCGCATAATCCGCATTGGAATAGCCAATGAGGTTAAACTTGGATCCTTTGGGGTACCAACGTCCTAGGCTAGGTGTGTGAACTAAATATCTAAGAATCCTCTTCACGGCGGTCATATGACACATCTTAGTTGCAGCTTGAAAACATGCACACATACACACACTAAGCATAATATCCGGTCTAGATGCACAAAGATACAACAAAGAACCAATCATGGAACGGTATACCTTTTGGTCCACACTTGGACCATCTTCGTTGAGCTATAAGTGTCCATTTGGCCATAGGCATCTTGATGGGTTTGGCCTTGTCCATGTCAAACTTCTTTAGTATGTCTTGAGTGTATTTCGTTTGACTTATGAACGTTCCTTCTTTGAGTTTCTTGACTTGGAAACCTAAAAAGAAATTCAACTCCCCCATCATGGAAATCTCAAATCTCTCCGTCATTATCTTAGAAAACTCATTACAAAACACTTTGTTAGTAGAACCAAATATAATGTCATCGACATATATTTGGCACACAAAGAGATCATCATTAAAGTGTTTTGTAAAGAGAGTGTAATCAGCTTTTCCTATCTTAAAACCATTTTGAATTAGAAAGTCTCTAAGACACTCATACCAAGCTCTAGGAGCTTGTTTGAGACCATAGAGAGCCTTACGCAATTTGAAGACATGGTTTGGGAATTCTTGGTCTTCAAAGCCCGGTGGTTGCTCCACATAGACTTCCTCCTTGATTGGGCCATTTAGGAACGCACTCTTGATGTCCATTTGGTAGAGCTTAAAATCATGGTGAGTAGCAAAGGCAAGTAATATACGAATTGACTCTAGCCTAGCTACGGGAGCAAAGGTTTCATCAAAATCCAAACCTTCGACTTGTGAGTACCCCTTGGCCACAAGTAGTGCCTTGTTCCTTGTCACCATACCATGTTCATCTTGCTTGTTGCGGAACACCCACTTGGTGCCCACAACATTTTCTTGTGGACGCTTGACAAGCTCCCAAACTTTGTTCCTCTCAAAGTTGTTAAGCTCCTCTTGCATGGCCACCACCCAATCCGGGTTTCTCAATGCATCTTCAACCTTATGGGGCTCCAAAGAAGAGACAAAGGAGTAATGTTCACAAAAATTTGCAACACGAGAACGAGTGATTACCCCTTTAGTAATGTATCCTAGGATGTTGTCAACGGGGTGATCCCGTTGAACACTTTGATGCACATGAAGATGTGGAGGTTGAGCTCTTGAGTCATCATCATCTTCTTCTTCTTCTTGATCTCCCACTTTATGAATGCCTCCCCCTTGACTTCCGTCTTCTTGATCGTGTTGAGGTGCCACTTGTCCATCTTCAACTTGATCGCGTGGGGGATGACTTGCATCATCTTTTTTGTTGGTCACTTGGGCATTGAGGTTGTTCTTGTGGTCGAACATCTCCAAGTGCCATCCTTCTAAGAGCTTCTTGTGGAGAGTCTTCTTGATCTAGCACACTTTGATCAACTTGCTCCACTTAGGAGCCATTAGTTTCATCAAACACCACGTCGCGTGCTATTTCAACAATTCCGGAGGTTTTGTTGAAGACACGGTAGGCGTGGGTGTTTGAGTCATAACCAAGCAAGAAACCTTCATCGGACTTTGAAGAAAACTTCGAAGTTCTAGGCTTCTTGTTGAGAATATAGCACTTGCTCCCAAAAACTCGAAAGTAAGAGACATTGGATTTCTTACCAACTAGAAGCTCATAGGGAGTCTTCTTGAGGAGGCGGTGGATGTATAATCGGTTGACGACGTGGCAAGCAGTGTTAACTGCCTCCGCCCAAAACCGATCCGATGTCTTGTACTCATCAAGCATTGTCCTTGACATCTCGATGAGTGTCCTATTCTTCCGTTCTGCCACCCCATTTTGTTGAGGGGAGTATGGAGCTGAAAATTCATGCTTGATGCCCTCCTCATCCAAGAATTCTTCCACTTGAGTGTTCTTGAACTCGGTGCTGTTGTCGCTTCTTATAGCTTTGATTCTTGAGGCGAACTCATTTTGAGCTCTTCTCAAGAACCTCTTGAGGACACCATGAGTTTCACCCTTATCATTCAAGAAGAACACCCAAGTGAAACGAGAAAAATCGTCAACAATAACAAGAACATATTTGTACTGCCAATGATAATGTAGGTTATTGGCCCGAAAAGATCCATATGTAGCAGCTCCAACAGTCTTGTTGTCGTCATGATGTTCTTGGAGGTGTGTTGAGCTCCCACTTGCTTTCCCGCTTTGCAAGCACTACATGGCTTATCCTTTTCAAAGACAACATTCTTCAAACCATGGATGTGCTCGCCCTTAAGAAGCTTTTGTAAGTTCCTCATCCCAACATGGGCTAGTCGTATATGGCAAAGCCATCCCATGTTGGTTTTCGCCATTAAGCATGTGTCAAGTTGAGCTTTATCCGAGGCAAAATCCACAAGATAAAGCTTTCACTTGAGAACACCGTTAAAAGTGATTGAGTTATCACTCCTTCTAAGGATGCTCACACCCTCATTAGTGAAAACACAATTATAACCCTTGTCACATAGTTGTGATATGGACAAGAGGTTATAGTCTAGAGAATCAATATGCAAAACGTGAGAAAGAGTATGTTGGGGAGAAATGATAATTTTACCGGAGCCAAGGATTTTCCCTCGGCTATTGTCCCCAAAGAGGATTCCTTCATTTGGATCATCATGTTCCTCATACTCCTCGAACATCTTCCTCTCTCCAGTCATGTGGTTTGTGCACCCACTATCGAGCACCCATTTGGATCCACCGGAGGAGTACGCCTACAAAACAAGATTATGTCTTCCTTTTAGGTAGCCAAGCGGAGTTGGGTCCTTTGACGTTAGTGGTGAGGCATTTGGGCACCCACACGCAAGGCTTGAGGCTCTTGCGGAGTGGCCCAACATATCTAGCATATACTTTGCCATACTTGTTCCTCATCAAAACATACGACGCGTCAAAATCATGAAATCGAGGATGCAGTTCAGATTTAGGCATATAAGTGCTAGTTGAAGTGCTCTTGCCAATTTTAGTTGTTGATGAGCTTCCCTTGACAAAAACAATCAAGTCTTTGCCATACTTGGAGGTTTTGGCATATTCCTTTCCACCTCTAGTATAACCAAGACTATCCTTGACATTGGGAGGTCTTGTGTTGGTGTATGCACTTCGTGCATACGTCACCTTCTCTTTGTCAAAGATGCCACCCTTAGGTGCTTGTTTGCATTGAGTCAACTTAAGCTCATCCTTTAATTTAAGGATCAAGTTAGAGCATTTGCAAGTAGAGATTGCTTCGGATGCAACCTTTGAGGAGGATAAGCTTTTGGAGGAAGAGGCTACATTAGTCTTAAGGGATTCAACTTGAGTCTCAAGGATCTTGTTAACTTTTGCCAAGTTGCCAAGTTCGTCCTTGAGCTCAATGGTTGTCTCCTCAAGACTTGAGCATGTTTTCTTGCTTATAGCAAGTTCATGCTCTAATGCCTTGCTCTTCTCTCTCTCAAGCTCAAGGAACTCAATGAGCTCTTTACATCTTTCCTTTTCTTGGATAAGCATGTCCTCTTGCCTATCTATGAGATCCTCCTTAAAAATCTCATCTGAGAGCAATTTCATTCTTCGCAATGTGCTCTTACTTATATCCTTAAACATGTGTTCATTTTTGCTAGCACTATCAAAATCATCATGGGAGGATATGGAAGAGGATGAGTTAGAATTAAACGTTCTCCTTCCTTGTTTTGCCATGAGACAAGTTGGCTTGTGGTCGTAGAGATTGGGGAAGAGCTTGCTTCCCTTGGAGCTCCTCCCGATGGTTATGGTTGCCATCTTCTCGTCATCTTCGGACGAGGAGGACTCATCATTAGAGTCTCACTCCTTGCCTAAGTGAGCATGACCGGAGGGCCTCTTCTTCTTGTAGAACTTCTTCTCTTGCGGCTTGCCCTCCTTCTTCTTCTTGCTCTCTTCATGTGGGCAATCTACAATGAAGTGCCCGTATTCACCGCAATTGTAGCAAGCTCTCTTGGTTTTGGGCCTTGCCTTTTCTTTGCCCTTTCTCTCATTCTTGTATCCTTCTTTTCTTCTTCTCATCATCCTCTTGAAATTATTGATGAAGAAGGCCTCTTCCTCATCGGTGTCAAGGCTCTCCTCATCATCTTTGTTTTGCTCCTTTGAGGAGGATGTCGCTTTGAGTGCAACATCCTTCATCTTCGAGGCGGTGAACCTTTGGAGTTCATTGTAGAATAGCGCCTCCTTCTCCATGATCTCGTGGTTGATGATCCTTCCAAGGACCTCCTCCGGGGTCATTTTGGCAAACCCTGGGCTTTCTCGGATCATGGAGCAAAGAGAGACGTTTCTAGGCATGAATGCCTGAATCAACCTCTTCACCACCTCGTGGTCCGTACACTTGGTACAACCATAAGATCTACTCTTGTTGATGAGTACCTTTAGGCGGTTGTACATCTCATGGGGAGATTCACCATCCATAATGGCAAACCTCCCGAGCTCTCCTTCAATGAGCTCAATCTTTGCTTCTTTCACGACTCGGTTGCCTTCATGAGCCGTCTTGAGAGTGTCCCAAATATCCTTGGCCACCTCAAGTCCATCCACTCGGTTGAACTCATCTCTTGAGAGAGATGAGATGATCACTCCAGCCGCTTGGGCATTGCGGTGAAGGAGCACGGCTTGCTCCGGGGTGATATCTTCTTCATTCTTCGTGATGTGCACCCCGGTCAACACGATTTGCCATAGTGAGGGGTTGAGTGACACAAGGTGGATCTTCATGTTGTGCTTCCATATCCCGTAGTTGGTTCCATCGAATTGGGGAGGCTTCCCCAATGGGATGGAAAGGTAGTGGTTGTTGGAGACAAGACATTCATAGTTGTAGCCTTGTTGGTTGTAGTTGATTGTGCCACCCGATGTGGAAGTTGAGGTGTTAACCTTGGGAATCTTCAACTTCTCTCAAAGTTTTGCCTTGAGCTGGCGAATTTCTTCGTCGTCCGTTGATTTATCTTGATAGAAGAGAATCTCTTCTGGGGTTGCTTGGACCTCACTGGTTGAGACTTCTTCGTACCCCACTCCGACCATCTTCTCTTCGAGTTGTTAGACTCTTTTGGGAGAGTCCCGCTCTGATACCAATTGAAAGGATCCTAGAGGGGGGATGAATAGGCTAATCAACCTGAAATGATTTAATAAAACAAGATCAGCACTCAGGGGGCGGACTAGTCCGGTCCAGGGGCGGACTAGTCCGGTCCTCCTACAAGGAAAACCTAAAAAGGTGTTTCTAACAAGTTTTAGTCCAATTCTTGTGATGCAAAGTATGTTAGAAGGACCTAGTGAACCTTAACAAGTTATGAAGCAAATGTAAGACTAAGGATCACGATGAAACAAGGGTGATGAGCAAAACCGGTAAAGCTAACCCTAGAAGCAATATGTGATGAATGAAAGCTAAGAACACAAGTGACACAAGGATTTTATCCCGAGGTTCGATCCCACGAAGGAATCTACGTCCCCGTTGAGGAGTCCACGAAGGACTGGGTTCAACAACCCTTCCCTCACCAAGTTTACCGCAAGGGCCTAACTTGGTTCTCCACTATCACAAAGGGTGAATACAAGATTCGTTGGGGCTTCTCACAATCTGAGGCTACCACCACAAATACAATCACAAATCACAAAGATTAACTCAAGCCACAGATCACAAAGATTCAAAAAGTGCAAGAGATCAAACCGAGAGCCAAAGAGCAGTGTTATTCCTCTTCTTCACCTCAACAAACCCTAATCCACACAAGAATTAGTTTTTGAGAGAATGTAGGCAAGAAGGAGGCTTTTGGAGGCTCAAGGTTGTTGTGGTGGCGCTAGGGTTTCAACTTGCTCAACATCTTGTTCAAATGAACCCAAGGGTCCTCTATTTATAGAGGTTTCCAGCTCATACTGCTGACTTCAGCAGAAGAGCGGACTAGTCCAGCCTACAGCCCGGACTAGTCCGGCCTAGGGGACCACTGACGTCCCTGACAACTGTCACACTGCGCGGCAATCATCACACTACCCTCCAAACTTCAAATTCAAATGGTCACTTCAAAACGGATTAGTCCGACCCACACTGGACTAGTCCGATCTCACACAGAACCTTTTCTTCCGTGTGAAAATGGACTAGTCTGAAGACCACGGACTAGTCCGGCCCCCAGGGCGCACTAGTCCGGTCTACCCAGACTTAGTCGCTGAAGCACCGACTTCTCTCCAAACCCGGACTAGTCCGACCCCCAGGGCGGACTAGTCCGATCTCAGTCAGGACCTCTTGGTCCGGACTAAAACGGACAAGTCCGTGGTTTTGGGACTTAGTCCCCAAAACCCACTTCACGACTACCCGGACTAGTACGTCCCACTATGGACTAGTCCAAACTTAGTCAGACCCTTCTGGTCCGGCTGAAAATGGACTTGGCCGGCCAGGAGCGGACTAGTCCGACCACCTGCACGGACTAGTCCGACCACTCCTGCCAGACTGCTTCCAACTCTCTTCTCTCAATAGGTTTGATCTCTAAACCACTTTGAGCTCCCAACTTGATCTCAATGCACTTTACACACACATCTTCACACATATTTGGCTAGTCTAAAATCGACACACTAGAAACCCTAGTTTTTCCTTTTCGAGTTGACAATGCCATTTTCAACCTTTTCCTTTTTGAGGGATTGTGCTTCCACTTTAGTCCACAGCTGTGCTTAAGATCACTGAGCTCATTAGACACTTAATTGTCGTCATCAATCATCCAAAACCCACGGGGATCCTAGATGCACTTTCAATTATATTGTTTAGGTTAATTGCTTAATTGCTTATGTTTTTGTGTGGTTACTTTCTATATGTAAGTAAACGGGTTTTGGGCCTGCCCGGCCTGGCCCGGCACGACCCGACACGGTACGACACCTATTAAATGTGTTCGTGCCGTATAGACAGATTTAGTCGTAACGTATGCGTCAAGGCAGCACGGAAGCGAACGACGATGGCGAGGACGTCAATTACCCGCGCTTATAAAGTCTCGCCGCACTACGTTGGCTCTAAGATGGCATGGAAGCGAACTACAGCGCTAACCCTAGGCTGGCGCCAATAAAGTCTCAGAGCAATAATTGGCGACGGTAACCGTCATTCGTCCACAACCGAGCTTGAGTGGACGGTGGTCCGGACGTGGAAGTATCATCTAAGACCAACTTTCCTCTATCACTCTTTCTCTCGATCTTTCCTTTCTCGTAAATGACTTAAAAATGAAAAGAAAATATGTAACCTATAGAAATGTGTTATCCATTTCGGATGAGCACAACATCAGTAAATTGGACTTTTGTGAGCATTGTGTGTTTGGCAAGCACAAGAGAGTGAAATTCAACACTTCGGTTCATACAATTGAAGGTATTCTTGATCATGTGCATTCTGATTTATGGGGACCGTATCGTAATACATCTATTGGAGGTGCTCGTTTTATGTTGACTATTATTGATGATTATTCGAGAAAGGTATGGCCTCATTTTTTAAAGCATAAATCAGAAGCATTTTCTGCATTTAAAGAGTGGAAGACTATGGTGGAGAATCAAACTGAGAAAAAGGTGAAGGTTCTTCGTACTGATAATGGGATGGAATTTTGTTCTAATGAATTTAATTCTTATTGTAAGTCTCATGGCATCGTGAGACATCGCACTGTTGCTCACACACCTCAGCAGAATGGTGTGACTGAGCGTATGAACAAAACTATCATCTCCAAGGCCTGTTGCATGTTGTCTAATGCTGGTCTTAAAAGACGTTTTTGGGTTGAGGCTGCTTCCACTGCTTGTTATCTTATTAATCGTTCTCCCTCTATTTCCATTGATAAAAAGACTCCAATTGAGGTGGAGCATTTAATTGATTCGGCACATACACCAGATAATGGTGACTCAGATGCACTTATTGATGATGATTCATATGTTGTCCCACATTCTCCTTTTGTGCAGCCTCCACAACAGTCTATTGCAGTTGACAGGTCTAGGAGACCTCATATTCGACCCAAGAGGTTAATTGAGGAATGCAACGTTGTTGCTTATGCTTTGAGTTGTGCAGAAGATGTTGAAGGTAGTGCTGAAACTTCTAATTATTCTGAGGTTATTACTTCTTCAGACTATAATAATTGGGTTGCCGCTATGCAAGACGAGATAGAGTCACTTGAAAAGAGTGGTACTTGGGATTTAGTACCATTGCCTAAAGAGAAGAAACTAATTCGTTGTAAGTGGATTTTCAAGAAGAAAGAGCCTATTTCTCCTAATAAGACTGTTAGGTATAAGGCAAGGTTGGTTGCTAAAGGTTATAGTCAGATTGCATGTATTGATTATAATGATGTCTTTTCTCCTATTGTGAAGCATAGCTCTATTCGTTGTTTACTCAGTATTGTTGCTATGCATGATTATGAGTTGGAACAACTCGATGTTAAAACTGCATTCTTACGTGGAGAATTAGATGAAGATATTTGTATGGATCAACCTGAAGGCTTTAATATTCAAGGCTCGCAACATCTTGTCTGTAAGTTGAAGAAATCTCTTTATGGCTTGAAACAATCTCATAGATAGTGATATAAGAGGTTTGACTCATTTATGCTCTCTCAAAAATTTAAGCGGTCATCCTATGATAGTTGTGTTTATTTGAAGACTGTTGATAATTCAGCTATTTGTATACTTCTGTATGTCGATGATATGTTGATTGCTGCAAAAGATAAGTCAAAAATAGCCAAATTAAAAGCTCAATTGAGTAGTGAATTTGAGATGAAGAATTTGGGTGTAGCAAAGAAAATTTTTGGCATGGAGATTATTAGAGAGAGACAAGCTGACAAACTATATCTTAGTCAGCAAAGTTACATTGAAAAGGTTGTAAGGATCGAATGCCCAAGAGGGGGGGTGAATTGGGCTTCTTTTCAAAAAATTAAAGCAATAAAAACTTAACTACTAAAAGCCCAATTCTCTATGCAAACAACCTATGCATTCAAGTGAATAGTAATTTTGCGGTATATGAAATGCATAAATGTAACGGGAAAGAAAGAGTGTGCAAACTCCCGAGGAGACACGAAGACACGGAGATTTATCTCGTGGTTCGACAAGATCGTCAAGACCTTCCTACATCCACGTTGTGACACCCACCAAAGGGTATAGCCACTCCCAAGTCACCGAGACCATGGATCTTCACTAAAAGTCTCCGTTCGCCAACTCAGGCAAGGTGGAGCTCAAGCCTTGTACAAGTTTGATCCTCCGGGCTTCCACAACCGTCTTGGCAAGCTCCGAAAGACTCTCTCCAATCACCGAATGTTACACGGTGAGTGCAGTCACCAAGAGACACTCCCTTACAGCTCTCACTACACTAGAGACTCCAATCACCAAGAATGGAAGCACACAAGCATCATCTCTGGCAAGTTCTAGCCTATCTCTTGGTGTACAAGTGGTGTAAATGATGTGGAAGTGGTAGCTTAACGTCTTGAATGCTTGGTACTGTCTATAGTAGCTCTGGGGATCGAGACTTATCGAAATGACTGGTTGAAGGGGTATAAATAGTCAGCTTCCACAAAATAGCTATTGGAAAAGTAGGCTGACATCACTATTCTGCGAACACTGGATGGTCCGATGTTCTCCCTTCAGTTGTCATCGGTCGAATCCAAATTAGCTGATGTCACTGTGTCAGATATGACCGTTGTTCGACCGATGTAACACTTGTCTCTTCATCGGTTGATTCGGTGACACTTGATCCAGAATGGTCCAGAAATAATGCTTACTGGAGTGATTGACCGATGTGTTATAATTGTACATCGGATGATCCGATGTTACACTTGGTCCAAGGTAATTGCTTACTGGAATGATCGACCGATGTAACACTTGCTTCATCATCAGATGATCCAGTGTGTACTCAAGTCTGAGGTCTTTTTTTGCTGTTGAGCCAACTCGATCGATGTAGTGTTTTCTGGGTACATCGGTTGATCCGGTGAGTTGATTTTGTCTGCTTCGAGTTGCTCTAAGTGATTCTTTTGGAATTTGTTCGAGGGACCTCTTAGACATTGGTTTGAAATGTTCTTCTGATGATGACCAAGTCTTGAGCACTGTCAATTTCGATGGAATAAATTTGGCATATGTTCTTTTTCTTTTAATCTTCATAAAAATCGATTGACCTTGTGAAATAGTTTGGTTAGGGGTCTCCAATTGTATCCAATGAGCAGTAGATGATATACATATAGAGTTCATTAAGTGTGATGAGTGATATGAGAGACCTTGCATCCACAAACTCATTAGTAATATCCAACAGTTGTCATTAATCACCGAAACTATACCTCATGGGGGCATAGATGCTTTCAATCTCCCCCTTTTTGGTGATTGATGACAACACAACGAGTAAATCATAAGAGTAATGAATTTAGAATACGATACTCAAAAATATATACAATAGGTACAAGATTTTGCACATTAAACTTGAAGGCTCAAAAACGATCAATAAAGCACAAGAGAATTAAGAGGCACGCGGATACTCAATGAATAGCAAAAGAGTAGCAAATCTACCAAATTACAAAAGCTCCCAAAAAGATATACTCCTCCCCCTACAACTAAGACTCCCCCTAGGACTATGCTATCCATCCCCCTGACTCTGCTCCCCCTTTGGCATCAAGACACCAAAAAGGGAAGCCGAGTGTCTAAGGACCCTGAGTGCTCGGGGCAATGACGAACCGGTCGCCGTCGGGGATGCTGTCGTCGGAGCTGTTGCCTGCTCCTGTTAAAGCTGGAGTGGAGGGGACCGGTGCTGCGGGAGCTGCTGTTGGTGCCTGCTGATTCTGGATTGCAGGTAGTGGGGCACTGACAACAGAAGTCGGAGTCTGCTGGAAGAGTGTCGAAGCCGACAAGGGAGAATGAATGGGTGCGCCTGGAGCAAGCAGCGATGACATGCTGATCGTCGGAATTGGCGTAGTCGGCATTGGAGCTGAAACTGGTGCCAGGACAGGCGGACCTGGAGCTAGACCCGGAAGCTGTGAAGGCAGGGCAATCTCGGTCTGAGTGTAGAGGTTGTGTGATCAACCCCAGGATGCCCATCATAGCTTGCTGCGTCTGTTGCTGCTGGTCAAGAGAACACTGGTGCATCTGATCAATCAGTCCAGTCAGCCTGTCAGTGTCCTCTCGCCTCTCACGGGCTATCTGACGCTGCATCTCCTACTGCTGCTGCTGGAGCTCCAAAAGATGCGCAGCCTGCTCAGCTCTGGCCTGCTCAGCTGTAAGCCGATCCAGTCGCTGCTCCTCAACCATCTGCTGAAGTAGAGAAGTGAGCTCAGATGGCTGAGACACCTGTGCCTCGGACACTGTAGGTGGAGTAGGTGGTGGTGCAGTCGAGCCTCCAGCCTCCGTGTCGTGCTGCCTGGGTGAGGGAGGAGGTGGGAAGTACTCCTCGACACTGTCACTAGTGTCACTCTCTGACCAGATGTGCTGCAGATCTTCTCCCTGAGCCTCAACCTGTGCTAGGATCTCATCTTCCTTCTCCAGATCTGACCAATATTCTTCAGAAAGTTGAGCTCGGACCTGATGCTCAACTGGACGGCCAAGGCGGCAGTCTCTAGGAGCTGGAGCACGGTAGTGCCCGAACCGTGTGACCCTCTCGTCGATGAGACTGTCACGCACGGCGGACCCCTCTGGAGCCAACAGGTAGAGGAGGTGACTAATCCAGTGGCCAAACATAAGCTGCCTCATCATCCCAACTCCATCGGTAATGACGTCCTCCATCTCACAGATAAGAATATCCACGATGTCGAACTCCATCCCGTTCATGACATAGAACAGGAGGGTCTGCTGCAGACTGGTGAACCCCTCAAGGTATCCGGACCTCAGTAGAAGTGTGCAGTGCAAGTCAAGGTGCACAGTACGCACAGCTGGAGTGAGTAGAGCAGGTACCCTCGGCTGGTCAGGAGAGAAGGGCTGAGCAAACAGTGATCGTATCTCCTCAAAAGGTGGTGCCACACCTCGAGTGAGCGGCCTCCTCGGTGGGTCAGCCTGTCCATATACTCTCTCGTGCAGGCAGGTGTCATGGAGATCCACTCCTAGCAGCTGTCCCAAGGTCTGTCGGGTCATATGATGATGCTGGCCCATGAGCATGAAGTCAATGGATCTGCGGCCCTCTGAAACATAGAGTGTGGCATAGAACACTCGGACCCAGTCCTCCACGAAGGCACCCCGCTGGTAAGACATCAGCTCCACTAGCCCTTTGTACCTCTCAAAGTAAGGGCGAATCTCAGTCCCGGCTGCAACTACGAGCTGATCCCAGTCAAGAAAGTTATGCTGGAAGAGCTTATGGCCCCGACGTCTGTAAGTCTCATACAGCGACGCCTGTTTCAGGGTCCAGAAACGGCTGTCAACGAGTGACTCTCTGGGCTGCGGGAACCACTCCTCAAGTAGAATGCTCCATCTGAGCTTCCTGAGCTGCTTTTCCTTCAACTTCCTGTAGTCGGTCAGGCGGACATCCTCACCAACTCAAACATTGGTGTCCATCTCATAGACGGCTCTCTGGGCCACCCTGTCCTCTCGGAGCTTAGCTGAAGAAGGTCTCTGTCTCGGGGCTGCAGCTGGATGACCCCCACGGGTCCTGACAGAGCGCCGGCGAACAAGCGGCACCTCCGGCACCTCAGTCTCCTCTGGCACCTGTGACTGCCTCTGTCGGGCCTCCCAGATCCTCAGCGATCCTCCTCGGCCATGCTCTCGCTCCTCAACGGCACGAGCGGCCATCAAAGCTTTCTTCTCCTCTTTCGACAACTTCTGTTTCTTAGCTGCCGGCTCCTCAATAGCCTTGCCCTTTCCTTTCTTGTCACGACCCATCTCGAGTGACGACGGCGAAGATGAGCATGCGAGACGAATGATGTCGGGCGCACGAGACAGCGTCGCAAAGATCGTCGCGGCCAGGCGAACCCTAGTGGCGAAGTCGCGGGACAACAATGGGGCAGCTGGGCGCGTGGAGTGGCGGCCGACGAGCGGTGGCGCAGGGTGGCGGCGGCGCTTAGGGCAGCAGCGGTGGTGCGGCGGCGGTGAAGGGCGGCGGTAGTGGTGCGGCGGCGGTAAAAGGTGGTGGCAGTGAAGGGGCGCAGGGTGGCGGCGGTGCTTAGGGTGGCGGCGGTCGAAGGGCGGCGGTGGCCAGAGGGTGGCGGCGACTGGAGGGCGGCAGCAGGCGGAGGGCGGCGGCAGGGCGAGGGCACGGAGCGGCGGCGGTGGAGGTGCGGGTCGGGGAGAGAGAAAATGAAATGGAGCGGCGAGCTAAATAGGTGGGGCCCGAACCCTAGCTCAAATTTTAACATCGGATGAACCAACGTCAGTTGAGAGGTGCATCGGTCGAATGGTACAGTAAGGGTATTCCAAAGGCACCTTCGGCATCGGATGATCCGACGTGGAAAGGATTATCATCGGTTGAATTTGGCACAACTCCAGAAATGTGAACATCGATGCTCTGGTGTTTCTCAGAATGAACTCATCGGTTGATTTGACTTTCTGAGTGAGTTGGCCCTTGCACTTAAGCACAAACTGATCCGATGATGCTTCTGCCCTAAGCATGGGATAATCCGATGACTATGAAACATCAACAACATCCTATATATGTCCTTTGACTCAAACAAACAAACAAGGAGAACCACATGTCTTAGGACTTTTTGGGCAACCCCTAACCCCTGAAAAAGACTAGTTGCCAATAACTTGGCTAAGCCCTAAATCAAATAGAACACCGGAGAAATTAAGGAAGAAATCCAAATAAAATGTAAGGCCCATGCTTTGTGAGCTAGAGGATGAAGACTTCTATCTCTTTAAAGCATGTTCCTTTAGGCATTAACGCACCTAACACTTTGTTCTTTCCACATCATATGAGTTGATATATTGCATTTCAAACAAGTCTCTTTCTCATGAGGTGGATTCCCCTTTGTGACAATCTACCGTATGCAATACCAAACAATTTTATGCAGAAAATTACACATGAGTGCAAGTCTATATGGCAGGCATCATGCAAGACATAAATTAAATCTATCTTGCCAAATTTGAACCTTTCAAAGGCTTCTTCAGGGAGAGCCACTCTCCAAGCCTTGGGGAAACCCAAAAGAACCTCCATCCCAAGCTAACCCTTGCTCGCCCCTATCCTTTGAAAGTTAGACAAGACCTATATGTGATGCATTCTTACATGACCATGGCAACTTACATGACGTTCGATGCATCTAGCACATTTAATTCACTCCTTAGTCTATAAGAAGTTTTCTCATCAAGTGGTTTATTGAAGATATCCGCCAATTGTTCTTCGTACCTAACACCTCGCAAGGAGATGTCTCCCTTAGCTTCATGGCCCCGCAAGAAATGATGGCAAATATCAATGTGCTTAGTGTGGGAGTGTTGAATGGGATTTTTAGCAATCTTAACCGCATTTTCATTGTCACAAAGGAGAGGCACACAACCAAGTTTAACACCAAAGTCCAAAAGGGTTTGCTTCATATAAAGAATTTGGGCACAACATGCACCGACCGCTATATATTCCGCTTCCGCCGTGGACAAAGCAACGAAATTTTGCTTCTTGCTAGACCAAGATACTAGGGAACGCCCAAGCAAGTGGCACCCTTCGGAGGTACTCTTGCAATCCACACGGCATCCGGCAAAGTCTGAATCCGAGTAACCCAACAGATGGAATTTAGTACCTTTGGGGTACCACAGACCTACAATAGGGGTATGCTTGAGATACCGAAGTATCCTAAAGACAGCCTTCCGATGCGATTCTTTAGGTGCCGCTTGAAAGCGAGCACACAAGCATACACTAAACATGATATCGGGCCGATATGCGGTAAGATAAAGCAATGAACCAATTATAGAATGGTAATTAGATTGATCAACAGGTTTACCGTCCTTATCCGCGTCGAGATGACAATTTGTTGCCATTGGAGTACTTCTTGAGCTACAATCTCCCATCTAAAATTTCTTCAAGAGGTCCTTGGTATACTTTTCTTGATAGATGAAGGTCCCCTCTCAAAGTTGCTTGATTTGAAATCCAAGGAAGAAGTTGAGCTCTCCAATCATCGACATCTCGAATTCCCTAGACATCATTTTGCCAAACTCATGGTTAAGAGCTTCGTTAGTTGAACCAAAAATAATATCATCGACATAAATTTGACAAACAAATAGTTCTCCATCGATATCTTTGGTATAGAGTGTAGTGTCCACCCTCCCGATCTTGAATCCTTGCATGATCAAGAAATCCCGTAGTCGTCCATACCACGCCCTAGGTGCTTGCTTGAGCCCGTACGTAGAGCGCCTTATGCAACCTAAACACATGATTAGGATTCCTAGGATCTTCGAACCCGGGAGGTTGTTCAACATAAACAAGATCGTTAATATAACCATTAAGTGAAAGTGCATCTAGGACTCCCTTTTGGGTTTTGGATGATTTATGACAAGCAATTGGGATCCTAATCCTTTTGTTGAGATGAATGCAGGCAAATAATGAAAAATGAGCAAAATGCCAAAAAGAAGGGAAATGAGAAGCAAAGTGAATTTGAGCTCAAGGAGAAGAAAATAGTAGATTATTATGTATGGAGTGTGTTAAGGAAACACACCCAAGAGCTCAATCACTTTCAAGCACACACACACAATGCACAAAGTTATACAGGACCGGACTAGTCCGATAACAGCCGGACTAGTCCGATATCACATTCTGCACTAGATCGGACAAGTCCGATATCCACCGGACTAGTCCGATATCTTTCTGATCCACTTCGGACTAGTCCTCCCCAATGCGGACTAGTCCTCAACACAATGCACAAGTCACACAAAATCGGACAAGTCCGTTGTGATCTGGACTAGTCCGATATTCTTTCTGATCCACTTCGGACAAGTCCGGTGTCTACACGGACTAGTCCGATATTCACACTGATCTAAATCGGACAAGTCCTCCAAGTGCGGACTTGTCATCCTAAACACTTAGGGTTTCATATGTCCGGACAAGTCCGATGGCAATCGGACTAGTCCGAAGATTTCCAGTAGTGAAATCGGACAAGTCCGTTTTCAACCGGACTAGTCCGATATTCCTGGACACTTAGGGTTTGCTACACACAGCACACCGGACTAGTCTGGTGACCACCACGTACTAGTCCGTTCTTTCTGAACCCTAATGGTCACTTTTAGAAACCCCATATAAATAGAGGTGCACGACCAACTTTCACAATCTCTCTCGAACCCTAGCGCCGTCACACCTCCCAAGAGACTCAAAAACCACCTCTCTCCACGAAATTAAGTGCAAAATCGATCAATCTATTGAAGATCACTTCTAGATCATTGGAGAGACACTTGGCACACATCATTGAGCTCTTGGTTTGATTCTCTAACACACTCTTGCGTTTCAATTTGTAATTTTCGAGTGTGTTATTGGTGTCTTGTAAGTTGTAATCAAGGGAGCTCTCAACGTGTGAGAATGCCCCTTCAACTTGGTTATTTACCCTTTGTGATTAGTGGAAGAGGATTGACCTTCGTGGCGATCCGACGAGGGAAGGGTTGGAGAAGATCCGGTCCTTTTGTGGGCTCCTCAACATGGACGTAGGTTGCCTTCGTGGTAGCCGAACCACGGGATAAAACTTGTGTCTTGTCCTTGTGCGTTCTTCATCTTAATTGATCAACTTAATCTAGGGTTTGATTCACTTTGTTCAATTTGAGTTAAATTGTTGAACAAGAGCCTTAATTGTAATAGAATCTGACATACAACTATTAAACTGTCATTCAAGTTTATATTTCCGCTGCAAACATTAACGAATCAATCAAGTTGACTGAACTTGATCAACTTAGCCCGTGAAAACCGGACTAATCCGCACTTTACCGGACTAGTCCGATATCTCTGGTATTGACCTTGTTGTTGAGTGTTACAGGAACCGAGAAAAATCAAAAAGGCCTATTCACCCCCCCCCCCTCTAGGCCTACATTCAATTGGTATCAGAGCGAGGTTCTTCAAGAAAGAGTGCAACCACTCGAAGAGATCATGTCGGACATGAAGGAAGTTCAGAAAATCAACAACCAGGAAGAAGTGAACAACGACAAGAACCAAAAGCTGGAAAAGTATATCGAAGCAATTCAAGACTTCGATGATGATTACAAGGAGACGCTGGAGCTGAAAGCACTCCTCAGAAAGAAAGCACTTTCCAAAGGGAAAGCTAAAGTTGAAGAAAAGAAGAAGGGGAGTAGTCACACCGACTACTCCCGATATCCTTTTAACTATGATCGTTTAAATTCAAACAACAGCCATTACCTATCTATTCCTCTTGGAAAAGCCCCACACTTTGATGGGAGTGATTACTCCATGTGGAGACAAAATATGAAGATGCACTTGATTTCCATTAACCCAAGTTTATGGAATATTGTGTGCACAGGAATAGACATCCCAGATGACGACGAAGAGCTCACCCCAAGTCAAGAGCAAGCCATCCACAGAAACGCTCAAGCCGCAACCATAATCACCTCCTCTCTAAGTCGAGATGAATTCACAAAGGTGGACGGACTGGAGATTGCCAAGGAAATATGGGACACACTACAAACGGCCCATGAAGGTGACCGGCATGTGCAGGAGGCGAAAATTGAAATGATCGAAGGCGAACTAGGAAGGTTCACAATTGAGGAAGACGAGTCTCCCCAGGACATGTACAACCGATTGAAGACACTGGTAAACAAAGTTCGATCATATGGGAGCAAGAAGTGGAATGACCATGAGGTTGTAAAGCTCATCCTTAGAGCCTTTATGCCTCGCAATGTCACACTATGCTCTATGATCAGAGAAAGTCCTGGGTACAAGAGGATGACTCCAGATGAATTGCTTGGCAAAATCATCAACTTTGAAATGATGGAGAAACAAGCCAAGCACGTCAAAGAAATAGCCGACCTCACATCTGCCAAGAAGAAGGGAGTTGCCTTAAAATCCACACTCAAGCCTCTATCCAAAGAAGCAAGAGAAGCACAGCTTGAGGAGGACAGCGATGATGAAAGCAGTGAGATGGACGAAGAGGATATGATTTTGTTCATGAAAAAGTTCAAAAGAATATTGAAGAAAAGACAAGGAACAAAATCAAGTGAAGGCAAGTACAAAGAGAGGACAAAGCCGAAGATGAGGCGGGCGTGCTATAATTGTGGTGAGTATAACCACTTTATAGTCGATTGCTCGTATGAGGACAACAAGAAGAAGAATAAAGAAGCCAAGCCTCAACCGAAGAAATTCTTCAAGAAGAAGAAACAAGCTGAACAAGCACACATTGGAAAGGAGTGGGACTCAAACGGTGAGTCCTCATCATCCGATGAAGAAGAGATGGCTAGCATAGCCATTGAAAGCACGTCCAAGAAACCCACACTCTTCCCCACGCTCGGTACAAAGAAAGTAAATGGCACTTGCCTCATGGCAAAGGAAGGTAAACGCAAGGTAAACATAAAAACTCCTTCCACGCATTCCTACTCAAGCAATGATGAACTAGATAGTGATGATGAAGATATGTTAATTGGATTAGATAGAAAAACTGCTGCTAAAATGAAATTTTTACTTGACCAACTTGTTGAGAAGGAACGGCTAATTGATCGTCAAGAGGACATGATTATCTCCCAAAAGGAGAAGTATGTCGAACTTGACAATCTTCTAGTTCTTGAAAAGGAGAAAAACAGCTCACTAGAGCTTGAGCTAGCTTCAAGCAAGAAAACTTGTTTGGAGTTAACCAACTCAAACGTTGCAATCAAGGATCAACTTGATGACCTGATCAAGGTTAACAAGATCCTTGAAGTGCAAGTTGAGTCACTCAAGCTAAGTGAATCTTCCTCCTCTTCAAGTCTACCTTCTCAACCCACTTCAACCAATCTTGTTCATATGTGCAAATGTGGTAAAATCAACACCAGTTTGAAGGAAAAGTCTACCTCCACAAAGGATAAAAATCCTACCCAATGTGAAATATTTGACAAGGAGAGTATCAACTATGCACGTAGTGCATACTTGGTCCAAAGACCTCCAAATGTCAAGTATGGCATTGGTTACTCTTATGATGGAAAGCGAAATGCTGGAAGTCATAAGAATAACAAGGGAAGGATTACCTTTGTGAAGGAAGGACCCTCACAACCTGGTAACTCGAAAATTAAGAACCTGAACTCTCATGAACACCGGACTAGTCCGGTTGTGGTCCGGACAAGTCCGGTCATCCGGACAAGTCCGGTCACCCAGACTAGTCCGATCCATAAACAACAGCAAATCTTGTTCAAAACCTTTGATGCCTCTTATGTATTAATGAGAAACAATCTTGGTAAAGTTTATGCTTATTATGCTGGGCCACGCCATGGGAACACAAAATCCCATGTGTGGGTGCCCAAATGTATTGTAACTAACCTCCAAGGACCCAAGCAAGCTTGGGTACCTAAAACCAAGGCATAATTTGTTTCTGCAGGCCTATTCCTCTGGTGGATCCAAATGGGTGCTAGACAGTGGATGCACCAACCACATGACCGGAGAAAGGAGGATGTTCGTGGAATATGAAGAAAACGAGGACCCAAACGAAGGCATCTACTTCGGAGATAATAGTCAAGGAAGGGTGCTCGGTACCGGTAAAATAGCAATATCCTCTGAACACACTCTTTCTCATGTTTTACATGTTGAATCTTTAGATTATAACCTGCTGTCCATATCTCAATTATGTGACAAAGGTTATAATTGCTTGTTCACTAACGAGGGTGTGACCGTCTCAAGGAGGAGTGATGGTTCCGTTGCATTCAAGGGTATGTTGAAGGGAAAGCTTTACCTTGTTGACTTCAACAAGGATAAAGTCGAACTCGACACATGCTTGATTACAAAAACCAACATGGGTTGGCTGTGGCATAGACGGCTAGCACATGTTGGTATGAGGAACCTTCAAAAACTCCTCAAGGGCGATCACATCCGAGGTTTGAAAGATGTTGTTTTTGAGAAAGACAGGCCTTGTAGTGCGTGCCAAGCCGGGAAGCAAGTTGGAGCACATCATCCCGCAAAGAACATCATGACTACGACAAGACCGCTCGAACTACTTCATATGGACTTGTTTGGTCCAATTGCTTACATAAGCATCGGCGGTAATAAATACGGTTTAGTCATTATTGATGATTTTTCCCGCTTCACTTGGGTGTTCTTTTTGCATGACAAGTCAGAAACACAAGGGACACTCAAGAAATTCTTCAAGCGAGCGCAAAACGAATTCTCACTATCGATCAAGAGTATTCGGAGCGACAACGGCACGGAGTTCAAGAACATACAAGTGGAGGAGTACCTCGATGAGGAGGGAATCAAGCACGAATTTTCAGCACCATACTCTCCACAACAAAACGGAGTTGCCGAAAGGAAGAACCGAACGCTCATAGAGATGGCAAGAAAAATGCTCGATGAATACAAGACTTCGGATCGATTTTGGGCGGAAGCAATTAACACCGCTTGCCACGCCGCAAATCGACTCTACCTTCATCGACTACTCAAGAAGACTCCTTATGAGCTACTCACCGGTAACAAACCAAACATTTCATATTTTCGAGTTTTCGGCTCTCCATGTTATATCTTGAACAAGAAGCCCAGGACTTCAAAGTTCGCTTCGAAGTCCGATGAAGGTTTCTTGCTTGGTTATGATTCGAACACTTACGCCTATCGTGTTTTCAACAAGGCCTCCAGACTTGTTGAAGTGGCACGTGACGTAGTGTTCGATGAAACTAATGGCTCCCAAAAGGAGCAAGTTGATCAATGTGGATTAGGTAAAGAAGAAGCTCCTTATCAAGCATTGAAGAGAATGGCTCTAGGAGAAGTTCGACCACAAGAATCATCGTCACAAATACAAGAGGAAAGTGAATCACAAGAGGAGATCAACAATCAAGGGGAAGCTTCGACACAAGATCAATCACAAGAATATGAAGATGATCAACAAATCAACGAGGGCAACCACTCAGGGGGAGAAGAAAATGATCACCAACACACAACTCTCCAAGTGCCACACCCAAGAGTACACCAATGCATTCAAAGGGATCACCCAATCGACAACATCATCGGTGACATCCAAAAGGGAGTAACCACTAGATATCGTATAGCTAATTTTTGTGAGCATTACTCGTTTGTCTCCTTTTTGGAACCACGCAGGACTGAGGATGCATTGAAGGATCCGGACTGGGTGGTGGCAATGCAAGAAGAGTTGAACAACTTCAAGAGAAACGAGGTTTGGGAACTTGTGGCAAGACCCAATGCAAATATAGTGGGCACCAAGTGGGTCTTCCGCAACAAGCAAGACGAACACGGAGTGGTGACAAGAAACAAGGCACGACTTGTGGCCAAAGGTTACTCACAAGTCGAAGGTTTGGATTTCGATGAGACTTTTGCTCCAGTAGCTAGGCTTGAATCAATTAGAATACTACTTGCATATGCTACTCACCATGCTTTCAAGTTGTATCAAATGGATGTGAAAAGCACCTTCCTCAACGGACCGATCAAGGAAGAGGTGTACGTGGAGCAACCACCCGGGTTTGAAGACGAAGAGTTCCCCAACCACGTATATAAATTGCGTAAGGCTCTCTATGGCCTCAAACAAGCTCCTAGAGCTTGGTATGAGTGTCTTAGAGATTTCTTAATTGATAATGGTTTTCAAATTGGCAAAGTAGATTATACATTATTCACAAAGAATCTAGATAATGATCTTTTTATTTGCCAAATCTATGTTGATGATATAATTTTTGGGTCAACTAACCAATCTTTCTGTGAAGAATTTAGTAGAATTATGATAGACAGGTTTGAAATGTCAATGATGGGAGAATTGAAGTACTTCTTGGTATTCCAAGTGCGGCAACAAAGGGAAGGAACATTCATAAGCCAAACCAAGTACACGCAGGACATACTCAAGAAGTTTGGCATGGACAAGGCAAAGCCCATAAAGACTCCCATGGCTATGAATGGCCACTTGGATCTCAATGAAGATGGACCAAGCGTCGACCAAAAGGTATATCGCTCCATGATTGGATCTTTACTCTACTTATGTGCATCTAGGCCGGATATTATGTTGAGTGTATGTTTGTGTGCAAGATTCAAGCCAACCCTAAGGAATGTCATTTGACAGCCGTAAAAAGAATCTTGAGATATTTAGTTCATACACCCAACCTTGGTCTTTGGTACCCAAAAGGCTCCAAATTCAATCTCATTGGTTACTCCGATGCAGATTATGTCGGGTGCAAAGTTGATAGAAAAAGCACCTCTGGCACATGCCAATTCCTAGGAAGATCTTTGGTTTCTTGGTCATCTAAGAAACAAAATTCCATTGCATTATCCACAGCCGAAGCGGAGTATGTTGCAGCCGGGAGTTGTTGTGCACAACTCCTTTGGATGCGACAAACTCTAAGGGATTACAGTTACAATATGAACCGTATTCCTCTCCTTTGTGATAATGAGAGTGCCATTAAAATAGCCCACAATCCAGTTGAGCACTCTAGGACTAAACACATAGACATAAGACATCATTTCTTGAGAGACCATTCCATGAAAGGAGACATAACCATCTCACATGTCAACACCCAAAAACAATTGGCCGACATATTCACCAAGCCACTTGATGAAAAGCGCTTTTGCGAACTCCGAAATGAGCTAAATATTCTTGATTCTCGGAGTGTGGCTTGAAAAGTTGCATACCTGTATGATTGCTTCAAAAATTGTTGATTGAATTGTGAAAATCATCCCTCTCCATTTTTCTCTCAAAAAACTATGTCAATTATTAGATCTTGATGAATTTTGATCATTGTATGATTGTTGTATGCTTACTGGTCAAATTCATCAAGATTACTTGAATTGTTTTGCCTCTCTATTCTCTATTATTGAACCTTCAAATATATATGAATGGGCTATGCAATTCTTTCCTGGTGACCACGGACTAGTCCGTGGTTACCCAGACTAGTCCGCCCATGCAGACTAGTCCGCAGAGTGCCGGTTAGGCCGGACTAGTCCGATAGACCACGGACTAGTTCGATATAGGTCTCTGGATGACTTCGGACTAGTCCGGTCATGTCCGGACTTGTCCGATTTTTCGTGTCCATAACCCTAGCCGCCACCAAACCCTAATCTCCTCACCCCCACATTCGCTCTAGGCTTCCTCTCTCTTGCGCTCGAGCTCCCAAGGCGATCTTTTGCATCCTCCATCGAAAAGCCACTCATTTGGGCGGAGATCAAGCTTGAAGACTTGGGGATTGAAGCTAGCGGACTAGTCCGACCTCCAACCCCCAAAACTTCGAGCCTCCATCGATTTCTTCGGTAAAAATCTTCAAAATCCTAGAAATCATGTTTTTCTCAATTGTTGATGTTTGGTCTAGCACCCTTCACTAGTTACATGTTTAGTTGATGTACTACGTGTATGCTAGACTAGATTTGCATTAGGGATTGTATCCTGTCCAATCTGTTAGGTTTTTGAGGATGAACACCGGACTAGTTCGGTCCATGCACAGACAAGTCCGGTACCCTGGACTAGTCCGTGCCTGAGCACCGGACAAGTCCGATGTTTCTGAACCTGAAACCTAATTCCTTAATTCCTTAATGCCTTCCATTGCTATCTTGCCTTACCTATGCCTTGTATAACTTATCATTATTCTTGCTCAATCATTCTCAGATCATGTCGAGCTCTGACAACGAGATCTCCGACTTTGAGGCCGAGTTGGACCACGAGGTGGCACCTCGGTCCTCGGCGGGTCTTGGCAAGAAACGCCAAGAAAGACCTTCCGAGCCTGCTACTTCCCCTCCCCAGGTTCGGAGGAAGGTCTGTGTCAAGAAGCCTGCCTCGAAGGCTGCTGCGTCTACAAGCGGCCTTCGTCAAGCAAAAGGAAAGGGCAAGGGAGTCACAACGGGGCCAGTTGGGCCCTTGAAGCTTCATGCTCCCAGAGAAGGGGTCCCGGACCCCAATGAAGAGAAATTCAATGTGAAAGGCAGCGATGTGGAAGCCAAGCTAAGAAGCATTGATTGCTATGGAAGGCCAAAGCAGGCAGCTGATGGAAGGTTTTGGACAAACTTCCATGCAGATTTCTATAGGCTGGTTTACCTGCCGATGAAGACTCCGGTGGTGCGCAGTCAGTGGATTGACTGGGCCTACCTAGAGAAGAAGAAGTGATCAGCTTTTGATGAGGTCATTGCTGCAGCAGAAAGGCATGGTCTGAAGGATCTATTTGCCTTCAGACACAATTGGAATGATAAAGTGATTGCACAATTCTATGCAACGTGCCACTTCTCGAGTGAAGATGAAGAGAGTGTGACTTGGATGACCCATGGATCCAAGTACTCCATCACTCAGGAGGATTTTGCAAGCTTGCTCCATTTAGACTCTGCTGGAAATGACCACCTGATCATCCACAACATAGGGATCATTGAGAGGGACGGAATGAAGTTCATGTATGAGCCCAACTCTAAGTATGTTCCTCCCTCCACAAAGAACATGAAGCCCTTCTTTGCGGTTCTGAACAGAGTTCTCCGGAAGACCATTGCCCCCAAGGATGGGGATGCAGGGAGTGTACAGGGCTACCTCCGGACTCTAATGAGGGTCATAAGCAAGAAGAGACAGTTTGATATTGCGGATTACATTTGGAACGACATGGTCAACATCTCAAGCACCCCCAACCGGTCCTGTGGCTATGCTCCCTACTTGATGTTCATGATTGAGAAGGTCACAGGAATAGAATTTGTGAAGGATGTAGAGCACACTCCCCTGAGGCCTCAGAAGCCTCAGCCTGTGAGTGTCCAGGTTGCTCCCTCGCCAGCCTCAAGTCCTGAGGCATCGGCAAGAGAAAGAGATGCTGCTAGGGCTCCTCCCCCCTCCAGGGAAGCCCCTCGGAGTGGATCCGCCAGTGGGATCCTCAAA
The DNA here is from genome assembly GCA_036927565.1 of Tuctoria greenei. NCBI lineage: Eukaryota > Viridiplantae > Streptophyta > Magnoliopsida > Poales > Poaceae > Tuctoria > Tuctoria greenei. The sequence continues at coordinate 9,509,617 of JAYESD010000005.1, forward strand.
TACTTGTCTGAGATATTCTCCTCCTGCAAGAAGACTGAAGTAAAGCTTCATAAACTCAATCAGAAGAGGAAGGAGGATATGAGATATATCAAAGACAATGTGAAGCAACTGAGTGCAAAGTTGGAGATCAACCCCATTGGATCTCCAGTAATTTCTAAAGATTCTGATCTTGACATCTCCGAGCTCGGGCCCTTGTCCCCCTCTGAGCTTGCCTATTTTGGCATTGGGGGCTCGAGCAGCTCCGCTCCTCCTCCTCCCTCTCCTCCTCGTCAAGCGGAGAGCGAAGAAGACGAAGAAGATGACGAGAGGACAGACAGCGAAGAGTGAAGAATCTAGGACCTTCCTCTCTCTCTTTTTGGTGTCTTGATGCCAAAGGGGGAGAGATTGAGGGGGAGTCCAGTCTTAGCTTAGCTGTAATAGGATGCGAGGAGAGAGCCTTCTCTGTACTTTTATTTGTGATTGTAATAGTTTAACACTGTTTTCATATTAAGTTTGGTCTTGTGATGAATTGCTCAATTTATTTGCGAGTATGTGATGAAAACTGCATTTTTGCTCCTGGAATGTCATATGCACTTGGTATCGGTTGATTAATGTAAATTCTGTCATTCTCAATGTATTCATGCACTTAGTATGCATCCCACCATAAAGAATGCACATATGGATAATTCTCTTGTTGCTTGATGTATTTTTGAGTCATATGTGCATACTTTATGAAAATCTCATTTTTTGCCTTATTTTGTGAAATCTCAATTGGTTGTCATCAATCACCAAAAAGGGGGAGATTGAAAGTGCATCTAGGACTCCCTTGTGGGTTTTGGATGATTTATGACAAGCAATTGGGATCCTAATCCTTTTGTTGAGATGAATGCAGGCAAATAATGAAAAATGAGCAAAATGCCAAAAAGAAGGGAAATGAGAAGCAAAGTGAATTTGAGCTCAAGGAGAAGAAAATAGTAGATTATTATGTATGGAGTGTGTTAAGGAAACACACCCAAGAGCTCAATCACTTTCAAGCACATACACACAATGCACAAAGTTATACAGGACCGGACTAGTCCGATAACAGCCGGACTAGTCCGATATCACATTCTGCACTAGATCGGACAAGTCCGGTATCCACCGGACTAGTCCGATATCTTTCTGATCCACTTCGGACTAGTCTTCCCCAATGCGGACTAGTCCTCAACACAATGCACAAGTCACACAAAATCGGACAAGTCCATTGTGATCCGGACTAGTCCGATATTCTTTCTGATCCACTTCGGACAAGTCCGGTGTCTACACGGACTAGTCCGATATTCACACTGATCTAAATCGGACAAGTCCTCCAAGTGCGGACTTGTCATCCTAAACACTTAGGGTTTCATATGTCCGGACAAGTCCGATGGCAATCGGACTAGTCCGAAGATTTCCAGTAGTGAAATCGGACAAGTTCGTTTTCAACCGGACTAGTCCGATATTCCTGGACACTTAGGGTTTGCTACACACAGCACACCGGACTAGTCTGGTGACCACCACGTACTAGTCTGTTCTTTCTGAACCCTAATGGTCACTTTTAGAAACCCCATATAAATAGAGGTGCACGGCCAACTTTCACAATCTCTCTCGAACCCTAGCGCCGTCACACCTCCCAAGAGACTCAAAAACCACCTCTCTCCACGAAATTAAGTGCAAAATCGATCAATCTATTGAAGATCACTTCTAGATCATTGGAGAGACACTTGGCACACATCATTGAGCTCTTGGTTTGATTCTCTAACACACTCTTGCGTTTCAATTTGTAATTTTCGAGTGTGTTATTGGTGTCTTGTAAGTTGTAATCAAGGGAGCTCTCAACGTGTGAGAACGCCCCTTCAACTTGGTTATTTACCCTTTGTGATTAGTGGAAGAGGATTGTCCTTCATGGCGATCCGACGTGGGAAGGGTTGGAGAAGACCCGATCCTTTTGTGGGCTCCTCAACGTGGACGTAGGTTGCCTTCGTGGTAGCCGAACCACGGGATAAAACTTGTGTCTTGTCCTTGTGCGTTCTTCATCTTAATTGATCAACTTAATCTAGGGTTTGATTCACTTTGTTCAATTTGAGTTAAATTGTTGAACAAGAGCCTTAATTGTAATAGAATCTGACATACAACTATTAAACTGTCATTCAAGTTTATATTTCCGCTGCAAACATTAACGAATCAATCAAATTGACTGAACTTGATCAACTTAGCCCGTGAAAACCGGACTAGTCCGCACTTTACTGGACTAGTCCGATATCTCTGGTATTGACCTTGTTGTTGAGTGTTACAGGAACCGAGAAAAATCAAAAAGGCCTATTCACCCCCCCTCTAGGCCTACATTCATTAAGAAAGGCACTTTTCACATCCATTTGATAAAGCTTTATGTTATGATGTGATGCAAAAGCAAGAGTATACGAATGGCTTCTAGTCGAGTGACCGGAGCAAATATTTCTCCAAAGTCTAGTCCTTCGACTTGCAAGAAACCCTTGGCCACAAGTCTTGCCTTGTTGCGGATCACAACACCGTTCTCGTCTTGTTTGTTGTGGTACACCCACTTTGTCCCGATGACGTTCTTGTCCTTGGGTCGCTCCTCCAATACCCAAACTTCATTGCGGATGAAGTTGTTAAGTTCTTCTTGCATGGTCATCACCCAATTTGGATCTTGGAATGCTTCCTCTATGTGAGTGGGTTCTACACATGAAACAAACGAGTAGTTCTCACAAAACATAGCGAAATGGCGAGAACGTGTACTTACTCCCCTTGATGGACTTCCGATGATTTGATCAATCGGATGCGCCTGGGAGATGCGTCCATGCCTCATAAGTGGTTGTGAAGCACTTGGCGGTGGTGATGCGTGTTGCTCTTCTTGTAGTTGGACTTGATCATGGACTTGTTCTTCTTCTTGATGTTGTGTGGCTTGTGAATCTTGTGTCGGCAATGGATCATCTTTTTCTTCTTCGTCAAATTGAGGTGTCATAGATGTATTGATGTTGGAACTTGAAGCTCCCCCTTGATCATGGCTCTCCTCAACTTTAGGCTTGATGTCTCCAATGGTCATGTTCTTCATAGCTTCTCGTAGAGGCTCATCATCTATTTCATCATGACCAAAACTCTCCTCTTGGGAGCCATTAGTTTCATCAAACTCAACATCACTACTTTCCTCAACTAAACCGGAGTTTGGTTGAATATTCGATATGCTTTTGAGTTTGATGCATAACCAAGAAAGATACCAACATCACATCTTCTTTCAAACTTACCGAGCCTTTTCTTGCGGTAGATGTAGCACTTGCACCCGAAGACTCGGAAATACAAGATGTTGGGCTTTCTCCCAATGAGGAGTTCGTATGGGGTCTTTTGAAGTAGTCGGTGTAGATAGACCCGATTTGCGGCATGACACGCCGTGTTGATTGCTTCGGCCAAAAACTTCTCGGACGTGCCATAGTCATCAATAATTTCTCGTGCAAGAGTGATGAGAGTCTTGTTCTTCCTTTCAACGACACCATTTTGTTGAGGAGTGTATGTGGCTGAAAATTCATGCTTCACGCCTTCACGATCACACCACTCCCCAATGTTGTAGTTCTTGAATTCAGTGCCGTTGTCACTCCGGACCTTGATGATGGGAAGTTGAAATTCCCTTTGGGCACGGTTAGCGAATGTCTTGAACACTTCCGGAGTTTCACTCTTGTCACCTAGAAACAAGGTCCAAGCATAGCGAGAGTAGTCATCAACTATAACAAGACAATAGAGATTACCACCAAAACATTGATATGTGGACGTTCCGAAGAGGTCCATGTGGAGCAACTTGTAGGATAGAAGTGCACGTGAAAAGCTACCAGAGGGGGGGTGAATGGTAGATTTAAAAATCTTACGTAGCGGAAACAAGTAAACCCCAACCCCTTCAGCAGAAAAACGATCTCTTAAAGAAATCGTGTGTGAGACTAATATAAATGTGTTTCACCGTGACAAAAGTGATGGATATCAGAGAGAATCAAGTCACGAAGACAACACAAAAGGAATCACTCAAATCCGTCGAGAAAACCTCAAGCTATGATCGAAAGATCAAACAAGGTCAATCTGCCCTACCCGAGAAAAAACAGTTCTGGAATGCTGCAAAGAAACTCGTGTAGATCAGAAACCACAGATCCAATGACTGTGAAATTTTTACATATGATAGATAATCAAGTTGTGAAGACAACCCAAAAGAATCACGTCAATTGGATATGTAAAACTCGAGTTATGATAAAACCACCGACGAAAGGTAGTGCTGTCCAGAAACTCGACGAGTAAAACTTGTCTGGAACAAGTCGGACGAACAAGGCACAAAAGTTCCTTCAACCTACAAATTTTATTCAATAGAACACAAGAGGAACAGCCCCCAAAGTCGTGCACCACGAGCTCTGGGCTCCCTTTCTTATATAACCAGCCCTTAGGTCAACCCAATATCAACTAGGACTCCAATCCTACTCAGATCACGAATCGTAACTTTCCATAACTGCTCAAGATTCTTCTATACGCAGATAGAAGCAATCTTAAGACTTCCAAACACCTTAGAAACGTATACCACATTCCTAAACAACTCAAAATTCGTGACCCACACGGAATCCTATCATAACCAACTCAAATATTTCCATGTTTGAGTATAACCCGACTCAGCCGCAGCCTGAGTCCATAACCTAGTCGGTTGGACCTTTCCGACCAACTCTTTACGTTCACATCTCTTCATCATGTCTCGGAACCATGTATCCACGTCCATGCACTCCTTGCACACGTGCAAACATCTTCCAATGACGTCCACGATACCTTCATATGCATTGTTGTTGATTCAATCATGCTGCGCAACCTCCTGATCAGCTCAACCACAATTCCTCCTGAATTTGGTTGTTGGAACCTCATCTCCTCCATGAGACTATTCCAATGGATCCCGTCACCAGCCATGTCTTGAACTCAAGCAACACCTGCACATGAATAAACAACCAATCCATACGAGCCCAAGTCCTTGACTTGACTCAAGTTAGTTCCGAACACAACACCTTACGTGAGCACCTCACATAAGCATGTTGCAAAAACACAGTAACACGATATTATCCATATCAACCAAAACGCACCAAAAACTTAGCAAATGAATACTAAGCAATCTTTCCAACAATGTAAAGCAAGTACAAAACATTGCAAATGAAAAGAAAAAGCACTGCGGTCAAGTTCCGGACCTTGCCAGAACAACCCGGACCTTGAGCCGGAGCTAACAAAAGCTAGTAGAACCTAGCGCCGGAACTTACCAGAACTAGTATAACCAAGCTCCCGCCGGAGCTTACAAAACTAGCAGGACCTAGCGCCGGAGCTAACCAGAACTAGTCAGAACTAGTAAACCCAGAAGCCGGAGCTAGAAAAATCAACTCGGAGTTTAGCAAAAACACGCCGAAGCTATCAAAGACATGTCGGAGCTAAAGAAAAAACTCACCGGAGCTGACCAAAGCTAGTCGGACCTAGCATCGAACGTAACCGGAGCTACCGAAACCAAGCTGGACCTACTGTTGGACCTTGTTGTAGCTCAGATCTAGAGTCGGACCTTGATAAAAAGGTGTTTTGGAGATATTTAAAACTTTTATCATAAAAGCCAAGTGTATTCACTACAAGCCAATGTATTCAGCACACATAGGTCTTACAATCTCCCCCTTGATGAATGCATTGGCAACACCATTTAAAATCCGAACATTGGCTTATTCACATAAAAGTTTTGAAGGCAATTTCTCCCCTTTTGTAAATCAAAAATAAAATGAGAAGAAAATCTCTCCCCCTTTATTATCTCTCCTTATGTCCCCTTTATTATCTCTCCTTATGCACATATTCTCTTTCTCTTCATGCTTATCTCTCCCCCTTTGACAATGTATTCAGCAAGTAATGAGCATATAAACAAATTATCTCTCCAACTTTAGTTGTTATGAGCATATTATAACATATACATATAAACAAAGCTCATCCTAGTCATACTATCAAGTACCTTACATTATCACATCAATGAAATACATAAAGTAGTGTAAGCCATGCTAGAGATCAAATGTAATTTTCAATTTAAGTAAGTCATGATCTCACAAACTTAACTATTTCAAAACCTGAAAGCATGACACTAGTTGCTGCATTTTATTATTTTCCAAAGCATAAATTTAGATCATATGATATTTGCAAGAGATTATATGCGCATCTGCCTTATTCTAACCAACCAAGCCAAGCCTATGTCATTTGACAATCAGAAGCTTAAGGACATGGTTTTAGTCATCCACAACTTCTTCTAAGTTCATATCTAAGTGCAATGATAAGCCATCTCAAAAAAAAAAGAAGTGTGATGCATGCATATTCTCTTGATCTTTTCTCAATTTATATTTGTTCATAAAAACTCAACATATGAGTTGATTACTTGATTAATTCTTAATGATTAAAAGCACTTGTGAACATGTAACAAGTTCAAAACAGCAAGAAGGTTCGACCATGACCAGTTTTAGTGTAAGTAATTATTCCAATTACTATACATGGCAAAAACTACAAAATGTATAACACGAGTAATGTAGTAAGAACTTTCAGCATGTAAAAGGAATCACAAAGTCATATATGTATGAAATACTATGCTCATATTATTTTAATTTTAGATTCACACATGGACTTCCCAAGTTTCAAAACTCCTCCTCAATTTAAGCCATGAGGATGCATAACCCCTATTTCACTACGAATGTAACAAAAACGAGTGAAATCCAAAGGTTTTGTAAAAATGTCAGCCAATTGTTGTTCGGTATCTACATGGTGAAGCACAATGTTTCCTTTTTCAACATTATCTCGGAGAAAATGATACCTAATGTCAATGTGCTTAGTTCTAGAATGTTGCACGGGGTTTTTAGCAATGCAAATGGTACTAGTGTTATCACAGAATAGTGGAACACTATCTAGATCAACCCCATAGTCCTTAAGTGTCTGAACAATCCAAAGAATTTGTGAGCAAGCACTAGCAGCAACTACATATTCAGATTCGGCTGTGGATTGTGCAACTGAATTTTGTTTTCTAAAGGACCAAGCAACAAGAGAATTACCAAGAAAATGACAAGAACCGGAAGTACTTTTCCTATCAATCCTACAACCCCCAAAATCAGCATCCGAAAAAGCTTTCAAAGTAACGGTTGAGGAAGAAGGAAGAAAAATGCCAAATTCTTGAGTTCCATGTAAGTACCTGAGAATCCTTTTGATGGCTTGACGATGTGAAGCACGTGGGGAGGCTTGAAACCGTGCACAAAGTCATACGCTGAATTGTATGTCCAGTCTCGATGTCGTGAGGTACAAAAGTGATCCAATCATGCTTCTATATTCTTTTTGATCCACGGGTTCACCATCTTCATCAAGTTCAAGTGTTGTTGCTGTTCCCATTGGTGTCCGAAGAGACTTGCTTTTGTCCATGTTGAAGCGCCTTAGGAGGTCTTTGGTATACTTCGTTTGATGCACAAAGGTACCCTCCTTGGTTTGCTTGATTTGTAGCCCCAAAAAGTAAGTGAGTTCGCCCATCATACTCATTTCAAATTTGGAACTCATCATTGCTAAAAACTTGGACACAAGATCATGAGAAGCACAACCAAAGATAATATCATCCACATACACTTGAACGAATAATGAGTCATTGCCATGTTTAAGCAAAAAAGAGTTTTATAAACCTTGCCCATGGTAAATCCCTTTTCAAGTAAGAATGTTTTTAACCTATCATACCAAGCTCTATAGGCTTGTTTGAGACCGTATAAGGCTTTGGACAGTTTGTAAACATGATTAGGAAAATCTGAATTTTCAAAACCCGGTGGTTGTTTGACATAAACCTCCTCATCTATGTAGCCATTAAGAAAATCACTTTTGTAGGATCGAAGAGCACGTGAAAAGCTACCAGAGGGGGGTGAATGGTAGATTTAAAAATCTTACGCAGCGGAAACAATTAAACCCCAAACCCTTTCGGTAGAAAAATGATCTGTTAAAGAAATTGTGTGTGAGACTAATTTAAACGTGTTTCACCGTGCCAAAAGTGATGGATATCAGAGAGAATCTAGTCACTAAGACAACACAAAAAGAATCACTTAAATCCGTTAAGAAAAACTCAAGTTATGATCGAAAGATCAAACAATAGTCAATCTGCCCTACCCGAGAAAAAACAGTTCTGGAACGCTGCAAAGAAACTTGTGTAGATCATAAACCACAAATCCAATGACCGTGAAATTTTGACATATGATAGATAATCAATTTGAGAAGACAAACGAAAAAGAATCACGTCAATTGGATCTGTAAAACTCGAGTTATGATAAAACCACCGACGAAAGGTAGTGCTGTCCAGAAACTCGACGAGTAAAACTTGTCTGGAACAAGTCGGACGAACAAGGCACAAAAGTTCCTTCAAACTACGAATTTTATTCAATAGAACACAAGAGGAACAGCCCCAAAGTCGTGCACCACGAGCTCTGGGCTCCCTTGCTTATATAACCAGCCCTTAGACCAACCCAATATCAACTAGGACTCCAATCCTACTCAGATCACGAATCGTAACTTTCCATAACTGCTTAGGATTCTTCTATACGCAGATAGAAGCAATCTTAAGACTTACAAATACCTTAGGAACGTATCCCACATTCCTAAACAGCTCAAATTCGTGACCCACACGAAATCCTATCATAACCAACTCAAATCTTTCCATATTTGAGTCAAACCCGACTCAGCCGCAGCCTGAGTCCATAACCTAGTCGGTTGGACCTTTCCGACCAATTCTTTACGTCCACATCTCTTCATCATGTCTCGGAATCATGTAGCCACATCATGCACCACATGCATACGTGCAAACACCTTCCTTCGACGTCCAGTAACCTTCATATGCACCGCTCTTGATTCAATCATCCTGCGCGACCTCCTGATCAGCTCAACCACAACTCCTCCTGAATTTGGTTGTTGGAACCTCATCTCCTCCCTGAGACTAGTCCAATGGATCCCGTCACCAGCCATGACTTGAACTCAAGCAACACCTGCACATGAATAAACAACCAATCTATATGAGGCCAAGTCCTCGACTTGAGTCAAGTTAGTTCCGAACACAACACCCTACGTGAGAACCTCACATAAGCATGTTGCAAAGCATAGCAAAACGATATCAGACATATCATCCAAAACGCACCAAAAACTTAGTAAAAGAATACTAAGCAAACTTTCCAACAATGTAAAGCAAGTACGAAACATTGCAAATGAAAAGCAGAAGCACTACGGTCAAGTTCCGGACCTTGCCAGAGCAACCCGGACCTTGAGCCGGAGCTATCAAAAGCTAGTAGAACCTAGCGCCAGAGCTTATCAAAACTAGTACAATGAAGCACCTGCCGGAGCTTACCAAAACTAGTAGATCCTAGCACCGGAGCTTACCAAGAACTAGTCAAAACTAGTCAACTCAAAACTGGAGCTAGACAAAGTACGTCGGAGCTTAACAAAAGCATTCCGGAGCTATCAAATATATGTCGGAGCTATCAAAGACATGATGGAGCTAATAAAGACATGCCGAAGCTAACAAAGACATGCCGGAGCTAAAGATAAAGCTCACCGGAGCTAACCAAAACTAGTCGGAACTAGTAAACCCAAAAGCCGGAGCTAGAAAAATCAAATCGGAGCTTAGCAAAAAACACGCCGGAGCTATCAAAGACATGTCGGAGCTATCAAAAACATGTCGGACCTATGGTCGGACCTTGCTATTGCTCGGAGCTAGAGTCAGACCTTGATAAAAAGGTGTTTTGGTGATATTTAAAACTTTTATCATCAAAGCCAAGTGTATTCACTACAAGCCAATGTATTCAGCACATATAGGTCTTACTATCTCCCCCTTGATGAATGCATTGGCAACACCATTTAAAATCCGAACATTGGCTTATTCACATAAAAGTTTTGAAGGCAATTTCTCCCCCTTTGTAAATTAAAAATAAAATGAGAAGAAAAATTATCCCATATTATCTCTCTCCCTTTATTATCTCTCCTTATGCACATATTCTCTTTCTCTTCATGCTTATCTCTCCCCCTTTGACAATGTATTCAGCAAGTCATGAGCATATAAACAATTTATCTCTCCAACTTTAGTTATTATGAGCATATTATAATGTATACATATAAACAAAGCTCATCCAAGTCATACTATCAAATACCTTACATTATCACATCAATGAAATACATAAAGTAGTGTAAGCCATGCTAGAGATCATATGTAATTTTCAATTTAAGCAAGTCATGATATCACAAACTTAACTATTTCAAAACCTGAAAGCATGACACTAGTTGCTGCATTTTATTATTTTTCAAAGCATAAATTTAGATCATATGATATTTGCAAGAGATTATATGCGCATCTGCCTTATTCTAACCAACCAAGCCAAGCCTATGTCATTTGACAATCAGAAGCTTAAGGACATGGTTTTAGTCATACACAACTTCTTCCAAGTTCATATCTAAGTGCAATGACAAGCCATCTCAAAAGAAGAAGTGTGATGCAAGCATATTCTCTTGATCTTTTCTCAATTTATATTTGTTCATAAAAACTCAACATGTGAGTTGATTACTTGATTAATTCTTAATGATTAAAAGCACTTTGTAAACATGTAACAAGTTCAAAACAGCAAGAAAGTTCCACCATGACCAGTTTTAGTGTAAGTAATTATTCCAATTACTAGACATGGCAAAAACTACAAAATGTATAACACGAGTAATGTAGTAAGAACTTTCAGCATGTAAAAGGAATCACAAAGTCATATATGTATGAAATACTACGCTCATATTATTTTAATTTCAGATTCACACATAGACTTCCCAAGTTTCAAAAACTCCCCCTCAATTTAAGCCATGAGGATGCATAACCCCTATTTCACTACGAATGTAACAAAAACGAGTGAAATCCAAAGGTTTTGTAAAAATGTCAGGCAATTGTTGTTCGGTATCTACATGGTGAAGCACAATGTTTCCTTTTTCAACATTATCTCAGAGAAAGTGATACCTAATATCAATGTGCTTAGTTCTAGAATGTTGCACGGGGTTTTTGGCAATGCAAATAGCACTAGTGTTATCACAAAACAGTGGAACACTATCTAGATCAACCCCATAGTCCTTAAGTGTTTGAACAATCCAAAGAATTTGTGAGCAAGCACTAGCAGTAGCTACATATTCAGATTCGGTTGTGGATTGTGCAACTGAATTTTGTTTTCTAGAGGACCAAGCAACAAGAGAATTACCAAGAAAATGACAAGCACCAGAAGTACTTTTCCTATCAATCCTACAACCCCCAAAATCAGCATCCGAAAGAGCTTTCAAAGTGACGGTTGAGGAAGAAGGAAGAAAAATGCCAAATTCTTGAGTTCCATGTAAGTACCTGAGAATCCTTTTAATGGCTTGACGATGTGAAACACGTGGGGAAGCTTGAAACTGTGCACAAAGACATACACTGAATTGTATGTCCGGTCTAGATGCCGTGAGGTACAATAGTGATCCAATCATGCTTCTATATTCTTTTTGATCCATGGGTTCACCATCTTCATCAAGTTCAAGTGTTGTTGCTGTTCCCATCGGTGTCCGAAGAGGCTTGCTTTTGTCCATGTTGAAGCGCCTTAGGAGGTCTTTGGTATACTTCGTTTGATGCACAAAGGTACCCTCCTTGGTTTGCTTGATTTGCAGCCCCCAAAAGTAAGTGAGTTCACCCATCATACTCATTTCAAATTTGGAACTCATCATTGCTGAAAACTTGGACACGAGATCATGAGAAGCACAACCAAAGATAATATCATCCACATACACTTGAATGAATAATGAGTCATTGCCATGCTTAAGCACAAAAAGAGTTTTATCAACCTTGCCCATGGTAAACCCCTTTTCAAGTAAGAATGTTTTTAACCTATCATACCATGCTCTAGGGGCTTGTTTGAGACCGTATAAGGCTTTGGACAGTTTGTAAACATGATTAGGAAAATCCGGATTTTCAAAACCCGGTGGTTGTTTGACATAAACCTCCTCATCTATGTAGCCATTAAGAAAAGCACTTTTAACATCCATTTGATATATCTTAAAACCTTTAGATGCGGCAAAAGCTAACAAAATTATTATGGCTTCTAATCTAGCGACAGGAGCAAAAGTTTCATCAAAATCTAGACCTTCAACTTGAGTGAAACCTTGAGCAACCAACCTAGCCTTATTCCTAACCACAACCCCATCCTCACTTTGTTTATTTTTAAATACCCATTTAGTTCCAATTAAAGTGTTACCTTGAGGTGGAGGTACAAGTTTCCAAACATTATTTCTTTCAAAATTTTCTAACTCTTCTTGCATGGCAATAATCTAAGATTCATTAGTGAGTGCATGTGATATATCTTTGGGTTCAAAAGAAGCAACAAAAGCAGAATGAGCATGAGAGTTTGGATCGCAAAACCTGGACCGTGTGACTCGTTCGTGCAAGCTTCCAATCATCTGTTGTGGGTGATGATCTTTGTAAAAACGTAAGGGAACAGATGTCTCACAAGCTTCTTCTTCATTAGGTTCATCGTAGATTGATGAGCTTGTGACTTGTGGACGATCAGGACCAGCATAGGTGATAGCCGGAGCTTGTTCAATGTCCGGAGTTGGACACGTGTCAACTTCGGAACTACCAGTCAGTATCACCGGCTCTTCTTCATCTTCGAAAATACCCTCCCCCTGAGGATACGGATCTGGTCCTGCAACACCGGAGCTAGTACCTGGGCTAGCTTCATCAAAAGACACTTCACAAGTCTCCACAATTTTGTTAGTGTCAAGTAAAAGCACACGATAGCCTCTAGTATGAGATGGATAACCAAGAAACATGCCATCAATGGATCGAGGTTCAAACTTATCAAGATTACCATGTTTCTTAACAAAGAATTTGCAACCAAAGACCCGAAAGTGTGTAACACTAGGCCTATGTCCAAACCGAAGCTCATATGGTGTTTTACCTAGCTTAGCACGCAAGAAAACACGATTTGAGACATAACAAGCGGTTGCTAACGCGTCAGCCCAAATTTTCCTAGGAGTTTGATATTCATCAAGCATAGTCCTAGTCATCTCAACTAAGGTTCTATTCTTTCTTTCTACAACACCGTTTTGTTGAGGTACATATGGTGAAGAGAATTGATGATCTATTCTATTTTCAGCACAAAAGTGATCAAAAGATTGATTTTTAAATTTAGATCCATTATCACTTCTAATTGCTTTTAATGATCTTGGGTGATCAATTGATAATCTAAGAAATAAAGTTCTAAAGTGACTAGAAACTTCATTCTTAGACGCCATAAAGTAAACCCAAGAGTATCTAGAATAATCATCAACGATAACAAGAACATACCATTTACCTCCGAAGGATTGAACATGTGAAGGTCCTACGGTGTCAAGATGCAAAAGTTGACATGGTTCAGTTGTCATGATCATTGTGAGAGGAGTATGTGAACCTGCAACCATCTTAGCATGTCTACAAGAAGAGCACACAATTTCTTTGTCCCCTTTAAGCTTAGGCAGCCCACGTATGCGATCAAGAGCACTAACACGCGTTAGGTGATCAAAGCCTACGTGACCAAGTCTACGATGCCAAAAATTTAAGTCCTTTGAATTATTAGCAACTAGACACCTATGCTTAGAGGAAGACATATCAAAATCAGCTTTAAAAACTCTTCCAAACTGAGACATGTTAAAAATAAGCTCACTATTTGAACCTACAACTTTGCAGCAGTTTTTATTGAAAATAATTTCTAGATTTTCATCTAGCAATTGTGCAATAGAAAGCAAGTTGTATTTCAAATTTTTGACAAGTGCCACATCCTTCAAAGTGTAGTGATCATTTACTCTAACCGAACCCTTAGCAATTATAGGAGTTGAAGAATTATCGGCAAAAGTAACATTCTCTACACGTGACACAAAAGAGAGGGAGGAGAACCAATCTTTGTTACCGGTCATGTGGCGTGAGCAACCTGAATCCACAATCCAAAAGTTATCCTTCCTCAAACGTGTAACCTCTTCATTGTCGCTGTTGTGTTCTGCCTCCTCCATACTTGATCTTGACTTGCCCGCCATGAAGCACAAGTTTGTCAAATCATCTTCATCTTCATCACTTCCAATGTCCACGTCGCTTGAACTGAACTCTTGAAGGGCGGTGATGAAACTATTGATCATATTGCGTCCTATGGTACCTTTCTTCTTGTTGTTGGAATTTCCAGAGGAGGTCTGGACCTTGCCTTGTTTTCCTTCCTGGGTGGTCGGACCTGAAAGTTTAGAGCATTCTGTACGAAAGTGTCCTGTTTTACCACATTCAAAACAGCGTTGAGGTCCGGAGCTTCCTCTCCTTCTAGTTCTAACATTTTGCAATGCTTTTGAGAATCTAGTAGAGATGAGTGCCAACTCCTCTTCTGGAAATTCTTCGATCTGGTCCAGGGTTAGTGAGGACAACAAAGCAAGAGTATTGCAAGATGATGATTGGCCGGAGCTAGACATATCACGTTGTGAAACAAATGCAATAGACTTATTGGGATTCTTACGTGAGATTATGTCAATTTCATGAGTTTTTAACTTGGAATATAGTACATCTAATGTAAGAGAACTCATGATAGTTGATTCACGAGTAGATGTTACTTTCATCTTCCAAATTGACATGTCTAACGCACTAAAAAGTTGCCTAGCATTCTCGGCATCAGAAAAATTTACATTGACACTACGTAAGTTGCTGAGAATTTTATTGAAACGAGCAAAAAGGTCATCGATAGACTCACCTGGTTGCATCTCAAAACGCATATATTCCTTTTTGAACATATCTTGTTTTACCTCAATGATTGTGTTGGAGCCTTCATGGTAATCACAGAGAGCTCTCCAAACATCATATGCTGATCGGAGGTGCGCGACACGATCAAAGTCGCTTTGAGTGAGTCCTTGGATGATCAAGTTTTGGGCTCTGTTATTGTTGTCGACGTCCCGTAGGTTTGTAGCCATGACTTGATCATTAGGTGGCACTTCATAAGGCTTATACACCTTCTCCCATATTGCAAAGCCTTGTGCCTGGATAAAAGCCTCCATGCATGCCTTCCAAACCTGAAAATCAATATCAGCAAACACAAAAGGTTTGGGAGAGTACTTCTCCATGATGATTAGTCAAAAACACGTGCAAATCATAAAGATTAGAGCACCGTGGCTCTGATACCAATTGTAGGATCGAAGATCACGTGAAAATCTACCAGAGGGGGGGTGAATGGTAGATTTAAAAATCTTACGCAGCGGAAACAATTAAACCCCAAACACTTTCGGCAGAAAAACGATCTGTTAAAGAAATCATATGTGAGACTAATATAAACGTGTTTCACCGTGACAAAAGTGATGGATATCAGAGAGAATCTGGTCACGAAGACAACACAAAAAGAATCACTCAAATCCGTTGAGAAAAACTCATGTTATGATCGAAAGATCAAACAATAGTCAATCTGTCCTACCCGAGAAAAAACAGTTCTGGAACACTGCAAAGAAACTTGTGTAGATCAGAAACCACAAATCCAATGACCGTGAAATTTTTACATATGATAGATAATCAAGTTGAGAAGACAACCGAAAAAGAATCACGTCAATTGGATCTGTAAAACTCGAGTTATGATAAAACCACCAATGAAAGGTAGTGCTGTCCAGAAACTTGACGAGTAAAACTTGTCTGGAACAAGTCGGACGAACAAGGTACAAAAGTACCTTCAAACTACAAATTTTATTCAATAGAACACAAGAGGAACAGCCCCAAAGTCGTGCACCACGAGCTCTGGGCTCCCTTGCTTATATAACCAGCCCTTAGACCAACCCAATATCAACTAGGACTCCAATCCTACTCAGATCACAAATCGTAACTTTCCATAACTGCTTAGGATTCTTCTATACGCAGATAAAAGCAATCTTAAGACTTCTAAACACCTTAGGAACGTATCCCACATTCATAAACAGCTCAAATTCGTGACCCACATGAAATCCTATCATAACCAACTCAAATCTTTCCATATTTGAGTCAAACCCAACTCAGCCGCAGCCTGAGTCCATAACCTAGTCGGTTGGACCTTTCCGACCAATTCTTTACGTCCACATCTCTTCATCACGTCTCAGAACCATGTATCCATGTCATGCACCACATGGATACGTGCAAACACTTTCCTTCGACGTCCAGTAACCTTCATATGCACCGCCCTTGATTCAATCATCCTGCGCGACCTCCTAATCAGCTCAACCACAATTCCTCCTGAATTTGGTTGTTGGAACCTCATCTCCTCCCTGAGACTAGTTCAATGGATCCCGTCACCAGCCATGACTTGAACTCAAGCAACACCTGCACATGAATAAACAACCAATCCATACGAGCCCAAGTCCTCGACTTGACTCAAGTTAGTTCCGAACACAACACCCTACGTGAGAACCTCACATAAGCATGTTGCAAAGCATAGCAAAATGATATCAGACATATCATCCAAAACGCACCAAAAACTTAGTAAAAGAATACTAAGCAAACTTTCCAACAATGTAAAGCAAGTACGAAACATTGCAAATGAAAAGCAGAAGCACTACGGTCAAGTTCCGGACCTTGCCAGAGCAACCCGGACCTTGAGCCGGAGCTATCAAAAGCTAGTAGAACCTAGCGCCGGAGCTTACCAAAACTAGTACAATGAAGCACCTGCCGGAGCTTACCAAAACTAGTAGATCCTAGCACTGGAGCTTACCAAAAACTAGTCAAAACTAGTCAACCCAAAACCAGAGCTAGACAAAGTACGTCAGAGCTTAACAAAAGCATTCCGGAGCTATCAAATATATACCGGAGCTATCAAAGACATGCCGGAGCTAATAAAGACATGCCGGAGCTAACAAAGACATGCCGGAGCTAAAGATAAAGCTGACCGGAGCTAACCAAAACTAGTCGGAACTAGTAAACCCAAAAGCCGGAGCTAGAAAAATCAAATTGGAGCTTAGCAAAAAACACGCCGGAGCTATCAAAGACATGTCGGAGCTATCAAAAACATGTCAGACCTATGGTCGGACCTTGCTATAGCTCGGAGCTAGAGTCGGACCTTGATAAAAAGGTGTTTTGGTGATATTTAAAACTTTTATCATCGAAGCCAAGTGTATTCACTACAAGCCAATGTATTCAGCACATATAGGTCTTACAACTTTTAACATCCATTTGAAATAGCTTAAAACCTTTAGATGCTGCAAAAGCTAACAAAATTCTTATGGCTTCTAATCTAGCGACAGGAGCAAAAGTTTCATCAAAATCTAGACCTTCAACTTGAGTGAAACCTTGAGCAACCAACCTAGCCTTATTCCTAACCACAACCCCATCCTCACTTTGTTTATTTTTATATACCCATTTAGTTCCAATTAAAGTGTGACCTTGAGGTGGAGGTACAAGTTTCCAAACATTATTTGTTTCAAAAAATTCTAACTCTTCTTGCATGGCAATAATCCAAGATTCATTAGTGAGTGCGTGTGATATATCTTTGGGTTCAAAAGAAGCAACAAAAGCAGAATGAGCATAAGAGTTTGGATCGCAAAACCTGGACCGTGTGACTCGTTCGTGCAAGCTTCCAATCATCTGTTGTGGGGGATGATCTTTGTAAAAACGTAGGGAAACGGATGTCTCACAAGCTTCTTCTTCATTAGGTTCATCGTAGATTGATGAGCTTGTGACTTGTGGACGATCAGGACCAGCATAGGTGATAGCCGGAGCTTGTTCAATGTCCGGAGCTGGACACGTGTCAACTTCGAAACTACCAGGCAGTATCACCGGCTCTTCTTCATCTTCGAAAATACCCCCCCCCCTGAGGATACGGATCTGGTCCTGCAACACCGGAGCTAGTACCTGGGCTAGCTTCATCAAAAGACACTTCACAAGTCTCCACAATTTTGTTAGTGTCAAGTAAAAGCACACGGTAGCCTCTAGTATGAGATGGATAACCAAGAAACATGCCATCAATGGATCGTGGTTCAAATTTATCAAGATTACCATGTTTCTTAACAAAGCATTTGCAACCAAAGACCCAAAAGTGTGTAACACTAAGCCTATGTCCAAACCGAAGCTCATATGGTGTTTTACCTAGCTTAGCACGCAAGAAAACACGATTTGAGACATAACAAGTGGTTGCTAATGCATCAGCCCAAAATTTCCTAGGATTTTGATATTCATCAAGCATAGTCCTAGCCATCTCAACTAAGGTTTTGTTCTTTCTTTCTACAACACCGTTTTGTTGAGGTACATATGGGGAATAAAGTTGATGATCTATTCCATTTTCAGCACAAAAGTGATCAAAAGATTGATTTTTAAATTCAGTTACGTTATCACTTCTAATTGCCTTTAAAGATCCTGGGTGATCAATTGATAATCTAAGAAATAAAGTCCTAAAGTGACTAAAAGATTCATTCTTAGACGCCATAAAGTAAACCCAAGAGTATCTAGAATAATCATCAACAATAACAAGAACATACCATTTACCTCCGAAGGATTGAACACGTGAAGGTCCTACGGTGTCAAGATGCAAAAATTGACATGGTTCAGTTGTCATGATCATTGTGAGAGGAGTATGTGAACCTGCAACCATCTTAGCATGTCTACAAGAAGAGCACACAATTTCTTTGTCCCCTTTAAGCTTAGGCAGCCCACGTATGCGATCAAGAGCACTAACACACGTTAGGTGATCAAAGCCTACGTGACCAAGTCTACGATGCCAAAAATATAAGTCATTTGAATCATTAGTAACTAGACACCTATGCCTAGAGGAAGACATATCAAAATCAGCTTTAAAACTCTTCCAAACCGAGACATGTTAAAAATTAG
Source organism: Tuctoria greenei (assembly GCA_036927565.1). Classification (NCBI taxonomy): domain Eukaryota; kingdom Viridiplantae; phylum Streptophyta; class Magnoliopsida; order Poales; family Poaceae; genus Tuctoria; species Tuctoria greenei. The sequence continues at coordinate 9,528,485 of JAYESD010000005.1, forward strand.
CTCACTATTTGAACCTACAACTTTGCAGGAGTTTTTATTGAAAATAATTTCTAGATTTTCATCTAGCAATTGTGCAACAGAAAGCAAGTTGTATTTCAAATTTTTGACACGTGCCACATCCTTCAAAGTGTAGTGATCATTTACTCTAACCGAACCCTTAGCAATTATAGGAGTTGAAGAATTATCGGCAAAAGTAATATTCTCTACACGTGACACAAAAGAGAGGGAGGAGAACCAATCTTTGTTACCGGTCATGTGGCGTGAGCAACCTGAATCCACAATCCAAATGTTCTCCTTCCTCAAACGTGTAACCTACATAGAAGTACAATACGTCGATGACTCAATACTGGGGTTAGTCAAAAGGCATTTAGGAATCCAGTACTAAGTCACGCGACGTGCAGCAGGAAAAATACGCGAAAGCTGAGACAAAACAGCAGGTTTATGAGTCAAAGTTTGAGATTTTTTATTCTTAACTACTGACCTATAAGGTGTTACTTGTGTAGCACAAAAATCAGTAGCTCCGGAGGCAAAAATAGAAGGTCTGGAGGTAAACTTTGAATGTTTTTGACTCATAACAGCAGGTTGTACATTCGGTTCAATATGTGCAGCAAATTTTGCATGAAAGTTATGAGATCTAGCAACCATTCTTTCCCTTTTCTGTTGTTTAGCTAGTCTATAACAAAAATATATGACATGACCATCTCTACCACAGTAGGTACAATGAAATTTAACTTTCTGTTCATGTCTAGATAAGCAAACAACATTTTTATTTGAAACCAAATGAGACAATACTCCTGCAGATTTGAAGACCACTTCCTTTTGTTTAGGAACTGTTTGAATCAAACCACTTCCTAATGACTTTACAATTTTAGGTGGATGTGCCTTAGCATGAGCATGAGAATCAAAACCTAAACCAGTTTTATCATTGCATGACTTGGAAGAATTCAGCAGCAAGTTTAGGTTCTTATCCCATTACAAAACTGATCTAATGTCCTATGCATGTCATCAAGTTTATTAGACAGATCAAGGCAATTTTCACATGAAGTTTTTCCTTTTAGTTTGCAATTGGAACAAAATTTAACTTCATGAGAACGTAAAGCATTGTTCAACATAGAAATTTCATTCATAGCATCCTGTAGTTTCTTATCAAGATCATCAAAAGTAGAACAATGCAAATCAATTGTAGAACAGCTAGCATCTTTCAAGTTTTTATCATTAAGTGCATCAAGCTCTTTGTTCTTTTCAATTTCTAACTCAAGTTTAGCAAGTGTGGAGGTGTGCGCACTTCTTAATGAGGACAATTGTTCATATATTAAATCACATGAGGAACATGCATCATCACTAGGAATCAAAGTTTTTAAACGGTTGATTTCAGATTCTAGTGATTCAATTTTAGCAGCACTATCCCTAAGCTTTTTGTCCTTTTTCTTAACAATAACAGTGGCACGGGAAATAGCATCACACATTTCTTCGCAAGTAGGACATACCTCTTCATTGTCGCTGTTGTGTTCTGCCTCCTTCATACTTGATCTTGACTTGCCCGCCATAAAGCACAAGTTTGCCAAATCATCTTCATCTTCATCACTTCCAATGAATTTCCAGAGGAGGTCCGGACCTTGCTTTGTTTTTCTTCTCGGGTGGTCAGACTTGAAAGGTTAGGGCATTCTGTACGAAAGTGTCCTGTTTTACCACATTCAAAACAGCGTTGAGGTCCGGAGCTTCCTCTCCTTCTAGTTCTCACATTTTGCAATGCTTTTGAGAATCTAGTAGAGATGAGTGCCAACTCCTCTTCTGGAAATTCTTCGATCTGCTCCAGGGTTAGTGAGGACAACAAAGCAAGAGTATTGCAAGATGATGATTAGCCAGAGCTAGACATATCATGTTGTGAAACAAATGCAATAGACTTATTGTGGTTCTTACGTGAGATTATGTCAATTTCATGAGTTTTTAACTTGGAATATAGCACATCCAAAGTAAGTGAACTCATGACAGTAGATTCACGAATAGATGTGACTTTCATCTCCCAAATTGACATATCTAATGCACTTAGCAATTGCCTAGCATTTTCAGCATCTGAAAAATTAACATTGACACTACGCAAGTTGCTGAGAATCTTATTAAAGCGAGCAAAAAGGTCATCAATAGACTCACCGGGTTGCATCTCGAAGCGCATGTATTCTTTCTTGAACATGTATCGACTTACCTCTTTGATCGTGTTGGATCCTTCGTGGTAGTCACAAAGTGCTTTCCACACATCGTATGCAGATCGGAGGTGTGCAACACGGTCGAAGTCGCTTTGTGTTAATCCTTGTATGATCAAGTTCTGAGCCTTGTTGTTGTTGTCGACATCTCTCAGATTTGTAGCTGTAACTTGATCGTTTGATGGCACTTCGTAAGGCTTGTATACCTTCTCCCATATTGCAAAGCCTTGTGCCTGGATGAAAGCCTCCATGCGTGCCTTCCAAACCTGGAAATCAATACCAGCAAACACACAAGGTTTGGCGGAGTACTTCTCCATGATGATTTGCCAAAAACACGTGCAAATCTCAAAGATTAGAGCACCGTGGCTCTGATACCAATTGTAGGATCGAAGAGCACATGAAAAGCTACCAGAGGGGGGTGAATGGTAGATTTAAAAATCTTACGCAGCGGAAACAATTAAACCCCAACCCCTTCAGTAGAAAAACGATCTCTTAAAGAAATCGAGTGTGAGACTAATACAAATGTGTTTCACCGTGACAAAAGTGATGTATATCAGAGAGAATCAAGTCACAAAGACAACACAAAAGGAATCACTCAAATCCATCGAGAAAAACTCAAGCTATGATCAAAAGATCAAACAAGGTCAATCTGCCCTACCCGAGAAAAAACAGTTCTGGAATGCTGCAAAGAAACTCGTGTAGATCAGAAACCACAAATCCAATGACCGTGAAATTTGACATATGATAGATAATCAAGTTGTGAACACAACCCAAAAAGAATCACGTCAATTGGATCTGTAAAACTCGAGTTATGATAAAACCACCGACGAAAGATAGTGCTGTCCAGAAACTCGACGAGTAAAACTTGTCTGGAACAAGTCGGACGAACAAGGCACAAAAGTTCCTTCAACCTACGAATTTTATTCAATAGAAAACAAGAGGAACAGCCCCCAAAGTCGTGCACCACGAGCTCTGGGCTCCCTTGCTTATATAACCAGCCCTTAGGCCAACCCAACATCAACTAGGACTCCAATCCTACTCAGATCACGAATCGTAACTTTCCATAACTGCTCAAGATTCTTCTATACGCAGATAGAAGCAATCTTAAGACTTCCAAACACCTTAGAAACGTATCCCACATTCATAAACAACTCAAAATTCGTGACCCGCACGAAATCCTATCATAACCAACTCAAATCTTTCCATATTTGAGTCAAACCCGACTCAGCCGCAGCATGAGTCCATAACCTAGTCGGTTGGACCTTTCCGACCAACTCTTTACGTCCACATCTCTTCATCACGTCTCGGAACCATGTAGCCATGTACATGCACTCCTTGCACACGTGCAAACATCTTCCAATGACGTCCATGATACCTTTATGTGCATTGTTCTTGATTCAATCATGCTGCGCAACCTCCTGATCAGCTCAACCACAATTCCTCCTGAATTTGGTTGTTGGAACCTCATCTCCTCCCTGAGACTATTCCAATGGATCCTGTCACCAGCCATGTCTTGAACTCAAGCAACACCTGCACATGAATAAACAACCAATCCATACGAGCTCAAGTCCTTGACTTGACTCAAGTTAGTTCCGAACACAACACCTTACGTGAGCACCTCACATAAGCATGTTGCAAAAACACAGTAACACGATATTATCCATATCAACCAAAACGCACCAAAAACTTAGCAAATGAATACTAAGCAATCTTTCCAACAATGTAAAGCAAGTACAAAACATTGCAAATGAAAAGCAGAAGCACTGCGGTCAAGTTCCGGACCTTGCCAGAGCAACCCGGACCTTGAGCGGCAGCTAACAAAAGCTAGTAGAACCTAGCGCCGGAACTTACCAGAACTAGTATAACCAAGCTCCCGCCAGAGCTTACAAAACTAGCAGGACCTAGCACCGGAGCTAACCAGAACTAGTTGGAACTAGTAAACCCAGAAGCCAGAGCTAGAAAAATCAACTCGGAGTTTAGCAAAAACACGCCAGAGCTATCAAAGACATGTCGGAGCTAAAGACAAAACTCACCGGAGCTGACCAAAGCTAGTCGGACCTAGCATCGAACGTAACCGGAGCTACCCAAACCAAGCCGAACCTACTGTCGGACCTTACTGTAGCTCAGATCTAGAGTCGGACCTTGATAAAAAGGTGTTTTGGTGATATTTAAAACTTTTATCATCAAAGCCAAGTGTATTCACTACAAGCCAATGTATTCAGCACACATAGGTCTTACACAACTCAAGTGGCTTGGAGGTTGACACCATTGTCTTCATCGGGTGGTGTGAAGCAACTTGTTTCTCGGCTTGACAAGCGCTACAAAGCTTGTTTTTCTCAAATGTGACATCCTTCACGCCGGTCACCATCCCGAGCTTGAATGACTTCTTGAGCTTGCTCATTCCAATGTGAGCTGTGCGTCGATGCCATAGCCAACCCAAACTCGTCTTGGTGAAAATACAAGTGGTCAAGCTAGCATCCTTGTTGGTGAAGTCTACTAGGTAGAGATGTCCATGCCGAAACCCTTTGAAGATTAGCTCTTGGCTTGTTTCACTAGTCACAAAACCATCATTCTTGCTAAAGGTGCACGTTAGTCCAAGATCACATAATTGTGCAATAGAAAGCAAATTGAAACTAAGTGACTTAACATACAATACATTGGAGATAGATAAATCATTTGAAATTGCAATCTTACCCAACCCAATTACCTTCCCCTTAGAGTTATCACCAAAGGTGACTTGTTCATGGTTGTCGGGGTTCTCTATGGAGGTGAACATACCATCGTTGCCGGTCATGTGTTGAGTGCACCCGCTATCGAGTACCCAATGCTTTCCTCCGGCTTTGTAGTTCACCTACACACATGAATTCAATTTTTGATTTTAGGCACCCAAGCCAACTTAGGTCCTTGTATGTGTGATACAAGTGTTTTTGGGACCGAAAGTTGCTTGGGGAGCTTCCCCTTCATGCCCTTCATGTCCTTGCCAATGAACCTTGTCTTCACCTTGTCATCTACTTTACTCAAGAGATAATAGTGATCATTAAAGATAGACTTGTAGTTAGTAGGCAATTTTGGAGAAGGCCGGTTAGGAAGAGGACACTCCCTTGTATGTTGACCGGTGACCTCACAATGTTGGCAATAGGAACCAACTTCCTTGATGAAGCTTGTTCTAAGCTCCGGTGAGGGCACCTTTCCTTTGTTAGGCACCGGGAAGGATCCAAGTCCTCTATTGTTGAAGGCCCTTGCTTGTTGGAAGAGGATTTCTTTGTGGTTGACTTCTCCCTTAGATAGTCTTGCCACACTAGGGCGGAGACTTTCAATTTCTTCCAACAAATCCTTCTCCCTAGCATTCTCTTTCAAAGGTAAAGACTTATGCAAGACATTAGTGGCATGAGAAATAATAGATACCTTATCATTAAGGGTTTCTTTTTTTATAGTTTTCAATTCTTGATCAAGAACTTCATAAGCAAGGTTAAGTACTTGATGATCTTGTATTAACTCATTGTGCTTTCCCAAGAGTGCTTGGTGTGCTAAGTCAAGCTCATGATGATTTAGCTTGATTTTAGCTTTATCCTCCTCAACTTGCTTGACATGAGATTTGAGCGTGTCATGCTCCTTAAGTATGCTTTCATACTTGTTAAGCAAATTGAGGTTAGCACTCTCGAGCTTAGCTCGAGCTTCTTCAAGAGCCTTGACCTTACTCTTTTCCCTTTTAATGATAGTGTGGTATTCATTTATCAATGAAGCTAAGTCATCGGGGGAAAGCTTATCATCGCTAGAGTTATCACATACCTTGGTGTTACCTTTTGCCATGAGACACATGGGAGGTGGACGAAGAGATGAATCATCATTGTTGGCAATGGCAAGGTCGGCCAAGCTCTCTTCTTCCGCTTCACTCTCTTTATCACTAGATTCTTCGTCGGTGATCCATTCATTTGCCTCACACATGAACACCTTTTGTGGACCTTTTCTCTTCTTTGGGAAGAGTTTTTCCTTTTTGCCTTTGTCATGCTTCTTCTTCCCAAAGAATCTTGGTTTGGGCTTTTCCTCTTCATCATCCTCACTATCCTCAAGCTTGCGATGCTTGCCCTTGTGGTTCTCTCTTCTTTTGTCCGGTTTTGGACAATCATAGGAGATATGACCTTGATCACCACAATTATAGCAAGTCTTGTTGTCATCTCTCCTCGGTAGAAATGCTTTCTTTTTGGGATCAAAGGTGTATCCCTTCTTGGCAATCATGGAGTTTAAGCAAGAGAATTTTCTCATCATCAGTGCAAGCTCATCATCGTCGTCTTCACTTGATGCTTGCTCTTCTTCACTTGAGCTAGGCTCGACCACTTTCTTTTTCTTGAGACTTGTTTTCTTGGTGGAAGCCTTTAGAGCAATTGTTTTTGAAGATGATTCCTCCATCATCCCAAGTACACTCATCTCATGAGCGTGAATCTCTCCAATAAGTTCTGAAACTTCAATGTGATCAAGAGATTCCTTTTGAAGCATGGAGTTGATGATGTTGTACTTTAGCTTAGGAAGGAGCATAAGAATCTTGCGGTTGATGAGTCACTTGCCAAGAGAAGCAATATCAAGAGCATTAATTTCCTCAATAAGCACATTTAAGCGAGAAAACATTTCATTGACATTTTCATGAGGTAGCATTTTGAACTCATCATATTTAGCCTTAAGCATATAATATTTTAGTTCTTTAACATGAGAAGAACCCTCATAAATTTCAATCAAGCAAGCCCAAATTTCACAAGCTTTTTCTTTGCTAGCAATCCTAGCAAACACATCTTGACTAATGCATTCATAAATGGCATTTCTAGCTTTTGCATCCCACTTGACTTGATCACCTATATAGTTGTGCTCACCAAACCCCGCATGGGTCGCTTCCCATACCTCGGTAGCAATAGCCTATAGATAAGCACGCATGTGTGCTTTCCAATAGGCAAAGTTCTTGCCCTCGAAGATGGGAACCGAATCCCCAATCTTGGCCATTTTAGCTCTCTAGCGGTGAAGCTAGAATAATCCAATGAGCAATCTTGCTCTGATACCAATTGTAAGGATCGAATGCCCAAGAGGGGGTGAATTGGGCTTCTTTTCAAAAAATTAAAGCAATAAAAACTTAACTACTAAAAGCCCAATTCCCTATGCAAACAACCTATGAATTCAAGTGAATAATAATTCTGTGGTATATAAAATGCATGAGTGTAACGGGAAAGAAAGAGTGTGCAAACTCCCGAGGAGACACGAAGACACGGAGATTTATCCCGTGGTTCAGCAAGATCGTTAAGACCTTCCTACATCCACGTTGTGGCACCCACCAAGGGTATAGCCACTCCCAAGTCACCGAGACCAGGGATCTTCACTAAAAGTCTACGTTCGCCAACTCCAGCAAGGTGGAGCTCAAGCCTTGTACAAGTTTGATCCTCCGGGCTTCCACAACCGTCTTAGCAAGCTCCGGAAGACTCTCTCCAATCACCTACTGTTACACGGTGAGTGCAATCACCAAGAGACACTCCCTTACAGGTCTCACTACACTAGAGACTCCAATCACCAAGAATGGAAGCACACAAGCATCATCTCTAGCAAGTTCTAGCCTATCTCTTGGTGTACAAGTGGTGTAAATGATGTGGAAGTGGTAGCTCAACGTCTTGAATGATTGGTAATGTCTATAGTAGCTCTGGGGATCAAGACTTATCGAAATGACTGATTGAAGGGGTATAAATAGCCAGCTTCCATGAAATAGTCGTTAGAAAAGTAGGCTGACATCACTGTTCTGCGAACACCGGATGATCTGATGTTCTCCCTTCAGTTGTCATCGGTCGAATCCAAATTAGTTGATGTCACTGTGTTAGATATGACCGTTGTTCGACCAATGTAACACTTGTCTCTTCATCGGATAATCCGGTGACACTTGATCCAGAATGGTCCAGAAATAATGCTTACGGGAGTGATTGACCGATGTGTTATAATTGTACATCGGATGATCCGGTGTTACACTTGGTCCAGTGTAATTGCTTACTGGAATGATCGATCGATGTAACACTTGCTTCATCATCGGATGATCCGATGTGTACTCAAGTCTGAGGTCTTTTTCTGCTGTTGAGCCAACTCGACCGATGTAGTGTTTTCTGGATACATCGGTTGATCCGGTGAGTTGATTTTGTCTGCTTCGAGTTGCTCCAAGTGATTCTTTTGGAATTTGTTCGAGGGACCTCTTAGACATTGGTTTGAAATGTTCTTCTGATGATGACCAAGTCTTGAGCACTGTCAATTTTGATGGAATAAATTTGGCATATGTTCTTTTTCTTTTAATCTTCATAAAAATCGATTGACCTCGTGAAATAGTTTGTTTAGGGGTCTCCAATTGTATCTTATGAGCAGTAGATGATATACATATAGAGTTCATTAAGTGTGATGAATGATATGATAGACCTTGCATCCACAAACTCATTAGTAATATCCAACGGTTGTCATTAATCATCGAAACCATACCTCATGGGGGCCTAGATGCTTTCAAAGGTCCTTCGTCGTTTCAGTATGCATGATGCTAAACCAGTGAGTACTCCATTAGCTCTACATTTCAGATTATCTTCAGCTTTTTGTCCTGAGTTAGATTATGATATTGAGTACATATCTAGAGTTCCGTATACTAACGCAGTTGGATCTCTTATGTATGTTATGGTTTGCTCTCGTCCTGGTTTGTCATATGCTTTAAGTGTTGTCAGTAGATACATGGCTAATCCTGGTAGAGAGCACTGGAAAGCAGTTCAGTGGATTTTGATATACGTGTGCGGTACTTCTAATGCTTGTTTGCAGTTTGGAAAATTTTGAAATGGACTTGTTGGTTATGTTGACTCAGATTATGCTGGTGATTTAGACAAACGGAGGTCTCTCATGGGTTTTGTTTTCACCATTGGTGGTTGTGCTGTTAGTTGAAAAGCTTGTTTACAGTCAACTACAGAACCTGAATATATGGCTATTTCTGAAGCTTGTAAAGAAGCTATTTGGCTTAGAGGTTTATATTCTGATCTTTGTGGAGATGATTCTTGCACTACTATATTTTTTGATAGCTAGATTGTTATTCACCTTACCAAAGATCAAATATTTCATGAGAGAACAAAATATATTGATGTTAGATATCACTTTATTCGAGATGTTATGGCTCATGGTGATATTAAAGTGTGTAAGATCAGTACTCATTATAATCCTGCTGATATGATGACAAAGTGAGTTCCTACTAACAAGTTTGAGCTATGCTCAAGCTTGGTTGGTATTACAGTTTGAGTCCTAGTGATTTATTGGCGCTCGGTGTTATTTATTATTGAAGGGAGTTGATTGATGATCCTTTCATTGGCTATAAGATGGAATTTGTCTCAAGGTGGAGTTTGTTGGAATATGATCCAAATTCTGATCTCACTGGGGACGCCCAGGGGATGTGAGAGGTGGAGTCCTCTCACATTACGGGTCATATTTATTTTGAGGGATTTATTTTCTCTTGTAAGCTACCCCTATAAATACATCTTGTAGGCTATTGAGGGAGAGCAAGAGAGGAGAGACCCTCATTGTAATCCACATTGTAAACTTTTATCATATAGTGAAGATCGACGGTCGGCGCCCGTGGTTTTTCCCGCAAAGGTTTTCCACATAAAATATGTGTCTCGTATCCGATCTTGTTTATGTATCAATTTGCTAACAATAGAGTCGCATACTGTTCTCCTATTTAGCTTTGTATGACACCGCTTTATTTGAGAAAAAAATGGTTGAATAAGTAGCATTTTTGCAAACTATTAACGTCGACGTGATGTTCTCCCATCCGTTTATTTGCATTTGCTTCGCCTCCGCTTTCCTTGTGGGCCACAACTTCTTCTGTAGCAAGGAGCCAATGATGGATACCGACGTGAGGTGCACAACCTAGCGTATGCTGATGGCGCCATGACCAGAAGCTTACATGGAATCGGAGGTGACCGGTATCCCGCGCGTATCATCCTAGCAGCAGCCGGCCGGTGTGTGCGTAAGGGATGATGCAATGCAGGAGTTGAATTTGTAAAGTTTGGACACGCCGGTCCGATAGACGGCGATGGCAAACATGTCTTAGCGCCGTAGCAGTCCGTGCCGTGCGTATCCAACACGGCGACACGAGTACAATGCGGCACGGCCTGATTGATCATGGATGAAGAAAGCGGCTACTTCTACCTTGTTCGATCGTATGCTCCATTATTATGGAGTACTAATTGGCAGCAGGCCTCAGGCGAGTCGCTGCCTCGCTTTCCGCTCAAGATTCAGCACGCAGCTAGCTATCCGTGTCCCGATCTTTGTTCTACTCAGTGCTGAGAAGGTCAGGAAACGTAAGCCGATTTCAGCCGCCGAGCCGCGTGGCGCCCTGAGCTATTCCAAATTCCAATTGCAAGATTGCTCTAGGACATCGGGCCACCGGGGAATGGAAGTTTCAGATCCAGCTTAGCGACTACTCCTTCCGTTTTCAAACGCGCCCACGAGCCGATCAATCTGTTCTCCCAGAAAATGATGAGATTGCCAACGTACAAGGACGTCCGCCGCACGCGCAGCCGGGCAGGGCGCTCTGTCGTCGAGCTCTGGCCGCACCGTCGTGCTCTTGGCGACCCAGACGAGAGCGGTTGTTTGGTTTCGAAAGTCGAAACCGGACATTTATTGAAAACAGACACACCATTTTTAACCCCATTCAACATTTGGCCTATGCATATTCAGGCCAAAGTTTCAGTTATGAGCGATCGTTCGTGTTATGCTGCCTCAGTTTCAATGAAGGGTACACAAATAATTGAATATTACGACATTCTCGAGTTTATTTTCTACATTAGAAAGTGTGTCTGTTACAGTGTTACGGTCTTCAAAAAAAACATGTCTGCTTATGTTTCCTATTTCTGCAAGGATATTCAACTCCTGACTTCACATGGGCCGTGCGGCCCAGGACCACAAAACATCAGGAAACTTCGCGTGACTTCGCCACCAGAGTTTTTTTTTTACATTTTAACTATTTAAAGTAATATTTAAAATATGGGACGTACAACACAAAATTTGAAAGTCATAAATTTTGATATGACAAGTAGGGTTTAGAGTTTAAAGTCACACTAAAAAACTAGATTTTACGTGCTACTCCTTGCGTATCTTTTTATTTATTATCAGTTAATTTATTTTTAAACTAATCAATAATAAATAAAAATATTCAGAGTGAGTATTATTTTTGCGTTAATTTTCGTTACTAATGATAAAAACATCTAGATTCTTAAAAAATAGCTTCAATTGTGTAATTACTAAAATTTTAATAATAGAACGTTTAAGATATAAAAGAAATCCGCCAGCGTGCGGCAGCCTCGCAAACCACGAGCTCCCCCGCTAGCGGCCCCACCCCCAATCCAACCACGCCTGGCGTCCTTTGCATCGGCTCGACGCCACATACACCACGCCGCAAACTTCCGGGCACGGCGCCACCGGCCCTAGCCCTCACCAGCACAGCTCGCTTACGTCCGATGCCCCGCGATCGCCGGCGGCGCAAGAACCCACTTGAATAGCGCGAGTCTTGGATCTCTCCTCTGGCCAGACGATGGAGTCGACGCCGCGGAAGCGCAAGGGCGCGCCGCGGGCGTGCTCCGCCGCCAGATCTCTCCAAGATTTGACGTCCCGGAAGCGCACGTGCCGCGATTCGGACCCCCAGCCCCCACGCTCCGACGGCGCGACGGCCGGCGGCGCCCCCGCCGCGGTGGTGACGGCGCCGGCCGCGAGCGGCGGGTCGGCGTCGATGGGGCCCGGGCGCGGGCACAAGCGGAAGGTGGGATGCATCGATTCGGCCACGCGGCTGGGCCGGCGGAAGAGTCTGGATAGCGAGTACGAGCTCGGCGAGGAGATCGGGCACGGCAAGTTCGGGTCCGTGCGCTCCTGCCGCGCTAGAGCCGGGGGCGAGGAGCTCGCGTGCAAGACGCTGCCCAAGAACGGCGGTGACACTGCGCATCGCGAGGTGGAGGTAATGCAGCACCTCTCTGGCCACCCGGGGGTCGTCACGCTCAGGGCCGTCTTCGAGGACGCCGACAGCTTCTACCTCGTCATGGAGCTCTGCGGCGGGGGACGGCTTCTTGACGAGGTCGCCAGGGACGGCAGGCTATCTGAGCGCCGCGCCGCTAATGTGATCAGGGATCTCATGGCCGTGGTCAAGTACTGCCATGAAATGGGCGTCGTTCATAGGGACATCAAACCGGAGAATGTTCTGCTCACCAAGGCTGGAAGGTTGAAGCTTGCAGATTTTGGATTGGCAGTGCGGGTTTCAAATGGTAATCACCTATGAAGATTACTTCTTTTAACTTTAGTGCATCATCTATGTTAGGGTGACTACCCAAAACGTGAAATCATTTAACAAAGACATGAAAGTGCATTGTGCCTGAAGAGGAAATAACTTCAGTTCAGATTGATGGGAAGCATAACACATCGAATTTTTTTTAAGTTTGGTGGCACCAAAAGTTCTTATGGTGTTGTGAAGATTAGTGTAGCACAATTCGATATTTGCAGCTAAAGAATGATTTTATCCTGAAGAACTGTTTTTAATCCTCTTACAGAGAGATACTATTGATTCAGAAATTACGGCTGGGGAGAATGGCTTTTTACCTAGGAGCTACTTCTTTTCTTTGGCTGGCACACAGATGCCACTAGGTGTTTGGCAGGGTTTCCCGGTCTGGCTGAAAATTCATTTCTTTTGTAAACTGATCACATATGCAGTTTGCCATTGCCATTAGCATTTTGAAATATTTTAACAGGGATGAAAGTGTACAAGTTGTGTCTTCAAGTCTTGACTCAGTATCAGGTGTTCATTGACTGTCATTTTGTTTTGTTAGGTCTGTCAAGCGTGTCAAAGTGGTAGTTGCAGTCGTTGTCGTCATCAGAAGCTAGATTTTATTCCCATGGAGGTCTGGATGTTTGTGTTGACTTCTTCAATAGATTATGATGATGGTGAGGTAGTCAGGTCCTTCTACTAATAGAACCCTCGTTTGATTCTAAAAAATTTTAAGGCATTTGTACAATGATCACACATTTCAATCACAAGACAAATGGTCTGCTCATCAGGAAGCAGCAACTGGCAAAATTAATATATTGTTGAAACAAGGGTTGTTTCATTATGTGTTTTTTTATCAGGCTAACACAAACATATATTCTTTTGCTGTGGGTTTTATGTATGAATGAGACTTTGGAGTGATTATATATTGCTCACCTGGTCTGATCCCACACGTGATGCACTTCTAACATCCGGCTTCATTTTAACATGGTGGAACATAATTCCCCTATCTGGTATATAGCTATTGTAGTTTTGACTTATAGATTGTTCAGAAAGCATATGGTGGCATAAATTTGTCCATGCAATAATCATGTGTGTAGTCCCTATGGTCATTTGCTTTTTCAATAATCATCTGTTCTTAGCTATTTTTGGCATCCAGTATCTTGTTTTGTCACACAAAATAGTCCTGTTGTGCCTTCTTTATAATTTGTGTGCCACTGATTCCATCTACTTTTTGTATGCTCACTGTCAGATGCTCTGGCTTTTATGTAGAGTTTTTTTATATTATCATTTTTATGGAACTGGTGCTCTTTGTGTTAGTAATCCTCATGTCTGAGTGTGTCATTTTAGTCTCTCAAATAGTGTTTAGGTCAGTCTAGCTGTTAGTTGCTTTGTTCATTGCAAGAGTCGAGTCAGTTTGTCTTAGACTGAATCTTAGTGATGCATGTAGTACGTACTGATCATGCCTTAGAGATAGGGCCATGTTTAGCGGCCACTCAGGCCTTAACCATCTCTGTAATCTCAGAGTATAAATGAAGAAGCAAACAGAAGATGCAGCAAATCATTCGCTGCACAAGTTCCACTTTCATTTCGTTTTTCTATGTTTTTGGCTAGTACTTTCCTGCTGACTGGAAAAGAAAGGTGGTAGCCTAGTTAAAAATTGTTTTGTTGCTCTTATCAACTTATTTGGTTACTGCATTTTGTAAGCTAAGTAATGTGTTCCTCAACTGTAAGCAGGTCAGGAACTGACTGGTGTCGCCGGGAGCCCTGCATATGTGGCTCCTGAGGTTCTACTTGGAAACTACTCGCAGAAGGTAGACATATGGGCTGCTGGTGTGCTCCTGCATGTGCTACTGATGGGCACTCTACCATTTCAAGGCAACTCCGCTGAAGCTGTCTTTGATGCCATAAAGACAGTCCAGCTTGATTTTAACAGTGGTCAGTGGGCATCGGTATCGCTCCTTGCACGCGATCTCCTCAGTCAAATGCTTAATCGAGATGCCTCTGCACGATTTAATGCTGATGACGTTCTCCGTAAGTTCAACCACCATTCTATTTTTTACCCTTGTATAACTGAGTAACTTCTACTTTGTTATCATAGTTTTGATCCGGATCCCTTTGAACACAGGGCACCCCTGGGTCTTGTTCTACACAGCATGCCCATTGAAAGCGGGGTTTTCTCATCTTTGGAATACTAATAAAGCTGCAACACCCAAGATTCATTGGGACAGAGCTAGCTTAGATTTCGAGTCTTCATCTTTACAATCTTCAAGTGACAACTCTGAAGAGCTGGATGAGTGTGGTATAGTTGACGCACTGACTGCAGCAGTAACACAGGTGAGGATATCAGAGCCCAAACGTAGCCGGCTCTGCAACCCAGCCAATCAGCTTCTTCCGCTCAGTAGGGATGCTCTTCTAACATGAGGAAGAGAAATCAGTGCATGGCATTCTGAAGTGGCCTTGCCCCATGTACAGCCTCTGATTCTAGTCTAGATGTAAAGTCTTAACCTTGATTGATATAATGGAGCAGCTAGCTTGCTGGACGCAGTAATTTTGTAAATGCAGCGACTGGAATCATCGTTCTTGCTGGATGGTTGCCAGCCAGACACACCATAATTGATTTAGTTTCGTTTCGTTCGTTTGTTGTACTGCGGTCCATGTGTCAGGGTGATTAAGTGCGAGATCAGTGTTTCCATTATTGGATATCTGGGTCCAAGGCGAAATGAGCGGTACCGGTACAGCATGGTTTCGTTTTGGAACTTGGGAGTTGGGACGGGGCTGACGGATCGTTTGGGCCGGTCTTTATTGACGCGACGAATGTATGCCTAGCTAAAACCCTCTCCCTTCGTTCAACGAGCGGACGATGGTTTCTCTGGAAGGCCCAGAAGATGGGCCGGAAAGACGGTCATTCAGGCTACCAACAGTGAGTTGCTAATACTTTAGCACTGATTTCACCAAAGATTCGTTGGGGTCAGTTGACTATTATGGTAGAGCGTTCTTGCCGTGCTGGGCCTTGGTAATGAGTCTCTTGGCCCTGCAGTCTCTAGAGACTCTACTCCAGAATGCGGCAGCCCTTCAATGACAATGGCAGCGTGCAGGTTATCAGTTGCATCCTTTTTGGATATGATGTTGTTCCACTGTCTTTTTAATTGTTCTTTTTTTAGTTCGTGTAGTACACAAAGAAAATTAGACTCGGTATCGAAGAAGTTCAGTGAATATCCAGTTGACCATGCGTCTCCTTCTCTTGAATTTTGATGATGGTTTCGACAAGCATAAAAATAGAACATGAGTTGTCGAGGAAGTCCGAGTGATACCCAACCCGACTTGTCAACTACTCTAATATGAAGGCGAGCTGTGGCGAGATGATCCTGCCAACACCGCCGCGCCTACGTGCACAACAGGAACCGTTCTCCGGGGCCAGGGCAAGCGCCATTGTTGGATCTGCCAACACGGGTCGCAATTCTCACAATCTTTAGCTTCCTCCGCGCATAGGCTCGCACTCGCATGTGCCGCCGAGCCGTGCGTGAAATAAATTGAGGGTTTTGGTGCGATTTGACCAGGGGAAACGAAAGCGAAAGGCAAAGCCTGGGAGTCGCCGTACTGCCCACCTGCCGGCGCGGTGTGCGCTTTTCGGAGCCGATGGATTGGATGTCTGGAATGGATTAGACCTGACGACTGGAAGCGCCGCTGGCATGCATGGCTTCCCCGGCCGCCCTCGTGTTGTCTTCATCAGGCAGTGTTTTCGCCAGGGCAATGAACCGATCGGATCCCTTGCTGCACTCATGTCCGGCTGAGCTATCAGCAGCAAAGCATGATGGGTGGACGGGGAAAAAGGTGCGCTGTGTTCTTGTGTTGCTAGACGGCACAGCCAATCGCCGTACTACGAACGTTTAGCGTCTTCTGCTTGGAACGTTTTGCGTGAGGTTAATAAACAAACAGCGTCCCGAAAAGTTTCGCGCTGTTCAGGCATGCATCCCCCACAGCCTTTTGTGAACATGGATGTATAGTGCGTTGAGGTTACATGACACACTAACACATGCATGTGAGTGAAGGCCAACCAAATAACCTAGCGACCCGCGGAGTAGGAACCTGAAACCGATGCTAGGCATGTCGCGACTCGGATAGCTGCTCGCTGGCGCGCGACTTGGGCACCGGCCGGCCGGTTCCTTTTGGCACGAGCATGATTGCCGGAACGGAGGCATGCACGAGGCGGAGCGCGGGGACAGCGGCAGATATAGCGCACATGCGCCGGTGGGTTGGCAGGTGACAAGTAGGCACCAAGCCAAGAGAAAATGCGAGCAGTACCAGGGCACCAAGCCGAGGAGACGTACTGAGGGTCTGTTGTCACGATTAATCTTAGTTAATTACATCTTGCCATAAAAAGTGTATCAAGCAAATTCTTAGTCATAAGTGTAATAAAGTCATGTGCCCTCGGAAACGCCCATGCGAGTGGACTTATCGTCATCGCATGCACAGCTCGTCTCTGCTCGGAGCGTGCATGCTCACCCTAACTCAGCTCTCGTTCGTTCCTTTCTTCTTGCAGTATATATGTCCGCGTACGAGCGTGCACAGCTTTCGTCCTCTCGATGGTCCCTCCCTCTCTTTGATCCTTGAACTCTCATCTCTGTACAGTGACTGGCTTCGGCGCTTCGCTGCATATATGGAGGACCTGGTTCATATGGACACCTCGATCACATCCGCACTCTGAGAGAGGCAGACTCCATGGAGGAGCAGCAGGGTAGACGGGAGGAAAGGAAGCAAAGGCGAGACGAAATGATAGCAATGATGAGAGGAGAGTAGAGACAATAATGGAATGGAGTATGTTCTGTGTCTGGGTGCACCTCGGCTACCTCACCTCACCTCACCTAGGCCGGGCGCGCCGGATCTGAGGCTCTGAGCGGGTTCAGCCATGCCAGCTTGCTGGTTCCATGGAGCAGGATACGCCTGTGCGCGCACTGGCTTCACTGCACAGAGGAAATCGCCGGCCTTGCGCTGGCGGTGGTGGTGGGGGCGATCAAATCTGCTGCGCACTGTTCGCGCACCAGCAACTCAAGCCGTGCGCCTAGTTGCATTGCGATGAAGTCCTGCTGGGCTTTGCGCAGTTTCCGCTGAAAATGTTGCAGTCGTGGTGCAGGCTGACAGGGAATTGGGAAAAAATATTTCAATTTTTTAACTGATAGTATATTGAGTGAAACTAAAATTTTAAAATCTATACGTTTTAGTCACATCAACAAATTTGATGCGACGTGTTGGCATTTGGCAACGGTCCATCCACGTACTAACTGGTTAACTAGTGAGTCGCGTCAAATAGAGTGACCTGATTAGGCCCTAAACACGCCGGTTCTTTTGAGGTGGCTCCCTGCAGCATTGGTTGGTGAGCCTGCGAAGCAGAGGAGCTAATCTCAGGTCTGATATAGATAGGCAGTAGTACTCGCGTGCGCACTGGGAAGCCAGCTCCCTGGTGCACTGGCACCGGGTTAAATAAAAAATCATGTACTAATTTGATTAATTTTACTATATAGATTTGATTTTTTCTTAAAGGCAGTGAAGTGTGCAACACCTTTGGCTGAACTCTAGCTTTGTTACTCCTCGTACGTACGTATTTCCTTGGTCCTAAAAACATGTCGTTTTGCAGTTAAAAAATGACAGTCTAGACTGCTATAGTTGTTTCAAGATTCGCATTAAATGTGCGGTGAATCATATGCACACCAACTTTTTTACTTTTGTTTTTGTCCCGGATTCACGTAGAATGACTAACCTAGGAGCGTTGTTGGACTTACATCCACTCATACGCACAAGTGTTCATAGATCGCTATGTACCTAACCTAATTAAGTTGGAATGTTACAGTTTCCGTGCCTGCATCATGTACCTCGCCCAGTACTCTGGCCCTGCTCGACCCATCCATCGATGGCTGCCTCACTCGCTGGCACCAATAACCAGCTTCGCCGGCACACAGTGCCGCCGCTTCCCCCTCTGCGCCGGCCAGAATAGCCTGCCGCATGCATGCCGCGCTCGCCTCGATCGATCCATTGCCAGCGAGAAGAGCATAGCGCGGACGCTGTAGCGGCTGACGCGTCATTCGGCGTTGTTACTGCCTGGTACGACGCGGGGGGGGGGGGGGGGGGGGGGGGGGGCAATAGTTTCCCGGCCGTGTCAGCGCAGCACGGACGAGCCGGGCCCTGGGTGGCATCGTCCGGTCAAGGTCAGTGTTGCCTGGCCCGCTGCACGTGACCAGATTGTGGTCCGATGGATAGGTTCAGTCTGTCTGGCTGGCTGGAGAACTATTCCAGGACACTGGGGCTTGTTCCAGGTAGCGAGCGTGAAGGTGGGGCCCCACTGACAGAGATAAGGAGCCGTGGAGCCTGAAACCGTAGCCAGGTATGGCATCCACGTCGAATAGATCGACCAGCACCAGCTGTTTCCCAACGCAATTCCGAGCTGAGACCGACGAGACGATTGGTGAAAAAAAGTTCTGGGCACTACTGCGCTGCGTGACGATCGAGCTCGTCATCACTCATTTTCTCTCGCTCGATCGAGTAGGGGTAAACTCGGAGCATGCGGCGCTGGACCTAGCCCTGGGCAGCGCGGTATGGCTTCCTGCAGGTGGGTGGACCACGTGATGAGAGCTGCTGACGACGGCGTGCTCCTGCCGCGGCAGCTAGGCCAGGCGCGCGGCAGAAGTCTGGCGCGCGCGGCGCAAGCGCGAGCGCTCATGCATGCTCGCACAAGCATATGTACAACGCGAGCGACGCAGCGCAACCGTCCGCGCGCGCGGCATTCGTTGCTTTTCAACTCTTCCCCAAGGATCTGCATGTCACGACCTCGCGCGAGCCTGTCGATCTGCCATTTCGCGGCAACGTATGGTCTGTGCGCAAGGAATATTGGAGCCAGGGCTGTGTCATTGCTCGCAGCATGCATGGGGCAGCCATTGGTTTCGATTTGGACGGCCCTCTGCATGCATTTCCTTTGTCCCGAGCTAGATCACGATCGATATCAAACGCTCAAAGCCTGCTAACTTCAGGTCTTGTCTCATGCATGGCAACTGTAATCGTCCGGGTAATGGGCTAGCTGAATGAATGAAGACGAGCTTGCTGGTTTGTCGCCTACACACCACGCCTCCGCCCGCACCAAGTCCCAAGGCTCGGCAAAGCCTTCGATCCATCTTTTCAGCAGCTTGGACGCATCCCTGCAAACAGCTGATACGCGCTTGCACTTTCTCCACGGCCTCCTTTTCTATCTCTTCCGTTTCGACCAGACGGAAACACACACAAACACACACGAGCTAGTAGGTGGACGAGCGGCATCCGCATGCACACTCGAGTGGACGCGAGCGACCCAGGGACAAAGGGCGATCTCCCCGCATTTCGACGAAGTGCAATCATGCGGCTGATCTTTGCCGGGTTGTGGCGGGCGAGCGAGCTAGTGATAGTAGTGCGCGCAGCATGGGCGCATGCGAGGAGGAGTAAGGCAGCGCGGGGTCGTCGTATCCAACAAGTTGCGTCGTCTACGCTTCGGCGTGCGCCCGTTTAGGTTTTGCAGGGAGGAGAAAAGGGTGCGGGTGACGCCATAGATCGCGGCTGCCGCTTCCTCCTCCTTGCTAGCCGGTGGTGGTCCTATGATCCGTCAGGACATGCAAGCATGCGCGCGGGGGTTGATAGATGCACATTTTGCAGTACCGCACTATAGGAAGTGCCAATTGAAAAGTAGTAAAATTTTAAGGAATGCAAATATACCAAGAAAGATACGAACTCTGCTTTGACAGGGCTTCGACTTCACCACTGTCCACAGCAGTGCTGTAAGGAACCGTTTTTGTATTGGAACCGCTTATACTAGGCGTGCCTGATAAAATGTTTGTGAACTTTTCATGTTTCAGATAATTCAAATATCTGTATTCGAAATACGCGACCGGGGGGGGGGGGGGGGGGAGCCAGATGAAACGTGATAGGACATCTCGACGCGTACAACTGTACCGGCCGGATGGTGTATGCCATCCTGTCCGTTCGTGAAGTATGGGCGCCGGGCCTCTCGTCTACTCTGTCCTGGTGTACATGTGATCGTTCCATTCCTTGGCAACATAATGGCGTTACCGCAGTAAGGAAGCACGCCAGCACGGCCACAGCAGTCTCGTACAGTTAGTTAGCTGCAGTCACAGTGAGACTACGATCCGGCCGGTACGGGTACACGCGCCGATACGTGCCCCCACGGCCGGTTGCTGGAAGTAGCAAATGCGATCGTTCGTGCGCGCGTATGGATGGCCCCGTATCGCGCGTACATGCCGTCCGGCTACTACTCGTTGCCTATGATCCCTCGTCAAAGTGGATGGAATTTACACCGCGATACCCCGTACGTGCACCCAGCCGGCTGGCCTACCTAGTCCCGTTTGCCTGTTTAGGGACGCCAGCCGGGGGATATTACAGTGTTGGGCTGTTGGCAGAGGAAGAGAGAGCGAGGCAGCATTGGGTTGCGTTACTTCACGAGCCGTTCAGCCTTGCTAGGTCAAACAGATCCAAAGGCCAAAACTGGCATCACTACATCCAAAATTGTATGCACGTAGAGTGATACAACACTCACTGTAGGGTACAGTGTGTAGAGATGCGCTACGGTCATAGAGATAGCACTACTGTGTTCCTTTTCTTGCGTCGAGTGTAGAATTGTCCTATTTACTCCCTCCGTCGCTATGAACTTGTCGTTTCGTAGTTCAAAAATGAATCACAAAGCGACAAATTCATGAGGACGGAGGGAGTACGTCGAAACATAATGGCAGCTCGACTATATATACGACACATCTCTGGGTTTACAGTTCAAGAATAGTAATTGGGTATTTACGTACAGTATCTGTAGAAGATCACGCAAGTACGAGCTCGAATAATGTTATTGACGGCCCTATTTATTATCCTTTTTTTTCGAGGATTCGCGGTCCTGTTTACGCGTAATTCTCGAGCAGTGAACTGTAGCGTAGCTGTATGGTACTACAACAGTGGCGAGCGAGGTAAAGAGGTTGAGCCTAGATCGAGGCACGAAGCTCCTGTCGCTATCAATCCAAGAATCATAAGCTCATTTTAAACCGAGTTGGAGCTAAATCTCCTTTAAAATCAAAAGCTCAGCATATGAGCAAAGAGAGGATAAAGACACACTGAGACCAATCTCAGACCGCCACGATAGCGAGGAGGTAAGGCTCGATAGGTGTAGAGAAAGAAGAGAATCGAGAGAGAGGGAGAGAGAGAGTAGTCTGTTGCATCATCTTCTGAAGGCGCAACAGGAGCTTGCATGCCTGCAGCCTGCTGCCGCAGCAGCGGTGCGTCAAAATTGGCAGCAGGGAGGTGTGTGTACACAGTCCGCATACAGCCGCCCATATTTTTCTTCCCGTTCGCTCATCCCCTTCTCCCCCCTTATTAAACACGCGCTCTATCTATTGTCAAAGCCACTTAGACCTTGTTAACCTCGGCCAAGAAGATCCTGGAGAAAGTAGAGGAGAGATCTCAACGAAAAGAGAAAGTGGCAAGCTGTTGCGTGCTCGGGGGTCGTCACCAGCAGGCATGGACTACGACGAGCACGATGACGGTGACGAGGAGATGCCGCCAATGCCTGTGAGCTCGAGCTACGACGTGCCGATGCAGCCGGGGATGGTGCTCGGGGGAGGCGGCGGCGGGACACCGAAGCCAGCGGATTCTGGCGGCGCCGGGAGCTTCAGGACGACGCCAGGAGGAAGCGGCGGCGGCGGCGGAGGAGGACCTGGTGGTGGCACGAGGTATCGCGAGTGCCTCAAGAACCACGCGGCCGGCATTGGCGGGCACGCGGTGGACGGCTGCGGCGAGTTCATGGCCGCGGGCGAGGAGGGCTCCATCGACGCGCTCCGCTGCGCCGCCTGCGGCTGCCACCGCAACTTCCACCGCAAGGAGTCCGGCGGCTCACCCACGAGGGCCGAGCCCGCAGCCGCGCTGTCCCCGGCCGCCATCACCACCGCCTACGGCGCCGCGGCGCACCACCAGTTCTCTCCCTACTACCGTACCCCGGTCGGGTACCTCTACCACCAGCACCAACAGCAGCTCGCCGCGGGGCACATGCAGCGGCCGCTCGCGCTGCCCTCCACCTCCCACTCCGGCGGCCGCGACGAGGGTGGCGACGACATGTCCGCCGGGATGATCGGGCCCATGGCGGTGATGGCGCCGATGGTTGGCATGTCCCTCGGCTCCGGGGGCGGCCCGTCGGGGTCCGGGTCCGGCAGGAAGCGGTTCCGCACTAAGTTCACGCAGGAGCAGAAGGACAGGATGCTGGCGTTCGCGGAGCGGCTGGGGTGGCGCATCCAGAAGCACGACGAGGCCGCGGTGCAGCAGTTCTGCGAGGAGGTCGGCGTCAAGCGCCACGTGCTTAAGGTCTGGATGCACAACAACAAGCACACCCTCGGCAGGAAGCCATTGCCCTGACCCCTGACGCGCGTGCAGTTCGTCGTCGGCTCCGATCCGTTGCTAGCTACAGTCCTAGGTAGTACACAACTGATCGCATTGCATGGTTGCATCATCTCCGTAGCTCAACCTTTTCTCTCTGCATTGTTTTAGCTTAGCTGTAGCTAGGTGTTGTTAACGAGCAGCGGTTCTTGGTCTTAGCAAATCAGTTAGGATGGACGAGTATTTTATTATTGTTCTTTAGCTCATCAGTGTTGGTTCCCAGTAGTGTAGATAGAGATGACTTTCGTGACGTCGGTGTTGGGAAGGAGGAGGGCAGGGCATGGCTAATTGCCGATTTGGATCTTGGGATCGAATGTACTTTTGTGTTGCAATTGTGATTTCTTGTCTGGGGATTTGGGTTGCATGGTATCGTTTCATTTCTTCTCGTGCTTGGGACTTGAGAAGCGAGGATAATTTTACTCCCCTCATGGGTCCGGCCGGCCGACCGGTGTTGCCTCCTCTTGGCTTGGGGTAGGTAAGCTAGGGCAGATGGGTTTCAGATGCATCTGTTCCTAGTCCCGTACAGCAATGGCGATTCTGCAAGGCTGCCGACCCAAGCAGCAGGAACACTAGGGGTTGCATGCTCATCTCCCACACCGTTTCTGTGGACTACTGACGTCACTATGTAACCTGCTCTTGATCGATGCATTATTATTACATCCCCAATCGCTCCTGTGTAACAATTTCTTCTGATTTTTTTGAGACGATTTCTTCTTATTCTGATACAGTATAACTCAGCCTAAAACCTCGTCGCTGTTGTGACGTCACCCCTAGTATCGATATCATTTATGCCGCTTCCACATTTTGGGAGCAGCGATGGTGGTCTCGGGCTCTTGGCGACGCTGAACATGCGTGAGGATGCAGCAGCAGATCCGGTAGCCAATCGACGGCGGCCACCTTTTTTCTTGCACTGCCAATTCAATGAAGCTCCGTCTCCTTCTCCCTTCTTCCTCTGTTTAACTTGTTGCGGCATCCTTCGCCTCTCAGATTTTACTGCCTAGGCGCGTTTTGTTCGATCGATTTTGATCAGGAGTTCAGGACCTTGGCATGCACATTCATGGCCTCACAACACGATACGATATGCAATGCAAAGCAGTACGTACTCCCTCCTTTATCAAAAATTTGTCACCTTCCAATTCAAAAAGGAACTAGAAGATGACAATTTTTTGATAAATGAGGAAGTACTTAGCTAGCGCTGCTTTTTGATGATTCCTGTTCGTAGCGTTGCATGCGAGCTCCCACCCTTGCGCGCCGCGCGGCGACCGTTCCTAAAGTGTGCCAGCCGAGCGTGCGTAACGCTGGAGAGAAGAGAAGGCGCGTGCATGGCATGGGGGGCGGGCGCGGTGGTGGTTTCCTTTCCTTTTCCGTCGCCTCCGCTCCTCGTGCTGTACTTCGGCCCGTCGCGCCATCATTCCTTGATGGCCGATCCGGGGCTGCGCCTGCGCAGCTGTGGGGCACGCGCGCGCAGAATCTGAAGAGGGCGCAAACTTTTTGTTCTCTACTGCAGTCTGAGCGCGGCATATTGAAGGGAGGCGAGGGCCGGCCGGGCCAGTGGGGTCATGGTGATCGATCGGCCGCCGTGCCGTGGGGGACCCCGGCGGGGCACGCGTCACGGAGGGGGCGGGCTGGGAACGGAACGAAGCGGCGACGCCGCTACAGAGGACGGCCGGCTAGTACGCTGTACGCCTACGCCCTACGGCCTGCCGCGCGGGGGAGGGGATTGCGAAGTATCCTGTGTGCTTGCGTAGGAGCGTAAGTAGCACAGTACTGGCGAGATCCCACGTACGGCCGTGGTTCATGCCACGGCTCAAGCTGACACGGAGGGATCGGCCGGATGCGGCTGGAGTGAGTTTTTTTGCATGGGAACTCCGATTGTTGGCTTGGTTGGACGGGGTTTTGAACTTGTTGCATATTGCAGGTAGTTTCAATGCATGGTAAACGAGGGAGCCTCTGTTGGCTCTTCATCAGAACAAGTATATGCTCTGAAAGCGGCTGTCTAACACCGATGGATGTGTTGTGGTAATTCTGAGGCGATTGCTCCCCCGATCGACGTCATTTCCGGGCATATACCCCCCTGCCCAAATGGAGCAACCAACCATCCTGCTGTTACATGTATCCGCGAGCCTTTGCAACCGAGCCAGTCTGCTCAAAAGAAGAGACAAGTTCCCTATCTGCTATCTTTGCTCTCTGAAACGGCGAGAAACTTCGTCATATAGCACCAACATAGCGACAAAATACACGGCCCTTTTGTTTTCGCGCGTTTTCTGGGCCGCCGGACGAGGAAAGCTAGGCCTTTTGGCTTTTGCTTTGCCAGCCTTTCTGTTCTCTGTATTTTGTCGACTCGGCATCGGGTCTCTCGTCTTCTCGCTCCTCGGTACCGGGCGAGGAAGGAGACGAAGCCTCGGCTCTCCCAACCTACGGAAAGCGTGCGAGCCTGCGAAGATGGAATGGGGAAGGATCGAAAACACGAACAGGGCGTTGCAGCCTGTATATCCATGGGCCAATAGCAGCTCTGAAGCTGAGGACTCCCGAGTGTCGATTTTGTTAAAGGTGAATAGCACCACGCTTTTGAGCACCGAGCCGCGCCGCGCCAGCAAGACATGGCATGCCGGCGGTCCACCTGATGGAGACAAAGCTTGTAGTTGTAGTCAAATACGTACTCCCTCAGTCCTATAAATTTGTAGTTTTGCGACAAGTTCATGAGACGGAGGAAGTACTACCGACTCCAAAAGATCGCGTGATCGAGTGCCATGCGTCCATACATACATACAAGGTCCGGGCGCGGAGTTGTGTGGCACTGCGGCCCGGGCAGGCAAAACGGGACACATCGATGCGCCGAGCAGCTCTGCAGCAGCAAGCTCCCTTCCAGCCTCTGTACGTGGGAGAAAGCTCGATCGGCGCCACGGAACGCACGCTCCGCACCGCCCGACGCGGGTACACCGTGTGCCGCCTTTCCTCGCGACATTCCGTGCCGCGTGCGGCGCCCTTGCCAGTCGATCACAGGATGACCGGTACCGTCGCCGACGTCCGCTTGACATCCGTCTGCACGGCAGGAAGCCGTTGTCATCTTCTTCCAAAGCGGGGAGCTCTGATCGACCCGACCGATGGAGCAGGGAGCTTGTACTAATATTATTCCACTGCAAGGCCCTGGGAATTAAGCACGGCTCACGAGCGGGGCGTACGACCTCGCTCGCTTTCGGCACGGCCAGCTGCACCGCACTTCCCAGTGGGCAACATTCCGTTTTGCCGGTCTAGCAGTCGCCGTACCGTACCCCTCTACACTGCCCACGCCGTGCCCCTTGCAAATGTGCATCTCGCTCTAGCCAGCGCTTACGTAGCGGTGTCATCATGCGACTGGTTTGGTCCCTTGAACGAATCGAGCATCCGATGACAAAGAACAGAACGCCACTACTCTCTCCGAGGATACTACGAGCGTGCTCGAATCTCTCTCATCTTTTGGGCACTAGCTCGATGTCCGCTCTAGGATCTGTCAGGTCCACCAGCCTCTCCACCGGCGAACGAATGATCCTGGCAATGATACCCGCCCGCCCGTGGCGAGACGATCATGGCGCGGCTCGACTTCGATAGCTCTGTGCACTCGAATACTCGGATCGCTCATCGATCTCCTTGCACGGAACGGGACGCGCCCAGGCGGAAGGAACGGATCCCTGGCGCTCGGCTCCGTCGTCCGTCGCGTTCATTCCTCCTCCCCGTGGTGGCGGTCAGGACCTTGATGAGGTTCTCGAGGCCCCGTAGTGACCAGAGAGCCCGGTCCGGTCGGTCCCCGACGAGCCGTGCCGAGTTGTTTATTCCGTTCTCTTTGCAGTGCGCCTCGTGTTCGCGTCATGATGGCCTCGAACTATCCCCGTGATTGGCAGATTAGCAGCGCGGAACACTCGATGCTTTGTACATGCTGCAGCTTTGGCGCAGCCGCGTGAACGTACACAGCCAATCATCGGGACCTCCATGTCCGCCGTGTTCATGCTGGTTCCCCTCACAAACGGTACTTCTGTACATACTTCAAATTCAAATGTGCTTGCATTTAATGACAACATTTAAACGAATCAAATTTAGAGGTACGTTGAGTTATAATTGGGACATACCGCAAGTTCCGGAGGACAATTGTTATCGGCTCCCAATCACCGTCCGTTGGTCGCTTCAAATTCGACCGAAAAAAATGTTTTAATTATTTGCCCTGTCACTTGCACATGCACATACCCCCACATTTGCACAAGATGTGGAGCGCACACAACACAGCAGCATTTGACCGCGTAGGCGACCGCATCGGAGGCCTCCGTTCTCCAACGCTGCGGTGGTGGTCGCCGGTCAGCACCGTGCCTGGGACGGCGGCGGCACGCTGTCTCGGCGCGTGATTCGACCCCCATTTCGCCGGTGAATGAATCACTTGAGCTACCGGCCGATCCAGCTCGCTGCTCTGCCGGATATGGTTAACAATCCCGCAATTCCACCGCCACGGCAGTGGGGGAGAATTAACTACGGTTGGAGGCGGCACGCATGCACCGATCGAAAAACAAGAAACAGAAGGGTGGCGGCGGAGCGCGCGCACGCGCTCCATGCATGATTCCCATTGCTGCCGGAGATAAAGTCATTATGGGTGGCTAGCTTTACGCACCCGCGTTTTGTACGTACTCGCATTGTAGCGTTGTTGCTGATTCGTCGAGGATGGGGCGTGTTTGTCATCAGGAGAAACGACGACGTGTCGATCCGTCGATGTTATTCTCGCTTTTTCCATCTTGCCTGATTCTCACCTGAAAAATCTTGCATTCCAAACAGGACTGGAGATCGGGTCATTAATTCATGATCATGTGCGGTCACACAAGTTTCCTCAAACAAAAACTTGCTCAAAACAAACTGATGTTCATATTATTTTGCTGAAGAAGATGTTTGTGTTTTCATTCCATGGTGTTGAAGAAGACATGCAACTTCAAGCCCGTTTACCTTTTTTTCTTCTATTCCTATGTTTTGAAATTCATTTCAAAGGCAACGTAAATCTCAGTAGCTTTCATCCTTATTCACGTTGCTTCTATACATTTCTAGAATCGAGCCCACACGGAACTGAGCCGGTGGGTCTGGATAGGATATAAAAGCTTGGGATTATTTATATTCTTGATAGTCCTGATTAGATTAGATGTATGCAGCTGTAAATGTGATTAGGTGTAGTTAAAGAGTAGCACCAACGGATTCAAACAGAGACAGATGCTGAACAATGATCTGGATGGTATCGTTAGTTTGTGTTCCCAAGGTTCCTCCTGACAAGGTCCCCTTCTTTTTAACTCAGAGAAAGCAATGTATTGCCCATGGTCTTACAGCAGACAAGCAGTCAAACTATATGCAGGCCAGCATAGAAAATAAAATTTGAAATAAAAAAGGAAATGGTAGAGAACAGTGTTCATTAGTAGTACTAGGGCTGCTGTTACTGAAGGAAACCACTTCCTCTTTCAGTGGGTTTTGCACAGTTCATTTTTCAGCATTTCTCTTTCTCCTCCTACATTTCTTTTCAGAAACGAAATAGAGAAACGAAACTAATACAAATTAGTAAATACTAGTACTCCTACACCGGCAGGTCAGTGGCTAGTTCTCTGGACACCTTGCCTACGACGGTCCCCTCACCATCCTTTATTCCGATCCCCTCATCGATCTCCTCTCGCTTTGTGCTACCACAAAGCTCTGGTTTCCTCTTTGTGGTACACCAACTTGCTGGCCATTGACCCTCCATGCAAAAAAGCTCAGCAATTAGGTGTTGTCCAGTCCGGCCTCACATCTTTATTCATCATCTTCCTGCTCTTTCATAATGTCAAAATCCTCTACGGTTGCCTTTCGATGCACTTTCACAGAGACGCAGCTCTTGCAGTCGCTGCAATCGAAGCCGTTTGACTCTTCCTCGAAGATGAGCGGTGTCGCAAAGCAGACTAGTCTATTGTCACTGTCATCATTGGGCACTTTGACTGGTCGGGTGTCCGGATCATCTGCGAGTTTTTCTCCTCTTGCTGGTAACCGAGGAGGCGGAGCCGGAGCTCGCAGGGCCACGGGCTCCATGTGAAGCAACAGTTACCGCTGCATCGTCATCGCTCTTGTAGCTCATGCAGCCAGCGTCCAGCACGCCCACGGGGCTCTGCGGCACAGGCGAGGCCCTGCCGCCGCCTGCTGGATTAGGTGGCACCGTGTTAATGGAGGAGGCCATGCACTGGATCGCGTCCTGGCACTGAGACACCCGATCCTGCAGCCACAGCAGCCAAAGGCAGCAACAACACCAATTAATAACGCGCAACGGATGTAAATGCGTTTCACGCTTTTGTACCGTAGCTGCGATTGAGGAAGTAGCGGCACGGGATATGAGCTGTGATGAATGTGTTGGATATCAAGTGTGCGGTTGCATGATAATTTGCTTTGCCTACCAAACTGATTTAGAGCAAGGATAATAGAGTAGTCGGTTGCAGGCTGTAACTCAATGCCATATCACTTTAGAGTCAACAGTTTAGCCTTCTTATATAATAGACTAGCTATTAGATTGACTCGAAAGTGATTGGAATAAATGCACTGTTTTCCCCATCCCCAATCGCATGCAGACACGTCGGTAGAGTCACCTCGTAAGTGCCGCTGCGCCTGGCTACTATTCTGGAGCCTGCAGCTCTCTCTCTCTTCTTTACTCCCTCATCCACGTAAGCAATATGCTGATGTGGATTCTTTTGAGCCAGCTGACTAGGCTCTATTATACCTGCTCTTAGGGGTTCGACGATGGAATGAATTTTTACATGAGACTTGCTTCAACGTACCTTATCTACATGGGCGCAGGCCTTTACAATGTCCGCGGCCGCGTCAACGTCACCGACCACGGTGGCTGCCACGGCGGCGGCGACCTCAGAGGGCCTAAACCCTATGCAGCCAGTTCCTGTCGTGCAATAACCCGTACCAATCAGATTTATTAGTCCACGAAAACGGAATGCAGATAAAATGTCTGAGCGGTACAGATTGCCGATCGTGCTTGCATACCTCTGGCTGCACACAAGATAAGCTCTGCCGATTGAAAGAGCCAGCTCCTTGGCGCCGCGTTGCCGCCGTTGAGCTTCAGCAGGAAGTAGTCCAAGTAGGAGAAAGGGGTCACAGCCTGCATTCTCCAATTGAGTGTGCTTAGAACAAGAAGCTCCATTCTCTGGATCGTCTTTGCCTCAAACAGATACCGCGCTTCTCCGACCTGATTTACACAATATAATCACGCTTAGAACCAAGATCAGATGAGCACGATAACGTGAGGTGTGTGCGTTGGCGCGATGCCAATCCTGTCGTCAGCTTGTTTTGATTACCTGAAGCTGAAGGTCCAGTGATCGAGGGACGGCAGTTTCTTCCATCTTGGCGGCGAGAGAAAGACACGCCACTGAGAGCAGTTGCGTCGTCCAAGCCTTGCCTTCCTGAAAATGACATGGACAACAAAAATGTCAGTGGATCCAAAGTTACTGAGACTGACGGCATTGGCAACTTCATTAGGTAACTAGAAGAACCAGGTTGTAAATTCTTACCGGTAGCTCGTACTGCGAGAGGAAACGATCAAGGTAGTTCACTGCCAACCACGCAGTAAGAGGACCAAAGTTGTAGTATGCGTACACCTGCCGACATCACAAGTAAAGTTTAGCTCACGTTGAGAAGAAGCAAATGTTTACGATGGTCACAAAAAGTTCACGTAAATGCTACTGTCAAAATATTTTTCACCTACACTGAAAATAGTAACCTGTTAAAAACAAAAACCAGAGATTGCAGCTCAGTGATCCCAGAGTTTACCCGAAAAAATGGTTATGACGTCTACAACGCACGCTACGTTTCTACTAAAACCAGGGCCGTTTAAGCACAGTACTCATAATAACATAGGCACAAGTTACATCGGTAAACGCGATTCTCCTACTAATGAACAGAGCAAATCATGGAAACGGAATGCGTTCCGACAATCGCCAAAACACATGACGGGGAAAACGGTTTCCGTTTCTTCACCGTCGCCGGAGTAACAATGCAAGAGCACAAGATCAATCAAGAACGCACCTTCCAAATCCAATCGACGGCATCCCGGCGGATGCAGAGATCCACGCCGCCGCGGCGCAGCCTCTCGCCGTAGTCCGACCTCGGCATGTGGTCCCGCTCCCTCTCCACCAGGCCGGCCACGCATTCCTCCGACTGAGGCGGGAACAGATCCGCGCCGAATCCGTCCCAATCCGGCGATGACCGGCCTCTCTTCCTCCCCGCCACCTCCACGACCTCGTCCTCCTCCTCCTCCTCCTCCAACCAGAGGATGCTGCTGTTGTCCTCGGCGCAGAGGAGCATCGACGCGGCCACGTCGTAGCAGCTCGGAGCCATGCCTCTCTCGCGCTAGCAAGCACAAGCCTGCGCCTTTCGCGGCCTCCTGTCCCTCCCCTGCTGTGCACTCAACAATAATCTTCGGCCGGGGTTGGGCGGTAGGGCTGGTGCGCGTGTTTTCACGGTTGCGAGGAGCAGAGTGCTGCGGCGCCGAGCGGTCAAGCACAAGGAGGACTGGAGGAGGACGATGACGACAGGGGTGCGCTTCGGCGGACTGCGGTGCAGTTGTCTTGTGCTGACTGCGCCGCGCGCTGGGCGCTTTGTATCGGGGGAGGGGAAGGGGTGTTTCGGGAAAGCGGTACGACAAAATTGGGACAGCCGGAGCGGGAATGGAGGAGGCGAACGGTCGCGACTGCTGCACAAAAGGAGAGCATTGCCGTAAGCGCGGCTGGTTGCGACGTTTGTGAACAGACGGGAGCGCCCCTGACCGTCTGATCGAGGATAAGCGGACGCGATCGGACACGGAGATCGTCGCGGCCAGAGGGATGACAGACCTGCCGACCATTACGCAAGGGGTTTGCCTAAATCAGATAGTCGTGTGAACTGCAACTGCACGTTTGAGTCAACCTTCATGGTACTAGCTGTTTGACATTTTTGTGATCGTGTTTTGCCCCCTCATGAACACGGACGCGAACATATTTAGTATGCATTCGTCCAAATCATAACGAACTGATTCTTGCTCCACGTCCCCCAGTCTGTTTTAAGAAAAGGTTTAGAAATCATGGTTATGACACCAAACACACCTATATCAAAGTATTTTCTTGCCTTCTCCAAGCACTAATAAACTAGAGTAGAGGTGGGCGTTCAGGATTATCCGAAATTTCGAGTCAAGTTATTCAGGTTTTTAGAAATTCGGGATTTGAGAATTGCTATCCGAATTTGTAACCAAATTTCCGAGTACCCGATAATTCAGATTCAGGATTATCCAAAACTTTAAATATATCCAAAGTGTAAAAATAATATCCAAAACAATCATATTACAACAATACAATATTCCAAGCAAATATAATTTCGAATAGAGCAGAAAAAAACATTCAGTAGCATTCAACACAGTTCACGAGCAGGACAATAAACTCAATAGCTCATCTGGAAGCGCCACTGCTCTATGAAGTGTCACCTGCAGCAGTAACATAACAGTATCGTGTGTGGACATCCATCCACTTGTGTGAATTTGGTTCTGCCATCTAATAAAAATATACAACATGAAGTAATGAGTAATTAAACTAAGCAATGAGAACAAAAATCCTTATTGGATATTTTGGGTACGGGTCCCATTACCTGAAATACCCGAAATTAATTCGGCTTTTGGGATTGTTTACCTAAAAAATACATTCGGTTTTCGGTTTTCGAGTTATTCTGGTTCGGGTTCGGAATTTTTCGGATTCAATGTTGGGATTTGGATTTTTTGCCCACCCCTAAACTAGAGGATAAACTAATAACCTTTTTTCTTACGTGCCTATAGGCACACACTATTCAAAAATAGAATACAACAAGGACCTAACTGATGTTCCTAAGAAACTTAAACAGCAACGATGTTTACGGCTTTTCATAAAGGAAATCGTTTCTAAGTTGTTGAACATTATCTGCCGCATCCTTGTAAACATTTAGACCAATATTCATAGAATCCAAACATCCAAACCGTAGCTCTAGCAAGGTAACTAGTATGTGATTCTGACGTAATTTTTGTTAATATGTAGTGAAATATGGATATGTCTGTGCGCGGGCGTATGTGGTCCAATGAATAGTATTACAAGCAGTCAATAGGTCGAAATAATAGTTAGCGGTACAAACATTGAATAGTGTCGAGATGAAGTGAAGGTGGTTTAAATATTTGTCTCATTACGAATGTTTTTTGATAAAATTACAGCATTTTGAACCCATCCTTCATTTCGTCTTGTCAAAATGGCCATCCCTACTCCCTAGGAAGTAGGAACCAAGTGCCCCCGTCCATGCCGCACCGCATGGCCGCGTCGGCGTCGGGCTTCAGCTCAGCTCAGTTCCACTTCCACGGCGCTCTGTTCTGCTTTGCTCTCGTCGTCCGGCCGGCGCCGTGTTTTTACCAGCCTTTTTCACCCCGGGCCTCGGTCGCGTACGAGCACGAACGCTTCGTACACACGCGCGGTCCTCGCGTACGTGTTCTCTTCCGCGAGAGGAGCAGAGCGCGGCGCACTAATCCTCCGGTGGCGTACGGTACGACGGTACGAGGGACGGTTCAGGCACGTACGCCCCAATGTCGCCGTGGACCATATATGGTCCATATGTTTGTACTATGACGTGTTAGATGTACGAGGGGTGAATTGTTGTTTCGAGCATACGTGTTAGACGTACTACGTATTGAGTGCCTAGCATACCTACTACGCGGTACGCGCTCTCTGCCAGTTTGGTCTCTCGATCGAGAACACTGGCCGGTGTACGCGGCGAGCTTGAACTTGAAAGGCGGTACGTACTAGATCGGATCCGAGTCCGGACGCTGCCGGTCACTCTTTCGCTTCAGTTACTTACTACTGACAGATAGACTCGTGACCGAGTTGAAGTGGCGTGCTCTATTTCGTAGCACTTTGATTTTCACTCTGCGTTGACGTGTGGTTTTAAGTACGACTATCACCATGGGACGTGCAAAGTGCCAGTTTTCGTGCTTTGCAAATGCGCAGTACAAACCATTACCCATCTGTCAGTCATTGCGATCGGAGCAATATTACCAGCGCATCCTCAAACTTCGTTTGGTTTATACTACTACTATTACTAAAGATAGTACGTACATCATTTAAAGCGACCCTGTGGTTTGCTTAACTCGTGCAATTTGATCTCGATCTGGCCATTAAGGTTCTTGTCCCGCTGTCTAGCTAGATTAATCGCTGGGAAGAGCGTGGTGCTACACAGGATGCCTCTGTTTTGACTTAGTATAGTACAACAGGGCTCTATTTATGGCGTGGTAGTGATAATATAAAGATGTTCTAGACATGCATTAGGTCTTTAGATATATAATAAACCAACTGGGGCATGTTGCGCAGGGCATCGTTTCTCGAAAAGATGTTCTTAGACATGCATGCATTAGGTCTTTAGATCTGGCGCGGCTCTCGAGCCAGCAGGACAGACAAGAGATGGAAGGTCACTACGACCAGGTAAACACAAACAAAATGCCGCCGCGTATTATGCAGGCGTGGCAAGTACGTCGTCTTGAGGTTTTGTTTCTTGTGTTGTGGGGCTCGCTCGTATTAATTGCCCTGCCTGGTAACGGTGTTTTCGTTGCTAGCTCTAACTTCAGAACACGTAAGGGAGCCGAGGTATCCGATCCTTGCCTCGTGGTCCTGAAAACGCTAAATGGAAGATGAGGTTAACGTTAACGGATGGATCATGCAAAATGGGCTTGAAGCTATCTAGGTAGGTGTTTCATCATCATCATCTGGGAGGTCGAAGCGGAACGAGTTGGCAGTCAGAGATGGATGCGTTTGGGGCTTCGGCCACTTCGATCCATGCATGGTTACATAACATATTCTTGCTCGACCATGCTGGTACATAGAAAAGCATCCAAGACATCCGCCACACCTTGCTTGCCGCCGCCGTCCGCGCTGAGCGCCACCGCATTTCCACGCCTCGATTCATGGTCACAAACCCGCTCATAGTTTTGACGGACCTGCCTGTCATTCTTGTCCTCGATCGCCCTCCACTATCGCCGAAACTTACTGGCCTGTTATTACTGGATCATCCAAGAAGAATCACTTGCCGTTTTTGAACAATAAAGAACGGTTGCTAATGTTGTGGCTAATATTTATTGGCTTTTTGACAGTTACTTGTAAAAAAAATCGTCCCATCCAAATAACAAGGTCATCATCGGTGTTGTCGCATTCTCCATGTACGACATCTCAATACAAATGGGTCGGGCTAATCGGGGTCGATTTGAAGCCTGGTGAATTTAACCCCACACAACCACGATCCGGTAAGGAGGATCCCGGGCTGACCCGGAGCCTGACAGTGCTTGGGCTCAGGCACAGGCCGGTCTTGCCATCCTGGCACGACCTGCTAGATCGGCCCCGTTCCTGACCCACTTTGTCTATGGTGTTCTGACACGGCCCATCATGGCCTGAGTGTGCCCGACCACCCTGTAGAAGCCACCCGACGCCACCCCTATCCAAACCCTAACCCTCTCCGCCTTTCAATCGACAGACACGCCTCCACTTCTCTCGACTCTTCCGCCGCTCCGCTCCGACACTCCGCCGCCCCCCTCACTGGTTCAACGCTCCTACTCACCCCTATGACCGATGCTCCTCCTCACTGGCACACTGCTCCGACGCTTGCCCTCGGCACATCATCACACGTCACCTCCTCCGCGGGATATCACTCGCTTGGCAACTTTTTTCAGTGGTCGGATCCGGGCTGCCACTTTCCATTTTTGTCAACTCCTTCCCTCCCCCCGCCGAATCTTTTGACCCATCCCCTCCCTCATCGGATCCATCGATCCCTCCGCTACCCTCGTCGGATCTGTCAATCTCACCCCTTGTCGGGTCCATCAACATCTCCTTATCGGATCTGTTGAGTCCTCCCCTCCTCTCGCCGGATCCCTCAACCCCTCCCCTCCCCATCGCCTGTTTGGACTTTAGACTATTTGAATTAATGTATGGTTTTGTTATTAATATCGACATGGTTCAAAAATATTCTCAGAAATGATTAAAAGTGTATTGCCTATCAAATTCTGATCAAACTATGTGCCTTAAAATACCGGGCTTCATACCGGCCCGACCCGCGTAAGAATGGCCCAAGTCATACCTGGGCTTAGGCTCGTCATGTCGCGCTCGGCCGAAGGTTTCCATGTTGGATCCTGCTGCCGGGCTTGCGGTGACGGTCCGGCACGTCCCATTGGACGTACGGCTATAGTATTAGGATTCAGTTACTTTATTTGGCAAGCTAGGTCAACACCTAGGCCTTTTGTTCTGTGCATTTGTAATCTATGGACAATGATTATATATTCGCTTTCCAAATAAATGACATGCAAGTAGAACCATAGGGTGAGGAAAAAATCAACTTGCAATTTTTTTTTTCATGCTGCATCCTAGTTTCTCCATTCTTATGATATCACGCGAATGGCATCGTGGTTTACTCAAGGTTCCAAGTAATTGACTGACGAGTTGTGTACGTGCATCAGAACGATATTGGCTTGATATTGGTTTCTGCTGGCCGCCTAGTCTCTTTAGTAAAAAGAAAGAAGCCGTTGTGTTCTTGTTTGATAAGGCGATGCATCCACACAAGCGTAGCTCCCGCGTTTTGCCTTCGGCGTCAAGCTGCTTGATACTTCCACCGGTTGGCTCAATACGTTCCCTCAGCGTACTCGAGCCTATTTTCACTTTTCGGGCTCTTTGTTTTCCCTAACGATGTCTTTGGGCCTATTTTGCGGGTGAAATTCCGGCCCAATACGCCCCATGTTCGACATTACACGCTCACGGCTCACGGGCTGCTTTGACACGTTTTTTGTCTTCGTCGCTGTTTTGCCACTTAGCTGGGCTCAGGACGAGAGGCATGTTTGCGGATGGGTTCAAGTGATCGGTTGCACTTGAGGGTTCGTTTGGATAGAGGTGCATCTATTAAAGGCATGAGGGCAATTGATTTAGTTTTAATTGGAACAGGGCCGAGGCCTTTATCC
Organism: Tuctoria greenei; assembly: GCA_036927565.1. Taxonomy (NCBI): domain Eukaryota; kingdom Viridiplantae; phylum Streptophyta; class Magnoliopsida; order Poales; family Poaceae; genus Tuctoria; species Tuctoria greenei. The sequence goes on from JAYESD010000005.1 coordinate 9,565,419, forward strand.
CCCCACCTGGCCGAAAAAAATATGTTGACGACAACATACGGGCCCGATCATGGAGGTCTCTTCTAACATGCCGGATTTCAGACCCCAGTGTAGTGTTCCACCATTTTCTCGGGCGAAGCAAAGCCCAGTTGAAATATAGAGCCCATCTTGTCGGATCAACAGCATCTTCCTCAACACGACACAAGGTTTGACTTCTGAGTCTATCTACTCGTGAAGATTCTATCCGGCGAGGAGCACAAAGCAATCCTCTTCGGAGTGTTCAGCTCACGCCTCTATCCCAACGCGCACCATGTGAAGCTGCCCCATGCAGTTTGCGCCAATCCTGCGGCAAACACTTCTCCCCCTCTTCAAATACGCCGCTGTGTTGTGTCTCGCCGTTTTCTTGCCACGAACCCGGCAACCACCTCGCCATCACATCGGAGTAAGTTTACGGTCGAGTTCAAATGGACCCTGACGCTGACATCGCGTTCGAGTTCGTGCCGGTGATCCGGCAGTACAAGAGTGGCCGCGTGGAGCGCCTGTACCCGTTGAACCCCGTCCCGCCCTCCGTCGACGCCGCCACCGGCGTCACCTCCAGGGACGTCACCATCGACGCGGCCACGGGCCTGTGGGCGCGCCTCTACCTTCCCGACCTCTCCGCGTGCGCGGTCGCCGCCGACGGGCGGCGGCTCCCCGTCGTGATCTACTTTCACGGCGGCTGCCTCGTCGTAGGTTCCGCCGCGGACGCCCCCGAGCACGCCTTCCTCAACCGCCTCATTGCGAGAGCCGGCGCCCTCGCCGTGTCCGTGGAGTACCGCCTCGCGCCGGAGCACCCGGTCCCCGCGTGCTACGACGACGCCTGGGCCGCGCTCCGGTGGGTGGTGGCCGCAGCAGGGAGCGCCAGTGCCGGCGCCGCCGACACGTGGCTCCGGGATCACGCCGACGCGGCGCGCGTGTTCGTGCTCGGGTTCAGCGCGGGCGGCAACGTCGCGCACAACGTCACGCTCCGCGCCGGACTGGAGTCGGAGCTCCTCCGCGGCGGCGGCGCCCGGGTGAAGGGGATGGCGCTGCTGCACCCGTACTTCCTGTCGGGGACCAAATTGGAGGGCGAGGAAAAGGTCCTGTGGCTGCACGCCAAGCTGGAGGAGATGTGGACGTTCGCGTGCGGCGGACGGACCACGGGCCTGAACGACCCGCGCGCGAACCCGGTCGCCGACGGCGCGCCGAGCCTGCGGCGACTCGGGTGCGACAGGGTACTCGTCTGCCTATGCGACGACGAGCTGGAGGTTCGTGGCAAGGCGTACTACGAGGGGCTGCTGGCCAGCGGGTGGGCACAGGGGGACGCCGATCTGCTGGACTCCGCCGGCGAGGAGCACGAGTTCCACCTCAACCGGCCCGAGAGCGCCAAGGCGTTGATCCTCATGGAAAGGATCGTGGAGCTCATCCAGGGGAACCCGTAGGGCAGGAGCAGCGCGCCACGGGCGGTGATAGTCCAGATTCAGGATCATTCGTCTTACTTGAGTCACTTGTGGACTGCACCGCCGTTGCTGATGCAGTTGAATAGATGAACTTTGTTGTTTTTTTAGATAATGGGAAAAAAGGTTCAGACATTCCCCTTATGGCCGAATTATTATAGAACTTTCTGTCAACCTGAATTAAAGAAAAAAACACACGACGTGGCTATTGTTCGAACTGACACTAAGCGAATTTATTGATCCAAATTCTATTTCTCACTGCCCAAGCCGTTGCCTCAGCTATCTGTAGGACTTAAGCCTTTCTTTTCTTGCCCCCGCCTGTACACCTCCAATTTTGTAATGAAATCCTACGACTTTGTAATATGATCTTTCAATGGATGAGGTTCTCCTGATTTTTGTCTTTGATATTTTGTGTCTTGCCCCTGGTAGATGTACATAATTTTTGATTGTGTACATGTACCAAGTAGTACTCACACTTGCTTCGAGGACGTCGACGTCGGACCCCTTGGGGTTGTCAGAGCTTAGGAGCTCTGGCGGCGCCTATTGTCAACGTAGGACGTCGACGCCGGACCCCCTGGGGTTGTTGGAGCCTAAAAGCTCCGGCGGCGCCCATTGTCAGCGTAGAACGTCGACGCCGAGCCTCCTGGGGTTGTCGGAGCGTAGGAGCTCTGGCGACACCCACTGTCAACGTAGGGAACGTTGATGCTGGGCCCATTGGGGTTGTCGAAGCGTAGGAGCTCCGGCGACACCCACTGTCAACGTAGGGAACGTCGACCCCGGGCCCCCTGGGCTTGTCGGAGCCTAGAAGCTCCGGCAGCGCCCATTGCTAGCGTAGAACGTCGACACCGGGCCCCCAAGTCTACTTCCGATGAGGCAACTGTCCGTCAATGGTAGTACGCGAGCGGCTTCACCAGCGTCACAACCTTAACAACCTGCACACATGACAGATAAAAAGTAATTCTTCTCACCAGTCACTCTTCTCCCACACTCTATTAGTGTCTGTCGGTGTTTGGAACCGACAGATCTCCCGACACCACCTTTGGTAGATCGAGGAGTTGTAGTTCGGTAATGGGCGCGCATAGATTCAAGAAGGTGAAAGACATGTGTACAAAAGGATTTACATAGTTCGGGCCGCCTGAGCGTAATATCCTACTCCACGAGGTGTGTTGGTGATGTATTAAGATTGTGAGTCTAGAAGAAGCTCCAGAAGAAGAAGCTCGTCTAGCTCAGAGTGTTCATCAGTGGTCTGGAGCCGTCCTTTATGTATCGTTGACCAATCCTTTTATAGTACAAGGACTGGTCGTTACAACGTTAGCCTTGCCCGACAGGTGGCCCCGACGATTACACACGCTTGATACACAATAAATGGGGTTAATTATCCTTAATAGCTTGGTAACGGGCCTTAACAGTGCCGTTACCAGTATTAAGGTCCATCCGATCGTGTGTCATTAATATGGTATTAATGACACTTAATCGGGTCTTGAAGTCTTTGATTGATCCTTGAAGGTCCGGAGCCGTTGGGGGGTCCACCGACCTGATAGTTGAAGTTGAAGGTCCGGCGGTTGCCATGTGGCAGCACCGGAGCTCATCGTTGTGGACGGGTAGGTCCAGTGCTGTTGGACACGTGTCTGTACCGGAGCTTCCCTCTGTCTGGGGTTAGGTCCGGGGGTGCCATATTGGTATTCTGACCGGAGCTTCCCAGGTGTGGGTGATAGCTCCGGTCTTGTGATACACGTGGCGGCCCCGGGACTAACCATATTGGGGGAGCAGATCCGGCTACACCTGACATGTGGGGCCTTCGGAGGTCTTCAAATCTGGTATATGGAGTTTCTTTGTGATCTTTGCAATCCCAAGGAGTATCCGGTACGGAGGGTACCGACAGTGGCCCCCTAGACTCACCTCCGGGAGAGACCTTTTGTATGAAGTCATTTCGCTGGAGGTGGGTTCATTCTTCGGTTTCTGAACCGTGTCTTCAAGGGTCTTTGGTTATGCCGTTGGCGGTAGTTCACAGTTAAACTTCCGCCGCGTGGCGTATCTTGAAGGTGGCAGGTGAGATCTTAGCGTCCGGATCTCACGCAATTGAAGGTCGCCGGTTCCCGATACGAAAATCGTATCGGTTCCGCGCGCCCTATCAGGCCGCCGACTTCGGGTTTCCCGCCTTTCATGATGACAACCGTTCGCCTGGGGTAAGAACCTCGGCTTGATCGTCGGGGTGGCCCTGGGCCCCTTTGTCATTGGCAGGGTGAAATCTTCGACTGGTATTATCGGCTCCTCTGCGGTTTCCATCCAGGCGTTGCGGGGGCTTACTTAAGAAGGAAATCACGCACCGTTTGGGGTTCTTTACGCCTTTCAATGGATCTTGCGCTCAAACCTTCCAAACTTTTACTTGCGTTTCCTCTCTTGCCTCGTCGTGCCGCGATGGAGTTGGGTCTCTGCCAAAGCCGACTGAAGACCGATGATGATTTAAAGAAGGTCCGAGCCCTCATGGGATGGTCCCCTGACTTCTTCAATCACCTGGTCTGCGCCGGCAAGCTTTCGTTCGAGAAAGAACACGCCGACGACATGGTGTACTTATCTACGTACGCCATGGTGGGACTGATCCCACCTTTCTCCTCCTTCTTCTTGATGCTACTAGACTTCTATGGTCTGCAGCTTTACCACCTTGGCCCCCACTCCATTCTGCTGGTGTCCATATTTGTCCACTTTTGCGAGATGTGGGTGGGGATTCCCCCCTGCATTGAGCTCTTCCGCACCTTCTTCACTGTCCAGACCACAGGTCGGAGCGACGAGTACCTTAACTTCTATTATTTCATGAAGCGCAAGAAGTGCCCGTACAAGTACTTGCGGTCGTTCCCTTCTGAGAAGTGGGACGACGGGAAGAAGGACTGAATTGTAAGCAGGGTGGAGGAGCACGAGAAGCTGGAGCTGCCGGAAGGCCTCCCCAACATCGACACTACAGTTTGGAGTGAAGCTCCGGTGCTATCGGATGCCTTCGATCCTGCTCTGACCAGGATCCGCCTGTGTGTGGAAGGAGGAGTGACTCCCCAGGCGGTGTTTTGCAACTTCCTGACCAACAGGTGGGCTCCGTTGAAGAGGAGGGAGGAGTTGGCTTGTGCTCTCAACAGCATGTTGGACGACGACCGGATCGTGACCGGTTTGAAGTCCAACATGGAGGGTGCAACTTCAGAGTTCCACCTGAAGAAATTCCAGCACAACATCGACGTCGAGGGCGACGATTTGGCTCTGCCGCCAGCTTTCCTCCCACTGAACATGGAGGCAGCGTTCAGTAGGGAGCTCCAACGGATGATGCCGGTGCTTGATGACCTAGGTGTCGTTGAGAGGCGCTCGACCACCGGGTTGGCAATCTCCGAAGCTCCGGAGGGTGGCTCTATCCCCGCCCCTAAGCCAAGAACCGAAGTCGTCGACAAGGGCAAGGAATTGGTCGAGCCCTCAAGCCGTAAGAGGAAGCATGCCGACAGGAGGGCTAGACATTCTTCTTTCGCGGCGTCTCCTTCTCCCTGGAGGGGAAGGTCTACAACGGCGGCGTCTACTCCAGTTGCGGCATCTTCCCTGGGTGCTAGCTCCGGCCAAGTGACTCCGGTCCCAGGGCCAGCTGAGGGCTCCAGGGGTCCTTCCCGGTCGAGGGGGTCCTCGACCAGAGCAATGCCGGCAGCAGCAGCAAGCTCCAGGGGAACCTCCAGGACTACCATGCCAGTGTCGGCTGGGGCCAGTCTGGAGCACCCGGAGAAGAGTTTCCACGGGAACTGGTGCGGAAGCCTTTTGAGGTAAATTTTGATTTTTTACCCCAGTCAGTTGTTTTATTGTTAACTGTGTTTTGAGTCTCTTCGTCCTTCATCCACAGCGTTCCCAAGAAAAGGGCTGAAGCCCCGGCCCCTGCAGCAACAGTTGAGGCTATGCGGGGTGAAGCTCCAGCTCCTATTCCAGCGCCGCCCCAAGAGGTGGCAGAGGCTGCGGCAGCCCCGGCGCCGGCTGCCGTGGTTTTGGATGACTCATCCCTAGAAGTTCCCGTGGTAGCGTCGGACCACAAGACTGAAGATGTACCAGCAGCGCCAACTTCGAAGGTTGAAGCTCCAAGCTTGGATGCTGTGATGTTGGACGCTCCGGCCATAGAGCCAGAGTAAGCTGCGATTCCGGCCCTAGAACCGGATGTTGTTGAAGCCCCGACAGTTGAGCCGATGGTTGAGGAGGTCCTGGCGGTAGAGCTGGGTGTTGATGAAGCTTCAACACTTGTGTCGGTTGTTGAGGAAGCTCCGGCGATAGAGCCGGTAGCTGCAGAAGTTCCGGCTGTGGAACCGACTGTTGAAGAGGTTCTGGCGTCCAAGCCAGTTGCTGCGAAGGTGACGGCGCCTGAGCCTATGGCGGTCGAAGTTCCTGCGCCAGGGCCCATGATGGCTGAAGCGCTAGCACCCGAACCAAGGGCGGAGGAAGCGCCTGCACCGGAGCCAGAAGCGGAGGGAGCGCCTGCGCCGGAGCTAGAAGTAGCTTCTGCTCCGACCGAACCTTCAACGCCTGCTCCGGATGTGGTGATCCCAGAGGTGCCCTCTGCTGATCCAGGGTGCCATGATGAAGCTGTTGGCCCCCCGCCGGAGGGGTCAGTTGTTGATGACTTGGCGGCTGGGCCTTCGGAACCAATTTCGGAGGTCGGTACTTCTGCTGCAAGCACTTCCTCAGCGGCGGCCGAGGCTATCCCGGAGGATGGCCCTAGTGCCGTAGAAGCTCAGGGTACCACTCTCGTAGAGTGGGACCCAATATTTGTTGCTGAAGATCCACTGGAGCCAGCAGAGATGACCCCGGTGGGTCCGGACCCGATCCCCCTATCTTTGTCTATCGACAATGCCTGCTCCAGTCTTTGCCAAGTCCAACTGGCCTTCTACCACGACAGCAAGGCCCTCGAGGAGGAGCGCCAAACCCTTAGGAGGTGGCGCAACTGACTCCATTTCGAGACCAAGTTGGCACAGTCGAGGCTGGCTGACGACAAAGAGTGGGTGCAAAGGGAGAAGGTCCGCGTGGAGTACTGGGGAAAGTTGTTGGATGAGAGGGAAAGCATGACGCGACCCTCGACAACCAATCCTGGGCTATATATGATTAGGCCAAGGCTGCCAATAGTGCAGCTGATGAACGCCAGGAAAGGCTCTCCGCCATCCACGGGAGGCTCTTGAAGCTCGGGAGAGACGGCTCGAAGATGAAGAGCAGAAATTCCTGGAGCTGCGGGATGACCTCATGAAGAGAGAGGAGGAGCTTGTCCAAAAGACAGCTCTGGCTAACAAGAGCCTTGAAGAACGCACCAAGAAATTGGATGAGAGTTGCAAGGAGGAGGAGAAGAAGGCCTGGGAGCGAGGGCAGGAACTCTACAAGCAGGAGAACGCCATCGCCGCCCGGGAGAAGAAAGTGCATGGCCGGGAGAGAGATCTGGTCAAACGCCGGAACGAGATTGTGACACCTGGTTCCGAATATGAACCAAGCGTAACGCATATGTGTGCCCAGGAAGTTCATCACACATATACGGTTGCATCACAAACGATATACAGAATTTAACCACGTCTTAACTAATAAATAAGTACTTTATTACAATAATCCAATAGTTCACGAATAATAAAACTCTAAATAATTGCAGCGGAAATTAAACTAAACAACACGACTCCAATCCACATGCAATTGACGGCGGTACGCAACCTAGTACTCCACGTGATCCTCAGGGTACTCCCAATTGTCTCCAGTAGCTGTTGGGGGGGATTGCAAGGGTGAGTACATGTCGTACTCAGCAAGTGTGGAAAGTATGACATGTGGCTTATTCAAACGACGAATGTAATAATGGCTAAGTGCTGAAAAGTACAATAAAACATTTGAAAAGCATTATACTATGTCTATGTGAAACAATCCCATCATAACCATCATATTAACAAAATAAAAACCATATCCAATTATTGCCAACATCACCATTATCCATGTCCAATTATCATAACTCAAATTCATATCCATGACCATAATCTATAAACCATAACCATTACCATCCCATAACCATAAACCAACCATAACCATTACCAGACCATAACCATCCCAAATCCCAATTTCCAACTCTAATCATGTAGGTCATCCAGGCGCTCATAACCGGGAGCACGACTATCATGATAGTTTTTAAACACTCTGCAGAGGTTGTACCACTTTACCCACATGTTTGTGATTTCATCACCTTTCGATGACTAAGAAACCTCCATTATGCCATCTCACACTTCCGTAGGTGTGTGGCCAAGAGATCACAAAATAGCCTTTCAAAAGGGACTACTAGTATGTACGGGCCCACTAAGGTTTCACCGGCAGGCTTGAATCTCTATTCTCCCACCCACGGGCCCCCTCGTGTGCCATGCGGATCCCAGGGCAGTCCTCCTCGACTCCTATTCCCAGTGCCATCCAATGGTCCATACAATACTAGCAGCGCTCCTAATTATTCAGCTACGCTGCACCCATACTTGGCCTTGTGGTGGCACTGTTGACCTGGCATATTTTCGCATGAACCGGTCCTTAGATCTAAGGAAAGCAACCCACCATAACATCCAAACCATCCACAAAACCATGCTTGCTTAGATCACCCATCGTATTGACCAGTTCACATTAACCAGAATATCATTGATGCATAATTAAATGTGTAGTGTTGTTTGCCATCCCAATTAATTAAGCGAAGCAAAAAGGTAAAAACCCTTCCCGACTCTCTACCTTATATCCCAGGTGACAAGGGTGGTCAAACAAAACTAGTAAACTTCCTACCATAGGATTCCCATCAATTTGACACGAGCATGCAAGTTCGCAAACAAAACATTTAATTTAAAATAGGATCAATATGCTTCAAGGACACTTGCCTTGCTCCGGCGGATGGGGTTGCTCAAGCGCTTCGAAGTCTTGGTTCTGGAAATCCTCGTATGCAGCCTCTTGAGCACGTTCCTCTACGCGTGATCATACATACAAGAGAACATATACAATCAACATAATGCACACAAATTAATCAACATGCAATGACATGTATGCATGCACAATTCAATAATTAATTAACTACGGTTGTTTATTGATTAGATGCGAGTAGTTCATACGTGTTCATATGAGTTTACGGGAGTTTTTGGGTGGATTAATGCTGCTGAAAATAAAATTATAGTGCAACTAAAATCAAGTTACGCCTATTAGGTTCAATATGATCGCTAAAATTCGCATCGGGAACATGTCCTACCGTAGATCTGACGGCTTGACGGTCGCGGAACAAATGTGACGCGTAGACGAAGTAGATGCGTCCTCCGGCGGCACGACGACGGCGGCGCGATGTCGACGACGATCTCCGGCGAACGGTGGCGCCCTCCTTTTTTTCTTCCTCTTCTTCCCCTTCTTTTTCTCTTTTTTTCTTCCCTGGGCGCAGCTCTCTGGACTCCCTTTTTGCTTCTGTACCGGCGGCTGCGTCTGGCGGCTGGGAACGGAGGCCTTCGGTCGTATTTATAGGGGCGGCGGGAGGAATCGAGTCGGTTGGGAGGCGGGACGCGTTACGGCGGGCGGGACCGGAAAAATCGGAGGCGGGAGCGTCGGGGTCGAGCGGGACTCGGGGGAGGCGAGATTCGGTCGGGCGGGGCGCTGAGCGGGCGTCGGGAGGCGGAACCCAGGGCGCGGCCGGATCGGGCGTCGCGCGGGAGCGCTTCGGCGCGGCGCGTGCGTGCGCCTCGGGGCTGGCGCGCGTCGGACGGCGGGGCCAGGCGCCTCGGCGCTGGTGGGTGGGGCCCGGCGGGACGGCGCGCGGGCGCAGCCATCGCGCGGGAGATGCCCGCTGGCTGGGCCGACTCGGCCTGGCCAGCGGTGATTTCTCTTTTTTTTTCTTCTTTTTTTTTTCTTTTTACTTTTCTTTTATTATATAATTTATTATATATATATTTTTATATATATATATTATTAATATTATATATTTATTATTTATTATTTATTATTTTTATAACATATATTATTAATATTTTTTTTCTATTTTTATATATTGTTATATATATTATTTATATATATATTTATATATATTATTATTATTATTTTTATACTTATTCCCTATTACAAGTTTTAGGCTATTATTATTTTCTATTTTCTTCTTTTGCTACATACATTTGTATATATATGTTTTATTATTTTTCTTTTATTCTACTAGTGTTTAATGCATGACCATGTATGCAATGCATAATGCGAAAATTTAGGGTGTTACAGAGATCCACCTCCGGGAGGAAGAGCTCAGCAAGCTCGAAAGGCAAGTTGCTGAAACGATTTAGAAGAATGCCAAAGAGGTGGAGCGTCTTGCTCGAGAGAGCTCGGAGCTGGCGACGACCAAAAGATCTTTGGCAGAGATGCGTGGTGCAAGGGTTGCGGAGTCCCAACAAGTTTGGGACTTCGTGGGCAAGGCCAACAATGCGCTGATGCCAATGGGCTTCAGTCCCGTACGTCCGGATGATCCGAAGCCGAAGCTGGACCAGGCATTGGAGGCGCTGGGGTTAGCAGGCAACAAACTCTCCAAGGTGGGCGATGTCATCGTGGACCAATTGGAAATGGAGGGTTAGTCCCTGGCGAAGAACGTCGCTGAGTATGTGCTGACGTGCTACACTAGCTGGGACCCTCAGTTCCCTTTGGACCCGGTGCTTGAAGGTCCCATCGAAGGAGAGGGTGAAGCCGTCTGAGCCAATGTGTCGGAGGGCGCTCAGAAGGTCACCCAGTTCTTCCATAAGGTCTAGGACCGTCTCCGTATAGCTCCCGCTTGTACTTTCTCTTCTTCCTCCCCAATTTTTTAATCTCTTGTCCCCAGATGAATGAAATCCAAATTTTTGTGAATTCAAATTTCATTTTTGTGTCTTCAACACCTTTGTCTCGCTTGGCACCCTGGTAGATGTACACAATTTGATTGTGAACATGTACCAAGAGGATGTAACAATTGTTGAAGACTTGCGTGCTTCGAACTTGTAGAATGTAGGTCCGAAGTCTTCAATAGTGTAGGCCCCCTGAGGCTGTCGGAACTTAGTGGCTCCAGCATTGACCATCGCTGGAGCTTAGTAGCTCCGGAGCATCGATGGTTAGTCCTCTAGGGTGTTGGAGCTTTGGAAGCTCCGGCAGTGACCTCCGTCAACACGTGTTGTGTCAACTTTAGACTCCACTTTAGAGTCTTTCCACCATCTTCACGTTGACGACTTGCCTCCTAGCTTTACCAGAACTGAGTAGCTCCAGAGATGCTCAATGTCAATGTTTGAACCTTAACCACAAGACGCTTAGAGGATGTCGGAGCTTATTTATTTTTCCTTCACACTGAAGTTAAGAAAAACAGTAAAATTCATTTCTTATCTATAACTTCATTGCGGCTTACTGTTCTCAAGAAAGTTTTAGGTCGAACACAATCCTAAGTACAATCAAGAGCACTGTCTTGCTTCCTCCGGGCCCGATTGTTTGTGGACTCGCCTTACTTCGGCCTGCCGGGGTGTAGGTAGAGTGGCGTACTTAGGGTGCAGGACCAGGCTAAGTCGATAGCACACTCCGGCCCTAGATTGGCTTGGCGACATTCAGACAAGTAGGCCATCAACAATGCTTGAACCCGGAAGGATAGACAGTGCAACTCAAATTGTACATGAACTGGTCAAGCTAAAGTTTCTTAAGAACTGCACAACTTTGTTATAGACAAGAAAGAGAAAAATAAAAAATATTGAGCCTGTACAAAGTAAATGCACGTGGAGTCTGTTTTCACACAATGATGTCTTTCATTATAGGTCCGGGGTACAGGGGAAACAAGTACACTCTTAGGGTATGGAACCAGGCTAAGTGTGTTTTGTTTCTCGTTTGACCCAAGGTAGCTAGCTACACTTTTAGTTCTGAGACTGTGACAAGTGTTGCATGAGCATTGTGGACCTAACAGGGTAGGTCCGGCTGCCCTCTTGGAGGAGCTATCCGACTCTGTACAATGACTCTATAACATACACCACATGTAATTATAGACTCACCTCCGTGATACTAAGCGTGGGACTTACGAAGGTGCTCAATGTTCCAAGGATTTGGGAGAGGTGTCCCATCCTCGGTTGCCAAGCGAACGCATTTGGGACAGGATACTTTGATCACTCGGAAGGGTCCCTCCCAGCTGGGGGAGAGTTTGTTTAACCCTTCTCTGGATTGTATTCTCCGTAGCACCAGATCGCCTTCCTCGAGCTGTTGGCTGTGAACATGCCGTTGGTGATAGTGCCGAAGAGCTTGGCGGTATCGGGCATTCCAAACAGCTTCTTGGCACCTTCCCTCTTCAAGGAGGTCAAGGTCTTCACGCCGGAGCTGGTCCTGCGTGGCTTCGTCGGAGGTCCGGACCCGGAGCGACCCCAAGGTGATTTCTGGAGGAAGGACAACTTCAGCTCCGTACACTAGGAAGAAGGGTGTTTCTCCGGTTGACCGATTTGGAGTTGTCCTGTTGGCCCATAGAGTGGGCGGAAGTTCTTCAATCCAGTTGGCTCCATGTTTTTTCAGGCGCTCATATGTGCACGTCTTGAGTCCTTTCAGGATTTCTGCATTTGATCTTTCGGCTTGGCCATTGCTTGCCGGGTGAGCTACAGAGGCGTAGCTGACTTGGATGCCGAGATCTTCGCAGTATCCTTGGAAAGCAGAGCTTGCGAATTGGGTCCCATTATCTGTTATGATTTTGTTCGGGACTCTAAATCTGCATACTATGGACTGCAAGAAGTTGATAGCTGACTGCTTGTTTATTGTCACAACTGGAGTTGCTTCCGGCCATTTGGTGAACTTGTCAATGGCAACGTACAGGAACTTTACCTCCGACGGCTCTTGGGAAAGGTCCCAAGATGTCCACCCCCCACACAGCGAAAGGCCATGTAGGAGGTATCATTTGTAGAGGCTGAGCCGGTGTGTGAATTTGCTTTGCATGGAACTGGCATGCTTTGCATTTCTTCACCAGCTCAGTTGAATCTTGGAGCGCTGTAGGCCAGTAGAAGCCATGCCAGAAGGCTTTACCGACCAGCGTGCGGGAAGACGCGTGGTTCCCACACTCGTCTCCATGGATTTCTGCGAGGAGATCGCAACCTTCTTCCCTTGTGATGCACCGCATTAGGACGCGGTTGGCACCATGCCGGTAGAGATCCCCTTCTACCAACGTGTATCTTTTAGCCAATCTGACTATCCGGTCAGCGGATACATCATCGTCAGGAAGGATATTGTCCTTCAAGTAGCTCCGGATCTCCGAGATCCATGCATCGGAGCTTGCTTGAGCATTTGAGTCTTGCGTGCTGGGTTGCTCGGAGCTTCCGGCAGCACCTACGACCCTTGATGGCTGCCATGGTAACAGGGCCATCAGGACCGCCAGCTTTAGGATGCTGGTCTTGCCCCCTTCGCTCAGTTCGGCAGGCTGAGCTGTGAGCTTTGACAACTTCCAGACGAAGGTTCCATCAGGAGCAGGAGCTCTGGCTGATGCTTTCGTCGAGAGTTCGTTAGCTTCAGCATTATGGGCACGCTGGACATGGTGGAGATCGAGGACTTCAAAGTCCTCCTGAAGCCTCTGGACTTCAAGGAGATAAGCAGCTAGTTGAGGATTGTTATAGGAGCATTCACCCTTCACCTGTTTAATGATGAGCTGCAAATCTCCCTTGACCAACAGCTGCTTGACACCGTATGATAGTGCCACCTTTAGTCCATGAATGAGTGCTTCATACTCCGCCATGTTGTTGGTCGCTTTGAAGTCAAGGTGGACCATGTATTTTACCTTCTCCCCGGTTGGTGCGAGGTGAAGGACTCCAGCTCCGGCCCCCTGTTTTTGCATGGAGCCATCGAAGTAGAGGGTCCAGTGAGGTTCGGTGAAGATCGGAGCCTTGAGTTCTGACTTCTGCTCACTGGGGCCCCCAGGGTTTGATGGAGAGGGGGTCCATTCCGCTACGAAATCTGCCAATGCTTGACTCTTGATCACTTGTGTGGGAACGAATTCAAGATCGAATTTGGCCAATTCCGCTGCCCATTTTGCAATGTTCCCAGTAGAGTTGGGATTATGCAAGATCGAACGCAGTGGGTAGGAGGTCACCACTGAGATATTGTGAGCTTGGAAGTAATGGCGAAGCTTCCTGGAGGCGATGAGAACTGCATAAAGCAGCTTGTGCACATCTAGGTATCGAGTCTTGGCATCATGTAGTACTTTGCTGATGAAGTACACTGGGCATTGGACTGTCCAGACCCTCCCGGAGGGGCCCGAAGCTTCCTCCACATCGACCCGGACCCTCCCGGAGGGGTCCGGACCTGCTTCGGGGACCTCCGGGTCCCTACTAGAGGAACCCGGAGCTTCTGCTGGAGTGACCCGGACCCTCCCGAAGGGGTTCAAGTCTTCTGGGACTACTCCTTGTTGATCCAAGTCTGGGGGTTGGGACCCATACTTACCTTTAGGAATCTCCGGACCCTCCCGGAGGGGTCTGGATTCCTGAGCTTGTGATGGTTCTGTCCTCTCCGCGGCCAGGACCATGCTGACAACCTCGTCGGTTGTTGAAATGTAAAGCAGTAAGGGCTCACCAGAGTTCAGAGCTACCAGGGTTGGTATAGTGGTGAGGAGCTGCTTTAGCTCTTGGAACACCTTTTCTGCTTCTTCAGACCATTGAAATGGTCCGAACTTCCTCAATAGCTTGAAGAAGGGTAGCGCCCGTTCCGCCAGTCTTGAGATGAACCGGCTGAGGGCGGCTAGACATCCAGTCAATTTCTGGACATATTTGACGCGGGCTGGTGGCCGCATCTCCCCTATGTCTTTAATCTTAGCCAGATTTGCCTCTATGCCCCAGTGGTTTACCAGGAAACCAAGAAGCTTTCTGGAGCTAACCCCGAAGACGCACTTGTCTGAGTTCAGATTCGTGCGGGTGACCCCCAGCTTGTCGAAGACAGCTTGCAAGGTGTCAAGGAGTGACTCCTTGTCTTTGATCTTGACAACGCTGTCATCAACATACACTTCCACTACGTCTCTAATGAGCTCTCCAAAGGTTTTGTACATAGCTCGTACAAATGTTGAAGCTGCATTCTTGAGACCAAATGGCATGGCAGTATAACAGTACAATTCATCTACTATGATAAAAGAAGTATGTTCTTCATCTTCCCTAGACATTCTGATTTGATGGTACCCAGAATATGCGTCTAGGAAACACAGTAATTCACACCCGGAGGTGGAATCCACTATCTGATCTATTCTAGGTAGTGGGAATGGATCTTTTGGGCATGCCTTATTTAGTGTTGTGTAGTCGATACACATCCGAAGCTTCCCGCCGGCCTTGGGTACAACGACTGGATTTGCCAGCCATTTTGGATGGAAGACTTCTCGGATGAATCCAACTTCGAGCAGCTTCTTCACTTCTTGTTGTATGAAGTTCTGTCGCTCTACGGATTGCTTCCGAGGCTTCTGATGTACGGGCCGTGCGTCGGGATAAATCTTCAGATTATGCTCGATCACTTCCCTAGGGATCCCAGACATTTGTGATGGTTGCCAGGCAAACATGTCGACGTTAGCCCGGAGAAAAGTGATGAGCGCGAGTTTCTATTTGTCATTCAGACCTCCCGATATACGGGTGGTCTGAGCGGCATCGGAACCGATTTGGACGAATTTGACGGGGATGTCGGTGTCGCCGCTTGGTTGCACACGAGGTGCGGAGGTTGAGCCTTGCTGAGAAATGCTTGGGGGGTTTCGGAGCTTGCTCCTGCCTAGATTCTTCCTCCTGTGTTGTAGCAAGCGCATGGAGTTCCTCCAAAGCAGTCACTCCGGCAGTACGGTCTCCGCGGATCCGGAGAACACCAACTGGTGTCGGCATCTTCAACACCAGGTAGCCATATTGAGCGGCAACCATGAATTTGTACAAGGCGGGCCTGCCCAGAATGGCGTTGAAAGGCAAGTTGATCTGAGCAACATCAAAGATCAACTTCTCAGTGCGATAATTCTCCCGAGTCCCGTAGGTCACGGGGAGAGTAATGGCACTGAGTGGTGTTATGGCCCCCGGACCTACTCCGGAGAAAGGTCGAGAGGGGTGAAGATCTGAAGGTCGGAGCTGAATCTTGACGAAAGCTTCGAAGATTATGAGGTTCAGCCCCGAACCTCCATCCACCATTACATGGTGGAGTTGAATGTTGTTGATGGTAGGTGATACCATCAGAGGTAGCTGGCCAGCTCCGATCATGTTCCGAGGGCAGTCCGAAGCATCAAAAGTGATGGTAGTGTCCATCCACTTTTGATGAGGCTCTGCCCTGGCTGTAGGAGCTACTGAGGCCATGTCCCACCGCATAGTCTTGAGGACACGGCGAGTTGTGATGTCCCAAGAACCACCAAAGATGGTGTTCATGGTCTTCCGACGCTCATTGTCGGAGACGTCGGAGTCATTGTCGACGGAGGTGTACACAGCCTTCAGGACCTTTTTAGGGTCCTGAAAGCCCAACTCCTCTTCAGCCGGAGCTTCGTCGACTTTCTGCTTTCCTTCCCTCTGACGGAAAGGAACTTCTTCCTGGCGCTTGTGGTAGCGCTCGACAAGGTTTTGGACCTCCCAGCAGTCCTCCAAGTTGTGGCCGTTCGTCTTGTGGATAGGACATCACATTTTGGAGTTGCCACCATCTTCAGAGAATGATCGAAGTCGTTTCTCGGGGCGTGGCCCCCGGCCACACGGAGCTGCAGCAGCTGCAGCGGCGGATGTGTCGGCCGACAGCTTCTTCTTGCCGTTGGGCTTTTTCTTCTTTTTGCCACTCCCAAAGGTAGTGGCTTTGACTTTGGAGGATTTTTGCCATCCCCCGGAGGTGGTTTGTAGTGCATCTCACGGCCCTCCGCAGCTTTGGCACACTTGTCTGCCAAGCTGAAGAGCTCCGTGATGCTGGTGATCTCCTTGACCGCCAGCTTCTCCATCATCTTCTTATGCCGTACACCCTGTCTAAATGCCATGATGATAGAAGCGCTAGAGATAGAAGGAATGGTGTTTCATACCTGGGAGAACCTCTGGATGAATGAGCGCAGGGATTCTCCCCCCTTTTGCACAACTGCAAAAAGGTCCAGTTCGGTGCCTGGTCGGGTGTATGAACTCCCGAAATTGGCGGTGAACTGTTAGCACAATTCCTCCCAACTATTGATAGAGTTGTGAGGAAGGCTCATGAACCAGGACCTGGCGGTCCTAGTAAAAGCCACCTGGAAGTAGTTGGCCATTACAGCTTCGTTACCTCCGGCCGCAAGGATTGCGGTGGTGTAAATTTGGAGAAACTCGACGGGGTTAACAGTACCGTCAAATTTCTCCGGCAGGTGTGGCCGGAACTTTTGTGGCCATCTGACCATGCGTAGGTGCATGGCTAGTGCAGAACAGCCTCTTCCTACTCCCTCGGGAGCAGGGTTGCCTCGAGCCATTCGCCTTTCGCGAGCACGCTCGATATGGACACGATCGTCCTGTTGACGGTAATGGCAATCAAGCTCTGCCCGGAGGTTATGAGTTGACATCCTGGTTACCGTATGAGTACATCGCACCCGGGAGGGTAGCAACATAACTTGCTGTGACGCAACACGCCTCCTATTCTGGGAAGCATGTGGACCAAGTCTGCCAAACACGATCTGGCACTGTGATGGGGCCCGCCCCGATGGGGGAGGACCTTGGTTGCTGATGTGGTCGGCTGCTGCTGCAACCAGGTGTTCCACATCATCCCTCCACTGCTTCATTGCACCCTGGGATGCACCTAGAGGTGGTGTACGTTGGAGGAGAGCACGCGCTGCATGAAGCGCGTGTTCAGGGTTGTTGTTGTTTGCCGATGCAGTGACCGACGCCGATGCACTGTCACACTACTCAGCTTGACGTGCTGGTGCAGGCGGTGGTGGTGGAGGCATGACTCCTGCTGGAGCCATGGCACCTGCTGGTTGCTGCATTTTGGAGGGATTGCCTCCAGCGGGTTGAACGGCAGGGTTGCTGTTGGATGATCCAGCAGCTGAGTTCACCATACTCAAAATCTCGGACGATCCCCTACCTGGCGCACCAACTGTTGGTGTTTGGAACCGACAGATCTCCCTACACCATCTTTGGTAGATCGAGGAGTTGTAGTTCGGTAATGGGCGCGCAGAGATTCAAGAAGGTGAAAGACACGTGTACACATGCATTTACGTGGTTCGGGCCACCTGAGCGTAATACCCTACTCCACAGGGTGTGTTGGTGATGTATTAAGCTTGTGAGTCTAGAAGAAGCTCCAGAATAAGAAGCTCGTCTAGCTCAGAGTGTTCAACAGTGGTCTGGAGCCGTCCTTTGTGTATCATCGACCAGTCCTTTTATAGTACAAGGACTGTTCGTTACAACGTTAGCCTGGCCCGATAGGTGGCCCCGACGGTTACACACGCTTGATACACAATAAATGGGGTTAATTACCCTTAATAGCCTGGTAACAGACCTTAATAGTGCCGTTACCAGTATTAAGGGCCATCCGATCGTGTTTCATTAATATGGTATTAATGACACTTAATCGGGTCTTGAAGTCTTTGATTGATCCTTGAAGGTCCGGAGCCATTGGGGGGTCCACCGGCCTGATAGTTGAAGTTGAAGGTCCGGCGGTTGCCACATGGCAATACCGGAGCTCATCGTCGTGGACGGGTAGGTCTGGTGCTGTTGGACACGTGTCAGTACTGGAGCTTCCCTCTGTCTGGGGTTAGGTCCGGGGGTGCCATATTGGTATTCTGACCGGAGCTTCCCACGTGTGGGTGATAGCTCCGGTCTTGTGATACACGTGGCGGCCCTGGGACTAACTATGTCGGGGGAGCAGGTCCGGCTACACCTGACATGTGGGGCCTTCGGAGGTCTTCAAATCTGGTATATGAAGTTTCCTTGTGATCTTTGCAATCCCAATGGGTATCTGGTACGGAGGGTACCGACAGTGTCATTTGTCTTATAATCTTATGCTGATGCGGGGAACTTGAGTAACTCAATGCCTCTACACCTAGAGCTCGATACCCACCGTGGGCAGGGAGTGGGTTTGAAGGCTCCGAATACACAACATGTACCCCAAGTAACCCCACTTGCAATCGAACATCAAAACTCCTACTATTTGAAGAGACGAGGGAAAATCTGACTGCACCCACGCTAGGTGATGAGCTAAGGTGAACGTACACCTATATTCATAAGAACTAAAGGTAATTTTTAAATGAATAAAATACTTCAGGGTATGGCAAACATTCTTTCATTATAGCTTTCATAGGAGAGAACAAACTTTACAGGAAGAACGACCTGTCCTGGGTGATAGGGAACGGAATGTGCCTACTCAGGGTACTGGACCATGCCAAGCAAGACATACACCCGAAGCTCACCTCCCTGGCCTAGGTTAACCCAAGTGCTGTCTCTATACACTATGCTTCCTTTATAACGAAAGAAAAACTGTCCTACCGCTGGACTATGGATAAAACTTGCGGAGGTATTCGACATTCCATGGGTTGGGCACTCGTTCTCCATCCTCCGTAGCTAGACGAATGCAACCGGGGCGACAAATCTCTGTTACCTGGAAGGGCCCCTCCCATCCAGGGGAGAGCTTATTTGCCCCTTTACGGGAGAGTATACATCGCAACACCAGGTCGTTTACCTTCAGCTCCCTATTGCGCACGGTCTGCTGATGGTAGCGCCGGAGCGCTTGCCTGCCGTCATCCATCACGCTATTGAGGGCCCACGCGAGATTCTCCCTCTTCCTCAGCGGAGCCCATCTATTGACCAAGAAGTTGTAGAAGACCATTTGAGGGGTCACTCCACCCTGCACGCATTCGCAGATCCTGGTCAAGACAGGGTTGAAGGCATCTGACAGCACCAGAACTACACTCCAAGCATCGATGTCAATGTTGGTGAGTCCTTCTGGCAGCTCCAACCTCTCATGCTCCTCCACTACTGTAACACCCTCATTTCCATGCATCATGCCCTACATACACTCATATACATGTTTAACATTAACCCACAACAATAGGAACGAGTTTAAAATCGATTTGGAACATTTAAAATTGATTTGGAGCAAAACCGCACTTAAAACGCAGGAAAGTGCGGACTAGTCCAATTTTACTGAGGACTAGTCCGATTTCTCTTTGACTAAAAGCGGACTTGTCCGTTTTTGCTGCGGACTAGTCCGATTTTGCCTCTGGAAACCTTCGGACTTGTCCGATTTTGTGCGGACTTGTCCGATATTCCAAGAATCCTTGAAATTTTGCTAAGTCCCTGGACTTTTCCGGACTAGTTCGATGTTCCAGCGGACTTGTCCGATTTCCTCTCTGTTTAAAGTCGGACTTGTCCGATTTTTGGCCAGACTTGTCCGATTTTCTCTCTGGACGACTTCGGACTAGTCCGGTCCTTTCCGGACATGTCCGATATTTCGTGACTCCGAGTTGATCATTTGTTTTACGACTTGTTTCTTGGGTTTCACGTTAAGTGGGCCTAGGGACGTCATGCCTAACTCTTTTAGATCCCATGTGGGACTCTAAACCGGCCTCTACTCCTCTCAAACTTGAAATCCATCTAACCCTAGCCTCCACCTCTATATAAACAACCCCACCCCTTGGATTGACATCTATTTGCCACTTTTCCACCCCACCCAAACTCTAGTTCGTGGAGAGCCACGACCAAGGAGGGAGGAGAAGATCCCAAGCAAGAAGAATAAGAGGAGGAAACGAAAGAGGATCAAGATCTCCACCAAGTTTTGATCTTCATCACCAATTCATCTCCAAGTTCATCACCAACCCTAGATCACCAAGATCCAAGTGCTACCTCCAAGTTTATTGATTCATTGGAGTCCTAAACACCTGGTATACCTTCTATTCTCTTTTCCTTACGTGAATTCAACCCCTAATATCCAAATTTACGTCGATCTAGAGAACCCTAATCTGCTGATCTCGCAGAATGCGGACTTGTCCGGTCCCTAGCGGACTAGTCCAGTTTTCCTGGTTAAATTGCATCAAATTAATTCTAAAATTTGATCTAATAACATCCAAACCTGTATAAACTTGTTAAAAGCTATTAGAACTAGTTATTGATCATTAAAAGCAATCTATTAACAAGTTCTACCTTGCATTTGCATTAATCATGCATGTCATGTCATATTGAGTAATATTTGTGCACTCTTTGATTGTGTTTCGTGTCTTGTATGTTATTGTGTGGATTAGACAGATTTGCGCTAGAGAGTGCCGTTGAGGATCTACAACACCAAGAGTTTGAAGGCTTTGACCCTAATCAACAGCAAGAGCAAGGCAAGTGTCCTTGAAGCATATTGATCCTGTTTTAAAGTAAATGTTTTGTTTGCAAAATTGCATGCTTATGTCAATTTGATGGGAACCCTATGGTAGGAAGTTTACTAGAATTGTTAAACCACCCTTGTCACCTGGAATTTATGGTAGAGAGTCAGGAAGAGCTTTTTACCTTTTGCTTCGCTTAATCAACTGGGATGGGAAACAACTATACCACTCAATTTAGTTATGCATGGATGAGATTATAGTTAACATGAACTGGTTAAATATGATATGGTATTGGGTGATCTAAGCAAGCATGTTATTTTGATGGGTTGGATGTCATGGTGGTTTGCTTGCTTTAGATCTAAGGACCGGTTCACGCGAGAATAAGCCAGGACTACAGTGCCACCACGAGGCCAAGTATGGGTGCGGTGTAGCTGATTAATTAGGGCTTTGCCAGTGCTATTTGGACCATTATGGATGCTCGTGAAAGGGGTAGTCAGATTGGGTTTGTTGATGATTGGTGGGACTACCCTGGGATCCGAATGGCTCAAGAGGGGGCCCTTGGTTGAAGATGTGCTCTATTGGAGACATCACCACTGGTGAAACCTCAGTGGGGTCTAAGTAGACTAGTAATCCCTTTGTAAAGGATATTTTGTGATCTCTTGGCCACACACCGACGGAAGTGTGAGACGGCATAATAGAGGTTCTAGTCATCGAAAGGTGATGAAATCACGAACACGTGGGTAAAGAGGTACAAACTCTGCAGAGTGAGTCTATTAAAACTATCATGATAGTCGTGCTCCCGGTTATGAGCACCTGGACAACTTCCATGATTAGAGGGAAATTGGGATTTGGGATGGTTATGGTTGGTATTATGGTTATGGTTGATTATGGATAAATTTCTGGTATTGAATATGGTTATTGGCAAATGGTGAAATCTGGAATTATTGATGAGGATGGTGAATTATGGACTGGTATTATGATATTACTTATGATTATGATGGGTTTGATTCATATAAATATAATATATTGCTTTTCAAATGTTTTGATGTACTTTTCAGCACTTTGCCATTATTATTGTCGTCATTTGGATCAGCCACATGTCATACTTTCCACACTTGCTGAGTACGACATGTACTCACTCTTGCAATCCCCCCCAATAGTTGCAGGTCAGGATTGTGAGTTTAATGGCGATAATGCGGAGTTCTAGGCCGTGTCTAGCGTCAGCTTTGCCTGTGGTGTTATTAGAGTTGCGCTATACCCTTTTGCTTAGTTGTTTATTAGTTTATTTCCGCCGCATTAGTTCAAACTTGTCATTAATACCCATTAGAGCTTGTATTCGAGGATAATAAGAATTGTGTAACAAAATTGGTTGATTAATTTTGTTGTGGTAATTTTCTGTATATCCTTTTGTGATTGCACCCGTGTATGTGTGATGAACATCATGGGAACACATATGCGTTAGCTTGGTTCTTTTTTCGGAACCGGGCGTCACAAATACAATGATGACCCAATCCTTCTAATCATCCCATTTGCCGGAAGGAAATGATTTCAAGTATTTGAAGGGGCAGTTCTTGCCCTTCACGAAGTAGTAGAAGCCAAAAAGCTCAGTCCCCTTGTCGGTGGTGTGGATGGTGAAGAAGGTGCAGAACAGATCGACACAAGGGGGGAATACTCACCCACAACTCGCAAAAGTGGACGAATGTTGCCACAAGAAGAAGAGAGTGGGGGCCAAGGTGATACAGCTGCAGATCGTAAAAGTCCAGAAGTATCAAAAGAAAAGTTGAGAAAGGCGGGATCAATCCCACCATGGCGTACGCTGAGAAGTACACCATATCGCCATTGCGCTCCTTCTTGAACGGGAGTTTGCCGGTGTGGATCAAGTGGTTGAAGGAGTCACTGGACAACCCCATGTAGGTCCGGACCTTCTTCAGATCATCATCGCTCTTGAGGCGGCTCTTGGGAAGACCCAACTCCATCGCGGCAAAGCGGAGCAAAGGAAGGGAAGCTAGGCGGAGTTTGGGAGGCTCTGAGTGTAAATTTGATCGAAGGCGTAAAGAGTCCTCAACCCGTTCGCACTTTCCATCTTAAGTAAGCCTCATCGACGCTTGGATGGAAATCGCAGCGAGAGCGAAAGCACTTTTCAAAAGTATACCCCATCATTGATGAGTGGGCCTGGGGCCACCCTGATGAAGAGATCGAGGTTCTTACCCTAGGCAAACCATTGTCATGATGAGCGGCGGGAAACCCAAAGGCGGCACCCTGACAGGGCTCGCGGAACCGATATGATTTTTGTATTGGGAACTGTTGACCTTCAATTGCATGAGATCCGCACTCAAAGATCTCATCTGCCGCATTCATAACAAGCCACGCGTCAATGGTTCAATCCTGGATCATCGCTCCAACAGCACATCAGAAGACTTTGAAGTCGAAGTGCGGGAATCGAGAATGGCTCCACCTCTGGTAGAATAACTTAACCCAAAGGGGTTCTCCCAGAGGTGGGCTCGGGGGCCATTGTCAGTACCCTGCATACCAGGTACCCCACGGTACCACAAAAAGCGCAAGGAAGTTCCACTTGTTCGGAATGGAGGTCTCTTCCCCACACGTCACACTGCACCGGGCCTGCTTCCCTCATATGAGTAGCTCCGGTGTCAACACGTGTACAACGACTCCGGAACTAACCCCCAGCAGAGAGGAGCTCCGGTGCCTCCACGTGTACAATAGCCCCGGACCTACCCTCCCGCATGGGAAAGCTCCAGGATTGCCACGTGTGGAGCCTCTAGGCCCACTTCACCTACGAGCACACTGGCGGATATTCTCCTGCACGGACAATCAAGAGACAATTAAAGCGGCAATTAGAAGACCTGATCACGTGTCATTAATACAATATTGATGATACACGATCAGTGTACTGTTAATAGAGGTAATGCAGCCATAAAGGTACGTTATCACACTATTAATCATGCTTAATACCCTTAGACATTGTATTAGGCCATTAAACACGTCGGGGCCACATGTCGGACCAGACATACTTTGTAACGGTCAATCCTTGGACTATAAAAGGATTGAGCCGCACAATACAAACAAAAAGGGCCAATCTGAGCCAGACACTATGCTTCCGAGCGATTCATAATACAACACACACACACACACACACACACACACACACACACACACACACACACACTCCGTGGAGTAGGGTATTACGCTCAGGCGGCCTGAACCACATAAATCTCTGGTGTCACCATCTTGATCTTGATCTCTGAGTGCCCCAACCATAATAAGAACCTCCGCAGGCTACATTTTAGTAGTACCGGGGGAAGTGTCGTTGCTACACTTCGACATTTGGCGCGCCAGGTAGGGGGCCCTCATCACCCGAGATCTCAAGATGGTGAATTTCGCCGCAGAATCTTCCAACGACAGTCGTGCTGAACAACCTGCTGGAGGCAATCCCTCCAACATGCAGCAGCCAACAGGTGCCATTGTTCCAACAGACACTATGGAACCACAACCACCATCTGTTCCGACAAAAAATGCTGGGCAACAAGATGGTGCGTCTGCGTCGATCACTACATCGACAAACCACAACCCTGAGCACATGCTCATTGCCCCGTGAGCTCTAGTACAACACCTACCGCCTGCAGGTGCACCCTAGGGTGCTATGGAGCAGTGGAGGGCTGATGTTGACCATGTAGTTGCAGCTGCAGCCGTTGGCATCAGCAATCAAGGTCCTCCCCCCTCGGGGCGAGCACCATCACAACGACAGACCTTGTCGGGCCGACTTGGTCCGCAAGTCTTGCAGCAGAGGAGACGTGCTGCATCTTAGAAGGTGACCTCGCTGCCTCCGGGGGAACGATGTACCCACACCATCACCAGGATTCTGACTCATGACCTGCGGTCGGAACTGGATCGCCGTTACCGGCAGCAGGACGACCGAGTCCATATCGAGCGTGCTCGTGAGAGACGAGAAGCTCGGGACAACCCTGCTCCCCAGGGAGTAGGAGGAGGTTGTTCTGCCCTAACCATGCATTTACGCATGGTCAGATGGCCATAGAAGTTCCGGCCACACTTATCGGAAAAATTTGACGGGACTGTCAACCCCGCCAAATTGCTTCAAATTTACTCCACTGCCATACTTGCAGCGGGAGGTGACGAGGCTGTGATGGCCAATTACTTCCAGGCGGCCTTAACTGGGACTGCAAGATCTTGGTTCATGAGTCTTCCACCCGACTCCACTAATAGTTGGGCGGAGCTATTCCAACAACTCACTGCCAACTTCAGGAGTTCTTACACCTGACCTGACACCGAATTAGATTTGTGTGCTATAAAGAAAACATTGGTAGAATTGCTGCAATCCTTCATCCAACGATTTTATCAGGTATGGTATACTATTCCTTCGATCTCGAGCTCTTCTATTATCGTTGCATTCAAACAGGGTGTTCGAGATAAAAAGATGCTGGAGAATCTGGCAATCAAAGAAGTCACCAGCGTCACGGAACTCTTCAGCTTAGCAGACAAATGTGCTAGAGCTGCGGAGGGCCGCAAAATGCACTCGTAGCCATCTCTAGAGGCCAACAAGAAGTCCTACAAGACTGAAGTCACTACCTCCGGTAGTGGCAAAAAGAAAAAGAATCCCAACGGCAAGAAGAAGCCATCAGTCGGGGCACCATCCGCTGTAGCTGCTGCAGTCTAGGTGGCCGGGGGCCACGCCCCGAGAAACGACCTCATCCTTCGACGGAAGATGACAACAGTTCAAAAGCGTGGTGTCCGATTCACAATACGGACAGACACAGCCTGGAAGAATGCCAGGAGATCCAGAACCTTGATGAGCAGCATAATAAGTGCCGGGAAGAAGTTCCTTTCCGTCAGCGGGAGGAAAGCAAAAAGTCGACGAAGCTCCAACTGAAGAGGAGCTAGGTTTCCAGGATCCCAAGAAGGTCCCGAAAGCTGTTTACAACACTGTCGACAATGACTCCGACGTCTCTGACAATGAGCGTCGGAAGACCCTAAACACCATTTATGGTGGTTCTTGGGACATCACCTCTCGCCGCATCCTCAAGACAATGCGGCGGGACATGGCCGTGGTAGCTCCCACCGCTAAAGCATAGCCTCATCGAAAGTGGATGGATACCCCCATCATTTTTGATGCTTCGGACTACCCCCGAAACATGATCGGGGCTGGCCAACTCCCGTTGATGGTGTCACCCACCATTAACAATATCCAAATCCACCATGTAATGGTCGACGGAGGTTTAGGGCTGAACCTCATAAGCTTCGATGCTTTCGTTAAGCTTCAGCTCTGACCTTCGGACCTTCGCCCATCCTAAACTTTCTCTGGGGTAGGTCCGGGAACCATTACTCCTCTCGGTTCCATCACACTCCCAGTAACCTTCGAGACTCGGGAGAACAACAGAACTCAGAAATTGGTCTTCGATGTCGCGCATATCAGTCTGTCGTTCAATGCCATTCTGGGCAGGCCAACCTTGTACAAATTCATGGCCACAACTCATTATGGTTACTTAGTGTTGAAGATGCCAACACCCACGGGCGTTCTCCGGATCCGCATAGATCGCAGCGCAGGAGTTACTGCTTTAGAAGAACTCTATGCACTTACTACAGCGCAAGAGGAATCATCCGGTAAGGAGCCAGCTCTGAACCCTCCAAGCATCCGTCATAAAGGCTCTACCTCCGCACCCCGTGTGCAACCAAGCAGCGACACCGACGTTCCCGTCAAAGTCGTCCAAATTGGTTCCAACACTGCTCAGACTACCTGTATATTGGGAGGTCTGAACAACAAATAGGAACTCACACTCATCACTTTCCTCCGGGCTAATGTCGACGTGTTTGCCTGGCAACCGTCACAA
Organism: Tuctoria greenei; assembly: GCA_036927565.1. Taxonomy (NCBI): domain Eukaryota; kingdom Viridiplantae; phylum Streptophyta; class Magnoliopsida; order Poales; family Poaceae; genus Tuctoria; species Tuctoria greenei. Next base: position 9,591,956 of record JAYESD010000005.1, read on the forward strand.
ATGCCTGGGATCCCTAGGGAGGTGATTGAGCACAATCTGAAGATTTACCTAGACGCACGGCATGTACACCAGAAGCCCCGGAAGCAATCAATCGAGCGACAAAACTTCATCCGACCGGAAATCAAGAAGTTGCTCGAAGCTGGATTCATCCGGGAAGTATTCCATCCAAAATGGCTAGCAAACCCAGTTGTTGTACCCAAGGCCAGTGGGAAGCTTCGGATGTGTATCAACTACACCACCTTGAATAAGACATGTCCAAAGGATCCATTTCCACTACCTAGAATAGATCAGATAGTGGACTCCACCTCTGGGTGTGAGCTATTGTGTTTCTTAGACCCATATTCAGGATATCATCAAATCCAAATGTCTAAGGAAGATGAAGAGCATACTGCCTTCATAACAGTAGATGCATTGTACTGTTATACTGCCATGCCATTTGGTCTTAAAAATGCTGCTTCAACATTTGTGCGAGCTATGTACAAAACATTTGGAGAGCTAATTAGAGACTTGGTGTAGGTGTGCATCGATGACATCGTTGTGAAGATCAAGAACAAGGAATCACTCATTGGCAATTTACAAGCCGTCTTCGACAAGCTGCGCACCAAGCTAAACCCGGACAAGTGTGTCTTCGGGGTTAGCTCCGGGAAGCTTCTGGGTTTCTTGGTGAATCACCAAGGAATTGAAGCAAATCCAGCGAAGATCAAGTCCATAGAAGATATGCGGCCCCCATACTGCATTAAGGATGTCCAGAAGTTAATTGGATGTCTAGCTGTGCTCAACCGGTTTATCTCAAGACTGGGAAAACGGGCGCTACCCTTCTTCAAACTTCTGAGGAAGTCCGGACCATTTCATTGGTCTAAAGAAGCAGAAAAGTCATTTCAAGAGCTAAAACAGCTCCTCACCACACTGCCTATATTGGTAGCTCCGAATCCTGGTGAGCCTTTACTGCTTTACATTTTGGCAACCACCGAAGTTGTCAGTATGGTCCTGGTCACGGAAAGACCGAAGCCACATCCAGTCCAGGAATCCAGACCCCTCTGGGAGGGTCCGAAATCACCTGAAGGCATGTCTGGTTCTCATCCCCCAGACATGGAGCATCAAGACGAAATGCTAGGGGACCAACCTCATTTACCCGAGGAAGTTCATCTGGCCGACCAAGGTGATCTGGATCATTCTAGCAAGATCCGGATCGAACAAGAAGGAGTTTTTGACCCCATTGAGAGGGTCCAAGAACAACAACATGAAGGGCTGAAACCCTCCATGAGGGCCCGGGTTGATGGAGAAGAAGCTTCAGGTCCTTCTGAAGGGTCCGAACCATCCAACGTCCCGTGTACTTCATCAGCGAAGTCCTCCACGACGCCAAGACAAGATACATTGAGGTTCATAAGCTGCTTTACGAAGTTCTTATTGCCTCAAGGAAGCTTCATCACTACTTCCAAGCCCACAAAATATTAGTGGTAACTTCTTTTCCGCTGCATGCTATTTTGCATAACCCTAACTCTACTGGGAACATTGCAAAGTGACAGTGGAACTGGCCGAATTCAATTTAGAATTCGTGTCACGACAAGCAATCAAAAGTCAAGCCTTGGCTGACTTTGTGGCGGAGTGGACTCCCTCTCCATCAAACCCTGAGGGCCACAGTGAGCAGAAACAAGAACCCAAAGTTCCGGTATTCACCAAGCCTCACTGGACTGTACTTCGATGGCTCTGTGCAGAAACAGGGGGCCTGAGCTGGAATCCTTCTCCTGGCTCCGACAGGGAAGAAGGTTAAGTACATGGTCCACCTTGATTTCAAGGTAACCAACGACATGGCGGAGTATGAAGCTCTCATCTATGGACTCAAGGTGGCACTATCTTATGGTGTCAAACAGCTGTTGGTGAAGGGAGATTCACAACTCATCATCGAACAAGTCAAAGGTGAATGCTCCTACAACAATTCTCAACTAGTTGCTTATCTCCTTGAAGTCCAGAGGCTTCAGAAGGATTTCAAAGTCCTGGATCTCCACCATGTTCAGCGTCTTCATAACGCTGAAGCCGACGAACTCTAGACGAAAGCCTCAACCGAAGCTCCGGCTCGTGATGGAATCTTCGTCCGGAGGTTGTCAAGACCAACTGCTCAGCCCGCCGAACTGAGAGAAGGGGGCGAGACCAGCACCACAAAGCTGACAGTCCCGGTGGCCCTGCTACCATGGCGTCCACCAAGGGTCATAGGTGCTGTCGGAAGCTCCGAGCAACCCAACACTCAAGACTCAGAAGCTCAAGTAAGCTCCAATGCATGGATCTCGGAGATCCGGAGCTACTTGAAAGACAATATCCTTCCTGAATATAGTGTATCCACTGACCGGATTGTTAGATTGGCTAAAAGATACACGTTGGTAGAAGGGGATCTCTATCAGCGCGGTGCCAATGGCATCCTAATGCGGTGCATTACAAGGGAAGAAGGTCGTGAGATCCTCGCGGAAATCCATGAGGCGAGTGTGGGAACCATGCTTCTTCTCGCACGCTGGTTGGTAAAGCCTTCCGGCATGGCTTTTACTGGTCTACAACACTCCAGGATGTGGTTGAGCTAGTGAAAAGTGGGAAGCGTGCCAGTTCCACGCAAAACGGATTCACACACCGGCTCAATCACTACAAATGATACCTCCTACATGGCCATTCGCTGTGTGGGGCATGGACATCTTGGGACCTTTCCCAAAATCCATCGGAGGTTACAGGTTCCTGTATGTCGCCATTGACAAGTTCACCAAGTGGTCGGAAGCAACTCCAGTTGTGACAATCAACAAGCCATCAGCAATCAAGTTCTTGAAGTCCATTATATGCAGATTTGGAGTTCCAAACAAAGTCATAACTGACAATGGAACTCAATTCACAAGTGCTGCATTTCAAGAATATTACGAAGACCTCGACATTCAACTCAGCTATGCTTCAGTAGCTCATCCAGAAAGTAATGGCCAAGCCGAGAGAGCAAATGCAAAAATTTTAAAAGGACTTAAGACGCGCACATGTGAGCGTCTGAAAAAGCACAGAGCTAACTGGATTGAGGAGCTTCCGTTCACATTGTGGGCGAACAGGACAACTCCAAACCGGTCAACCAAGGAAACTCCATTCTTCCTGGTGTACAGAGCTAAAGCAGTCCTTCCTCCGGAGATCACCTTGGGGTCCCTCCAGGTCCGGACCTTCGATGAAGCCACGCAGGACCAGCTTCGGCGTGAAGACCTTGACCTCGTCGACAAGGGAAGGTGCTAAGCAGCTGTTCGGAATGCACATTATCGCCAAGCACTCCGGCGTTATCATCAAAGGCATGTGCACAACCGACAACTCGAGGAAGGTGATCTGGTGCTTCGGAAGATACTAACTCGTGAAGGAATGAACAAACTTTCCCCCAGCTGGGAAGGTCCATTCCGAGTGACCAAAGTATCCCATCCCGGATGCATTCACTTTTTTTTTTGAATCGGCCATGCCATCTCCATTTCATAGAAACAGAAGTCTGATCATACAAAAGCTATACCTAGTCATTCCTAGTCCTAACATTGTTTTGAACTACCGAATGACATAGGTGAAACCAACCATCCCCATGGGGTTTTAACAGCAGGTTTCATCAGCAGGAAATTAACAAGTTTGAGAAAACAACTACATGAAAGCAAAATACTGCCACACATTCAGACATCCAGCATCATCCTCTCCTGTATGATATGCTCAACCATCTTGGTCAGGAATAGATGGCAGCAACATCACTTTATCCAGCACCTTAGTCTTCATCACCTCATGCAGTATTGCTACAATTCCATTGCGAATCATATTCTGCAATTCAGAAGAGTATGCACCTGCCCAATATGATAACAAGGAACACATCAGAAAAATTATATCAGTAGGATCCTTGATTGCTTTTCCTTCAAAGCATGCACGATTTCTTAGTGTCCATGTTGCCCACGAGATAGCTGCAATACCAATTGGATACAAAACTGTAACACCCTAAATTTTCGCATCATGCATTGCATACATGATCATGCATTAAACACTAGTAGAATAAAAGAAAAATAATAAAACATGTATATACAAATATAGGTAGCAAAAGAAGAAAAAGAAAATAATAATTATAGCCTAAAACTTGTAATAGGGAATAAGTATAAAAATAATAATAAAAATATATATATAAATGCATATAAATAATATATATAACAATATATGAAAATAAATAAAATATTAATATTAATAATATACATTATAATAATAATAAACAATAAATATATAACATGAATAATATATATATATATATAATATATAATAAATTATATAATAAAAAAGTATAAAAAAGTAAAATAAATAAATATAAATTATAAAATAATAATACTAAATAAAAAAAAGAAAAAAAAAGAAAAAAGGGAACCGTTGGCCAGGCGGCCGAAGCCGGCCCAGCCAGCTGACGCCACAGCGCGCAGCTCCCGCCTGGGCCCCGCGCCAAGGCCGTGATCCCGCCCCGATCCCCACTCCCGCCAGCGCCCCGCGCTAGGCCCCTCCCCGGCTCCCACGTACCGCGCCAGCCCCAGCCGAACGGCCTCTCGCGCCCGCCCGCCAAAACTCCCGCCGCCTCCGCTCCCGATATTCCCGCCGTGTCCCCAGCGCTCCCGTACCGAGTCGGTACCGAGCCGATCGAGCCCCCCACGCCCCTATAAAAAGGACCGTAGGTCCTCGTGAGATTCCCCCGATACAGCAAACTGCAGCCGCTGGTACAGAGGGGAAAAACACCAGGGACCAGAGAGCTGCGCCAGGGAAGAAAAAAGGAGAAAAGGAAGGGGAAGAAGAGGAAGAAAAGAGGAGGGTGCCACCGTTCGTCGGAGATCGTCGTCGACATCGCGCCGCCGTCGTCGTGCCGCCGGAGGACGCATCTACTTCGTCTACGCATTTGTCCCCATCCCGCGATCATCGAAGCCATCGCATCTACGGTAGGCCATGTTCCCGATGCGAATTTTAGCGATCATATTGAGCCTAATAGGCGTAACTTGATCGTAGTTGTGCCATAATTTTATTTTCAGCAGCATTAATCCACCCCTAAAACCCCCGTAAACTCATATGAACATGTATGAACTAGTTGCATCTAATTATTAAACAACTGTAGTAAATTAATTATTGAATTGTGCATGCATACATGTCATTGCATGTTGATTATTTTGTGTGCATTATGTTGATTGTATATGTTCTCTTGTATGTATGATCACGCGTAGAGGAACGTGCTCAAGAGGCCGCATACGAGGATTTCCAAAATCAAGACTTTGAAGCGCTTGAGCAACCCCCATCCGTCGGAGCAAGGCAAGTGTCCTTGAAGCATATTGATCCTATTTTAAATTAAATGTTTTGTTTGCGAACTTGCATGCTTGTGTCAAATTGATGGGAATCCTATGGTAGGAAGTTTACTAGTTTTGTTTGACCACCCTTATCACCTGGAATTTATGGTAGAGAGTCGGGAAGGGTTTTTACCTTTTTGCTTCGCTTAATTAATTGGGATGGCAAACACCACTACACATTAAATTATGCATCAATGATATTCTGGTCAATGTGAACTGGTCAATACGATGGGCGATCTAAGCAAGCATGGTTTTGTGGATGGGTTGGATGTTATGGTGGTTTGCTTGCCTTAGATCTAAGGACCGGTTCATGCGAGAATATGCCAGGTCAACAGTGCCACCACAAGGCCAAGTATGGGTGCGGCATAGCTGAATAATTAGGAGCACTGCTAGTATTGTATGGACCATTGGATGGCGCGGGGAATGGGAGTCGAGGAGGACTGCCCTGGGATCCGCATGGCACACGAGGGGGCCCGTGGGTGGAGAATAGAGATTCAAGCCTGCCGGTGAAACCTTAGTGGGCCCGTACATACTAGTAGTCCCTTTTGAAAGGCTATTTTGTGATCTCTTGGCCACACACCTACGGAAGTGTGAGATGTCATAATGGAGGTTTCTTAGTCATCGAAAGGTGACGAAATCACGAACATGTGGGTAAAGTGGTACAACCTCTGCAGAGTGTTTAAAACTATCATGATAGCCGTGCTCCCGGTTATGAGCGCCTGGATGACCTACATGATTAGAGTTGGTATTGGGATTTGGGATGGTTATGGTCTGGCAATGGTTATGATTGGTTTATGGTTATGGGTTGGTAATGGTTATGGTTTATGGATTATGGTCATGGATATAAACTTGAGTTATGGTAATTGGACATGGATAATGACGATGTTGGCAATAATTGGATATGGTTTATATTATGTTAATATGATGGTTATGATGGGATTGTTTCACATAGACATAGTATAATGCTTTTCAAATGTTTTACTGTACCTTTTCAGCACTTAGCCATTATTACATTCGTCATTTGAATTAGCCACATGTCATACTTTCACACTTGCTGAGTACGACATGTACTCACCCTTGCAACCCCCCCCCCCCCCCCCCCCCCCCCCCCCCCCCAACAGCTACTGGAGACAATTGGGAGTACCCTGAGGATCACGTGGAGTACTAGGTTGCGTACCGCTGTCAATTGCCTGTGGATTGGAGTCGTGCTGTTTATTTTATTTTCCGCTGTATTATTTAGAGGTTTATCATTCGTAAACTATTGGATTATTGTAATAAAGTACTTATTTATTAGTTAAGACGTGGTTAAATTCTGTATATCGTTTGTGATGCAACTGTATATGTGTGATGAACTTCCTGAGCACACATATGCGTTACGCTTGGTTCATATTCGGAACCGGGTGTCACAAATTGGTATCAGAGCCGCGTTGACCCGTAGGACGCAAGCCTAGGCAGAATGGACACTCTAGAGCACTTAGGAACACTCTTCTAATCTGCTATTTTCGAAAATTTTTGCTGCTGTTTTGTTCCTTTATTTTTCAGCCGCAAAAAGTACTGATCGCTGCTGCGTTTCTGATAAAAAATTTTCAGAAGTGAGCAATATTAAGTGCTGCTGTTTTGCTGCGTAAATTTTCGCGAAAAAGGTGTGTTTTGCTGCTGTTATGTGTGGGTAAAATTATTGTGTTGGTTGCTGTATTTTTCTCTCTATTTTTCGTTCCTTTGGAACCACTGCACCGCTCTTTTTCCGCCATTTTAACTACTGAAATTTTCAGATTTGTTTTTCATTATTTTTCTAATGTATTCTTGTTTTCTGTAGATGGCCCGCACCAAGACAACCCCCCCGTAAGTTGACCGGTGGACTTGTGCCCCCGCGTAGGTTGGCCAGTCGCTCTCCGGCCATCGACCCCCGTCACCCCGTGGTGATCTGTTCTGACGGCAGAGCCGCAGGACAACTGCGTCACCGTCTTCGTGTCCTACTCCGTGAGGCTGGCTACCGTCACCACAAGCCTCTCGCTCTCCTACCACACCACTGGAGTGCAGCGCCCCGGCAAGAAGGAGTGGAGCTGCAAGATCTATATCTACTATGGTGATGAGTTGGTGGAGACCGACAGCAGTCCTGCTTGGAGGAGCTCCCGCCGATCTGCGGAGCAGGATGCTAGCTGGGAAGCAGCCACCTTTTGGAGCCGCGCCTGCCATTTCCGTCTGGAGGACACGGTGCACGCCTTCGTTCCGCAGCATCCCAGTGGCACTGCGCACTTCGTCTCCAGGCACGTGGAGGGACCCCTGGACCTCCTGCAGTCTCGTCAAACTGTTGACGATGTGGCCCAACTCAGTGCCCGACTTCAGAGGGCGCAGCAGGAGATTCAGGATGGACTCGACCTCGCCCAGCGCCACGAGGCGATAATCAGGAGGTATCGTCGGATCACCGACGAGGACCCGGACGACTACGCGTCTGACACCCCGACATGGACCCCAGACTCTCCAGACCGCCGCAACGGTCAGCATGAGTATCGTCTTCTGAGGAGTCCTCTGACGAGGAGCCTTCCAGTGTGGCGTCTACCGCACCACCGCCGCCTGCTGCCTCACCACCACAGGACCCCGAGGACCCCGAGGACCCCGACGACGACGACGACGATGACGAGGACCCGGATGAGTTTCCGCTTGACGACGAGTAGTCCTCGTCCTATGCCACGACTCAAGGATAGGCACACCCCCATTAGTTAAATAAGAGCGACGTAGATATACTTGTGTGACCTTGAGTTATGTTACTTCTTTTAGGATTTTTGTCAATTTTGTTTGGTGCTTGTTTGAGTGCTTGTGTGCTTAGTAGAGAGTTGTGGAATGCTTCGGCACTTGTCCACATCCTCATAATATAGGTCTATATTAATAAAGGATTATTTAGTGTCACATACCTTGATGCATATAGTTGGGACGTTTCTTTCCAAATTCTAAATCCTTCTGTCCCCACCCTTCTTTCGCCAACAGATGGTGAGAACTCATAACCAGAGGGATGTCAATGATGAGGAGGAGCGCAATGAAGTACCTCAGAACAACCAGGGACATGCTCATGGAGCTATCAATATTGAACAACTGTTAGCTATGCAGAACCAGCTCATGCATACCATGATACAGACCATGGGACAGCTGCAAGCTGGCAACAACAATCAGCCCCATATACCACCTCCACCGCCACCCCCGCCACATCACAACCGTTTGGGAGAGTTCATGAGGACCAGACCGCCTACCTTTGCACAAGCCACAAACCTAATGGAAGCTGATGATTGGCTGAAGTCCGTTGAAAAGAAACTTGCTATTGTCCAGTGCACTGATAGGGAGAAGGTTCTCTTTGCATCACATCAACTAGTTGGAGCAGCTGCTGACTGGTGGGAAGCTCTTTGCAACGCTCATGATAATCAGGAGACAATCACTTGGGCTGAGTTTAAGCAGAGTTTCCGTTCCCACTATGTACCTGAAGGAGTTATGATACTGAGAAGACAAGATTTTGAAAATCTCAGGCAAGGAAGGATGAGCGTGAGTGAGTATCTCAACAAATTCACTCAATTATCAAGATATGCTCCAGAAGACATCAAAACTGATAGTAGGAAGCAGTATCTGTTTATGAGGGGTCTCAACAATGAAATTCAAGTCCAGTTGCTCAATACTGATTATCCAAACTTCCAAAAGCTGGTTGACAAGGTTATTGTGGTTGAGAACAAGATTCGTGAGATGGAGCAAGACAACAAGAGGAAAATGCCACATCATGGACCACAGCAAGGAAGCAATGTTCGCCCCCGCTATGCACCACCTACTGCACCACAATACAACCCATCTGCTCCTGCATACCGCACTGCTTATCTGCCCCGCCCAAATCAGCCACCGCAGCAATGCCCCGCCATGCAAGCGCCTCGCTATCCTGTGCCACCTGCGTCGCTTCCTAACATGGCGGCAAATGCTCAAAACCAGTTGCGCCCAAACTTCCCTAATGCTATGGGTGGTAAGACATGCTATGCGTGTGGAGAACCCGGACACTTTGCAAGTCAATGCCCCAGAAGAAACTATGGGCCTATGAACAATGCACCAAGGCCAAATCACCCACGACCAAGTGGAGGAGCACCGCAAGGCAACCGTGGACAGCAGAATTTTGCTCGTGGCAATGTGAATCATGTCTCTACTGAGGAAGCCCAGCAAGATGATGATGTCGTGATTGGTATGTTTCTCGCCACTCCAACCCCGCGACTGTTTTATTTGATTCGGGAGCATCTCATTCATTCATCTCGTCAAAGTATGTTGCCAAGTAAAATTTGCCTATATCTCATATGAAGCAAACTATGCTAGTAAGTTCTCCTGGCGGAGAGATGAGGACAAATATAGTATGTCCGAAAGTAAGCATTAAAATAAGGGGGGTAGGTTTCCTCGCAAACCTCATAGTATTGGACTCCCAAGGAATAGACATAATACTTGGAATGGACTGGCTGAGCAAGTATAATGGAGTCATTCAATGTGCCGAGAGGATTGTGCAGTTGACAAGTGAACATGGTACACGCATCGAAGTTGAGGCAGCCCAACCTGCAAGAGAGAAAGCGATGCTGAATCACGTGGAAGAAGTGACATTGGAAAGCATTCCGATCGTTCGCGAGTACCCGGATGTGTTTCCAGATGAGTTGCCAGGTATGCCACCTGATCGTGACATAGAATTCGCCATTGAGTTGGTACCTGGAACTGCACCTATAGCTAAGAGGCCATATAGGATGCCTCCTAAGGAGTTAGCAGAGCTCAAGAAGCAAATTCAAGAGTAGCTAGAGAAGGGTTTTATACGCCCAAGTTCATCCCCGTGGGGAGCCCCAGTGCTCTTCATAGATAAGAAGGATGGAACCCAGATGATGTGTGTGGACTATAGGTCTCTCAACGAAGTGACAATTAAGAACAAGTACTCACTGCCCTGTATAGAGGATTTGTTCGACCAAATGAAGGGTGCCTGTATCTTCTCCAAGATCGACTTGCTGTCAGGATACTTCCAAATGAAGATTAGACCATCAGATATACCCAAGACAACATTTCAGACACGATATGGATCTTATGAGTACACCGTCATGTCATTTGGATTGACGAACGCGCATGCGTACTTTCTGTATCTCATGAATAAGGTCTTCATGGAATATCTGGATAAGTTCGTTGTAGTGTTCATCGATGATATTATGATCTACTCGAAGGATGAGAAGGAACACGAGGAACACTTGAGGCTTACGCTGCAGAAATTGAGGGAGCATCAATTGTATGCCAAGTTCAGTAAATGTCAATTTTGGTTACGGGAAGTTTCCTTCTTATGCCATATTATTTCCGGAGGAGGAGTATCAGTTGACCCAGGGAAGGTGAGAGATGTGCTTAAGTGGGAACCGCCACAGAATGTTAAGGAAATTCGAAGTTTCCTTGGAATGGCTGGATATTACCGCCGATTCATTAAGGATTTCTCCAAAATAGCCAAGCCTATGACCGAATTACTCATGAAAGGGAAGGCATTCCGATGGACTCAAGCTTGTCAGGATAGCTTTGAGGAGTTAAAGAAAAGGTTGACAACCGTGCCAGTGTTAGTATCACCGGATGTGAGCAAGAGTTTTGATATATATTGTGATGCATCAAGACAAGGATTAGGATGTGTGCTCATGCAAGAAGGCCAAGTGGTAGCTTATGCATCGAGGAAACTAAAGAAACATGAGTTGAATTATCCTACACACGACCTTGAACTTGCAGCTGTGGTACACGCCTTGAAGATATGGAGACACTATGTTTTTGGTCACCGATGTGAGATTTATACGGATCACAAGAGTCTCAAGTACATATTTACACAAACGGATCTGAATCTGAGGCAACGCCGATGGTTGGAGCTCATCAAGGATTATGACGTGGGAATCAACTATCACCCAGGGAAGGCCAATGTAGTGGCCGATGCTTTGAGCCGAAAAGGAGTAAGTCATCAACTCACTATTCAAGAACTGCCGTCCGAGTTATGTAAGGAGTTTGAACGGTTGAACCTTGGATTCATAAATGAGATGGGAACGATGGAAGTCAACCCAACGTTAGAGCAGGAAATACGGGAAGGACAGCCAAAGGACAAGGAAATACAGGAAATCAAGGAAAATACCCAAGAAGGAAGAGAATTCAAATTTGATGAAGACAAACAAGGTACCTTATGGCTTGGAAAGAGGATTGTGGTACCTAATGTCAGGCATATTCGAGAAACCATATTGAAGGAGGCACATTACTCGCCTTACTCAATTCAATCCTGGCTGTACGAAGATGTACAAGGACTTAAAGACATGCTACTTGTGGGCCAGCATGAAAAAGGACATAGCCGAATATGTTGCACTTTGTGATGTGTGTCAACGAGTTAAAGCTGAACATCAAAAGCCAGCCGGATTGTTACAACCATTGAAAATCCCGGAGTGGAAGTGGAAGAGATTGGTATGAACTTTATAGTTGGATTACCGCAAACTCAGTCTGGCTATGATTCAATATGGGTTATTGTGGATCGGTTGACAAAATCAGCTCACTTCATCCCTGTCAAGACCACATATACCACCGCGAAGCTAGCAGAATTGTATATGGAACATATTGTGTGTCGACACGGAGTACCGAAGAAGATAGTCTCGGATAGAGGTTCTCAGTTTACCTCCAGATTTTGGCAGAAATTGCATGAAGCAATGGGAACAAGGCTGAACTTTAGTTCGGCGTATCACCCTCAAACAGATGGACAAACCGAGAGGACCAACCAAATTTTGGAAGACATGTTAAGAGCATGTGCTTTAAAGCATGGGAAAAGTTGGGATAAAAGTTTGCCGTATGCTGAATTCTCGTACAACAATAGTTACCAAGCAAGTTTGAAAATATCACCCTATGAAGCATTATACGGAAGGAAGTGTAGGACTCCCTTGTTTTGGAATGAAACCGGAGAGAATCAAGTGTTTGGTCCCGACGTGTTACAAGACGCTGAAAGGCAAGTCCAAATAATACGAGAAAACTTAAAGGCCGCCCAGTTTCGATAGAAAGGTTATGCCGATAATAGGCGAAGGAGTTTGACTTTTTGAAGTTGGAGATTTTGTATACCTCAATGTGTCACCTATCAGAGGTCAGCGACGGTTTAACGTCAAAGGAAAACTGGCACCACGTTACATCGGACCATTTAAGATTCTGGACAAGCGAGGAGAGGTAGCTTATCGACTTGAGCTGTCGACGTATCTCTCCGATGTACACGACGTATTTCACGTCTCTCAACTCAAGAAGTGTCTCAGGGTACCGGAAGAACAAGTGCCGATGGACGAGTTAGAACTTCAAGAGGATTTGTCCTATGTCGAGCAACCTATCAAGATTTTGGACATGAAGGAAAGGGTCACGAGAAATAAGAGGATCCGTTGGTGCAAAGTGCAATGGAAACACCATACGGAAGCCGAAGCTACATGGGAACGTGAAGAAGACCTGAAGGCAGAATTCCCTCACCTTTTCTCCACGCTATCGAATCTCGAGGGCGAGATTCACTTTAAGGGGGGTAGGTTTGTAACACCCTAAATTTTCGCATCATGCATTGCATACATGATCATGCATTAAACACTAGTAGAATAAAAGAAAAATAATAAAACATGTATATACAAATATGGGTAGCAAAAGAAGAAAAATAAAATAATAATTATAGCCTAAAACTTGTAATAGGGAATAAGTATAAAAATAATAATAATAAAATATATATAAATGTATATAAATAATATATATAACAATATATGAAAATAAATAAAATATTAATATTAATAATATACATTATAATAATAATAAATAATAAATATATAACATGAATAATATATATATAAAATATATAATAAAAAAGAGTATAAAAAAAGTAAAATAAATAAATATAAATTATAAAATCATAATAATACTAAATAAAAAAGAAAAAAAAGGGAACCGCTGGCCAGGCGGCCGAAGCTGGCCCAGCCAGCTGACGCCGCAGCGCGCAGCTCCCGCCTGGGCCCCGCGCCAAGGCCACGATCCCGCCCTGATACCCACTCCCGCCAGCGCCCCGCGCTGGGCCCCTCCCCGGCTCCCGCGTACCCCGCCAGCCCCGGCCGAATGGCCTCTCGCGCCCGCCCGCCGAAACTCCCGCCGCCTCCGCTCCCGATATTCCCGCCGTGTCCCCAGCGCTCCCGTACCGAGTCGGTACCGAGCCGATCGAGCCCCCACGCCCCTATAAAAAGGACCGTAGGTCCTCGTGAGATTCCACCGATACAGCAAACTGCAGCCGCCGGTACAGAGGGGAAAAAACACCAGGGACCAGAGAGCTGCGCCAGGGAAGAAAAAAGGAGAAAAGGAAGGGGAAGAAGAGGAAGAAAAGAGGAGGGCGCCACCGTTCGCCGGAGATCGTTGTCGACATCGCGCCACCGTCGTCGTGCCGCCGGAGGACGCATCTACTTCGTCTACGCATTGTCCCCATCCCGCGATCATCGAAGCCATCGCATCTACGGTAGGCCATGTTCCCGATGCGAATTTTAGCGATCATATTGAGCCTAATAGGCGTAACTTGATCGTAGTTGTGCCATAATTTTATTTTCAGCAGCATTAATCCACCCTAAAACCCCCGTAAACTCATATGAACACGTATGAACTAGTTGCATCTAATTATTAAACAACTGTAGTAAATTAATTATTGAATTGTGCATGCATACATGTCATTGTATGTTGATTATTTTGTGTGCATTATGTTGATTGTATATGTTCTCTTGTATGTATGATCACGCGTAGAGGAACGTGCTCAAGAGGCCGCATACGAGGATTTCCAAAATCAAGACTTTGAAGCGCTTGAGCAACCCCATCCTTCGGAGCAAGGCAAGTGTCCTTGAAGCATATTGATCCTATTTTAAATTAAATGTTTTGTTTGCGAACTTGCATGCTTGTGTCAAATTGATGGGAATCCTATGGTAGGAAGTTTACTAGTTTTGTTTGACCACCCTTGTCACCTGGAATTTATGGTAGAGAGTCGAGAAGGGTTTTTACCTTTTTGCTTCGCTTAATTAATTGGGATGGCAAACACCACTACACATTAAATTATGCATCAATGATATTCTGGTCAATGTGAACTGGTCAATACGATGGGTGATCTAAGCAAGCATGGTTTTGTGGATGGGTTGGATGTTATGGTGGTTTGCTTGCCTTAGATCTAAGGACCGGTTCATGCGAGAATATGCCAGGTCAACAGTGCCACCACAAGGCCAAGTATGGGTGCGGCCTAGCTGAATAATTAGGAGCGCTGCTAGTATTGTATGGACCATTGGATGGCGCGGGTAATGGGAGTCGAGGAGGACTGCCCTGGGATCCGCATGGCACACGAGGGGGCCCGTGGGTGGGAGAATAGAGATTCAAGCCTGCCGGTGAAACCTTAGTGGGCCCGCACATACTAGTAGTCCCTTTTGAAAAGCTATTTTGTGATCTCTTGGCCACACACCTACGGAAGTGTGAGATGGCATAATGGAGGTTTCTTAGTCATCGAAAGGTGACGAAATCACGAACATGTGGGTAAAGTGGTACAACCTCTGCAGAGTGTTTAAAACTATCATGATAGCCGTGCTCCCGGTTATGAGCGCCTGGGGGATGAAACCTACATGATTAGAGTTGGTATTGGGATTTGGGATGGTTATGGTCTGGTAATGGTTATGATTGGTTTATGGTTATGGGTTGGTAATGGTTATGGTTTATGGATTATGGTCATGGATATAAACTTGAGTTATGGTAATTGGACATGGATAATGATGATGTTGGGAATAATTGGATATGGTTTATATTATGTTAATATGATGGTTATGATGGGATTGTTTCACATAGACATAGTATAATGCTTTTCAAATGTTTTACTGTACCTTTTCAGCACTTAGCCATTATTACATTCGTCATTTGAATTAGCCACATGTCATACTTTCCACACTTGCTGAGTACGACATGTACTCACCCTTGCAATCCCCCCCCCCCCCCCCCCAACAGCTACTGGAGACAATTGGGAGTACCCTGAGGATCACGTGGAGTACTAGGTTGCGTACTGCCGTCAATTGCCCGTGGATTGGAGTCGTGCTGTTTATTTTATTTTCCGCTGCATTATTTAGAGGTTTATCATTCGTGAACTATTGGATTATTGTAATAAAGTACTTATTTATTAGTTAAGACGTGGTTAAATTCTATATATCGTTTGTGATGCAACCGTATATGTGTGATGAACTTCCTGGGCACACATATGCGTTACGCTTGGTTCATATTTGGAACCGGGTGTCACAAAAACAACATCATCCTTCAAAACCTTACTAACCCAACTCCAGTATTGCTGAATATTACAAGGTCTCTTATCTGACCCTATACTTCTAGCTATGATGTCCCAAACACTTTTCAGACAAATACAAGAGAAAAATAAGTGATCTATAGTTTCATTCATGTTACAAAAACAGCACTTAGGATCCCCTTCCCACTTTCTCCTTAACAACTTATCCATACTAGGAATCGCTTTATTTGTAATTTGCCATAAGAATAGCTTAATCTTAGGAGGGAGCTTAGACTTCCATATCACCTTATGGCTAAGACCTTTGTCATTTTCTGTTAATCTATTGTACATCGATGCAACAGTAAATGACTTTGATTTATTATATTTCCATATAACATCATCCCTACAAGTAGATAAATTCTGAGAATTGAGTCTTTATGCTAAAGAATACCATTGAGAATGTAATTCATGAGGAAAAGAACGCATGAACCTAACGGACCAGTTCTTAGCAGCACACTCAGCCATAGTTAGATTCTTATCAGAAGCAAAGTAGAATAACAATGGGTATGAATCATATAAAGGTCTATTATCTAACCATGAATCGTACCAGAATCTAACCATCTTACCATCCCCTACTCTGAAGTATCTACCCTGCAAGTATAGATCTCTAACCTTAAGCAAATCTGACCACATAGGAGAGTCCCTGTAAGTATGTTTTATACAACCAATTGGTCTACCTTTAACATACTTAGCTAAGACTAATTCACTCCAAAGACTATCCTCCCTTTCTAATTTCCACCACCACTTGGATAAAAGACTTATATTCATTTTTCTCAGATTCTTAATACCTAAACCACCTTTATATTTACTTTTACAAATCTTTTCCCATTTGACAAGGTGATACTTCTTCTTTTTGCATCCACCTTGCCAAAAGAATTTTCTTCTAACTGCATCCATTCTTTCGATCACTGTTTTAGGCATAAGAAACATTGACATATGATATATAGGAGTATTAGACATACTTGCATTTATCAACATAATTCGACCAGCTTTTGAAATATTATTTCCTTTCCATCCTTCCACTTTCCTTACCATTTTTCTTTCCAGATTCTGTCAGTCTACAACTCTAATCTTATTTGCTGAGACAGGAACTCCTAGATAATAAATAGGGAAAGACCCTATTTGGCAATTGAATATTTCTGCAAACCTTCTACACTTGTTATCATCATTTAGTATTGAGAAAATTTCACTCTTATCATAATTTATCTTTAATCCAGACATTTGCTCAAATATTGCCAACAACAGTTTCATATTATGTGCTTCTTGTTCATTGTCACTTAAGCAAAGTATAGTATCGTCCGCATACTGTAGAATTGCCACCCCATTCTTAATCAATCTTTTAGCTAGACCTGTGATAATTCCATTTTGTTGAGCTTTGTGTACCATTTTGGTCAAGCAGTCAGCAACAAAATTAAATAACAAGGGTGATAAGGGATCCCCCTGTCTGACCCCTTTATAGCTCTGAAAATAAGGCCCATTATTGTTGTTCAGTTTAACATTTAAGGTCCCATTTTCCATAATATTCTTGATCCACATACACCACTGTTCACTAAAACCTCTACTAGTTAAACACTTTAGTAGAAAGTTCCAATTTACTTTATCATATGCCTTTTCAAAATCTATTTTTAAAATAATTCCAGATTCTTTCTTATTAATTTTAGCCTCATGTAAAATTTCATGAAGTGACATAATACCATTCATTATGTTTCTCCCAGGTATGAATGATGACTGAACCTTATTAATTATTTGTGATGCTATAGGCTCCAGCCTACCAGTAAGGACCTTTGTGAACCATTTGTATAAGCAGTTGAGAAGACAGATAGGTCTGAATTGCTTAATATTTAAAGCATTATTCACTTTAGGTAACAAAATTATAGTACCAAAATTGATTCTATTATTGGTAGTTTACCACTATGAAATTCCTCAAAAAGTTCTACAATATCATGTTTTATAATGTGCCAGGTAGCCTGATAGAACTCAATTGGTAGCTGATCAGGACCTGGCACTTTGTTCTTTTCCATACTAAATAAAGCCCTCTCAATTTCCTCTATTTCAAATTTTCTAGTAAGCCTATTATTTTCTTCATCCCCCACCATTTCAGAATTATCCCAAAAGTCAGCACATAAGTCAAATGCATTCCCATTTGCTTTGCCAAATAATTCCTTATAATATTGTGTAGCATGCTTATCCGGATGCGTTCACTTGGCAACTGAGGATGAGATTATGCTTCCTAATCCTTGGAATACGAGCACCTCCATAAGTTTTATACTTAGAATCACAGAGGTGAGTCTGTAATTACACATGATGTATGTTATAAAGTCGATAAACAGACAAGAATATGTTCTCTGGGAGAACATCCGGACCCCTCCGGGAGGGTCCGGGAAGTTCAAGTACACTTCATACAGTCACTGCACTGAAAAGTGTAACTATCTACCTTGGGTTAGTACAAGATGTATAGCACACTTAGCTTGGTCCCGTACCATAAGTGTGTCCTTGTCTCCCCTGAAATCTAGACCTATAATGAAAGATATTGTTGTGTGAAAACAGACTCCACGTGCATTTATTCTTGTGCAAGGCTCAATTTATCAATTTATTGTTTTTAACCTTCTTGTCTATAATGAGGTTGTGCAATTATTCTTGAGTTTTTACCCAAGTGGTTCATATGCGTTGCAAGTTATATTGTTGATCTCTTTGGGTCTTAACATGTTGTATAGTCTACTTGCCTGAACGCCAAGCCAACATAGGTCCGGAGTGTGCTATCGACTTAGCCTGGTCCTGCACCCTAAGTATGCCACTCTACCTACACTCCAACAGGCCTCAGTAGGGTAAGTACTGAAAAATCATATGGTTCTGGAAGAGTTACATCAATATACTTGCTACCATATCGAGTTGCTTTGGAATAAAACTCAAGTATGAACAATAAGACGAAAACGATTTATAGACAAGAGGACGAATTTACTTTTTCCCTTGTATTTAATGTGCAGGAAAAATAGAAATTCAAAGCTACTAAGCTCTGACAACCTCTGGGGGGCCTAAATTCAACTATTCGTGTGGCGACATCAGGAGCTACCAAGCTCCGATCGCCAACGTTTATATGTTGATACTGGGTACTGTTGGAACTACAAAGCTCCATCAATCCCAAGGGGCCTATCGTCGACGCCTCAGAATTGAAGACTTCAGACCTAAAATCTAAAAGTGTGAAGCGTTCAAGTCATCAATATACTGTTAAATCTTTTGGTACATGTACACATTTCCAATTGTACACATGTACCAGGGGGCCAACAAGACAGAGCACACACTATATTGAAGACAAAAATAAAGTGAAGCTCATGGCAAAATGGAATTCATTAATTCGAATCACTGGATTACAAAATTTGGATTACAGCAGAAGGCAGAAGGAAAAAGTCCTAGCTACTGGAAGGTCTAAGAACTGCGGAAGAATGAGGCGACTTTTTGGGCAACCTCTTGGACGCTGGCCTTGGCAGCGTCTTCCTCTTCAGCAATGGGACCTTTGAGCACTGGGTCCAGGGTGAATTGGGGGTCTCAGCTCACATAGAACGTTAGCACATACTCTGCATCGTTTGTAGCCAAAGTCTTCCCCTCTGTCTCCAGCTGGTCTGCAATGACGTCGCCCATTGCGTCGAGTTTGCCGCCAGCACCATTGAGGGCCACCAGTGCTCGGTCCAAGTCCAGCTCTGGGTTGTTCGGACGTACAGGACTGAAGCCTAGTGGTGTCAGCGTGTCGTTGGCCCGCCCCAAGAAGTCCCACACTTGAATGGACTCTGTCTCCTTTAAGCTCCGCAGCTCCTCCAGCGACTTCCGGGCGGCTGTAAGCTCCGAACCTTCCCGAGCGAGGCGCTCAACCAATTTAGCATGTTGCTGCATACTCTCAGCAACTTGCTTCTGATGGTTGGTCAGCTCAGTCTCCCGGAGGTGGATGCGGTTCCACCTTTCTGCCAAGTCCTTTCTCCCTGCCTTTCACCTTCTCTTCCCTGGTGGCAATGTCAGCCTCTCTTTTCGAGAGCTCCCGCCCCAGTTTCTAGTACTTCTCCTTTTCTTCTTTGCACCATAGATCCAACTTCTTGCTGCGATGTGCCAAATTCTATTCACCCAGAGTAAATTTCTGGGTGACCTCCGCCTCCCTTTTTTCAACATCCTTCTGCTGCTCCAGAAGATTTTCTTCCCTCGCCTACAGGTCCGCCCGACGCTTCAGGAGAACCTCGTTCAATTCATTAAGGTTTTCGTGACGCTCATCAGCAGCATCACGTCTCTCCTTGGCTTGCTCAAGGATCACCCTGGAGTTAGCATCGAGCGCCTGGATGGTGGCTTCCTTCTCCTCTAGCAGCTTGTCCCAGTATTCTAACTAGGCCTTCTCCCTCTTAATCCACTCCTTCTGGTCAGCCAGCCTCATCTGGGCAAGCCTGGTTGTCGGTGTTTGGAACCGGCAGATCTCCCGACACCACCTTTGGTAGATCGAGGAGTTGTAGTTCAGTAATGGGCGCGCGGAGATTCAAGAAGGTGAAAGACACATGTACACAGGGATTTACGTGGTTCGGGCCGCCTGAGCGTAATACCCTACTCCATGGGGTGTGTTGGTGATGTATTAATCTTGTGAGTCTAGAAGAAGCTCCAGAAGAAGAAGCTCGTCTAGCTCAGAGTGTTCAACAGTGGTCTGGAGCCATCCTTTGTGTATCTTCGACCAGTCCTTTTATAGTACAAGGACTGGTCGTTACAACGTTAGCCTGGCCCGACAGGTGGCCCCGTCGGTTACACACGCTTGATACACAATAAATGGGGTTAATCACCCTTAATAGCCTGGTAACGGGCCTTAATAGTGCCGTTATCAGTATTAAGGGCCATCCGATCGTGTGTCATTAATATGGTATTAATGACACTTAATCGGGTCTTGAAGTCTTTGATTGACCCTTGAAGGTCTGGAGCCGTTGGGGGGGGGGTCCACCGGCCTGATAGTTGAAGTTGAAGGTTCGGCGGTTGCAACGTGGCAGCACCAGAGCTCATCATCGTGGACGGGTAGGTCCGATGCTGTTGGACACGTGTCAGTACCGGAGCTTCCCTCTGTCTGGGGTTAGGTCTGGGGGTGCCATATTGGTATTCTGACCGGACCTTCCCAGGTGTGGGTGATAGCTCCGGTCTTGTGATACACGTGGCGGCCCCGGGACTAACCTGTCGGGGGAGCAGGTCCGGCTACACCTGACATGTGGGGCCTTCGGAGGTCTTCAAATCTGGTATATGGAGTTTCCTTGTGATCTTTGCAATCCCAAGGGGTATCCGGTACGGAGGGTACCGACAGTGGCCCCCTGGACTCACCTCCAGGAGAGACCTTTTGTATGAAGTCATTTCGCTGGAGGTGGGTCCATTGTTCGGTTTCTGAACCGTGTCTTCAATGGTCTTTGGTTATGCCATTGGTGGTAGTTCACAGTTAAACTTTCGCCGCATGGCGTATCTTGAAGGCGGCAGGTGATATCTTAGCGTGCGGATCTCACACAATTGAAGGTCGGCGGTTCCCGATACAAAAATCGTATTGGTTCCTGCGCGCCCTGTCAGGCCGCCGACTTCGGGTTTCTCGCCTTTAATGATGACAACCGTTCGACTGGGGTAAGAACCTCGGCTTGATTGTTGGGGTGGGCCCCGGGCCCCCTTGTCATTGGCGGGGTGAAATCTTTGACTGGTATTGTCGGCTCCTCTGCGGTTTCCATCCAGGCGTTGCGGGGGCTTACTTAAGAAGGAAAGCACGCCCGTTTGGGGTTCTTTACGCCTTTCAATCGATCTTGCGCTCAAACCTTCCAAACTTTTGCTTGCCTTTCCTCTCTTGCCTCGCTGTGCCACGATGGAGTTGGGTCTCCGCCAAAGCCGACTGAAGACCGATGATGATTTAAAGAAGGTCCGGGTGCTCATGTGATGGTCCCTTGACTTCTTCAATCACCTGGTACGCGTCAGCAAGCTTCCGTTCGAGAAGGAACACTCCGGCGACTTGGTGTACTTCTCCGCGTACGCCATGGTGGGACTGATCCCTCCTTTCTCCTCCTTCTTCTTGATGCTGCTAGACTTCTATGGTATGCAGCTTTACCACCTTGGCCCCCACTCCATTCTGCTGGTGTCCATATTTGTCCACTTCTGCGAGATGTGGGTGGGGATTCCCCACTGCATTGAGCTCTTCCGCACCTTCTTCACTGTCCAGACCACAGGTTGGAGCAACGAGTACCTTGGCTTTTATTATTTCATGAAGCGCAAGAAGTGCCCGTACAAGTACTTGCGGTCATTCCCTTCTGGGAAGTGGGACGACTAGAAGAAGGACTGGATTGTAATCGGGGTGGAGGAGCACGAGAAGCTGGAGCTACCGGAAGGCCTCCCCAACATCAACACTGCAGTTTGGAGTGAAGCTCCGGTGCTGTCGGATGCCTTCGATCCTGCTCTGACCAGGATCTGCCTGTGTGTGGAAGGAGGAGTGACTCCCCAGGCGGTGTTTTGCAACTTCCTGACCAACAGGTGGGCTCCGTTGAAGAGGAGGTAGAAGTTGGCTTGGGCTCTCAACAGCATGTTGGACGATGACCGGATCGTGACCGGTTTGAAGTCCAACATGGAGGGTGCAACTTTAGAATTCCACCTGAAGAAATTTCAGCACGACATCGACGTTGAGGGCGATGATTTGGCTCCGCCGCCAGCTTTCCTCCCACTGAACATGGAGGCAACATTCAGTAGGGAGCTCCGACGGATGATCTCGGTGCTTGACGAACTAGGTGTTGTTAAGAGGCGCTCGACCACCGTGTTGGCAATCTCCAAAGCTCCGGAGGGTGGCTCTGTCCCCGCCCCTAAGCCAAGAACCGAAGTTGTCGGCAAGGGCAAGGAATTGGCCGAGCCCTCGAGCCGTAAGAAGAAGCATGCCGACAGGAGGGCCAGGCATTCTTCTTCCGCTGCATCTCCTTCTCCTCGGAGGGGAAGGTCTACAACGGTGGCGTCTACTCCAGTTGCGGCATCTTCTCGGGGTGCTAGCTCCGGCCAAGTGACTCCGGTCCCAGGGCTAGCTGAGGGCTCTGGGTCTGGGGGTCCTTCCCGGTCGAGGGGGGGCCTCAACCAGAGTAACGCCGGGCAGCAGTAGCAAGCTACGGGGGACCCTCCGGGGCTACCACGCCAGTGTCGGTTGGGGCCAGTCCAGAGCGTCCGGAGAAGAGGTTCTACGGGAACTGGTGCGGAAGACTTCTGAGGTAAATTTTTATTTTTTACCCCAGTCAGTTGTTTTATTGTTAACTGTGTTTTGAGTCTCTTCGTCCTTCATCCACAGCGTGCCCAAGAAAAGGGCTGAAGCTCCATCCCCTGCAGCAACAGTTGAGGCTATGCAGGGTGAAGCTACGGCTCCAATTCCAGCGCCACCCCAAGAGGTGGCAGAGGCTGCGGCAGCCCCGACACCGGCTGCCGTGGTTTTGGATGACTCATCCCCAGAAGTTCCCGTGGTAGCGCCGGACCACGGGACTGAAGATGTACCAGCAGCGCCAACTTCGGAGGTTGAAGCTCCGAGCTTGGATGCTGTGATGTTGGATGCTCTGTCCACAGAGTCGGAGGAAGCTGCAATTTCGGCTCTAGAGCCAAATGTTGTTGAAGCCCCGACAGTCGAGCCGGTGGTTGAGGAGGTCCCGGCAGTAGAGCCGGGTGTTGATGAAGCTCCAGCACTTGTGCTGGTTGTTGAGGAAGCTCCGGCGATAGAGCCGGTAGCTGAAGAAGTTCCGACTGTGGAGCTGGCTGTTGAAGAGGTTCCGACGTCCGAGCCAGTTGCTACGAAGGCGACGGCGCCTGAGCCTATGGCGGTCGAAGCGCCAGCGCTGGAGCCCAAGATGGTTGAATCGCCAGCACCCGAACCAGGGGCGGAGGAAGCGCCTACGCCGGAGCCAGAAGAAGAGGTAGCGCCTGCGCCGGAGCTAGAAGTAGCTTCTTCTTTGGCCGAACCTTCAATGCCCGCTCCGGATGTGGTGATCCCGGAGGTGCCCTCTGTTGAGCCAGGGTGCCATGATGAAGCTGCTGGCCCCCTGCCGGAGGGGTCAGCTGCTGAACCAATTCCGGAGGTCGGTACTTCTGCTGCAAGCACTTCCTCGGCGGCGACTGAGGCTATCCCAAAGGACGACCCTAGTGCCGTAGAAGCTCAGGGTACCGCTCTCGTAGAGTGGGACCCAATTTTTGTTGCTGAAGATCTGCTGGAGCCAGCAGAGATGACCCCGGCGGGTCCGGACCCGATCCCCCTATCGTTGTCTATCGACAACGCCTGCTCCAGTCTTCACCAAGTCCAACTGACCTTCTACCACGACAGCAAGGACCTCGAGGAGGAGCACCAAACCCTTAGGAGGTGGCGCAACTGACTCCATTTTGAGACCAAGCTGGCACAATCGAGGCTGGTTGACGACAAGGAGTGGGTGCAAAGGGAGAAGGTCCGCCTGGAGTACTGGGGTTAGCAGGCAGCAAACTCTCCAAGGTGGGCGATGTCATTGCGGACCAATCGGAAATGGAGGGTCAGTCCCTAGTGAAGAACGTCGCAGAGTATGTGCTGACGTGCTACACCAGCCGGGACCCTCAATTCCCTTTGGACCCGGTGCTTGAAGGTCCCATCAAAGGAGAGGGTGAAGCCGTCCGAGCCAAAGTGTCGGAGGTGGCTTAGAAGGTCGCCCAGTTCTTCCATAGGGTCTAGGATCGTATCCCTGTAGCTCCCGCTTGTACTTTCTCTTCTTCCTCCCCAATTTTGTAATCTCTTGTCTCCAGATGAATGAAATCCAAATTTTTGTGAGTTCGAATTTCATTTTTTTGTCTTCAACACCTTTGTCTCGCTTGGCCCCCTGGTAGATATATACAATTTGATTGTGAACATGCACCAAGAGGATGTAACAGTTGTTGAAGACTTGTGTGCTTCAAACTTGTAGAATGTAGGTCCGAAGTCTTCAATAGTGTAGGCCCCCTGAGGCTATCGAAACTTAGTGGCTCCAGCATTGACCATCGCCGGAGCTTAGTAGCTCCGGAGCATCGATGGTTAGTCCTCTCGGATGTCGGAGCTTTGGCAGTGACCTCCATCAACACGTGTTGTGTCAACTTTAGACTCCACTTTAGAGTC
Organism: Tuctoria greenei; assembly: GCA_036927565.1. Taxonomy (NCBI): domain Eukaryota; kingdom Viridiplantae; phylum Streptophyta; class Magnoliopsida; order Poales; family Poaceae; genus Tuctoria; species Tuctoria greenei. Next base: position 9,616,752 of record JAYESD010000005.1, read on the forward strand.
TTTCCACCATCTTCATGTTGACAACTTGCCTCCTAGCTTTACCGGAACTAAGTAGCTCCTGAGATGCTCGATGTCAATGTTTGAACATTGACCACAAGCCGCTTAGAGGATGTCGGAGCTTATTTATTTTTCCTGCACACTGAAGTCAAGAAAAATAGTAAAATTCATTTCTTATCTATACCTTCAATGCGTCTTACTGTTCCCGAGAAAGTTTTAGGTCAAACACAATCCTAAGTACAATCAAGAGCACCGTCTTGCTTCCTCCGGGGCCTGCCGGGGGTGTAGATAGAGTGGCGTACTTAGGGTGCAAGACCAGGCTAAGTCGATAGCACACTCTGGCCCTAGATTGGCTTGGCGACTGTCGAAGGTCGTAAACGACACTTCCCCCGGACCTGCTTAGAGAGCAGCCCGCGGAGGTTCCTTGGATTCACGAGGGCTAGTCCCAGGAGATCGAACACAGTAGGATGATGAACACAGGGGATTTACGTGGTTCGGGCCGCCGGAGCGTAATACCCTACGTCCACGGGAGTGTTTGTGTATTGCCTTGCTTGAGCGTGTATGAGCCTTGGTCTAATTTTCCGTCCTTTGCGAAGGTCGTCTGCCGAGTCCTTTTATAGTTCAAGGACTCTGTAGTTACAAGGTGAGACCCAGGACCCGACAGGTGGTCCCGAGGAGAGCCAAATCCTATACAAGATCTAGGATTAATTGTTATCTACTTCCCTTTGTCAGGGGCTTCAATGTGCCGTCCCGCCGCGCCGTGCCCCAGGGCTACCCATAGTTGGTGATGATGGCGGTGCATGTCTCGTCCATCTTGTCCTCGCGGCCCATTCGTCCGTCTTGCGGCGTGGGTCTGTACCGGCTACTTGGACAAGACAGGACACTGGAGCCTTGACTTTCGCAAGCGCGACTCAGCCTGTCTGGGGAAGGCGCGCGTACTTAATGCCTGTCTAAGCAGCGCACACATTCCTTTACTGCAGCTTCCTACCGCACTGAGTAGGTCGTCTGCCACGTGGTTGCGCCGGAGCCTGCCTCTACGGGAAGTAAAGCACTTGACGGATCAGGCCACGTGGCGCATTCGGAGCCCACCCCTATGGAGGGGTGGGGGCTCAGCCCTGCAGGCCACGTGGTAGCTCCGGTGCCTTCCCCTGCGAGGACGCGGGCTTGGCCCTGAGGCCCCGATCGGCCACGTGGAGGCTCCGGAGCCCGCCTCAGCGGGAAGGCGTGGGTCCGGTCCTGCCATCCACATGGCAGCTTGGGAGCCCCCCCTGATGGGGAGGTAGGATCTGGTCCTTCCCTCCTCGACGTGGCAGCCTTGGATTGGACCCCTTAGGCAGGCGCAGAGTCCTTAGCGGTTTTCTCCTGTGTGCGAGGGTACCCGGTCTGCAGGGTACCGACAGTGGCCCCCGAGCCCACCTCAGGAGAGTCGTCGATACCGCAGGTGGGGTCTTCTTCCTTTTCTTCCCATGCAACTCTTCCGATTCCACTTCGAGGCAGTTCACCAGGCGACACGCCCCTGCCGTTGAGGCGATGTGTCTCCTTCCGGTAAGTGAAGGTGCTGAACAGGTGCCGCGCGACGTGACTCCTGCCTTCAATCGTGCTTTAACTGCGGTGGTTCCCAAGGCGGCTCCTGCACTTCTGCTGCTTTTGCCCTTTCGGAAACCACCGAGTTACCTCCCGCATGGCTAGCTGCCCGACTCGCCTTCTTCATCGAGCGGCCCGGGCCCTCATGTCATTGCCCATACGAGTTCGTTACTCTTCTACTGAGGCTGTGGCGATCCACGCTTTTGCGCCTGTTGGCCTGCAGGGGTGCATAAAAAGAGAACTTTCCCCCTGAGGGTCCTTTCTCCCGCCTCTGCTCCCCCGCGCTCGTGCTTTTGCCTCAAGCCCAGTTCTTACGCTCTAGTTCCCAGTCTCCTCGTCCAGAGCCTCCTCCCTCAATCCTCATGGCGAGCATCTTGCCCAAGTCCAGGTTGTCCAGGCCCGCTGACTTGGCCCCGATGCGTCGGCTTCTCGGCTGGCATACTCCTAAGCGGGAGTCGTGGCTCCGTCCCGGGAGGCTTCCGCTGAGCCTCTTCGCCAGGGAGATGGTCCTCTTCTCGTCATACGTGCTGGCTGGCTTCGTCCCGCTAGCATCCGCCTTCCTGGTCATGCTCCTGGAGACCTTCGGCCTCCAACTCCACCACCTTGCATCGAACTCGATCGCCATGCTGGCGGTCTTCGCTCACCTCTGCGAGATGTTCGTGGGGGTGATGCCGTTGGTAAAGCTGTTCTGGTACCTTTTTGTACTGAGGGCCACCGGCAGGAGTTCGAAGGAGCACCTCGGCGCCTACTACTTCCAGCGCCGGACAAAGGTCCCCACGAGGTACATTGCTTCCTTCAACTCCGCTAGATGGGAGCTGTGGCGCGAAGATTGGATGATCGCCAAGGTCGAGGCCCATGACCGGATGTGCCTCCCCACCGGGATCCCCTACTCCGAGCGATCATTCTGGGAGGAGCGCCCAGAGCTGGAGGAGGCGTTCAACTCAGTGCTGGAGAGGATCCAGATGTTGGCGGACCACGGGCTGTCGTTTGCCATGGTGCTGAGGGACTTCATGTCCCGCCGCATAGCTCCGCTTCAGCACCGCGGCCGCCCGGTGTCGATGTTCACCGGCCTGTCGGACTGCACCCAGCTCGAGACCGACCCCGGCTACAACCTGGCTGAGCAGCAGCTGCTCGACATGCTGACCCGGGGCTGCCCCGACGACATCACCGCTGAGGCACTTGCTCTTCCGTTGGCCTGCCGCCCCTTGTGCTCGGACTCCGAGTTGAGTAGGCAGCTGCTGAAGACGATGCCGACCCTTGACGAGTCCGGGCTAGCACGGCGCCAGATCGGGGACCCGTTCCGGGGGGTTAACATTGCTGACGATGCTGAGGGAGGCGAGACTCCCTTAAGCGACGTTGGTTCTTTAAGCGACGACTCCTCGAGCGGCCCCCAGCACCATCCATGGGGTGGCGTCGTCACCCCCGGTGACAAGGGGAAGGGGAAGGTGTCGGTTCCGGTTCTGGACCCGTTTCCCAAGAAGCGCGCCCGATCGCCGCCGCTGGCCCCTTCTGCCCCTCATTAGGACTCCGGAGCCCTGCGACGTTCGTCGCCAAGGGGCACCGATGGCGCCACCTTGCCGCCCGAGTCCTCCACACGCAAGAGGGGGAGGCTCCTCAACGCCGACGGGACCCCATCTTTCCCTCTCCGTTTGGAGGGGCGCCAGACCTCGGGGGTGCCGCCGACACCACCACCACAGGGGCCCCCAGCACACTCAAGGGCCCCCGTCACGGGTTCGGGGGGTCCGAACCCCCCCAACCCTTTCGGGAAGCGGTGGAACTTCAGCGTCCCCTGGTAAGCCTGCTCAGATTTTACCTTGGGTGTTCTTTGCTGTGCGCCTACCCTGTCAATCTCTTATGGTCTGAGTTTGCTTGGTTTCAGCGCCACCACAGCTACTCCACCACCCGCGGGCACTTCTGCTGGGGGGTCTGCCGCTCCAGTCGGCTCGCGGGGATCGTCTGCTGCCTCGGGCCCTGCTCCGGTGCACCAGGCTGCTGCCGCCGGTGTACCTCGGGCCTCCGTGCCCGAGGTCCCCGCAGCGGCTGCCGAAGCCCATCCGCACGTGCCGACAACCGCCGCCGCGCCTGCCAACGACTCCGCGTCCACCGGCTACTTCGTGCCGGCTGATGCTGTCGCGCCCTCCGACACTACTACGTCGGCTGGCGCCACCGCGCAGGTGCTGCCATCCGGGAGGGGGCCCTGGTCCCCGCCTCCCCAGTGGTCCTCCAAATGGAGGACGACATTGAGGAAGTGGGGAGGCAGGGGCCCGCTGCTACGGCGGAGCCTCTCCCCCTATCTGAGGCTATGGCCGTGGCCTACTCCGGCTTCCGGTAGGCCCAGGCGGCCCTTGCCTGGGAGAAAGGGCGGCTTGAGGACGAGGACGACCGGATCCAGGAATGGGCGAGGACCCTGGAGGCCCAGACCCGGCTGGCGAAGAGCTGAGCGGCCCAGCGGGAGGCGGTCGTTCGGGAGGAGATGAAGATCCTCGAGCAGGAGCGCGACCTCAACGCCCAGCTGGACGCCGTCACCCAGAAGCTGAAGGCTGACGCCGAGGCCATACACGCTGAGGCTAGCTCCCGCCTCCAGGCCTGCGAGGACCTTCAGCACCTGCTGTCCCTCCGGGAGGCTGCTCTAGCCGAACGAGAGCAGGAGCTGGCGGCGAAGCAGGCCGAAGTGGAGGCGACCTGCCGCGGGCTCATCCTCCAGCAGGAAGGAGCGAGAGTCCGCGCCGCCAAGTTGGAACGCCGGGAAGCCGCCGTGGCCGAGGCGCAGCAGGCCCAGTCCGTCGAGCGCCAGGCCCTCCTGGACCACGAGTTCAACGTCGCCCTCAAGGAGGGTGACTTGGACCGCTGCGAGGCGGGGGTCGGCGAGCGCGAGAGGGCCCTGGCGGCCAAGGAGAAGCGGTTCCTGGACGGCGGCCCCTGGGCACTGGTGGCGGCCCAGCAGGAGGTGGAGGAGCTCCGGGCGGCGCACTCCACCAAGGCCCGGAAGGTTCGGGAGTTCCTTGGCGGTGTCGACTTGGCTCTGGTGCCGCTTGGATTCAGCCCGGCGCGCGTGGGGGAGCCGGCGCAGGAGGTGAGTCAGGTGTTCCCGGTGCTCGACTCCACCAGCTCGAGGATGCGCTCGCTGGGGGCCATCCTTGACAACCAGCTGGAGGCCGAGGGACGGATGCTGGTGAAGGAGGTGGCGACACACATCCTGTCCTGCTACCGGAGCTGGTACCCCGACGTCTCCCTGCAGCCGGTCCTCGAGGGGCCCATCGCCGAGAGGGAAGAGGCCACCAAGTCTGAAGTTTCGGATGCGGTGGCACTCATCGCCTCAAGGTTCCAGCGGAGCGGCTGAGGGCTCCTCGGGCGTCTGTTTAAGTTTTTGTCTTTCTGTTTTTTGTCTTGTGGCTGGCTGTGATGACAAACTCTTTATTTGTGTGATAAAAAATCTGTCTGTGGTGCCCTTTTATACTCAGCTTGCTTTTATTTCCAGCAACGTCTTCCAGCTGCTTGTTGTTCCTTAACTTCCAGGACCTGTCGTCCCCCAAAGTATGGCCCCCTGACAGGCGTGGCCAGTTGTTATGGGCACACCTGTCATATACTTAGAGTTTAGGGCGGACCGGTGCAGGAGGAGCCTAGGATTCATAGGTAGCATTGCCGTAGCTGAGTATGCAGGTATGTCGACAGCGGCCCCCCTGGGGGTGCCGCCGGAGCTTCAGTTCCGCGGTGGCCACCATCTTTATGGAGAGGTCGACAGCGGGCCCCCTGGGGGTGCCGCCGGAGCTTCAGGCCGGCGGTGCCCGCCATCTTCAGCGAGAGGTCGACAGCGGGCCCCCTAGGGGTGCCACTGGAGCTTCAGGCCGGCGGTGCCCACCATCTTCAGCGAGAGGTCGACAGCGGGCCCCCTGGGGGTGCTGCCGGAGCTTCAGGCCGGCGGTGCCCGCCATCTTCAGCGAGAGGTCGACAGCGGGCCCACTGTCTTCGCGGGTACTCTGACGGTGGTTGCTGGAATAACTTCCTCAAAGACCTGTACATATATCAAAAAAGAGAAGTAATTCTGTCCACTGGTCACTTTACCCCTGCTCTTTTTGTAGTGTCACTTGACTTACAATCCTGGACTGGCTCGTGGGGCTTGGGTAATTCAGTGCTCCTGCACCTAGGACTCGTCGTCCATACTACCCAAGGGTGGTCCATCTGGCCCCCAGTACTCGGCTGTAGCGCTGGGGAGGCAGAGCGCACAGGCTTAGGGTACGGGACCAGGCTAAGAAGGCCGTGGCCCTAGACCTCCCGCTCAGCGTAAGACTTTTCCTGGGGAGACCATCTGGAGACACATGCCCCTGAGTATTGGAACATCCGAGGCCCTAGGCGCATTGCAGGTACCTCAAGCAACCCCACCTGCAGTCCAGATAGAAAGGCTCCCACTATTGCTAAAGCAGGGGAAAAACGACAGCGCTCATGATAGATCACGAGATATGGCGGGCTTACAACAACATCATAAAAATTAAAGATAATTTTTGAATTGACAAACCCTATACCAGGCAGGACAACATTCTTTCATTGTAGTTTCTCATAAGATGGAGCAGACTTTACAAGGGGAATAACCCGGCCTGGGTGTCAGATGGAGTCGAGTGCACCTACTTAGGGTTCTGGACCAGGCTAAGCGGAATGTGCACTCGGAGCCCCATCGCCTTATCCTAAGTGCTATCCTGAGGCAGTATGTAACTTTTACAATGAAATAGCATTGCCCCAACCCTGGTCTAGGGGTATAACTTACGGAGGTGCTCGATGTTCCATGGGTTGGGTAATCGCTGTCCATCCTCCGTAGCCAGGCGGACGCATCCTGGGCGGCAAACCTCTGTTACCCGGAAGGGACCCACCCAGTAGGGGGAGAGATTGTTAGGCCCTTCCCGGGAGAGTATGCGGCGCAACACCAGGTCGTCTACCTTTAGCTCCCTACTCCGCACGGTCCTCTGATGGTAGCGCTGGAGCGCCTGCCTGTACCGTGCATTTCGGAGAGCCGCTCGCACTCGTCCCTCGTCGACAAGGTCAAGGTCTTCAAGCCGGAGCTGGTCCTGCGTGGCTTTGTCGTACCTCCGGGCACGGGGGGAGCCCATGGTAATTTCTGGGGGGAGGACGACCTCTGCCCCGTACACCAAGAAGAAAGGCGTTTCTCCCGTGGCCCGGCTGATTGATGTCCGGCTAGCCCACAGTGCACACGGATGCTCATCCACCCAATTTGCACCATGCTTCTCAAGGTGTGAGAATGTGCGAGTCTTGAGGCCCTTGAGGATCTCTGCATTGGCTCTCTCGACCTTCCAATTGCTCTCTGGATGAGCAACTGATGCATAGCAGACTTGGATCCCCAGGTCCTCGCAGTATTCCTGGAACGCTGCACTTGTGAACTGGGTCCCGTTATCAGTTATGATTCTGTTCGGGACCCCGAACCAGCAGACGATCGACTTGATGAATTTTACTGCTGACTGCTTGTTGATAGTGACAACTGGGGCGGCTTCCGGCCACTTGGTGAACTTATCTACGGCGACATAGAGATGCTGGAATCCTCCGACGGCTCTGGGAAAGGGTCCCAGGATGTCCAACCCCCATAAAGCGAATGGCCATGACGGAGGGATCATCTGCAGCACCTGAGCTGGTGTGTGGATCTGCTTGGCATGGAACTGGCACGCCTTGCATCTCTTTACCATGTCAGCGGCATCCTGGAGTGCTGTCGGCCAGTAAAAGCCATGCCGAAAGGCTTTACTGACCAGCGTGCGGGAGGACGCGTGGTTCCCGCACTCGCCTCCATGGATCTCTGCGAGCAGGTCGCAGCCCTCCTCCCGGGTAATGCATCGCAGTAGGATGTCGTTGGCGCCACGCCGGTAGAGATCCCCTTCCACCAGCGTGTACCTTTTATCCATGCGAACAATCCTTTCTGCCAGGGCATGTTCTTCGGGAAGGATATTGTCTTTGAAGTAGTCCCGGACCTCCGAGATCCATGCATCAGGACTTGCTTGAGCCTCTGTATCTTGGGCGCCCGATAGCTCGGAGCCCCCGATGGCGCATACAATCCTTGGCGGACTCCATGGTAGTAGGGTCGCCGGGACTGCCAGCTTCGAGGTGCTGGGCTCGCCCCCTTCGCCCGGTTCGGCTGCTCGGGCGGTTGGTCGCGGTAACATCCTTGCGAAGACTCCTTGGGGCATTGTGGCCCCTGTGGAGGCCTTCGTTGACAGGTCGTCTGCGACTGAGTTGTCGGCTCGGGGTACATGGCACAAGTCCAAGACTTCAATGTCCTTTTCTAGCTTCCGGACGTGCAGCAGGTATGCTGCTAATTGAGGGTCGTTGCAGCTGCACTCTCCTCTGGCTTGCTTGATGATCAGTTGAGAATCACCTTTAGCCAGAAGCTGTCGGACATTGAGGGTCAGGGCAGTCTTCATCCCAAATATTAGGGCTTCATAATCCGCCATGTTGTTTGTCGCCTTGAAGTCGAGGCGCACCATGTACTTGAACTGCTCCCCAGTCGGGGTGAGGAGCAGGACCCCGGTCTCGGCCCCCTGCTTCCGCGAGGAGCCGTCGAAGTAGAGCGTCTAGGGAGTTTCGATGAAAAATGGAGCCTTGGGCACCGTCTCGCCGTTGTCCGGGCCCCCCGGGTTGCTTGGCGATGGGGTCCATTCGGCCAAGAAGTCCACCAGTGCTTGGCTTTTGACTGCATGTCGAGGTAAGAACTCCAGCTCGAACTTAGCCAACTCCTCTGCCCACTTGGCAATGTTGCCAGTCGAATTGGGGTTGTGGAGTACGGTTTTCAGTGGGAAGGAGGTGACCACTGAAACTCGGTGAGCTTGGAAGTAATGCCGGAGCTTCCTTGACGCTATGAGCACTGCATACAGCAGTTTGTGTACCTCCAAATATCTTGTTTTTCCTTCATGGAGGACCTCACTGACATAGTAGGCTGGCCGTTGGGAGGTCCGAACCCTCCCCGGGGGGTCCGGGGCTCCTTGCAATGCGTCTGCATCCTGGGGAATGTGGCTCCCAGGGTCTAGCTGGGCCTCCGGGGGTTGGGACCCATAAGGCACTTGGTAACTGGAACTCACAGCGGGGGGGGGGGGGGGGCAGGCTCTACTGGGTTCGGGCCTTGAGGCTCAGCCTCCCCCTCTGGGGCTCCTTCTGGTGCTTGTTGCGGTAGTAGCTCTAGCCGCTCTGCAACCAAGACCATGATGACCACTTTCATTGTTGCGGTGATGTACAACAGGAGCGGTTCACCGGGTTCTGGCGCCACCATAATGGGTAGCATCGTCAGGTGTTTCTTGAGCTCCTGGAAGGCCACTTTAGCTTCCTCAGTCCACTCAAAGGGGCCCGACTTCCGCAGAATCTTGAAGAAGGGCAGGGCTCGCTCAGCCAGTCTTGAGATGAACCGACTGAGGGCTACCAAACATCTTGCAAGCTTCTGCACGTCCTTGATGCGGGCCGGCGGCCGCATCAGCTCTATCACCTTGATCTTCTCTGGGTTAGCTTCGATCCCTCGGTGCGATACCAAGAAACCAAGGAGCTTCCCTGCAGAGACCCCAAAGACACACTTGTCGGGGTTCAGCATCGTGCGTGTCGTGCGCAGCTTGCTGAAGACTCGGGCTAGGTTGTCTAATAGGGATATGATGTCCCTGATTTTTACCACGATGTCGTCGACATACACCTCTACCAGATCTCTAATGAGGTCCCCGAATGTCTTATGCATTGCACGTACAAAGGTGGGGAGAGCATTCTTGAGACCATAAGGCATGGAGACATAACAATACAGGCCGTCTACTGTTATGAAAGCATTGTGTTCCTCATCTTCCCTAGACATAGGTATTTGGTGAAAACCGGAATACGCATCTAGGAAACACAGAAGGTCACAGCCTGATGTTGAGTCTACTATTTGATCTATCCTAGGAAGAGGGAATGGATCCTTGGGACATGCCTTATTGAGATTGGTGTAGTCGATGCACATCCGAAGCTTACCGCCAGCCTTGGGAACGACAACAGGGTTGGCTAACCACCGTGGGTGGTGAACCTCCCGGATGAAACCAGCATCGAACAGCTTCTTGATTTCTTCACGGATGAAGTTCTGTCACTCGATGGACTGTTTCCTGGGCTTCTGCTGTACCGGTCGGGCGTCGGGATAGATCTTCAGATGGTGCTCAATCACCTCCCTGGGGATCCCGGGCAATTGTGATGGTTGCCATGCAAACACATCGACATTGTCCAGGAGGAAGGTGATGAGCGTGCATTCCTATTTGCTGTCCAGGTTCCCCGTGATACGGGTTGTCTGGGCAGCCTCGGAGCCAATCCTGACGACCTTCACAGGGACGTCGTCGTCGTTGGCAGGTTGCACACGAGGTGCAGCAGTGGAGGCTCACTGCGCTGGGCCTTGCTCTGGCCGACTCTCCTTCGAGCCTCTTGCGGCAGGATCCCTCCCCACTGCAAGTGCTTGGAGCTGCTCCAAGGCTGACACTACGCCTGAGCGGTCCCCTCTGATCCTGACACCGGAAGGCGTCACATCTTCAGGACGAGGTAGCCGTAGTGGGCTACAGCCATGAACCTGTAGAGGGCTAGCCTCCCGATGATTGCGTTGAAGGGGAGGTCGACGTCTGACACGTCGAATAAAACGCTCTCCGTACGGTAGTTCTCTGGGGTCTCGAAGGTCACCGGGAGGTGTATGTTACCATACGGGAGGATTTGCCCAGGTCTGACACCCTAGAACGGGCTCGAGGGTGTGAGCTGGGACATCGGCAGCTGCAGCTTTCGGAAAGCCGCCGTGGAGATGAGGTTGAGGCCCGCCCCTCCATCTATCAACACGTGAAAGACCTTCACGTTGGCGATGGTCGGGGACACCAGCAGCGGGAGCACTCCTGCCCCTACCATGTTCTTTGGGTAGTCAGAAGCGTCGAAGCTGATCGCGGTGCTCATCCACTTGTGGTGGGGAGCCGTACTTGGGGCGGGGGCCACTGCAGCCACTGCCCGTCGCAGGGTTTTCACCGCGTTTCGGGACGTGGGGTCGGTGGCTCCCCCGTAGATGACATGGAGGGTCTTGCGGCGCTCCTTATCACTGCTGGAGTCGTAGTCGCCACCCTCGAAGATGGCCTTGACGGCCCGCTGGGGTTCCTGGAACCCCATCTCGATGTCATCCTCCTTCTCAGGATCAGCCTTCTGCTTGCCCTCCCTCTGGCGGGGGGGGTGCACCCTCCTGGCGCTGCTGCCTCTGTTTCTGTTCGCGGAATCGTTCCGCGAATCTCTTCACTTCTCGGCACTCGCTAGCACTATGGCTATTTGTACGGTGCACCGGGCACTTGAAGCCAGACTCCTCGGGATCAGGTGATTGCCTAGGGCGCTTGTCTTGACGCGACGCTCGAGCTCTGACGGGCGCCGCAGCCATCATTGCCTGGGCTCTGGGCTTTGGCCTGTTCTTGCCACTGCCCTTCTTCTTCTTCTTGCCGCTGCTCCTCGCAGAGGCTCCTTCCTCAGTCGGGGTGGCTTTCCTTGCTTCTGAGGATGGCTGGGAGTGCCAGTTGCGCCCGTCAGCGGCCCTAGCACATCTGTCTGCCAGGGAGAACAGCTCGGAGACATCACGCACCTCGTGCGTGGCTAGCTTCTCGAGCATCTTCTTGTCCCTCACACCTTGTCTGAACGCGATGATAACCGATGCGCTAGCAACATGAGGGATGGTGTTCCGTACCTGGGAGAACCACTGGATGAACGATCGCAGCGACTCTCCAACGCGATGTCTAATGGCGTGGAGGTCAAGCTCGGTGCCGGGGCGCTTGTAGGAACTGCCGAAGTTAGCCACGAACTGTCGGCACAACTCATCCCAGGAGGTTATGGACCCCTGGGGCAGGTTCATGAGCCATGACCGAGCTGGGCCGGTCAGGACGATGGGGAAGTAGTTAGCCATAATGGCCTCGTCACCTCCTGCAACTAGTATCGCAGTGGTGTAGATCTGCAGGAACTCGCTCGGGTTGACACTCCCGTCGTACTTCTCCGGCATGTGTGGCCGGAACTTTCGTGGCCAGACCAGGAAACAGAGGTGAGGCGCTAGCGCTGCACACCCTTGGCTAGGGCTGACTGGTGCCGGCGGCGGCAGCGCATACCCCGGGTGAGCAGGCGGGCCTGCGTACACCTGGTGCTGAGGTGGAGTTGCATACGCCTGGCGCGACGTACGCCTAGTGCAGTGGAGGCAAAGCATGAGCCTGGGGCACACGGCCCGGCACGCTGTAATCTGCCTCGAGGTTGCACCGACGTTCCCTCTGACGCTCGATGGTGACTCGGCAGTCCTCTCCGGCCTTGCGGCGCTGCAGCCCGGTTCTCAGATCTGTTGTTGAGATCCTGGTTGAGCGCGAGTCTGCCGTCCACCGGTCGACTGACGGCATTCGCGACAATGACACATGCATCGGTTGGGCATGTGTTTCCCTCTGCGGAGGCGCGTTGAGTGCGACGGTGACGAGGTGGTCAACGTCGTTGATCCACTGCTGAGCTGCTCCCTGAGGAGCATCCCCAGCAGGAGGGTTGTGAAGTAGCGCGCGCGCTGCCGCGAGCGCATTCTCCAGGCTTGCAGCCGGTGGCGCCGTGATTGCTGTCACAGCCGGAGTACGCCGTGGAGTGGCGAGTCGGCCTGCAGCCGGCGAAGTGACTGCGGGGCGACGCGAAGGTCCTGACCTTCCCGCCCTAGAGCGGTAGCCTGCCCTAGAGCGGGATGACGCCTGATCCTCCGCCACTGTCTGTCGCCGCGACTGCGCCCTGGATGATCCGGCGTTGGATTGGTCGTTCACCATTGCTGCTGGTGGAGATCTTGACGGGGAAAAAGCCCCCTACCTGGCGCGCCAAATGTCGAAGGTTGTAAATGACACTTCCCCCGAACCTGCTTAGAGAGCAGCCCGCTGAGGTTCTTTGGATTCACGAGGGCTAGTCCCAGGAGATCGAACACAGCAGGATGATGAACACAGGGGATTTACGTCGTTCGGGCCACCGTAGCGTAATATCCTACGTCCACGGGAGTGTTTGTGTATTGCCTTGCTTGAGCGTGTATGAGCCTTGGTCTAATTTTCCGTCCTTTACGAAGGTCGTCTGCCGAGTCCTTTTATAGTTCAAGGACTCTGTAGTTACAAGGTGAGACCCAGGACCCGACAGGTGGTCCCGGGCAGAGCCAAATCCTATACAAGATCTAGGATTAATTGTTATCTACTTTCCTTTGTCAGGGGCTTCAATGTGCCGTCCCGCCGCGCCGTGCGCCAGGGCTACCCATAGTTGGTGATGATGGTGGTGCATGTCTCGTCCGTCTTTTCCTCACGACCCATTCGTCCGTCTTGCGGCGTGGGTCTGTACCGGCTACTTGGACAAGACAGGACACTGGAGCCTTGACTTTCGCAAGTGCGACTCAGCCTACCTGGGGAAGGCGCGCGTACTTAATGCCTGTCTAAGCAGCGCAGGCGTTCCTTTACTGCAGCTTCCTACCACACTGAGTAGGCCGTCCGCCACGTGGTTGCGCCGGAGCCTGCCTCTGCGGGAAGTAAAGCACTTGACGGATCAGGCCACGTGGCGCATTCGGAGCCCACCCCTATGGAGGGGTGGGGGCTCAACCCTGCAGGCCACGTGGTAGCTCCGGTGCCTTCCCCTGCGAGGACGCGGGCCTGGCCCTGAGGCCCCGATCGGCCACGTGGCGGCTCCGGAGCCCGCCTTAGTGGGAAGGCGGGGTCCGGTCCTGCCAGCCACGTGGCAGCTTGGGAGCCCCCCCCCCCCTGACGGGGAGGTAGGATTTGGTCCTTCCCTCCTCGATGTGGCAGCCTTGGATTCGACCCCTTAGGCAGGGGCAGAGTCCTTAGCGGTTTTCTCCTGTGCGCGGGGGTACCCGGTCTGCAGGGTACCGACAGCGACATTCAGACAAGTAGGCCATCAACAATGCTTGAACCCGGAAGGATAGACAATGCAACTCGAATTGTACATGAACTGGTCAAGCTAAAGTTTCTTAAGAACTGCACAACTTTGTTATAGACAAGAAAGAGAAAAATAAAAAATATTGAGCCTGTACAAAGTAAATGCACGTGGAGTCTATTTTCACACAATGATGTCTTTCATTATAGGTCCGGGGTACAGGGGAAACAAGTACACTCTTAGGGTATGGAACCAGGCTAAGTGTGTTTCATTTCTCGTTTGACCCAAGGTAGCTAGCTACACTTTTAGTTCTGAGACTGTGACAAGTGTTGCATGAGCGTTGCAAACCTAACAGGGTAGGTCCGGCTGCCCTCCCGGAGGAGCTACCCGACTCTGTACAATGACTCTATAACATACACCACATGTAATTACAGACTCACCTCCGTGATACTAAGCGTGGGACTTACGGAGGTGCTCAATGTTCCAAGGATTTGGGAGAGGTGTCCCATCCTCGGTTGCTAAGCGAACGCATCTGGGACGGGATACTTTGATCACTCGGAAGGGTCCCTCCTAGCTGGGGGAGAGTTTGTTTAACCCTTCTCTGGATTGTATTCTCCGTAGCACCAGATCACCTTCCTCGAGCTGTCGGCTGTGAACATGCCGTTGGTGATAGTGCCAAAGATCTTGGCGGTATCGGGCATTCCGAATAGCTGCTTGGCACCTTCCCTCTTCAAGGAGGTCAAGGTCTTCACGCCGGAGCTGGTCCTGTGTGGATTCGTCGGAGGTCCGGACCTGGAGCGACCCCAAGGTGATTTCCGAAGGAAGGACTGCTTCAGCTCCGTACACCAGGAGGAAGGGTGTTTCTCCGGTTGACCAGTTTGGAGTTGTCCTGTTGGCCCATAGAGTGGGCGGAAGTTCTTCAATCCAGTTGGCTCCATGTTTTTTTAGGTGCTCATATGTGCGCGTCTTGAGTTCTTTCAGGATTTCTGCATTTGCTCTTTCGGCTTGGCCATTGCTTGCCGGGTGAACTACAGAGGCGTAGCTGACTTGGATGCCGAGATCTTTGCAGTATCCTTGGAAAGCAGAGCTTGTAAATTGGGTCCCATTATCTATTATGATTTTGTTCGGGACACCAAATCTGCATACTACGGACTGTAAGAAGTTGATAGCTGATTGCTTGTTTATTGTCACAACTGGAGTTGCTTCCGGCCATTTGGTGAACTTGTCGATGGCAACATACATGAACTTGTAACCTCCAACGGCTCTTGGTAAAGGTCCCAAGATGTCCACCCCCCACACAGCGAAAGGCCATGTAGGAGGTATCATTTGTAGAGGCTGAGCTGGTGTGTGAATTTGCTTTGCATGGAACTGGCATGCTTTGCATTTCTTCACCAGCTCAGTTGCATCCTGGAGCGCTGTAGGCCAGTAGAAGCCATGCCGAAAGGCTTTACTGACCAGCGTGCGGGAAGACGCGTGGTTCCCACACTCGCCTCCATGGATTTCTACGAGGAGCTCGCAGCCTTCTTCCCTGTGATGCACCACATTAGGACACTGTTGGCACCACGCCGGTAGAGATCCCCTTCTACCAACGTGTATCTTTTAGCCAATCTGACTATCCAGTCAGCGGATACATCATCGTCAGGAAGAATATTGTCTTTCAAGTAGCTCCGGATCTCCAAGATCCATGCATCAGAGCTTGCTTGAGCATTTGAGTCTTGCGTGCTGGGTTGCTCGGTGCTTCCGGCAGCACCTAGGACCCTTGATGGCTGCCATGGTAACAGGGCCATCGGGACCGCCAGCTTCGGGATGCTGGTCTCGCCCCCTTTGCTCAGTTTGGCAGGCTGAGCTGTGGGTTTTGACAACCTCCGGACGAAGGTTCCGTCAGGAGCAGGAGCTCTGGTTGACGCTTTCGTCGAGAGTTTGTCAGCTTCAGCGTTATGGGCACACTGGACATGGTGGAGATCCATGAATTCGAAGTCCTTCTGAAGCCTCTGGACTTCAAGGAGATAAGCATCTAGTTGAGGATTGTTACAGGAGCATTCATCCTTCACCTGTTTAATGATGAGCTGCGAATCTCCCTTGACCAACATCTGCTTGACACCGTATGATAGTGCCACCTTTAGTCCATGAATGAGTGCTTCATACTCCGCCATGTTGTTGGTCGCTTTGAAGTCAAGGTGGACCATGTATTTTACCTTCTCCCCGGTTGGTGCGAGGAGAAGGACTCCAGCTCCGACCCCCTGTTTTTGCATGGAGCCATCGAAGTAGAGGGTCCAGTGAGGTTCGGTGAAGACCGGAGCCTTGAGTTCTGACTTCTGCTCACTGGGGCCCCCAGGGTTTGATGGAGAGGGGGTCCATTCCGCCATGAAATCTGTCAATGCTTGACTCTTGATCGCTTGTCTGGGAACGAATTCAAGATCGAATTCGGCCAATTCCGCTGCCCATTTTGCAAGGTTCCCAGTAGAGTTAGGATTATGCAAGATCGCAAGCAGTGGGTAGGAGGTCACCACTGAGATCTTGTGAGCTTGGAAGTAATGGCGAAGCTTCCTGGAGGCGATGAGAACTGCATAAAGCAGCTTGTGCACCTCTAGGTATCGAGTCTTGGCATCATGTAGTACTTTGCTGATGAAGTACACTGGGCATTGGACTGTACGGACCCTCCCGGAGGGGTCCAGAGCTTCCTCCACATCGGCCCGGACCCTCCCGGAGGGGTCCGGACCTGCTTCGGGGACCTCCGAGTCCCTACTAGAGGAACCCGGAGCTTCTGCTGGAGTGACCTGGACCCTCCCGGAGGGATCCAAGTCTTCTGGGACTACTCCTTGTTGATCCAAGTCTGGGGGCTGGGACCCAAACTTACCTTCAGGAATCTCCGGACCCTCCCGGAGGGGTCTGGATTCCTGAGCTTGTGATGGTTCTGGCCTCTCCGCGGCCAGTACCATGCTGACAACCTCATCGGTTGCTAAAATGTAAAGCAGTAAGGGCTCACCAAGGTTCGGAGCTACCAAGGTTGGTAGAGTGGTGAGGAGCTGCTTTAGCTCTTGGAACTTCTTTTCTGCTTCTTTGGACCATTGAAATGGTCTGGACTTCCTCAATAGCTTGAAGACGGGTAGCGCCCGTTCTGCCAGTCTTGAGATGAACCGGCTGAGGGCGGCTAGACATCCAGTCAGTTTCTGGACATCTTTGACACGGGCTGGTGGCCGCATCTCCTCGATGGCTTTAATCTTCATCGAATTTGCCTCTATGCCCCAGTGGTTTACCAAGAAACCAAGAAGCTTTCCGGAGCTAACCCCGGAGATGCACTTGTCTGGGTTCAGCTTCGTGCGGGTGACCCGCAACTTGTCGAAGACAGCTTGCAAGGTGTCAAGGAGTGACTCCTTGTCTTTGATCTTGACAACGATGTCATCAACATACACTTCCACTACGTCTCTGATGAGCTCTCCAAATGTTTTGTACATAGCTCGTACAAATGTTGAAGCTGCATTCTTAAGACCAAATGGTATGGCAGTATAACAGTACAATCCATCTACTGTGATAAAAGAAGTATGTTCTTCATCTTCCCTAGACATTCTGATTTGATGGTACCCAGAATATGCGTCTAGGAAACACAGTAGTTCACACCCGGAGGTAGAATCCACTATTTGATCTATTCTAGGTAGTGGGAATGGATCTTTTGGGCATGCCTTATTTAGTGTTGTGTAGTCGATACACATCCGAAGCTTCCCGTCGGCCTTGGGTACCACGACTGGATTTGCCAGCCATTTTGGATGGAAGACTTCTTGGATGAATCCAACTTCGAGCAACTTCTTCACTTCTTGTCGTATGAAGTTCTGTCGCTCTACGGATTGCTTCCGAGGCTTCTGATGTACGGGCTGTGCGTCGGGATAAATCTTCAGATTATGCTCGATCACTTCCCTAGGGATCCTAGGCATTTGTGATGGTTGCCAGGCAAACACGTCGACGTTAGCCTGGAGGAAAGTGATGAGCGTGAGTTCCTATTTGTCATTCAGACCTCCTGATATACGGGTGGTCTAAGCGGCATCGGAACCGATTTGGACGACTTTGACGGGGATGTCGGTGTCGCCGCTTGGTTACACACGAGGTGCGGAGGTTGAGCCTCGCTGACGAATGCTCGGGGGTTTCGGAGCTTGCTCCTGCCTGGAGTCTTCCTCCTGTGCTGTAGCAAGCACATGGAGTTCCTCCAGAGTAGTCATTCCGGCAGTACGGTCTCCGCGGATCCGGAGAACGCCAACTGGTGTCGGCATCTTCAACACCAGGTAGCCATAATGATCGGCGGCCATGAATTTGTACAAGGCGGGCCTGCCTAGAATGGCGTTTAAAGGCAAGTTGATCTGAGCGATGTCAAAGATCAACTTCTTAGTGCGATAATTCTCCCGAGTCCCGAAGTTCACGGGGAGAGTAATGGCACCAAGTGGTGTTATGGCCCTCGGACCTACTCCGGAGAAAGGTCGGGAGGGGCGAAGACCTGAAGGTCAGAGCTGAAGCTTGACGAAAGCTTCAAAGCTTATGAGGTTCAGCCCCGAACCTCCATCCACCATTACATGGTGGAGTTGAATGTTGTTGATGGTACGTGATACCATCAGAGGTAACTGGCCAGCTCTGATCATGTTCTGAGGGCAGTCCGAAGCATCAAAAGTGATGGTAGTGTCCATCCACTTTCGATGAGGCTCTGCCCTGGCTGTAGGAGCTACTGAGGCTATGTCCCGCCGCATAGTCTTGAGGACACGGCGAGAGGTGATGTCCCACGAACCACCAAAGATGGTGTTCATGGTCTTCCGACGCTCATTGTCGGAGACATCGCAGTCGTCGTCGACGGAGGTGTACACAGTCTTCAGGACCTTTTTAGGGTCCTGGAAGCCCAACTCCTCTTCAGCTGGAGCTTTGTCGACTTTCTGCTTTCCTTCCCTCTGACGGAAAGGAACTTCTTCCCGACGCTTGTGGTAGCGCTCGACAAGGTTTTGGACCTCCCGGTAGTCCTCCAAGTTGTGGCCGTTCGTCTTGTGGATAGGACACCACATTTTGGAGTTGCCACCATCTTCAGAGGACGGTCGAAGTCGTTTCTCGGGGCATGGCCCCTGGCCACCCGGAGCTACAGCAGCTGCAGCGGTGGATGTGCCGGCCGACGGCTTCTTCTTGTTGTTGGGCTTTTTCTTCTTTTTGCCACTCCTGGAGGTAGTGGCTTCGCCTTTGGAGGATTTTTTTTGCCATCCTCCGGAGGTGGTTTGGAGTGCATCTCACGGCCCTCCGCAGCTTTGGCACACTTTTCTGCCAAGCTGAAGAGCTTCATGACGCTAATGATCTCCTTGATTGCCAGCTTCTCTAGCATCTTCTTATTACGCCCTGTCTAAATACCACGACAACAGAAGCGTTAGAGATAGAAGGAATGGTGTTTTGTACCTGGGAGAACCTCTATATGAATGAGCGCAGGGATTCTCCCCCCTTTTGCACAACTACAAAAAGGTCCAGTTCGGTGCCTGGTCAGGTGTATGAACTCCCGAAATTGGCGGTGAACTGTTGGCACAATTCCTCCCAACTATTGATAGAGTTGTGAGGAAGGCTCATGAACCAGGACCTGGCGGTCCCAGACAAATCCACTGGGAAGTAGTTGGCCATTACAACCTCGTTACCTCCGGCCGCAAGGATTGCGGTGGTGTAAATTTAGAGAAACTTGGCGGGGTTAATAGTCCTGTCAAATTTCTCCGGCGGGTGTGGCCGAAACTTTTGTGGCCATCTGACCATGCGTAGGTGCATGGCTAGTGTAGAACATCCTCCTCCTACTCCCTCGGGAGCAGGGTTGTCTCGAGCCTCTCACCTTTCGCGAGTGCGCTCGATATGGACACAATCGTCCTGTTGACAGTAACGGCGATCAAGCTCCGCCCGGAGGTCATGAGTTGACATCTTGGTTACCGTATGAGTACATCGTGCCCCGGAGGGTAGCGACGTAACTTGCTGTGATGCAGCACGCCTCCTATTATGGGAAGCATGTGGACCAAGTCTGCTAGACACGGTCCAGCGCTGCGATGGGGCCTGCCCCGATGGGGGAGGACCTTGGTTGCTGATATGGTCGGTTGCTGCTGCAACTAGGTGTTCCACATTAGCCTTCCACTACTCCATTGCACCCTGGGATGCACCTGGAGGTGGTGGACGTTGGAGGAGAGCATGCGCCGCATGAAGCGCGTGTTCAGGGTTGTTGTTGTTTGCCGATGCAGTGACCGACGCCGATGCACCGTCACTGTGATGCTCGGTTCCGAAAAATGAACCAAGCTAACGCATATGTGTGCCTAGGATGTTCAACACACATACACGAGTGCAGTCACAAAAGAGTATACAGAAAATTACCACAGAACAAGATTAATTAACCAACTTTTATTAAATAAACCGTATTATTCTCGAATACAAGCTCCAATGTATATTTATGACAAGTTTAACTAATGCAGCGGAAATAAACTAATTAAGCAACTAAGCAAACTAAGCATAAGGGATAACGCAGCTTCAATAAACACCACAGGCAAAGCTGACGGTAGACACGGCCTAGAACTCCGCATTATCACCATTAAACTCCCAATCCTAACCTGCAACTGTGGGGGGGGGGGGGGGGATTGCAAGAGTGAGTACATGTCGTACTTAGCAAGTGTGAAAATTATGACATGTGGCTGATTCAAATGTCGACAATAATAATAATGGTTAAGTGCTGAAAAGTACATTAAAACATTTGAAAAGCAATATATTATATGTATGTGAAGTAAACCCATCATAATCATAAGTGATACCATAATACCAGTCCACAATTCACCATCCTCATCAATAATTCCAGATTTCACCATTTGCCAATAACCATATTCAATACTAGAAATTAATCTATAACCATAATACCAACCATAACCATCCCAAATACCATCCCAATACTGAGTACCCTCTAATCATGGAAGTTGTCCACGTGCTCATAACCGGGAGCACGGCTATCATGATAGTTTTAATTAACTCTGCAGAGTTTGAACCTCTTACCCACATGTTCGTGATTTCATCACCTTTCGATGACTAGAACCTCTATTATGCCGTCTCACACTTCCATCAGTGTGTGGCCAAGAGATCACAAAATAGTCTTTACAAAGGGATTACTAGCCTATTTAGACCCCACTGAGGTTTCACCGGTGGCGATGTCTCCTTCAGAGCACATCTTCAACCAAGGGCCCCCTCTTGAGCCATTCGGATCCCAGTGTAGTCCCACCAATCATCAACAAACCCAATCTGACTACCCCTTCTCCGAGCATCCACAATGGTCCAAATAGCACTGGCAAAGCCCTAATTAATCAGCTACGCCGCACCCATACTTGGCCTCGTGGTGGCACTGTAGTCCTGGTTTATTCTCGCATGAACCGGTCCTTAGATCTAAAGCAAGCAAAACCACCATAACATCCAACCCATCCACATACCAGGCTTGCTTAGATCACCCATTACCATACTGTATTGACCAGTTCACATTAACCAGAATATCATTAATACATAATTAAATTTGTAGTGTTGTTTTCCCATCCTAGTTGATTAAGCGAAGCAAAAAGGTAAAAACCCTTCCCAACTCTCTACCATGTATTCCAGGTGACAAGGGTGGTTTAGCAAATCTAGTAAACTTCCTACCATAGGATTCCCATCAATTTGACACAAGCATGCAGTTTTGCAAACAAAACATTTTATTTTAAAAACAAGATCAATATGCTTCACGGACACTTGCCTTGCTCTTGCTGTTGATTAGGGTCAAAGCCTTCAAACTCTTGGTGCTGTAGATCCTCCGCGGCACTCTCTAGCGCAAATCCGTCTAATCCACACAATAAACATACAAGACAAGACACACAATCAAAGAGTGCACAAATATTACTCAATATGACATGACATGCATGATTAATGCAAATGCAAGGTAGAACTTGTTAATTGATTGCTTTTAATTATAACTAACTAGTTCTAATAGCTTTTAACAAGTTTATACAGGTTTGGATTCGATTAGATCAAATTTTAGAATTAATTCAACACAATTTAACCAGAAAGATCGGACTACTCCGCTAGGGACCGGACAAGTCCGCCCTCTGCGAGATCAGCAGGTTAGGGTTTTCTAGATCGACGTAAACTCGGAGATTAGGGGTTGAATTCACGTAAGGAAAAGATAATAGAAGGTATACCAGGTGTTTAGAACTCCAATGAATCAAGAAACTTGGAGGTAACACTTGGATCTTGATGATCTAGGGTTGGTGATGAACTTGGGGATGAATTGGTGGTGAAGAACAAAACTTGGTGGAGATTTTGATTCTCTTTCGTTTCCTCCTCTTCTTCTTCTTGCTTGGGATCTTCTCCTCCCTCCTTGGTGGTGGCTCCCCACGAACTAGGGTTTGGGTGGGTGGAAAAGTGGCAAATAGATGTCAATCCAAGGGGTGGGGCTGTTTATATAGAGGTGGAGGCTAGGGTTAGATGGATTTCGAGTTTTGGGATGAGTAGAGGCCGGTTTAGAGTCCCACACGGGCTCTAAAAGAGTTAGGCACGACGCCCCTAGTCCCACTTAATGTGAAACCCAAGAAACAAGTCGTAAAACAAAAGATCAACTCGGAGTCGCGAAATATCAGATAAGTCTGAAAAGGACCAGACTGGTCCGAAGTCGTCCAGAGAGAAAATCGGACAAGTCTGGCCAAAAATCGGACAAGTCCGACTTTAAACAGAGTGGAAAACGGACAAGTCCGCTGGAACACCGGACTAGTCCGGAAAAGTCCAAGGACTTAGCAATTTTTCAAGGATTCATGGAATATCGGACTAGTCCACACAAAATCGGACAAGTCTGTTTTTAGCCAGAGAGAAATCGGACTAGTCCTTAGCAAAATCGGACTAGTCCGCAGTTTCCTGCATTTTAAGTGCGGTTTTGCTCCAAATCAATTTTAAATGCTCCGAATCAATTTTAAACTTGTTCCTCTTGTTGTGGGTTAATGTTAAACATGTATATGAGTGTATGTAGGGCATGATGCATGAAAATGAGGGTGTTACAAACCTACCCCCCTTAAAATGAATCTCGCCCTCGAGATTCGACGTGGAAGAGAAGAGATAGGGAAATTCCTTCTTGAGATCATAATCCAATTCCCACATTGCTTCTTTTTCTGTGTGGTGCTTCCATTGAATTTTACACCATTTAATAACCTTGTTCCTTGTGACTCTCTCCTTGGTTTCCAAGATTTTGATCGGTTGCTTGGCATAAGTCAAATCTTCCTCTAGTTCCAATTCTTCCATTGGCACTTGTTCTTCCGGTACTCTCAAGCACTTCTTGAGCTGGGAAACATGAAAGACATCATGTACGCCTGAAAGATGAGTTGGCATGTCCAACTTATATGCTACTTCTCCTCTTTTGTCCAAAATCTTGAATGGTCCAATATAGCGAGGTGATAGCTTTCCTCTTATGTTAAACCTCTTATGACCCCTCATTGGTGACACCTTGAGGTAAACAA
Organism: Tuctoria greenei; assembly: GCA_036927565.1. Lineage (NCBI taxonomy): Eukaryota > Viridiplantae > Streptophyta > Magnoliopsida > Poales > Poaceae > Tuctoria > Tuctoria greenei. The sequence continues at coordinate 9,639,704 of JAYESD010000005.1, forward strand.
AATATCCTATTTCAAAGGCTAATTTCCTTCTCCTTTTGCCCGCATAGCCTTTTTGTCTTGATTGGGCAGCCCTCAGGTTCTCACGAATTATTTGGACTTGCTTTTCGGCTTCTTGCAACACATCCGGACCAAATACTTGAGTTTCTCCTGCCTCATTCCAGAATAAAGGTGTCCTATACTTCCTCCCATAAAGTGCTTCATATGGTGACATCTTCAAACTTGCTTGGTAACTATTGTTGTATGAAAATTCTGCGTATGGCAAGCTTTTGTCCCAACTCTTCCCATGCTCCAAAGCACAAGCTCTTAACATGTCCTCCAAAATCTGATTGGTCCTCTCGGTTTGTCCATCCGTTTGAGGATGATATGCTGAACTAAAATTCAACCTCGTTCCGAAGGCTTCATGCAATTTTTGCCAAAATCTGGAGGTAAATTGAGAACCTCTATCCGATACTATCTTCTAAGGGACTCCGTGTCGACACACAATATGCTCCATGTATATTTCGGCCAATTGTGCAGCTGTATATTTGGTCTTCACAGGGACAAAATGAGCTGACTTGGTTAAGCGATCCACAATTACCCAAATTGAGTCATACCCGGACTGAGTATGTGGTAACCCAACTATGAAGTCCATTCCAATTTCTTCCCACTTCCATTCCGGGATCTTTAATGGTTGCAGTAGTCCAGCTGGCCTTTGATGTTCTGCCTTGACTCGTTGACACACATCACACAATGCCACATATTCAGCTATGTCCTTTTTCATGCTATCCCACCAATAGAAAGCTTTCAACTCTTTGTACATTTTTGTACAACCAGGGTGAATTGAGTAAGGTGAGTCATGTGCCTCTTTTAATATTGTCTCCCGTATGTGCTTCACATTAGGCACAAAATCCTCTTACCAAGCCATAGGGTACCATGTTCATCCTCATCAAATCTGAATTCTCTCCCTTCTTCGGTCCTTTCCTTGATTTCCTTGATCTCTTCATCTGTGGTTTGTGCTTCTCAAATTTCTTGCTCCAAGGTTAGGTTTAACTCCATCATCTCCATCTTATTTACAAACCTGAGGTTCAACCGTTCAAACTCCTTACATAACTCGAATGGCAATTCTCGAATCGTGAGTTGATGACTTACTCCTTTTCTACTCAAAGCATCGGCCACTACATTGGCCTTTCCCAGATGATAGTTGATCCCCAAATCATAATCTTTGATGAGCTCCAACCATCTTCGTTGCCTCAAGTTCAGATCCGTTTGTGTGAAAATATACTTCAAACTCTTATGATCCGTATAAATTTCACACCTATGTCCAAGAATATAGTGTCTCCAAATCTTCAACTGCAAGTTCTAAATCATGTGTGGGGTAATTATGCTCATGTTTATTGAATTGTCTTGATGCGTAGGCGACCACTTGACCTTCTTGAATCAATACACATCCAAGTCCTTGTCTTGATGCATCGCGATAAATGTCAAAACTCTTGCTTACATCCGGCAATACCAAAACTGGGGCTGTTATCAACCTCTTCTTTAACTCCTCAAAACTATTCTGACAAGCTTCAGTCTATTGGAACGCCTTTCCCTTCATTAGCAACTCTGTCATAGGCTTGGCTATCTTGGAAAAGTCCTTGATAAACCGACGGTAATATCCAGCCATCCCGAGAAAGCTTCTTATTTCCTTTACATTTTGCTGCGGTTCCCACTTCAACACGTCTCTCACTTTTCCGGGGTCAACCGATACTCCTCCTCCTGAAATTATATGACCCAAAAACGACACCTCTCTCAACCAAAACTGACACTTGTTGAACTTGGCATACAATCGATGCTCCCTCAATTTTTTGCAACGTAAGCCTCAAGTGTTCCTCATGTTCTTTCTCATCCTTCGAGTAGATCATAATATCATCAATAAACACAAGGACGAACTTGTCCAAGTACTCCATGAAGACCTTATTCATGAGGTACATAAAGTAGGCAGGTGCATTTGTCAATCCAAAAGACATCACGGTGTGACACCCGGTTCCGAATATGAACCAAGCGTAACGCATATGTGTGCCCAGGATGTTCATCACACATATACGGTTGCATCACAAACGATATACAGAATTTAACCACGTCTTAACTATTAAATAAGTACTTTATTACAATAATCCAATAGTTTACGAATGATAAAACTCTAAATAATTGCAGCGGAAAATAAACTAAACAGCACGACTCCAATCCACAGGCAATTGACGGCGGTACGCAACCTAGTACTCCACGTGATCCTCAGGGTACTCCCAATTGTCTCCAGTAGCTGTTGGGGGGATTGCAAGGGTGAGTACATGTCGTACTCAGCAAGTGTGGAAAGTATGACATGTGGCTTATTCAAATGACGACAATAATAATGGCTAAGTGCTGAAAAGTACAGTAAAACATTTGAAAAGCATTATACTATGTCTATGTGAAACAATCCCATCATAACCATCATATTAGCAAAATATAAACCATATCCAATTATTGCCAACATCACCATTATCCATGTCCAATTACCATAACTCAAATTCATATCCATGACCAAAAACCATAACCATTACCATCCCATAACCATAAACCAACCATAACCATTACCAGACCATAACCATCCCAAATCCCAATTCCAATTCTAATCATGTAGGTCTTCCAGGCGCTCATAACCGGGAGCACGGCTATCATGATAGTTTTTAACACTCTGCAGAGGTTGTACCACTTTACCCACATGTTTGTGATTTTATCACCTTTCGATGACTAAGAAACCTCCATTATTCCATCTCACACTTCCGTAGGTGTGTGGCCAAGAGATCACAAAATAGCCTTTCAAAAGGGACTACTAGTATGTACGGGCCCACTAAGGTTTCACCGGCAGGCTTGAATCTCCATTCTCCCACCCACGGGCCCCCTCGTGTGCCATGCGGATCCCAGGGCAGTCCTCCTCGACTCCCATTCCCCGCGCCATCCAATGGTCCATACGATACTAGCAGCGCTCCTAATTATTCAGCTACGCCGCACCCATACTTGGCCTTGTGGTGGCACTGTTGACCTGGCATATTCTCGCATGAACCGGTCCTTAGATCTAAAGCAAGCATACCACCATATCATCCAGCTCATCCACATACCAGGCTTGCTTAGATCACCCATCGTATTGACCAGTTCACATTAACCAGAATATCATTAGTGCATAATTAAATGTGTAGTGTTGTTTGCCATCCTAATTAATTAAGCGAAGCGAAAAGGTAAAAAACCTTCCCGATTCTCTACCATAAATTCCAGGTGACAAGGGTGGTCAAACAAAACTAGTAAACTTCCTACCATAGGATTCCCATCAATTTGACACAAGCATGCAAGTTCGCAAACAAAACATTTAATTTAAAATAGGATCAATATGCTTCAAGGACACTTGCCTTGCTCTGACGGATAGGGTTGCTCAAGCGCTTCGAAGTCTTGATTCTGAAAATCCTCGTACACGATCTCTTGAGCACGTTCCTCTACACGTGATCATACATACAAGAATATACATACAGATCAACACAATGCATACACATTAATCAACATGCGATGATATGCATGCATGCAAAGTACAATAACTAATTATCTACGGTTGTTTATTAATTAGATGCGAGTAGTTCATACGTGTTCATACGAGTTTATGGGGGTTTTAGATTGGATTAATGCTGCTGAAAATAAAAATATGACGCACTACGATCAATTCATGTCCATTAGATTCAATATGGTCGCCAAAATTCGTATCGGGAACATGGCCTACCGTAGACGCGATGGCTTCGAAGATCGCGGGATGGGGACAATGCGTAGACGAAGTAGATGCGCAGGGTCCTCCGGCGGACGGTGGCACCCTCCTCTTTTTCTTCCTCTTCTTCCCCTCTTTTTTTCCTCTCTTTTCTTCCCCTGGCGGCGGCGGCTCGGGTGCCCTTTTTCTTCTGGCGGCGGCGTGGCTTTCTGGGCGGCGGCTGATTTCTAGGATCGGGGAACACGAAGCCTGGGGACGTTTTTATACCGGGAGGCTAGGGCACCGCTAGGGCCGGCGCGGGAGTGCGTGCGCGCGGGACTCGGCGCGAGCGGCGCTCGGGGCGTGTGGCTGAGCGGGGCCGTGGGAGGCGCAGGCGGGACACGGGGCAGGCGGCGGGGCCCAGGGCGCGTGAGCCCAGGCGGGCGTGGGCGGGAGCCGTGCGGCGCGGGGTGGGAGCGCGGGAAAGTCGGGGCCCAGGCGCGTCGGAGGACAGGCGCTGCGTCGGGGCGCGTACACGGGGTGGGACCCGGCGGCGGGCGCGCGTGGGAGGGCGAGCGCTACGGCTCGCGCGGGAGCCGGGAGTCGGCGGGGTGGGGCGCTCGGCGCGGGAGCCAAGGTGGCGGGGTGGGCGATCGAGGCGGGGGCGTCGGGAGCCGGGGCGGCTGCGGTGCCGTGTCGGCCGGGGGCCAGGCGGCGGTGGGGCCCAGCGCGGGCCAGCGCAGGCGGCGGGTGGCTGGGCCTGGTTCGGCCTGGCCGGCTGCCCCTCGTTTCTTTTTTTTCTTTTTTTTTATTCTTTTTATATTATTATTCTGATAATATATTTTATTATTTACATTTTATTTATTTTATTTATCTTATTTATTTTATTTATTTATTATTTTATATATGTATATATTTATTACTATATAATTTATTTATATATTTCCTTTTATATATTATTATTATTTTATATTTATTATTTATATTTTTATTTTATATATATATATAATTGTTATAAATATATTTATATATATTTTTATTATTATTATTTTTATACTTATTCCCTATTACAGGTTTTAGGCTATAATTATTATTTTCTATTTCTTCTTTTGCTACACATATATGTATGTTTTATCCTTTTATTATCTTTTTTTCCTACTAATGTTTAATTCATGATCATGTATGCAATGCATGATGCGAAAATTTAGGGTGTTACAATTCTACCCCCCTTAAAGTGAATCTCGCCCTCGAGATTCGACAGCGTGGAGAAAAGGTGAGGGAATTCTGCCTTCAGGTCTTCTTCACGTTCCCACGTAGCTTCGGCTTCCATATGGTGGTTCCATTGCACCTTGCACCAACGGATCCTCTTATTTCTCGTGAATCCAAAACAATAAAGTTGGCGGAGAAGTCTACCCCCCTTATTCTAAGGCTTATTTTTGGACATACTATATTTGTCCTTATCTCTCCTCCAGGAGACTTAACCAATAGAGTAAACTTCATATGAGAGATAGGCAAACTATACTTGGCAACATACTTCGATGCAATGAATGAATGCGATGCTCCAGAGTCAAATAACATAGTTGCGGGGTTGGAGTTAGCAAGAAACATACCAATGACCACGTCATCCGCTTGTTGAGCATCCTCCGTAGAGACATGGTTCACGTTGTCACGAGCAAAATTCTGCTGTCCACGGCTTCCTTGTGGCTGTCCTCCATTAGGTCTTGGGTTTTACCTCGGCGCATTGCTTCTTTGACCAAGGCATGACTTAGGACATTGATTCGCAAAGTGTCCAGCTTCTCCACAAGTATAGCACCTCTTAACTCCACCGGAATTATTGGGACGAGCTTGGTTTTGAGCATTGGTTCTAGGAAAATCAGCACGAGGCGCATAAGGCATTGCTTGCATAATAGGGCGCTGCTGCACAAACTGAGTTGGGTGTGGTGCATAACCAGAGCGCTGAGCAGGAATATAGGAGCTGTAATGAGGCGCATTGGGTGGTGCAAGGCGAGGGCGCACATTACTTCCTTGTTGTTGTCCTTGATATGGCGCCTTCCTCTTGATTTCTTGCTCCATCTCACTGATCTTGTTCTCAACCACAATTGCTTTGTCCACAAGCTTCTGGAAATTTGCATAGTCACAATTGAGCAATTGCACTTGGATCTCATTGTTCAAACCCCTCATGAACAAGTATTGCTTCCGGCTGTCCCGACTTACATCCTCAGGCGCGTACCTTGAGAGTTGAGTGAATTTATTGAGATATTCACTCACGCTTGATCTTCCTTGCCTTAAATTCTTGAATTCTTGTCTCTTCAGGATCATAACACCTTCCGGTACATAATGAGAACGGAAGTTCTCCTTGAATTCCGCCCAGGTGATCCTCTCTTGATTCTCATGAGCATTGCAATAAGCATCCCACCAATCGGTAGCTGCTCCAACGAGTTGATGAGAAGCAAATAGGACCTTCTCCCGGTCACTGCATTGGACAATGGCTAGCTTCTTCTCCACGGACTTGAGCCAATCATCAGCATCCATAGGGTCAGCAGCTTGAGCAAAGGTTGGCGGCCTAGTCCTCATGAACTCTCCCAATCGGTTATGAGGAGGCGGGGATGGCGGTGGAGGCATGTGGGGCTGATTGTTGATATTGCCAGCCTGCAGCTGTCCCATGGTCTGTATCATGGTCTGCATGAGATGGTTTTGCATAGCCAATAGTTGCTCAATGTTGATAGCTCCATGAGCAGGTCCTTGTCCGTTGTTGTTCTGAAGTACTCCATTGTTCTCCTCCTCATCATTGGCATCCCTCTGGTTGCGAGTCCTCACCATCTAGAGAAAAGCAATAGGTAAGAATTTAGAAACGTCCCCAACTATATGCATCAAGAGATATGAAGCTAACCAACTAGCTATACTAGCCTAGGTGGACATGGCAATGCTAAAGCATCCCAAAATCCTCTATTAAGCACACAAGCAAACAATATATATATATCAAACAGCACACCAACAATCTCAAATCGATTCGTGAGTGCTCCTATGTGCTCTAAAGTGTCCATTCTATCTAGGCTGCGTCCTACGGTCAACCTCGCTCTGATACCAATCTGTGACACCCGGTTCCGAATATGAACCAAGCGTAACGCATATGTGTGCCCAGGATATTCATCACACATATACGGTTGCATCACAAACGATATACAGAATTTAACCACGTCTTAACTATTAAATAAGTACTTTATTACAATAATCCAATAGTTCACGAATGATAAAACTCTAAATAATTGCAGCGGAAAATAAACTAAACAGCACGACTCCAATCCACAGGCAATTGACGGCGGTACGCAACCTAGTACTCCACGTGATCCTCAGGGTACTCCCAATTGTCTCCAGTAGCTGTTGGGGGGATTGCAAGGGTGAGTACATGTCGTACTCAACAAGTGTGGAAAGTATGACATGTGGCTTATTCAAATGACGACAATAATAATGGCTAAGTGCTGAAAAGTACAGTAAAACATTTGAAAAGCATTATACTATGTCTATGTGAAACAATCCCATCATAACCATCATATTAGCAAAATATAAACCATATCCAATTATTGCCAACATCACCATTATCCATGTCCAATTACCATAACTCAAATTCATATCCATAACCATAAACCATAACCATTACCATCCCATAACCATAAACCAACCATAACCATTACCAAACCATAACCATCCCAAATCCCAATTCCAATTCTAATCATGTAGGTCTTCCAGGCGCTCATAACCGGGAGCACGGCTATCATGATAGTTTTTAACACTCTGCAGAGGTTGTACCACTTTACCCACATGTTTGTGATTTTATCACCTTTCGATGACTAAGAAACCTCCATTATGCCATCTCACACTTCCGTAGGTGTGTGGCCAAGAGATCACAAAATAGCCTTTCAAAAGGGACTACTAGTATGTACGGGCCCACTAAGGTTTCACCGGCAGGCTTGAATCTCCATTCTCCCACCCACGGGCCCCCTCGTGTGCCATGCGGATCCCAGGGCAGTCCTCCTCGACTCCCATTCCCCGCGCCATCCAATGGTCCATACGATACTAGCAGCGCTCCTAATTATTCAGCTACGCCGCACCCATACTTGGCCTTGTGGTGGCACTGTTGACCTGGCATATTCTCGCATGAACCGGTCCTTAGATCTAAAGCAAGCATACCACCATATCATCCAGCTCATCCACATACCAGGCTTGCTTAGATCACCCATCGTATTGACCAGTTCACATTAACCAGAATATCATTGGTGCATAATTAAATATGTAGTGTTGTTTGCCATCCCAATTAATTAAGCGAAGCGAAAAGGTAAAAATCCTTCCTGACTCTCTACCATAAATTCCAGGTGACAAGGGTGGTCAAACAAAACTAGTAAACTTCCTACCATAGGATTCCCATAAATTTGACACAAGCATGCAAGTTCGCAAACAAAACATTTAATTTAAAATAGGATCAATATGCTTCAAGGACACTTGCCTTGCTCTGGCGGATAGGGTTGCTCAAGCGCTTCGAAGTCTTGATTCTGAAAATCCTCGTACACGATCTCTTGAGCACGTTCCTCTACGCGTGATCATACATACAAGAATATACATACAGATCAACACAATGCATACACATTAATCAACATGCGATGATATGCATGCATGCAAAGTACAATAACTAATTATCTACGGTTGTTTATTAATTAGATGCGAGTAGTTCATACGTGTTCATACGAGTTTATGGGGGTTTTAGATTGGATTAATGCTGCTGAAAATAAAAATACGACGCACTACGATCAATTCATGTCCATTAGATTCAATATGGTCGCTAAAATTCGCATCGGGAACATGGCCTACCGTAGACGTGATGGCTTCGAAGATCGCGGGATGGGGACAATGCGTAGACGAAGTAGATGCGTAGGGTCCTCCGGCGGACGGTGGCACCCTCCTCTTTTTCTTCCTCTTCTTCCCCTCTTTTTTTTCCTCTCTTTTCTTCCCCTGGCGGCGGCGGCTCTGGTGCCCTTTTTCTTCTGGCGGCGGCGTGGCTTTCTGGGCAGCGGCTGATTTCTGGGATCGGGGAACACGAAGCCTGGGGACGTTTTTATACCGGGAGGCTAGGACACCGCTAGGGCCGGCGCGGGAGTGCGTGCGCGCGGGACTCAGCGCGAGCGGCGCTCGGGGCATGCGGCTGAGCGGGGCCGTGGGAGGCGCAGGTGGGACACGGGGCAGGCGGCGGGGCTCAGGGCGCGTGAGCCCAGGCGGGCGTGGGCGGGAGCCGTGCGGCGCGGGGTGGGAGCGCGGGAAAGCCGGGGCCCAGGCGCGTCGAAGGACAGGCGCTGCGTCGGGGCGCGTACGCGGGGTGGGACCCGGCGGCGGGCGCGCGTGGGAGGGCGAGCGCTACGGCTCGCGCGAGAGCCGGGAGTCGGCGGGGTGGGGCGCTCGGCGCGGGAGCCAAGGCGGCGGGGTGGGCGATCGAGGCGGGGGCGTCGGGAGCCGGGGCGGCTGCGGTGCCGTGTCGGCCGGAGGCCAGGCGGCGGTGGGGCCCAGTGCGGGCCAGCGCAGGCGGCGGGTGGCTGGGCCTGGTTCGGCCTGGCCGGCTGCCCCTCGTTTCTTTTTTTCTTTTTTTTATTCTTTTTATATTATTATTCTTATAATATATTTATTATTTACATTTTATTTATTTTATTTATCTTATTTATTTTATTTATTTATTATTTTATATATGTATATATTTATTACTATATAATTTATTTATATATTTCCTTTTATATATTATTATTATTATTTTATATTTATTATTTTTATTTTTATTTTTTATATATATAATTGTTATAAATATATTTATATATATTTTTATTATTATTATTTTTATACTTATTCCCTATTACAGGTTTTAGGCTATAATTATTATTTTCTATTTCTTCTTTTGCTACACATATATGTATGTTTTATCCTTTTATTATCCTTTTTTTCCTACTAATGTTTAATACATGATCATGTATGCAATGCATGATGCGAAAATTTAGGGTGTTACACACAGTGTACTCATAAGATCCATACCGTGTCCTAAAAGTTGTCTTGGGTATGTTCGATGGTCTAATCTTCATTTGAAAGTATCCCGACCTCAAATCAATCTTAGAGAAAACACAAGCACCCTTCATCTGATCAAACAATTCTTCTATATGTGGCAAGGTATACTTGTTCTTGATTGTTACCTTATTGAGAGCTCGGTAATCCACGCACATCCTTTGGGATCCATCCTTCTTGTCCACAAATAGAACGGGCGCTCCCCAAGGCAAAGAGCTTGGTTGAATGAAACCCTTCTCTAATTGCTCTTAAACTGCTTCTTGAGCTCCGCTAATTCCATAGGAGGCATCCTATACGGCCTCTTAGCTATAGGTGCAGTTCCAGGTATTAAATCAATAACAAACTCAATGTCTCGATCGGGTGGCATACCTGGCAACTCGTCCGAAAAAACATCCAAAAATTCACACACCAACGGATTCTCCTCAATTGTGGCACCGTCCATATGATTCAACTCCAATTGCTTCGATGCAGTTTGAGATGCTTCAAATTCTACGGTGATCCATTCTTCGTTGGTAAACTTCACCATCTTCGTGGCACACTCAATAACTCCATTATGCTTCCTCAACCAGTCCATACCAAGTATAATGTCCAATCCTTGAGAATCCAAAACAATGAGGTTGGCAGAGAAGTCTACCCCCCTTATTCTAAGGCTTACTTTTGGACATACAATATTTGTCCTCATCTCTCCTCCAGGAGACTTAACCAATAGAGTAAACTTCATATGAGAGATAGGCAAACTATACTTAGCAACATACTTTGATGCAATGAATGAATGCGATGCTCCAGAATCAAATAACATAGTCGCAGGGTTGGAGTTGGCGATAAACATACCAATGACCACGTCATCTGCTTGTTGAGCATCCTCTGTAGAGACATGGTTCACGTTGCCACGAGCAAAATTCTGCTGTCCGCGGTTCCCTTGTGGTTGTCCTCCATTGGGTCTTGGGTTTTGCCTCAGCGCATTGCTCCCTTGACCAAGGCCTGACTTAGGACATTGATGCGCAAAGTGTCCAGCTTCTCCACAAGTATAACACTTCTTAACTCCACCAGAATTATTGGGACGAGCTTGGTTTTGAACACTTGCAGCAGGAAAATTAGCACGAGGTGCATAAGGCATTGGAGGCCTAGGTGCTTGCATAACAGGGCGCTGCTGCACAAACTGAGTTGGGCGTGGTGCATAACTAGGGCGCTGAGCAGGAATAGAGGAGCTGTAATAGGGCGCATTGGATGGTGCAAGGCGGGGGCGCACATTACTTCCTTGTTGTTGTCCTTGATATGGCGCCTTCCTCTTGATTTCTTGCTCCATCTCATGGATCTTGTTCTCAACCACAATTGTTTTGTCCACAAGCTTCTGGAAATTTGCATAGTCACAATTGAGCAATTGTACTTGGATCTCATTGTTCAAGCCCCTCATGAACAAGTATTGCTTCCGGCTGTCCCGACTAACATCCTCAGGCGCTACCTTGAGAGTTGAGTGAATTTATTGAGATATTCACTCACACTTAATCTTCCTTGCCTTAAATTCTCAAATTCTTGCCTCTTTAAGATCATAACACCATCCGGCACATAATGAGAATGAAAATTCTCCTTGAATTCGGCCCAAGTAATTCCCTCTTGGTTCTCATGAGCATTGCAATAAGCATCCCACCAATCCGCAGCTGCTCCAACTAGTTGATGAGAAGCAAACAAGACCTTCTCCCGGTCACTGCATTGGACAATAGCTAGCTTCTTCTCCACGGACTTGAGCCAATCATCCGCATCCATAGGGTCAGCGGCTTGAGCGAAGGTTGGCAGCCTAGTCCTCATAAACTCTCCCAACCGGCTATGAGGAGGCGGGGGTGGCGGTAAAGGCATGTGGGGCTGATTGTTGATGTTGCCAGCCTACAGCTGTCCCATAGTCTATATCATGGTCTGCATGAGCTGGTTTTGCATAGCCAAAAGCTACTCAATGTTGATAGCTCCCTGAGTAGATCCTTGTCCGATGTTGTTCTGAGGCACTCCATTGTTCTCCTCCTCATCATTGCCATCCCTCTGGTTGCGAGTCCTCACCATCTGAAAAAAAAGCAATAGGTAAGAATTAGAGAACGTCCCCAACTATATGCATCAAGGATATGAAACTAAACAACTAGCTAGCCTACGTGGACATGGCAATGCTAAAGCATCCCATAATCCTCTATTAAGCACACAAGCAAACAATATATATAGCAAACAACACTCCAAGCAAAAACACATCAATTCCTGAGTGATCCTATGTGCTCTAAAGTGTCCATTCTATCTAGGCTGCATCCTACGGTCAACTCGTGGATCTGATACCAATCTGTGATGCCCGGTCCCAAAAAATGAACCAAGCTAACGCATATGTGTGCCCAGGATGTTCAACACACATACACGAGTGCAATCACAAAAGAGTATACAGAAAATAACCACAGAACAAGATTAATTAACCAAATTTTATTAAATAAACCATATTATTCTCGAATACAAGCTCCAATGTATATTTACGACAAGTTTAACTAATGCAGCGGAAATAAACTAATTAAGCAACTAAGCATAAGGGATAGCGCAGCTCCAATAAACACCACAGACAAAGCTGACGGTAGACACGGCCTAGAACTCCGCATTATCACCATTAAACTCCCAATCCTGACCTGCAACTGTGGGTGGGGGGGATTGCAAGAGTGAGTACATGTCGTACTCAACAAGTGTGGAAAGTATGACATGTGGCTGATTCAAATGTCGACAATAATAATAATGGTTAAGTGCTGAAAAGTACATTAAAACATTTGAAAAGCAATATATTATATGTATGTGAAGTAAACCCATCATAATCGTAAATAATACCATAATACCAGTCCACAATTCACCATCCTCATCAATAATTCCAGATTTCACCATTTACCAATAACCATATTCAATACTAGAAATTAATCCATAACCATAATACCAACCATAACCATCACAAATACCATCCCAATACCGAGTACCCTCTAATCATGGAAGTTGTCCAGGTGGTCATAACCGGGAGCACGGCTATCATGATAGTTTTAATTAACTCTGTAGAGTTTGTACCTCTTTACCCACGTGTTCGTGATTTCATCACCTTTCGATGACTAGAACCTCTATTATGTCGTCTCACACTTCCATCGGTGTGTGGCCAAGAGATCACAAAATAGCCTTTACAAAGAGATTACTAGCCTATTTAGACCCCACTGAGGTTTCACTGGTGGCGATGTCTCCTTCAGAGCACATCTTCAACCAAGGGCCCCCTCTTGAGCCATTCGGATTCCAGGGTAGTCCCACCAATCATCAACAAACCCAATCCGACTACCCCTTCCCCGAGCATCCACAATGGTCCAAATAGCACTGGCAAAGCCCTAATTAATCAGCTACGCCGCACCCATACTTGGCCTCGTGGTGGCACTGTAGTCCTGGCTTATTCTCGCATGAACCGGTCCTTAGATCTAAAGCAAGCAAAACCACCATAACATCCAACCCATCCACATACCAGGCTTGCTTAGATCACCCATTACCATACCGTATTGACCAGTTCACATTAACCAGAATATCATCAATAAATAATTAAATTTGTAGTGTTGTTTTCCCATCCCAGTTGATTAAGCGAAGCAAAAAGGTAAAAACCCTTCCCGACTCTCTACCATGTATTCCAGGTGACAAGGGTGGTTTATCAAATCTAGTAAACTTCCTACCATAGGATTCCCATCAATTTGACACAAGCATGCAGTTTTGCAAACAAAACATTTTATTTTAAAAACGGGATCAATATGCTTCAAGGACACTTGCCTTGCTCTTGGTGTTGATTAGGGTCAAAGCCTTCAAACTCTTGGTGCTGTAGATCCTCCGCGGCACTCTCTAGCGCAAATCCATATAATCCACACAGTAAACATACAAGACAATAAACACAATCAAAGAGTGCACAAATATTACTCAATATGACATGACATGCATGATTAATGCAAATGCAAGGTAGAACTTGTTAATTGATTGCTTTTAATGATAACTAACTAGTTCTAATAACATTTAACAAGTTTATACAGGTTTGGATTCGATTAGATCAAATTTTAGAATTAATTCAACACAATTTAACCAGAAAGATCGGACTAGTCCGCTAGGGACCGGACAAGTCTGCCCTCTGCGAGATCAGCAGATTAGGGTTTTCTAAATCGACGTAAACTCGGAGATTAGGGGTTGAATTCACGTAAGGAAAAGATAATAGAAGGTATACCATGTGTTTAGAACTCCAATGAATCAAGAAACTTGGAGGTAACACTTGGATCTTGATGATCTAGGGTTGGTGATGAACTTGGGGATGAATTGGTGGTGAAGAACGAAACTTGGTGGAGATCTTGATCCTCTTTCGTTTCCTCCTCTTCTTCTTCTTGCTTGGGATCTTCTCCTCCCTCCTTGATGGTGGCTCCCCACGAACTAGGGTTTGGGTGGGTGGAAAAGTGGCAAATAGATGTCAATCCAAGGGGTGGGGCTATTTATATAGAGGTGGAGGCTATGGTTAAATGGATTTCGAGTTTTGGGATGAGTAGAGGCCGGTTTAGAGTCCCACATGGGCTCTAGAAGAGTTAGGCACGATGCCCCTAGGCCCACTTTACGTGAAACCCAAGAAACAAGTCGTAAAACAAAAGATCAACTCGGAGTCGCGAAATATCGAACAAGTCCGAAAAGGACCGGACTAGTCCAAAGTCGTCCAGAGAGAAAATCGGACAAGTCTGGCCAAAAATCGGACGAGTCCAACTTTAAACAGAGAGGAAAACGGACAAGTTCGCTGGAACACCGGACTAGTCCGGAAAAGTCCAAGGACTTAGCAATTTTTAAGGGATTCATGGAATATCGGACTAGTCCGCACAAAATCGGACAAGTCTGTTTTTATTCAGAGAGAAATCGGACTAGTCCTCAGTAAAATCGGACTAGTCCGCACTTTACTGCATTTTAAGTGCAGTTTTGCTCCAAATCAATTTTAAATGCCCCAAATCAATTTTAAACTCATTCCTCTTGTTGTGGGTTAATGTTAAACATGTATATGAGTGTTTGTAGGGCATGATGCATGAAAATGAGGGTGTTACAGTCACGCTGCTCAGCTTGACGTGCTGGTGCAGGCGGTGGTGGTGGAGGCATGACTCCTGCTGGAGCCACGACACCTGCTGGTTGCTGCATGTTGGAGGGATTGCCTCCAGCGGGTTGAACGACAGGGTTGCTGTTGGATGATCCAGCAGCTGAGTTCACCATACTCGCAATCTCGAACGCTCCCCCTACCTGGCGCGCCAACTGTCGATGTTTGGAATCGGCAGATCTCCCGACACCACCTTTGGTAGACCGAGGAGTTGTAGTTCGATAATGGGCGCACAGAGATTCAAGAAGGTGAAAGACACGTGTACACAGGGATTTACGTGGTTCGGGGCGCCTAAGCATAATACCCTACTCCACGGGGTGTGTTGGTGATGTATTAAGCTTGTGAGTCTAGAAGAAGCTCTAGAAGAAGAAGCTCGTCTAGATCAGAGTGTTCAGCAGTGGTCTGGAGCCATCCTTTGTGTATCGTCGACCAGTCCTTTTATAGTACAAGGACTGGTCGTTACAACATTAGCCTGGCCCGACAGGTGGCCCCAGCGGTTACACACGCTTGATACACAATAAATGGGGTTGATTACACTTAATAGCCTGGTAACGGGCCTTAACAGTGTCGTTACTAGTATTAAGGGCCATCCAATCATGTGTCATTAATATGATATTAATAACACTTAATCGGGTCTTGAAGTCTTTGATTGATCCTTGAAGGTTCGGAGTCGTCGGGGGGTCCACCGGCCTGATAGTTGAAGTTGAAGGTCCGGCGGTTGCCACGTGGCAGCACCGGAGCTCATTGTCGTGGACGGTTAGGTCCGGTGCTGTTGGACACGTGTCAGTACCGGAGCTTCCCTCTGTCTGGGGTTAGGTCCGGGGGTGCCATATTGGTATTCTGACCGGAGCTTCCCAGGTGTGGGTGATAGCTCCGGTCTTGTGATACACGTGGCGGCCCCAGGACTAACCATGTCGGGGGAGCAGGTCCGGCTACACCTGACATGTGGGGCCTTCGGAGGCCTTCAAATCCGGTATATGGAGTTTCCTTGTGATCATTGCAATCCCAAGGGGTATCCGGTACGGAGGGTACCGACACTGGTCTTAAAATGGAGTCTATTGCGCCAACGCCTCAAGGTGTTGCGCTCCTCCTCCAGGGCTTTGCTCTCATGATCGAAGGCGAGTTGGACTTGTCGGAGGCTGGAGCGGGCGTTGTCTATGGATAATGCCAGAGGGATAGGCTACATACCTACTGGGACCATATCTGTAGGCTCCAAAGGGTTCTCCATTACAAAAATAGGGTCCCACTCTACAAGAGAAGACCCTTGAGCTTCTACGGTATTGGGACCGCTCTCCGGGAGCCCTTCAGCAGGAGCAGAAGAGGAACCCACTGGAGGATCTCCCACCTCTAGAGTATAAGTTGAAGGTGCTACCTCCGAGCTTTCAGTTGTTGGCTCTGAGGGTGGAGGACCCGTTGCCACTTCTTCGTGCTGCTCCGGCTCTGGCTCAGGCACCTCTGGGGCAACTACTTCTGGGGCAGCGGTCAGGGCTTCATCTGGCGCCCCTGCCACAGCCGGCTCAAACACCGGCTCGTTGGTTACTTCCGGTCCAATGACCAGAACTTCAAGCATTTCCGACTCAGTTGCCGGATCTTCAACATCTTCTGGCCCAAGGGCCGGACCTTCAACCATTTTTGGCTCAATGGCCGGGGCTTCGATTATCTCTGGCTCAGCGGCCAGGGCTTCGGCGACTTCCGGCTCAAAGGCCAGAGCTTCTGCCATCTCCGGTACTGGGGCATTAGCCTCTGACACCGTCGCCAGGGGTACATCTTTGACTTCTCCCCCGTGGGCTAGCGCTACCGCAGGAGCTTCCAGTGAGGACTCCGAATCCAAGTCCACGACAGCTGGCGCCGGAGCTGTCGCGACTTCTACCACCACTTGAGGAGGAGGCTCGATGCTGGAAGTCGGAGCTTCGGCATGTGCAACCCTGGTCGCTGCGACAGGCGCCAAAATCCCTGAACCCTTTTTCGACACCCTGGAAATAAAGGGAAGAGAAGACTAAAGACACATAAAAAATAAGACTAGCATTTCAAGGTGAGCAATCAATGCTTACCTAGGGATGCTACCACCCCAGTCGCCTCGGAACATCTTCTCCTGAGGCCTGGAGCCAGAGCCCACCAAGTCTGGTGAGACAACGACTTCAGACCTCAGTTGAGGGCCACTTACAGCGGACGGAGTCTTCTCGACCAGAGCTTCTCTTGGCCGGGAAGAACTCCTGGACCTAGAGCTTTTAGCCGGCACTAAGGCCGGGGTTGACTGCCCGGAGCTGGCACCTCTTGAAGACGTCTGTGTTGGAGAAGGTGCAGTCACAGAGGATCGACCCCGCCGGGGAGAAGGAGTCGTCGTAGAGGGAGCACCCCTGACGGACCTCCCATCAACATGCTTCAGCTTCCTCTTCTGGTTGGAAGGTTCGGTTGGCTCCTTGCCTTTGCCCTTGCCTATGTCCTCAACCCTCCGGCTCGGGGCGGAGGCAGGCCCTCCTTCGAAAGCTCTGGGGATTACTACCCCGGAGGTCAGATACCTCTCCACCTCACCAAGGTCGTCAAGCGTCGGCATCTTCCTCCGGAGCTCTCTACTGAACTGCACCTCCATGTTCAGAGGAAGAAAAGCTACCGGCGGAACCAAGTCATCGCCGTCAACATTTATCCCATGATGGAATTTCTTGAGGTGAAGCTGCAGAGCTTCATCATCCAAATTGTACTTCGGACCGGTTTCAATCCGGTCGTCATCCATGACGCTATTGAGGGCCAACGCGAGCTTCTCCCTCTTCCTCAGCAGAGCCCATCTGTTGATCAGGAAGTTGCAGAAGACCATTTGAGGGGTCACTCCACCTTCCATGCATTCGAGGATCCTGGTCAAGACAGGGTTGAAGGCATCTGACAGCACCGAAACTACACTCCAAGCATCGGTGTCAACGTTGGGGAGCCCTTCTAGTAGCTCCAACCTCTCATGCTCCTCCACTGCAATGATGACCCAATTCTTCTTCCAATCATCCCATTTGCCAAAAGGAAATGATTTCAAGTATTTAAAGGGGCAGTTCTAGGGCTTCACGAAGTAGTATAAGCCAAGAAGCTCAGTCCCCTTGCTGATGGTGTGGATGGTGAAGAAGGTGCAGAACAGCTCGACGCAGGGGGGAATACCCACCCACATCTCGCAAAAGTGGATGAACGTCACCACAATAATAAGAGAGTGGGGGCCAAGGTGATATAGCTGCAGACCATAAAAGTCCAACAACATCAAAAGAAAAGTTGAGAAAGGCAAGATCAATCCCACCATGGCGTACGCTGAGAAGTACACCATATCGCTATTGCGCTCCTTCTTGAACGGGAGTTTGCCGACGCAGATCAAGTGGTTGAAGGAGTCACTGGACTGCCCCATGTAGGTTCGTACCTTCTTTAGATCGTCATCGCTCTTGAGGTGGCTCTTGGAAAGACCCAACTAAATAACGACAAAGCGGAGCAAAGGAAGGGAAGCTAGGCGAAGTTTGGGAGGCTCTGAGCGCAAATTTGATTGAAGGCGTAAAGAGTACTCAACCCGTCCGCACTTTCCTTCTTAAGTAAGCCTCCGCGACGCTTGGATGGAAACCTTAGCAAGAGGGAAAGCACTTTTCAAAAGTGTACCCCATCATTGACGAGTGGGCCTGGGGCCACCCTGATGAAGAGATTGAGGTTCTTACCCTAGGCCAACCGTTGTAACGATGAGCGGTGGGAAACCCAAAGGCGGCACCCTGACAGGGCTCACGGAACCGATACAATTTTTGTATTTGGAACTGGCAACCTTCAATTGCGTGAGATCCGCACTCAAAGATCTCATCTACCGCATTCATAACAAGCCACGAGTCAATGGTTCAATCCTGGATCATTGCTCCAACGGCACATCAGAAGACTTTGAAGTCAAAATGTGGGAATCGAGAATGGCCCCACCTCCAGTAGAATAACTTAACCCAAAGAATTTCTCCCAGAGGTGGTCCTGGGGGCCATTGTCGATACCCTGCGTACCAGGTACCCCTCGGTACCGCAAAAAGTGCAAGGAAGTTCCACTTGTCCGGAATGGAGGTCTCTTCAAGCCCCACACGTCACACTGCACTGGGCCCGCTTCCCTCATATGAGTATCTCCGGTGTCAATAGGTGTACAACGACTCTGGAACTAACCCCCAATAGAGAGGAGCTTCGGTGCCTCCCCGTGTACAATAGCCCTGGACCTACCCTCTTGTAAGGGAAAGCTCCAGGACTACCACGTGTGGAGCCTCCGGGCCCACTTCACCTACAAGCACACTGGCGGATCTTCTCCTGCCCATACAATCCAGAGACAATTAAAGCGGCAGTTACAATACCTGATTATGTGTCATTAATACAATATTGATGATACATGATCAGTGTACTGTTAATAGAGGTAACACAGCCATAAAGGCACGTTATCACACTATTAATTATGCTTAATACCCTTAGACAGTGTATTAGGCCATTAAACACGTCGGGGCCACATGTCAGGCCAGGAAGACTTTGTAACGGTCAATCCTTGGACTATAAAAGGATTGAGTCGCATGATACAAAGAAAAAGGGCCAAGCTGAGCTGGACACTACACTTCCGAGCGATTCATAATACAACACACGCACACACACACACACACACACACACACACACACTTCGTGGAGTAGGGTATTACGCTCAAGTGGCCTGAACCACATAAATCTCTGGTGTCACCATCTTGATCTTGATCTCTGAGTGCCCCAACCATAACAAGAACCTCCGCGGGCTACATTTTAGTAGTATCGGGGGAAGTGTTGTTGCTACACTTCGACAGACGTCATTTTCGGCGGGCAGCACACGCGGAGCTGCGGCGAAGGTCCGCTTGGGCGGGCCTTGGCTTGGACGGCATTCCCTTGTACCGCCAAGGCTCGGCGCCCGCCCTACCGCAAGTGCTTGGAGTTGCTCCAAGGCTGACACCGCCACAGTGCGTTATCCCCGGACCTTGAGGACTCCAGATGGCATCAGCATCTTCAAGATCATATATCCGTAGTGAGTGTTGACGGTTCCTAAGATATACTAATAAATCATCCCCGGCAATAGTGCCAGAAATGCTTGTTGGTATTACTTACGCACCATTAACTAAACATCTCCAACTAATGTGTCAGAAATGCTTGTTAACAGTTCTATTGGATCACAGAGTGAATTCCGCAAGCGCATGGAGGTATCATTGTAGCATTTCCCCTTAAGAGTATTCCCAAGGGTGTCATTTATTTGATCCCAAAGTAAGGCGGAGTAGATATATAACAATCATTCATCAAATGAAAAGGGTAGAAAGGTCTAGGTAAGAATCTAGTAAGGATGGATAAAATAATAGTGGAGGTAGTGTGACACACACAAAAGCTTTAAAGTATAAGGGGGTAAGAGGATCCTAGAGGTTAGTTAAGGTTGAGAGTTATGGAGGTACTCCTACTATGCTCTATTGTACATATACATAGTCTAAACTAATTATCCATAAGCTAGATCAATAGTGAATACTTATGCTATGTGGTTCAACACATCGGGCACGGGCTTACCCCTAGCAATACTAGGGCGATTCCCGCCAAGAGCATGTGGCATAGCCGAACGTGGAGGATTACAAAGGACAGATAGGGTTGTCACCACCTACTGCCTACCTCTTCAATCTGTGGGTCTACGAGACATCCAATGCTACATAGCTATCCTAGCACCATGCTAGCATATTAAGTAATTACCTTAAGAGCCTAGGCGCAATCCATCCTAAGGCAGTGAATTGAATCATCATTGAACCAATGTTGATACACAACATAATAATCCATACTAACCTAGTTATGTTATAATTAACTAGACTATAGTGGGGGTCTATAGGTTCTATGATAATGAGATATGTTCATGATGAAATAGTCATAGAATCTATACCTTCCACATACATGGACTCCACAATCAAACAAGAAACGCCTTGCCCAAGTATATGTATAAGTAGAGACTAAAGATATTATCTTTATTATGCATAAAATCACAAATACAAGAAAGAATACATGAGCCATACCTTTCCCAATGTAGGATTGGGAAGAGAGAGACTCCTTACTCCTTTCCCAATTCGGACTTGGGACTAGAGACTCTCCTCTCTACAACCTAACTCCTCTAAGACTATGGATGATAGTGTATACAATAGAGATGAAGCTCAAGTGGTGTGTGTTGAAGTGAGGGGTAGGGGGTCCTATTTATACTAGTGTTGAGGTCGGTTCCCGCCACTAAAAGCGCATGAACCAGTCACCATTGACTCCAGGGAGCCGGGAGGAGCCAACACGTGGAGTTTGATCGAGTTTGGTGCCAGGAAGAGGTCGGCCGAACCCCTGGTTCGGCCGACCTGGTCAAGGCACCAATTCGTGTGTGCTTTCTCCATGTGGCTGCCAGGTGGGTCCCCTTGATGTATATGGGTGCAACACTGTTGGATCTCCTCGGATACTTCTGTTTGTGGGCCATTTGATCCATGGGATGCCACGTGTCGTCGCCTGATTGGCTGGGATGATATTTTATAGGATTGGTCCCTCTACATTTCCTCATTTCCTGCATAAAATGTTGCATACACATATTTCTCCAAGTCCAAGTGGAATTGGGTTAGATAGAAAGGTGATGTGTGCAAGAAATGACAAATCCTTCACATAATTGAGTTAAATTGATGGATGAAATTGGTATATAACAGCCGTGAACAAACTCCCCCAAGCTTATCCTTTGCTCGTCCCGAGCAAAGTCAAGACTTTAGGTTGATGAACAAGAGTTGATACAATGTCTTATTTTCAAAAGTATCTAATGCACAACAAGATACTCTACCTAGTATTGCAGAAATTAGCTATGATACTCTA
This sequence comes from Tuctoria greenei, assembly GCA_036927565.1. Taxonomy (NCBI): domain Eukaryota; kingdom Viridiplantae; phylum Streptophyta; class Magnoliopsida; order Poales; family Poaceae; genus Tuctoria; species Tuctoria greenei. Next base: position 9,661,513 of record JAYESD010000005.1, read on the forward strand.
CCCTTCTTAAGTTATCATGGGGCTTATGCTTTCTCATATTCATGAGTAGTTGAAAGGTAGAATAGCAAATGGAGCAAACATAGCCTAGAATTAAGTTCCACTTAAATCCCGGAGAATTCAATTTAGATTTTAAGTACCTCAACTTGATTCTCTCAGTCACTCCTTTGTGGATAGTGAAAATATTTCCTCACCAAAGTATTGTGCCTCTACTATTCCTACTCATTGGATATGGCTTGTATGTGGAGCTTGGTAAGGAAAGTAAGTAGGCATATTTGCATCACATATATTGCTAAGTCAAAAGAGTAAGCCTTAGGAGAATTCAATTCAAAACTTTTTTGATTCAAGACTAGTGCATGTGTGATGGAGTGGAAGTGGATGTGGATACTTGAGATAACTCCTTTTTGGTATAATCTCTCTTTCTTTTGCAAGGATGAAACATGGCTACTTTTCTTTTTTCTCTTTTTTTTTTCTCATGCTTATGATGTAAGCATGCTTTTTTTTCATTTTCTTTTTGTAGCCATGTCTTCTACTCCCTTTCTTTGCAATAACTTGAAGAGAGTGCTAAACATGAATAGCATGGAGTTTCTCTTTTTATTGTGGTATGGTGGATATGATGGACATTTTGCTTACTTCTAGTGTAGAAGTATAGCATGTGCAAGTGAAGTCTTGAATTCAAAAAGAGTTGAATGATTTCTCACATAGGTCGCTCCCCCAAGCTTGTTCTTCAACTACCTCCGTGATAAGGGTTGAACCCTTGATGACGGAAGTACGCTGCAAGATCAGCTTGTTGTTGTTGTAGTGTCGCGTTGAAGTTGGTGAATTGAGCATCCATGTGTTGTTGCCAATCCTGGGTACCTTGAACATGCTCTTGGAGTGTGTTGTAGATGTCACCCGTTCTCACTTCAAGTTCTCCCATACGTCTAGTGAGGTTTGTCATTCCTTGGCTATAGTCATGATGACTTCTAGACGAAAAGGAACGACGTCCTCTCATGTACGTTGGGGGCAAGTTGCTAGAGCTTGAAGAGGATAAGGGTGGATCCCTTTGCCATTCTTGCCAAGATGATCCCCCAGTCTCATACGTCGGAGGTTGAGTCCATCCGGGCGCATAACCCGTTGGGTTCTCTTCCTCTTGGTATCCATGGACCGGAGAGATTATCGGTGGCATGCCTATGGCTGCAGCCCTCGCACGATTCCTTGTTATCCTGCCAGAGACATTACTTCTTCTTGCTTCCTCAAGGGGAAAAAGGTCAATGGTTAGTCTCCAGCATTTGTACAAATAAAAATCCGGGTTAGGTAACCGAAATTCATTGACAAAGCCGGGATAGAAAAATATCAAGGATCCATCTTGATCATGCTTAAGGGTATGTCCTTGTACTAAATAGTCTTCATCAATTAATTCTCTTTCAGTTTCAATATATTCAAATGAAGAGTATTTAAATGCTCCTACCCTTTCAGCAATATGAGTAATCAATGAAGTGCATTCAATTGGTCCTGATTTTGAAATGTAATCTAACCATTGTGTCATCATGGCTTTGACTGGAGCGACTTTTATCTTTTTAGTCATGGCAAACAAAATTATCAATTCATCATCTCGCACAACCCTAACATCTCCCCTAGGGAACATAGTCATAGCCACCCATCTATGCATGAAGCGTTAGGTAGGGTTTTGGATGTGGCTATTCCTAGAAGCCCTACATGTGACCTCACTAGTTAGCTCATGCCAAAAACTTTGTTTGTTAAACTTTGGCAAATTGTCTAAATCTAGCAAACACCATTTATGGAAGCCTAGGATGTTACCTAATTCTTTCCATAGGATGTTGTATTCTTTTTGAAATAATCTAAAAGAAATACCATCAAATCCTATTCTTAGCGTGCAAAGGAATTGGATAGTAAGAAGGTGTGAACCTTTCTCCTCTATGTGAGCAAAGTCATCAAATCCAATTGCATGCCAAATGGAAAAGAATTCGGAGTCCATACCTATCTTGGAGATCAAATGTGGATCGTAAGCCTTGGTGTGGCAGAACTCACGATCTTGGAGAAGCCTGCATGCTTGATCTTTAACTTCGCTTCGTATGTCGAGCTCATTGTCATGAAGTTGGTGTGGGTTGCTTCTCTCTTCCATGGGAGTGTCCTCACACACACTTCTCCTCCTTGGGCTTGTACCCATGGAAGAGAGGCGTGCACTAGAACCTTCACCATGGCTTGAGCTTGCAGCCCCCTTCCTCTTTCCGAACAACCTCTTCATATCTTTTTGAGTTCAATAAGCAAGAACAAAACAAGGCGAGAAAATCCGAAAAGAAGCGATGTTTGAAAAAAAACTCTCAACGAATTTTCTCCTCTTGAAAGCTTGAGTGTAAAATGCAAATGCAAACAAAAGAAAATATTTTTGGGGATGGACTTGAGAAAGAGTGTTGCAATGAAGAGCAAGAAAAACAAGGTGAGCTAGAGAGTGACTTGGGGAGGTGTAAGATGATGTGGTGTGTGAAGAGAAGTGCTCCTCATGGCCACAATTTATAGGATGCACCTTCCAACAGTCACTTAGGGTTCAAAATGTAGCCGTTGCAGGAAGGGGAGCCAAATTGGCTCCACTCCCTGTTCGGCCGACCAGGGGGTTCGACCGACCTGACAGGTGGCCCCCCTGGTTCCCCTTTTGGCAAGTGGCTCCCCAACGGCTATAAAGTCACGTTGGTGAAATGCCACATGTGCAGCTCAGAAAAATTGTTTTTCAAATAAAACCCTTTTTCAAATCCAACAAAAAATTTCTTTAGAAAAGAAAGAAAGAAAAATGATAGTTGAGAATATAAGATTCTCAACTTGCTAGGAAAAATCAAATATGCAATGGGAAAATCCAAATGGGGTGAAAAAAAGAAAGAAAGAAAAATAAAATAGGATAACTACCAATTTAACCTATTGGCGTAGGTCTCACCACCGCCTGATGAGATGGACATTCCTCCATCTTCATTTCACATCCGGACCCGGAGGGATGGGCTCGGACGGCTTGTCTTGCTTCTTCCGCCATTCCTTCTTTGGCGGCTTGGTGGACTTGGGCCTTCGGGAAGGTCCAGATGATTCCTTCGCCTTTGGATATCGGCGTGGTCGAAACGACGGATTCTCCTCGTAGATTAGTCTTCTCATGAATGCAATGAGTGAGTCCACCTTTAGAGGTGTGACTTCGACCTCTCTAATGTGTTTATCATTTGGCCCATACTTGATTCGAATCATGGAGCATTGTTCTGGTCTAGGCCGAAAGTTAAACTTTTCCTCCTTGCCATTGATATGGAAGTGGAGTTCTCCAGCTCCCACATCTATGCGAGCTTTTGCAGTGCTTAGGAATGGACGCCCAAGAATGAGTGGTGTATCCTTCTCGGTGTCCATGTCTAGCACCACAAAATCCATGGGTATGAAGCAGTTCCGGATCTTTACCGGGACGTCTTCAGCAATACCCGCTGGATAACAGACTGAAGAGTCAGCCAGTTGTAGCTGCATCGGTGTTGGAGTCAGCTCTGTGAAGTTCAGCTGGTCGAACACAACCTTGGGAATCACACTAACACTTTCTCCCAAATCACAAAGTGCCTTGTCAAAGTAGTGAGTCCCAATTGAGTATGAAATGGTAGGACATCCAGGGCCCTTCTGCCAGTTGCTCTCTCATACGGAAATCATGTTGAAATTTTCCGTCGGAGGTTCTGGCTGGCCTGGCATCTTGCCATTTTCCATCGGAGGAATAGCAGCTGCCAGCTGAGCCAACTGAGTCTCGAGCATCTTGTTGAAGCTCAGTTGATTCTTGAAGGCTGAGGATAGTCCTTCCATCTTTGCATTGATATTCTCTAGGGTCTTGTCATTAGCTGACAACTTCTGGGATAGGGCCTCGTTGATTTTGAGCTGGCTAATGGCAAGTTCTCTCAAGTTGGGCTGATTTCCAGAGTTGCCATTGTTGTTGTACCCTCCTTGAAGAATGGGCATTGTTGACCCCACCCTTGACCTCCTGGACGATAGCCATTGTTGTTGTTGAAATTTCCGTTGTTGGCAAGGTATAAGGCATCCTCACGAGTTCCTGGGCAATCATTGCCCATATGACCCGTGTCGCCACACACTTCACACGTGATGTGAGAGTCTAGGGCATATGCATTGCCAGACACTTCACCACTGGCTTGTCCATCATTTTTCTTAATTAGGAGGTCCAATTTTGCAGCAATCATGTCCACCTCCTTCAAGGTGTGCATGCCTCGCTGTCGGGTATGGAGACACTCATCGTTACATCCCATGTTGGACACCATCTTCTCAATAAGATCTTTAGATTTTGGCACTGTCAATGAGAAGAAGGCTCCTCCAGCAGCAACATCCAAATGGTCACGAGCTGATGGGATCAGCCCGTTATAAAAGTTTTGAATAAGAAGTCAGTCTTCCATCCCATGGTGGGGATAGGCTAGGATGTACTCCTGCAGCTTTTTCCATGCCTCAGGAATAGATTCCTTGGGCTCTTGCTGAAAGCTGGAAATCCTTCCACGTAGGGCATTGGTTTTGCCCAACGGGAAGAATTTGGCGAGGAATGTCGTAGAACACTTCTCCCAAGTGTCTACAACACTTCGGTTCACGTAGAACCACTATTTTGCTCTCCCAAGGAGATAGAACGGGAACAGTCTCAGACGGACCGCATCCGGAGACACGTCCTTGATCTTAAAAGTGTTGCAGATCTCGAGGAATTGTTGCAGGTGAGCACTTGCATCCTTGTTAGCCTTCCCACGGAATGGGTTGGCTTGCACCATAGTGATAAGGCCAATTTTGATTTTGAAGTTCACATCTCCCGTGTTAACAGTGGGCCCAATAGGCACATTGTTAGCAGAGGGAGCTGAGAACTTACGAAGGGTCTTCTGAGCCATTGGCGTTTGGATTGTTGGTACAGAAATGTTGGCTTGCCTTGCCGCTCGAATCTTCTCAGGAGTAACGACACGGGGTCGGTCTCTCAGAAGAGATTCGGGATCTTCAACAAAATTTTCCGGCAGGTGGAAACCAGACATACACTACCCTGTTTTCACATTTTAAATGTGAAAACAAAGAATGGTTATCATACTAAAATCCTACACATGGTTCTATCCTATTCACTCAGTCATGTTATATATCTATTTGCCTTCCCCGGCAACGGGGCCTAAAATGTTTGTTGATGGCTCCTAAGATATACTAACAAATCATCCCCAGCAATAGTGCCAGTAATGCTTGTTGGTATTACTTACGCACCATTAACTAAACATCTCCAACTAATGTGTCAGAAATGCTTGTTAATGGTTCTATTGGATTACAGAGTGAATTCCGCAAGCGCACGGAGGTATCATTGTAGCATTTCCCCTTAAGAGTATTCCCAAGGGTGTCATTTATTTTATCCCAAAGGAAGGCGGGGTAGAGATATAACAATCATTCATCAAATGAAAAGGGTAGAAAGGTCTAGGTAAGAATCTAGTAAGGATGGATAAAATAATAGTGGAGGTAGTGTGACACACACAAAATCTTTCAAGTCTAAGGGGGTAAGAGGATCCTAGAAATTAGTTAAGGTTGAGAGTTATGGAGGTACTCCTACTATTCTCTATTGTGCATATACATAGTCTAAACTAATTATTCATAAGCTAGATCAATAGTGAATACTTATGCTATGTGGTTCAACACATCAGGCACGGGCTTACCCCTAGCAATACTAGGGCGACTCCCGCCAAGAGCCTGTGGCATAGCCGAACGTGGAGGATTACAAAGGACAGATAGGGCTGTCACCACCTACTGCCTACCTCTTCAATCTGTGGGTCTACGAGACATCCAATGCTACTTAGCTATCCTAGCACCATGCTAGCATATTAAGTAATTACCTTAAGAGCCTAGGCGCAATCCATCCTAAGGCAATGAATTGAATCATCATTGAACCAATGTTGATACACAAAATAATAATCCATACTAACCTAGTTATGTTATAATTAACTAGACTATAGTGGGGGTCTATAGGTTCTATGATATTGAGATATGTTCATGATGAAATAGTCATAGAAGTTATACCTTCCACATACATGGACTCCACAATCAAACAAGAAACTCTTTGCCCAAGTATATGTATAAGTAGAGACTAAAGATATTATCTTTATTATGCATAAAGTCACAAATACAAGAAAGAATACATGAGCCATACCTTTCCCAATGTAGGATTGGGAAGAGAGAGACTCCTTACTTCTTTCCCAATTTGGACTTGGGACTAGAGACTCTCCTCTCTACAACCTAACTCCTCTAAGACTATGGATGATAGTGTATACAATAGAGATGAAGCTCAAGTGGTGTGTGTTGAAGTGAGGGGTAGGGGTCCTATTTATACTAGTGTTGAGGTCAGTTACCACCACCAAAAGCGCGCGAATCAGTCACATTGACTCCAGGGAGTCGGGAGGAGCCAACACGTGGAGTTTGACCGAGTTTGGCCCCAGGAAGAGGTCGGTCGAGCCCCTGGTTCGGCCGACCTGGTCAAGGCACCAATTCTCGTGTGCTTTCTCCAGGTGGCTGCCATGTGGGTCCCCTTGATGTATATGGGTGCAACACTATTGGATCTCCTCGGATACTTCTGTTTGTGGGCCATTTGATCCATGGGATGCCACGTGTCATCGCCTGATTGGCTGGGATGATATTTTATAGGATTGGTCCCTCTACATTTCCTCATTTCCTGCATAAAATGCTGCATACACATATTTCTCCAAGTCCAAGTGGAATTGGGTTAGATAGAAAGGTGATGTGTGCAAGAAATGACAAATCCTTCACATAATTGAGTTAAATTGATGGATGAAATTGGTATATAACAGCCGTCAACAGTGAGCTATGGCCATGAACTGGTATAGCGCCAGCCTTCCGACGATGGCGTTGAAGGGAAGCTCGACGCCCGCCACATCGAATAGGACACTCTCCATGTGGTAGTTCTCTGGAGTACCGAAGGTCATCAGAAGGTGGATGCTACCACTAGGCATGATTTGCCCTGGGCCCACACCTGAGAACGGGCTCGAAGGCGTGAGCCGGGACATGGGTATCTGTAGCTTCCGGAAGGCAGCAGTTGAGATGAGGTTGAGGCCTGCACCACCGTCGATCAGCACATAATGGAGCTTCACAATGGCAATGGTTGGGGCCACAAGCAGCGGAAGCACTCCAGCCCCTGCCATGTTTTTTGGGCAGTCCGAGGCGTCGATGCCAATTGCAGTGCTCATCCACTTGCTGTTTGGGGCCGGACTTGGTGCTGGGGCCACCGCAGCCACAGCCCGTCGCAGGACTTTCACTGCATTCTGAGACGTGGGGTCCATGGCTCCCCCGTAGATGACATAGAGGAGCTTCCGACGCTCCTGATCGCTGCTAGTGTCTGAGTCAGCACTCATGAAGACGGCTTTCACCGCCATGTGGGGCTCCTGGTACCCCATGTCGTCATCTTTGTCCTCCACGGGGTCAAGCTTCTGCTTACCCTCCCTCTGGCGGGGAGGCTCGCTCTCTTAGTGATGTTGCTTCTGCCTCTGCTCGCGGTAACGCTCCGCGAGCTTCTTGACCTCCAGGCACTCACTTGCACTGTGGCCATTGGTCTGGTGCACCGAGCACTTGAATTCAGCGTCGTCACCTTCAGGTGACTGGCGCGGGCGCTTGTCTTGGCGCGAGCCTCGGGCTCTTCCAGCTGCCCCAGCTGCCACCATGGGGGCCCCGGGCCTCGGCTTACTCCTGCTGTGGTGCCTGTTCTTTTTCTTCCTACCACCACTCCTGGTAGCGGCTTCCACTTCGGTCTGCGAGGGCTCCCCACTCTATGAGGAGGGTCGAGCGTGCGAGTTACGACCTTTCGCAGCCTTGGCGCATCTGACTGCCAAGGCAAACAACATGGAGACATCACGCACGTCGTGTGTGGCGAGCTTCTCGAGCATCTTCTTGTCCCGCACACCTTGTCTAAATGCAACTATGACAGATGCATTCGATATGTGCAGGATGGTGTTCTGTATCTGGAAGAATTGCTGGATGAACGTTCGTAGCGGCTCCCCCGTGCGCTGCCTAACAGTGTGGAGATCGAGCTCCGTGCCAGGGCGCTCGTACGAGCTTCTGAAGTTCGCCATGAACTGTCAGCATAGCTCCTCCCAGGAGATGATGGACCCCTTGGAAATATTCATGAGCCATGACCGGGCTGGCGCGGCCAGGACTACAGGGAAGTAGTTGGCCATGATGACTTCCTCACCCCCTGCAGCCAGGATCGAGGTGGAGTAGATCTGTAAGAACCCACACGTGTTGACAATTACATCATATTTCTCCAGCGTGTGCGGCCAGAACTTGTGAGGTCACACCACCCTCCGTAGTTGTGGAGCTAAAGATGCACACCCTCCACCTGTGCTTGCGGGCGCCAGGTTTGGTGCCGCATGACCTTGGTGACCAGGCGGCACTGCGTACGCCTGTTGTTGAGGCGGAACGGCAGGCGCTTGATGTGGCAAAGGCACACCATACTCCTGGAGTGGGGGAGGCGCAACGTACGCCTGGTGTAGAGGGGGTGCCACATACGTTTGGTGTTGAACGGGAGGCGCGACACACGCCTGACGTGGCAGGAGAGCGTCATGCACCTGGGGTCCAAGACCCGACAGGCTGTAGTCAGTTTCAAGATTGCGGCCCTGCTCCCGCTGGCATTCGATGACGACTCGACAGTCCTCACCAGCCCTGTAGCGCTGCACTCAGTCCGCAGGTCTGCCGTCGAAAGCCTTGTTGAGCGGCTATCAGCGGTCCGCCGGTCGACAGTTGGCATACGCGACAGTGAAACAAATGTCAATGCCGCTCACCTCCCGCCTTGCGGAGTTGCTTGAAGTGCAGCGACAAGCAGATGGTCGACGTCGTTTAGCCACTGTTGGGTTGCCCCTTGCGAGGGACCTGCCGTCGGTGCGTTGCGGAGTAGCGCACGCGCGGCTAGGAGTGCACTTTTCGGGCTTGCCGCCGATGGCGCGGTATCAGATGTCACGACAGGAGTTCACTGTGCCGTGTTGTGCGGGCCTGCAATTGGTGGAGTGGCTACACGACAACGTGATGATCAGATCTTCCCGCCCTAGAGCAGGACCTAGCCCTGGGGTGGGATGAAGCTTGGTCCTCACCTGCAGCCTGCTGGCGAGGCTGTGGCCTGGAGGAACTAGCATTGGAACGGGCGTTCACCATGCTCCTAGTGAAGATCCTTGCAAGAAAAAAGCCCCCCTTCCTGGTGCGCCAAATGTCGAAGTGTCTAACTGACACCTCCACCGGACCTACACGGAAACAGCCCGCGGAGGTTCGATGTATTTTCAGGGGGGGTAGTCCTAGTAAGATCGAGCGCAGTGAACAATGAATGCAAGGGATTTACGTGGTTCTGGCGGCATGGGCGTAATACCCTACTCCATGGTGGTTTGGGTGTTGTATTGCTCAAGCGTGTGTCTCGGTCTGAGCCTAGATGTCTAAGTTGATGGCAATCTGGTCCTCTTATAGTCCAAGGCTAGACAGCTTACAAGTGGGGCCCAGGGCCCGACAGGTGGTCCCAGGAGTAACCAAATCTAATCTAAGATCTGGGAGTAAATGCTATCTCCTGACAATGGCTTCAATGTGTCGCCTGGCCATGCCCTGCAGCAGGGCTACACATAGCCCCTCATCATGGTTGGTTGCATCCCGTCTATCTTGTCGCAACCTCTCATTCGTCCACCGTACGTAGTAGTTCGGCACCGGCCTGTCATAACAAGACTGGGTACAAGCCTCTTGACTTACGAGCGCGCACCCCTGCTTACCTAGGGAAGGTGCGTGTGCTTAATCCTAGGACACAGTGGACATGTCTAACTTTTCTCCTCCTTCCTTCCATCCCCCGGTAGCCGTTAACCAAGTGGTTGAGCTTGGGTCCACCTCCACAGGAAGGCATGTACCAGACGCTGCAGGACACGTAGCTACACCGGATCTCTCCTCGGCAGGGAGGCGGGTCCGGAGCTTGCAGGACATGTGGCAGTGTTGGACCCTTCCTCAGCGAGGAGGCGGGTCCGAAGCTGCGGGGCTCGCGGCTGCGCCGGACCTCTCCTCACCGGGGAGGCGGGTCCGGAGCTACGGGACATGTGGCTGCGTCGGACCTCTCCACATAGGGGAGGCGGATCCGGAGCTGCAGGACACGTGACAGCGTCAGACCTTCTCCCAGCGGGGAGGCAAGTCCGGAGCTGCAGGTCCGGAGCTACGGGATACATGGCAGTGCCCACCGCGTCCTCAATGGAGAGGTCTGATCCGGAGCTGCGATGTGCGCAGAAGCTCCGGGCCTCCTCTCCCTGTGGAGGTTGGTCCGGAGGTACAGGACATGTGGCGGGGTCTGGCCTACCCTCAGCAGGGAGGTTGTTCCAGGAGCTTCGCGTCACGTGGTTTACGCTGGGTCTACCTCCATGAAAGGCGGGGCCCTGCACGTCCTCTTCCTTGTATCTATGGGTACCAGGTCCGCTAGGTACCGACAGTTTCTACCTGTGAACAATATACATATTTTGTGTCTCCATGCCAGTTACATTTTGCTAAATTATCTTTTGTTAAAATCACACCTCTAGATAGATACCATAAGAATATTTTTATTTTCAATGGTATCTTTGATTTCCAGATTATTTTGTTCTGTCTCACTTGACCATTTGCTATCATGAAGTTATACATTGATCATACAGAAAATATTCACTCTGATGTAAACTCCATTTAAACTTGTCCTCAATGTTATTTAAATTAGTACCTACCATCGTTGCCACTAATCTATTCCACCTAGTCAGGTTTGGTTCAGATAACCCTCTTCTAAATGAAATATTAAGGGGCATGGAACTAAAAACCTCAGGCACAGCCGAATTTTTTCGCCTCACAATAGTGTACAATGAAGGAAATTTATTCTTAAGTGTATAGTCCCCTAACCACCTATCCTCCCAGAACCTTGTATTTTTTCCATTATTTACTTGACACCTTCCTAATTGCATAAACTTGTCCTTGACTTTCATTAAACTTGCCCAAAAATGTGAGTCACTCGGCGACTTTATAACATATCCAATACTATTGTTTAATAAATATTTCCTCTTTAGTAAATTTTGCCATGGACCATCCTCATTAATTAACCTAAATAATTGTTTATCAAGTAGGCAATGGTTTTGAACGTCAATATTTAGAATCCCCCAGACCTCCCTGATCCTTTGGTTGGCACACTATATCCCACTTAGTAAATCTATATTTTTTCTTTTGCCCATCTGCCTGCCAAAAGAACCTAGATCTATAGTAGTTCAATCTTTCAAGGGCACCTCTAGGTATTTCTAAAAAAGATATCATAAACATAGTCAGACTCGTTAAGACCGAGTTTATCAAAACCAATCTTCACCCAACCGACAAGTATTTTCCTTCCCAATTACTCAATTTTTTCTCCATGCGTTGCTCTACCATATGCCAATCACTATTTTGTAATTTCCTGTAGTGCATAGGTATTCCCAAATACTTATGAGGAAGATCACCCCTTTGACAGCCAAATAAACGGGCATACTGCTCTTGATACTTGTTGCAGCCCCAAAACATAATACATCACTCTTATGGAAAGTTATTTTTAATCCCGATAATTGTTCAAAAGCACACAGTAGCATTTTCAATTTTTTTGCTTGTTCAAAGTTATGCTCTAGAAAAATTACAGTGTCATCCGCATATTGTAAGATTGAAAGCCCATTGTCGACCAAATGTGGTACGACACCAGATATCATGCCCCTCTCTTTGGCTCTATTTATTAGTACAGCCAACATATTGACCACTATATTAAACAACACCGGAGATAATGGGTCGCCTTGCCTTAACCCTTTCTTTGTCATAAAATTCTCAGTGCACTGGTCGTTCACTTTAATATTTACATGACCCCCTTGTGTAAATTTCTCAATCCAATTACACCATTTATTTGAAAATCCTTTCATTTTTAGCGTCTGTCTAATAAAAGACCATTTAACATTTTCATAAGCCTTTTTAAAGTCGAGTTTCAGTAGTACCCCATTTAGTTTCTTCCTATGTAGTTCATGTATTGTCTCATGAAGAATTATGAACCCCTCCATAATATTGCGGCCAGGTAAGAACAAAATCTGTGTCGGGCCAATAACTTTTTGAGCTATAGTTATAATTCAGTTAGTGGCCACTTTTGTGAAGATTTTAAAGCTCACGTTTAACAAGCATATGGGTCTTTATTGTTGTATTTTAACTGCCTCTACACATTTTGGTAACAAAATTATTGTACCAAAATTTAGTCTAAAAAACTGTAACTCGCCTCTACAAAATTCCTGAAAAAGTGCTATTAAATCTTCTTTTATCACTTCCCAAAAATATTGATAGAACTTAGCAAGAAACCCGTCGGGTCCTGGAGCCTTGTTATGTTCCATTTGAAAAATCATTTTTCTAACTTCTTCTTCTGTAAATTCAGTGGTTAGGAATTCGTTTTCTGCCTGAGATATTTGAGGTATATCATTGGCCCGTGATTCATCCAGAAGGAACAAATTTTCCACCGGTGGACCAAAAAGCTTTTTATAATATTTAGTTGTATGTCTTAATAACTCACTATCATCAGTAATCATCCTCTCATCCTCTAGTAATTGGTATATCCTCATTTTCCTATATTTACCATTGGCCACTAACTGAAAGTATTTTGTATTTGTGTCCCCCTCTAAGTAAATCCTTTGTTTTGGATCTTTGATACCATTTCACCTCCTCCTCCTTCAGTAAAAAAGCTAGCCGCTCATGAAGTTCTTGTTTACGTTGTATTTCCTGTGCAGTAAGTTCTATACTCTCAGCCTTCTTATCTATTATATCCACATTTTCTATTATTTCTTTCTTCTCTTTCTTAAAAGTTATGGTAATGTTTTTTGCCCATCCTCTCAAATACTGTCTTAATCTTCTAATTTTCTCCTGACACCTATCCATTGGGCCTTCGCTTAGACATTCACGATTCCAAATTTCGTGAACCAGCTCCTTAAATCCATCTCGAAGCAACCAACCTAATTCAAATTTGAACATAGGCACGCTTGTACCCCTAGATGTTCCTCCCATATTTAAAAGTAACGGTGTATGGTCAAATAACTCTCTCGTTAATGCCACTACCGAAGATAAAGGAAACTGATTCTCCCATTCGGTAGACATTAAAATTCTATCTAATTTCTCATAGGTGGGATTTGGTAGGGAGTTTGCCCACGTATATTTTCTTCCTATTAGTTCTAGTTCTCTTAACTTAAGATTGTCAATCACTGCATCTAGTATTATAGTTCCCTTTATAATTCTCTTCTGGTCATCGCAACAAATTGAAGTCGCCACCAATTAATATTGGAAGGCTTTCTTTTCTTCTTAAATTTACAAGTTCGGTCAAAAACTCTTCCTTATATTGTGCCTGTGCCAGACCATATACTATTACAAGTGCCCACTTGAAACTACCTGATTTATTATGTAAACAAAACTTCACGTAATAATCACCCTCATCTATTGCCCCAACATCAAATATACTTGTGTCGACCCCTAATAAAATTCCACCCGATCTACCCCTCGGTTCCTTCGTATGCCATAAGAAATCCCTACCGGCACATAAGTTTTTCAAAAACTGGTACGTAAATTCTTTTACACCAGTTTCAACAACACCAATAAATCCTAAATTCTGTTCTTTCGTAAGATCCGATATTAACCTATGCTTCTTTCGGTTTCTAAACCCATCGCTATTACAAAAAATCCCTTTCATTATTTAACCTTTGTTTTATTTCTAAAACTACAGCTAGTTCCGACGATAAAATCAATATGATCATCGATCGGCTCCATGACTTCATTCAATATATCCCCGCACAAATGGTTACTTATAAATTGATCCATCTCCTCCTCTTCCCTATACTGTTGCTCGTCTCTTTCTAAAATCTCCATATTTTTTTCTATACCACTTACTTTATCTAGTCTTATTATTTCAGCTTGTTTTAATTCTTTGACAGACTTTAAAATCTGCTCTTCCTTGTTCCCTCTCTTAACATCTTCTAACATTATACCTACGTCATCTAGATCATGTGCAATAACATCATTTGGAATGTCAAAAAAAGAGATATTTTGGTTACCTTCATTATGCTTTGCTTTTTTTTTTTGCTCTTTCCATCAAATTTTCCTCCACCGAGGCTGATCTTCTCTCGCTCCTCCTTGATGCCACCATTGCCGGCGAAGCCTCCTTGATCTCTGCCATTTGGTGTACAACCTCCATCATGCTTTTCCTCTCTTATTCATTCATCTGTGGAACAAACATTATAATACCAAAACACGTAATCCTATTGGAAACGAGAACAATATCGGTACATACCTCGACATTATCAGTCAATTCTTCTAGGTTATTTATTTGACTCTCCATGCCTTGTTTCTGCATGTCATCCCTCCCCATAGCACTTTGAGACCCTTGCTCAATTGCCAGTGGTGTCGTGTCATGATCTGCCAAAGAGTCATGCACCTCTGCTTGTCTCCCCACCTCCTTTTGTGCATTCCTAATACTCTCCAAATATTTATCAATATTTGGCATCGCCAAGTGATAAATCGGCCTCTGTTGAGTCCGGTCTTGTTGCACTAGTCTTGGCCCGTTATTCACATCACCTCCTGTTTCTCTATCTTATGTAGAATTCTGATTATACCCATTTTCCTGATGCTCCCCTTCCTCATGTAAATCATGATTGTCATGCTCAACATCTTCATCCACCTCCATCGGAATTGGATTGCTTTCATCTTTAGCATTCTCCACCCTAAATTTCAACTCATATAGGCATTCTCCAATAACAACATCCACATACTCAAGAATAATATTTGAGTTAATCACCAAAACCTGCAATCTGTATATCCCATGCTCCTTTGTAAAAAGCATGTCCACATCTTTAGTCACTCCTAACAAAGCTCTGATCGCCCATATCACCAAGAAATCTGTGTATATACTTGGTAGACCAACAAATTGGACACAGATTTTTTATAAAATGGCCTTTGCCTCTGCTCCACCTATCTTCTCTTCTATCTTGATCTTGGCAGTGCCGAACTTGGTCTGTACTACTCCCCATTCTGCCATTCTCAACAGTTCTTCTTTGGAAGGAAATAATGTTCTGTATAAATTATTTCCCATGTCTTGCACCTTCCAAACCTATCTTTTTGGAATAAGCCTTTCTAACTCTGACACTATATTAGGTACAATAAGCTCTCCATCAAGGACACGGATTGATGCCGTCTTTTCTTCACTTCTCAGTTTTGCAGACATAACATATGGTATATGAAAAAAACCAAGTCCATCTACTGCATAACCACTAATATCCGGTCCATAATTCACTCCCCTGTAAATCGGACACCTCTCTTTTTCGTGTTCCCTACTCTCACATACTTCGCAGTACAATCCTCCTGGGAACTCCGAAGTTAAGCGCGCTTGGGCGAGAGTAGTACTAGATGGGTGAACTTTGTTGTTGTGTTCTTTTCTTTGTGACGAATGGTGCATCTTATTTCTCCGTTCTTAAAATAAATTGAACGATGTCTTTCTGGCCTATTTTGTAGGTGAAATTCCGATCCAATACTCCAATGTCCGACTAGACACGCCAATTACGGGCTGCTTTGGCACGCTTTTTTTTTCTTCGTCGTAGTTGGCTTTTGGCTGGGCTCAGGTCGATAGGCATTCATCGTCGCGGATGGGTTCCAAAGAGCTCGGTTCCACTGATTTGGGCAGTGGGCACGGAACGATTCCCATTTGTTTGGGCGAACTATATCTGAAAAAAAACAGGAGTTAACCGACCATCAATTTCCCATCAGGCTGGGCAAACTTAGTTCGCTGAAGCAAAATACATTTGGTTGACTTTTTCCGGAAAAGGAAAATACATTTGGTCGATATTGAAATACCGATTTAGCACGTCCCTCTGGTTCACCGAAAGGCGTAGGCGTGGACAGACATGCGTGCCCGTGCGTGGATCAAAGGCCAAGCACGACCACGTTCCAGTTCGAGCTGTTTCTGCCGTGACTGGCTGACCTCTTGCACCTATGGCCAAACCTGACTGCTTGCAAGCTCGCCTGTTTCTTCCGTCGCTCGAAGCACGAACCTTACCTGTTGCGAAAGAAAAATACGGCCTTGACTTGACCCTCGCCTGTTTTTAGCCGCTCAGGGCATGGTGATGCGTACGAGAGAGGACAATAGTTTCCTTTCACTTACAAACGTGACTGTATTTTTGGAATGGTTGCTTTACCCCCACTGATCACGGTGGGCATTCGGTTTAACCGAAACCTATCGGTTCGGTTTCCGGTTTTTTTCGAAATTCAGTTATCAGAAAATGAGAACCGAAATGCTAAAAAAAGAAAAACCGCCCTCTGATTAACCAGAAACCGAACCGAAGTATCTGGCTAACCGAAGAAAAACTGCTGGAGCTACCATGGCAGGGCGCGGAGAAGACGTTGGGCAGCGGCAGCGCTACCATGGAAGAGCGCAGAGCGCCGGAGTAGCGCGCATCGAGGGCGACGGGGCGCAGCAACGACAGCTTGTGGTGGCGTGCATCGGGGGCATCGAAGCGCAGCGGCCGCCGGGGTGGCGGCGAGCTCATGACGGCGCGCATCAAGGGCGGCAGGGCGTAGCTGCGTCCGGGGCAGTGGAGTGCAGCATCGGCATGCATCAGGGGCAAGTTTGTGGCGGCGTGCATCAGGGACGAGCTCATGCGGCACTCCAGAGGTGTCGGGACTCAGACCGTCCGCAGTGACACACTGTACAGCATAATAGATACATTAGTTCACAGTGTAATTTAGAGTACGTATTGTGAAAGTAGAAAAAAATAGTGTATAGAGTACACCTCAGAGGACGCTGGTGCGGATATATAGCCTCAAAGGTTGGGGAGGTTGGGCGGCGGAGGCTGCTGAGGATTTGAGGTATTACGGTTGCTGTTGGGTCGGTTAAACGGGCTGAGGTGGAGGTCTGTGGTCGTTGGGCCTAGTCAAATGAGCTGAGGCAGAGGGTGGTGGGCTGATTTCATTTTTTGGGCCAATTTGGATTAACCTGGTTAACTGAAAATTAAAACCTAAACCCAAAAAAACTTCGATTTCTACATAATGGCAACTGAAAATTTGCTCCGATTTAGATCAATTTGATTAGTTTGGTTTCGGTTTCGGTTCCGATTTATTCAGTTCGGGTTTTCGATTTTGGTTATTTTGCCCACCCTGATCCATGGAAATCCCACTAGAGATGAAAGGCGAGAGGATCAGCCAACGGACAGCAATGGCCGATCGGTGGGTGGTCGAGGCACGATTGTTCAACGCGGCTGGCCAGGAGGTGCGTAGGGGTAACTTTCCAGGCATTACCACTGTTATCTTTTCATTCAACTTGCCCGTCACTGCTAAATTGTTGTAAGACCTATGTGTGTTGAATACATTGGCTTGTAGTGAATACACTTGCTTTGACGATAAAAGTTTTGAATATCACCAAAACACCTTTTTACTAGTTCCGACTAGTTCTGGTTAGCTCAGGCGCTAGGTTCTACTAGCTTTTGTTAGCTCCGGCTCAAGGTCCGAGTTGCTCTGACAAGATCCGGAACTTGACCGCAATGCTTCTGTTTTTCATTTGCAATGTTTTGTACTTACTTTACATTGTTGGAAAGATTGCTTAGTATTCATTTGATAAGTTTTTGGTGCATTTTGGTTTATATGGATGATATTATGTTACTGTGGTTTTGCAACACGCTTATGTGAGGTTCTCACGTAAGGTGTTGTGTTCGGAACTAACTTGAGTCAAGTCGAGGACTTGGGCTCGTATGGATTGGTTGTTTATTCATGTGCAGGTGTTGCTTGAGTTCAAAACATGGCTGGTGATGAGATCCATTGGACTAGTCTCAGGGAGGAGATGAGGTTCCAACAACCAAATTCAGGAAGAATTATGGTTTAGCTGATCAGGAGGTTGCGCAACATGATTGAATCAAGAACAATGCATGTGAAGGTATCATAGACGTCATTGGAAGATGTTTTCACGTGTGCAAGGAGTGCATGGACGTGGCTACATGGTTCCGAGACGTGATGAAGAGATGTGGACGTAAAGAGTTGGTCAGAAAGGTCCAACCGACTAGGTTATGGACTCAGACTGCGGCTGAGTCGGGTTTGACTCAAATATGGAAAGTTTTGAGTTGGTTATGATAGTATTTCGTGTGGGTCACGAATTTGAGTTGTTTAGGAATGTGGGATACGTTCCTAAGGTGTTTGGAATTCTTAAGATTGCTTCTATCTACGTATAGAAGAATCCTAAGCAGTTATGGAAAGTTACGATTTGTGAACAGAGGAGGATTAGGTTCCTGATTTGAGTTGAGTTGGCTTTCGAGCTGGTTATATAAGCAAGGGAGCCCAGAGCTCGTAGGGCACGACTTTGGGGCTGTTCCTCTTATTTTATATTTAATAAAATTCGTAGTTTTAAGGAACTTTTGTGCCTTGTTCGTCCGACTTGTTCCAGACAAGTTTTACTCGTTGAGTTTCTGGACATCACTACCTTTCGTCGGTGGTTTTATCATAACTAGAGTTTTACAGATCCAATTGATGTGATTCTTTTTGGGTTGTCTTCACAACTTGATTATCTATCATGTGTCAAAATTTTACGGTCATTGGATTTGTGGTCTATGATCTACACGAGTTTCTTTGTAGTATTCCAGAACTGTTTTTTTTTCTCGGGTAGGGCAGATTGACCTTTGTTTGATTTTTCGATCATATCTTGAGTTTTTCTCGATGGATTTGAGTGATTATTGTTGTGTTGTCTTCGTGACTTGATTCTCTCTGATATATATCACTTTTGTCATGGTGAAACACGTTTAGGTTAGTCTCACACACGATTTCTTTAACAGATCATTTTTCTGCCGAAGGGATTGGGGTTTAATTGTTTCCGCTGCGTATGATTTTTAAATCTACCATTCACCCCCCCTCTGGTAGCTTTTCACGTGCTCTTCGATCCTACAATTGGTATCAGAACCAAGGTGCTCTAATCTTTGTGATTTGCGCGTGTTTTTGACTAATCATCATGGAGAAGTACTCCGCCAAACCTTGTGTGTTTGCTGGTATTGATTTTCAGGTTTGGAAGGCACGCATGGAGGCTTTTATCCAGGCACAAGGCTTTGCAATATGGGAGAAGGTATACAAGCCTTACGAAGTGCCATCAAATGATCAAGTTATAGCTACAAATCTGAGAGATATCGACAATAACAATAAGGCTCGAAACTTGATCATACAAGGATTAACTCAAAGCGACTTCGACCGTGTTGCGCACCTTCGATCTGCATACGATGTGTGGAAAGCACTTTGTGACTACCACGAAGGATCCAACACGATAAAGAAGGTAAGACAGGACATGTTCAAGAAAGAATACATGCGCTTCGAGATACTACCCGGTGAGTCCATTGATGACCTCTTTGCTCGCTTTAATAAAATTCTCAGTAACTTGCATAGCGTGAATGTAAATTTTTTAGATGCTGAGAATGCTAGGCAATTGCTAAGTGCATTAGATATGTCAATTTGGGAGATGAAAGCCACATCTATTCGTGAATCTACTATTATGAGTACACTTACTTTAGATGTGCTATATTCCAAGCTAAAAACTCATGAAATTGACATAATATCACGTAAGAACCCCAACAAGTCTATTGCTTTTGTTTCTCAACGTGATATGCCTAGCTCCGGCCAATCTTCATCTTGTGGTGCACTTGCTTTGTTGTCCTCTCTAACCCTTGAACAAATTGAGGAGTTTCCAGAGGAGGAGCTAGCACTTCTCTCTACGAGGTTCTCAAAAGCATTGCAAAATGTGAGAACTAGAAGGAGAGGAAGTTTCGGACCTCAACGATGCTTCGAATGTGGTAAGACAGGACACTTTCATACAGATTGTCCTAACCTTTCAGGTCCTACCTCCCGAGAAGAAAAACAATCAAGGATAAAGCACTCCTCAACAAACGATAAGAAGAAAAAGAAGGGCTTTACAGGTCGCCAACTGGTGAACAGTTTTATCTCAGCACTCCAGGAACTTGGCTCAAGCGACGTGGACATTGGAAGTGATGAAGATGAAGATGATTTGGCAAACTTGTGCTTCATGGCGGGCAAGTCAAGATCAAGTATGGAGGAGGCATAACACAACAACGACAATGAAGAGGTATGTCCTACTTGCGAAGAAATGGTGATGCTATTTCTTGTGCCACTATTATTGTTAAGAAAAAGGACAAAAAGCTTAAGGACAATACTGTTAAAATTGAATCACTAGAATCTGAAATTAATCATTTGAAATCCTTGATTCCTAGTGATCATTCGTGTTCCTCATGTGACTTAATATATGAACAGTTGTCCTCCCTAAGAAGTGCACATACCTCCACACTTGATAAACTTGAACTTGAAATTGAAAAGAACAAAAAGCTTGCTGCACTTAATATTGTAAACTTAAAAGATGCTAGCTGTTCTACAATTGATTTGCATTGTTCTACTTGTGATGATCTTGATAAGAAACTACAGGATGTTATGAATGAAATTTCTATATTGAACAATGCTTTACGTTCTCGTGAAGTTAAATTTTGTTCCAATTCCAAACTAAAAGGAAAAACTTCATGTGAAAATTGTCTTGATCTGTCCAATAAACTTGATGACATGCATAGGACATTAGATCGGTTTTGTAATGGGAATAAGAACCTAAACTTGCTGCTGAATTCATCCAAGTCTTGCAATGATAAAACTGGTTTAGGTTTTGATTTTCATGCTCATGCTAAGGCACATCCACCTAAAATTGTAAAGTCATTAGGAAGTGGTTTGATTCAAACGGTTCCTAAACAAAAAGAAGTAGTTTTCAAATCTGTAGGAGTATTGTCTCATTCGGTTTCAAATAAAAATGTTGTTTGCTCATCTAGACATGAACACGAAGTTAAATTTCATTGTACCTATTGTGGTAGAGATGGTCATGTCATAGATTTTTGTTATAAACTAGCTAAACAACAGAAAAGGGAAAGAATGGTTGCTAGATCTCATAACTTTCATGCAAAATTTGCTGCACATATTGAACTGAATGTACAACCTGCTGTTTTGAGTCAAAAACATTCAAAGTTTATCTCCGGACCTTCTGTTTTTGCCCCCGGAGCTACTGATTTTTGTGCTACACAAGTAACACCTTATAGGTCAGTAGTTAAGAATAAAAAATCTCAAACTTTGACTCATAAACCTGCTGTTTTGTCTCAGCTTTCGCGTGTTTTTCCTGCTGCAAGTCGCGTGACTCAGTGCTGGATTCCTAAATGCCTTTTGACTAACCCCAGTATTGAGTCATCGACGTATTGTGCTTCTATGTAGGTTACACGTTTGAGGAAGGAGAACATTTGGATTGTGGATTCAGGTTGCTCACGCCACATGACCGGTAACAAAGATTGGTTCTCCTCCCTCTCTTTTGTGTCACGTGTAGAGAATGTTACTTTTGCCGATAATTCTTCAACTCCTATAATTGCTAAGGATTCGGTTAGAGTAAATGATCACTACACTTTGAAGGATGTGACACTTGTCAAAGATTTGAAATACAACTTGCTTTCTGTTGCACAATTGCTAGATGAAAATCTAGAAATTATTTTCAATAAAAACTGCTGCGAAGTTGTAGGTTCAAATAGTGAGCTTATTTTTAACATGTCTCAGTTTGGAAGAGTTTTTAAAGCTGATTTTGATATGTCTTCCTCTAAGCATAGGTGTCTAGTTTCTAATGATTCAAAGGACTTATATTTTTGGCATCGTAGACTTGGTCACGTAGGCTTTGATCACCTAACGCGTGTTAGTGCTCTTGATCGCATACGTGGGCTGCCTAAGCTTAAAAGGGACAAAGAAATTGTGTGCTCTTCTTGTAGACATGCTAAGATAGTTGCAGGTTCACATACTCCTCTCACAATGATCATGACAACTGAACCGTGTCAACTTTTGCACCTTGACACCGTAGGACCTTCACGTGTTCAATCCTTCGGAGGAAAATGGTATGTTTTTGTGATTGTTGATGATTATTCTACATACTCTTGGGTTTACTTTATGGCGTCTAAGAATAAAGCTTTTAGTCACTTTAGAACTTTATTTCTTAGATTATCAATTGATCACCCAGGATCATTAAAAGCAATTAGAAGTGATAATGGAACTGAATTTAAAAATCAATCTTTTGATCACTTTTGTACTGAAAATAGAGTAGATCATTAATTTTCTTCACCATATGTACCTCAACAAAATGGTGTTGTAGAAAGAAAGAACAGAACCTTAGTTGAGATGGCTAGGACTATGCTTGATGAATATCAAACTCCTAGGAAATTTTGGGCTGATGCGTTAGCAACCGCTTGTTATGTCTCAAATCGTGTTTTCTTGCGTGCTAAGCCAGGTAAAACACCATATGAGCTCCGGTTTGGACATAGGCCTAGTGTTACACACTTTCGGGTCTTTGGTTGCAAATGCTTTGTTAAGAAACATGGTGATCTTGATAAATCTGAACCTAGATCCATTGATGACATGTTTCTTGGTTATCCATCTTATACTAGAGGCTACCGTGTGCATTTACTTGACACTAACAGAATTGTGGAGACTTGTGAAGTGTCTTTTCATGAAGCTAGCCCAGGTACTAGCTCAAACGTTGTAGGTACAGATCCATATCCGTAGGGGGGGCATTTTCGTTGAAGATGAGGAAGAATTGGAGCTGCTCCCTGAAAATTCAGCAGTAAAGACTTTGGTTCAGCTCCGGATGTTAATTCTCAACCAGCACCGACAACCATCAATGCTGATTTAAATCATTCTCAAGTCACAAGCTCATCGATTTGTGATGAACACAAAGAAGAAGAAGTTTGTGAGACATCTGTTCCCCTACGGTTTTACAAAGATCATGACCCACAACAGATGATTGGAAGCTTGCACGAAAGAGTCACACAATCTAGGTTTTGCGATCCAAACTCTTATGCTCATTCTGCTTTTGTTGCTTCTTTTGAACCCAAAGATATATCAC
This sequence comes from Tuctoria greenei, assembly GCA_036927565.1. Taxonomy (NCBI): domain Eukaryota; kingdom Viridiplantae; phylum Streptophyta; class Magnoliopsida; order Poales; family Poaceae; genus Tuctoria; species Tuctoria greenei. The sequence continues at coordinate 9,684,479 of JAYESD010000005.1, forward strand.
ACGCACTCACTAATGAATCTTGGATTATTGCCATGCAAGAAGAGTTAGAAAATTTTGAAAGAAATAATGTTTGGAAACTTGTACCTCCACCTCAAGGTCACACTTTAATTGGAACTAAATGGGTATTTAAAAATAAACAAAGTGAGGATGGGGTTGTGGTTAGGAAAAAGGCTAGGTTGGTTGCTCAAGTTTTCACTCAAGTTGAAGGTCTAGATTTTGATGAAACTTTTGCTCCTGTTGCTAGATTAGAAGCCATAAGAATTTTGTTAGCTTTTGCTATATCTAAAGGTTTTAAGCTATATCAAATGGATGTTAAAAGTGATTTTCTTAATGGCTACATAGATGAGGAGGTTTATGTCAAACAACCACCAGGTTTTGAAAATCCAGATTTTCCTAATCATGTTTACAAACTGTCCAAAGCCTTGTACGGTCTCAAACAAGCCCCTAGGGCATGGTATGATAGGTTAAAAACATTCTTACTTGAAAAAGGGTTTACCATGGGCAAGGTTGATAAAACTCTTTTTGTGCTTAAGCATGGCAATGACTCATTATTCGTTCAAGTGTATGTGGATGATATTATATTTGGTTGTGCTTCTCATGATCTTGTGTCTAAGTTTTCAGCAATGATGAGTTCCAAATTTGAAATGAGTATGATGGGTGAACTCACTTACTTTTTGGGGCTGCAAATCAAGCAAACAAATTAGGGTACCTTTGTGCATCAAACGAAGTATACAAAAGATCTCCTAAGACACTTCAACATGGACAAAAGCAAGCCTCTTCGGACACCAATGGGAACAGCAATAACACTTGGACTTGATGAAGATGGTGAACCTGTGGATCAAAAAGAATATAGAAGCATGATCGGATCACTTTTGTACCTCACGGCATCAAGACCAGACATACAATTCAGTGTATGTCTTTTTGCACGGTTTCAAGCCTCCACACGTGCTTCACATCGTCAAGCCGTCAAAAGGATTCTCGGGTACTTACATGAAACTCAAGAATTTGGCATTTTTCTTCCTTCTTCCTCAACCGTTACTTTGAAAGCTTTTTCGAATGCTGATTTTGGGGGTTGTAGGATTAATAGGAAAAATACTTCCGGTGCTTATCATTTTTTTGGTAATTCTCTTGTTGCTTGGTCCTCTAGAAAACAAAATTCAGTTGCACAATCCACAGCTGAATCTGAATATGTAGCTGATGCTAGTGCTTGCTCACAAATTCTTTGGATTGTTCAAACACTTAAGGACTATGGGGTTGATTTAGATAGTGTTCCACTGTTCTGTGATAACACTAGTGCTATTTGCATTGCTAAAAACCCCGTAAAACATTCTAGAACTAAGCACATTGACATTAGGTATCACTTTCTCCGAGATAATGTTGAAAAAGGAAACATTGTGCTTCACCATGTAGATATCGAACAACAATTGGCTGACATTTTTACAAAAACCTTTGGATTTCACTCGTTTTTGTTACATTCATAGTGAAGGGGTTATGCATCATCATGGCTTAAATTGAGGGGGAGTTTTGAAACTTGGGAAGTCTATGTGTGAATCTGAAATTAAAATAATATGAGCATAGTATTTCATACATATAAGACTTTGTGATTCCTTTTACATGCTGAAAGTTCTTACTACATTACTCGTGTTATACATTTTTTAGTTTTTGCCATGTCTAGTAATTGGAATAATTACTTACACTAAAACTGGTCATGGTCGAACTTTCTTGCTATTTTGAACTTGTTACATGTTCACAAGTGCTTTTAATCATTAAGAATTAATCAAGTAATCAACTCACATGTTGAGTTTTTATGAACAAATATAAATTGAGAAAAGATCAAGAGAATATGCATGCATCGCACTTCTTCTTTTGAGATGGCTTATCATTGCACTTAGATATGAACTTGGAAGAAGTTGTGTATGACTAAAACCATGTTCTTAAGCTTCTGATTGTCAAATGACATAGGCTTGGCTTAGTTGGTTAGAATAAGGCACATGCACATATAATCTCTTGCAAATATCATATGATCCAAATTTATGCTTTGAAAAATATTAAAATGCAGCAACTAGTGTCATGATTTCAGGTTTTGAAATAGTTAAGTTTGTGAGATCATGACTTACTTAAATTGAAAATTACATTTGATCTCTAGCATGGCTTACACTACTTTATGTATTTCATTGATGTGATAATGTAAGGTACTTGATAGTATGACTTGGATGAGCTTTGTTTATATGTATATGTTATAATATGCTCATAACAACTAAAGGGGGAGAGATAATTTGTATATATGCTCATGACTTGCTGAATACATTGTCAAAGGGGGAGAAATAAGCATGAAGAGAAAGAGAATATGTGCATAAGGAGAGATAATATGGGATAATTTTTGTATTTTCTTCTCATATTACTTTTGATTTACAAACGGGGAGAAATTGCCTTCAAGACTTTTATGTGAATAAGCCAATGTTCGGATTTTAAAAGGTGTTGCCAACGCATTCATCAAGGGGGAGATTGTAAGACCTATGTGTGCTGAATACATTGGCTTGTAGTGAATACACTTGCTTTGACGATAAAAGTTTTGAATATCACCAAAACACCTTTTTACTAGTTCTAGTTAGCTCAGGCGCTAGGTTCTACTAGCTTTTGTTAGCTCCGGCTCAAGGTCCGAGTTGCTCTGGCAAGATCCAGAACTTGACCGCAATGCTTCTGTTTTTTATTTGCAATGTTTCATACTTGCTTTACATTGTTGGAAAGATTGCTTAGTATTCATTTGCTAAGTTTTTGGTGCATTTTGGTTGATATTGATGATATCATGTTACTGTGGTGTTGCAACACGCTTATGTGAGGTTCTCACGTAAGGTGTTGTGTTCGGAACTAACTTGAGTCAAGTCGAGGATTTGGGCTCGTATGGATTAGTTGTTTATTCATGTGCAGGTGTTGCTTGAGTTCAAAACATGGCTGGTGATGGGATCCATTGGACTAGTCTCAGGGAGGAGATGAGGTTCCAACAACCAAATTCAGGAAGAATTATGGTTTAGCTGATCAGGAGGTTGCGCAACATGATTGAATCAAGAACAATGCATGTAAAGGTATCGTAGACGTCATTGGAAGACGTTTGCACGTGTGCAAGGAGTGCATGGACGTGGCTACATGGTTCCGAGACGTGATGAAGAGATGTGTACGTAAAGAGTTGGTCGAAAAGGTCCAACCGACTAGGTTATGGACTCAGGCTGCAGCTGAGTCGGGTTTGACTCAAATATGGAAAGTTTTGAGTTGGTTATGATAGTATTTCATGTGGGTCACGAATTTGAGTTGTTTAGGAATGTGGGATACGTTCCTAGGTGTTTGTATGTATTAAGATTGCTTCTATCTGCGTATAGAAGAATCCTAAGCAGCTATGGAAAGTTACGATTCGTGAACAGAGTAGGATTAGGTTCCTGACTTGAGTTGAGTTGGCTTTCGAGCTGGTTATATAAGCAAGGGAGCCCAGAGCTCGTGGGGAACGATTTTGGGGCTGTTTCTCTTGTGTTCTATTGAATAAAATTCGTAGTTTTAAGGAACTTTTGTGCCTTGTTCGTCCGACTTGTTCCAGACAAGTTTTACTCGTCGAGTTTCTGGACAGCACTACCTTTCGTCGGTGGTTTTATCATAACTCGAGTTTTACAGATCCAATTGACGTGATTCTATTTGGGTTGTCTTCACAACTTGATTATCTATCATCTGTCAAAATTTCACGGTCATTGGATTTGTAGTCTATGATGTACACGAGTTTCTCTATAGCGTTCCAGAACTGTTTTTTTTTTCTCGGGTAGGACAGATTGACCTTTGTTTGATTTTTCGATCATAACTTGAGTTTTTCTTGACGTATTTGAGTGATTCTTGTTATGTTGTCTTCGTGACTTGATTAACTCTGATATCTATCACTTTTGTCATGGTGAAACACGTTTAGATTAGTCTCACACATGATTTCTTTAACAGATCGTTTTTCTGCCAAAGGGATTGGGGTTTAATTGTTTCCGCTGCGTAAGATTTTTAAATCTACCATTCACCCCCCTCTGGTAGCTTTTCAAGTGCTCTTCGATCCTACAGTTGTTCATACGTGGTGATGGAAGAAGAGAAGAGCGAGCCTAACACGACTGATTTAGATTTAGTTTTCCATCGCTACGATGTGCAGGGGCTTATCTGTTGTACTGATAATACTGCTCAAGAGTCATGTTTTTCAGCCAGATGATCATGTCAAAAATGTTTATGCGCACGCGCCCCCAGACGTGTGGCATTAGGGCCTCTTTGGCAGCCCAAAAAACCACGAGCCAACATTCCCCCGAGCCGCACTTGAAAGTCCGATTTCCCTGTCTGATCCACGCGGAAACATCGGGCTTTCCGCCCCGACGTCGCGAGGTCAGGCAGGAAAACCCGGCCTCGCTCGCTTCCGCGTCTAGCGCGTCGCTCGGCTCCTCCAGCCCTCGACATCGCGCCACCGCACTCATCTCCGTCCCGCGGCTCGCCTCCCTCCCGCTACTCCACCCCACTCCCCGCCGCCGACGTGCTGCTCGCCTTCCTGCTGCTGGCCACCCGTGTCGTGCTGCTCAGCTCCCCGACTCCCCCTGCAGCTCGCCTTCCCTTTGGTGGCCTCCCCCGCTCTCAGCCTCTCACTACGGGACGGGATCTGAGATAGGTGAAGTACATGTAACTGCTTTGCTCGCTTTGCACTTCTGCATGGTGGTATATTGTCGCTATTGGTCGGGATATGAAATTCTAACTGCACCAATTGAGTATAGAATTTTCATTTGCACCACATTTTGATATCGAGCTACACTAGGAAGTAAGGACATGGCATCTGCTATTTGAAGATCACTCGGTAAACCCAAATAAACTATTTTCAGTTCAGTAGAGTTGTCATGGGCCAAAGGTCGAATTAAGTTTTGTTTCCTCTAGTTTAGTTTCCTCGTAACTTGAAAACATGGTGATGCTTCGTTGTATGTGTTTTATTCATAATGTACGTGTTTTTTATGTGGTGCTTTGGGAAGAAACAATGATAATGATATCTTTACTTATGTGTTTATTCCTCATTGCTTTCAGTAATGTGCTCCATTATGCAAGTGTTTTTAAATTTTTTGGTCCTCAATTTACTGTGCCCACTCTTCAGTTTGTCTTATAAAGATGCAACTTTTAGATTTGTTGAATGGGGATTAAGTATCTGGTTTCTTGCTAGTATCATAGTCAAAGATTTCCCCTTCTGGTGATATTATTGATTGATGAGGGATTATATTCAGTTGTCTGCAAAATTTGATAATTTATTGGGCTTCAACTGTAATGAACTTTACCTTTTTTTTGTTCATTCTCCCTCAGGGATTAATAATTTGTAGTTTATATCACAACAGGCACTGAAAATTTATGTATCTTCATGTTCTAGGCCACCTGCTATGTTTAGTTGTCTATCCCAACTGGGTTTGCAGTCTAATATTTGGAAACAGTTACATCCAGCTTGTTGGGCACTGGTATGATGAATTTCATTTGTGTCCTTAAGTACTGTGTCTCAGGGTCGACTAGAGTCACAAATAGTATGGTTGCATCTAAATGCTAGCACAAAATTCCTGAATTGATATATGTATCTATATTATAGTTACAAAATTGATGTGGCAGCTGGTGATATGTGTTTCTGAACCTATTATAGTTAACAACTATGACTCTCAAGTGGCTTCTTCCCTAAGAGCCATGATTTATTTGCTTTGACGTTGTCTTTATTCTGTGCAGTGGTCTGTTTGAGTGGTTCTATTTCACCTTTTGTTTTCTTTTGTTCGAATGTTCTCTGCTTAGTCTCTGGTCCAATTTCATTGAGAAACTGACCTTGGCATCTCTTCGGTTCAATCATGTTTTGTTTGTGCGTCATCATGGCTAGCATTTTATTTTGTAAATGAATGCTTGTAGTAGTTAATGTTTTTGCAACTAATCTCTCCCACATTGATGTCCAACAGGAGACTTCACCTGGCTGTTGCAATTGAGATGGTAGCTGGTTGCATATGTTGTGTATTGGATCTAGTGCTATTGAGATGGTAACGAGCACATTCTTGTACTATGATGAACTCGTGTGAGCTACTGGAGAAGAATTTTTTGTGATGTTTGAGTATTATTTTATTGTTGTGGGATGCTTTTCTAATGTATAAATAATTTTCATGACATTGTAGTAATGATGAAACTCGAAATTGTATGATATTGTACTGTTTATAACTCATGTCATAAGTTATCAAGCTACTTATTTTTCGAGTTTTTATAATGCTTTTTTTTCGAAATTTTGGAGTGCATTTTCGAATTTTCTAAATATTTTAAGCATTTTTGACATTTTTCAAATAAAAACTGGGTATTTTTCCCCCAACCAGCCAAATGAACCTCTCCCGTGCGGGGAGGACAAACCCTAAAAAGCTAGGGGACAGGGGATGCGGTGGATGGGATTTTCTTCCCTAAGTTATTCTTTCCTTGCTGCCAAATGGGCCCTAAAAGACGGGTGCAGACGAAACGAGAACCGATCCCTGCTCGTGTTGGGCTCTTGGCCCTTTTGCAACAAGTGAACAAACGGTTCACCCCCAACACGTGATTCAGTACTAGTGCTCGCAAACCACCAAGTTGACTTTCACCCGTTTAATGGAGGAGGTGGCCTAGCTAGGGACGATTGTTCAGCGGGCCGGTCGTCAGTTGTCACATTTGTCAGGTGCTACTACTTATCGCTTTATAGTTTAAAAATGAACTACAAAGTGACAAATTTTTAGGAACGGAGTGAGTATTTCGTTTCCGGAACCCCCAGAATGTCGAGTGCGAGTAGCTTGCCCGGAGTAACTTTCCGGCTTAATCAACTTTACGAGCGGTTTCAGTTTTGGAATTTTTTCCGAGTCCAAACACAGTACTCATGATTCCACTATTCTGAAATTTGGAGCACTGGTCGGTCTCCTCTACTACAAACATATACTGTACTCATTAGTATACTTCAAACAAATACGAAGGACAAACCTACAGAGCTCAGCTTACAGTAGCAGCAGTAGTAGCATCGCACTCCAAATCCAGAAGCTATTAGCAGATCTGGAAACCCAACAAGATCATCTCAACTTGATCAAGTGTTAGTAGTGACTAAAAATCTCTTTTTATCACCACTGAAAATTCACACTACTCAGCTCAGGGGCAATGGGGAACGAGCTGCGGCTCCCATGGCCAGCGCGCTCCAGTTGCGCATGTGCCGTCAGGTTCGATATATGGTACCCACCCTTCTTCTTAATAAATTGACAGTGTTCCTGCTTATAGTGTCCGAACCATATTAAAAAAAAATCTCGGGGGCGATTGATGGAATAACATTGCAGCCCGCACCAGTTGCGGCCTCGCCCGGCCCCTCAGCGTGTCTGGAACGGTTCCAAGTTCAGCCTTCTTCAACCACTAGTGACTAGTCCACCGCTCGCCCGCGCGCGCGCTGCCGACGTCGGCGTCGGGCATCATCGGCCGAGCGGAAGCGGATGAGCACTACGGAACGGATTGGTTCTATCCAGACGAGCACAAATGAATGGCCCCGCCCGCGCGCGAGGCCGCTCGCTCATGGCGGACACAACAGGCGCCAAGCTGAGGCTGTGGCTGCCTGGTCCGGCCGGGAAACCTTTTCTCCAAAGCCTGGTCCGGGAAATATTCGCTGCGATTCTACGCAACCTTTTCCCCACTTTTACCACAGCCGGCGCCACGAGGAGTGCGCATCCGAGGACGATATCGCAGTGCTAGTTAGCATCGGCGATCGATGTCACTGCGGGAATCGAGAAAAAAGGACAGTGTGGAGCAAAAATAACCACACGAATGCAAGGCAAGGGCAGTGTGAAATGTGCCACTACCATATCGTTTCTATTTAATCAAATTGCTCAACATAAAGCCGCAGCACCTGATAAAGCCCCTGCTAGCTAGCTTAAACACGTACGGGCCGCGCCCCGCCAACTGCCGGATGATACCCACTTGCGCGCGTTGCAGAAAAACTCCACCCAGGTTTGGTTTGCCGCTATAGTTCCGGACGGACAGGTAATCCAAAGCTGTCAAGCCGGCAAGAGCTTACGTGCCAAGTACGATTAAACGTACTTAGCGTGCTGTTTTGTGTTTGCTCGGCCAGGCCAGTGCCCACTGGCGTCGAGCAAGAGGAAAGATTCCGGTTTGTGACACTACTACAAAATGCTTCATCGCAGGCGGTTCTAAACATATTATCGCATACGGTTTTAAAAACCGACTGTAACGAAGAGCCTGTGAAAATGATCGATTAACACAGGCGGTGGCATAATCCGCCTGTGAAACTATATTTTCACAGGCGCATTTTCACAGGAGGTCGGTAATAAAAAACCGCCTGTGAAAATAGATTTTCAGAGGCGGTTTTTAATTAAAAACCGCCTGTGAAAATGGCTAGTGAAACAAAAAAAAATTCACATGTGCCGCCGGGAATCAGAAGAGGTCGCGCCGCCTGGAGACCGCCGCGTTGCCGGGAGCCGGAAGAGCGCCGCCAAGTGTCGAAGGAGGTCGCACCGCCGAGAGCCAGAGGAGCCGTGCCGCCCGAAGCCCAACGAGGCCGTGCCGCTTGGAGCCGGAGGAGCCGCGCCGTCGAGAGCCCGAGGTAGACCGCGCCACCGAGTGCCCGAGGTAGACCGCGCCGGATCTGTGCCCGCGCTCACGCCAGCAGGGCGCGCGCTCGCTGGGAGGCGCGCTGGAGCCGCGCCGCCGGGAGCCCGAGGTAGACTGTGCTAGATTCGCGTCCGTGCTCGCGTCGGCAGGGCTCGCGCTCGTCGGGAGGCCGCGCCGAAGCCGTCGAGGTCCGGAGCAACCGAAGTCGCGCCTTAGTCGCGCCTTGAGAGAGGCCGCCGGCAGCCGCGCCGCCGGGAGCCCGAGGTAGACTGTGCCAGATCCGCGCCCGTGCTCGCATCGGCAGGGCTCGCACTCGTCGTGAGGCCGCGCCGGAGCCGCCGAGGTCTAGAGCAACCGAAGTCGCGCCTTGAGAGAGGCCGCCGGCAGCCGCGCCTTGGGAGAGGCCGCCGGAAGCCGTACCTTGGGAGGCTGATGGAGGATCACGAACTGAACCGTGGCTGCTGCTGTTATAGACACATCTATCGTGCGGCTTCTAAACTGAGTCGTTGGATCGATAAGCAGCGGACAACGGAGATACGAAGTCCAAGAGTGATCCGTGGGATGAAGCAGCGGACCAATGAGGAGTCATCATTATCACAGGCGATTTTTATGTTACAGACCGCCTGTGAAAATCATTATATTTTCACAGGCGGTTGTTAGTTACGGACCGCCTGTGATAATGACTATTATCACAGGCGGTTTTTGTTACGGACCGCCTGTGAAAATCAATACATTTCCACAGGCGGTTGTTTGTTACGGACCACCTGTGATATTCTATTATCATAGGCGGTTATTAACACATCTGACATCACAGGCGGCACTTTTAATGGACCGTCTGTAAAAAAAATATAGAAGCGTCTGTAAAAATGTTTTTTGTAGTAGTGTGAAGCCACTACAACGGACCTGGACCGCTTGCACGAGATCAGATAAAAACCCACCGGAACGATAGGTTGAGGATTAACGTGATCACGTCGTGGGTCTGAATGTCTGATTCTTTTGTGGCTCCTATCCAATGGGTTTTAGAAGCTAGGGATCGTTCATTTTGACTTAGTTTTTTTGTGTGGTTCGTATACATGTATACTTTACACGGCAGACTGACAGGAAGGTCTGGCATCCGAAGGATTCTCTCGTCGATCCAAATCGTTGTTTTGTGCACGACCATTAGTACCAAAAACTGGCTGCCGAGTACGTAAAGACACGGTTCAGAATCTAGCAAAGGTGTATATTCGGGACAAAAGGGAAGAAATAAGTTGGGAAAAAAGTTAGGGTAGTCGTTCCACCCGAGCGAACCTAGCGCGTCTCTCTCGTACCGGAAATGGACCAGAGATTTACGCTGGTGCACGAACTAATCCAGGCCGCAAGCAGAGCGGCAGGTAAAGCCAACGCGAAGCATCGTGTTCCCGTTGGCGGCGCGTGCTCGCCGCGTCCCCCCAACAACAACGCTGCGGAACCATCCTTTTCCAGATTCCAGCATCCCCGCGTCAAACCGGCGCTGCCCACTCCACCATCCAACCCCGAAATGCGTAAAAGAAATTTGACTGAAAAATACAAGAACTTGTGTCCACTGAAAATTAGTCTCTTCTAAAAATATACGTGAAGGGAAAGGTGCAGGAGAGAGGAGACGCAGGTAGGCAACCACCAGCCTCCCAGGCGACCATGCATGGCCAACATCTCGCCTCCGTCTCATCAGCGTGAACGGGAAGCCACCCTATCTAGAAAGCTCCCGCGAAGGCAGCCAGGTCCTCATGCCTCCTCCATCACTCAGAGAGGGATAGGGCTGCCAACGAGCTGAGTCATGTTTGAGATCCATTTGATCAATATACACATTCTTGAATTCAGTTTGGTAATAAGCTCGTATAAGCTGAGTCCGAGTTCGATAGGACTTGTTTAAACAGTACATCTCGGTTGAAGCTCGTATAAACTTGAATTCAAGCTCGACGGGACTCGTTTACATAATACATCTCAAGTAAAACTCGTATAAGCTTGAGTTACACAAAAAAACCTAGAGCTGCATATCAATCCTTGTCAAGTTGCAAAGAACTTGGATACCACAACTAGGTAACATAACTGAGACATATTTGTTTTTTTACATCTATATAACATAATTAATCATATTACAGATCAGTTTGGGCCTAGCTGTAAAAAATTATCTATAATATAATTAATCATGTCAACTAGTTGTGGAAAATAGGTATATATCTTATTTAGTCATGTGGTTGCTCCATCCAACAACGACGCAAGGGGTGCCACGGCTACAAGCTGGTCTCCCCAAACCTATATAGTTGGCGTTAAGAAATCCAAACAACAAGTGAATCGTCTCAGCTTCAACGATCAATCCTAGCATCTAAACAAAGTTGAATCTAGCACTCGTCAGAATTACTTATTATAACATATCTAAAGAACTATTACAACACATGTAAAAGAAAATTGACTAAAACTTCAGCCCGCTAAAAATAGTCTTCCAAAAATGTACACGAAGCGAAAGGTGCAGGAGACGTATGCAGGCAACCACCATCCTCCACGCGACCATGGCCAACATTTCACCTCCGCCTCCTCGGTGTGAATGTGAAGCGGCCCTAGAAAGCTCCCGCGAATGCAACCTAAGTACTCATGTCCCCTCCACCACTCAAAGGTAGGGCTGTCAATGAGCTTGAGTCGATTTCGAGTAAAGTTTGATGTACATTTGGTCATATAGACAGTCTTGAATTCGATCGGTAAGCTGTATAAGCTTGAGTTCGAGCTCGAAATTCAAACAGCACAACTCGGTTGAAGCTCATACAAGCTTGACTCTCGAACTTGACAAACTCATTTAAATGATACAGCTCGACCGAAACTCGTATAAGCTTGAGTTACAGCAAAAAAACATAAGATCTACATATCTATCCGTGTTAAGTTGCAAAAAACATAGATATCGCAACTAGATAACATAATTGAGATATACTTGGTTTTTATAACATAATTAATCAAATTACAGATATGTTTGTGCCTAGTTGTAAAAAAATATCTGTAATATAAGTAATCATGTTAACGTGTTATGAAAATAGGTGTATCTCTCTCCCTCTCTCTCTCTCTCTCTCTATATATATATATATATATATATATATATATATATATATATATATATATATATATATATATATATATCCTATTTAGTCATGTGGTTGCTTCATCCAACAACTCCAAGCTGACCTCCTAAAACCTCAATACTTTCTCCATCTGAAAATATAGTCACTCTAAACTCAAAAATGAACTAGAGAATGACAAATATTTCAAGATAGGAGTTCTTGCATAAAAGTCCCAACCACATGTGACTCGCCTCGCTGATGAGCAATCCTAGCACCTAAACAAAGTTGAATCCAGCACTCGCCAACAAAAAAATATTAATCTTGATGCAGCTTCACAACCGCATCACCCCAAGCGAAAATCAAGTCATTTAATGCCCCAAATTGCCAAATGATAAGGAGTAGAAGCGAATTACACTTGGTCAACATGACGGCCATCCGCCAAACCATGCTGCTCCGACCAGAATATTATTGGAAACCTTAGGAAATGGGGAACGGGAGTGGAGGTATTGGGGATTGGAGAGAATCGGAGACGGGACTGTGTGACCGACGCGGTCAAGCCATGTAAGTACATAAGCGGATAGTGGATAGGAGTAGACAGACCGGACAATTAAAAAACTAGCAGGTGTAAGAAAAACGAGTCTTATCAAGCTATTTGTGGATCACGAGTTTTGCATTATGGATGAATTATCTCGTTTACCTTTCGAGCCGAACTCGTACTTCAATTTTAGAACAGCTGGTGTACAACCCGATTTCATTAAAACAGGCTACAAAACTGTTCTTCATTTTTTTAGAGTAAAATATGTTGTTGGTACATGAACTTGTGAATGTATATCACACATGTTTATGAACTTTTAAAATGCATTTAGAGATCTCTAAATTAGTTGAATGGTTCATTAAGAGTCTATGACACACGTGACATGTCTACGTGGCGGACACATAAGCAACGGTGTCGATGGGGCGCCGATCAATCGGGATGGTGTACGGGAGGCTGTCGCCGCACTTGCTCGGGGTGGTCGTAGCATGGTGGGCTTGACGCCGCTAACCCTGGCGGCACTGGACCTGAGGCAATTCACTACACGAATTCCGAAGATTTGTGACAGTCAGTACTGTCGCAAATAAGAAATGTGCGACAGTTTCCGGTCGTCGCTCGAGTTTTGTCGCAGTTTAGCTTATTTGCGACGGCTACCGTCACAAATTAGCTTATTTACGACAGCTTGCGACGGCCGTCGCAAACAAGAGCTCGGGCCCGGTGGATTGGCTGGGTCCGACAATTTGCAACGGCTTACCACGACTGTCGCAATTAAGGCCCTATTTGCGACAGCTTACAACTACCGTTGCAAATAACATAGGTCCTATTTGCGACGGCCCGACCGTCGCAAATAACATAGATTAATTAGCGACGGTCAAAAGCCTTATTTGCGATGATACTGTATAAAAGCCGTCACAAATAAGGTTTTTATTAAAAAAAATCTGCCCGGCTTGATGGCCAGAATAACAATACACAACAGCATAACACAATAAGTGAAACACAATACATAACAAACATCTTGATCCGTAACAGAAACACAAAGTCCATCCATCACAACACAAACACAAAACAAAGACAAATGCATCTCCATCCATCAATTCTAGCTACCTCCCGAGCCGCCAACGTCCTCGTCGCGTGTCAGTCCAGACGCCGATATACATGACGATGGAGTTTGAGCCTCCATCGACGATCCCTGCAACACATAGAAGTTGTTTGGCATATTAATTAGTTTTGGACTTTGTTATTGACTAGAATTGATCATATTGAACTTACTTTAGATAATTTGAGTTAAATTTGCTATGTTTGATTATTTAACACTAAGTAAGACTACAATAGCTAAGTTGAATTAGATTTTCCTATATTTGATAAATTAAGATTAGTAAGAACATTTTTTATTACCTGAAAACCCAGAGAAGTGTGCACCGACGGCGGTACCTGCAGTTCTGGTAGTGGAATTAGTGGTGGCAGTAGAGGTAGCTCGAGGTGCAACCCCTGGACTATGTGGCCTTGAAAGGAACTATGTCATTGCAAACGCTATAGGTTATTACATATTATTATGAATGTAATGAATTTAAATTACTTTAATTTACCGTCATCGCCTGCCTTTGCATCTCCATCGTCTGTCGCATCTGCTCCATGCAGTCTCGCTGGTAGGAGATGGTGGCCTCCATAGCCGCCCTATGCGCCTCCATCTCTGCCTAGTACTGCTTGCTGTTCTCCTGGACCTGACGGGCGAGAGTCTCCACCTGCGAGACACGGCGACTTGGGCTTGCCGATGAAGCCTACATGGAGCTGCCTCTCGCAGGTCTCGTTGACCTCGACTCGACAACTCCTTCGAATATAGAGAGCCTATAAAAAAAGAATCAGTAATATGGAATTGAAATATTTTGAATGTTTTTAATTGAAAATGATAAAATGACTTATGAACTCACCTTATGTGGGCCTTTTCACCTCCGCTTGCATACGCGGCTTGAGGATTGATTGGTTCATGTTTCCAATCGAAACATGGGTCGTGTATCCTCCTAGCCTCCTCCCGTACCTATCCTGAAAAACAAGAAAACCGTGTAAGTTCAACAATTCATATTGTTATATTAAATATGAATGATTTCTAAACTTACCAACTGCACGGTTGCGGCCTGACTGCAACCTTGAGGCTGAAAAGGGTCCCTGTGACCTCTCTTCCGAACCTCAGCAGGGGTCGGTGGCACCCCCGTCTCGCACTCCTATCAATACATGTTAGTATGAACAGTATATTATGAATATATAAACATAAGTTAGATACACTTACTATATATTTAGCTAAAAGCAAGTGGTTATCTTGGTCGTGGTTGTACTTCCCCTCGACCCCTCTGCACCCTCGAGTTCTCTGGGACTTAGCCTAAAAATCATCATTAGCCCAGTACCGACAAAGGGCCCGTTATGCATCGGACTGACCCTGCAACCAGCTCACGTGGCCCTGCACATAGTTGTAGGTCGTTAAAAATATATGACATTCTGGCTCAAGGCTTAATAGAATTGATAGAATAACTCATAACACCAAGGTATACCTTCTTTTCCGGAAGCCCATCTGCAAAGAACTCTGAGGTTAAGCGTGCTTGACCCAGAGCAATTTGAGGATGGGTGACCGATCAAAAAGTTTTCTCGGGTGCGCACGAGTGAGGACAAAATATGCAGAAAAGACTAGTGTTAGTCTGTGGGACTAGTTTGTGATCCTATAGAGCTACCAGGAGTAATGACTGTCAGACCCGTATTGGCTGAGGTGTTACAAATGGTATCAGAGTCCACCCTCGCAGTTTCACGGGTGCGTACGGGTCAAGGATGTGGGTACGTACGCATGACGCGTGAGTCCTCTAGGAGGGACACAATATGGTATGTATGCCAGTACTGAACGTATGGACGTGGCCAAGAGGGGACGTTCCTAGCTTGGGAGTTGACCGACGAAGACGTCGGTCTTCTAAGGGGGTGGATTGTGACATCCTGGCTCAAGGCTTAATAGGATTGATAGAATAACTCATAACACAAGGTATACCTTCTTTTCCGGAAGCCCATCTGCAAAGAACTTTGAGGTTAAGCGTGCTTGACCCGGAGCAATTTGAGGATGGGTGACCGACCGGGAAGTTTTCTCGGATGCGCACGAGTGAGGACAAAATGCGTAGAAAAGACTAGTGTTGGTCTGTGGGACTAGTGTGTGATCCTATAGAGCTGCCAAGAGTAACGACTGCCAGGCCCGTAGTGGCTAGTCTGTGATCCTATAGAGCTGCCAAGAGTAACGTCTGCCAGGCCCGTAGTGGCTGGGGTGTTACAAAATACCATTGAGGAAATTATCAGAAAAAAATATTTACTACACCCCACGTACTTGCGCGTACTTCTTCTCCGTCAGGTGGCTCTCGCTCTCTTGTAGGAAGTGTCGCACGTCGTGCCGGTTCACCTTCAAGGGCTCATTGATAACTTGAATACGAGCGTTCGACAAAGCTTGCTGAAGAGCCTTCGCAGCGTTGACGTGAAACACTTTTCTCGCATGCTCAAACATGCGAAGGTCGTCCAGGTCCTCTAATATATAAATTTCCTGTGATAAAGAATATATTGAAGAGATGTTCATTAAAAGAGTTTAAGAGTTAAAACTTAGAAACTTTATTAACATACTTACCATAAAATCGTCTCATACGACCTCCTGAACGTTGTGGTGCTCCTGATGAGGGGCGCGTGCGTAGTCCTCCCATTAAATAGCAGACACCCCGTCGATGACCCTAGGATAGTGCAAACATACTAAGGATCCGAGGACATTCACCGTTTTGTGGTGTCTGTCACCGGTGAAAGACGCGTCGTACCATGCACCTTCCATGCACCACTGTCGGACGGATGTGTCAAGAATTCTTTGTTCTCATGTTTAACTTCTTTGTGTCATCTCATGTGTCTTGCGGTTCTTTTTGAAAGAAACAACCGCTTCAACCGAGGAGTCATAGGCAAGTAACGAAGTTGCTTATGTGCGACATCTGTCATCGCATTATCGCCATCGTCATTAACAACTTCGACATACTTTGGTTTACCACATTTCAAGCACATATCTCGTTTGCGTGCTCTTTCCAGGATATCATGCAATTGTCTAGGCAGATATCGATTTAATCATAGTTCATAACGAGACCAGATATCCGGATATTCAACTGATACATATCTTTAGGCGCTTTGTGAGGTTGTGGAAGGATATCGCAGATCAATTTCATGAGATCATTGTAGCAGTTGATGGAAAAAAGTACTTAGGACTTAATTGCCATAAATCTGGTAATGAAAGCAAGGACGATCACATCCGTGTGTTCATGCAACGGTTGTTTAGATTTTTTGAGCTCCTCGAAGAACTCGTCTTCCTGCATTGTAAGAGGATCCTCCGCTTTGAGATCTTATAGCATATCATCCATCCTATAAACCCCCGTTATATCATCATCATCATCCACTTCTACTATGACTCGAGATTTACTCTCGTCGTGGAAGCTCCACACCTCATAATATGGCGTGAAACCGTTTCGACATAAGTGAAACGAAAGATCCAATCTGCTCAAAAATTTGGTGTTCCAACATTTCGTACATGGACACCACACCTTATCATCTATTGACAACAAAAATGTTCGATCCAAAAATTTATCTAACTTGATGTACCACTCATCCGAGTGACCAACAGGTCTGCTCTTCCAGCTAGTATACATCCAACTGCGGTCTTCACCCATGTTTGACTCTACAGTTTAAAGCTGAAGAAATTATCGTTAATGTATGCAGGATTTATCCTGCTTCTGACGAGACACAAAACTTGAATCTGAACAAAATTTTGGCAGCATAACCTCGCTTGTTTTACACTGCACCCCCAAAAATGGTGCATTTCTTCAAGCTTTGGGGTCAACTGTCCAACAACGACGGAGGAGGCGAGGAAAGAGCAAGAGAGGAGGAATGAACGAGAGAAAACCACCCGTCGGGGGCCGCCATCCACGCGCGTGAGCTTGTCGTAAGTAACGACATCCTGTGGACGAACGACGGTTATCATTGCCAATTATGGCTTTGAGACTTTATTTGCGATGGACCGTCACAGTTCGCTTCATGCCGTCTCGGAGCCGCAGCGGATGCCGCTCGTCAGGGCCGCCGCCACGTCCACCGCTCGCCGAGTATAACCCAACCCACTATGCCCAGCCTACTAACTAATAAACAATTGTCCCAACTAAACAACATAATAAACAATATAATATAAAAAACTATTGAAATTGAATTGCATAATCAACAATATAATATAAACATAATATTGTATTGCATAATCAACACAATTATATTTCTAAATTCAATTGCATAATCAACAATTCAATTACATAATAAACAATTCAATTGCATTCACATTTCAATTGCATTCAAAATTCAATTGCATTTCAATTCAATTGCATAACTGGGGGGGGGGGGGGGCTCGGCCATGCATGGAGGGGGGTGCGGTGGGGGGGGGGGGGGGGGTGCTCGTCCTTGGGAGGGGGGGAGGGGGGCGTCGGCCATGGGAGGGAGGAGGATCGGCCATGGGAGGGGGAGGAAGTGTGTGGGGGGGGGGGGGACTCATCCATGGGAGGATCGTTGGGGGGCGCTCGACCATGGGGCAGAATGGGGGGCGCTCGGCCATGGGTGGGACGGGGCTCGCGAGGAGGGGGGAGGGACAGAGGAGGAGGAGGGCTTACCTGAGGGGACGTGCGGCGGCCGCAGCGGGAGCACGATGGTGGTGGCAGGCGCGCAGTGGCGGTAGGTGCACAGTGGGCGAGTGAAGCGATAGCGGGAGGGTGAGTGAAGTGAGTCGGGTCGAGGGTGGGCTGGGGTATATCTTTTTAATTTGTGATGTCCTCATTAATTGCGATGACCCTAGGGTTGGCCGCCACAATTAAAAGGATTTGTGATGCCTTTTTTCTGGCAGTCGCAAATAACCCCTATTTGCGATGGCTTTTGGACCGGCCGTCGCAAATTAACAACATATTTGCGACGGCTCTACGCATTTGGGATGCCACGGTGCCGGCTGTCGCATATATTTTTGGTCGTCACAAATGATCGCATTTCGTGTAGTGGTTGTAGGTGGCGCACTTGTCGGTGGGGTACTAGCGGTGGCGCTGAGCCACCTGACGCCACTCCGGTGAGATCCATTGACGGACACACGTTTAATTGCCTGATAAGCATCCACATCTAACGCTAATCACTCTCTCAACCAACTCATCTAGGGGTAATGATCTTCCTTAACACCCAACGACCTCCTCGTGCATGGCTACACTACAGGAAATCCGATCAATTACATCAGCCATGGCCAAAGTAATTAAGGCAAAAGCCAACACAAGTTATTAAATTACATCGCTTATCGGCTAACGTGGCAGTTTAGATGTAGTTAAACTAACTTACATCAACGACCGACATAAGTTACTTAATTATGTCGACTGTGGATAGCCGACGTAAGTTAGTACTTACGTCGTCCGTCGGTAGCCGACGTAAGTTACATGATCTAACTTACATCGGCTATGGATGGGCCCATGTAAGTTCTATGCTCTAACTTACGTCAGTATGGCAGGATGTAAGTTATTAACAACCTAGGTGTCTGTCGGGTTTTTTAAAGGAAGAACCGCTTCAACCTAGGTGTCACGGGTAAGTAACGAAGCTGCTTACATGCGACTTCCGTCATCACAGTATCATCATCGTTATTAACAACTTCGACAAACCTCGGTTGACCACATTTTAAACATTTGTTCTCATTGGCATGCTCTTTCCAGAAAAACATGCAGTTGTCCGGACACACATCAATCTTCTCATAGTTCATACCGAGACTGAAAAGAATTTTCTTCGACTTATACATATCTTTAGGCACTTTGTGGGGATGTAGAATGATATCGATGAACAAATTGATGAGGTCGTTGTAACAGTTATTAAAAAATAAATACTTAGACTTAATTTCCATAAGTCTAGTCATAAAATTGAGGATTGTCATTTCAGTGTGTCCATGCAGCGGCTGTTCTGAAGCTTTGAGAAGCCCGAAGAACTTTTTAACCTCCATTGTACGAAGATCCTCCATAAGCTCTGGTTGTATAGCTTCCAGCATCTCATCCATCATATCAACCCCCGTGTCATCATCATTGTCCACTTCCACTTGTTGTACAGCTTGAGAACCTGTCTCGCCGTGGAAGGTTCACAACTCATAATGTGACACGTAACCGTTTCGACACAAGTGCATCGAAAGTTCCACTTTGTCCAAAAATGTCCCGTTCTGGCATTTCGTATACGGGCACCGCGCCTTATCGCTGTTTGACAACGAAAAAGCTTGTTCTATAAAAGCTTCTGTCTTGGCATACCACTCATCTGAGTGACCACCAGTTCTGCTCTTCCAACCAGTATACATCCAACTGGGGTCTTCAGCCATGTTTGACTCTTCAGTTTAAAGCTAGAGAAATTATAGTTACTTTATACTTTGTTTAATATAATGGCCCTACATCTATTGGAAAAGATAGATCCTAAACCGACTTAAGAGTGACCGAGCAGAGCATGCTCATGACAAGATGCGCGGTCTGGATCCGGACGAAATTTCGACAACATAACCCCGTTGTTCTCCAACTGCGCGCCCGTAAATAATGCAATAGAGAACAACAGGGTAATGCCGTTGAAATCTTGTCCAGATCTAGACCCGCGCCTTGTCACAAACCACGCCCCCTTGGTCACTCCCGGTGTGTCCGAAGAAGGGACAATTTTGAACCGATACGCCTCACATGTGTAACACATGTGAGACAGACCGGTTTGAAACGGGTAACACATATTGTACATGTTATGTTAATTTTTCTTTTTTTGAGTCATTTCTGAGAGAGAGAGGAAAATACGAGTGAG
This sequence comes from Tuctoria greenei, assembly GCA_036927565.1. Classification (NCBI taxonomy): domain Eukaryota; kingdom Viridiplantae; phylum Streptophyta; class Magnoliopsida; order Poales; family Poaceae; genus Tuctoria; species Tuctoria greenei. Next base: position 9,704,561 of record JAYESD010000005.1, read on the forward strand.
AGAAGGAGGATAGAACGAGAGAGAGAAAGAGAACTGAGTTCGTTGAGGTCCGCCATCCATAAGCGCGGCTTCTTGCCATCCGCACCATCATCGTTCGTCTTCGTGCCCGTTTAGATGCATACTTTAACTTCTAACTAAATGGGCCTTGTCGGGCCCTAAATGGATTGTGTCGGGTCAAGTCGACCCAAAGCCATTTTTGTACATATAGTAACACTCAAGCAATCATATTAAAAATTATAACCATAATTTGAAAAACTATGAAATTCAAAAAGAAAACACTCAGGAACTTAACCATCAAGTTTCAGAACATCAATTCATATTTTGGGCAACAGTGTGTATCACTTAATTTTGTAGCAAACCAAAGCAACACTGTAGCCAGAGTGTGGTTCTTGAATGTACACGCAGGGAATATAAATAGTAAAAGGAACCAATTTTCTTCCCTACATAGACCAAAACTGTTCATTTCAACTATTTAAGCACACACTGGTGATAACTGGCACCATAATGTTCTTTATTCAATGCAATATTCAGTCCAACTTGTTAACAACAATATTCCTTCTTGTTGGAACTCTACAAGTGCAAACAAATCTTCACAATTGTGCATTAAGCATCCACACCAGAAGAACCCTAAGAAATTTCTAACGAAATGCTCACTAACTAACAATTGACAATTAATTGCAAAAAATACTAACAATTGACACGGGGCGGGCTCACCTCGGTGTGGGTGGCGACGCTTTGGCGAGGGCGGCGGTGGGCGCTCGAGGAGGCGCCGACGAGGAGGCAGTGGTGGTGCACAGCGTCGGCTCGGGAGGAGGAGGCGCGGCGTCGGCTCGGGATGTGGAGGAGGCGCGGCGTCAGCGTCAACTCGGGGAGCTCGGGGAGGCGGTGGTCCAGCGAGCTCAGGGAGGCGGCAGTCCGGGGAGCTTGGGGTAGGCGGCCGCCTGGGGACCTCGGGGAGGCGGCAACGCTTGGGGAGGCGGCGACTAGAGGAGGCGGCGGCATCGCTTCGTGAGGCGGCAGTGGCGTGCTCGTGGAGGAGGCAGCGGCGAAGGGTCAGCGACGGCGCGCTCGTGGAGGCAAAGGCGGAAGAAAGGCGCACAACATGGAATGGACTGCGCGTGAGGCCCGCGCTGGTAGGGTTAAGTCCTCTACTTACATCGATCAATGTACCTTATGTCGGTCTAGGGTTGGGCCGACGTAATTAGCAGACAACTTCCATCGGCCGTCTTACTTACGTCGGCCCAGGTCCCAGGCCGACGTAAGTAGTGCATTAATGTCGTCGACCCAATTATTTTCGTTGGTTGCGGGCCCGCGACCGACGTAAATTATGAAACTTACGCCGACAATGTAGGTTAAGTATCTTATGTCGATCGGCTCATGTAAGTTAATCTGGCCTACGCTTTCAGGTTTTCTGTAGTGCTATTAACTCCAGCCGATGCATGCATAGACAGACATGAAATCACCGACGGATGACCGAGATCATAACATCTACACATCCGCATCGGCATCGGCACCAGCACAACACTGCCCATGTACAACAGCCACTCTGCGCCGTCCACAGCAGCTCCCCACCGCCGGACGAACCCCTCCCTCCAATTGGCAATACAAGGGTGCCAGAATAAAATGATTTGCAGAGGGTACATTGTAAAATAAGCATATCCAACGTGTCCCTAATTTGCTGACGTGTTTGCTACGTAGACATCTCAGTGTGTCATGGACTTTTACTGAACCATTTAACTAATTTATGAATCTCTAAATGCATTTTAAAAGTTCATGAACCTATGAGATACACTCTCACAAGTTCATGCACCGCCAACCTATTTTAATTTTTTATTTGCCACGACAGTGCATCAAAATCTGTAGAGCGTAAACTGTAACTAGGTTACTGCTCATCCACATACAGAATGGTTTAACAGCTGGTTTGCAAAAATCCTTGTTGAACTGTCCAACCTCCACCTACCTCCCTCTTCCTTGCTGGCCCTTTCGTCGCGTTCTGACAGCAAGGAATCCATCTTTTTGACGGGAAAGGAAGGAACCCATCTCGTATCTATAAATAGCGTCTCCCTGCCAGCATGAGATGCACGAGCGTACCACACTCGTCTACTCCCAACTATTGGTCTCCAGTGATATGTGCCCCAGCTCCTACTGGCCGCAATATAGCTTCCTCTCCAAATTTCGAGCTATCTAATCTTTTCTTCATCCCTTTTGTTTTCGTTTCGGTTTTGCTTTCTTGAGCCTTCCTTCTTCGTGATATTTGGCCTCGACTGCTATCCATCTCTTCCCTGTACTAAAAGGGGAGCCAAGGCAAGGAGAAGCGAGCACGCAATGGGGGGAGTCAAGGGATTCGTCGAGGGTGGCATCGCCTCCATCGTGGCCGGTTGCTCGACCCACCCGCTCGACCTCATCAAGGTCCGCATGCAGCTGCAAGGCGAGGCGTCTGCAGCCGCCCCGCCGCAGCAGGCGATGCGCACGGCGCTGGCGTTCCATGGCGGCCCGCAGATCGTGTCGATCCCGCAACAAGTCGACATCCCGGCGCCGAAGAAGCCCGGGCCGCTGGCCGTCGGCGCGCAGATCCTGCGCTCCGAGGGCGCCGCGGGGCTCTTCTCCGGGGTGTCGGCCACCATGCTGCGCCAGACGCTCTACTCCACCACGCGGATGGGGCTGTACGACATCCTTAAGACGAGGTGGACCAAGGACAACGGCGGGGTCCTGCCGCTGCACCGCAAGATCGCGGCGGGGCTCCTCGCCGGCGGCATCGGCGCCGCCGTAGGCAACCCGGCCGACGTCGCCATGGTGCGGATGCAGGCCGACGGCCGGCTCCCGCTCGCGGAGCGCCGCAACTACAAAGGCGTCGGGGACGCCATCAAGCGGATGGTGCACAACGAGGGCGTGCGCAGCCTCTGGCGCGGGTCGTCGCTGACAATCAACCGCGCCATGATCGTCACGGCATCGCAGCTGGCCACCTACGACCAGGCCAAGGAGGCCATCCTGGAGTACCGCGGCGCGGGGGCCGACGGGCTGGCCACGCACGTGGCCGCCAGCTTCACCGCGGGCATCGTGGCCGCCGCCGGCTCCAACCCCGTCGACGTGATCAAGACGCGGATGATGAACATGAAAGTGGAGCCCGGCGCGCCCCCGCCGTACGCTGGCGCGGTGGACTGCGCGCTCAAGACCGTACGTGCCGAGGGCCCCATGGCACTCTACAAGGGGTTCATCCCCACCGTGATGCGCCAGGGCCCCTTCACCGTGGTGCTCTTCGTCACGCTGGAGCAGGTGCGCAAGGTCTTCAAGGGTATGGAGTTCTAGGACCGTGCCGCCAGAGACTACCGACGACGACGACAACAACAGCTACCACCGTATTACTCCCTCCTTCTCAAATTATTTGTCGTTAGAACAAGTCTTTTAGTTCAATTTTGAACTAGAAAACTTGTCCTAACGACAATTAATTTGGGAAGGAGGGAGTACTATACTACCACCACCACCACATGCTGACATGCCGAGCGAGCGGGAGAGACCAGAGGTTGGCGAGCACTCACATGCTGACATGCCGATGCACGTGTGCGCCTCATGTTTAATTTGGCCGACATAAACAATTGTACGTTCCCATGATCCGGGCTGTGGTGCACGAAACCAACGTGCCGACTGCCCACTGTACAATGTCGAGAGCGCGTCCATCGGTGCTGGAACTTCAATGAACCCTGATCGATCAATGATTTCATTCCCACTCGGTTCACCACCGATTTATTTTCCATCAGGTTCGGTTTGGGTTCGGCAAACTTTATCAGCAACTAATATATTTGGCTGACTGAAACACCAATTTAGTACGTCCCTCCGGTTCACCGAAAGGCGTGGACGACGTCCAGCACGCCCATGCCGGCATCAAAAGCCAAGCACCTTTCCTTCCAGTTCGAGCCGTTTCTGCAACACGAATCATGGACCAAGGGCCAAACCTGACTGTTTCCAAGCTCAGTTGTATCTTCCATCGCACGATGCACGAACCTTATCTGTTGATGTGAGTGTGTGATACAAAATTACGGCCTTGACTCGACCCTCGAATATTCAGCCTCTCAGATCAGGGCACGGTGACGCGTGCGACAAATAAGAAGAATTAGTTTCGTTACACTAATTAAGATGACAAGAATTATGTAATGGAAACACTAGAGTACCAGCTCCTTGGCCTGGCTCCCTTGCGAGTTGCGAGGAACCGTTCGCCGGCGTCAGCGTGACGCTTGCCTCATCCCAAGTTGACTTCAGTTCTTCAATGGAGGAAGAAAGCTCCGAAGCTGGCAATTTAGACGTTTTGGCCGTTTAATCCTCCCCATCAGTCCACGAAGGACAATTTTTAACTCAGAAAGGCTAGGATCAGAAAATCGATGCTCCACCAGACCAAAATATCAATGGAAAGGCTAGGACCAAGATGGCGGTGCGTTATTCAGCGCGGCTATTAGTCACCTGTCCCTAACTGTCAAGAGTCAATGCGCGAGTTAAAGGTGATTGTAAAGCACACAACCCCCTAGTCGTAACGCGGACGGACGGACGGACGGAGAATCGCTGCACCAGCTGCGACCTCGTCCCGGGGCCGGCGTTTCTGGAACGCTTGGACGGCCACGGCCACGCGCTTCCAACCGGGGTTCAACTAGTCCACCACCGATGCTTGAAGTAGCAAACGGTGCTAGCATCACATCACACCAAGTCGGGAAAGCAACCAGCGCAGGAAACCAAGAAAGAAGCGTGCCAACTTGATCACGTGTTAGCAGTGACTAAAAAAGCACATATTACTTTTTATTGCGAGTAAATTATATGAAACGTGCAAAGAAATGTCGGTTATATCGCCATCGGTAAGTTACACAAGTTTACATTAAGAACGTCGGCCTGCCAACGGCCATAGCCGTCGACTGTTGCTTCACGTTCTTAAGGCCCTATAGCCGTCGGTGCCGACGACTTTAGGCCATTAAAGCCGTCGGGCACTAGATACCGACGGCTTTGGTTTGAAAACGAGCTAACATTGTCGGCCCAGAGAAACGGACGGTCATAAAGCCATAAAGGTGTCGGCCAGAGGGACCCGACGTCTTTAATGCGCTTAGAGTCGTCGGCCCCCCGCGCGCACCGACGGCTAATACGGTGGACACGTGTGTGCCTGTGGGCCATATAGTCGTCGGTCTGGGCGCCAAATTGACGGTCATAGTTATGACCGTCGGCTTAGCCCACACCGACAACCTTATTAGCCTTTTTTTAATACCGCGGCTGCTTTCGCGCTGCCTCCCAGGTGGGGAGCCTCTAGGCCATACAGCCGCCATATAGGTTCAACACAAGTTCAACATATAGATACAAGCCATTGAACACAAGTTTAACATTCAACACAATAAAACGACAATGCAAACAATGCATACAAGCCATATTCATAAACAAAACACAATAAAACAACGAGTTCACATAGTCATACAACAACTAACTTCCATATAACAACGACTTCACATCCAAATTACTCCAAAGGACCATTGTGAAGATTAATCCGCTTCCATGTCATTATTCGAACCTCCACCACTTGCACCTCCGGTGTTCAAATTGAGGAAATCATCACAATCATGAGCGGTACCCTACGAGAAACAAATAAAAGTTAACTTTGCATTAATAGTTACAATTTATATGTCTCAATTTTTCTAAAATTCACAAATGCCCAACTTACATGTGTAATTAACTTAAAGGTATTACCAACTACGTCATTGAATAAGTCATTAAGTATTGTTCAAATTAAGCTACGCTTTCATTAGAGCTAATAATTTAGTAATCAAACCGCTATGTCGCCTGGAGGTGTTGATGGTTGACTATGCCCCGAAGCGAAGGGCAACAATGGGAGAACGCCTGGATAAAGCTGCAATCCAGGGGCCAACATTGACATGAATCTCTGATGTGGAGGATAGGTTTGACCACTCTGGGAACCCTTAGACAAATATGATTAGTATTTCGTACTATAAGTCGAGTTAATAAGAAATGTGGTTATATCTATGAAGAAGAGCCAACTTGTTCTCCGGGCTGCATCGGATGAGGCATATTGAACTGTGATCCAAAGCCACCTTGAGGGAAGAACTGCGATCCAAAGCCACCTTGAAGGAAGAACTGCATAAAGTAAAAATATTCAGTTACTGACTTTAACACAAATATGGTAATAAGTATACCAACTTAAGTAAAACAGTAGTCTACATGCGACATCATCTTGAACCGAGATTGTTGTAGCATATTGAACTGAGTTCCAGTGTTGCCTTGATCCAAGAACTACACGAAAGAAATTATTCATAAAATCTTAAGTAGAAACAGTTTGTAGATGAATAAACTATTTAATTGTTAAGATTACAAGTTACATGCATCATATACAAATTTTGCATCTGTTGCATCTGTTGCTGCTGCTGTTGCATCTGTATTTGATGTATTTGCTGTTGTTGATGTTCCACTTTCTCCTTGTACCGTCTTAATTTTTCTTTCACTTCCTCATCTGCAACACAGGATCGACTCGAACTGGGCGTCCCACATAAGCATCACGCTCCACATAACCGTCGCCTAATCCAAGTCTACAAAAAACACAAATGTGATGAATCGACGGTAATTAATCTTTAAATAATCATTATCTTTACACGTACCTACCATGCGGTACTCCTCTGCCGGCTTCGTACGCCGCACCCACATCCAACGGCGCTCTTAGATAATTTACATCATCTCCATGCTTTTTCTTGAGACACTCAACATATTTTGTATGCAAGAATAAATTAAATTCATGAGTGGATATCATAAAAGATAGATTCAGTTTATAGATAGAGAGCAATCAACACACTTACCATTTTTTGTGTTGCCGCTTCGTCACACAACTGCTTCGGGCGTGCCGGGTCTGTGCCTCTGTGCCCCATGAGGTAAACCTCAATAAAAGAAGGAGCGACACCGGTTTCAGCTTCCTGCAACATCAAAATACAACATCAGTTCAATCAATGCAATTTTTTGAAGCAATTTACAAGTGATTTTAATAGTTTATACCATTTGTTGTGCCATCCGCACATGTTTATCTGCCCCATAGCGTTGTAGTCCAGGCTTGCTCTTCCGCTTGCTTTGGTTTCTCTTTGAAATATTTTTGAACTCCTTCGACACTCAATATTTGCATACCATTCCCAAGTTGCCGGATCAACACAGATCCAATTCACACTACTCTCCATGTACTCATGCTTCTACAGATAAATCGTAGTTGCTCGCTTGTTTGTCATTGGCTGACGCAAATTGGTCTTGTAATAAATGCTCGTAAAACTCCTTCACCTCCTTCGGTTGTGACCGATCTTCGTACTTTTTACTAATGTCTGCTATCATCTCATCCATCCGATCTTCATCCTCATTGCCGTCCGACACATCATCATTCTCTATCTCTCCATGCTCGGGCCACACCAGATAGTTGGGCATAAATCTGTGCTTGCAAAGATGCAACTCCACTTCAGACTTATCTGTACGTCGACAATTCTGACAATTGATACACGGACACTTTGCAACACGAGCATCACTAGCAAATGCATGGCTGAGAAAAGAATTTGCGATATGACCCCATTCATTAGTGTGCACACTAGTTGAACTCCATCCATCATACATCGCCCTACGGTCATCACCCATTTTAAAACTAAATCAAATAAACATATATTAATGAACATATATGGTTACTTCACAGTTTGTTTAATGTCACGGCCCTACATCTATTGTCCATGATAGGTCCTAAAATTTCGATAGCATAACACCGCCTATTTAACACTACACCCTCTATCGGGTGCGGTTCTTAAAGTAAAAAGGGGCAGGCAGCGTCGACGTCCTAAACAACAGTGATCACGCGACTGCACATGACGTCAGGGCTAGAGCGCCTGAACGCCTGCTTTAACATCGTACTAAATGGGTGATGAGGACATCACTTCTATGGATACAAACAACACTCCATTGAACATACAAGATGCAATCAATAGAGTTCATACACAACAATTAATTTCAGAGGTGAACTCGTTCTTATATATTTCCTTATATGTTTTTGAGCATAAATTGCTACTTAATGATTTATTTGTGATTAGGATCCATGGAGAGGTTCAAGGAGTACTTGGAGGGAGTATTAGGGACGTGGAAGACCAAAGAATTCGTTCAAAGAAGATGGAAACCGAACCAAACTCCAAATCGTATCCAACTCGGAGTCCACGAGCAGTACGCACTAAAACGGATGCCCAGGACGCATACGAACTCCGTTTTGGACGTTCTACATATGCACGGAAAGGGGAGAGGATAACCTTTCCAATGGCACCGTTCCCATGTCAAAATTCCTTCAGAGTCGTCGGGAATCGTCGAAACAAAATCAAGTACAGAATCTGTCAGGGTGCTGCGCCACCGTATTGGGCCATTGGGCCTTGTATCAAGTCTAAGTCCATTATTTTCGTGTGTTAGGGTTAGGTCACGACCCCAACACCCCCTTGGACGTCCTCCCACCTATATATACTCCATAGTAGCTGCCATGAACAATTGGGTTTTGCTTAGATCAATAATATCGCCGTTTATCGGTTTGTGAAACCCCAATTCAGCAATTTCAGATTGCTTCTTCTACGTTCTTGCTTGTGTTCTCGGTTGCACTTGCAGGGATTAGCCTTCTTGGCAAGGTCAAGCGTGTGCAGCACGGTTGATAACCAACGGAGCGGTGATGTAGTGATTGCAGGGGTTGTTCGTGTTCTACTCGAGAGCCTCGGATCATCAACGTCGAGATCTCCACATCAATCGACTTACCCATTACCTATCGGAAGATCGGGCATCATCTTTTTACTCATCAATTGGTATCAGATTTCCAGGTTGCCCGTTAGGTAATTCACCTATCCATTACATTATTTTTGTTTTTCATACCTAGAGTCCACAAAAAAGCCACAAAAAACTTGCAGTTTCATAGATCTCACTACTACAAAAAGCATTTTTACAGGCGCCTCAATTTTTCAAACACAGGCGGTCCTTAAAAATATGCGACTGTGATGACGAATGATATAATAACCGTCTGTGATGAAAGAACAACACAGGCGGATTTTAAAGAACAACCGTCTGGGTAAATACATGATCTTCAGAATCGGTTCTTAATTAAGAACCGCCTGTAATGCAACGAACTTCAAAGACGGATTTTAAGAAACAACCGTCTGGGAAAATACATGATATTCATAGACGGTTATTAATTATTAACCGTCTGCAATGCAATGAACTTCACAGGCGGATTTTAAGAAACAACCGTATGGGTAAATACATGATCTTCACAGACGGTTATTAATTATTAACCGTCTGCAATGCCATGAACTTCACAGACGGATTTTAAGAAACAACCGTCTGGGTAAATACATGATCTTTGTTGGTGGTTCTTGATTAATAACCGTCTGTAATGCAATGAACTTCACAGATGGATTTTAAGGAACAACCGTCTGAGTAAATACATGATCTTCGTTGGCGGTTCTTAATTAATAACCGTCTGTAATGCAATGAACTTCATAGCCGGTTCTTGATTAACAACGGCCTGAGAAGATCATGTATTTTCAGTGGCGGTCATTGTTTAATTATCATAAGCGGTTTTCATTGAAATTACAGGGATGTAGTTGCAATTATATATCACAGCCGCATGTAGTCGTGCAGGCAAAATTGTATCAGGAAAAAAACACAGATGAGCTAGCGGATACTAGTACAGTAATGCATTATAGGAAATGCTCGATCACCAGTGAGGCTGGCTTAATTGTGATAATACACCATTAGAGGCTTTACAATTGTTCAAAGATAATTTCTTTACACACTGAACAAAAATCATGCTACATTCATTGTAGATCGACGATGAAGCTCCCATCGATCAATCTAAATTGTACCGTCCTGCTTGCTCCCGAACACGTCTCTTATATTCCGCTGGATCCTGAAAATATTGACATTATTTAAATTAACAAATGTCGAAGGAGGAATGAATAACCTACATTGGTCACTAAGTCAAAGTGTCATCTAACCTTGATAAGTAGATTATAGCAATCATTTTCAACATCAGGCACATTTGGCTGATGCAGCAAACGCTGAACTTCAAGTAGTATAGTTTTGATTGTAAAAGCACTGCACCACCCCTACGAAATATAATTTAAGCAATATAAGAAACCAGTTCAAATAAGTTCGACAAAAATTATAAGTAATAATTACATGAACAAAATAGGTCTATCTTACAGTCTCTTGATCAAGAATCCCGATGCAGAGTGCTCCCGAATGATGGACATTTGGGTGGAAGAACCCAATTGGAAAGGAGCATCTTGGAGGCACCAAGGGATAGTCCTCAGAGAAGGAGATTGTCAGGGGGTAGTAACCATCTTCCCATTCAGTCTGCAAAAGAAATTTATTAATAGGAGGACGATAGTTAAACTCATATTGTGCTTGTTCTTCATGACTTACCCCTTCTTTACCGGGGACGATGCACTGCCACTTCAATAAATCTCCCGATTCAGGCTTCGCAGAGAAACCCTACGCGGAGAAATTGAAAATACCAAAAACAAACAACACGGAAAAACAAACTACAGTTAAGTTCATCAGTCCATTACAGATACATATGTATATACAACCATGTGACCGGTGTGCCATATGTACATACATGGGGATGGTTCTTGCGCCACGCCAAGCGCTCCTCCTTCAATCGGCTACACGCCCGAGACATCATTATCTGAAGAAAGACCAAACTTCCAAACTTCCAAATCATTGAGTCCAAACGCATATGTACACAAATGCAAAAGGACACAATCCATATACCAACATTGTTCTAAGTTGATTTCAGAAGATACAAATATATACAATATATATCATCTCGCATTGCTATATACATTTTTTCCAGCATTGACATCTTCTCGCATATAGGGTTTCAAATTCTTTTTAATGCTTCTCTCTACGCGCTTGATGTTTTCTGGTTCGGTGAAAAGGTACATCTCTTCATACTGATTATATTCCTCTTCATTATCTCCCACATTGTCAACCCCAACAATATTTTGCTTTCCAGAAACAACTACGTGCAACTTCTCAGTTTCTGGATCTTGAACATAAAAAACTTGTGCAACATTATCGGCGAGAACCCACAGGTCATCTTTGTAACCCACTTTATTCAAGTCTACCAGTGTCAGTCCGTAATTGTCCACTTTCAAACCATCAGGATGTTTGACCCATTGGCACTTAAATACGGGCATTACCATTCTTTCGCCATAATCGAGTTCCCATATTTCCTCTATGAACCCGAAGTATGTGGTCTTCTGCCCTTGTGAATCATAAGCCTCAATACGAACACCACTATTTTGTGCAACACTCTTACCGTCTTTTTCTTTAGTGTAAAATGTGTAACCATTGATGTCATATGCTTGCCATGATGTTACCAAAGCAGATGGGCCACAAGCTAACTTTTTCATTGTTGCCTCTTCTATAGTGTTTCTGTATGATATATTTTTGTCCATTAACCATTCAGTGAAACATCTTCTGTGCTCTTTCATGATCCAGTCCTCTTTGCGGTCTTGGTTTTTATCACGAAGCTCAATTTGGTGTTCCTCGATGTACGGCTCAGCTATTGCGAGCTGTTGTAGTACACCAAAATGTGCACGGTGTACATTCTTGTAATCTTGAACAATAAAAGTTTTCTTACCCACTTTGCCTCTCCCACGTAGTCTACCCTCATGTACCGGTATAGGCACACCTATCGATTTTCCATCTTTGATGTAATCAGCGCAACCCTCAATCACTTCTTCAGTGGTGTATCCTTCCATAATTGAACCCTCTGGGTGAGCACGGTTCCGCACATAACCTTTTAATACTCCTAAATATCTCTCCAACGAAAACATATGATGTAAATATAGTGGCCCCAATGCTTTTATCTGATCAACAAGATGTATGATTAGGTGTACTTGCATATCAAAAAAGGATGGTGGGAAACACATCTCAAGCTTGCACATTGTCTCGACGATGTATGTTTTCAGATAGTCTAAATCTTCACGTGCTATCACCTTTTGCGATACTGCATTGAAGAAGTAACACAAACATGTGATGACAACTTTTATATGCTCAGGTTTGATTACTCTTATTGCAATGGCAAGGAAAACTGTCATCATCATGTGACAGTCGTGAGAATTATAACCGAATAAAGACAAGTCTTTCATCGAGACTAGTTTGCGGATATTGGATGAGAAACTTGTGGGCACTTTGATCCCACGCAAGCATTCGCAAATTGCTTTTTTCTCTTCTAGCGTCAAGTTGTAGCTGGCTGGGGGAAGGTAATGCTTCCCGTTCGCCTTTTCTACTGGATGAAGCTCTGGTCTCAAATCAAGATTTACTAGGTCCATACGTGAATTTAATCCATCCTTTGTCTTCCTCGGCATGTCCAGCAAGGTCCCAATGATGCTGTCAAATACATTCTTTGTAACGTGCATCAAATCAATACTATGGCAACATTCCAGATTCTTCCAATACGGAAGATACTTGAAAAAAATTGATTGTTTCTTGAAAGCCATGTCAGTTGTATCATCCGAAGATGTACTTTTCTTTCTCTTAATTCCTTTACTCTTTTTTCCCTTACCGAAAGCAATATGAATGTTCTTGACCATTTCAAACACAAGTTTTCCACTGTAAGGTTTCGGTGCAGTATCTTTTTCGATTTTGTTATCAAATTGTTCTTTCATCTTCCTATACTTGTGTGTATCTGTCAAGAACCGTCGATGTCTCATGTACACCGTCTTTCTGGATGAAGTGAGGTATAGATATCCAGTTCTATCCACGCACCTAACGTAACCTTTCTTCCCTTTCATTTGTCCCGATAATGTAAACAGTCCGGGATAATCATGCACGGTAACGAATATCATTGCTCTTAGCGTGAAATACTCCCGCTTGTACTCATCCCATATACGTACCCCTTCATTCCACAATTTCGCCATATCTTCCATTAAAGGTTCCAAGAACACATCAATTTCGATGCCGGGTTGTTTCGGACCTTGGATAAGAACAGATAATAAGATATATTTCCTTTTGTGACACAACCACGTTGGTAGGTTGTACATAGTTAAGACCACGGGCCATGTGCTGTGTATGCTCCTTTTTTCACCAAACGGATTCATTCCATCTGTACCCAAGGCAAACCTCACATTTCTGATTTCCTTCGCAAATTCTGGATACTGAATATCAAAATTTTTCCACTGCGTTGCATCACCAGGGTGTCATATATGTTTTTCATTCTTCTTGCGTTCCTCGGAATGCCAACGCATAAGTTCAGCCTCCCTAGGGTTTGAGAACAAACGCTTCAAGCGATCAATTACCGGAAGGTACCACATCACCAATGCAGGAATTTTTCTCTTATTCTTCCCGTCTGCATTGCCAGAAGTATCGTCATCGTCACCTTCAGGACCAATAATAAACTTCTTATTCTTCTGAGTCTTTTTCATGTTGGTAACATACTGGTGATTGTAGTCCTTCTTATATCTACTGACACCACAAATGGGGCATCTAGTTGCGAGCTCATGCTCTTTGCGATACATAATACAATGGTTCACACAAGCGTGTATTTTTGTCACACCTAGTGCCATCGGGCAAAGAAGTTTCTTCGCTTTATAAGTGCTTCTAGGCAGTTTATTTGGATTTGGAAGAATTTCTGCCAGAAGATTCAAAAGATCAGAGAAACTACAATCGGACCATCCGTGCGTAGCTTTCAACTTTAGTAGTTCTAAGACTGCACGCAATGTAGTAAACTCTTTATCACAACCGTTTGATTCATCATATAAAAGCTCTGTGGCCGCATTCTGCAATGTCTCCATTTTACTTAAACCTTTGCTTGCTCCCATAGAAGTCAGTACATATGGTTCAATGTGACGCAACATCTCCTCACAATCGAACTCATCATCATCATCACCAGCTTGATTGTCACTACCATCATCGATATGAACATTATCATCATCTGAGCCTCTCTCATCATCTTTATCCACATCATGTGTATCTAACTCACCATGCTCTGTCCATATTGTGTAGTTATTTTTGAAACCTCTTTTCACCAAATGAGATTGGATTACTATAGTATCCGTCCAAGCAATCTTATTTTCGCAGTTGATACATGGACATAATATGTCATCTATCTTTTGCAACTTCGCATGTCTCTTGGATGCTTCAATAAAATTTGCAACATTACGAATGTACATAGGATCGGGTCTTGGCATGTTATACATCCACGCTCGACGGTCCATGCTTCAATAATAGAATTTTTTGTCAGATTTACAAAATTTGGCCACAAATATTCTCTAAAGGTCTTCTATAAAATGAATTTACAGAGACATAACAAGTATGATTAGGGCGACTAATGTAGGAGACGGGCGACATCTTGAGGCGGACGGAGTCAAAGGGGGAAACAGGCCCAACAGCATGGGCTAGGTCTGGGTGGGATCCAGTCCGTTATATCGGGAAACAAGGCCCAGATGCATCTTATATATATTACAATAGCATCTGTTAATTAAACATTATATTCATGTCACATAATAGGTACAAAAAGGAAACAATCCATATAGTCCATACATCAATATACCAGAACACAATCCATACAGTCCTTACACATGCAAAAGGACAGAATCCATATACCAGAACACACAAAACTAACAGCTTATCAGCTAATGAAAATATACAAAGAAAAAGTAAGGAAACTACATTTACCTTGCAGAGGCGTCAGCACGGTGGGCCGGCTGGGTGGAGAAGTGGCGGTGCGGGGTTGAGCGGCGGCGCGGCAGTATGGGCTGGGCGGCGGAGCGGCGGCGCGGCGCAGGGGAAATTTCAACAGCCTGGCGGCGTCGATATAAATTCTCCAGGGTTGCGTTTTGACTGCGGTGAGGGGTCCTTATATAGACGTAGGTTTTTCACAGGCGGTTTTTAACTTTATCGCTGACGGGTTTTACTTACCAACCGCCTGAGATGATGTTTATTAATTAAGAAGTAAATATCTTCACAGGCTGTTGGTACTTAATAACCGCCAAGGAAGATTTTTATCTCAAGCGGGTATTACTTAACAACCGTCTAAGATAATGCCAACTGAACAAAATATTTTTAAAACTTGTATAGCTGACGTTGAAATGTTTTGGTAAATATCAAATTAATTTCTACTCACATATTATTCACATTTGTGTATCTCATAAAAAAGATCTTTCACTCAAAATTGTTGGTACGAACATATTTGCATAATTTATACATGTATGAATTTTTTTAATTTTTTTAAAAGCACTCCAACATGTCAAACTTCAAATTATCCACCAGTATTCATTGACACTTGATTGAAATATGTACAAAACACAAGAAAAATGTACAAGAACACTTGATTGAAATCCTAAAACTACACTACGACCCCGCCTCCTCCATCCTCTCCGCCAGCTTCTCAAACCAAGCCAAGCGGTCCTCCTCCGACTCGTCGTCGTCGTCGTCGTAGTCGTCACCATGGTGGTGGTCGCCGTCGTCGTCGTCGCCGTCGTCAGTGGACGACTCGTCGTCGCCGTCGTCGGTGGACGACTCGTCATCGCCGTCGTCGGAGGACGACTCGTCGTCGCCGTCGTCGGAGGACGACTCGTCGTCATCATCGTCATCATCGTCGTCGTCGTCGAAGTCGTCGTCCTCCTCCTCCTCCTCCTCCGGCGACGATGCAGCAGGAGAGAGGGTCGGCTTCTCCGGCTGAGCCGATTGCTCCGGCTGTACCGGTGGCTCCGGCTGCACCGGCGGTGGAACGCGCTGGTCGTCATTCACCCTCTCGGGGGAGCTGCAGCGTATCCGCTTGCTGGGTGGCTGCCTCGGCGGGCTAGGTGGCGGAAGGTTGGCCATGGCTGTGGTGGTTAATCGGCGGCGGGCTAGGAGAGGTGGAACGATGGAAGAAGAAGAAAGGAGTGGAGAAAAGTTTTGTGCTTGTCCATAACCGACGACGCGCCTTATATAGGTCTGTGCGGAGTAGACGAGGGAGCGGTTCGTTTCCTGCGCATTGAACTCTTTGCAGACCTCGTGCGGTGCACAATTAAACCACTGTGGAAGACGATCTTGAGAGATCCTTGCACGCGTCCCTGCACCACGGCTTCTCAACTTCTCCGCAGACCTCGTGCGGCGCGTCAGTTAATTAACACTTCTCAGGCTGTTAATTAACATATTGTAGTTTCAAAAATGATTATCTCAGGCGGGTATTACTTATAAACTGCCTGAGAAAAAAGAAGTAAAAATCTTCACAGACGGTTGGTACTTAACAACCGTCTACAAATATGTTTATCTAAGGCGGGTATAACTTAACAACCGCCTGGGATAATGCCCGATACTGTTCTGCAGTTTCCTTATCCCGATACTGTTCTACTTTGTCTACTATTTGTGCGCGAGTATGACCTGTTCTCCCATAACGTGTTGTACACTATGGGTTATATTAATTAAAAAGAAGTAAATATGAAAAAAGCACTATATTCATCAAGATAGAAAAATGAAAAATAGCATTTGTTGTATGTTTTTTATGTTCTGACCAATGTCAAAGGATTTATGAAGTGAAATTTAATGGTAACCTTTACTTATCAATAATATTACAAGAAAGTGGATTTTTGCCTTTTTAAAGGACCACATTTAATCAAGAATATTAATTAAGAAGAAGTAAATATCTTCACAGGCGGGTATTGCTTAACAACCGCCTGTGATAATGCCCGATACTGTTCTTCAGTTTCCTTATCCCTTGCTTCTTTTTTATTTAGATTCCAATATAAATACTCAAACATGTTTAGATTCTGCAAATTGTGTCCAAATTCGATGATTCTTTCTTCTACATTTGTATAAAATTAACATCTACCACCTGAACAAAATATTTTTAAAACTTGTATAGCTGACATTGTAATGTTTTGGTAAATATCAAATTAATTTCTACTCACATATTATTCTCTTTTGTGTATCTCATAAAAAAAGGTTCCTTCACTCAAAATTGTTGGTATGAACATATTTGTATAATTTATACATGTATGAATTTTTTTAATTTTTTTAAAAGCATTCCAACATGTCAAACTTCAAATTATCCACCATTCTAACTAAATGCTCATATTCATATGAGGCATTCATCAAATTATGAACACACATTGATTCCAAAAAATTTAAAAAAATATGAAAAAATTCGTAGATGTTGGTATGATGATTAAAAATATCCACTGAAAAAATAAATGAAAAAAGCATTATATTCATCAAGATAGAAAAATGAAAAATAGCATTTGTTGTATGTTTTTTATGTTCTGACCAATTTCAAAGGATTTATGAAGTGAAATTTAATGGTAACCTTTACTTATCAATAATATTACAAGAAAGTGGATTTTTGCCTTTTTAAAGGACCACATTTAATCAAGAATATTAATTAAGAAGAAGTAAATATCTTCACAGGCGGGTATTGCTTAACAACCGCCTGTGATAATGCCCGATACTGTTCTTCAGTTTCCTTATCCCTTGCTTCTTTATTATTTAGATTCCAATATAAATACTCAAACATGTTTAGATTCTGCAAATTGTGTCCAAATTCGATGATTCTTTCTTCTACATTTGTATAAAATTAACATCTACCACCTGAACAAAATATTTTTAAAACTTGTATAGCTGACATTGTAATGTTTTGGTAAATATCAAATTAATTTCTACTCACATATTATTCACATTTGTGTATCTCATAAAAAAAAGGTTCCTTCACTCAAAATTGTTGGTATGAACATATTTGTATAATTTATACATATATGAATTTTTTTAAAAGCATTCCAACATGTCAAACTTCAAATTATCCACCATTCTAACTAAATGCTCATATTCATATGAGGCATTCATCAAATTATGAACACACATTGATTCCAAAAAAATTAAAAAAATATGAAAAAATTCGTAGATGTTGGTATGATGATTAAAAATGTCCACTGAAAAAATAAATGAAAAAAGCATTATATTCATCAAGATAGAAAAATGAAAAATAGCATTTGTTGTATGTTTTTTATGTTCTGACCAATTTCAAAGGATTTATGAAGTGAAATTTAATGGTAACCTTTACTTATCAATAATATTACAAGAAAGTGGATTTTTGCCTTTTTAAAGGACCACATTTAATCAAGAATATTAATTAAGAAGAAGTAAATATCTTCACAGGCGGGTATTGCTTAACAACCGCCTAAGATAATGCCCGATACTGTTCTTCAGTTTCCTTATCCCTTGCTTCTTTTTTATTTAGATTCTAATATAAATACTCAAACATGTTTAGATTCTGCAAATTGTGTCCAAATTCGATGATTATTTCTTCTATAACATCTACCACCTGAACAAAATATTTTTAAAACTTGTATAGCTGACATTGTAATGTTTTGGTAAATACCAAATTAATTTCTACTCACATATTATTCACATTTGTGTATCTCATAAAAAAAAGGTTCCTTCACTCAAAATTGTTGGTATGAACATATTTGTATAATTTATACATGTATGAATTTTTTTTAATTTTTTTAAAAGCATTCCAACATGTCAAACTTCAAACTATCCACCATTCTAACTAAATGCTCATATTCATATGAGGCATTCATCAAATTATGAACACACATTGATTCCAAAAAATTTAAAAAAATATGAAAAAATTCGTAGATGTTGGTATGATGATTAAAAATGTCCACTGAAAAAATAAATGAAAAAAGCATTATATTCATCAAGATAGAAAAATGAAAAATAGCATTTGTTGTATGTTTTTTATGTTCTGACCAATTTCAAAGGATTTATGAAGTGAAATTTAATGGTAACCTTTACTTATCAATAATATTACAAGAAAGTGGATTTTTGCCTTTTTAAAGGACCACATTTAATCAAGAATATTAATTAAGAAGAAGTAAATATCTTCACAGGCGGGTATTGCTTAACAACCGCCTGTGATAATGCCCGATACTGTTCTTCAGTATCCTTATCTCTTGCTTCTTTTTTATTTAGATTCCAATATAAATACTCAAACATGTTTAGATTCTGCAAATTGTGTCCAAATTCGATGATTCTTTCTTCTACATTTGTATAAAATTAACATCTACCACCTGAACAAAATATTTTTAAAACTTGTATAGCTGACATTGTAATGTTTTGGTAAATATCGAATTAATTTCTACTCACATATTATTCACATTTGTGTATCTCATAAAAAAAAGGTTCCTTCACTCAAAATTGTTGGTATGAACATATTTGTATAATTTATACATGTATGAATTTTTTTAATTTTTTTAAAAGCATTCCAACATGTCAAACTTCAAATTATCCACCATTCTAACTAAATGCTCATATTCATATGAGGCATTCATCAAATTATGAACACACATTGATTCCAAAAAATTTAAAAAAATATGAAAAAATTCGTAGATGTTGGTATGATGATTAAAAATGTCCACTGAAAAAATAAATGAAAAAAGCATTATATTCATCAAGATAGAAAAATGAAAAATAGCATTTGTTGTATGTTTTTTATGTTCTGACCAATTTCAAAGGATTTATGAAGTGAAATTTAATGGTAACCTTTACTTATCAATAATATTACAAGAAAGTGGATTTTTGCCTTTTTAAAGGACCACATTTAATCAAGAATATTAATTAAGAAGAAGTAAATATCTTCACAGGTGGGTATTGCTTAAGAACCGCCTGTGATAATGCCCGATACTGTTCATCAGTTTCCTTATCCCCTGCTTCTTTTTTATTTAGATTCCAATATAAATACTCAAACATGTTTAGATTCTGCAAATTGTGTCCAAATTCGATGATTCTTTCTTCTACATTTGTATAAAATTAACATCTACCACCTGAACAAAATATTTTTAAAACTTGTATAGCTGACATTGTAATGTTTTGGTAAATATCAAATTAATTTCTACTCACATATTATTCACATTTGTGTATCTCATAAAAAAAAGGTTCCTTCACTCAAAATTGTTGGTATGAACATATTTGTATAATTTATACATGTATGAATTTTTTTAAAAGCATTCCAACATGTCAAACTTCAAATTATCCACCATTCTAACTAAATGCTCATATTCATATGAGGCATTCATCAAATTATGAACACACATTGATTCCAAAAAATTTAAAAAAATATGAAAAAATTCGTAGATGTTGGTATGATGATTAAAAATGTCCACTGAAAAAATAAATGAAAAAAGCATTATATTCATCAAGATAGAAAAATGAAAAATAGCATTTGTTGTATGTTTTTTATGTTCTGACCAATTTCAAAGGATTTATGAAGTGAAATTTAATGGTAACCTTTACTTATCAATAATATTACAAGAAAGTGGATTTTTGCCTTTTTAAAGGACCACATTTAATCAAGAATATTAAATAAGAAGAAGTAAATATCTTCACAGGCGGTTATTGCTTAACAACCGCCTGAGATAATGTCCGATACTGTTCTTCAGTTTCCTTATCCCTTGCTTCTTTTTTATTTAGATTCTAATATAAATACTCAAACATGTTTAGATTCTGCAAATTGTGTCCAAATTCGATGATTCTTTCTTCTACATTTGTATAAAATTAACATCTACCACCTGAACAAAATATTTTTAAAACTTGTATAGCTAACATTGTAATGTTTTGGTAAATATCAAATTAATTTCTTCTCAGACGTGAAATTTTAATTAACGATGAACACACTACATTCATTAACAATATTCAATCATTCACACAGTTGAAGAACACACAAGATACTCATTCATTAACAATATGCACATCTCACAAAAGAACACACAAGATGCACAATATTTACACAAGAACACACAAGAACACAAAAGATACACAAGTAATATTCAATCACATAGATGAAAAAAGATAGACTTCATTCATTAACAATATTTACAAAACAGAAGCAACTAAAAACAACAAAAAGAAAAACTAATTAAATCCTACTCCTACTCCTCTTCCTTCTCCTCCTCCTCGTCCTCCGGCGGCGACTCCGGCACCGGTGCAACAGGAGAAAGGGCCGGCTGCACCGGCGGTGCAACCCCGAGGTTGCTAGCCGTCGCCTCCACCAGCGTTCTACGGCCCTCGGGGCCAAGAACCTGGGCCATCGTCGCGAACAGAATGTCGAGACGATCAGCCACCCCCACGAGGGCGTAGAGGTAGTGGCCCAAGGTACCCATTCCAGTATACTCTGGAAGGGTACCCAGCCCCAAGGCACTCATGGCGCGAGACGTATTGTTGTACGCCTCTCGCGCCATGAGGAGGCGCTGCTCGGTGTTGATCTTCTCGGGGGAGCTGCAACATTGTTTCTTGCAAGGTGGCTCCCTCGGAGGGCTTGGCGGCGGAAGGTCGGCCATAGTGGTGTTGGGTCGTCGGAGCGGAGGAAGACGAAGAAAACAAGAGGATTCAAAGTGAGCGATGCGCTTGTGAGCGATAGCGCGTCTTTAAGGCCGCGCGGAGTGGAAAAGAAAGGTCGCGCACGCGTGACATGGTCACTGACGTGTGGGACAGGGTCCACATGTCAGTGACCGCTGATTAAGTCAGGGGATCCTCATCCCGGTTGGTGAGGGGTCTTTATGTAGGCGTTCATCAAATTAAGAAAAAGTAAATATCTTCACAGGCCCATGTTTAACTCAGGCGGGTGTTACTAACCAACCGCCTGAGATAATTGTATCTTCTCAGGCGGTTGGTAAGTAAAATCCGACTGAGGTAACAGTCTTCCCTGACAGTCGGTACTTAAAATCCGCCTGAGAAAATGTGAGTCTATATATACCCCTCGGCAGCATTGGAAAAACCTAACCCGGGCGAAACACTTAGACGCCGTTAGGCTGCCAAAATTTCGTTTGCCGCCAAGTGTTCCCCCTCGTCACTTCCAGGTACGCCGCCGAGCTTCGCCGTCGCCGAGCTTCGCCGTCGTCGCCGAGCTTCGCCGTCGCCGCCGAGCTTCGCCCTCCTCACTTCCAGGTACGCCGAGCGAAGCCATTTCCGTCGCCGCCGAGCTTCAATGTAAACCCTAAACCCTTCGACCTTCCATCCTCCTTCGCCGTGCCGCCTCCCTCCCCGCCCTCGCTGCCACCTTGCATATCCTTGGTTAGGGTTCGGGAATTAGATAATGGTAGGCATCCTTGGTTAGGGTTCGGTGGAATTCGAAAAACTGTCAAGTTCGGTCGCATCTTTGGTTAGGGTTCGGTGGGGCAAGATTTATGTGGTTGGTTATATCACGATAAATTGGTAGTTGGTTCTGTGTGTCTGAAACTATTCTGACACATTAGTGGTAAACATGATTCTAGACTCTAGTAACAGCAGTATATTCCCTATTTCTGTCATCGGCCTTGCATATGCCACATAATTCTCTATTAGGGGTAAGATTTAGCTATATTTGGTTAAGTTGACCAAATTTGGCTAATTTTGGCTAAGTTACATTAGATATAGTTATACTTGACTAATTTTGACTAAGTTATGCTATATTTAGCTATATTTGGCTACTTTTGCTTAGAGTTAGCTATGCTAGACTAAGTTTGGCTAAGTTTGCTTTTATTTCTCTAAGTTTCATTTGAGCAATTGTAGCTAATCTGTGCTACCAAAGATGTCTGCACTTGTGGCTCCATCAGCTTCATTTGAGCAATTGTACCTAATATGAGCTACCAAAGTTATGCTATATTTAGCTCTGAAGCCAAACAAAAGTTGCTGGCCAACTCATTTGTGATGCCAGGAGCATCCTCACGCCCATATCTAGGTAACACTAGGTGTGGCGATGGAGTCTGAGCATATGATGCAGATCTCTATGATACAAGAATTTAGTTAGACCTATATAACTTCAAAAATGTGTTTTGGCTAAATTTACTTAATTGAGCCAAAATTGAGAAAATTTGTTTTAAATATGACCAAATTTAGTTATGCCATTTATTAGATTTTTTGTCTTATTAGATCTAGCATGGAAAGCCCTAAGAAGACTGGTCCTGATTGTAACAACAAAGAAGACAATATGGAGTTTACTGACTCCAGCAGTTCAGGCTCCTATCACAGTCCTTCGGATCCTTTTCCGAATATAAAAATTAAAAAGACTTCAGTGGATCTAGACCTGGAATATGATCCTGCCGACGAGGTATGGATCACGAATCTTAACTTCAGCAGTTCAAGTTAATGTTGGTTGTCAAGTATACGAAGTCTTATAATTTTTTTCTACCTAGATTAATCTCGAAGACAATGAGGTGACATCGGCTCCTAAAACCGCAGAAGGTTCACCAATGGATGAATCCTCAGCTTCACTCAAGCGGAAACGAGGGCAACGAGGTCCCAATAAGGGTCTATTGGACCGCATCATGTACATAACAAGGGTCGGTCCAGGTGGGCTTCCCCAAGAACCACTGGATTCAGTTACCAAGTACCGTAATGCATGCGGTTTTCTTGTTAGGGAGGTTGTGCCGATCACAACCGAGAATTGGAGGAAATTACCCGAGCAGACCAAGAATGAGTTGTGGGAAAAGATAAAGAAACAATTCAAGTTCCCGAAAGGCACAGAAGAAGCTGTAAAGAAAGCAACATTGGTCTCTTGCGGCAAGAAGTTTCGATGCTGGAAGAGTGAAATGAATGCTTATGTTAAGGCCAATAAGGTCCCTAGCCCGAGGAAGATGGGAAAAATCACACAAGCTCAGTGGCAAGAGTTTGTTCGTCAAAAGAGCACACCTGATGCTAAAGCTCTAAGTGCAACTAGGTCAGAGCTTGCAAAAAAGAACAAATACCATCATCGCTTGGGGTCTGCCGGATATGGCCCCAAAGTCCAGAAATGGAATAAGATAATAGACGAAATTCTTAGTAAGGGCAATCCTCACCCATTAGAAGGGTGCGATGAGCGAACTCAACGCTGGGTCTTTGCTCGGTCAGGTTTGACCAGCGAGGGCAAACTTGAAAAGCCCGACTCTCTGAATGAAGTAGAGGATAAAATGAAAGAAGTAATTGAAAAGCAACAGAAGGGTCTCTTCAAGCCGAAGAGGGAGAATGACCAACTTACCGCTATCTTGGGAAACCCTGAACACAGCGGACGGGTTCGAGCGGTCTCTTCTCAAATGTCTTGGCTAGATGGTTTCCCTAAAGATAAAGACACATATAGGAGACGTGAGAAGTTTAAGAAAACACTTGATGAAACAATTGCTCAAAAGGTCAAAGAAAATATGCAAGAAATAATGGAACAACTTAGACAATCAGGACAATTAGTGGCACCGAGTACAATGATGGTTCCGGTGCAAAAGGAGCAATTAGTATCTCCAACTGCCTACCCTAGCAGCGTTGGTTCCGTGCCAGGCTCAGGGTCAGCCCATAAGTTCCCCGTCGATGATATTGCTAACGACAAATCTTGTCGTCTTCTTGTCCCGATAGGCAGAGCAGGGAACAAAACCAAACAGGTTGCCACTGCTATGGCAAAGCCTGATCGTGACTTCAACGGGAGTCCACTTCCGTTGTATTATTCTGTGGTGCAAGTTCTTCAGATCATTGATAATGATTATGAAGATTATGAAATAGACCACGTCACACCTGAGGGGATCGCGACTCTGGGGCAGGCTGTCAACCAATTAATCCTTTGGCACCGACGCGATATCGTGTTGGACGATGAGCCAATTTCTAGCCCCGTCGCATCTCCAAATACTGCAACCCCATCTTCTAAGGCGAAAGTGCATGAAGATCCACTCCCAGTCCGGGAAGATCCACTCCCCCTATGTCTGAGCAAGGATGATGATATCCAGGAGCAACAAGTTGGACAACAACTTCAAGCAGTACCAGAGCAAGCTGTTGCTAGTAAAGAGCAACTAGTTGAGCAACAGCTTGAAGTAGTACTAGAGCCAGCTGCTGGGAGTAAAGAGCAATCAGTTGAACAACAGGTTCAACAACAAGCCAGTGTCCAACTTCCGACGACTACTCCTCGATCATCAGTGCCTGTCAAAGTTAGCTCATACGAAAATAAGAAACCTTCATCAGAAGTGACAAAGTATTTGGAAGCTATGAAGGAAAATATTAGAAAATCGAGTGCATCTCGTTCTTCTCATGAGCCAGCATTAGAAGATATCGAGGAGTGGGAAGAAGACGATGTCATGTATAATCGGCGGACGGCTTTAGTTAAACCAGGAGTTCCAATATACAAGCTTGAGGATGTTCCTCCTAAATTTGAGAATGGGAAGCCGTTAATGACATCCGTACAACTTAGCAAACAACCCGTCGCGCTCAGAAGAATGCATGAGTGGTACATCACTGCCAGCACAAAATATGGTATTAATTGCGTCACATTTCGTATTCCAAAAGAAGCATTCTGGAGCACTGGAGTAGATAAACGAGTCATTTTATTTGACGAGCTGCTTTCCCTTTTCCATCGGGGCATGCTCGAAATCAACCTGCTGCTCGTCTGGTGCTTGTAAGTGCTCTAATATTTTGTATTTGCTTTTCTTACTACACGCATACGCATTTCATGAGATTATAACAATTCTGTACTTCTTCAATAGGATGCAATACATGGATAATGAAAAGTTGGCGCACAGGACAGGTATCCTTGACCCTACTAGGATTGCAAAGTCGCTATTCGACGTCCAGGCGAATCGAGAATCAAGCCTGTACAAACACATGAAAAAAAAGATTTTGAAAGAGCAATTGCAAAACTTAAGAAGGATAGAAAGGCAGAAGTTGCAGCTTACATAGGACATGCGATGTTTAACTTTGTCAGAGACGGCCAGGACCTCGTAAAGGCTCCGTACCACTTCGAGTAAGTTCGACACATGGCATTGAAATAGCAATTATTGGTAATTGTTAACACGTGTGTTTGTATGTTTGCAGTAATCACTACATAATGATCTTCATCAAGCCAACGCAGGGAATGGCAACAGTCTTGGACTGCGATTACCCACCAGATCGTTACAAAGATTTCCTTTCCATTTTGAAAAAGTACGTTTATTCAATAATTTTAATTTACGCACATTTAGAATGTGTTGACAAGTTTTATATGACATTTCTTGTATTACAGCGCTTGGCGGTTTTACGCGGAACAGCTTGGCGGTCAGAGACCTCCTAATACGAATGCATTGGACATTAAAACGTATTATGCTTGTCCGAAGCAGCCTGCTGGGAGTGTCTTATGCGGGTATTATGTATGCGAGCATCTTCGGACCGCCGCCGTATATAGAGTCAATCGTGAGGATGTAAATTATCCTTAATGTCGATACCTTATTTTCTTACTTTTGTGTTTCATTTTCATTGTAACTAGCATAGTTTAATGCTTATATTCTCTGCTGTTCAATATTACCAGAAACATTATTTTCATATTTTGATTCCAACTTCAAAATTCAATTGCTTATAGTACAACTGCTCCAAAAATACCTACTAAATTCTTGTATACTCTCACTTTGATCTATACTTTGAGATTGTTCAAACCAACACATTCTAAACCTTGTTATGTGTTATATTGCAGCACAAGAAGAATCTGAATGAAGAATGGCCGGTTTGTAGAAGTATTCCTGATGGAGGAGCCGACAGGATTGCTTCTGAACTCTGTCAGTTCATTCGTCGCGAAATTTTGCACAAAACGGGGAAGTTCTTTGATAAGAGAGGTTCAGCAGCTGATGTGCCAGAACTTTCCGACTATACCAATCTAAACAGTTTTTAGTGAAAACTTGTAAACTTTGAGATGAAATTGTATCTGTAACTTGTGTGTATGTATATTGTTTTAGTGAAATTGACTTCTGTGATGATAATATTGTTGTCTTTTGTTCTGTGATGATTGTTGTTTTTTGTTCTGTGATTATATTGAATTGACCTGGAAATTAGAAATAACAGCAGTATTACTGTATGACTGTGAAAAACAATTATCACAGGCGGCTAGATACAAGTAAAGAAACATCTGTGATAACCTAATTTTCACAGGCGGTGTCTGTTATGGTAGAAACCGGCTGCGTTAAAGGGTCTTCACAGACGGCTGATATAGGTAAACTCCGTCTGTGATAACACCATTATCATAGACGTGTTAGTTATGCTTCAATAACCATCTGTAAAGACACATTATCATTGACGGTTAGTTATGCTTCAAAACCCGCCTGTGAAGACATATTATCATAGGCGGTTAGTTATGCTTCAAAATCCGCCTGTGAATACACATTATCATAGGCGGTTAGTTATGCTTCAATACCCGACTGTGAAGACTCATTATCATAGGCGGTTAGTTATGCTTCAAAATCCGCCTGTGAAGACAAATTATCATTGGCGGTTAGTTATGCTTCAATACCCGGCTGTGAAGACTTCTTATAATAGGCGGTTAGTTATTCTTCAATAACCGTCTGTGATAAGACGTTTATCACAGACGGTTATATATGTTGCACGACCCGTCTGTGATAAAGTATTTTCACAGACGGCTAGCCTAAGTAAAGAACCGCCTATGATAATCGGTCTTCACAGGCGGCTATCCTTAGTGAAGAACCGCCTATGATAATTAGTCTTCACAGGCGGTTTCACTTCTCCGCCTGTGAAATTGCGGATTATCACAGACTCTTCGTTTCAGGCGGTTTTAAAAGCCGTCTGTGATAATAGGTTTGGAGCCGCCTGTGATGAGGCTTATTGTAGCAGTGTCTGTTAATTACTTTGTCCAAACCACATTGAGCCTTTGCAACTTTGTTATTCAGTTTGGTTTGGTTGAGTTTGTGTCCGTGGTTGAGTCATATTGCTGGTTTAGAAGTGTCTTTAGTCTTAGTTTGAGTTTTGCATTGTGTTGATTCATCCTTTTGAATCACGTCATCACGTCCAGATTAGATTTACCTCTGTCTAGTTCGGTATTTTCATCATATCTCGCTCATACGAACTCGGATTTTGGTGTTCTTGCACTTTCTGGAAAGCTTAAGAAGTTCTCTATAACTTTCATATTCATCATTCTCCCATAAAATATAGTTATCGATGTCTAAATTGCATTATATCCGAATCTGTTATTGACCTAAAAATTTTGAACAGTCTGTATTTCGGGGTCAGTATCTCCTATTGTTCTTTTCCAAAATAGGTCTTCCATATATTGAAATTAAAGAGGAGAGATATATCTACAGTCTTGCTGTTCTAAGTTTTCGAATTTGGAGTCTATAAGTGTGCATATTTGTCCTTGGAAGATTGAGCAGAAAATCTGCGACAGACACACGTGATATCTTGGGTTGATTTTTATTGTGTTCTTCCCTTGCAGCACATTCTGAAAAAAAAATAAGAAAAAAGAAAAAGGCAAGTGCAAAACAAGAAACAAAAGCCGCACAAAAAAAGAGGAAAAAAATAACAACAAAAAACAGAAATGCTTGCATTCTTTGTGTCATCTAGTTTTGTCTCATGTCTTGCTAGCTTGAACTACTAGGAACACATTTAGACCAGCAACTTTGACAAATACTTTGGACACTTATTCAACTTTACTATCTGATTTCATTGTTGCTAACCCTTGATACATAGAAAGTGCCATCCAAGCTACACCTTACTCTTGAGCAGAATCGATACACCTTTGCAATCATCCCACACTTCATTGGTTTCTTCATACCGTCCACCGTTTGCCATCTGCAGTGTCGGTAAGAACACTTGTAAGAGCGTGGTAAGACGCTTGAGAGTGTGTGATTCCACTTCCACTTTGCCATTATCCTTTGTAGTTGATAGGGATAACATATTTTTTGTGTTGTCTTCTGTTTGCTACTAACAATGTCAGGTAAAAGCAAGAATCATGCATTATATGCTGAGATGATGGACATGATGAAAACGGCGATAGAGTTGCTCACTAAAAATCAAACATCAACCAAGGATTCACATGACATTCAGACCACCTTTACAACACCTTCCACAAAAATTAATTACATTCTCCCATCTCTTCCTTCTTATGATGGTTTTGGTTACGATGAATATATTGCTTGGGAAATAGAGTTGGATAAAATTTTTGGACAATGTCATATGTGTGAGAAAAGAAAGATTAGAAATGTTGCAAGTGCATTAGTAGGTTGTGCATTGACTTGGTGGAACAACTTAAGTGATTTAGAAAGACCTCGAACATGGAAAGATATGAAAATTCTTATGCGAGAAACTTTTGCTAATGTATCTAATTGTAAAGATGAAATACATGAACTTGAGAAGAATTTTCTTGTTGTACCTCCTCCTTTGCCTAACCTTTTGCAGGAACATGAACAAATAAATGGAGATGCAAATGAGAGTGGGGTGTTGAACAACTCTTCTGAATTTTTTGATGAATCAACTCATAATGCATTTGAATTTCTTGCTGAAAATGAGAGTAGTGTTAATGGACAATGCTCTACAGTTAACCACGGTATGACATTTTCAGATGTGCTGAATTTTGCTACCAATCATACTATCGATGAGCAGCAACAAGATGAACCTTTACATAATACAACTTTACCATTAGTTGATTTTCCCACTGATTCTTATAACAAAAATGAGTTGTGTGCTGATAATTATATTATACCTATGCTAGAACAACCAAATGAATTTGATACTTTATCACTCACTTGTGCTGAAATTAAGCATTTGATCCCAACTACATGTGAAAGGGATGAGCTGAAATTGTTATCTTCTCTAAATACTTTGGGCTATATTGAATTTGACACTCTTTGTGATCTAGATATCGTAGAGAAGATAATATTTTCTCAATCTAAATTGCCTTTGTTAAGTAGAAATATTTTTCATGCTATAGGCAAATATGAACATAGTGGTATGTTTATGGTGCATAAAGTTTACATATGTTCAAATGAGGAAGCTCCTTTTGTGCTGCAACAACATAGTCAAGTAAATGAATGTACTAACGCTAATAATGTCTTGTCAAGTTTTTTTAGTATGTTTTCCTTGCAGCAGGGACAACAAAAGCATTATTCACTGTGGTTGTGCATTATGGACAGCACTTACTCTACCTCCAATGCAAGCCTCTTTGCTGGACATACGAGCAAGCCGAGGACGGCTTGTCATAAAGAAGGGGAGAATGATGAGATCATGCATATTATTATTGCACCTACAAATATGACACAATGTTCATTTGTTTGGGATCCTGGCTCGTGAATGTGCACTCTTATTTGATGGACAAGATCAAGATGGTGCACTATGTCGTCCACCACCTTGGCCTCCTCCTTTCATGCTTACAAGAAGATTTGATGGCGTTGCACGTATGGACCCACACATGATAGAAGATGAACTTGAGTCGAGGACGACTCCAATTCAAGAAGGGGAGGATGATGAGGACATCACTTCTATGGATACAAACAACACTCCATTGAACATACAAGATGCAATCAATAGAGTTCATACACAATAATTAATTTCAGAGGTGAACTCGTTCTTATATATTTCCTTATATGTTTTTGAGCATAAATTGCTACTTAATAATTTATTTGTGATTAGGATCCATAGAGAGGTTCAAGGAGTACTTGGAGGGAGTATTAGGGACGTGGAAGACCAGAGAATTCGTTCAAAGAAGATGGAAACCGAACCAAACTCCAAATCGTATCCAACTCGGAGTCCAGGAGCAGTACGCACTAAAACGGATTCCCAGGACGCATACGAACTCCGTTTTGGACGTTCTACATATGCACAGAAAGGGGAGAGGATAACCTTTCCAATGGCACCGGTCCCATGTCAAAATTCCTTCGGAGTCGTCGGGAATCGTCGAAACAAAATCAAGTACAGAATCTGTCAGGGTGCTGCGCCACCGTATTGGGCCATTGGGCCTTGTATCAAGTCTAAGTCCATTATTTTCGTGTGTTAGGGTTAGGTCACGACCCCAACACCCCCTTGGACGTCCTCCCACCTATATATACTCCATAGTAGCCGCCATGAACAATTGGGTTTTGCTTAGATCAATAATATTGCCGTTTATCGGTTTGTGAAACCCCAATTCAGCAATTTCAGATTGCTTCTTCTACGTTCTTGCTTGTGTTCTCGGTTGCACTTGCAGAGATTAGCCTTCTTGGCAAGGTCAAGCGTGTGCAGCACGGTTGATAACCAACGGAGCGGTGGTGTAGTGATTGCAGGGGTTGTTTGTGTTCTACTCGAGAGCCTCGGATCATCAACGTCGAGATCTCCACATCAATCGACTTACCCATTACCTATCGGAAGATCGGGCATCATTTTTTTACTCATCAATGGGTCTTGCCGCTACTTCATAGTTTATTTAATGTCACGACCCAACATCTATTGTCCAAGATAGGTCCTAAAATTTTGACAGCATAACACCGTCTATTTAACACTACACCCCCCTATCCGGTGCAGTTCTTAAAGTAAAAAGGGGCAGGCGGCGCCGGCGGCCTTAACAACAGCCGCCACACGACTCGGCGACTGCAAATGACATCAGGGACGGAGCGCCTGGACGCCTAGGCGACGCCTTATGAAGCCTGCTTTAACTTCCTACTAAATGGGTCTTGTCATGCCGCTCGTCGTGTCGCCCGCAGTCGCCGAGCCACCCGACGCCATGGCGTTCCTTTCCCGGTGTGTCGTCGCCTTATGAAGCCTGCTTTAACTTCCTACTAAATGGGTCTTGTTGTGCCGCTCGTCGTGTCGCCCGCTGTCGCCGAGTCGCTCGGCGCCATGGCGTTCCTTTCCAGGTGTGTCGTCGTTGCTCCTCCATCGTGCATTGTCATCCTTCTCACGTCCGCCTCCCTGCGCCGTTCTCTTCTGTCCCCTCTACCTTCTCCTTCGTCAATGCTGGGATCACGTCTGTCGAAGTGTTTAATACGACACTTCTCCTGGACCCGCTAAGAAGCAGCCTACGGAGGTTCTTTTATGGTTGGGGTACGTAGAGATCAACATCAAGATGATGACACCAGAGATTTACGTGGTTTGGGCCGCTTGAGCGTAACACCCTACTCCACGGGGTTTGTGTTGTATTGCGTGGGTTTGTTCACTAGTATGCGGGTTAACTCAGATAAGATCGAATGTCCCCTAAGTTCGTGCGGTACAACCATTTTATAGTTCTAGGGACCGACCATTACAAAGCTTGCCTGGCCCGACATGTGGCCCTAGAGTATTTAATGGCCTAATACACTGTCTAAAGAGTATTAAGCATGATTAATAGTGTGATAATGCGCCTTGATGGTTGTGTTACCCCTATTAATAGTGCTCTGATTTTGTGTCATTGATATAGCATTAATGACACATAATCAGGCCTTGTAACTGCTGCATTAACCGTCTTTGATTGTCCGTGGTGGATGAGATCTGCTTGTATTCCCGTTGGTGATGAAGGTCTGGAGGCTTCACACGTGGCAGTTCTGGAGCTTTCCCTTGTAGGGGAGAAGGTCTGGGACTGCTGTACACGTGTCGGTACCAGAGCTCCTCTCTGCTGGGGGTTAGGTCCGGAGCCGTTGTACACGTGTTGACGCCAGAGCTTCCCTTTGTTGGGAGTTTAGTTCCAGTCTTCTTTTACACGTGTTAGCTCAGGAGCTAATCATATGAGAGGAGCGGGTCCGGTGCAGCGTGACATGTGGGACCTGAAAGGACCTTTAACTCTGACGGGTGGAACTTTCTTGCACTTCTTGTGGTATCGCGGGGTATCCGGTATGCAGGGTACCAACAGTGGCCCCCGGGCCCACCTCTGGGAGGAACCCTTTGGGTTAAGTTATTCTGCTGGAGGTGGGGCCATTCTCGATTCCCACGCTTTGATTTTCAAAAGTCCTCTGATGCGCCGATAGAGTGACGGTCTGGGAGTGAACCTTCGACGCGTGGCTTGTTATGAATGCGGCAGATGAGATCTTTGAGTGAGGATCTCACGCAATCGTCGGTTCCCAATACAAAAACCGTATCGGTTCCGCGCGCCGTGTCAGGGAGCTGCCATTGATTTTCCTGCCGCTCATCATGACAATGGTTCACCTTGGGTAAGAACCTCGATCTCTTCGTAGGGGTGGCCCCAGGTCTACTCGTCATTGAAGGGGTAGACTTTTGAATAGTGCATTCGATCTCACTGCGGTTTCCATCCAAGTGTCGCGGAGGCTTATTTAAGAGGGAAAGTGTGCACGGTTTGACGACTCTTTACGCCTTCGATCATATTTGTGCTCAGAGCCTCCAAAACTCTGCCTAACGTCCCTTCCTTTGCTTCACTTTGCCGCGATGGAGTTGGGTCTCCCCAAGAGTCGCCTCAAGAGCAATGATGATCTGAAGAAGGTCCGGACCTACATGGGGTGGTCTAGCGACTCCTTCAACCATTTCGTCCGCATTGGCAAGCTCCCATTCGAGAAGGAGCGCAATGGTGATATGGTGTACTTCACAGCGTACGCCATGGTGGGATTCATTCCACCTTTCTCTTCTTTTCTTTTGATGCTTCTAGACTTTTATGGTCTGCAGCTGTATCACCTTGGCCCCCATTCTCTTCTTCCCGTGGCGACGTTCGTCCACTTTTGTGAGATGTGGGTGGGTATTCCCCCTGCGTCGAGCTATTCCGCACCTTCTTCACCATCCACACCAACGTCAAGGGGAGTGATCTTCTTGGCTTCTATTATTTTGTGAAGAGCAAGAACTGCCCCTTCAAAAACATGAAGTCGTTTCCTTCCGGCAAGTGGGAAGACTAGAAGAAAGATTAGATCATCATTGCGGCGGAGGAGCACAAGAAGTTGGAGCTGCCCGAAGGTCTCCCCAATGTTGACACCGACGCCTAGAGTGTAGTTCCAGCGCTGTCAGACGCCTTCAACCCCATCTTGACCAGGATCCGCGAATGCGTGGAAGGTGGAGTGACTCCTTAGATGGTCTTCTGCAACTTCCTGGTCAATAGATGGGCTCCGTTGAAGAAGAGGGAGAAGCTCGTGTGGGCCCTCAACAGTGTGATGGATGACGACCGGATTGAAACCGGTCTGAAGTCCAACTTCGATGACGAATCTTTGGAGTTTCATCTTAAGAAATTCTAGCATGGGATAAATGTCAACGGCGATGACTTAGTTTTGCCGACAGCTTTCCTCCCTGTGAACATGGAGGCGCAGTTCAGTAGGGAGCTCCGGAGGAAGATGCCGGTGCTTGACGACCTTGGTGAAGTGGAAAGGCCTCCGACCACCAGGATGGTGATCCCCAGAGCTTCTGAGGGTGGTCCTGCCTCCGCCCCAAGATGGAATACTGAAGACACCGGCAAGGGCAAGGGTAAAGAGCCAGCTGAGCCCTCCAGCCGGAAGAGGAAGTTGAAGCACGCTGACGGGAGGTCCGTCAGACCTGCTCCTTCTACCACGGCTCCTTCTCTCCATCTGGGGAGGTCTTCTGCAGTTACCCCTGCCCCGGTGCCAGCGACTTCAAGTGGTGTCAACTCCGAGCAGGCGACCCCGGCCTGAGTGCCGGCTAGAAGCTCTAGGTCCTGAAGTTCTTCCCGGCCAAGAGAAACTTCGGTAGAAAGGACTCCGGCTGCTGCGAGTGGTCCTCAACTGAGGTCTGAAGCCGTAGTCTCACCAGACTTGGTGGACTCTAGCTCTGGGCCTCAGAAGAAAAGGTTCTGAGGCGACTGGGGTGGCAGCGTCCCTAGGTAAGCAATGATTGCTCATCCTAAAATGCTAGTCTTGTTTTTGATGTGTATTTAATCTTCTCTTCCCTTTTATTTCTAAGGTGTCGAAGAAGGGGTCGTGAACTTCAGCGCCTGTTGCAGCGATTGGGGCTGTAGCAGCCGAGGCTCCGGCTTCAAGTGTTGATCCTCCTCGACAAGCGGAGGCAGAACCTGCGACAGCTCCAGCGCCAGCTGTCGTGAGCTTGGACTCGGAGTCCTCGCCCGAAGCTCTTGTGGAAGCGCCGGACCACAGATGAGAAGTTGAAGATGTACCCCTGGCGACGGTGGCGGAGGCTGATGCTCCAACACCGGCGATGCCAAAAGTTCTGACTTTTGAGCTGGAAGTTGTCGAAGCCCTAACTGTTAAGCCAGAGGTAGTTGAAGCCCCGATTATTGAGCTGAAAATGGTTGAAGGTCCGGCGGTTGAGCCGGAAATGGTTGAAGGTCCGGCCCTTGGGCAGGATGATGTTTAAGATCCGGCAGCTGGGCCGGAAATGGTTGGAGCTCCGGTCGCTATACCGGAAGCAAGTGACGTGTCGGCGTCTAGGCCAGCTACGGCAGGGGCGTTGGATGAAGCCCCGACTGCTGCTCCGGAGGTAGTTGTCCCAGAGGTGCCTGGGCCAGAGCCGGAGCAGCTTGAAAAATTGGCGACAGGTCCTCCGCCTTCGGAGCCGACGACTGAAGACCATGAAGCAGCGCCTTCAACTGCTCCGGAGGTGGAAGTTCCCCCAGTGGGTTCTTCTGATGCCGCTTAAGGGCTCCCTGAGAGCAGTCCTAGTGCCGCAGAAGTTCAAGGGTCCTCTCTTGTAGAGTGGGACCCTATTTTGTGATGGAAAACCCTCTGGAGCCTGCAAAAATGACCCCAGTAGGTCTGGAGCCTATCCCTCTAGCGTTGTCCATTGACAACGCTTGCTCGAGTCTCTGACAGGTCCAGCTTGCCTTTGATCATGAGAGCAAAGCCTTGGAGGAGGAGCACCACACCTTGAGGCGCTGGTGCAACAGACTCCATTTTGAGACCAGGCTTGCCCAAATGAGGTTGGCTGACCACAAAGAGTGGATTAATAGGGAGAAGGTCCGGTTAGAATATTTAGACAAGCTAATGGAGGAGAAGGAAACCTCCATCCGGGCGCTCGACGCTAACTCCAGGGAGATCCTTGAGCAAGCCAAGGAGAGGCGTGATGCTGCTGACGAGCGTCACGAAAAACTCACTGAATTGAATGAGGTTCTCCTGAAGCACCGGGCGGACTTGGAGGCGAGGGAGGAGAAGCTCCTTGAGAAGCAAGAGGATGTCATGAAGAGGGAGACGGAGGTCACCCAGAAGTTGACTCTGAGGGAACAGAATTTGGCGGATCGCTCAAAGAAGTTTGAGCAGTAGAGCGAAGATGAAAGGAAGAAGTACTGGAAGATGTGGCAGGAGCTCTCAAAAAGAGAAGCTTATGTTGCCATTAGGGAGGGGAAAGTGAGAGGCAGGGAGAAAGACATCGCGGAGAGGCGGAACCACATCCACCTCTGGGAGTCAGAGCTGACCGACCACGAGAAGCAGGTTGCTGAAAATATGTTGCAACATGCCAAAGTGGTGGAACACCTTGCTAGGGAGAGTTTGGAGCTAGCGGCCACCCGGAGTTCACTGGAAGAGATGCAGAGCTCGAAGGCAATTGAGTCCTTGATGGTATGGGACTTCTTGGGACGTGCGGACAGGGCCCTTGTGCCTCTTGGTCTCAGTCCAATATGCCCGGAGGACCCAACGTAGGAGCTGGACCAGACGCTAGTGGCACTTGACTCTACTCGCAGCAAACTCGACGCGATGGGTAATGTCATCGCCGATCAGCTGGAGACGGAGGGCAAATCCTTGGCTAAGAACGTCGCCAAGTATGTCTTGGCGTGTTACAAAAGTCGAGACCTACAATTCTCCCTTGATCCGGTCTTTGAAGGAATCATCACCGAGGAAGAGGATGCCGCCAGAGCTAGTGTCCAAGAAGTTGCTGAGAAGGTTACTTCGTTTTTCCACAGGACTTAGATCCTCCAGTGGCTAGGACTTTTCTCCTTTTGCCCCTTGTAACCCCGATTTTATAATCCAGTACTTTTGATTAATGAAATCCTCCTTTCCGTCTTGAATTTCACTTTGTCTTCAATATACTGTGTCGTATCTTGTTGGCCCCCTGGTACATGTGTACAATTGAAGTGTGTACATGTACCAAAGGTTGTGGCAGTATGTTGACGACTTGAATGCTCCGCACTTGTAAATTTTAGGTCTAAAGTCTTTAATTCTGAGGCGTCGAAGAAAGGCCCCCTGGGATAGTCAGAGCTTGGTAGCTCCGACATCGTCTACCATCGCTATGAATTTTCATTTTCCTGCACATTATAGGAAAGAGAAAAGGTAAAATTCGTCCTCTTGTCTATAAATTGGTTGTGACTTATTGTTCTTATTTGGACTTTAGGTCCGAAGAAACTCAACATGATAACGAGTGTTTTGATATAATCTTTCTAGATCTGCATGCCTTTTTAGTACTCACCCTGTTGAGGCCTGTCGGGGTGTAGGTAGAGCGGCGTACTTAGGCTGCAGGACCAAACTAAGTTGATAGCTCACTCCGGACCTATGTTGGCTTGGCGTTCATGCAAGTAAACTATGTAGCAATGTTAAGATCCAAAAATACTATCAATAAGGCTTGTAATACATATGAATTACTTGGGAGAAAACTCAAAAAGATTTGCACAACTTTATTATAGACAAGCGGGGTGAAAATAATTTGATGTATTGAGCCTTGCACAAAAAGTAAATGCACCTGGAGTCTATTTTCACACAACAATGCCTTTCATTATAGGTCCGGATTACAGGGGAGACAAGGACACACTTAGGTTGCTAGACCATGCTAAATGTGCTATACATCTTGTACTAGCCTAGAGCAAGTAGTTACACTTTTAGCGCTGTGACTGTCTCAAGTGTTACTTGAACTTCCCGGACCCTCCCGGAGGGGTTCGGATGTTCTCCCGGAGGACTTGCCCGTCTCTGTATAATGACTCTACAACATGCATCGTGTGTAATTACAGACTCACCTCCGTGATTCTAGGAATAAAACTTACGGAGGTGCTCGATGTTCCAAGGATTGGGAAGTGGTGTTCCATCTTCAGTTGCCAAGCGAACGCATTTAGATCGGAATACTTTGATCACTCAGAATGGACCTTCCTAGCTGGGGGAAAGTTTGTTCATTCCTTCACAAGTTAGTATCTTCCAAAGCACTAGATCACCTTCTTCAAGCTGCCAGTTGCACACATGCCTCTGATGATAGCGTCGGAGCGCTTGGCGATAGCGTGCATTTTGAACAGCTGATTGGCCCCTTCCCTCGTCGACGAGGTCAATGTCTTCACGCCGGAGCTGGTCCTGCATGGCTTCGTCAAAGGTCCGGACCCGAAGGGACCCCAAGGTGATCTCCAGATGAAGGACTGCTTCAGCTTCGTACACCAGGAAGAATGGAGTCTCCCCAATTGACCGATTGGGTGTTGTCCTGTTCGCCCATAATGTGGATGGAAGCTCTTCAATCCAATGGCTCCATGCTTTTTTAGACACTCGTACGTGCGCGTCTTGAGTCCCTTTAATATTTCAG
The DNA here is from genome assembly GCA_036927565.1 of Tuctoria greenei. Lineage (NCBI taxonomy): Eukaryota > Viridiplantae > Streptophyta > Magnoliopsida > Poales > Poaceae > Tuctoria > Tuctoria greenei. The sequence continues at coordinate 9,742,652 of JAYESD010000005.1, forward strand.
CATTTGCTCTCTCAGCTTGGACATTGCTTGCCGGATGAGCTACTAAAACGTAGCTTAATTGAATGCCGAGATCTTTGCAATATTCTTGAAATGCAGCACTTGTAAATTGAGTTCCGTTGTCAGTAATGACTTTGTTCAGAACTCCAAATCTGCATATAATGGACTTCAAGAACTTGATTGTTGATTGCTTATTGATTGTTACCATTGGAGTTGCTTTCGGCCACTTAGTGAACTTGTCGATGGCGACATACAGGAACCTGTAACCTCCGACGGCTTTTAGGAAAGGTCCCAAGATGTCCATGTCCCACACAACGAATGGCCATGTAGAAAGTATCATTTGTAGTGATTGAGCCGGTGTGTGAATCTGTTTTGCATGGAACTGACACGCTTCACATTTTTTCACTAGCTCAACTGCATCCTGAAGTGTTGTAGGCCATTAAAAGCCATGTCGAAAGGCTTTACCAACCAGCGTGCGGAAAGATGTGTGGTTCCTACACTCGCCTCCATGGATTTCCATGAGAATATCACGACCTTCTTCCATTGCAATGCACCGCATTAGGACACCATTGGCACCACGTCGTTAGAGATCCCCTTCTACCAACGTGTATTTTTTAGCCAATCTGACAATCCGATCAGCAAATACACTATCTTCAGGAAGGATATTGTCTTTCAAGTAGCTCTGGATCTCCGAGATCCATGCATCGGAGCTAACCTGAGCTTCCGAGTCTTGCGTGCTGGGTTGCTCGGAGCTTCCGACAACACCTACGACCCTTGGTGGACGCCATGGTAGCAGGGCCACCGGAACCGCCAACTTCAGGGTGCTGGTCTTGCCCCCTTCGCTCAGTTCGACAGGCTGAGCTTTTGGTTTTGACAACCTCCTGTGACACCCGGTTCCGAATATGAACCGAGCGTAACGCATATGTGTGCCCAGGATGTTCAACACACATACACGAGTGATTCACAAATGATAAACAGAATTTAACCACGTCTTAACTAATAAATAAGTACTTTATTACAATAATCCAATAGTTCACGAATAGTAAAACTCTAAATATTTGCAGCGGAAAATAAACTAAACAGCACGACTCCAATCCACAGGCAATTGACAGCGGTACGCAACCTAGTACTCCACGTGATCCTCAGGGTACTCCCAATTGTCTCCAGTAGCTGTTGGGGGGGGGGGGGGATTGCAAGAGTGAGTACATGTCGTACTCAGCAAGTGTGGAAAGTATGACATGTGGCTGATTCAAATAACGACAATAATAATGGCTAAGTGCTGAAAAGTACAGTAAAACATTTGAAAAGCATTATACTAGGTCTATGTGAAACAATCCCATCATAACCATCATATTAACATAATATAAACCATACCCAATTATTGCCAACATTACCATTATCCATGTCCATAATGCATAAACCATAACCATTACCAAACCATAACCATAAACCGACCATAACCCAATTCCAGACCATAACCATCCCAAATCCCAATTTCCAACTCTAATCATGTAGGTCATCCAGGCGCTCATAACCGGGAGCACGGCTATCATGATAGTTTTTAAACACTCTGCAGAGGTTGTACCACTTTACCCACATGTTTGTGATTTTATCACCTTTCGATGACTAAGAACCTCCATTGTGCCATCTCACACTTCCGTAGGTGTGTGGCCAAGAGATCACAAAATAGCCTTTCAAAAGGGACTACTAGTATGTACGGGCCCACTAAGGTTTCACCGGCAGGCTTGAACCTCTATTCTCCCACCCACGGGTCCCCTCGTGTGCCATGCGGATCCCAGGGCAGTCCTCCTCGACTCCCATTCCCCGCGCCATCCAATGGTCCATACCATACTAGCAGCGCTCCTAATTATTCAGCTACGCCGCACCCATACTTGGCCTTGTGGTGGCACTGTTGACCTGACATATTCTCGCATGAACCGGTCCTTAGATCTAAAGCAAGCAAACCACCATGACGTCCAACCCATCCACATAACCAGGCTTGCTTAGATCACCCATCATATTGACCAGTTCACATTAACCAGAATATCATTGGTGCATAATTAAATGTGTAGTGTTGTTTGCCATCCCAATTAATTAAGCGAAGCAAAAAGGTAAAAACCCTTCCCGACTCTCTACCATAATTTCCAGGTGACAAGGGTGGTCAAACAAAACTAGTAAACTTCCTACCATAGGATTCCCATCAATTTGACACAAGCATGCAAGTTCGCAAACAAAACATTTAATTTAAAATAGGATCAATATGCTTCAAGGACACTTGCCTTGCTCCGGCGGATGGGGTTGCTCAAGCGCTTCGAAGTCTTGGGTTTGGAAATCCTCGTATGCAACCTCTTGAGCACGTTCCTCTACGCGTGATCATACATACAAGAAAACATATACAATTCAACATAATGCACACAAAATAATCAACATGCAATGACATGCATGCATGCACAATTTAATAATTAATTTACTACGGTCGTTTATTAATTAGATGCGACTAGTTCATACGTGTTCATATGAGTTTACGGGGATTTTAGGGCGGATTAATGCTGCTGAAATAAAATTTATGGTGCGACTAAAATTAATTTACGCCTATTAGATTCAATGTGATCGCAAAAATTCGCATCGGGAACGGACCCTACCGTAGATCTGACGGCGTGACGGTCGCGGAATAAATGCGACGCGTAGACGAAATAGATGGTGCAGCAGTCCTTCGGCGGCACGACGACGGCGGTGCGATGTCGGCGACGATCTCCGGCGAACGGTGGTGTCCTCCTCTTTTTCTCCCTCTTCTTCCCCTTCTTTTTCTCTTTTTTTCTTCCCTGGGCGCAGCTTTCTGGACCTTGGTTCCGGCGGCCTTTCTCCTCTGCTGGCGGCTGCTGGTTCGTGGGAAAAAGTCTAGGGACCTCGGTCCTATTTATAGGGGCGTGGCTAGGGTTGCATCGGTGGAATCAGAGGCGGTTACGGCGCGGGAGACCGAGGCGTTCGCGGGAAAATCGCGGGAGCGGCGGGATTCGGCGCGCGTGTTGGGGCCGGACACGGCGCTGGCATCGGGCGTGCGGGACGGGGCCCGGCTCGGGCGCGTGGCCGAACGGCAGCCGGGAGCCAGGCGGCTCGGCAGGGTGGGGGCGGGGCCCAGCGCGCGTCGCGTCGGGTCAGGGGGACGCGGGGACCCGGGGCGGGGCCTGGGCGCCTCGGGCAACACGCGGCCGGGGGGGCAGGCGGGCGGCGTCGCGTCAGGGGGGCGGGGCCCGGCTGCGGAGCGGGGCCGGGGCGCGCTCGGCGCCTGTCGGCCGAAGCGGCGGCGGTGGGGCCCTGCTGCGGGCGCGGCGGCCGCGGGAGATGCCGCTGGCTGGGCCGACTTGGCCTGGCCAGCGGTGATTTCTTTTTTTTCCTTTATATATATATATATATATATATTTATTATTTATTATTTATTATTTTTATAATATATATTATTAATGTTATATTTTTTCTATTTTTATATTTTGTTATATATATTATTTATATATATTTATATATATTTTTATATTATTCTTTTTTTTATTCTTATTCCCTATTACAAGTTTTGGGCTATTATTATTTTCTATTTCTTCTTTTGCTACACATATTTGTATATGCATATGTTTTATTATTTTTCTTTTATTCTACTAGTGTTTAATGCATGACCATGTATGCAATGCATGATGCGAAAATTGAGGGTGTTACAAACCTACCCCCCTTAAAGTGAATCTCGCCCTCGAGATTCGACAGCGTGGAGAAAAGATGAGGGAATTCTGCCTTCAGGTCTTCTTCACGTTCCCATGTAGCTTCGGCTTCCGTATGGTGTTTCCATTGCACTTTGCACCAACGGGTCCTCTTATTTCTCGTGACCCTTTCCTTCATATCCAAAATTTTGATAGGTTGCTCGACATAGGACAAATCCTCTTGAAGTTCTAACTCGTCCATCGGCACTTGTTCTTCCGGTACCCTGAGACACTTCTTGAGTTGAGAGACGTGAAACACGTCGTTGTACATCGGAGAGACACGTCAGCACCTCAAGTTGATATGCCACTTCTCCTCGTTTGTCCAGAATCTTAAATGGTCCGATGTAACGTGGTGCCAGTTTTCCTTTGACGTTAAACCGTCGTTGACCTCTGATTGGTGACACTTTGAGGTATACGAAATCTCCAACCTCAAAGGTCAGACTCCTTCGCCTATTATCAGCATAACCTTTCTGTCGAGACTGGGCAGCCTTTAAGTTTTCTCGTATTATTTGGACTTGCCTTTCAGCTTCTTGTAACACGTCGGGACCAAACACTTGATTCTCTCCGGTTTCATTCCAAAACAAGGGAGTCCTACATTTCCTACCGTATAATGCTTCATAGGGTGACATTTTCAGACTTGCTTGGTAACTATTGTTGTACGAGAATTCAGCATACGGTAAACTTTTATCCCAACTTTTCCTATGATTTAAAGCACATGCCCTCAACATGTCTTCCAAAATTTGGTTGGTCCTCTCGGTTTGTCCATCCGTCTGAGGGTGATACGCCAAACTAAAGTTCAGCCTTGTTCCCATTGCTTCATGCAATTTCTGCCAAAATCTGGAGGTGAATTGAGAACCTCTATCCGAGACTATCTTCTTCGGTACTCCGTGTCGACACACAATGTGCTCCATATACAATTCTGCTAGCTTCGTGGTGGTATATGTGGTCTTGACGGGGATGAAATGAGCTGATTTTGTCAATCGATCCACAATAACCCATATTGAATCATAGCCAGACTGAGTTCGCGGTAATCCCACTACAAAGTCCATACCAATCTCTTCCCACTTCCACTCCGGGATCTTCAATGGTTGTAGCAATCCGGCTGGCCTTTGATGTTCAGCTTTAACTCGTTGGCACACATCACAAAGTGCAACATATTCGGCTATGTCCTTTTTCATGCTGGCCCACCAGTAGCATGTCTTTAAGTCCTTGTACATCTTCGTACAGCCAGGATGAATTGAGTAAGGCAAGTCATGTGCCTCCTTCAATATTGTTTCTCGAATATGCCTGACATTAGGTACCACAATCCTCTTTCCAAGCCATAAGGTACCTTGTTCGTCCTCATCAAATCTGAATTCCTTTCCTTCTTGGGTCCTTTCCTTGATTTCTTGTATTTCCTTGTCCTTCGTCTATCCTTCCCGTATTTCCTGCTCTAATGTTGGGTTGACTTCCATCGTTCCCATCCCATTTATGAATCCAAGGTTCAACCGTTCAAACTCCTTGCATAACTCGGATGGCAGTTCTTGAACTGTAAGTTGATGACTTACTCCCTTTCGGCTCAAAGCATCGGCCACTACGTTGGCCTTCCCTGGGTGATAGTTGATTCCCACGTCATAATCCTTGATGAGCTCCAACCATCGGCGTTGCCTCAGATTCAGATCCGTTTGCGTAAATATGTACTTGAGACTCTTGTGATCTGTATAAATCTCACATCGGTGACCAAAAACATAGTGTCTCCATATCTTCAAGGCGTGTACCACGGCTGCGAGTTCAAGGTCGTGTGTAGGATAATTCAACTCATGTTTCTTTAGTTGCCTCGATGCATAAGCTACCACTTGGCCTTCTTGCATGAGCACACATCCTAATCCTTGTCTTGATGCATCACAGTATATATCAAAACTCTTGCTCACGTCCGGTAATACTAACACTGGGGCGGTTGTCAATCTTTTCTTTAACTCTTCAAAGCTATCCTGACAAGCTTGAGTCCATCGGAATGCCTTCCCTTTCATGATTAATTCGGTCATAGTGAAAGTGCATCTAGGACTCCCTTGTGGGTTTTGGATGATTTATGACAAGCAATTGGGATCCTAATCCGTTTGTTGAGATGAATGCAGGAAGATGCTGGAAAATGAGTAAAATGCCAAAAAGTGGGAAATTAAGAAGGAGAATGAATTTGAGCTCAAGAAGAAGAAATTAGTAGATTAGTATGTATGGAGTGTGTTAAGGAAACACACCCAAGAGCTCAATCTCACTTTATCACACACACACAATGCACAAAACCATACAGGACCGGACTAGTCCGATATCAACCGGACTAGTCCGATATCACATTCTGCACAAGATCGGACAAGTCCGGTCCCCACCGGACTAGTCCGATATCTTTCTGTTCCACTTCGGACTAGTCCTCCCCAGTGCGGACTAGTCCTCAAAACAATGCACAAGTCACTAGATCGGACAAGTCCGGTCACTACCGGACTAGTCCGATTCCCTTTCTGATCCACTTCGGACAAGTCCGGTGACTACACGGACTAGTCCGATTTACACTCTGTTCTGAATCGGACAAGTCCTCCAAGTGCGGACTTGTCGTTCAAAACACTTAGGGTTTCACAGGTCCGGACAAGTCCGATGTCAACCGGACAAGTCCGAAGATTTCCAGCAACGAAATCGGACAAGTCCGTCTTTCAATCGGACTAGTCCGATATTCCTGGACACTTAGGGTTTGCTTCACACAGCACACCGGACTAGTCCGGTCTCCACCACGGACTAGTCCGATCTTTCTAAACCCTAACGGTAATGTCTAGAAACCCCATATAAATAGAGGTGGATGGCCCACTTTTAAACACTCTCGAACCCTAGCGCCGTCACACCTCCCAAGAGACTCAAAAACCATCTCTCTCCACGAAGTTGAGTGAAAAATCGATCAATCTTTTGAAGATCACTTGTGGATCATTGGAGAGGCACTTTGCACACGATTGAGCTCTTGGTTTGAATCTCTAACACACTCTTGCATCTCAATTGTATATTTCGAAGTGTGTTATTGGTGTTTTTGAAACTTGTAATCAAGGGAGCTCTCAACTTGTGAGATCGCCCCTTCAACTTGGTGATTTACCCCTGTGTGATTAGTGGAAGAGGATTGGCCTTCGTGGCGATCCGACGAGGGAAGGGTTGGTAAAGACCCGGTCCTTTTGTGGGCTCCTCAACGTGGACGTAGGCTGCCTTCGTGGTAACCGAACCACGGGATAAATCTTGTGTCTTGTTCGTTTGTGTTCATCATTCTAGTTGATCAACATTATCTAGGGTTTGATTCATTTTGTTGAATTGAAGTTAAATAGTGAACAAGAATCATACTTGCAATAAAACTTAACATACAACTATTGAACTGTCATTATAGTTTATATTTCCGCTGTAAACGACACCGAAACAATCAAATTGACCTAGCTTGATCAACCTAGCCCGTGAAATCCGGACTAGTCCGTACTTTACCGGACTAGTCCGATATATCTGGATTTAACTTTTTTGTTGAAGTGCTACAGGAACCGAAAAAATTCAAGAAGGCCTATTCACCCCCCCTCTAGGCCTACATTCAATTGGTATCAGAGCAGGTTCTTCAAGAAAGAGTGCAACCACTCGAAGAGATCATGTCGGACATGAAGGAAGTCCAGAAAATCAACACCCAGGAAGAAATGAACCATGACAAGCACCAAAAGCTAGAAAGGTATCTCGAAGCCATCCAAGACTTCGATGATGATGATGAGGAGACGTTGGAGCTGAAAGCACTGCTCCGAAAGAAAGCACTTTCCAAAGGGAAAGCTAAAGTTGAAGAAAAGAAGAAGGGGAGTAGTCACACCGACTACTCCCGATATCCTTTTAATTATGACCGTTTAAATTCTAACAGCAGTCATTATCTATCTATTCCTCTCGGAAAAGCCCCACACTTCGATGGGAGTGATTACTCCATGTGGAGGCAAAACATGAAGATGCACTTGATTTCCCTTAACCCAAGTTTATGGCATATGTGTGCACAGGAATAAACATCCCTGATGACGATGAAGAACTCACGCCAAGTCAAGAGCAAGCCATCCACAGGAATGCCCAAGCCGCAGCCGTTATCACCTCATCTCTAAGTAGAGATGAATTCACAAAGGTGGATGGATTGGAAATTGCCAAAGAAATCTGGGACACGCTACAGACAGCACATGAAGGTGACGGCATGTGCGGGAGGCAAAGATTGAAATGATTGAAGGCGAACTAGGAAGGTTCGCGATTGAGGAAGATGAATCCCCCCAGGACATGTACAACAGACTAAAGACTCTTGTGAACAAGGTTCGATCGTATGGTAGCAAAAAATGGAATGATCACGAGGTTGTGAAGCTCATCCTTAGAGCCTTTATGCCTCGCAACGTCACACTCTGTTCTATGATCCGAGAAAGTCCTGGATACAAGAAAATGACTCCGGATGAACTGCTCGGCAAAATCATCAACTTTGAGATGATGGAGAAGCAAGCCAAGCATGTCAAAGAAATAGCTGACCTCACATCGGCCAAGAAGAAGGGAGTTGCCTTAAAATCCACACTCAAACCTCTATCCAAAGAAGCAAAAGAAGCTCAGTTTGAGGAGGACAGCGATGATGAAAGCAGCGAGCTGGACGAAGAAGATATGATTCTGTTCATGAAGAAATTCAAAAGAATTATGAAGAAAAGACAAGGAGCAAAATCAAGTGAAGGAAGATACAAGGAGAAGACAAAACCGAAGATGAGGCGGGCATGCTATAATTGTGGTGAGTACAATCACTTCATAGTTGATTGCCCATATGAGGACAACAAGAAGAAGAGTAAAGAATCCAAGCCTCAACCGAAAAGTTCTTCAAGAAGAAGAAACAAGCTGAACAAGCACACATCGGAAAGGAGTGGACTCAAACGATGAGTCCTCATCGTCCGATGAAGAAGAAATGGCTAGCATAGCCATTGAAAGCATGCCCAAGAAACTCACACTCTTCCCCACGCTCGGTGCAAAGAAGGCAAATGGAACTTGCCTCATGGCTAAGGAAGGTAAACGCAAGGTAAACATCAAAACTCCTTCTTCGCATTCTTACTCAAGTGATGATGATCTAGATAGTGATGATGAAGACATGCTAATTGGTTTAGATAGAAAAACTGCTGCAAAAATGAAATTCTTGCTTAACCAACTTGTTGAGAAGGAAGAGCTGATTGATCGTCAAGAAGACATGATTATCTCCAAAAGGAGAAGCATGTCGAACTTGACAATCTTCTAGTTCTTGAAAAGGAGAAAAATCACACACTAGAGCTTGAGCTAGCTTCAAGCAAGAAAACTTGCTTGGAGTTAACTAACTCAAATGTTGCAATCAAGAATCAACTTGATGACCAAATCAAGGTCAACAAGATCCTTGAAGTGCAGGTTGAGTCACTCAAGCTTAGTGAACCTTCCTCCTCTTCAACCCTACCTTCTCAACCCACTTTAACTAATATCGCTCATGTTTGCAAATGTGATAAAACTAACATCAGGTTGAAGGAAAACCCTACCTCCACGAAGGACAAAAATCCTACCCAATGTATAATATTTGACAAGGAAAGGATCAACTATGCACGTAGTGCATATTTGGTCCAAAGACCTCCAAATGTCAAATATGGCATTGGTTACTCTTGTGATGGAAAGCAAAAAGCTGGAAATCATAAGAATGACAAGGGAAGGATCACCTTTGTGAAGGGAGGACCCTCACAACCTGGTAACTCGAAAACTAAAAATCGGAACTCTCAAGAAAATCGGACTAGTCCGGTTGTGGTCCGGACAAGTCCGGTCATCCGGACAAGTCCGGTCATACAGACTAGTCCGACCCATAATCAAACAGCAACTTCTGTTTAAAACATTTGATGCATCCTATGTTTTAATGAAAAATAATGTTGGTAAAGTGTATGCTTATTATGCTGGGCCACGCCATGGGAACACAAAATCCCATGTGTGGGTGCCCAAATGTATTGTCACTAACCTCCAAGGACCCAAGCAAGCTTGGGTACCTAAAACCAAGGCGTAATTTGTTTTTGCAGGCCTACTCCTCCGGTGGATCCAAATGGGTGCTAGACAGTGGATGCACCAACCACATGACCGGAGAAAGGAAGATGTTTGTGGAGTATGAAGTGAACCAGGACCCAAACGAAGGCATCTACTTTGGGGATAACAGTCAAGGAAGGGTCCTTGGTACCGGTAAAATTGCAATATCCTCTGAACATACTCTTTCGCACGTTTTACACGTTGAATCTTTAGATTATAACCTGCTGTCCATATCTCAGTTATGTGACAAAGGTTATAATTGCCTGTTTACTAACGAGGGTGTGACCGTCTCAAGGAGAAGTGATGGTTCCATTGCATTCAAGGGTATGTTAAAGGGAAAGCTTTATCTTGTTGACTTCAACAAGGATAAAGCCGAACTCGACACATGCTTGATTGCAAAAACCAACATGGGTTGGCTGTGGCATAGACGGCTAGCACATGTTGGTATGAGGAACCTTCAAAAACTCCTCAAGGGCGATCACATCCGAGGTTTGAAAGATGTTGTGTTTGAGAAAGACAGGCCTTGTAGCGCGTGCCAAGCAGGAAAGCAAGTTGGAGCACAACATCCCGCAAAGAACATCATGACCACGACAAGACCGCTCGAACTACTTCATATGGACCTCTTCGGTCCAATTGCTTACATAAGCATAGGCGGTAACAAATACGGTTTAGTTATTATTGACGATTTTTCCCGCTTCACTTGGGTGTTCTTTTTGCATGACAAGTCAGAAACACAAGGAACACTCAAGAAATTCTTCAAGCGAGCGCAGAACGAGTTCTCACTATCAATCAAGAGTATTCGGAGCGACAATGGCACGGAGTTCAAAAACATACAAGTGGAGGAGTACCTTGATGAGGAAGGAATCAAGCACGAATTCTCAGCGCCATACTCTCCACAACAAAACGGAGTTGCCGAAAGGAAGAATCGAACGCTCATAGAGATGGCAAGAACAATGCTCGATGAATACAAGACTTCGGATCGATTTTGGGCGGAAGCAATCAACACCGCCTGCCATGCCACAAATCGACTCTATCTTCATCGACTACTAAAGAAGACCCCCTATGAGCTACTCACCGGTAACAAACCGAACATTTCATATTTTCGAGTTTTCGGTTCTCCTTGCTATATTTTGAACAAGAAGCCCAGGACCTCAAAGTTCGCTTCGAAGTCCGATGAAGGTTTCTTGCTTGGTTATGATTCGAACACTTACGCCTATCGTGTGTTCAACAAGGCCTCCAGACTTGTTGAAGTGGCACGTGACGTAGTGTTCGATGAAACTAATGGCTCCCAAAAGGAGCAAGTTGATCAATGTGAATTAGGTAATGAGGAAGCCCCCTATCAAGCAATAAAGAGGATGGCCCTAGGCGAAGTACGACCACAAGAGACATCGACACAAATACAAGAGGAAAGTGAACCACAAGAGGAGATCAACAATCAAGGGGGAGCCTCGATACAAGATCAATCACAAGAATATGAACATGATCAACAAATCATTGAGGACAACAACTCAGGGGGAGAAGAAGATGATCACCAACATACGACCCCCCAAGTGCCACACCCAAGAGTGCACCAATGCATTCAAAGGGATCATCCAATCGACAACATTATCGGCGACATCCAAAAAGGAGTAACCACTAGATCTCGTATAGCAAATTTTTGTGAACATTACTCGTTTGTCTCCTTTTTGGAACCCCGCAGGACTGAGGATGCATTAAAGGATCCGGACTGGGTGGTGGCAATGCAAGAAGAGTTGAACAATTTCAAGAGAAACGAGGTTTGGGAACTTGTGGAAAGACCCAATGCAAACATTGTCGGCACAAAGTGGGTCTTCCGCAACAAACAAGATGAACACGGGGTGGTGACAAGAAACAAGGCACGACTTGTGGCCAAAGGTTACTCACAAGTCGAAGGTTTGGATTTTGATGAGACCTTTGCTCCAGTAGCTAGGCTTGAATCAATTAGAATATTACTTGCATATGCTACTCACCATGATTTCAAGCTGTACCAAATGGACGTAAAAAGCGCCTTCCTCAACGGACCGATTAAGGAAGAGGTGTACGTGGAGCAACCACCCGGATTTGAAGACGAAGAGTTCCCCGACCACGTGTATAAACTGCGTAAGGCTCTCTATGGCCTCAAACAAGCTCCTAGAGCTTGGTATGAGTGTCTTAGAGATTTTTTAATTGGTAATGGCTTTCAGATTGGCAAAGTAGATTATACACTATTCACGAAAAATCTGAATAATGATCTTTTCATTTGCCAAATCTATGTTGATGATATAATTTTTGGATCAACTAATCAATCTTTCTGTGAAGAGTTTAGTAAAATTATGACAGACAGATTTGAAATGTCAATGATGGGAGAATTAAAGTACTTCTTGGGATTCCAAGTGCGGCAACAAAGGGAAGGAACGTTCATAAGCCAAACCAAGTACACGCAGGACATCCTCAAGAAGTTTGGCATGGACAAGGCAAAGCCCATTAAGACTCCCATGGCAACGAATGGTCACTTGGATCTCAATGAAGATGGACCGAGCGTCGACCAAAAGGTATATCGCTCTATGATTGGATCTTTACTTTACTTATGTGCATCTAGGCCAGACATTATGTTGAGTGTATGTTTGTGTGCAAGATTTCAAGCCAACCCTAAGGAATGTCATTTGACAGCCGTAAAGAGAATCCTAAGATATTTGGTTCATACACCCAACCTTGGTCTTTGGTACCCAAAAGGTTCAAAATTCAATCTCATTGGGTATTCCGATGCAGATTATGCCGGGTGCAAAGTTGATAGAAAAAGCACTTCTGGCACTTGCCAATTCCTAGGAAGATCCTTAGTTTCTTGGTCATCCAAGAAACAGAATTCCATTGCATTATCCACAGCCGAAGCGGAGTATGTTGCAGCCGGGAGTTGTTGTGCACAACTCCTTTGGATGCGACAAACTCTAAGGGATTACGGTTACAATATGAACCGTATTCCTCTTCTTTGTGACAATGAGAGTGCCATTAAAATAGCCCACAATCCAGTTGAGCACTCTAGAACTAAACACATTGACATAAGACACCATTTCTTGAGGGACCATTCCATGAAAGGAGACATATCCATCTCTCATGTCAACACCCAAAAACAATTAGCCGACATATTCACCAAGCCACTTGATGAAAAACGTTTTTGCGAACTCCGAAATGAGTTAAACATCCTTGATTCTCGGAGTGTGGCTTGAAAAGTTGCATACCTGTATGATTGCTTCAAAATATTGATTGAATTGTGAAAATTTTTCCTCCCCATTTTTCTCTCGAAAAACTATGTCAATTATTAGATCTTGATGAATTTTTGATCATAGTATGATTGTTGTTTGCTTACTGATCAAATTCATCAGGATTATTTGAATTGTTTTGTCTCTCTTCCCTCAATTATTGGACCTTCAAATATATATGAATGGGCTATGCTTTCTCTCCTGGTGACCACGGACTAGTCCGTGGTTACCCGGACTAGTCCGCCCTTGCAGACTATTCCGCAGTGTGCCGGTTAGGCCGGACTAGTCCGACAGACCACGGACTAGTCCGATTTAGGTTTCTGGAGGACTTCGGACTAGTCCGGTCATGTCCGGACTTGTCCGATTTTTCGTGTCCATAACCCTAGCCGCCACCAAACCCTAATCTCTTCACCCCACACTCTCCTCCAAGCTTTCTCTCTCTTGCGCTCGAGCTCCCAAGGTGAATCCTTGATTCCTCCGTCGAAAAGCCTCAAACTTGGGCGGAGATTAAGCTTGAAGACTCGGGGATTGAAGTTAGCGGACAAGTCCGGCCTCCAACCCCCACATTTTCAAGTTTCCTTGGATTTCTTGGTAAATTTTCCTCAAACCCTAAGAAATCTCAAATTTCTTCTTTGCTTATCGTTTGGCCTAGCATTCTTCACTAGTTGCATGTCCAGTTGATGTACTATGTGTATGCTAGACTAGCTATCTCATTAGGGATCAATTTTTATCCAGTTTGTTAGGTTTTTGCTGATGAACACCGGACTAGTCCGGTCCAGGTACGGACAAGTCCGGTCCTCCGGACTAGTCCGTGCCTGAGCACCGGACAAGTCCGATGTTTCTGAACCAAAACCTAACTCCTTAATTCCCTATTGCCTTCCATTGCCATCTTACCTCACAAATACCTTGTATAACTTGTCTTTTCTCTTGATCACTCATTCTCAGATCATGTCGAGCTCCGACAATGAAATCTCCGATTTCGAGGCCGCGTTGGACCACGAGGTGGCACCTCGGCCCTCAACGGGTCTTGGCAAGAAACGCCAAGAGAGACCCTCCGAGCCTGCTCCCTCACCTCCTCAGGTTCGGAGGAAGGTGTGTGTCAAGAAAGCCGCCTCCAAGGCTGCTCCTTCGTCAAGTGGCCCTCGCCAAGCTAAAGGAAAAGGCAAGGGGGTTGCCACAGGGCCTGTTGGGCCTCTAAAGCTACATACTCCCAGAGAAGGGGTCCGGGACCCCAATGAGGAGAGATTCAATGGCAAGGGCAGTGATGTGGCCATGAAGCTGAGGAGTGTGGATTACTATGCAAGGCCCAAGCAAGCAGCAGATGGCAGATTTTGGTCAAACTTCCATGCTGACTTCTATAAGCTTGTCTACTTGCCGATGAAGACCCCAGTGGTGCGCAGTCAATGGATTGACTGGGCCCACCTTGAGAAGAGGAAATGTGCAGCTTTTGATGAAGTGATACAAGCTGCAGAGAGACATGGGCTGAAGGATTTGCTTGCCTTCAGATATAATTGGAATGATGAAGTGATTGCACAATTCTATGCAACGTGCTACTTCTCAGGTGAAGAGGAAGAAAGTGTGACTTGGATGACTCATGGATCCAAGTATTCCATCACTCAAGAAGAGTTTGCCCGCCTGCTGCATCTTGACTCCGAGGAAGATGACCACCTCATTATCCACAACATTGGGGTCATTGAGAGGGATGGAATGCAGTTCATGTATGAGCCCTCCTCCAAGTTTGTCCCTCCCTCCACAAAGAACATGAAGCCTTTCTTTGTGGTCCTCAACAGAGTCCTCAGGAAGACGATTGCTCCCAAGGATGGTGATGCAGGGAGTGTGCAAGGCTACCTCCGGACCCTGATGAAGGTCATCAGCAAGAAAAGGCAATTTGATGTTGCAGACTATATCTGGAATGATGTGGTCAATATCTCAAGTACCCCCAACCGATCCTGTGGCTATGCCCCTTACTTGATGTTCATGATTGAGAAGGTCACAGGGATCGAGTTTGTGAAGGATGTGGAGCACACTCCACTGAGGCCTCAGAAGCCTCAGTCCATGAGTGTCCAGACTGCTCCATCGCCGGCCTCAAGCCCCGAGGTGCCGGCAAGGCAAGGAGAAGCTGCTAGGGCTACTCCTCCCTCCAGGGAAGCCCCTAAGAAAGGATCCGCCAGTGGGATCCTCAAGTACCTGGCTGCAATCTTCTCCTCCTGCAAGAAAACTGAAGTGAAGCTTCACAAGCTAAATCAAAAGAGGAAGGAAGACATGAAGTACATAAAAGCAAATGTGAAGCAGCTGAGTGAGAAGCTGGAGATCAATCCAATTGGATCTCCAGCAATTTCTGAAGATTCTGATCCAAACATCACCGAGCTCAGCCCCTTGACCCCTTCCGAGCTTGCCTATTTTGGCATTGGGGGCTCGAGCAGCTCCGCTCCTCCTTCTACCTCTCAACCTCGTCAAGCCGAAAGCGATGAAGATGATGAAGACGACGAGAGGACTGACAGCGAAGAGTGAAGCCCTAGGATCTTTCTCTCTCTCTCTTTTTGGTGTCTTGATGCCAAAGGGGGAGAGATTGAGGGGGAGTCTCTAAGCTTTAGCTGAATAGGATGCGAGGAGAGAGCTATCTATGTTTTTTTATTGTGATTGTATTTGCTTAACTCTCGTTTCATATCATGTTTGGTCCTGTGATGAATTGCTAAATTAATTTGTAAGTGTGTGATGAAATCTGAGCTTTTGCTCCTGAAGTGCCATATTCACTTGATATTAGTTGGTAAATGAAAATTCTGTCATTCTTAATGCCATCATGCTCTTAGTATGCATCCCACCATAAAGAATGCACATATGAATAATTACCTTGTTGCCTGATGCATTTTTGAGTCATATGTGCATACTTTATGAAAATCTCATTTTATACCTCATTTTGTGAAATCTCAATTGGTTGTCATCAATCACCAAAAAGGGGGAGATTGAAAGTGCATCTAGGACTCCCTTGTGGGTTTTGGATGATTTATGACAAGCAATTGGGATCCTAATCCGTTTGTTGAGATGAATGCAGGAAGATGCTGGAAAATGAGTAAAATGCCAAAAAGTGGGAAATTAAGAAGGAGAATGAATTTGAGCTCAAGAAGAAGAAATTAGTAGATTAGTATGTATGGAGTGTGTTAAGGAAACACACCCAAGAGCTCAATCTCACTTTATCACACACACACAATGCACAAAACCATACAGGACCGGACTAGTCCGATATCAACCGGACTAGTCCGATATCACATTCTGCACAAGATCGGACAAGTCCGGTCCCCACCGGACTAGTCCGATATCTTTCTGTTCCACTTCGGACTAGTCCTCCCCAGTGCGGACTAGTCCTCAAAACAATGCACAAGTCACTAGATCGGACAAGTCCGGTCACTACCGGACTAGTCCGATTCCCTTTCTGATCCACTTCGGACAAGTCCGGTGACTACACGGACTAGTCCGATTTACACTCTGTTCTGAATCGGACAAGTCCTCCAAGTGCGGACTTGTCGTTCAAAACACTTAGGGTTTCACAGGTCCGGACAAGTCCGATGTCAACCGGACAAGTCCGAAGATTTCCAGCAACGAAATCGGACAAGTCCGTCTTTCAATCGGACTAGTCCGATATTCCTGGACACTTAGGGTTTGCTTCACACAGCACACCGGACTAGTCCGGTCTCCACCACGGACTAGTCCGATCTTTCTAAACCCTAACGGTAATGTCTAGAAACCCCATATAAATAGAGGTGGATGGCCCACTTTTAAACACTCTCGAACCCTAGCGCCGTCACACCTCCCAAGAGACTCAAAAACCATCTCTCTCCACGAAGTTGAGTGAAAAATCGATCAATCTTTTGAAGATCACTTGTGGATCATTGGAGAGGCACTTTGCACACGATTGAGCTCTTGGTTTGAATCTCTAACACACTCTTGCATCTCAATTGTATATTTCGAAGTGTGTTATTGGTGTTTTTGAAACTTGTAATCAAGGGAGCTCTCAACTTGTGAGATCGCCCCTTCAACTTGGTGATTTACCCCTGTGTGATTAGTGGAAGAGGATTGGCCTTCGTGGCGATCCGACGAGGGAAGGGTTGGTAAAGACCCGGTCCTTTTGTGGGCTCCTCAACGTGGACGTAGGCTGCCTTCGTGGTAACCGAACCACGGGATAAATCTTGTGTCTTGTTCGTTTGTGTTCATCATTCTAGTTGATCAACATTATCTAGGGTTTGATTCATTTTGTTGAATTGAAGTTAAATAGTGAACAAGAATCATACTTGCAATAAAACTTAACATACAACTATTGAACTGTCATTATAGTTTATATTTCCGCTGTAAACGACACCGAAACAATCAAATTGACCTAGCTTGATCAACCTAGCCCGTGAAATCCGGACTAGTCCGTACTTTACCGGACTAGTCCGATATATCTGGATTTAACTTTTTTGTTGAAGTGCTACAGGAACCGAAAAAATTCAAGAAGGCCTATTCACCCCCCCTCTAGGCCTACATTCACATAGGCTTGGCTATTTTGGAGAAATCCTTAATGAATCGGCGGTAATATCCAGCCATTCCAAGGAAACTCCGAATTTCCTTGACGTTCTGTGGCGGTTCCCACTTAAGCACATCTCTCACCTTCCCTGGGTCAACTGATACTCCTCCTCCAGATATGATATGTCCTAAGAAAGAAACTTCTCGTAACCAAAATTGACATTTACTGAACTTGGCATACAATTGATGCTCCCTCAATTTCTGCAGCGTAAGCCTCAAGTGTTCCTCGTGTTCCTTCTCATCCTTCGAGTAGATCATAATATCATCGATGAACACTACAACGAACTTATCCAGATATTCCATGAAGACCTTATTCATGAGATACATAAAGTACGCATGCGCGTTCGTTAATCCAAATGACATGACGGTGTACTCATAAGATCCATATCGTGTCCGAAATGCTGTCTTGGGTATATCCGATGGTCTAATCTTCATTTGGAAGTATCCTGACTGCAAGTCGATCTTGGAGAAGATACATGCACCCTTCATTTGGTCGAACAAATCCTCAATACGGGGCAGTGAGTACTTGTTCTTAATTGTCACTTCATTGAGAGACCTATAGTCCACACACATCCTCTGGGTTCCATCCTTCTTATCTACGAAGAGCACTGGGGCTCCCCACGGGGATGAGCTGGGGCGTATAAAACCCTTCTCTAGCTGCTCTTGAATTTGCTTCTTGAGCTCTGCTAATTCCTTAGGAGGCATCCTATACGACCTCTTAGCTATAGGTGCAATTCCGGGTATCAACTCAATGGCGAATTCTATGTCACGATCAGGTGGCATACCTGGCAACTCATCTGGGAACACGTCCGGGTACTCGCGAACGATCGGAATGCTTTCCAATGTCACTTCTTCCACGTGATTCAGCATCGCTTTTCCTCTTGCTGGTTGGGCTGCTTCAACTTCAATGCGTGTACCATGTTCACTTGTCAACTGCACAATCCTCTCAGCGCATTGAATGACTCCATTATACTTGCTCAACCAGTCCATTCCAAGTATTATGTCTATTCCTTGGGAGTCCAATACTATGAGGTTTGCGAGAAAGTCTACCCCCCTTATTTTAATGCTTACTTTCGGACATACTATATTTGTCCTCATCTCTCCGCCAGGAGAACTTACTAGCATAGTTTGCTTCATATGAGATATAGGCAAATTGTACTTGGCAACATACTTTGATGAGATGAATGAATGAGATGCTCCTGAATCAAATAAAACAGTCACGGGGTTGGAGTTGGCGAGAAACATACCAATCACGACATCATCAGCTTGCTGGGCTTCCTCAGTAGAGATATGATTCACATTGCCACGAGCAAAATTCTGCTGTCCACGGTTGCCTTGTGGTGCTCCTCCATTTGGTCGCGAGTGATTTGGCCTTGGTGCATTGTTCATAGGTCCATTGTTTCTCTTGGGGCATTGACTTGCAAAGTGTCCGGGTTCTCCACACGCATAGCATGTCTTACCACCCATAGCATTGGGGAAGTTTGGGCGCATCTGGTTTTGAGCATTTGCCGCCATGTTAGGACGCGGCGCAGGTGGCACAGGATTGCGAGGCGCTTGCATGGCAGGGAGTTGCTGCGGTGGCTGATTTGGGCGGGGCGGATAAGCAGTGCGGTATGCAGGAGAAGAGGGGTTGTATTGTGGTGCAGTAGGTGGTGCATAGCGGGGGCGAACATTGCTTCCTTGCTGCGGTCCATGATGTGATATCTTCCTCTTGTTGTCCTGCTCCATCTCACGAACCTTGTTCTCAACCACAATAGCCTTGTCAACCAGCTTTTGGAAGTTTGGATAATCAGTATTGAGCAACTGGACTTGAATTTCATTGTTGAGACCCCTCATAAACAGATATTGTTTCCTACTATCAGTTTTGATGTCTTCTGGAGCATATCTTGATAATTGAGTAAATTTGTTGAGATACTCACTCACACTCATCCTTCCTTGCCTGAGATTTTCAAAGTCTTGTCTCCTCAGTATCATAACTCCTTCAGGTACATAGTGGGAACGGAAACTCTGTTTAAACTCAGCCCAAGTGATTGTCTCCTGATTATCATGAGCGTTGCAAAGAGCTTCCCACCAGTCAGCGGCTGCTCCAACTAGTTGATGTGATGCAAAGAGAACATTCTCCCTATCAGTGCACTGGACAATAGCAAGTTTCTTCTCAACGGACTTCAACCAATCATCAGCTTCCATTGGGTCTGTGGCTTGTGCAAAGGTAGGCGGTCTGGTCCTCATGAACTCTCCCAAACGGTTGTGATGTGGCGGGGGTGGCGGTGGAGGCAGGTGGGGCTGATTGTTGTTGCCAGCTTGCAGCTGTCCCATGGTCTGTATCATGGTCTGCATGAGTTGGTTCTGCATAGCTAACAGTTGTTCAATATTGATGGCTCCATGAGCATGTCCCTGGTTGTTCTGAGGTACTTCATTGCGCTCCTCCTCATCGTTGGCATCCCTCTGGTTACGAGTTCTCACCATCTGTTGGCGAAGGAAAGGTAGGGACAGAAGGATTTAGAATTTGGAAAGAACGTCCCAACTATATGCATCAAGGTATGTGACACTAAATAATCCTTTATTAATATAGACCTATATTATGAGGATGTGGACAATTGCCGAAGCATCCCACAACTCTCTACTAAGCACACAAGCACTCAAACAAGCACCAAACAGAATTTACAAAGATCCTAAAAGAAGTAATACGACTCAAGGTCACACAAGTATATCTACATCGCTCTTATTTACTAATGGGGATGTGCCTATCCTTGAGTCGTGGCATAGGTCAAGGACTACTCGTCATCGAGCGGGAACTCATTCGGGTCCTCGTCGTCGTCGTCGTCATCGCCGGGGTCCTCGGGGTCCTGTGGGTCCTGGGGTGGTGAGGCAGCAGGCGGCGGTGGTGCGGTAGACGCCACACTGGAAGGCTCCTCGTCAGAGGACTCCTCAGAGGATGACTCACGCTGACCGTTACGACGGTCTGGAGAGTCCGGGGTCCACATCGAGGTGTCGGACGCGTAGTCGTCCGGGTCCTCGTCGGTGATCCGACGATACCTCCTGATTATCGCCTCGTGGCGCTGGGCGGGGTCACGCCCATCCTGGATCTCCTGCTGCGCCCTCTGAAGTCGGGCACTCAGCTGGGTCACGTCGCCAACAGTCTGACGAGACTGCGGGAGGTCCAAGGGTCCCTCCACGTGTCTGGAGACGAAGCGCGCTGTGCCACTGGGACGCTGCGGGACGAAGGCGTGAACCGTGTCCTCCAGACGGAAACGGCGGGCGTGGCTCCAAAAAGTGGCTGCTTCCCAGCTAGCATCCTGCTCCGCAGATCGGCGGGAGCTCCTCCAAGCAGGGCTGCTGTGGGTCTTCACCAACTCGTCACCGTAGTAGATATAGATTTTGCAGCTCCACTCCTTCCTGCCGGGGCGCTGCACTCCAGTGGTGTGGTAGGAGAGCGAGAGACTGTGGTGGCGGTAGCCAGCCTCACGGAGTAGGGCACGGAGACGGTGTCGCAGTTGTCCTGCGGCTCTGCCGTCAGAACGGATCACCACGGGGTGACGGGGGTCGACGGCCGGAGAGCGACTAGCCAACCTACGCGGGGGCACGAGTCCACCGGTCGACTTACGGGGGGTTGTCTTGGTGCGGGCCATCTACAAGAAACAAGAATACATTAGAAAAATAATGAAAAACAAATCTGAAAATTTCAGCAGCTAAACGGCGGACAAAGAGCGGTGCAGCGGTTCCAAAAGAACGAAAAATAAAGAGAAAAATTACAGCCACCAACACAATAATTTTACCCACACATAATAGCAGCAAAACACACCGTTTTCGCGAAAATTTACACAACAAAACAGCAGCACTTAATATTGCTCACTTCCGAAAATTTTTTATCAAAAACGCAGCAGCGATCAATACTTTTTGCGGCTGAAAATAAGGGAAACAAAACAGCAGCAAAAATTTTCGAAAATAGCATATTAGAGGAGTGTTCCTAAGTGCTCTAGAGTGTCCATTCTATCTAGGCTGCGTCCTACGGTCAACGCGGCTCTGATACCAATTTGTGACACCCGGTTCCGAATATGAACCGAGCGTAACGCATATGTGTGCCCAGGATGTTCAACACACATACACGAGTGATTCACAAATGATAAACAGAATTTAACCACGTCTTAACTAATAAATAAGTACTTTATTACAATAATCCAATAGTTCACGAATAGTAAAACTCTAAATAATTGCAGCGGAAAATAAACTAAACAACACGACTCCAATCCACAGGCAATTGACAGCGGTACGCAACCTAGTACTCCACGTGATCCTCAGGGTACTCCCAATTGTCTCCAGTAGCTGTTGGGGGGGGGGGATTGCAAGAGTGAGTACATGTCGTACTCAGCAAGTGTGGAAAGTATGACATGTGGCTGATTCAAATAACGACAATAATAATGGCTAAGTGCTGAAAAGTACAGTAAAACATTTGAAAAGCATTATACTAGGTCTATGTGAAACAATCCCATCATAACCATCATATTAACATAATATAAACCATACCCAATTATTGCCAACATTACCATTATCCATGTCCATAATGCATAAACCATAACCATTACCAAACCATAACCATAAACCGACCATAACCCAATTCCAGACCATAACCATCCCAAATCCCAATTTCCAACTCTAATCATGTAGGTCATCCAGGCGCTCATAACCGGGAGTACGGCTATCATGATAGTTTTTAAACACTCTGCAGAGGTTGTACCACTTTACCCACATGTTCGTGATTTTATCACCTTTCGATGACTAAGAACCTCCATTGTGCCATCTCACACTTCCGTAGGTGTGTGGCCAAGAGATCACAAAATAGCCTTTCAAAAGGGACTACTAGTATGTACGGGCCCACTAAGGTTTCACCGGCAGGCTTGAACCTCTATTCTCCCACCCACGGGTCCCCTCGTGTGCCATGCGGATCCCAGGGCAGTCCTCCTCGACTCCCATTCCCCGCGCCATCCAATGGTCCATACCATACTAGCAGCGCTCCTAATTATTCAGCTACGCCGCACCCATACTTGGCCTTGTGGTGGCACTGTTGACCTGGCATATTCTCGCATGAACCGGTCCTTAGATCTAAAGCAAGCAAACCACCATGACGTCCAACCCATCCACATAACCAGGCTTGCTTAGATCACCCATCATATTGACCAGTTCACATTAACCAGAATATCATTGGTGCATAATTAAATGTGTAGTGTTGTTTGCCATCCCAATTAATTAAGCGAAGCAAAAAGGTAAAAACCCTTCCCGACTCTCTACCATAATTTCCAGGTGACAAGGGTGGTCAAACAAAACTAGTAAACTTCCTACCATAGGATTCCCATCAATTTGACACAAGCATGCAAGTTCGCAAACAAAACATTTAATTTAAAATAGGATCAATATGCTTCAAGGACACTTGCCTTGCTCCGACGGATGGGGTTGCTCAAGCGCTTCGAAGTCTTGGGTTTGGAAATCCTCGTATGCAACCTCTTGAGCACGTTCCTCTACGCGTGATCATACATACAAGAAAACATATACAATTCAACATAATGCACACAAAATAATCAACATGCAATGACATGCATGCATGCACAATTTAATAATTAATTTACTACGGTCGTTTATTAATTAGATGCGACTAGTTCATACGTGTTCATATGAGTTTACGAGGATTTTAGGGCGGATTAATGCTGCTGAAATAAAATTTATGGTGCGACTAAAATTAATTTACGCCTATTAGATTCAATGTGATCGCAAAAATTCGCATCGGGAACGGACCCTACCGTAGATCTGACGGCGTGACGGTCGCGGAATAAATGCGACGCGTAGACGAAATAGATGGTGCAGCAGTCCTTCGGCGGCACGACGACGGCGGCGCGATGTCGGCGACGATCTCCGGCGAACGGTGGTGTCCTCCTCTTTTTCTCCCTCTTCTTCCCCTTCTTTTTCTCTTTTTTTCTTCCCTGGGCGCAGCTTTCTGGACCTTGGTTCCGGCGGCCTTTCTCCTCTGCTGGCGGCTGCTGGTTCGTGGGAAAAAGTCTAGGGACCTCGGTCCTATTTATAGGGGCGTGGCTAGGGTTGCATCGGTGGAATCAGAGGCGGTTACGGCGCGGGAGACCGGGCGTTCGCGGGAAAATCACGGGAGCGGCGGGATTCGGCGCGCGTGTTGGGGCCGGACACGGCGCTGGCATCGGGCGTGCGGGACGGGGCCCGGCTCGGGGCGCGTGGCCGAACGGCGGCCGGGAGCCAGGCGGCTCGGTAGGGTGGGGGCGGGGCCCAGCGCGCGTCGCGTCGGGTCAGGGGGACGCGGGGACCGGGGCGGGGCCCGGGCGCCTCGGGCGGCATGCGGCCGGGGGGGGGGGGGGGGGGGGGGGGGCAGGCGGGCGGCGTCGCGTCAGGGGGGCGGGGCCCGGCTGCGGAGCGGGGCCGGGGCGCGCTCGGCGCCTGTCGGCCGAAGCGGCGGCGGTGGGGCCCTGCTGCGGGCGCGCGGCCGCGGGAGATGCCGCTGGCTGGGCCGGCTTGGCCTGGCCAGCGGTGATTTCTTTTTTTTTCCTTTATTATATAATTATTTATATATATATATATATATATTATATATTTATTATTTATTATTTATTATTTTTATAATATATATTATTAATGTTATATTTTTTCTATTTTTATATTTCTTTATATATATTATTTATATATTTATATATATTTTTATATTATTCTTTTTTTTTATTCTTATTCCCTATTACAAGTTTTGGGCTATTATTATTTTCTATTTCTTCTTTTGCTACACATATTTGTATATGCATATGTTTTATTATTTTTCTTTTATTCTACTAGTGTTTAATGCATGACCATGTATGCAATGCATGATGCGAAAATTGAGGGTGTTACACCTCCGGACAAAGATTCCGTCAGGAGCCGAAGCTCCGGTCGAGGCTTTCGTCAAGAGTTCATCGGCTTCAGTGTTTTGGAGACGTTGAACATGATGGATATCCAGAACTTCAAAGTCCTTCTGAAGTCTTTGGACTTCAAGGAGATAAGCAGCTAGTTGAGAATTGTTGCAGGAACATTCACCTTCGACTTGTTTTATGATAAGTTGTGAATCTCCCTTCATCAGCAGTTGTTTTACACCATAAGATAGTGCCACCTTGAGTCCGTAAATGAGAGCCTCATACTCCGCCATGTTGTTGGTTGCCTTGAATCAAGGTGTACCATGTACATAACCTTCTCCCCAGTCGGAGCCAGGAGAAGGATTCCAGCTTCGGTCCCCCTGCTTTTGCACAGAGCTGTCGAAGTAGAGGGTCCAGTGAGGCTCAGTGAATACCGGAACTTTGAGTTCTGGCTTCTGCTCACTGTGGCCCACAGGGTTTGATGGAGAGGGGGTCCATTTCACCACAAAGTTAGCCAAGGCTTGACTTTTGATTGTTTGTCTTGACACGAATTCTAGATCAAATTCTGCCAGTTCTGTTGTCCACTTTGCAATGTTCCCAGTAGAATTAGGGTTATGCAAAATAGCACGCAGTGGAAAAGAAGTTACCACTGATATTTTATGAGCTTGGAAGTAGTGACGAAGCTTTCTTGAGGCAATAAGAACTGCATAAAGCAGTTTATGCACCTCAATGTATCTTGTCCTGGAATCGTGGAGTACTTCACTGATGAAGTACACGGGATATTGGATGGTCCAGACCCTTTCAGAAGGACCCGGAGCTTCCTCTCCATGGACCCGGACCCTGCTGGAGGGTTTCGTACCTTCAGGTTGTGCTTCTTGGACCCTCCCGGAGGGTCCAAAACTCCTTCTTGTTCGACCCGGACCCTGTTAGGAGGATCCATGTCATCTTGGTCAGCCAGGTGAACCTCCTCAAACAAATGAGGTTGATCTCCTAGCATTTCGTTCTGAGGTTCTGTGTCTGGGAGCTGACACCCAGTCACGTCTTTAGGTGATTTCGGACCCTCCCAGAGGGGTATGGACTCCTGGATTGGTTGTGGCTCCAGTCTTTCTGTGACCAAGACCATACTGACAACTTTGCTGGTTGCCGAAATGGAAAGCAATAAAGGCCACCAGGATTAGGAGCTACCAATATCGGTAATGTGATGAGGAGCTACTTAAGCTCTCGAAACGCCTTTTCTGCTTCTTCAGACCAATGAAACGATTCTGACTTCCTCAAGAGTTTGAAGAAGGGTAGCACCCGCTCTGCGGGTCTTGAGATAAACCGGTTGAGCGCAGCTAGGCATCCTGTTAGCTTCTGGACATCTTTAATGCAGGCTGGGGCCGCATATCTTCTATAGCCTTTATCTTCACCGGATTTGCTTCAATTCCTCGGTGAGTCACCAAGAACCCTAGAAGCTTCCCGGAGCTAACCCCGAAGACACACTTGTCCAAGTTTAGCTTGGTGCGCGTTGTGCGTAGCTTGTCGAAGATGGCTTGTATGTTTTCAAGGAGTGACTCCTTGTTTTTTTATCCTCACAACGATGTCATCGACATACACCTCAACCAAGTAGGGTATTACGCTCAGGCGGCCCCGAACCACGTAAACCTCTATGTCCACTTGTCTTTCACCTTCTTGAATCTCTGCGCGCCCATTACCGTACTACAACTCCTCGATCTATCAACGGTAATGTCGGGAGATCTGCCGGATCCAAACACTGACAGTTGGCGCGCCAGGTAGGGGGAGCCCGAGATTTCAAGTATGGTGAACTCAGCTACTGGATCATCCAACGGCAACCATGTTGTTCAACCTGCTGGGGGAAATCCCTCCAACATGCAGCAACCAGCAGGTGCCATGGCTCCAGCAGGAGTCATGCCTCCACCACCACTGCCTGCACCAACACATCAAGCTGAGCAGCGTGACGCTGCATCAGCGTCGGTCACCGCATCGGCAAATAACAACAACCCTGAACATGCGCTCCATGCAGCGCGTGCTCTCCTTCAACATCCACCACCTCCAGGTGCATCCCAGGGTGAAATGGAGCAGTGGAGGGCTGACGTGGAACATCTGATTGCAGCAGCAGCCGACCACTTCAGCAACCATGGTCCTCACCCTTCGGGGCGGGCCCCATTGCAGCACCGGACTGTGTCGGGCAGACTTGGTTCGCATGTTTCCCAAAACAAGAGGCATGCTGCATCTCAGCAAGTTACGTCGCTACCTTCCGGGGCGCAACGCACTCATATGGTAACCAGGCTTTTAACTCATGACCTCCGGGCGGAGCTTGATCGCCGTTACCATCAACAGGACGGCCGTGTCCATATCAAGCGTGCTCGCGAAAGGCGAGAGGCTCGATACAGTCCTGCTCCCGAGGGAGTAGGAGGAGGTTGTTCTGCCCTGGCCATGCACCTACGCATGGTCAGATGGCCACAAAAGTTCCGCCCTCACCTGCCAAAGAAATTTGACAATATTGTTAATCCCGCTGAGTTTCTCCAGATTTACTCCACCGCAATCCTTGCGGCCAGAGGTAACGAGGCCGTAATGGCCAACTACTTCCCAGTGGCCTTGACTGGGACCGCCAGGTCCTGGTTCATGAGCCTTCCTCACAACTCCATCAATAGTTGGGAGGAATTGTGCCAACAGTTCACCGCCAATTTTGGGAGTTCATACACCTGACCAGGCACCGAACTCGACCTTTTTGTAGTCGTGCAGAAGGGGGGAGAATCCCTATGCTCATTCATCCAGAGGTTCTCCTAGGTACGAAACACTATTCCTTCTATCTCCAGCGCCTCTGTTATCGTGGCATTTAGACAGGGTGTACGAGATAAGAAGATGCCGGAGAAGCTGGCGATCAAGGAGATCACCAGCGTCACGGAGCTCTTCAGCTTGGCAGACAAGTGTGCCAAAGCTGTGGAGGGTCGTGAAATGCACTCCAAACCACCTCCGGAGGATGGTAAAAAATCCTCCAAATGCGAAGCCACTACCTCCGGGAGTGGCAAAAAGAAGAAGAAGTCCAACGGCAAGAAGAAATTGTCGGTCAGCACATCTACTGCTGTAGCTGCTGCAGCTCCGGGTGGCCGGCGGCCACGCCCCGAGAAACAACCTCGACCGTCCTTTGAAGATGGTGGCAACTCCAAAGTGTGGTGTCCTATTCACAAGTCGAATAACCACAACTTGGAAGACTGCCGGGAGGTCCAAAACCTTGTCGAGCGCTACAACAAGCGCCGGGAAGAAGTTCCTTTCCGTCAGAGGGAAGGAAAACAGAAAGTCGATGAAGCTCCGGCTGAAGAGGAGTTAGGCTTTCAGGACCCTAAAAAGGTCCTGAAGGCCGTTTACACCTCCGTCGACGACGACTCCGACGTCTCCGACAATGAGCGTCGGAAGACCATGAACACCATATTTGGTGGTTCGTGGGACATCACCTCCCGTCGTGTCCTCAAGACCATGCGGCGGGATATGGCCTCAGTAGCTCCTACATCCAAGGCGGAGCCTCATCGAAAGTGGATGGACACCCCCATCACTTTTGATGCTTTGGACTGCCCGCGGAACATGATCGGAGCTGGCCAACTACCTTTGATGGTATCACCTACCATCAATAACATTCAACTCCACCATGTAATGGTGGACGGAGGTTCGGGGCTGAACCTCATAAGCTTCGAAGCTTTTGTCAATCTTCAGCTCCGACCTTCGGACCTTCTCCCCTCACGACCTTTCTCCGGAGTAGGTCCGGGGGCCATAACCCCACTCGATGCCATTACTCTTCCCGTGACCTTCGGGACTCAGAAGAATTATTGCACTGAGAAGTTGATCTTTGATGTCGCTCAGATCAACTTACCTTTCAACGCCATTCTGGGCAGGCCCACCTTGTACAAGTTCATGGCTGCTGCTCATTATGGCTACCTGGTGTTGAAGATGCCAACACCAGCTGGTGTTCTCTGGATCCGCGGAGACCGCACTGGCGGAGTGAATGCTCTGGAAGAACTTCATGCGCTTGCTACAGCGCAGGAGGAAGAGTCCAGGCAGGAACAAGCTCCGAAACCCCCGAGCATTCGTCAACAAGGCTCAACCTCCGCACCTCGCGTGCAACCAAGCGGCAACGCCGACATCCCTGTCAAAGTCGTCCAAATCGGTTTTGATGCCACTCAGACCACTTGTATATCGGGAGGTCTGAATGACAAATAGGAACTCGCGCTCATCACTTTCCTCCGGGCTAATGTCGACGTGTTTGCCTGGCAACCGTCACAGATGCCTGGGATCCCTAGGGAAGTGATCGAGCATAATCTGGAGATCTATCCTGACGCTCGACCTGTACACCAAAAGCCTCGGAAGCAATCAGTAGAGCGACAGAACTTCATACGATAAGAAGTGAATAAGTTGCTCGAAGCTAGATTCATCCGAGAAGTCTTCCACCAAAAATGGCTGGCAAACCCAGTCATTGTACCCAAGACCGGCGGGAAACTTCGGATGTGTATCGACTACACAACACTGAATAAGACATGCCCAAAAGATCTATTGCCACTACCTAGAATAGATCAGATAGTGGATTCCACCTCCGGGTGTGAATTACTGTGTTTCCTAGACGCATATTCTGGGTACCATCAAATCAGAATGTCTAGGGAAGATGAAGAACATACTTCTTTTATCACAGTAGATGGATTGTACTACTATACTGCCATGCCATTTGGTCTCAAGAATGCAGCTTCAACATTTGTACGAGCTATGTACAAAACCTTTGGAGAGCTCATTAGAGATGTAGTGGAAATGTATGTTGATGACATCGTCATCAAGATCAAAGACAATGTGACGCCCGGTTCCAAAAACTGAACCAAGCTAACGCATATGTGTGCCCAGGATGTTCAACACACATACACGAGTGCAATCACAAAAGAGTATACAGAAAATTACCACAAAACAAGATTAATTATCAAATTTTATTACACAAACCATATTTATCCTCGAATAAAAGCTCTAATGAATATTAATGACAAGTTCAACTAATGCAGCGGAAATAAACTAATTAAGCAACTAAGCAAACTAAGCATAAGGGAATAGCGCAACTCCATGCAACACCACAGGCAAAGCTGATGGTTGACACGGCCTAGAACTCCGCATTATCGCCATTAAACTCACAATCCTGACCTGCAACTGTTGGGGGATTGCAAGAGTGAGTACATGTCGTACTCAGCAAGTGTGGAAAGTATGACATGTGGCTGACTCAAATGATGACAACAATAATGGCAAAGTGCTTAAAAGTACAGTAAAACATTTGAAAAGCAATATATTATATGTATGTGAAGTAAACCCATCATAATCATAAGTAATATCATAATACCAGTCCATAATTCACCATCCTCATCAATAATTCCAGATTTCACCATTGCTAATAACCATATTCAATACCAGAAATAAATCCATAACCATCCATAACCATCACCATAACCATTACCATAACCATTACAATAACCATTACCAAACCATAACCATCCCAAATCCCAATTTCCCTCTAATCATGTAGGTCATCTAGGCGCTCATAACCGGGAGCACGGCTATCATGATAGTTTTAATACTCTACAGAGTTTGTACCACTTTACCCACGTGTTCGTGATTTCATCACCTTTCGGCGACTAAGAACCTCCCTTATGCCCATGACCCGTCGGTCACATTACACACTTCCGTTGGTGTGTGGCCAAGAGATCACAAAATAGCCTTTACAAAGGGGTTACTAGCCTATTTAGACCCCACTGAGGTTTCACCGGTGGCGATGTCTCCAACTGAGCACATCTTCAACCAAGGGCCCCCTCTTGAGCCATTCGGATCCCAGGGTAGTCCCACCAATCCTCAACAAATCCAATCCGACTACCCCTTCCCCGAGCATCCACAATGGTCCAAACAGCACTAGCAAAGCCCTAATTAATCAGCTACACCGCACCCATACTTGGCCTCATGGTGGCACTGTAGTCCTGGTCTATTCTCGCATGAACCGGTCCTTAGATCTAAAGCAAGCAAACCACCATAACATTCAACCCATCCACATACCAGGCTTGCTTAGATCACCCATCATATTGACCAGTTCACATTAACCAGAATATCATTGATGCATAGTTAAATGTGTAGTGTTGTTTGCCATCCCAATTAATTAAGCGAAGTAAAAAGGTAAAAACCCTTCCCGACTCTCTACCATATATTCCAGGTGACAAGGGTGGTTATACAAATCTAGTAAACTTCCTACCATAGGATTCCCATCAAATTGACACAAGCATGCAGTTTTGCAAACACCACATTTATTTTAAAAACAGGATCAATATGCTTCAAGGACACTTGCCTTGCTCCGGCGGATAGGATTGCTCAAGCACTTCGAAGTCTTGGTTCTGGAAATCCTCGTACACGATCTCTTGAGCACTTCCCTCTACTCGTGATCACACATACAAGAAAATACATACAAATCAACATGATGCACACACATTAATCAACATGCGATGATATGCATGCATGCAAAGACCAATTAATTAATTATGGTTGTTTATTAATTAGATGCAACTAGTTCATACGTGTTCATATGAGTTACGGGGGTTTTAGCGAGAATTAATGCGGCTGAAAATAAAAACATGGTGCTACTACGATCAAACTACGTCTATTAGGTTCAATATGGTCGCTAAAATTCGCATCAGAATGTGGCCTACCGTAGATGCGATGGCTTCAATGATCGCGGGATGGGGACGATGCGTAGACGAAGTAGATGCGCAAGGTCCTCCGGCGGCACGACGACGGCGACGCGATGACGACGACGATCTCCGGCGAACGGCGGCACCTTTTTTTTCTTCCTCTTCCTCCTCTTTTCTTCCCTGGCGGCGCAGCCCTCTGGTCTCCTTTTTCTCTGTACCGGCGGCTAGGGGTGTTTCTTCTGAGGTTCGGGAAAAACACGAAGACTGCATACATATATATAGGGTGGGATCGATAGGCTATCGGCCAGAGGCCGGTTCGGCCACGGGGCTCGGCGCGTGGGCGAGCTACTCGCGTCGATTGCGGGGTGGGCCAGGGGTCGGGCGAGCGAGCGCGTGCGGTCGGGCGCGGCTCGCGCTAGGCGCGGGGCCAGCGGGGCAGGCGCGGGATTCGCGCGCTGCGCACGAGACGAGGTGGCGCGGGAGGCGCGCGGGAGCGGAGGCGTGCGGCGCGTCGGGCGGCTGCGCGCAGGAGTGGGCCGACTCGATCGGCCTGGCCGGCCGGGCTGCTCCCTTTATTTTTTTCTTTTTTTTCTTTATTTATTTATTCATTCTTTATGTTATTATTATTTTTTTCTTTTCTTTTCTTTCTTTTGCTACTCATATTTGTATATGTATATTTTATGTTTTATTATTTTTCTTTTATTCTATTAGTATTTAATGCATGAACATGTATGTAATGCATGATGCAAAAATTTAGGGTGTTACAAACCTACCCCCTTAAAGTAAATCTTGCCCTCGAGATTCGACAGCGTGGAGAAAAGATGCGGGAATTCTGCCTTCAGGTCTTCTTCACGTTCCCACGTAGTTTCAGCTTCTGTATGGTGTTTTCATTGCACTTTGCACCAACGGATCCTCTTATTTCTCGTGACCCTTTCCTTCACGTCCAGGATCTTGATAGGTTGCTCGACATAAGACAAATCCTCCTGAAGTTCTAACTCGTCCATCGGCACTTGTTCTTCCGGCACCCTGAGACACTTCTTGAGTTGAGAGACGTGAAATACGTCGTGTACATCGGAGAGATACGTCGGTAGCTCAAGTCGATATGCCACTTCTCCTCGTTTGTCCAAAATCTTGAACGGTCCGATGTAACGTGGTGCCAGTTTTCCTTTGACGTTAAACCGTTGCTGACCTCTGATAGGTGACACTTTGAGGTATACAAAATCTCCAACTTCAAAAGTCAGACTCCTTCGCCTATTATCAGCATAACCTTTCTGTCGAGACTGGGCAACCTTTAAGTTTTCCCGTATTATTTGGACTTGCCTTTCAGCATCTTGTAACACGTCGGGACCAAACACTTGATTCTCTCCGGTTTCATTCCAAAACAAGGGAATCCTACACTTCCTTCCGTACAATGCCTCGTAGGGTGACATTTTCAGACTTGCTTGGTAGCTATTGTTGTACGAGAATTCAACATACGGCAAACTTTTATCCCAACTTTTCTCATGCTTTAAAGCACAAGCTCTTAACATGTCTTCCAAAATTTGGTTGGTCCTCTCGGTTTGTCCGTCCGTTTGAGGATGATATGCTGAACTAAAATTCAACCTCGTTCCCAAAGCTTCATGCAATTTTTGCCAAAATCTGGAGGTAAATTGAGAACCTCTATCCGAGACTATCTTCTTAGGGACTCCATGTCGACACACAATATGCTCCATGTATATTTCGGCTAATCGTGCAGCTGTATACTTGGTCTTCACAGGGACAAAATGAGCCGACTTGGTTAAGCGATCCACAATTACCCAAATTGAGTCATACCCGGACTGAGTACGTGGTAACCCAACTATGAAGTCCATACCAATTTCTTCCCACTTCCATTCCGAAATCTTTAATGGTTGTAATAGTCCTGCTGGCCTTTGATGTTCCGCCTTGACTCGTTGACACACATCACACAATGCCACATATTCAGCTATGTCCTTTTTCATGCTATCCCACCAATAGCAAGCCTTCAAGTCCTTGTACATCTTCGTACAACCAGGGTGAATTGAGTAAGGTGAGTCATGTGCCTCCTTTAATATTGTCTCCCGAATATGCTTTACATTAGGCACAACGATCCTCTTTCCAAGCCATAAGGTACCATGTTCGTCTTCATCAAATCTGAATTCTCTCCCTTCCTTGATCCTTTCCTTGATTTCCTTGATCTCCTCATCTGTGGTTTGTGCTTCTCGAATTTCTTGCTCCAAGGTTGGGTTTAACTCCATCATCTCCATCTCATTTACAAACCCGAGGTTCAACCGTTCAAACTCCTTACATAACTCGAATGGTAACTCTCGAACCGTGAGTTGATGACTTACTCCTTTTCTACTCAAAGCATCGGCCACTACATTGGCTTTTCCCGGATGATAGTTGATCCCCAAATCATAATCTTTGATGAGATCCAACCATCTTCGTTGCCTCAAGTTCAGATCCGTTTGTGTGAAAATATACTTCAAACTCTTATGATCCGTGTAAATTTCACACCTATGTCCAAGAATATAGTGTCTCCAAATCTTCAATGCATGTACCACGGCTGCAAGTTCTAAATCATGTGTTGGGTAATTCTGCTCATGTTTCTTCAATTGTCTGGACGCATAGGCGACCACTTGACCTTCTTGCATAAGCACGCATCCGAGTCCTTGTCTTGATGCGTCACAATAAATATCAAAACTCTTGCTTACATCCGGCAATACCAAAACTGGGGCTGTTGTTAACCTCTTCTTCAACTCCTCAAAACTATTTTGACAAGCTTCAGTCCATTGGAACGCCTTTCCCTTCATTAGCAACTCCGTCATAGGCTTGGCTATCTTGGAAAAATCCTTGATAAACCGACGGTAATATCCAGCCATCCCAAGAAAACTCCTTATTTTCTTGACATTTTGCGGCGGCTCCCACTTCAACACGTCTCTCACTTTTCCGGGGTCAACCGATACTCCTCCTCCTGAGATTATATGACCCAAAAATGGCACCTCTTTCAACGAAAACTGGCACTTGCTGAACTTGGCATACAATTGATGCTCCCTCAATTTCTGCAGCGTAAGCCTCAAGTGTTCCTCATGTTCCTTCTCATCCTTCGAGTAGATCATAATATCATCAATAAACACCACAACGAACTTGTCCAAGTACTCCATGAAGACTTTATTCATGAGGTACATAAAGTAGGCAGGCGTATTTTTCAATCCAAAAGACATCACGGTGTACTCATAAGATCCATACCGTGTCCTAAAAGCTGTCTTGGGTATGTCCGATGGTCTAATCTTCATTTGAAAGTATCCCGACCTCAAATCAATCTTAGAGAAGACACAAGCACCCTTCATCTGATCAAACAAACCCTCTATACGGGGCAAGGTGTACTTGTTCTTGATTGTTACCTCGTTGAGAGCTCGGTAATCCACGCACATCCTTTGGGATCCATACTTCTTGTCCACAAATAGAACGGGCGCTCCCCAAGGTGAAGAGCATGGGCGAATAAAACCTTTCTCTAGTTGTTCTTGAATCTGCTTCTTGAGCTCCGCTAATTCCA
Source organism: Tuctoria greenei (assembly GCA_036927565.1). NCBI lineage: Eukaryota > Viridiplantae > Streptophyta > Magnoliopsida > Poales > Poaceae > Tuctoria > Tuctoria greenei. The sequence continues at coordinate 9,777,416 of JAYESD010000005.1, forward strand.
TAGGAGGCATCCTATATGGCCTCTTAGCTATAGGTGCAGTTCCAGGTATTAAATCAATAACAAACTCAATGTCTCGATCGGGTGGCATACCTGGCAACTCATCCGGAAAAACATCCGAAAATTCACACACCACCGGAATCTCCTCAATTGCGGCACCGTCCATATGATTCAGCTGCAATTGCTTCGGTGCGGTTTGAGATGCTTCAAACTCTATGGCGATCCCTTCCTCATTGGTCAACTTCACTGTCTTTGTGGCACACTCAATAACTCTATTGTGCTTCCTCAACCAGTCCATACCAAGTATAATGTCCAATCCTTGAGAATCCAAAACAATGAGGTTGGCGGAGAAGTCTACCCCCCTTATTATAAGGCTTACTTTTGGACATACTATATTTGTCCTCATCTCTCCTCCAGGAGACTTAACCAATAGAGTAAACTTCATATGAGAGATAGGCAAACTATACTTGGCAACATATTTCGATGCAATGAATGAATGTGATGCTCCGGAATCAAATAACATAGTTGCGGGGTTGGAGTTGGCAAGAAACATACCAGTGACCACGTCATCCGCTTGTTGAGCATCCTCCGTAGAGACATGGTTCACGTTGCCACGAGCAAAATTCTGCTATCTACGGTTCCCTTGTGGCTATCCTCCATTGGGTCTTGGGTTTTGCCTCGGCGCATTGCTTCCTTGACCAAGGCCTGACTTAGGACATTGATGTGCAAAGTGTCCAACTTCTCCACAAGTATAACACTTCTTAACCCCACCAGAATTATTGGGACGAACTTGGTTTTGAGCATTTGCATTTGGGAAATTAGCATGAGGCGCATAAGGCATTGGAGGCCTAGGTGCTTGCATGACAGGGCATTGCTGCACAAACTGAGGTGGGCACGGTGCATAATCAGGGCATTGAGCAGGCTCAGAAGAGCTGAAGTAAGGCGCATTGGGCGGCGCAAAGCGAGGGCGCACATTACTTCCTTGTTGATGTCCTTGATATGGCGCCTTCCTCTTGTTGTCTTGCTCCATCTCACGGACCTTGTTCTCCAAAACAATTGCTTTGTCCACAAGCTTCTGGAAGTTGGCATAGTCACAATTGAGCAATTGCACTTGGATCTCATTGTTGAGGCCTCTCATGAACAAATACTGCTTTCGGCTGTCCCGGCTCACATCTTCAGGCGCGTACCTTGAGAGTTGAGTGAATTTATTGAGATATTCACTCACGCTTTATTTTCCTTGCCTCAAGTTCTCAAATTCTTGTCTCTTCAAGATCATAACACCTTCTGGCACATAATGAGAACGGAAGTTCTCCTTGAATTCTTCCCAAGTGATCCTCTCTTGATTCTCATGAGCATTGCAATAAGCACCCCACCAATCCGCAGTTGCTCCAACGAGTTGATGAGAAGCAAAAAGCACTTTCTCCTGGTCATTGCACTGGACAATATCAAGTTTCTTCTCCACGGACTTGAGCCAATCGTCCGCATCCATAGGGTCGGCAGCTTGAGCAAAGGTCGATGGCCTAGTCCTCATAAACTCTCCCAATCGGTTATGAGGAGGCGGGGGTGGCGGTGGAGGCATGTGTGGCTGATTGTTGATATTGCCAGCCTGCAGCTGTCCTATGGTCTGTATCATGGTCTGCATGAGCTGGTTTTGCATAGCCAATAGTTGCTCAATATTGATGGCTCCATGAGCAGGTCCTTGTCCGTTGTTGTTCTGAGGTACTCCATGGTTCTCCTCCTCGTCATTGACATCCCTCTGGTTGCGAGTCCTCACCATCTGAAGGAGAGCAATAGGTAAGAATTTAGAAACGTCCCCAACTATATGCATCAAGGGATATGAATCTAACCAACTAGCTATACTAGCCTAGGTGGACACGGCAATGCTAAAGCATCCCAAAATCCTCTATTAAGCACACAAGCAAACAATATATATAGCAAACAACACTCGAAGCAAAAACACATCGATTCCTGAGTGCTCCTATGTGCTCTAAAGTGTCCATTCTATCTAGGTTGTGTCCTACGGTCAACCTGTGGCTCTGATACCAATCTGTGACGCCCGGTTCCAAAAACTGAACCAAGCTAACGCATATGTGTGCCCAGGATGTTCAACACACATACACGAGTGCAATCACAAAAGAGTATACAGAATATTACCACAAAACAAGATTAATTATCAAATTTTATTACACAAACCATATTTATCCTCAAATACAAGCTCTAATGAATATTAATGACAAGTTCAGCGGAAATAAACTAATTAAGCAACTAAGCAAACTAAGCATAAGGGAATAGCGCAGCTCCATGCAACACCACAGGCAAAGCTGACGGTAGACACGGCCTAGAACTCCGCATTATCGCCATTAAACTCACAATCCTTACCTGCAACTGTTGGGGGGATTGCAAGAGTGAGTACATGTCGTACTCAGCAAGTGTGGAAAGTATGACATGTGGCTGATTCAGATGACGACAACAATAATGCCAAAGTGCTGAAAAGTACAGTAAAACATTTGAAAAGCAATATATTATATGTATGTGAAGTAAACCCATCATAATCATAAGTAATATCATAATACCAGTCCATAATTTACCATCCTCATCAATAATTCCAGATTTCACCATTGCTAATAACCATATTCAATACCAGAAATAAATCCATAACCATCCATAACCATCACCATAACCATTACCATAACCATTACAATAACCATTACCAAACCATAACCATCCCAAATCCCAATTTCCCTCTAATCATGTAGGTCATCCAGGCGCTCATAACCGGGAGCACGGCTATCATGATAGTTTTAATACTCTGCAGAGTTTGTACCACTTTACCCACGTGTTCGTGATTTCATCACCTTTCGGCGACTAAGAACCTCCCTTATGCCCATGACCCGTCGGTCACATTACACACTTCCGTTGGTGTGTGGCCAAGAGATCACAAAATAGCCTTTACAAAGGGGTTACTAGCCTATTTAGACCGCACTGAGGTTTCACCGGTGGCGATGTCTCCAACTGAGCACATCTTCAACCAAGGGCCCCCTCTTGAGCCATTCGGATCCCAGGGTAGTCCCACCAATCCTCAACAAACCCAATCCGACTACCCCTTCCCTGAGCGTCCACAATGATCCAAACAGCACTAGCAAAGCTCTAATTAATCAGCTACGCCGCACCCATACTTGGCCTCGTGGTGGCACTGTAGTCCTGGCCTATTCTCGCATGAACCGGTCCTTAGATCTAAAGGAAGCAAACCACCATAACATCCAACACATCTACATACCAGGCTTGCTTAGATCACCCATCGTATTGACCAGTTCACATTAACCAGAATATCATTGATGCATAGTTAAATGTGTAGTGTTGTTTGCCATCCCAATTAATTAAGCGAAGCAAAAAGGTAAAAACCCTTCCCGACTCTCTACCATATATTCCAGGTGACAAGGGTGGTTATACAAATCTAGTAAACTTCCTACCATAGGATTCCCATCAAATTGACACAAGCATGCAGTTTTGCAAACAAAACATTTATTTTAAAAACAGGATCAATATGCTTCAAGGACACTTGCCTTGCTCCGACGGATAGGGTTGCTCAAGCGCTTCGAAGTCTCGGTTCTGGAAATCCTCGTACACGATCTCTTGACCACTTCCCTCTACTCGTGATCACACATACAAGAAAATACATACAAATCAACATGATGCACACACATTAATCACCATGCGATGATATACATGCATGAAAAGACCAATTAATTAATTATGGTTGTTTATTAATTAGATACAACTAGTTCATACATGTTCATATGAGTTTACGGGGGTTTTAGCGAGAATTAATGCGGCTGAAAATAAAAAGATGGTGCTACTACGATCAAACTACGTCTATTAGGTTCAATATGGTCGCTAAAATTCGCATCGGAATGTGGCCTACCGTAGATGCGATGGCTTCGATGATCGCGGGATGGGGACGATGCGTAGACGAAGTAGATGCGCAAGATCCTTCGGTGGCACAACGACGGCGACGCGATGATGACGACGATCTCCGACGAACGGCGGCACCCTCCTTTTCTTCCTCTTCCTCCTCTTTTCTTCACTGGCGGCGCAGCTCTCTGGTCTCCTTTTTCTCTGTACCGGTGGCTAGGGCTGTTTCTTCTGAGGCTCAGGAAAAACACGAAGACTGCATACGTATATATAGGGTGGGATCGATAGGCTATCGTCCAGAGGTCGGGTCGGCCACGAGGCTCGGCGCGTGGGCGAGCTACTCGCGTCGATCGCGGGGTGGGCCAGGGGTCGGGCGAGCGAGCGCGTGCGGCCGGGCGCGGCTCGTGCCAGGCGCGGGGCCAGCGGGGCAGGCGCGGGATTCACGCGCTGCGCGCGGGAGGAGGTGGCGCGGGAGCGGAGGCGTGCGGCGCGTCGGGCGGCTGCGCGCGGGAGTGAGCTGACTCGGTCGGCCTGGCCGGCCAGGCTACTCCCTTTATTTTTTTTCTTTTTTTTCTTTATTTATTTATTCATTCTTTATGTTATTATTATTTTTTTTTCTTTTCTTTTCTTTCTTTTGCTACTCATATTTGTATATGTATATTTTATGTTTTATTATTTTTCTTTTATTCTATTAGTATTTAATGCATGAACATGTATGCAATGCATGATGCAAAAATTTAGGGTGTTACAGACAAGGAGTCACTCCTTGACACTTTACAAGCTGTCTTCGACAAGTTGCGAGTCACTCGCACGAAGCTGAACCCAGACAAGTGCATCTTCGGGGTTAGCTCTAGAAAGCTTCTTGGTTTTCTGGTAAACCACCGGGGCATAGAGGCAAATTCGGCGAAGATTAAAGCCATTGAGGATATGCGGCCACCAGCCCGCATCAAGGACGTCCAGAAACTGACTGGATGCCTAGCCGCCCTCAGTAGGTTCATCTCAAGACTAGCGGAACGGTTGCTACCCTTCTTCAAGCTATTGAGGAAGTCCAGACCATTCCAATGGTCTGGGGAAGTGGAAAAGGTGTTCCAGGAGCTAAAGCAGCTCCTCACCACTCTACCAACCTTGGTAGCTCCAAACCCTGGTGAGCCCTTACTGCTTTACATTTCAGCAACCGACGAGGTTGTCAGCATGGTCTTGGTTGCGAAGAGACCAAAATCATCCCAAGCTCAGGAATCCAGACCCCTCCGGGAGGGTCCGGAGGTTCCTGAAGGTGAGTCTGGGTCCCAGCCCCCAGACTTGGATCTACAGAGAGTTATTCCAGAAGAAGTGGACCCCTCCGGGAGCGTGCGGGTCGCTCCAGTAGAAGCTCCGGGTTCCTCTAGCAAGGACCCAGAGGTCCCCGAAGTAGGTCCGGACCCTTCCAGAAGGGTCCGGGTCGATGTGGAGGAAGCTCCGGGCCCCTCCGGGAGGGTCAGGACAGTCTAGCGCCCAGTGTACTTCATCAGCGAAGTACTACATGATGCCAAGACTCGATACCTAGAGGTGCACAAGGTGCTCTACGCAGTTCTCATAGCCTCGAGGAAGCTTTGCCATTACTTCCAAGCTCACAAGATCTCAGTGGTGACCTCTTATCCACTGCGTGCGATCTTGCATAATCCCAGCTCTACTGGGAATATTGCAAAGTGGGCAGCGGAATTGGCTGAATTCGATCTTGAATTCGTCCCAAGACAAGCGATTAAGAGTCAAGCATTGGCAGAGTTCGTGGCGGAATGGACCCCCTCTCCATCAAACCCTGGGGGCCCTAGTGAGCAGAAGCCGGAACTCGAGGCTCTGGTCTTCACCGAGCCTCACTGGACCCTCTACTTCGACGGCTCCATGCAAAAGCAGGGGGGCGGAGCTGGAGTCCTTCTCCTCGCTTCAACCGGGGAGAAGGTAAAATACATGGTCCACCTTGACTTCAAGACGACCAACAACATGGCGGAGTTTTAAGCACTCATTTACGGACTAAAGGTGGCACTATCATATGGTGTAAAGCAGCTGTTGGTCAAGAGAGATTCGCAGCTCATCATTAAACAGGTGAAGGGTGAATGCTCCTGTAACAATCCTCAACTAGCTTCTTATCTCCTTGAAGTCCAGAGGCTTCAGAAGGACTTCGAAGTCCTGGATCTCCACCATGTCCAGCGTGTCCATAACGCTGAAGCTGACGAACTCTCGATGAAAGCGTCAACCGGAGCTCTGGCTCCTGACGGAACCTTCGTCCGTAGGTTGTCAAAACACACAGCTCAACCTGCCGAACTGAGTAAAGGGGGCGAGACCAGCATCCCGAAGGTGGTGGACCCGATGGCCCTGTTACCATGGCAGCCATCAAGGGTCGTAGGTGCTGCCGGAAGCTCCGAGCAACCTAGCACGCAAGACTGAAATGCTCAAGCTAGCTCTGATGCATGGATCTCGGAGATCTGGAGCTACTTGAAAGACGATATCCTTCCTGACGATGATGTATCCGTTGACCGGATAGTCAGATTGGCTAAAAGATACACACTAGTAGAAGGGGATCTCTACCGGTCGGTGCCAACGGCGTACTAATGCGGTGCATCACAAGGGAAGAAGGCTGCGAGCTCATTGCAGAAATCCATGAAGGTGAGTGTGGGAACCACGCATCTTCCCGCACGCTGGTCGGTAAAGCCTTCCGGCATGGTTTCTACTGGCCTACAGCGCTCCACGATGCAACTGAGCTGGTGAAGAAATGCGAAGCATGCCAGTTCCATGCAAAGCAAATTCACACACCGGCTCAGCCTCTACAAATGATACCTCCTACATGGCCTTTCACTGTGTGGGGGATGGACATCTTGGGACCTTTCCCAAGAGCCGTCGGAGGTTACAAGTTCCTGTATGTTGCCATTGACAAGTTCACCAAATGGCCGGAAGCAACTCCAGTTGTGACAATAAACAAGCAATCAACTATCAACTTCTTGCAGTCCATCGTATGCAGATTTGGAGTCCCGAACAAAATCATAACAAATAATGGAACCCAATTCACAATCTCTGCTTTCCAAGGATACTACGAAGACCTCGGCATCCAAGTCAGCTACGCCTCCGTAGCTCACCCTGCAAGCAATGGCCAAGCCTAGAGAGCAAATGCAGGAATCCTGAAAGGACTCAAGACGCGCACATATGAGCGCCTGAAAAAACATGGAGCCAACTGGATCGAAGAGCTTCCACCCACTCTATGGGCCAACAGGACAACTCCAAACCGGTCAATTGGAGAGACACCCTTCTTCCTGGTGTACGGAGCTGAATCAATCCTTCCTCCGGAAATCACCTTGGGGTCGCTCCAGGTCCGGACCTTCAACGAACCACGCAGGACCAGATCCGGTGTGAAGACCTTGACCTCCTTGAAGAGGAAAGGTGCCAAGCAGCTGTTCGGAATGCCTGATGCCGCCAAGCTCTTCGGCGCTATCACCAACGGCATGTTCACAACCGACAGCTCGAGGAAGGCGATCTGGTGCTACAAAGAATACAATCTAGAGAAGGGTTAAACAAACTCTCCCCCAGCTGGGAGGGACCCTTCCGAGTGATCAAAGTATCCCGTCCCGGATGTGTTCGCTTGGCAACTAAGGATGGGACACCTCTCCCAAATCCTTAGAACATTGAGCACCTCCGTAAGTTCTACACTTAATATCACGGAGGTAAGTCTGTAATTACATGTGATGTATGTTATAGAGTCATTGTACAGAGTAGGGTAGCTCCTCCAGGAGGGCAGCCGGACCTACCCCGATAGGTCCGTAACGTCCATGCAACACTTGTCACAGTCTCAGAACTAAAAGTGTAGCTAGCTACCTTGGGTCAAACGAGAAACGAAACACACTTAGCCTAGTTCCATACCCTAAGAGTGTACTTGTTTCCCCTGTACCCCGGACCTATAATGAAAGACATCATTGTGTGAAAACAGACTCCACGCGCATTTACTTTGTACAGGCTCAATATTTTTTACTTTTCTCTTTCTTGTCTATAACAAAGTTGTGCAGTTCTTAAGAAACTTTAGCTCGACCAGTTCATGTACAATTCGAGTTGCATTTTCTATCCTTCCGGGTTCAAACATTGTTGATGGTCTACTCGTCTAAATGCCGCCAAGCCAATCTAGGGCCAGAGTGTGCTATCGACTTAGCCTGGTCATGCACCCTAAGTACGCCACTCTTCCTACACCCCAGCAGGCAAAAGTAAGGCGAGTCCAGAAACGATCGGACCTAAAGGAAACAAGACAGCTCTCTTGATTGTATCTAGAATTGTGTTCGACCTAAAACTTTCTCGGGAATAGTAAACCGCAATGAAGTTATAGATAGGAAACGGATTTTATTATTTTTCTTGACTTCAGTGTGCAAGAAAAATAAATATTTCATGATGATGGTGAATGAAGCCGAAGCTGCCAAAGCTCCGACATCCTCCAGGCGGCTTGTGGTCGATGTCCAAACATTGACATTGACCGTCGCTGGAGCTACTCAGCTCCGGTAAAGCTAGGGGACAAGCCGTCAACGTGAATAAAAGATGGTGTAAAGACTCTATAATGGAGTCTACTGTCAATACACCACGTGTTGACAGAGGTCACTGTCGGAGCTACCAAGCTCCGACACCACAGAGGGCTAACCGTTGCTGCTTTACGCGTTGATGGAGACTACTGCCGGAGCTACTAAGCTCCGACGATGGTTGTCAATATCGGAGCCTCTAAGATCCGACAACCTCAGGGGGCCTACACTATCGAAGACTTCGGACCTACATTCTACAAGTTCGAAGCATGCAAGTCTTCAACTGTTACATCCTCTTGGTACATGTTCACAATCAAATTGTGTACATCTACCAGGGGGCCAAGTGAGACAAAGGTGTTGAAGACAAAAAATGAAATTCATAAAAAATTTGGATTTCATTCATCTGGAGACAAGAGATTACAAAATTGGAGAAGAAGAAGAAAGAATACAAGCGGGAGCTACAGAGAGATGGTCCTAGACCCTATGGAAGAACTGGGCGACCTTCTGGAACACCTCCGACATGCTGGCTCAGGCGGCTTCACCCTCTCCTTCGATGGGGCCTTCAAGCACACGGTCCAGAGGGAATCGAGGGTCCCGGCTGGTGTAGCACGTCAGCACGAACTCTGCGACGTTCTTCGCCAGGGACTGTCCCTCAGTTTCCAGCCGGTCCGCGATGACATCGCCCATCTTGGTGAGCTTGTTGCCTGTTGAACTCAGCGCCTCCAACGCTTGGTCCAGCTCTGGCTCCGGATCATCCGGACGCATGGGAGTGAAGCCCATCGGCGTCAGCGCATCCTTCGCCTTGCCCGGGAAGTCCCAACTTGTTGGGACTCTGCAACCCTTGCGCTTCGCATCTCCTCCAAGGATCTTTTGGCCGCCGCAAGCTCCAAGCTCTCCTGAGCAAGACGCTCCACCTCTTTGGCATTCTGCTGAATCTTTTTAGCAACCTGCCTTTCGAGTTTGCTGAGCTCTTCCTCCCGGAGGTGGATCTCATTCCGGCGGTTGACCAGATCTTTCTCTCGGCCCCGCACTTTCTTCTCCCTGGCGGCAACGACATTCTCCTGCTTGTAGAGATCTTGCCGCCGCTCCCAGGCCTTCTTCTCCTCCTCCTCGCAACGATCCTCCAATTTCTTGGTGCGTTTTTCGAGGCTATTGTCAGCCAGAGCTGTCTTTTGGACAAGCTCTTCCTCCCTCTTCACGAGGTCGTCTCGCAGCTCCAGGAGTTTTTGCTCTTCATATTCAAGCTTTCTCTCCCGTGCTTCAAGAGCCTCCCGGCGCTTGACGAGACTATCGTGGATGGCGGCGAGCCTCTCCTGGCGGTCATCTGCTGCGCTATTAGCAACTTTAGCCTGCTCGTAGATGTCCCGGGACTGGTTGTCAAGGGATCGCGTCATGCTTTCCCTCTCATCCAATAGCTTACCCCAGTACTCCAGGCAGACCTTCTACCTCTGCACCCACTCCTTGTCATCAGCCAGCCTCGACTGCGCCAGCTTGGTCTCGAAATGGATTCGGTTGCACCACCTCCTAAGGGTTTGGCGCTCCTCCTCAAGGTCCTTGCTGTCGTGGTAGAAAGCCAGCTGGACCTCGTGAAGACTGGAGCCAGCGTTGTCAATAGACAACGATAGGAGGATTGGGTCCGGACCTGCCGGGGTCCTCTCCGCTGTCTCCAGCAGGTCTTCAGTAACAAAAATTGGGCCCCACTCTACAAGAGCGGTCCCCTGAGCTTCCACGGCGCTAAGGCCGTCCTCCGGGATAGCCTCGGCTGCCGTCGAGGAAGGTCTTGCAGCAGAAGTTCCGACCTCCAAAATTGGCTCCAAAGGTCCCGCTGCCAGGTCATCAACAACTGGCCCCTCAGGAGAGGGGCCAGCAGCTTCATCTTGGCATCCTGGCTCAGCAGCGGGCGCCTCCGGGATCACCACTTCCGGAACAGGTGTTGAAGGTTCAGTCGGAGTAGGAGCTACTTCCGGCTTCAGCGCAAGCGCCTCCTCCGCCGCTGGCTCAGGTGCAGGCGCTTCGACCATCATGGGCTCAGGCGCTAGCGCTTTGACCACCATAGGCTCAGGCGCCGACACCTCCGCAGCAACTGGCTCAGACGCCAGAACCTCTTCAACGATCGGCTCTACAGCCGAAACTTCTGTAGTAACCGGCTCTACCGTCGGAGCTTCCTCAACAACCGGCTCAAGTGTCGGAACTTCATCAACACCCGGCTCCACTGCCGGGACCTCATCAACCACCGGCTTGACTGCCGGGGCTTCAACAACATCCGGCTCTAGGGCCGGAACCGCAGCTACCTCCGGCTCTGTGGTCGGAGCGTCCAACATCTCAGCATCCAAGCCTGGAGCTTCAACCTCCGGGGCTGGTGCCGCTGGTACATCTTCATTCCCATGGTCCGGCGCTACCACGGGAGCTTCTGGGGATGAGTCGAGGTCCAAGACCACGACAGCCAGCGCCGGGGATGCCGCAGCCTCAACCACCTCTTGGGGCGGCGCTGGAATTGGAGCTGGAGCTTTCGCCTGCACAACCTCAACTGCTGCTGCAGGGACCGGAGCTTCAGCCCTTTTCTTAGGCACGTTGTGGATGAAGGATGAAGAAACTCAAAATACAGATATAACAATAAAACAACTGGTTGAGGTAAAAAAATCAAAAATTACCTCGGGAGGCTTCCACACCAGTTAGCACGGAACCTCTTTTTCGGACGCTACGGACTGACCCCAGCCGCCACTGGCGTGGTAGTCCCAGAAGGTCCCCCGGAGCTTCCTGCGGCTACCGGCGTTGCCTTGGTCGAGGCCCCCTCGACCGGGAAGAACCTCCGGACCCAGAGCCCTCAGCTGGCACTGGTGCTGGAGTCACATGGCCGGAGCTAGCACCCCTGGAAGATGCCGCTGCTGGAGTAGATGCCGCCGTAGAAGACCTCCCCCTCCAGGGAGAATGAACTGTCGTGGCAGAAGCAAGCCTGACGGACCTTCCATCGGCATGCTTCAGCTTCCTCTTACGGCTCGAGGGCTCGACCAAATCCTTGCCCTTGCCTACGACTTCGGTTCTTGGCTTTGGGGCGAGAACGGAGCCGTCCTCAGGAGCTCCGCAGATCGCCAACCCAGTGGTCGAACGCCTCTCGACGACACCAAGGTCGTCAAGCACCAGCATCTTCCGCCAGAGCTCCCTGCTGAACTCTGCATCCATGTTCAGAGGGAGGAAAGCTGCCGGCAGAGCCAAGTTGTCACCCTCGACGTCGATGTCGTGCTGGAACTTCTTGAGGTGGAACTCCAAAGTTGCACCCTCCATGTTGGACTTCAAACTGGTCTTGATCCGATCGTCGTCCAGCATACTGTTGAGGGCCCAAGCAAGCTTCTCCCTCTTCTTCAGCGGAGCCCACCTGTTGGTCAGGAAGTTGCAAAACACTGCCTGAGGAGTCACCCCTCCTTCCACGCATAGGTGGATCCTGGTCAAAGCAGGGTTGAAGGCGTCCGACAACACCGGAGCTTCACTCCAAACTGCAGTGTCGATGTTGGGGAGGCCTTCCGGCAGCTCCAGCTTCTCGTGCTCCTCCACCCTGATGACAATCCAATCCTTCTTCCAGTCGTCCCACTTCCCAGAAGGGAACGACCTCAAGTACTTGTACGGGCACTTCTTTCGCTTCACAAAATAGTAGAAGCCAAGGTACTCGTCACTCCTGCCCGTAGTGTGGACAGTAAAGAAGGTGCGGAAGAGCTCAATGTAGGGGGGGATGCCCACCCACATCTCGCAGAAGTGGACAAAGATCGACACCAGGAGAATGGAGTGGGGGCCAAGGTGGTACAACTGCAGACCATAGAAGTCTAGCAGCATCAAGAAGAAAGAGGAGAAAGGTGGGATCAGTCCCACCATGGCGTACGCGGAGAAGTACACCATGTCGCCGGCGTGTTCCTTCTCGAACGGAAGCTTGCCGGCGCGGACCAAGTGGTTGAAGAAGTCAGGGGACCACCCCATAAGGGCCCGGACCTTCTTCAAATCACCATCGGTTTTCAGCCGGCTCTGGCAGAGACCCAACTCCATCGCGGCACAGCGAGGCAAGAGAGGAAAAGCAAGCGAAAGTTTGGAAGGTTTGAGCGCAAGTTCGAATGAAAGGCGTAAAGAACCCAAATGGTGCGTGCTTTCCTTCTTAAGTAAGCCCCCGCAACGCTTGGATGGAAATCGCAGAGGAGCCGACGATACTAATCAAAAACTTCACCCTGCCAATGACAAGGGGGCCCGGGGCCACCCCAACAATCAAGTCAAGGTTCTTACCCCAGGCGAACGGTTGTCATCATGAAAGGCGGGAAACCCGAAGGCGGCGACTTGACAGGGCGCGCGGAATCGATACGATTTTCGTAATGGGAACCGACGACCTTTAGTTGCGTGAGATTCGCACGCTGAGATCTCACCTGCGGCATCCAGGATATGCCACGCGGTGGTGGTTTAACTGTGAACTATCGCCAACGGCACGTCCGAAGACCCTTGAAGACATGGCTCAAAAACTGAAGAATGGACCCACCTCCGACAGAATGATTTCATCCAAAAGGTCTCTCCCGGAGGTGGGCCCAGGGGGCCACTGTCGGTACCTTACGTACCGGATACCCCATGGGATTGCAAAGATCACAAGGAAACTCCATCTACCAGATTTGAAGACCTCTGAAGGCCCCACATGTCAGGCGTAACTGGACATGCTTTGACATGGTTAGTCCCAGGGTCGTCACGTGTATCATAAGACCGGAGCTATCGCCCACACATGGGAATACTCCGAACTAGATACCAGTATGGCATCCCCGGACCTAACCCGAGACAGAGGGAAGCTCCGGTACTGACATGTGTCCAACAGCACCGGACCTACCCGTCCATGACGGTAAGCTCCAGAGCTTCCACGTGGCTGAACCGTCGGACCTTCTTAGGCTGCTGGACCCCCCAACGGCTCCGGACCTTCAAGGAGCAATCAAAGACTTCAAGACCTGATTAAGTGTCATTAATGCCATATTAATGACACACAATCAGATGGCCCTTATTACCGGTAACGGCACTGTTAAGGCCCGTTACCGGGCTATTAAGGGTAATTAACCTCATTAATTGTATATCAAGCATGTGTAACCACTGGGGCCACATGTCGGGTCAGGCTAACACTGTAACGACCAATCCTTGTACTATAAAAGGACTGGTCGACGATACACAAGGGACGGCTCCAGACCACTACTGGACTCCCTGACCTAGATGAGCTTCTTCTTCTGGAGCTTCTTCTAGACTTACATGCTTAATACATCACCAACACACCCCGTGGAGTAGGGTATTACGCTCAGGCGGCCCGAACCACGTAAATCTCTGTGTCCACTTGTCTTTCACTTATTGAATCTCTGCGCACCCATTACCGAACTACAACTCCTCGATCTACCAACGGTAGTGTCGGGAGATCTACTAGATCCAAACACCAACACCGGACCTACTCCAGAGAAAGGTCGGGATGGGCGAAGGTCCGAAGGCCAGAGCTGAAGCTTAACGGAAGCTTTGAAGCTTATGAGGTTTAGCCCAGAACCTCCATCCGCCATTACATGATGGATTTGAATATTGTTAATGGTGAGTGACACCATCAACGGGAGTTGGCCAGCCCCGATCATGTTTCGGGGGCAATCCGAAGCATAAAAATGATAGGAGTATCCACCCACTTTCGATGTGGCTCTGCCTTAGCAGTGGGAGCTGCTACGGCCATGTCCCGCCGCATTGTCTTGAGAATGCGGCAAGAGGTGATGTCCTAAGAACCACCATAGATGGTGTTTAGGGTCTTCCGACGCTCGTTGTCAGAGATATTGGAGTCGTCGTCGACAGTTGTAACACCCTCATTTTCATGCATCATGCCCTACATACACTCACATACATGTTTAACATTGATCCACATAAAGAGGAACGAGTCTAAAATTGATTTGGAGCATTTAAAAATGATTTGGAACAAAACCGCACTTAAAACGCAGGAAAGTGCGGACTAGTCCGATTTTACTCAGGACTAGTCCGATTTCTCTCTAGCTAAAAACGGACTTGTCCGTTTTTGCTGCGGACTAGTCCGATTTTTGGCACTGGAAACTTTCGGACTTGTCCGATTTTGTGTAGACTAGTCTGATATTCCAAGAATCCTTGAAAAATTGCTAAGTCCTTGGACTTTTCCGGACTAGTCCGGTGTTCCAGCGGACTTGTCCGATTTCCTCTCTGTTCAAAGTCGGACTTGTCCGATTTTTGGCCAGACTTGTCCGATTTTCTCTCTGGACGACTTCAGACAAGTCCGGTCCTGTCCGGACTTGTCCGATATTTCGTGACTCCGAATTGATCTTTTGTTTTACGACTTGTTTCTTTGGTTTCACGTTAAGTGGGCCTAGGGACGTCGTACCCAACTCTTTTAGAGCCCATGAGGGACTCTAAACCGGCCTCTACTCATCCCAAACTCGAAATCCATCTAACCCTAGCCTCCACCTCTATATAAACAACCCCACCCCTTGGTTTGACATCTATTTGCCACTTTTCCATCCCACCCAAACCCTAGTTCGTGGAGAGCCACCACCAAGGAGGGAGGAGAAGATCTCAAGCAAGAAGAAGAGGAGGAAACGAAGGAGGATCAAGATCTCCACCAAGCTTTCGTTCCTCATCACCAATTCATCTCCAAGTTCATCACCAACCCTAGATCACCAAGATCCAAGTGTTACCTCCAAGTTTCTTGATTCATTGGAGTCCTAAACACCTGGTATACCTTCTATTATCTTTTCCTTATGAGAATTCAACCCCTAATCTCCGAATTTACGTCGATCTAGAAAATCCTAATCTGTTGACCTCGCAGTGCGGACTTGTCCGGTCCCTAGCGGACTAGTCCAATCTTTCTAGTTAAATTGTGTTGAATTAATTCTAAAATTGATTTGAATCAACTCCAAACCTGTATAAACTTGTTAAAATCTATTAGAACTGTTAGTGATCATTAAAAGTAATCTATTAACAAGTTCTACCTTGCATTTGCATTAATCATGCATGTCATGTCATATTGAGTAATATGTGTGCACTCTTTGATTGTGTTTCTTGTCTTGTATGTTTATTGTGTGGATTAGACGGATTTGCGCTAGAGAGTGCCGCGGAGGATCTACAGCACCAAGAGTTTGAAGGCTTTGACCCTAATCAACCGCAAGAGCAAGGCAAGTGTCCTTGAAGCATATTGATCCTGTTTTAAAATAAATGTTTTGTTTGCAAAACTGCATGCTTGTGTCAATTTTGATGGGAATCCTATGGTAGGAAGTTGACTAGCGTTGTTAAACCACCCTTGTCACCTGGAATATATGGTAGAGAGTCGGGAAGGGCATTTTACCTTTTGCTTCGCTTAATCAACTGGGATGGAAAACAACTGTAACACCCTCATTTTCATGCATCATGCCTTGCATGCACTCATATACATGATTAACATTAACCCATAACAAGAGGAACAAGTTTAAAATTGATTTGGAGCAAAACCGCACTTAAAAATGTAGGAAAGTGCGGACTAGTCCGGTTTTGCTGAGGACTAGTCCGATTTCTCTCTGTCTAAAAACGGACTTGTCCGTTTTTGCTGCGGATTAGTCCGATTCTGCCCCTGGAAACTTTCGGACTTGTCCGATTTTGTGCGGACTAGTCTGATATTCCATGAATCCTTGGAAAATTGCTAAGTCCCTGGACTTTTCCGGACTAGTCCGGTATTCCAGCGGACTTGTCCGTTTTCCTCTCTGTTCAAATTCGGACTTGTCCGATTTTTGGCCAGACTTGTCCGATTTTCTCTTTGGACGACTTCGGACTAGTCCGGTCCTTTCCGGACTTGTCCGATATTTCGTGACTCTGAATTGATCTTTTGTTTTACGACTTGTTTCTTGGGTTTCACGTTAAGTGGGCCTAGGTACGTCGTGCCTAATTCTTTTGGAGCCCATGTGGGACTCTAAACCGACCTCTACTCATCCCAAAACTCGAAATCCATCTAACCCTAGCCTCCACCTCTATATAAACAGCTCCACCCCTTGGTTTGACATCTATTTGCCACTTTTCCACCCACCCAAACCCTAGTTCGTGGGGAGCCACCATCAAGGAGGGAGGAGAAGATCCCAAACAAGAAGAAGAAGAGGAGGAAACGAAGGAGGATCAAGATCTCCACCAAGTTTCGTCCTTCACCACCAATTCATCTCCAAGTTCATCACCAACCCTAGATCATCAAGATCCAAGTGTTACCTCCATGTTTCTTGATTCATTGGAGTTCTAAACACCTGGTATACCTCCTATTCTCTTTTCCTTACGTGAATTCAACCCCTAATCTCCAAATTCACATCGATCTAGAAAACCCTAATCCGCTGATCTCGCAGAGTGCAGACTTGTCCGGTCCCTAGCGGACTAGTCCGATCTTTCTGGTTAAATTGTGTTGAATTAACTCTAAAATTTGATCTAATCAACTCCAAACCTGTATAAACTTGTTAAAAGCTATTAGAACTAGTTAGAGATCATTAAAAGCAATCTAGTAACAAGTTCTACCTTGCATTTGCATCAATCATGCATGTCATGTCATATTGAGTAATATTTGTGCACTCTTTGATTGTGTTTCTTGTCTTGTATGTTTATTGTGTGGATTAGACGGATTTGCGCTAGAAAGTGCCGCGGAGGATCTCCAGCATCGAGAGTTCGAAGGCTTTGATCCTGATCAACAGCAAGAGCAAGGCAAGTGTCCTTGAAGCATATTGATCCTGTTTTTAAAATAAATGTTTTGTTTGTAAAACTGCATGCTTGTGTCAATTTGATGGGAAACCCTATGGTAGGAAGTTTACTAGTTTTGTTTGACCACCCTTGTCACCTGGAATTTATGGTAGAGAGTCGGGAAGGGTTTTTACCTTTTTGCTTCGCTTAATCAACTGAGATGGAAAACAACTATACCAATCAATTTATTTATGCATGGATGAGATTATGGATAACGTGAACAGGTTAAATATGGTATGGTAATGGATGATCTAAGCAAGCCTGGTATGTGGATGGGTTGGATGTTATGGTGGTTTGCTTGCTTTAGATCTAAGGACCGATTCATGCGAGAATAAGCCAGGACTACAGTGCCACCACGAGGCCAAGTATGGGTGCGGCGTAGCTGATTAATTAGGGCTTTGCTAGTGTTGTTTGGACCATTGTGGATGCTCGGGGAAGGGGTAGTCGGATTGGGTTTGTTGATGATTGGTGGGACTACCCTGGGATCCGAATGGCTCAAGAGGGGGCCCTTGGTTGAAGATGTGCTCAGTTGGAGGCATCGCCACCGGTGAAACCTCAGTGGGGTCTAAATAGGCTAGTAATCCCTTTGTAAAGGCTATTTTGTGATCTCTTGGCCATACACCAAAGGAAATGTATTTGGCATAAGGGAGGTTCTTTAGTCGCCGACGGGTGATGGAATCACAAACACGTGGGTAAAGTGGTACAAACTCTGCAGAGTGTATTAAAACTATCATGATAGCCGTGCTCCCGGTTATGAGCGCCTGGATGACCTACATGATTAGAGGGAAATTGGTAATTGGGATGGTTATGGTTTGGCAATGGTTATGGATGGTTATGGATTTATTTCTGGTATTGAATATGGTTATTGGCAATGGTAAAATCTGGAATTATTGATGATGGTAATGAATTCAGATTGGTATTATGGTATTACTTATGATTATGATGGGTTTACTTCACATACATATAATATATATATTGCTTTTCAAATGTTTTACTGTACTTTTCAGCACTTTGCCATTATTATTGTCGTCATTTGAATCAGCCACATGTCATACTTTCCACACTTGCTGAGTACGACATGTACTCACTCTTGCAACCCCCCCCCCAACAGTTGCAGGTCAGGATTGGGAGTTTAATGGTGATAATTCGGAGTTCTAGGCCGTGTCTACCGTCAGCTTTGCCTGTGGTGTTGATTGGAGCTGCGCTATCTCTTTTGCTTAGTTTGCTTAGTTGCTTAATTAGTTTATTTCGCTGCATTAGTTGAACTTGTCATTAATATTCATTAGAGCTTGTATTCGAGGATAATATGGTTTGTGTAATAAATTTGGTTAATTAATCTTGTTCTGTGGTAATTTTATGTATACTCTTTTGTGATTGCACTCGTGTATGTGTGTTGAACATCCTGGGCACACATATGCGTTAGCTTGGTTCAGTTTTTCGGAACCGAGCGTCACAGATTGGTATCAGAGCCACAGGTTGACCGTAGGACGCAGCCTAGATAGAATGGACACTTTAGAGCACATAGGAGCACTCAGGAATTGATTTGATTTTGCTTGGTGTGTTGTTTGCTATATATATATATATATTGCTTGCTTGTGTGCTTAATAGAGGATTTTGGGATGCTTTAGCATTGCCATGTCCACGTAGGCTAGCTAGTTGGTTAGCTTCATATCCCTTGATGCATATAGTTGGGGACGTTCTCTAATTCTTACCTACTGCTTTTCTTCAGATGGTGAGGACTCGCAACCAGAGCGATGGCAATGATGAAGAGGAGAACAATGGAGTGCCTCAGAACAACAATGGGCAAGGATCTACTCAGGGAGGTATCAACATCGAGCAGCTATTGGCCATGCAAAACCAGCTCATGCAGACCATGATATAGACTATGGGACAGCTGCAGGCTGGCAATATCAACAATCAGCCCCACATGCCTCCACCGCCACCCCTGCCTCCTCATAACCGGTTGGGAGAGTTTATGAGGACTAGGCCGCCAACCTTTTCTCAAGCCGCAAACCCTATGGATGCGGATGATTGGCTCAAGTCCGTGGAGAAGAAGCTAGCTATTGTCCAATGCAGTGACCGGGAGAAGGTCCTGTTCGCTTCTCATCAACTAGTTGGAGCAGCTGCGGATTGGTGGGATTCTTATTGCAATGCTCATGAGAACCAAGAGAGAATTACTTGGGCCGAATTCAAGGAGAATTTTCGTTCTCATTATGTGCCCGAGGGAGTTATGATCTTGAAGAGGCAAGAATTTGAGAATTTAAGGCAAGGAAGATCAAGCGTGAGTGAATATCTCAATAAATTCACTCAACTCTCAAGGTATGCGCCTGAGGATGTTAGTCGGGACAGCCGGAAGCAATACTTGTTCATGAGGGGCTTGAACAATGAGATCCAAGTGCAATTGCTCAATTGCGATTATGCCAATTTTCAGAAGCTTGTGGACAAAGCAATTGTGGTTGAGAACAAGATCCGTGAGATGGAGCAAGAAATCAAGAGGAAGGCGCCATATCAAGGACAGTAACAAGGAAGTAATGTGCGCCCTCGCCTTGCACCACCCAATGCGCCTCATTACAGCTCCTCTATTCCTGCTCAGCGCCCTGGTTATGCACCACGCCCAACTCAGTTCGTGCAGCAACGCCCTGTCATGCAAGCACCTAGGCCTCCAATGCCTTATGCGCCTCGTGCTGATTTTCCTGGAGCCAATGTTCAAAACCAAGCTCGTCCCAACAATTCTGGTGGGGTTAAGAAGTGTTATACTTGTGGAGAAGCTGGACACTTTGCGCATCAATGTCCTAAGTCAGGCCTTGGTCAAAGAAGCAATGCGCCGAGGCAAAACCCAAGACCCAATGGAGGACAGCCACAAGGAAGCCGTGGATAGCAGAATTTTGCTCGTGGCAATGTGAACCATGTCTCTACGGAGGATGCTCAACAAGCGGATGATGTGGTCATTGGTATGTTTCTTGCCAACTCCAACCCCGCGACTATGTTATTTGATTCTGGAGCATCGCATTCATTCATTGCATCGAAGTATGTTGCCAAGTATAGTTTGCCTATCTCTCATATGAAGTTTACTCTATTGGTTAAGTCTCCTGGAGGAGAGATGAGGACAAATATAGTATGTCCAAAAGTAAGCCTTAGAATAAGGGGGGTAGACTTCTCCGCCAACCTCATTATTTTGGATTCTCAAGGATTGGACATTATACTTGGTATGGACTGGTTAAGGAAGCACAATGGAGTTATTGAGTGTGCCACGAAGACGGTGAAGTTGACCAATGAGGAAGGGATCACCGTAGAATTTGAAGCATCTCAAACCGCACAGAAGCAATTGGAATTGAATCATATGGACGGTGCCGCAATTGAGGAGATTCCGGTAGTGTGTGAGTTTTTGGATGTGTTTCCGGATGAGTTGCCAGGTATGCCACCCGATCGAGACATTGAGTTTGTTATTGATTTAATACCTGGAACTGCACCTATAGCTAAGAGGCCGTATAGGATGCCTCCTATGGAATTAGCGGAGCTCAAGAAACAAATTCAAGAGCAATTGGAGAAGGGTTTTATTCGCCCTAGCTCTTCACCTTGGGGAGCGCCCGTTCTATTTGTGGACAAGAAGGATGGATCCCAAAGGATGTGCGTGGATTACCGAGCTCTCAACGAGGTAACAACCAAGAACAAGTACACCTTGCCCCGTATAGAGGATTTGTTTGATCAGATGAAAGGTGCCTGTGTATTTTCCAAGATTGATTTGAGGTCGGGATACTTTCAAATGAAGATTAGACCGTCGGACATACCCAAGACAACTTTTAGGACACGGTATGGATCCTATGAGTACACCGTGATATCTTTTGGATTGACAAATGTGCCTGCCTACTTTATGTACCTCATGAATAAGGTCTTCATGGAGTACTTGGATAAGTTCGTTGTGGTGTTTATTGATGATATTATGATCTACTCGAAGGATGAGAAGGAACATAAGGAATACTTGGGGCTTACATTGCAGAAGCTATGAGAACACCAATTGTATGCCAAGTTCAGTAAATGTCAATTTTGGTTACGGGAAGTTTCTTTCTTAGGCCACATTATTTCCGGAGGAGGAGTATCAGTTGACCCAGGAAAGGTGAGAGACGTGTTGAAGTGGGAACCGCCGCAAAATGTCAAGGAAATAAGGAGTTTTCTTGGGATGGCTGGATATTACCGTAGATTCATCAAGGACTTTTCCAAGATAGCCAAGCCTATGACGGAGTTGCTAATGAAGGGAAAGGCGTTCCAATGGACTGAATCTTGTCAAAACAGTTTTGAAGAGTTGAAGAAGAGGTTACAGTTTTGGTATTGCCGGATGTAAGCAAGGATTTTGATATTTATTGTGACGCATCAAGACAAGGACTCGGATGCGTTCTTATGCAAGAAGGTCAAGTGGTCGCCTATGCGTCAAGACAATTGAAGAAACATGAGCAGAATTACCCAACACATGATTTAGAACTCGCGGCCGTGGTACACGCATTGAAGATTTGGAGACACTATATTCTTGGACATAGGTGTGAAATTTACACGGATCATAAGAGTTTGAAGTATATTTTCACACAAACGGATCTGAACTTGAGGCAACGAAGATGGTTGAAGCTCATCAAAGATTATGATTTGGGGATCAACTATCATCCGGGAAAGGCCAATGTAGTGGCCGATGCTTTGAGTAGAAAAGGAGTAAGTCATCAACTCACGGCTCGAGAGTTACCACTTGAGTTATGTAAGGAGTTTGAACGGTTGAACCTCGGGTTTGTAAATGAGACGGAGATGATGGAGTTAAATCCAACCTTGGAGCAAGAAATTCGAGAGGCCCAAACCGCAGATGAAGAGATCAAGGAAATCAAGGAAAGGACTGAGGAAGGGAGAGAATTCAGATTTGATGAAGACGAACATGGTACCTTATGGCTTGGAAAGAGGATCGTTGTGCCTAATGTAAAGCATATTCGGGAGACAATATTAAAGGAGGCACATGACTCGCCTTACTCGATTCACCCAGGTTGTACGAAGATGTACAAAGACTTGAAGACTTGATATTGGTGGGGTAGCATGAAGAAGGACATAGTCGAATATGTTGCATTGTGTGACGTATGCCAACGAGTCAAGGTGGAACATCAAAGGCCAGCAGGGTTATTGCAGCCATTGAAGATTCCAGAGTGAAAGTGGGAAGAGATTGGTATGGACTTTATAGTTGGATTACCGCGAACCCAGTATGGCTATGATTCAATATGGGTCATTGTAGATCGGTTGACAAAATCAGCTCACTTTATTCCTGTCAAGACCACATATACCACCGTGAAGCTAGCAGAATTGTATATGGAGCATATTGTGTGCCGACATGGAGTACCGAAGAAGATAGTCTCGGATAGAGGTTCTCAATTTACTTCCAGGTTTTGGCAAAAATTGCATGAAGCTTTGGGAACGAGGTTGAATTTTAGTTCAGCATATCATCCTCAAACGGATGGACAAACCGAGAGGACCAATCAGATTTTGGAGGACATGTTAAGAGCTTGTGCTTTAAAGCATGGGAAAAGTTGGGACAAAAGCTTGCCATACGCGGAGTTTTCATACAACAATAGTTACCAAGCAAGTTTGAAGATGTCACCATACGAAGCGCTTTATGGGAGGAAGTGTAGGACACCTTTATTCTGGAATGAAGCAGGGGAAACTCAAGTATTTGGTCCGGATGTGTTGCAAGAAGCCGAAAAGCAAGTCCAAATAATTCGTGAAACTTGAGGGCGGCCCAATCAAGACAAAAAGGCTATGCGGACAATAGGAGAAGGAAACTAGCCTTTGAAGTGGGAGATTTTGTTTACCTCAAGGTGTCACCAATGAGGGGTCATAAGAGGTTTAACATAAGGGGCAAGCTCGCACCTCGCTATATTGGACCATTCAAGATTTTGGACAAAAGAGGAGAAGTAGCGTATAAGTTGGAGATGCCAGCTCATCTTTCAGATGTGCATGATGTCTTTCATGTTTCCCAGCTCAAGAAGTGTTTGAGAGTACCGGAAGAACAAGTGCCAATGGAAGAATTGGAACTAGAGGAAGATTTGACGTATGACGAGCAACCGGTCAAAGTCTTGGAAACTAAGGAGAGGGTCACAAGGAACAAGGTCATTAGATGGTGTAAAGTTCAATGGAAGCACCACACCAAAAAAGAAGCGACGTGGGAATTGGAGGATGATCTCAAGAAGGAATTTCCCTATCTCTTCTCTTCCGCGTCGAATCTCGAGGGCGAGATTCATTTTAAGGGGGGTAGATTTGTAACACCCTCATTTTCATGCATCATGCCTTGCATGCACTCATATACATGATTAACATTAACCCATAACAAGAGGAACAAGTTTAAAATTGATTTGGAGCAAAACCGCACTTAAAAATGTAGGAAAGTGCAGACTAGTCCGGTTTTGCTGAGGACTAGTCCGATTTCTCTCTGTCTAAAAACGGACTTGTCCGTTTTTGCTGCGGATTAGTCCGATTCTGCCCCTGGAAACTTTCGGACTTGTCCGATTTTGTGCGGACTAGTCCAATATTCCATGAATCCTTGGAAAATTGCTAAGTCCCTGGACTTTTCCGGACTAGTCCGGTGTTCCAGCGGACTTGTCCGTTTTCCTCTCTGTTCAAATTCGGACTTGTCCGATTTTTGGCCAGACTTGTCCGATTTTCTCTCTGGACGACTTCGGACTAGTCCGGTCCTTTCCGGACTTGTCCGATATTTCGTGACTCCGAATTGATCTTTTGTTTTACGACTTGTTTCTTGGGTTTCACGTTAAGTGGGCCTAGGTACGTCGTGCCTAACTCTTTTGGAGCCCATGTGGGACTCTAAACCGACCTCTACTCATCCCAAAACTCGAAATCCATCTAACCCTAGCCTCCACCTCTATATAAACAGCTCCACCCCTTGGTTTGACATCTATTTGCCACTTTTCCACCCACCCAAACCCTAGTTCGTGGGGAGCCACCATCAAGGAGGGAGGAGAAGATCCCAAACAAGAAGAAGAAGAGGAGGAAACGAAGGAGGATCAAGATCTCCACCAAGTTTCGTCCTTCACCACCAATTCATCTCCAAGTTCATCACCAACCCTAGATCATCAAGATCTAAGTGTTACCTCCAAGTTTCTTGATTCATTGGAGTTCTAAACACCTGGTATACCTCCTATTCTCTTTTCCTTACGTGAATTCAACCCCTAATCTCCAAATTCACGTTGATCTAGAAAACCCTAATCCGCTGATCTCGCAGAGTGCGGACTTGTCCGGTCCCTAGCGGACTAGTCCGATCTTTCTGGTTAAATTGTGTTGAATTAACTCTAAAATTTGATCTAATCAACTCCAAACCTATATAAACTTGTTAAAATCTATTAGAACTAGTTAGAGATCATTAAAAGCAATCTAGTAACAAGTTCTACCTTGCATTTGCATCAATCATGCATGTCATGTCATATTGAGTAATATTTGTGCACTCTTTGATTGTGTTTCTTGTCTTGTATGTTTATTCTGTGGATTAGACGGATTTGCGCTAGAAAGTGCCGCGGAGGATCTCCAGCATCGAGAGTTTGAAGGCTTTGATCCTGATCAACAGCAAGAGCAAGGCAAGTGTCCTTGAAGCATATTGATCCTATTTTAAAATAAATGTTTTGTTTGTAAAACTGCATGCTTGTGTCAATTTGATGGGAAACCCTATGGTAGGAAGTTTACTAGTTTTGTTTGACCACCCTTGTCACCTGGAATTTATGGTAGAGAGTCGGGAAGGGTTTTTACCTTTTTGTTTCGCTTAATCAACTGGGATGGAAAATAACTATACCAATCAATTTATTTATGCATGGATGAGATTATGGATAACGTGAACTGGTTAAATATGGTATGGTAATGGATGATCTAAGCAAGCCTGGTATGTGGATGGGTTGGATGTTATGGTGGTTTGCTTGCTTTAGATCTAAGGACCGGTTCATGCGAGAATAAGCCAGGACTACAGTGCCACCACGAGGTCAAGTATGGGTGCGGCGTAGCTGATTAATTAGGGCTTTGCTAGTGCTATTTGGACCATTGTGGATGCTCGGGGAAGGGGTAGTCGGATTGGGTTTGTTGATGATTGGTGGGACTACCCTGGGATCCGAATGGCTCAAGAGGGGGCCCTTGGTTGAAGATGTGCTCAGTTGGAGGCATCGCCACCGGTGAAACCTCAGTGGGGTCTAAATAGGCTAGTAATCCCTTTGTAAAGGCTATTTTGTGATCTCTTAGCCATACACCAAAGGAAGTGTATTTGGCATAAGGGAGGTTCTTTAGTCGCCGACGGGTGATGGAATCACAAACACGTGGGTAAAGTGGTACAAACTCTGCAGAGTGTATTAAAACTATCATGATAGCCGTGCTCCCGGTTTTGAGTGCCTGGATGACCTACATGATTAGAGGGAAATTGGTAATTGGGATGGTTATGGTTTGGCAATGGTTATGGATGGTTATGGATTTATTTCTGGTATTGAATATGGTTATTGGCAATGGTAAAATCTGGAATTATTGATGATGGTAATGAATTCATATTGGTATTATGGTATTACTTATGATTATGATGGGTTTACTTCACATACATATAATATATATATATATATTGCTTTTCAAATGTTTTACTGTACTTTTCAGCACTTTGCCATTATTATTGTCGTCATTTGAATCAGCCACATGTCATACTTTCCACACTTGCTGAGTATGACATGTACTCACTCTTGCAATCCCCCCCCCCCAACAGTTGCAGGTCAGGATTGGGAGTTTAATGGTGATAATGCGGAGTTCTAGGCCGTGTCTACCGTCAGCTTTGCCTGTGGTGTTGATTGGAGCTGCGCTATCCATTTTGCTTAGTTTGCTTAGTTGCTTAATTAGTTTATTTCCGCTGCATTAGTTGAATTTGTCATTAATATTCATTAGAGCTTGTATTCGAGGATAATATGGTTTGTGTAATAAATTTGGTTAATTAATCTTGTTCTGTGGTAATTTTCTGTATACTCTTTTGTGATTGCACTCTTGTATGTGTGTTGAACATCCTGGGCACACATATGCGTTAACTTGGTTTAGTTTTTCAGAACCGGGCGTCACAACAACTATACCACTCAATTTAATTATGCATGGATGAGATTATGGTTAACATGAACTGGTTAAATATGATATGGTAATGGGTGATCTAAGCAAGCCTGGTATGTGGATGGGTTGGATGTTATGGTGGTTTGCTTGCTTTAGATCTAAGGACCGGTTCATGCGAGAATAAGCCAGGACTACAGTGCCACCACGAGGCCAAATATGGGTGTGGCGTAGCTGATTAATTAGGGTTTTGCTAGTGCTGTTTGGACCATTGTGGATGCTCGGGGAAGGGGTAGTCAGATCAGGTTTGTTGATGATTGGTGGGACTACCCTAGGATCCGAATGGCTCAAGAGGGGGCCATTGGTTGAAGATGTGCTCAGTTGGAGGCTTCGCCACCGGTGAAACCTCAGTGGGGTCTAAATAGACTAGTAATCCATTTGTAAAGGCTATTTTGTGATCTTTTGGCCACACACCGATGGAAGTTTGAGACGGCATAATAGAGGTTCTAATCATCGAAAGGTGATGAAATCACAAACATGTGGGTAAAGTGGTACAAACTCTGCAGAGTCTAATAAAACTATCATGATAGTCTTGCTCCCGGTTATGAGCACCTGGACAACTTCCATGATTAGAGGGTACTCGGTATTGAGATGGTATTTGGGATGGTTATGGTTGGTACTATGGTTATGGATTAATTTCTGGTATTAAATATGGTTATTGGCAAATGGTGAAATCTGGAATTATGGATGAGGATGGTTAATTATGGACTGGTATTATGATATTACTTATGATTATGATGGTTTTATTTCACATACATGTAATCTATTGCTTTTCAAATGTTTTGATGTACTTTTCAGCACTTTGCCATTATTATTGTCGTCATTTGAATTAGCCACATGTCATACTTTCCACACTTGCTGAGTACGACATGTACTCACTCTTGTAATCCCCTCCAACAGTTGCAGGTCAGGATTGGGAGTTTAATGGCGATAATGTGGAGTTCTAGGTCGTGTCTACCGTCAACTTTGCCTGTGGTGTTGATTGGAGTTGCGCTATTCCTTATGCTTAGTTTTCTTAGTTACTTATTTAGTTTATTTCCACTGCATTAGTTGAACTTGTCATAAATATTCATTAGAGGTTGTATTTGAGGATAATATGGTTTGTGTAATAAAATTTGGTTAATTAATCTTGTCTTGTGGTAATTTTCTGTATACTCTTTTATGAATGCACTCGTGTATGTGTGTTGAACATCTTGGACACACATATGTGTTAGCTTGGTTCATTTTTCAGAACCGGGCATCACAACAGTGTTGTAGACAACGTTCATGACCTTTTTGGGGTCTTGAAAACCTAGCTCCTCTTCAGCCGGAGCTTCGTCGACTTTTTGTTTCCCATCCCGTTAACGGAAAGAAGCTTCTTCCCGATGCTTGTTGTAGCGCTCGGCAAGGTTCTGGACCTCTCGGCATTCTTCCAAACTGTGCTGATTTGTCTTGTGAATCGGACACCATGCTCTGGAACTGTTGTCGTCTTCTGATGAAGGACGAGGTCGCTTCTCGGGGCATGGCCTCCAACTTCCAGGAGCTGCGGCAGCAACAACGGCTGGTGCGCCGGCCGACGACTTCTTTTTGCCGTTGGGCTTCTTTTTCTTCTTGCCACTTCCGAAGGTAGCGGCTTTAGTTTTGGAGGACTTCTGGTTGGCCTCCAGAGCTGGCTTAGAATGCATTTCACGGCCTTCCGCAGCCCTAGCACATTTGTCGGCTAGGCTGAAGAGTTCTGTGATGCTGGTAACTTCTTTAATAGCCATGTTTTCCAGCATCTTCTTATCTCGAACACCCTGTCTGAATGCAACGATAACAGAAGAGCTCGATATTGAAGTGATGGTATTTCGTACCTGAGAGAACCGCTGGATGAAGGATCGTAGTGATTCCCCTGATGTTTGCTTTACAGCAAACAGGTCCAATTCAGTGACGGGCCGGGCGTAGAAGCTCCCGAAGTTGGTAGTGAATTGCTGGCATAGCTCCGCCCAACTATTAATAGAGTCGGGTGGAAGACTCATGAACCAGGACCTTGCAGTCCCAGTTAAAGCCACAAGGAAGTAATTGGCCAGTAGAGCCTCATCACCCCCGCTGCCAGTATGGCAGTGGAGTAGATTTGAAGAAATTCGGCGGGGTTGATAGTCCCGTCGAAATTTTCCGACAAGTGAGGCCGGAACTTCTGTGGCCATCTGACCATGCGCAGATGCATGGCCAGCGCAGAACAGCCTCCTCCTACTCCTTTAGGGGCAGGGTTGTCTCGAGCCTCTCGCCTCTCACGAGCTCCCTCGATATGGATGCGGTCGTCCTACTGCCGGTAACATTGATCCAGTTCCGACCGCAGATCATGAGTCGGAATCCTAGTGATGGTATGGGTGTGTCGCGCCCCAAGAGGCAATGAGGTCACCTGCTGGGATGCAGCACGTCTCCTTTGTTGTGAGACTTGTGGAGCAAGTCAGCCAGACAAAGTTCGTGGTTTTGACGGTGCTCCCCCCGAAGGGGGGGGACCTTGATTGGTGATGCCTGCAGCCGCAGCTGCGACCAGATGGTCAACATCAGCTCTCCACTGCTCCATAACACCTTGGGATGCACCTGGAGGTAGTGGATGTTGTAGGAGAGCTCGCGCAGCAATGAGCGCGTGCTCAGGATTGTTGTTTGTCGATGCAATGATCGACGCGGATGCCCCATCTTGTTGACCAACATTGTTTGCCGGAACAAATAGTGGTTGTGGTGCCATAGCGTCTGCTGGAATAATGGCACCTGCTGGTTGTTGGACGTTGTAGGGGTTGCCTCCAGCAGGTTGTCCAACGTGGTTGCCATTGGAGGATCCAGCAGCTGAATTCGCCATCTTGTGATCTCGGGACCAGCCCCCTTCCTGGCGCGCCAAATGTCGAATTGTTTGATACGACACTTCTCCCGAACCCGCTAAGAAGCAGCCCGCGGATGTTCTTTTATGGTTGGAGTACGCAGAGATCAAGATCAAGATGATGACACCAGAGATTTACGTGGTTCGCGGTGCCTGAGCATAACACACTACTCCACGGGGTTTGTGTTGTATTGTGTGGGTTTGTTCGCTAGTATGCGGGTTAACTCAGATAAGATCGAATGTCCCCTGAGTTCGTGCGGTACAACCCTTCTATAGTTCTAAGGACTGACCGTTACAAAGCTTGCATGGCCCGACATGTGGCCCTAGTATATTTAATGGCCTAATACACTGTCTAAAGAGTATTAAGCATGATTAATAGTGTCATAACGTTCCTTAATGGCTGTGTTACCCCTATTAACAGTGCTTTGATTGTGTGTCATTAATATAGCATTCATGACACATATTCAGGCCTTATAACTGCCGCATTAACCGTCTTTGATTGTCCATGTTGGATGAGATCTGCTTGTATTCCTGTTGGTGATGAAGGTCCAGAGGCTTTACACGTGGCAGTTCCAGAGTTTTCCCTTGTAGGAAAGAAGGTTCGGGACGGTTGTACACGTGTCGGTATCGAAGCTCCTCTCTGCTGGGGTTAGGTCCGGAGCTGTTGTACACGTGTTGACGCTAAAGCTTCCCTTTGTTGGGAGTTTAGTTGCGGTCTTCTTTTACACGTGTTAGCTCAGGAGCTAATCATATGAGAGGAGCGGGTCCGGTGTAGCGTGACATGTGGGACCTAAAAGGACCTTTAACTCCGACAGGTGGAACTTTCTTGCACTTCTTGCGGTATCGCGGAGTATCCGGTATACAGGGTACTGACAGCGTCGTTCTTTCCTGTCCCCTCCGCCTTCTCCTTCCTCAACGCAGGGATGATGATACTCCGTCTCCGTTTCCTTAGCTAAAACTTTTTTTCTAAAATACGTTGGATGACTACAAGGTCGACTAGGGGTCGACTACGGTCGACTAATCGCCCTAATTGACGACTAATCGCCTAGTCGATTCTAGTCGCCTAGATTTAATAACATTGTATATACATATAGTATATAAATAATAAAAAAATCAAATAAACATAATTGAACCTTAATAACTAACATCTATGATAATCAAGTTAGCATACACATATATAGATGAAACACAATATAAAATTACATAAGTAATGATATAGCAATGCGTAGAGACTAATCAATTTTACAATGTAAAACACAATATATTGCAATTTACAAGTTTGAATTTAAACCTTGTTGTGAACGGGCGAGGGGCGTGGGGGAGGGTCGGCGGCGCAGGCGAGCGCGGCGAGGAGGCAGCGACCATCAGTTGGGAGTGGCGCGCAGCGCGATGGCGCGGGAAGTGGCAGGAGCGGCGGCGCAGGCGGAGCACCGAGCATAGAGCAGCGGCGCGCGGTGCGGCAAAGCGCGGTATGGGCATAGGGTTTATCTGGGGAGGAGTTAAGCTGACGTGACAAATAAAGTTATAGGCGTCGGCCTGGATGCTGACCCGACGAATTTAATCCATCAGGGCAGGCCCCGCCTTAAGGACGTCGGTCTGGCCGACAGCTGTAACTTAAGACCATGTCCACTGACGTGGCCGACGACTTTAATGTTTGGGCGGTGGAGTCAAATTCGGAGCCAACCGGACCCACCTTATGGTCGTCGGCCGCGTTGCCCAAACCGACGACCATAAGTATGAAAGTCGGCCTATCACGCGGAACTGACGACCATAACTACGGACGTTGGCTGGCCGACGATTTTAATTTTATTGATGTCGGCTCCGAA
This sequence comes from Tuctoria greenei, assembly GCA_036927565.1. Taxonomy (NCBI): domain Eukaryota; kingdom Viridiplantae; phylum Streptophyta; class Magnoliopsida; order Poales; family Poaceae; genus Tuctoria; species Tuctoria greenei. Next base: position 9,808,399 of record JAYESD010000005.1, read on the forward strand.
AGACCGACGATTTTAGTCCATTTAAAGCCGATGGTCCCGACGATTTTAATTTAATTGACACTTGTTTGTCCGATTCTTGTAGTGATTAGTCACATATCCCTAACTGTCACGAGTCAATGTGCAAGTTAAAGGTTAGTGATTGTAAAGCACACAACCCCCTAGTCGTAACGCGGACGGACGGACGGACGGAGAATCGCTGCACCAGCTGCGACCTCGTCCCGGAGCCGGCGTTTCTGGAACGGTTGGACGGCCACGGCCACGCGCTTCCAACTGGGGTTCAACTAGTCCACTACCGATGCTTGAAGTAGCAAACGGTGCTAGCATCACACCACACCAAGTCGGGAAAGCAACCAGAGCAGGAAACCAGAAAGAAGCGTGCCAACTTGATCACGCGTTAGCAGTGACTAAAAAAGCACATATTGCTTTTTATTGCGAGTAAAACACACATTTAATGCACGCCAGTGCTACACATTTTGGGGACAATGACTTTGCCGGGAATGCGGTAATGCACTGCATGTTGCCGCCCGCGCCAGCTGCGACCTTGCGCCCCGCGTTTCTGGAATGGTTCCGACCTCAACCAGTCCACCGCGTATGTCCATTGTTATTCCCCGGTCCAGAGACACGGGAGTCCAACCCGGCAGAATCTTCACACGGTAACAACTAACAACCGGCGCCAAGCTGAGGCTGTGTCTGACTGCCAGCCCCGGGTAAATTTCGATTCGATTCAACGACCTTTGCCCACCTACGCAGCGCAGTGCTAGCTGCCATCCAACGCTGACAGCGCAGAGCTAGTTGCCATCGACGATGTCACTGGATTCTGTACCCAAATTGACTGTACAGGAAATTTAAGGGCAGTGTGAACAGTGAACTGTACACAGGCTAGCGTGCAAATTCAAGGCGTGGTTAATACCGATCTATAAATGCAATGATGCCTTCCTTGAAGCGAAACAAATCTTAAAACGGGCACGGTTTAGTCCGACACCATCTCGAACAAGTCTGACGATTTCCTGTTGCTCCTTGGATGTTACTGTGGTTACCTCATTATTCAGACAGGACAGGTCCGCAGCTGAAGGCGCCACTTGTGTGCGTTAGGAAAAAATCCCATCCATGTTTCGCTTGCCGCTAGTTCCGGACAACTAATCCAAAGTTGACCCATCAAGAGCAACACACCGCGACATGCGACATGTCTACGATTAAACTAGTGTCAGCTACTTAGCGTGCTGTTTGCTCGACCAGGGCCAGGACAGTGGCTTGAAGCAAGAGGAAAGATTCCGGTTGGCAAAACCACTACGGACCCGGGCCAGTTGCACCGAGATAAGAAAAGCGTCGACAAGATGATGAGTCGCTGATTAACCTGGTCACGTCTAAGGCATAGTGACGTCGTTCGGCCTAATTATTTAGTGGTTGAGATATGGAGCTCGAAAAATCGTTCATTTTGACTTTTCTTTTCGTTTAGTGCGCAGTCACACGACAGAGGATCTGATTATTTTGTCGTCCGTATCCATGAATCACTTTACACGACAGGCTGACATGAAAGTTTAGCATCATAAGGGAACAGATTGAAAGTAATGATACAGAAAGGAATTACTCCCTCCTATATCAAAATGTTTGTCGTTCAGACTATTATATATAGTTAGTTCATTTTTAGTTTTTTTGCTGGTGACAAACATTTTGATACAGGACGGCGTACTCGTTAAATATTTTGAATGAAATATAAGGGAAAAATATAGATACCCACGACAAATAAAGAATTTACTTTTGAAAGACCGTTAGTAGCAAATTATTGGCTGTCAAGTACCAAAAGACATGATTCAGAACCTATAAAGTCATATAGGTATTTATCAGGAAAAAAGGCCCAGGCGAACCTGGCGTTTCGTTCAGAAAAAAAGGATCAAAACAGGTAACACTACCGCAGGCTAAATTAACCCTGGCATGTTAGCAAACGCAGAATTAAACGCGTCAGCGGTAAGCAAAGGCAAAACATCGTGTTCCAATTCTTTGGTCCTAACGGCGCGTGCTCGCCGCGCCCTTCAACCTTTGAAGATTCCGACGTCCTCCCCAGAAGCCGGCGCTGCCTCGACCATTCAACCACAAACCCTAATTCAGGGCCCCACCCCGGCTCTAAATGGACGGCCCAGATGTGGCACATGCTCTCACGATCGGCCGCCACGCGTCCGAGGCGCGCAGGGCGGGGTAGGGCGGGTACCCTACTGGCGCGCCGCCGCGGTCGCGAAAGAGGTGAATAGTACGCGACGCAACGTACTACGCGGGAACCGTAGGCAGGCAGGCGCACACTCACCGACGCGGGCCACGCGGCCACTGCCATCTGTTCGCCTCCGCCGGCTGCTCCGCGTGAACGCGAAGCGACTCTAGAAAGCTCACGCGGACTGACGGGCGGCCTGGTCCTCCACCCACCTCCGAATCCGCCTTCCCCAGTCCGGCCGCGACGCCGCCTCCCCCTTCATTTCCTCGCCCTTTCGTCGCGTCCGGACCGGAAGGAGCTCGGCCTTAAATAGCGTCCCTCCGCCGTCTTCCTTCCCCACACATCTCACGCATCGGCAAAGGAAGCAGGAAGAGCACGATCAGCATATGTCACAGAGGCGCAGCGTCCCACACTCCTCTTGCATAGCCTGCGCCCTCCATTCCCATCTCCTGGTTTCCAGTGAGATGTGCCCCAGCTCCTATTGGCAGCAATAGCCTCCACCAGATCCCGAGCTAGCTAATCTTGCCTTTCCCCTTCTTTCGTTTTTCGTTTCGGTTTTGCTTTCTTGAGCTTTCCTTCTTCGGGATCTTTGGCCTCGAGTCCAATCCATCTCTTCCCCTGGTAATAAAAGAGGAGGAAGGAGCCAAGGCTAGGAAGAGCAAGCACGCAATGGGGGCAGTCAAGGGATTCGTCGAGGGGGGCATCGCCTCCATCGTGGCCGGCTGCTCGACCCACCCGCTCGACCTCATCAAAGTCCGCATGCAGCTGCAGGGGGAGGCGGCGGCGCCGCAGCCGGCCATGCGCCCGGCGCTGGCCTTTCACGCGGGCGCGCAGAACGTGTCGGTCCCGCACCACCACGACATCCCGGCGCCGAGGAAGCCCGGGCCGCTGGCCGTCGGCGCGCAGATCCTGCGTTCCGAGGGCGCCGCGGGGCTCTTCTCCGGGGTGTCGGCCACCATGCTGCGCCAGACGCTCTACTCCACCACGCGGATGGGCCTTTACGACATCCTCAAGACGAGGTGGACCAAGGAGAACGGCGGGATCCTGCCGCTGCACCGCAAGATCGCGGCCGGGCTCATCGCCGGCGGCATCGGTGCGGCCGTGGGAAACCCGGCCGACGTCGCCATGGTGCGGATGCAGGCTGACGGCCGCCTCCCGCTGGCCGACCGCCGGAACTACCGCAGCGTCGGCGACGCCATCCGCCGGATGGCGCGCGACGAGGGCGTGCGCAGCCTCTGGCGCGGGTCTTCGCTCACCGTCAACCGCGCCATGATCGTCACGGCGTCGCAGCTGGCCACCTACGACCAGGCCAAGGAGGCCATCCTGGCGCACCGCGGCCCCGGAGCCGACGGGCTCGCCACGCACGTCGCGGCCAGCTTCACCGCGGGAATCGTGGCCGCCGCGGCGTCCAACCCCGTCGACGTGGTCAAGACGAGGATGATGAACATGAAGGTGGCGCCCGGCGCGCCACCGCCCTACGCCGGCGCCGTGGACTGCGCGCTCAAGACCGTGCGCTCCGAGGGCCCCATGGCGCTGTACAAGGGCTTTATCCCCACCGTGATGCGCCAGGGCCCCTTCACCGTCGTGCTCTTCGTCACGCTGGAGCAGGTGCGCAAGGTCTTGAAGGGTGTCGAGTTCTAGGACCGTGACGCCGGCGACGATGATAACGACAAAAGCCACCACCGTATTACCACCCCCACTAGGCCTTACAAATAATCACTGCTGCCCAACATCGATGGGTCGGATATTATTGCAACTATTGCAACCCGCGTCAGCCTCGTTCATCCCTTTTCTGCATCCCGCTGTACTGGCTGTAGTGGTTGGATTTGAAGGACTGTTAATGAAAAAAATTAATCACAGTGGTTGGATTTTTTACTATTAATCGCTGTTGCGATGTGCCTACGCTTTCGTGCGTGACCTCCAGTGATGTTGGAACTTGGACGGAATGAATAGACCATTGCCCCCAATGAACCCTCCCCAGCTCCAGCCTGCTCCGATGCTGGTATTCCTTACCTATCCAAATAATTGTAATTTTTTATTTATTTTTATTAGAATACGATAAATATTTAAGGAGTACAGTATTTGTTAGAGCATAGGATCCGCGTATCTGAATTCGGCTGCCCACGCACCGTGCAGCCGACAGCAACGTGTCCCTTGATCCACGAGAACGTAGTAGTACAAGTATACAGCTGGAATCAGCACGACAGCGATGTGCATGTTCCTCGGGCAGAGGGTATTGTACTAGGATAGCCCCCCCTTTCGATGAAACAACACCAAAATCCGGGTAAAAAAGCACAGGTTCCCACGCAAAACATGTGGTCACGAAGACTGAAAGTGCTTGATGCGAAGCAAATGGGTATCACGACGAAATCAGACGAATGACAGCGGGAGTAAGTGCAGGTCTGACAGTGGCGTCTCGCTGCCAATAACCAATCCCCCTTCAGAAAATTGGGTGCCAACTCCTGTTGCAACAAAAGGGAAACAGTACAAAAACTCCAAAAGGCGCCACTTCCGAAACTTACGTGCCAATATTGGTGCCAACTGAGCAGGATAACAGTCTCCGGCTGCTGGTCTCGTTTTCTAGTCTCCGGCGGCAGCTTAGTCGTGTGTGTTTGGTTTGAAGTCAAAGTTGGATTAGATAGAATTATCTATGTTTTTTTTACTGGATGATCCAAGTTGATGTTTGGTTGGATGGATTGGACGTTCTAATTTTTTGTTTGGTAGGTTGGATGGAACTTGGATGGATTGGATCATCTAAGTCTATAATTTCACATGATACTACTTATTTATATACAATGTATCATAATACTAGTAAATATTAATATTAATATCATAATTATAATTATTAATCAACAACAAACAAGTTAGTTATCACTAATTATGTTACTAAAAAACATACTTAGACAAGGTAGACAGACTCATCCAGCCAAAATTTCTGAACCACTTCATCCAGCATCAGGAAGGAATATTTTTTAAAACTAGATGACTTTGTCCATCTGACTGTGAAACAAACACTGAACTGGACCATCCAATCCAGCTCAATCCAATCCAATACAGCGAACCAAATGCACCCTAAGAGGTTTTCTAGTCACTCATGACGCAGCCTCTTTCTTCTTCTAATAAGTTTCACTCAGCACACGGCCTCTTTCTTCTTTTAAAAAAATAGACTTAAAGGTGTGTTTGGTTTGTGAGATTTTTCAGATAATAGATTAAACCGATCTTCCTCTCAAATATGAGGTTATGGCCAAAAAGTCTACAACAGTTTATAAAAAATCTACAACAATTTGGTTTGTGAGATGAAGTGAGATAGGACGGACAGAGCAAACTCACTTCAGTGATATTTGTTTCGTAAGACAAAGGATGAGTTCATCACCCGAGGAGAAATTCTCTTCACATCTGTGATAAGTTAGTCCTTAAAAAAATGGCCGGACCAACTAATCCCACTTGGACAGTGTGAGCCTCTGTTGCCCTCGTGCCAATCTCCTCAAGCGACTTGGCGAGGCGGGTGGTCGTTGCAGCGGTGGTGACGAGTGCGGAGGGGGAGTTCACCGCGGTGAGGAGGAGCTTGTTGAGTAGCACCGCGGCAGTCGCGTGGGACTCCGACAGGTCAAGCGCAAGCCGGCAAGCGTCTAAAGGGATGTGGGGTCTCCCGCGGCGAGGTGGCAGGGGTAGAGAGTCGCTGTAGCGTGGAGAGGTCTATGGCGGGAGAGGCGAGACGTAGCGAGAGGGCGTAGACAATGGCCGGCGACAGCTCGATGCCCATGCCATCGAGCGGCACGACGATGACGAGGGACCCCTCGAGCGCTCGCCTGCCTCGCGCCTTCTCCCAAACTCACCATCAACTCCTCCTCCACCTCCTCCGAGCGCTGCAACTGTAGGGCGTATCCGTCTCCACCATTGCTGTCGGAGAAGACCATTGTGGACATGGACGTGGTGCTCAGGGTGATGGGCGCTATCGCCGTTCCCGTGCCTGCGTGGGGTTCGAGGACACCGCAGTGCTGTTCCAGAGAAGCTCACCGTGGACGAGACGACGAAAACGGGTTCATCGACGCCCGAGAGCTCGAGAGCATGCCTCCGCACGTCAGAGTCGTCGCTCGCCTCTCCTGAAGCTCAACACGAGGTGCGCAGCAGAGCAGAATCCGACCGTGAGCGCACGCAAGGGGTGCACGGCACGAGTGCGCGCGCTAATGGCGTGAGGCAGAGCAGAACGCGATGGCGATTCAATGATTCTATTAGAACATGATTTAGTGATTCGGATTATAATCAGCCAAATTTGAGGTTCTTCCCTCTGCGCAAGATGAGTGTGACGCCACAAACAGAGACATGCATCATAGCTGTTCAATGAAATGACTGAGTGACGAGTACTTAACAGATTAGGAGACGCCATCCATTTTATTCTTTCCTCTTATCAAACAAAAAACAGATATCAGCTCAAACCCCCCAAACAAATAAAAAAAAAAAGACCATCTCATACAGAAAAACAAAAAACAGGTATAGAGCCATCCCATTCCATATTATACTCAAACCAAACATACGCTAACTAGTTCCATCTACCCCAGCACAAGTAACTCGAGCACAAATGTTGATGGTAACAAAAAAGTTGCGATACATCTGAACATGTAACAAGAAATTGAATCATCTGAACTTAGAAAGAATAAAAAAAAAGCGGGCAAATCAGATGACACACGGACTGATATGAAAAAAGTTTGACTCGTATCTAGAAGATCTGCAAGACTGCAAGTGTTGCAATGTTTTAAGTTATTGCCAAGAAATTGGGCTCAAGTAAGAATTGTTAGTTTTGATCACGTGAGATGTGGGGCTCACCCACACCGAACCTCTCCCTGAGCGCTTGAGCGCCTTGATCGGGAGGCACTAACCGACTCCAAGTCGGAGGCCCCCTCTCACGCCCGTATAAAAAAAAAAAATTAAGTCCCTAACCACAGAAACTAACTAAGAAAATACAAGATCCGATCCTAAGGATAGGGAAGTGGGGGGAAGGCCCTCCGGACGTCCAGGAACACCGTCGTTGCCCACAACCTCCATGGCCGCCGGATCTGACATAGGCCAAGGTACGCCCTAGATCCCGTACTTAATCTATTATCATCTTGTTGTAATTAGTGTTCTACATCATTATGCATTGCTCACTGTTTTGATTAAGGCTAAGAAAATTAGATTAAGCATCTGATTAGTGGCTGCCTAGTTAATTAGTGAAACCTAGTTTCTAACATTGGTACCAGAGCCGGTCTAGGTATTCCTTAATCGGGTTTTCGGATTAAGTTCATGTGATTAAGACCCATAGACCAAATCTAAACAGAATTTAGAAGGAGAGGAATACATTAGGATTCGGTTTTGAATAAGGAAGAGCAAAGAACTCAGAGAAATCGAAACCAAATCGGAATAAGAACAACAAAGAGGATTAGAGGTTGGATCCGCTGACCTCACATCACACCGTGTGAGGTGGTCGATGCCGTCTTACCGTGCGCCTCCCCCGAGTTTGCCAGGGAGGATGAGTCGAAGGCTCGCCAGATTTGCCGCCCAAATAAGGTCGCCGCCTTGGATCCACTCGACGGTGGTGCATCCATCCTCACGACGGGTGCGCGCACCGGCGAGAACCCGCGGCGACGATGTCCTCCTCCTAACCCTAAGCGCTGCCACTTTTCACTAAGGATCACACCACTGCCGAGCTACTGTACGGCGTATTAGAGTGATCTCAGGCGAGCTCACACGCCGGCAACCTACGGCAGTGCCGAATCCTGCGACGAGCCTCGGGCTCGCCACATCTCAGTCATGCGACAGCGAGAGCTGAGGAAAGAGAAAGGGAGAGACGAAATGGATTAGGGTTGCGGGAGCCGCAACCGATGCTTGATTTTGTCCCTCCCGAAATCAATGCACAGTGGTCAGATGCAAATTAACGATCCAGATGAAGTGGTGTCCCTGTTGGGCCGTTTAGTGGGCTTGGTGCGCCGAGCGCGATGCACACTTTTAGCTGGGCTCGGTCCCAGGCGATTTTTCGGCTGCGCGGGCTGTCTGGTCGGCTCCGCGCACTGAGTGGGCTGACAACCCATGCGCGAACGACAGCAGGCCGGTGACCCGGGGGGGGGGGGGGGGGGGGGCCTTTTTGGGCTGCGCTTCCATTTTCTCGTATTTTAAGCATTTTAGTAAAATATTTGTTCAGCTGATGGGCCAAGCCTGTTTGGCCGTCTGAAATTTTCTTAGAATTTCAATTTTCAGAGTGTGGGCTAAGCTACTTGTTGGGCTGCTCGCAAATGAATCATTTCCAATTCTGAGTTTTTATTTTAAGGGCTTTGGGCCACATAAGTTGACCTTTTTTTAGTATTTCATCTCTCTCTCTCTCTCTATATATATATATATATATAAGTGTTTCCAAATTTCTATAATTTGGAAAATTACCATGTTTCAGAATAATGTACATTCACATGTTGTGAAAATGGAGTTTTTAATGCATTTTAATATGGGATAAAATGCAATTAGATCTCACATAATAATTTAAGTGGACGGAAAATTCCTAAGTAATTTTGTGATACATTAATAATTACTATTTACTTGCATTTTTTTCAATTATTTAATGTTAAGTGCTGAATTAAGTATTTCTTGTCCACTTATTTAATTCATTCTCTTTTGCTGTGAGATTATGAGTCATCAAGCATGATAATTAAGAAAAATAAGTATTAAGCTTCCGCTGTTAATTAAGTTATGGTGCTTTCATTTAGTAACCAACGTGAAAAATGAATTTACCATTGTTATGATAATTTTATTGAGTAACCAACGTGAAAGTTAAAATTGTCATGATTAAGTTATTTTATGAGTTACCATAATTAAGTTAATTTAAGTGGTTATATTTAAGTTGTTATGTTTAAGTTGCTTTAAGTTTTAAGTCATGAAATTTTAAGTTATTATTAGTGATGGTAATTTCATTGAGTAACCAACGTGAAATATAAAATTACCACATTTTGAGTTTAAATTAACTCCTCTTAAGTTATAGTGTTTTGTTGAGTAACCAACGTGAAAGACAAAACACGCAGTTAATAATCCATTGAATTATTAAAGTTTCTTTTTCATTTAATAACCAACGTGAAAGACGAAATTATTATGTCTTTAGTATTGTGTTTTTGCTAATTAACCAACGTGAAAGGCAAAACACGTTTAGAAGTTATGTTTCATTTTTATTAAGTTACTTTATATATTGTGTTTTCGTTGAGTAATTAACGTGAAAGACGAAACACATAGTTAATGATTATTTAAGTTCAGTTAGTTTTCGTTCAGTAACCAACGTGAAAGACGAAAAACATTAAGTCTTTAGTTTTAGTAAGTTGTCAAGTAACCAACGTGAGAAAAAATAAGATGTTTTATTCATAATCATGTTCATACATTTACTTATGTTCTATTATGTTTCATTATCAAAGATCTTCCATTCCAGATTTGATATTAAGATTTATCTCGTCAGAGAACTATCTAAGAAAAGACAATTACAATACTTGGCAATGTAAGTTGGAGGCTGGTTTAACAATCTCTGGAATAGATTTGGCACTGATGAGGGCGCGTCCTACTGAGCCTAAGCTTCCCGTTATTCGTGATGGGGAAACTAAGTAGTCTTTCAGCGAAATAATAGAAGCCCATGAAGATGACTACTTTCACTTCGATTTAGATCGTGCTAAGTGGTCAATCTCAAATAAGAAATGTTTAAAAGTGATTAAGAGTTCAATTACTGAGAGTGTTCGAAAAGAAATTCTTGAATACAACACTACTTATGGGTACCTCCTTATAACAGGAAAGTATGCAACTGGCTGCAACAAGACTACGATGCATGCTCTTGTTAAGAAACTTGTCACTCAAAAGCATAATGGAGGAAGTGTGCGTGAACACATTCTTAGTATGTGGGACACTGCTGCTAACTTAAAGTATTAGATTCGGATTTAAAAGATGAGTTTCTTTTCAACCTCATTCTTGCTCTACTTCCAGATAATTTTGAGCATATAATCATCAGTTACAACTCTCAGTCTGAGCGGTAAAATCTTAAGAAACTAATTGATTTATGCGTTCAAGAAGAAAATCGCATTAAGTCTCATTGTGCTACTAAGTCTGTCAATCATGAGAATAATAAAGGTAAGTTGAGTTTTAATTGTTAAGTCAATGTTTAACATTATTTTCAACCTATTCAATTTATTAACTAAGATGCAATCATACATATTCTTGAGACAGGAATTAGATAAGTGGAGGATCATAAGAAAAATGGAATGATCATTAAAGTCGATGAAGTCATGAAGCTAAAGTTGAAATCTTAGACTTATTTTTCTTCTAAGTTATAGTTTTGTACTTAGGATTCATCATATACTCTCATTAATGGAATTTTAGTTTAAGTATTCATATTTGTAATTTTTTATTTAAGTACTTCATTGAGTTCTTAGTATTATGATTAAGCACGTTCATTTATAACACTTATCCTTAGATGGTGATTTTAAATATTATTCAAGTTTTCAAGTATTAAGATAAGCGCATCAGAATCGATCTCGAAATAATTTCGAAATTATGGCATTGTCATTAAGGCCATATTTCGAGAGGGAGAATTGAATCAGTTTTCTCCCTCATTAAAATGTTTCAGATTCAAAATAAGACATTAAACATGTATCGTTAGTTTTGATTTAGTTTTTATTCAAATAAGAATTGAATACCCCGAAAATAACTAAGCGAAATGGTGTATGTCAATTAAGTATGTTGAGTTATTAATCTATCGATTTACGTGTTATGTCGAACTCTATATTAAGTAAGCCTCTAAGACACCATTGTATATTGTGGACAGAGACGAAAACCTTACTTAAACATTTTCATATGAAGTATTCCTATTAAGGCAAAAGTAACCTAAAACATTATTAAGTTTGGTTGTAAGAACAATAAATAATAAGTTATTGATCATTATTAGTTTAGTTAAATAAGACATGTCATCATTAGTAAGATGACATGATCAAGGGGAATATGGTATGATAAAAGGTTGTATTGTCTCTCTCTACCTGTTGTAGCTGAATTTATTAACATTTTTCGTTAATGATTCACTACGTGTTGTTAGTCTTTCATCGGTAACAGAAAAAAATTAAGATTAACTCAGTTTAAATCTGTTATCATCAATGATGTGAGGCGGCAATAACCCCAAAAATGTAAACATAATGCACGAGTTATGTGAGTTGCATAAGGAATGGCACATATTATCACGCCTTTTCAAGAATCACTCTTTATGATGTCTTACTTACATTGTGTTAACAATGCAAGACATTGTTGTCACAATATCTGCTATTGATTATTCATCATTAGTGGTCAATAATGATGAAGAGTGATAGCAACCCGTTCACAATAAGACAAATGACAAAGGATATCATACCACATAAGAAAATATTGTAAGACGATCTTAATCATCTAAATAGTGTAAAACCATGCCGGATGAGATGGGATCTGAGTACGCCGCAAGTATCCGAATTTTAGTCATAAGTTCCTGATGGAATTAAAACAGTAGATTGTAATGAGCCTACAAGAGAATAGTGATTCTGAAGGAAAATTTTCGTTTGTGATTAGACTAATGGCAATTTACTCAATTAAGAACTCCTCAAGGATAATTAAGTTATTAGTAGTGCATTATGGATGATTTTACATCAGATAGATGTAAAACAAAGTTCTCTATTTATATTTGTATAAGAACATTAGTGTGACCTAATCAAAAGGTTTGTCATAATGATCAAGAGACTTTTGAGATACTCTTTAGAGAAATCCATTCATGAATTCAATTAAGCATTAAGAAATGTATCTTAAGTTCTATTAGACTATAAGTTGGTTTGGGTTTTCAAGATAAGTGAGTAGTAGGACACTCACATGTATACTAAGTTGGATGTATCTTGTACATTATTTGTAAGTAGCAATGCGATTTCTCATAAGAAAATTAAGAGATTTTGTATATAAGGAAAGGATCTAGGTGAATAATCCTATGAGCTAGAATTAGAAATTCACTATGATCATAATAAGGGGGTGTTAATTTTTGCCTGTTTAGACAGTCAAGGATGATAAGTTTAAGAATTAGATAAGTTTAGTGAATCAATGATGGTCGAACATATGATTTCGGTTCCATTAGCTTCTGTTGTCGGAAGATTAATTGATGTATGCTCGAGTAAGTGTTTACCTTGACTTAAGATAATGACCGGGATACTTGACAGACATTGGGTCATGCCGACAGTTCATCACTAGAAGGCATTTAATAACTTATTTAAGAATGTGCAATGCACATAAGGCCTCATATTAAGATATAATAAGTCAAAACTCACTTGACGAAGTGAGCTTGTAAGTCTTAGTTTTGCGAATTGTGTGGATTCTAAGCATTACACATTAGTTATATATCTACATTTGCGAATGGAGTTGTCTCGTGGAACTACTCCAAATAAATAGTCACTACATCATCGACAATGTGTGACAAATCTTATTATTTACGATGAGGCCAACAAGCAGGCGATACAAAGCTTGACTGGTATTAAAAGTGGTCGACAACACAAACCACCTAAGTAATACTACAGTAAGTTTGCAGTATCATGTTTCACAACAATGAGTCGAGTGAGACTGTCAAGCACATCAACATTAAATTATGTGTTGTGAAACCTAAAATCCAGGAACACAATTGATAACGAGCATATAAGAATCAAGCGAAAAGCTGGTGGTACCGTTTATAAAGGTTTTCCGCCCAAGTGTTCAATGAACACGAAGAATGCATGGGTCTTAAGTGGAAACATGTGAACTATCCTGGATACTAAGAGGTCAAACTAAGTACAAGGTTATTTTTAAACGTGAGACATATCATGGTCCTCGAGTCAAGCAGTGCGTAAATGACTGTTTTGATGCGTTGTGCCTTTTATGTCGAAGCGTGAAGGAATATACACTAAGTTAAGTAAATAAGTAAGTAAGCTAATAAGTTAGTAAACTTTTAGCTCCGTGATCAAGGGGGGAATGTTAGTTTTGATCACGTGAGATGTGGGGGCCACCCACACCAAACCTCTTCCTGAACGCCTTGATCGGGAGGCACTAACCGACTCCAAGTTGGAGACCCCCTCTCGCGCCCGTATAAAAGAACATTAAGTCCCTAACCACAGAAACTAACTAAGAAAATACGAGATCCGATCCTAAGGATACGGGAAGTGGGGAGAAGGCCCTCCGGACGTCCAGGAACACCGTCATCGCCCACAACCTCCATGGCCGCCGGATCTGACATAGGCCAAGATACGCCCTAGATCCTGTACTTAATCTATTGTCATCTTGCTGTAATTAGTGCTCTACATCATTATGCATTGCTCACTGTTTTGATTAGGCTAAGAAAAATAGATTAAGCATCCGATTAGTGGCTGCCTAGTTAATTAGTGAAACCTAGTTTCTAACAAGAATCATATAAAAGGATTGAAATGTGGTGTGAACTAGAATGTAGTAAAAAACAGGCCTTATTTTGACAGATATCTCCAGTATAGTTCAATCAGATATGAGAAGGCAGTCTACTAATTATTATATGAGCTGCTCTGCCACTAAATTGACACAGGTGGATGTTCTAGTTGGGAAAAACCAAGAACTTAAGAATTTGCAGTATATGGTCATAGCGTACCGCAAAGGATAAGATACAGGAGATGCATACCTGTTCGATTGCTTTATGGCTTCCCATTTGGCCACTTCCACCATCAACACTGACAAAATTGTTGTAAGCCAGCAATGATCACCGACTACATCCAGCTTTCCATCAAATGTTCGGAGTAACAAAGTGTTCTGGTTTGCAAGAAAGTAATACAGCATTGCAAGGTCCACATCTTGTATGCTTTCTGGAAACACCAGAAGAGTAAATTCTTTGGGTCAACAAAAGGCACAAATGAAAAGGTCGTTGTGAAGACCATCTGTTAATTGATCCAAGTAGGCATAGTAACACAGAAATAAAGGATAAAGCGCTCATTCAAAAGCAATAACATTCCACTTTTTAGCATGCATCTTACAATTTTAGTTGCATGGATGCAACTGATAGTGATAGTTTATAATGACAATTGTATCCACAGGAATTCAAAATTACATCTTAAATATGTGGTTGAAGTAACTTCCAGAAGAGCATTGCAGCTTTAAACTGACGGATTTGCCCTGCAACATCTACATGCACATGATTAAAGCAGGTAGAACACCACAAACATCCAAAGTTACAATAAAGAAAAAGAAACCATCAGTACTTTGCTAGTCAGGAAAGTAGTATGTTTAGCTTCTACAGTAAGTCAAGCAAATAAGTAAAAAGTGAAGAGTACGAGAAATAATTGCCTATGCTACAACAAAGTTTCATATGGTATGCAATCACGAGAACACATTAGTTCTCCTAAGGTTGAAGTGACCCAGACTATCTTAATTTGGTAGGCACTCTGTAGTCGTAGGATCATCTGGTGGGCTAAGCTGAACAACTTGGCCTATTTGACCAGGCCCACTTAAAACTGTTTTTCATTTTGCCAACAAAAGCGGTTGGCAAGGAGAAGGCCCAGCTAACAGAACAGGCTGCCCCAGGGTACAGCATCCTGCTAACAAACACTTTTCAGAGATTTGCATAAACTAAAATTTCAGCCTCGTAGGTAAGCTACCACATTATTAAAGAGCTATAACAGGTTAAAATAATGAGGGTATATACATGTCTGAACTATCAAGGGAAATGGCTGTTCAGGATTATTCAAGAACTTTCAATATATTTGCAATAGATTTTCGAAGATACTGAAATTATTGTCCGGTAGCTGAGCTACCACTGTTCCAAATGACTAAAAAAGGTTAAGATCATGTACCATGAAGTTACACAAAAGTCTTGAAAGCTTATTATATACGTAATTCGAAATTTTCACCTACGGAGGTATGTAACCAAACTAATTACATGTACATCTCTGGAAAGCAGCTCACACGAATCAATTCAAGTTTCTAACCTGACACAGATTCAAAACCATGGTACATAACAAGGCTCTAATCAACGAGATATCAAATGCAAAACACAATTTCAGCAAATCCTTCTATCCATCATCAAAGCGAGTATAGTGAAAAAAAAAAACATGTGCACATACAAAGGAACGTGATGAAAATAAATGGACTGGCCTTTTTTCAAAGAAAAATCTATCAGAGTGCAAGTCGAAAGCTGGGGATACATCCAAAATGACCTATGAGCAGTTTTTTGTTTTCCAAGTGCATACTGAAATAACAGTAAAAACAGCTTGGCTGCCAAAGTTCTAACATAGAAAAAGCCTGTGTCGCTTACTAAAATGCTTTCTTATCATCCAGGTCAAAAGTTAAATACCTTTAGAATGGCAGACCTGTATTGCCAAAAAAGACCACTATAAAAGAAGAACGTCTTATCCATTTACAGAAACCTTTAACAGGGCATATAGTACAATACTAATAGAAAAGGTAGTTACTGCAAATGTTACAAGAAGGGAAAGGAACTTTAGTTACCAACCATTCTATGTCCACCAACGGCACTATGAACCTAACCTTTGATCTAGTCAAGAATTCAGGTGCACCTTCAACCGAGTTACGTTTCCATTTGCCCGACGAGTGACTACCCAATTGAACCTGGAGAGATAAATGACTACGCAAAGCCCTAAAGCATTCCATGATTGCATCACCGTGAATCTTTTCTACAAAAACATCGAAGCTCTGAAAGGCACGTCCTACCTAACCTAAACCAGCGCCCTAGAGCTCACGCACTGATTTAGACGTAAAAGATCCCAAACGGATCTTCCATCCGTCCGCCCGTCCTCTTCCTGACGCTGACACGGGATCCTTCAGGACGCGAGTATCTGAATTACCTCACTGCGGCGTTGCATCGAACACCTAGGGCGCGCTCTGAACACCCTCCCAATTCCCTACGCACGCCACGCCAGCCCACGACCAGACCAACCAAAACCACCAGAACATGCGGCGCTCCCGCGGCCGAAGTAACTCATAGTACCTCCGAGCAACTCCCGTTGTCATCTTCCGCTTGTTGCGTTGCTCCTGGAGTGAGAGGCTTTAAGAACGCTTGATGCCTGGGTGGTCCTTGCACAGCTCGCGCGCGCGCGTGAACCGCGAAAAGGGTGCCTGGCTATATTTAGCGAGTCGGTGGATCGGGGGGTCGAGGAATCGGTGGTTGAAATAGATGATTCGGAGTCGATGGAGCCAGTGCACGGATGTTTGGTTTGCTGGGTTGCGAAGGGTGACGAGAATGCGGGCTTGCGGAGTAGTCGCCTGGATCGATCCAGATGGAAGCGAAAGGGACTCGAGAATCTTACGTTGGGAAGGAGAGGTGCGGGAGGTTCCAGGCTCGTTTGCGGCTCTCGCCGGCAGCGGCAGGAAGAGCGGCGAGGCATTTAAAAGAAAAGAAATGAAGAGCGGCGAGGGGTGGCAGACTGACGCTTGGGGAACAACTGTTCCGCAATATGCTGTTTTGTGTAAGACTGCAATTTTTAAATTTAAATCGTCCTCTATTTATCTAAGGATACTGCACTTTTAGCACTTAAACCTTCTCACCTGGTGTTGTTGACAATATGAAAAAAGAATCCTGAATGCACCACCCATTGGTAGGGAACGGTTGAGATGTAAAGATTGCACGCTTGCACGAAACAGCAGATTGCATAGCAGTTGTACCCGACGCTCGGTCACTAAGGAATTTTTTATTAATATACAAATTAAAAATATTTTTAATATAAAGAACTCACGAAATCAAAAAAAATTGCAAAAATGACCCACCTCGTTCGTGTAATATATGAAACTCACCTTCGTTCGTATAATATACAAAATTCAAATTTCGTTTGTGGCGTGTACAAAATTCAGTTTTTGTCCTCCCCACATCATAACATGTTGCTCCACGATGGATATGCATGCGTCATGTTATTTTGTACGTGTCACGCACGAAGTGAACAATACCTTCGTACGTGACACAAACGAAATTCACTCCGAGTCGCATGCCGCCGTCAGGCTGTCGCCGCCGCCAACCGTGATGACCACAGACACGACCTCCGAGCGCTGCCGGCACGCGTGACAGTGATCTGCACAAGCAGCCGCGCGTGATCCCACAGCGAGCGCGAGCCTATGTTGGCATGCGATCTTTACCGGATACACAACAGCTCCCGCGGGGGTTAACCTGCAGGCTTGGGGTATCTCGTGGAAGAGACCTACAAAATCTACATGGTCGCGAATTTCGTTTGAGTGACGTACGAGATTCGCTTTGACACCTATAGTCTTGGTAAATGTTCGGTCGCGTGGCTGTCACGTATGATTTTGTAAGAGACACAGACGAAATTTGTTGCCTATGTGTAATTTCGTGAGAGACGCGTACGAATCTGAGTTACTTTTGAAAATTTTCAAAATCATAGATTATTTATATTAAATTCTGTCGGTACCCTGCAGACCGGGTACCCCCGCACACAGGAGAAAACCGCTAAGGACTCGGCCCCTGCCTAAGGGGTCGAATCCAAGGCTGCCACGTCGAGGAGGGAAGGACCAGCACCTACCTCCCCATCAGAGGGGGGCTCCCAAGCCGCCACGTGGCTGGTAGGACCGGACCCGCGCCTCCCCGCTGAGGCGGGCTCCGGAGCCGCTACGTGGCCAATCGGGGCCTCAGGGCCAAGCTCGCGTTCACACAAGGGAAGGCACCGGAGCTACCACGTGGCCTGCAGGGCTGAGCCCCCACCCCTCCATAGGGGTGGGCTCCGAATGCGCCACGTGGTCTGATCCGCCAAGTGCTTCACTTCCCTCAGAGGCAGGCTCCGGCGCAACCACGTGGCGGACGGCCAACTCAGTGCGGTAGGAAGCTGCAGTAAAGGAATACGTGCGCTGCTTAGACAGGCATTAAGTACGCGCGCGCCTTCCCCAGGCAGGCTGAGTCGCGCTTGCGAAAGTCAAGGCTCCAGTGTCCAGTCTTTTCCTAGTAGCCGGTACAGACCCACGCCGCAAGACGGACGAATAAGCCGCGAGGACAAGACGGACAAGACGTGCACTGCCATCATCACCAACTATGTGTAGCCATGGCGCGCGGCGCGGCGCGGCGGGACGGCACATTGAAGCCCCTGACAAAGGGTGAAAGTTGCCTAGAGGGGGTGAATAGGCTAATCGACCTGCAAATGACTTAATAAAACAAGATTAAATCACAGGGGGGCGGACTAGTCCGGTCTGGGGGCAGACTAGTCCGGTCAGCCTGCGTGAAGAACCCTAAAAGGTGTTTCTAGCAAGTTTTAAGGGGATTTTCTCGAGGCTACAAGTGAGGATATGTTTATGACAAGTTTAGAAACTATCAACACAAGAGTGAGTCAAGTTTCAACAAGATTAAGCAATGTGAGGCACAAGACAAGACTAGCAACCCTAGAGCTAAGTATGCAATAAACAAAATGCGAAGAACACAGAGACACAAGGATTTTATCCCGAGGTTCGATTCCACACAAGAATCTACGTCCCCGTTGAGGAGTCCACAAAGGACTGGGTTCACCAACCCTTCCCTCACCAAGTTTACCTCACGGGCCTAACTTGGTTCTCCACTATCTCAAAGTGTGAATACAAGATTCGTTGGGGCTTCTCACAATCTGAGGCTCCCACACCACAAAGATGATCAACAACACAAAACACACTCAACACACAGCTCACAAAGACTCAATGAGTGCAAGAGATCAAACCGGGAGCACAAGCGCGATGTTCTTCCTCTTCTCCACCTCACTAAACCCTAATCTACTCAAGAATTAGTTTTAGAGGGAAAGTTGGCAAGAAAGAGGCTTAAGAGTGCTCCAAGTTGGCTGTGGCGGCGCTAGGGTTCAAGTCAGTTCAAGAGTTGGTTCAAAAGAACCCAGGGGACCTCTATTTATAGAGGTCCCAAGCCCATACTGCTGACTTCAGCAGAAGGGTAGACTAGTCCGGCCTCAGGCCCGGACTAGTCCGGCCTAGGGGACCACTGACCTCTTGTCAGGCCCCGACAGCTGACACGCTATCGTCACACTACCCGCCAAACTTCAAATTCAAACGGTCACTTCAACAACGGACTAGTCCGGTCACCACCGGACTAGTCCGATCTCACACAGAGCCTTTTGCTCCGTGTGAAAATGGACTAGTCTGAGGACCACGGACTAGTCCGACCCCAAGGGCGGACTAGTCCGGTCCTCCCAGACTTAGTCACAGAAGCACCTTCAACTCGCCTACCCGGACTAGTCCGGCCCCACGGGCGGACTAGTCCGTTCTCACTCAGGACCTCTTGGTTCGGACTCAAACGGACAAGTCCGTGGTTTTGAGACTTAGTCTCCAAAACCCACTCACTGCTACCCGGACTAGTCCGGCCACGAACGGACTAGTCCGATCTCAGTCAGACCCTTCTGGTCCGGCCGAATACGGACTTGGCCGGCCAGGGGCGGACTAGTCCGGCCACCTGCACGGACTAGTCCGGCCCTACTGCCAGACTGCTTATCCACTCTTTTCTCTCAAGGGGTTTGACCTCTAAAACACTTTGAGCTCCCAAACTTAATCTCAATGCACTTTACACACGCACCCTCCTATTTCTACGGCTAGTCTAACTCAACACGCTAGAAACCCTAGTTTCTACGCTTCGAGTTGACTCCGTTTCCTTCCTTTTCCTTTTTGAGGGTTTGCGTCTCCGATCGAGTCCACATCTGTGCTAAGATCACTTGAGCTCATTAGCGACTTAATTGTCATCATCAATCATCCAAAACCCACGGGGAACCTAGATGCACTTTCAATCTCCCCCTTTTTGGTGATTGATGACAACACATTAAGTCCTTCAACAATTAAGAGTATTAAAATTGGTTTTCATAACTTGTGTGCGTATGAATGACTCCCCCTCAATGTATGCAACATGTAAAAGAGTTGGAGGAGATCTTTCATACCCACACACGTTATGGTGGGGTGCCTACGTGATGTGCTCAACAATTGTGACAAGACAAAAAGAGCATCAATATAATCAAAAGATTGACAATAAGAGCATTATATTGATATTAAACAACATTAACAAGTCTTGCCCAAATGTAAACATCCAAGAGCATGCATGAAAGTATTACAAGACAAGTCCACAAACCACAAGCACACCCACAAAAGATTAACTTCCCCTTAACTCTCCCCCTTTGGCATCAAAGCACCAAAAAGGAAAAGAAGGGAGGAAACTAAGACCTAAGAACTAGTCCTCGTCTTCGCCACTTCCACTCTCCGTGGCCTTGGAATCTTTGACGTCGTCCTCATGATCATCGGCGTCGTCGTCGTCGTCGTCGAAGTTCCTTGCCGAGGGAGCAGCCCGAGAGGAGCTTCCATCCTCTTGGAGCTGGGCGAGCTCATCGGCAGTGAAGTTGGGGAATGGAGTGATCTCCCCATCACTCACCTCCGGAGAGGACATCGGGACCTCCAGCTTGTCGCACACCGCCTTAAGATATTTTTCCTGACGCTTGTGTGCCCTTTGAGCGCGGATCTCTTGCTTCCGGCAGGAAGTGAAGATCGCCTTGAAGCATTTGAAGAAGGCACTCATGGATTGAGGCGGAGGCGGAGACGGAGGTGCCACGGGGCGAGATGGAGAATCTGCATTCTTGCGACGAGGAGGAACAGGTACATTCGGGGGCTTCTGAGGACGAAGCGGGCGGTGCGACACATCCTTAACGAAGGTCACGCCCGACACCTTCTCGATGAGGCACATGATGTAGGGGGCATACCCGCAAGCACGATTGGGGGTATGCGAGATGTTGAAGATGTCGTCGAAGATGTAATCGACGAGGTTGAACTTCTCTTCCCCATCAACCAGAAGGAGCAAGTGCCTCAAGTTCCCTTGAATTACCCCGGCATCACCGTCCTTCGGTGCTATCATCCTTCTGAGGATTCTGTTCATAATGCTATAGAAGGGCTTGATGTTGCGGGCGAGACCGACCTCAAATGGAACGTGACTTGGATACATATATGCTAGCTCTTCACGGTCCACGGCCTTGAGATTAGAGATTATAATCTCATGATCCATGTGTGCCTCAAGCCCTAGAATCTTGGCGAATTCTGCGAAAGTGACTGAGTACTGCTCACCATGTGTCATCCAAATAATTCTTCTGTCACCTGAGGTGGTGAAGTAGATGGTGGAGTAGAACTGCAGAATCACTTCGACATTCCAGTCATACTTGAAACCCATGATCTTCTTGAGGTCATGGCGCTCAGCAGCTTCGATGACAGCGTCAAAAGCAGGGTGTTGCTTTTTGGCCATGTAATCCCAGTCAACCCATTGAGCTTCTATTACCGGCTTCTTCATCTGCTGATAGACTAGCCGGTAGTAGTCACAATGAAAGTCACACCAGAACCTGGGATCTGCCGTGCTCCTCTCAAACTTGTAGACCTTCTCGGTCCTCAGCCTCCTAGCTTTTTCAGCCCCTTTTCCATGAAACACATTGGCAGACAACTCCTTCTGCCTGTTGGGGTTCCTTTCTGGTGTGTGAACCTCAAGGGGGCCAATGGAAGTGGCCTTCCCTTTCTCCTTGATCACCACACCTCCAGCTGCCTTCTTTGCTGACATCTTGACAGTTGGCTTCTTCTTCGTCGGCTCGACAGGAGCCGGAGCCTTTCCCTTCTTAGGGTCACGCTCGACCCTAGGCTCAGCTTCCATTTGGGCTGGCTCCTTGCCCTTTGCTTTCTCGCCAATGGTGACGAGCTTCTTTCTCTTGGGGGCATTGGCCTCAGCAGCCCTGGAGTTGTGAGCTTCCCTGTCTTCCCTTTTCTTCTTCCGCAGCTCATTGAGGGACTCTGCGGTTGCTCTAGCTATGGCTTCTTCCTCGTTGTAGATGCTTGCGGCAACTTTGGAGGCTTCGAGTGCCTTCAGCCGTCTCTCTTCCTTTGCCTTTTGCGCCTCTATGAGCGCAGCCTTGGTCCTTGCCTCGACAATTTGAGCTTTGGTTCGCCCCTTGGGGTTGAGACGAGGAGGGGAACGCTCCGAGTTCGACATGCTGCGGAAAGCATAGAGAAAGGAAGGTATGAGTCCAAGGAGAGGGAGCATTGCGGAAAAGATCTCGAGAAAGGACTAGAAGTAGGGTTTGCCCTGTGCAAACCGGACTTGTCCGCCCCAGGGGCGGACTAGTCCGCTGGGCGGACTTGTCCGCCAGGGATCGGACTAGTCCGGGTTGCGCAGAATGAACCCTAACCCTAATCGATTCATCGAAAAATCATCGAATCAACGCGCAATACTCCTAGGCTATGATCACAAGGGTATATGGAGCAATATCTATGAAGGTGTTCCTATCAAAAACCTCAAGAATCAAAAAAGGGGAAAGTTTTTGAAAAAGCTAGAATACCTTCTTAAATCCGCGAGAATCGACGAAATCGACGATGGATTGCGAAGGTGAAGCGCGGGGAAACTATCCCTCACTCCCAAGGGCTCCAATGCACGGATTGGAATCGAGATTTGGTGGTTGGAGCGAAAAATCGCCAAAAGAGGCGGTTGCTTGAGCGTGGGAGAGGGAGAGGCGCGAGTGAGAGGAAGAGGAGGGGTCTGGGCCGACCCTGGGGGTTTAAGCCCCCAAGGGCCGGACTAGTCCGGTGCCAGGACGGACTAGTCCGGTGCGCGGACCAGACGCGGACTAGTCTGCCTCCGAACTAGTCCGGCCTCAGAGCGGACTAGTCCGGTATGCGGACTAGCCGCGGACTAGTCTGGACCCGGACTTGTCCCTCCAATGGGGCGGACTAGTCCGGTCTGACTGGGCTGAAAAACTGTATTCTAGAGCTTTGCCCTCCAATCATTGGTCCTTTTGGACAACAAGCAATGCAAACATGATTAATGAAGAAAATATGATAAAAACATGATCCATTTCCAAGAAAAAGTTCTCTCAAACAGTTTTTTGAAGAGAAATTAATATAGAGAAGAGTTTTTCGAAATATAGCTCAAAAATTGAGAAATGTGGTTTAAGCCACATTCCTAGAATCCAAAATGTTGAGCTCACTTCTTAGCTCACAGAAACGCTTCTCATCAAGAGGCTTGGTGAAGATATCCGCGAGTTGATGTTCCGTCCTCACATGAGAAATCACAATATCTCCCTTCATTGAGTGATCTCGCAAGAAATGGTGTCGAATGTCTATGTGTTTGGGCCTAGAGTGCTCCACCGGATTATGGGCTATCTTGATGGCACTCTCGTTGTCACACAAGAGTGGAATGTTGCGCAAGTTAATCCCATAATCCCTAAGGGTTTGTCGCATCCAAAGAAGTTGTGCACAACAACTTCCGGCTGCAACATATTCCGCTTCGGCGGTGGAGAGAGCAATAGAGTTTTGCTTCTTGGAGGACCAAGGCACTAGAGATCGACCCAAGAATTGGCATGTACCCGATGTGCTCTTCCTATCAACTTTGCACCCCGCATAGTCCGCATCGGAATATCCAATGAGGTTAAACTTAGATCCTTTGGGGTACCAAAGTCCTAGGGAAGGTGTGTGTACTAGATATCTCAAGATCCTTTTAACGGCGGTCAAATGACAAGCCTTAGGTGCCGCTTGAAAGCGAGCACACATACACACACGTAGCATGATATCGGTCCTAGATGCACAAAGATAGAGAAGTGAACCAATCATAGACCTATATAACTTTTGATCCACACTTGGACCATCCTCATTTAGGTCTAGGTGTCCATTTGTCTCCATAGGGGTTTTGATGGGTTTTGCCTTATCCATGTCAAACTTCCTTAGAATATCTTGTGTATACTTAGTTTGACTTATGAACGTCCCTTCTTTGAGTTGTTTTACTTGAAATCCTAGAAAGAACTTCAACTCACCCATCATGGACATTTCAAACCTCTCCATCATAATCTTGGAGAACTCATCACAAAACACCTTATTTGTGGAACCAAATATGATGTCATCCACATATATTTGGCACACAAAAAGATCTTCGTTGAAGTGCTTTGTGAAAAGGGTATAATCCGCTTTGCCTATCCTAAAACCATTTTCAACTAGAAAGTCTCTTAGGCACTCATACCAAGCTCTAGGAGCTTGCTTGAAGCCATAAAGAGCCTTTCGCAATTTGTAAACATGGTTAGGATAGTCTTGGTCTTCAAACCCTGGAGGTTGCTCTACATAAACTTCTTCCTTGATTGGGCCATTAAGGAATGCACTCTTAACATCCATTTGGTAGAGCTTGAAGTCATGATGAGTAGCAAAGGCTAGTAGTATCCGAATTGACTCAAGCCTAGCTACGGGAGCAAATGTCTCATCAAAATCCAATCCTTCAACTTGTGAGTACCCTTTTGCCACAAGTCGTGCCTTGTTCCTAGTTACCACGCCATGCTCATCTTGTTTGTTGCAGAACACCCACTTGGTTCCAACAACATTAGCTTGTGGGCGCTTGACAAGCTCCCAAACCTTGTTCCTTTCAAAGTTATTGAGCTCCTCTTGCATGGCAACTACCCAATCCGGATCTCTTAAGGCATCTTCAACCTTATGGGGTTCCAAGGATGAGACAAAGGAGAAATGCTCACAAAAGTTTGCAACATGTGAACGTGTTGTTACTCCTCTTGTGATATCTCCTAGAATGTTGTCAACGGGATGATCCCGTTGAACACTTTGATGAACACGAGGATGCGGAGGTTGAGCTTTTGAATCACTTGCTTCATCTTCTTCACTTTGGTCTCCCCCTTGATCCAAGCCTCCCCCTTGATCTTCATTCCCATTATCATTTTGGGGAGTATCTAGTGGATCTCCAACTTGTCCAATGGGGGTTTGACGTACTTCATAATGATGATGGTCACTTGGGCTTTGAGATGGTTCTTGTGGGCGAACATCTCCAAGTGCCATTCTCCTTAGAGCTTCTAGTGGAGGTTCCTCTTGATCAAGGGCATGTTGATCAACTTGCTCCACTTGAGAGCCATTGGTTTCGTCAAACACCACGTCATGTGCTACTTCAACAATTCTGGAGGATTTGTTGAACACACGGTACGCATGAGTGTTTGAGTCATATCCAAGCAAGAAACCCTCATCGGACTTTGAAGCAAACTTCGAAGTCCTAGGCTTCTTGTTGAGGATATAACACTTGCTACCAAAAACACGAAAGTAAGAAACACTGGGTTTCTTACCAACGAGAAGCTCATAAGGAGTCTTCTTGAGGAGGCAATGAAGGTACAATCGGTTTACGGCGTGGCAAGCGGTGTTAACCGCTTCCGCCCAAAACCGGTCCGATGTTTTGTACTCATCTAGCATCGTCCTTGACATCTCAATAAGCGTCCTATTCTTTCTTTCGGAAATTCCATTTTGTTGAGGAGAATAGGGAGCGAAAAACTCATGCTTGATGCCCTCCTCATCTAGGAACTCTTCTACTTGCATGTTCTTGAACTCGGTGCCATTGTCACTCCTTATAGCCTTTATCCTTAAGGTGAACTCATTTTGAGCTCTCCTTAGGAATTTCTTGAGGACATCGGGGGTTTCACTCTTATCATGCAAGAAGAACACCCAAGTATATCTAGAGAAGTCATCAACGATGACTAGACCATACTTGTTGCCACCGATGCTAATGTAAGCAATGGGGCCAAAAAGATCCATATGGAGTAACTCCAAAGGTCTAGTTGTCGTCATGACATTCTTAGAGGGGTGTTGAGCTCCTACTTGCTTTCCTGCTTGGCACGCACCACATGGCCTATCCTTTTCAAATACCACATCCTTTAGGCCACGATCGTGCTCTCCTTTAAGGAGCTTTTGAAGGTTCCTCATTCCAACATGGGCTAGCCTTCTATGCCAAAGCCATCCCATGTTGGCTTTCGCCATTAAGCATGTGTCAAGTTGAGCTTTATCCGTGGTAAAATCCACAAGATAGAGCTTTCCCTTGAGCACTCCCTTAAAGGCTATTGAGTCATTACCCTCTCTCAGAACATTCATACCCTCACTAGAAAAAACACACTTATATCCCTTATCACAAAGCTGTGATATGAATAGGAGATTATAGTCTAGGGAATCAACATGCAAAACATTAGATAAAGTATGCGAAGAGGAGATAGCAATTTTACTGGAGCCAAGGATTTTCCCTTGGCTATTATCCCCAAAGAAGATTCCTTCACTTGGGTCCTCGTTCTCCTCATACTCTATGAACATGCTCCTCTCTCCGGTCATGTGGTTGGTACATCCGCTATCCAACACCCATTTCGATCCACCGGAGGAGTAAGCCTACAAAACAAGTTTATGCCTTCCTTTTAGGTACCCAAGCGGAGTTGGGTCCTTTCACGTTAGTAGTTAGGCATTTGGGCACCCACACGCAAGGCTTGGGGCTCTTGCGGAGTGGCCCAACATATCTAGCAAACACTTTGCCGTGTTTGTTCCTCTTTAGCACATAAGATGCATCAAAATCATGGAATAGAGGATGCGATTCAGATTTAGGCAATTTGTTGCTAGAGGGTGAGTTCTTTTCAATTTTAGTTGGGGATGAACTCCCCTTAACAAACACAATCATGTCTTTGCCATACTTGGAGGTTTTGGCGTTATGCCTTCCACCTCTGGTATAGCCAAGACCATCCTTGACATGGGGAGGTCTTGTGTTGGTATGCACTTCGTGCATACGCCACCTTCTCCTTGTCAAAGATGGCACCCTTAGGTGCTTGCTTGCCTTGTGCTGAGTTGAGTTCATCCTTAAGCTTAAGGATTAAGTTAGAGCACTTGCAAGGCGGAGTTGCATTGGATGAGGCCTTTGAGAGGGTTGAGCTCTTAGAGGAAGAGGCTACATTGTTCTTGAGAGACTCAACTTGAGTCTCAAGGATTTTGTTAACCTTTGACAAGTTCCCAAGTTCATCCTTGAGCTCAATTGTTTTCTCCTCAAGACTTGAACACGTTTTCTTACTTAGAGCAAGTTCGTGTTCCAATGCCTTGCTCTTCTCTCTTTCGAGCTCAAGGAGCTCATCAAGCTCTCGACATCTCTCCTTCTCAAGGATGAGCATGTCCTCTTGTCTATTGATGAGATCCTCCTTCTCTAAGATCTCATCCATAAGCAATTTCATCCTTCGCAAGGTGCTTTTGCTTATGTCCTTAAACATGTGTTCATTCTCACTAGCACTATCAAATTCATCTTGCGAGGAAGTTGTGGAGGCGGGATGAGATGTTACCTTTCTCCTTCCCTCCCTTGCCATAAGGCAAGTAGGTTTGTAGTCGTTGTTGAGGTTGGGGAAGAGCTTGCTTCCCTTGGAGCCCCTCCCGATGGCTATGGTAGCCATCTTCTCCTCTTCTTCTTCGGAGGAGGACTCATCGTTAGAGTCCCACTCCTTCCCCAAGTGGGCTTGTCCGGAGGTCCTCTTCTTCTTGAAGAATTTCTTATCTTGAGGCTTGCCCTCCTTCTTCTTCTTCGCTTCTTCATGTGGGCAATCAGCGATGAAGTGCCCATACTCGCCACAATTGTAGCAAGACCTTTTTGATTTGGGCCTTGCTCTTTCCTTCCCTTTGCCCTCATGGTTGTATCCACCTTTCTTCCTCCTCATCATTCTCCTGAATTTGTTGATGAAGAAGGCCTCTTCCTCATCGGTGTCGAGGCTCTCCTCATCACTTTCCTCTTGCTCCTTTGAAGAGGGTGTTGCCTTGAGTGCAACGTTCTTCATCTTGGAGGCGGTGAACTTCTGAAGGTCGTTGTAGAAGAGCGCCTCCTTCTCCATGATCTCGTGGTTGATGATCCTACCAAGGACCTCCTCCGGGGTCATTTGAGTGAACCCCGGGCTTTCTCGAATCTTGGAGCAAAGAGCGACGTTCCTAGGCATGAATGCCCGGATCATCCTCTTCACAACCTCGTGGTCGGTCCACTTGGTGCAGCCATATGATCGGCTCTTGTTGATAAGTATCTTCAACCAGTTGTACATGTCTTGGGGGGATTCACCATCCAAGATGGCGAATCTCCCAAGCTCTCCTTCGATGAGCTCGATCTTGGCCTCCTTGACCACCCGATTTCCTTCATGCGCCGTCTTGAGGGTGTTCTATATGTCTTTGGCCACCTCAAGGCCATCGAAGCGGTTGAACTCATCTCTTGAGAGAGATGAGATAATCACACCCGCAGCTTGAGCGTTGCGGTGGATGAGGATGGCTTGTTCTTGAGTGATGTTGTCCTCATCCTTCGGAATCTCCACCCCGATCATGACAATTTGCCACAACGCCGGGTTGAGTGACACGAGGTGGATCTTCATATTATGTTTCCACGTCCCGTAATCAGTTCCATCGAATTGGGGAGGTTTCCCCAATGGGATGGAGAGATAGTGGTTGTTGGCGGCAAGGCGTTCATAGTTGAACCCTTGTCGGTTGTAGTTGACTCTGCCACTACCACTTGATTGGTTCGACGGATCGATCTTGGAGATGTTCAGCTTCTCCCGGAGCTTCGTCTTGAGTTGGCGAGTCTCCTCATCGTCCGTTGGCTTATCTTGATAGGCCAGCGTCTCCTCACGGGTTGCCTCGTAGTTGCTGCTCGAGGCGTCGTCATTCACCACTTCGGCCATCTCTCCGAGTTGTTAGACTCTTTGTGGAGAGTCCTGCTCTGATACCAATTGAATGTTGCCTAGAGGGGGGTGAATAGGCTAATCGACCTGCAAATGACTTAATAAAACAAGATTAAATCACAGGGGGCGGACTAGTCCGGTCTGGGGGCAGACTAGTCCGGTCAGCCTGCGTGAAGAACCCTAAAAGGTGTTTCTAGCAAGTTTTAAGGGGATTTTCTCGAGGCTACAAGTGAGGATATGTTTATGACAAGTTTAGAAAATATCAACACAAGAGTGAGTCAAGTTTCAACAAGATTAAGCAATGTGAGGCACAAGACAAGACTAGCAACCCTAGAGCTAAGTATGCAATAAACAAAATGCGAAGAACACAGAGACACAAGGATTTTATCCCGAGGTTCGATTCCACACAAGAATCTACGTCCCCGTTGAGGAGTCCACAAAGGACCGGGTTCACCAACCCTTCCCTCACCAAGTTTACCTCACGGGCCTAACTTGGTTCTCCACTATCTCAAAGTGCGAATACATGATTCGTTGGGGCTTCTCACAATCTGAGGCTCCCACACCACAAAGATGATCAACAACACAAAACACACTCAACACACAGCTCACAAAGACTCAATGAGTGCAAGAGATCAAACCGGGAGCACAAGCGCGATGTTCTTCCTCTTCTCCACCTCACTAAACCCTAATCCACTCAAGAATTAGTTTTAGAGGGAAAGTTGGCAAGAAAGAGGCTTAAGAGTGCTCCAAGTTGGCTGTGGCGGCGCTAGGGTTCAAGTCAGTTCAAGAGTTGGTTCAAAAGAACCCAGGGGACCTCTATTTATAGAGGTCCCAAGCCCATACTGCTGACTTCAGCAGAAGGGCGGACTAGTCCGGCCTAGGGGACCACTGACCTCTTGTCAGGCCCCGACAGCTGACACGCTATCGTCACACTACCCGTCAAACTTCAAATTCAAACGGTCACTTCAACAACGGACTAGTCCGGTCACCAACGGACTAGTCAGATCTCACACAGAGCCTTTTGCTCCGTGTGAAAACAGACTAGTCTGAGGACCACGGACTAGTCCGGCCCCAAGGGCGGACTAGTCCGATCCTCCCAGACTTAGTCACAGAAGCACCTTCAACTCGCCTACCCGGACTAGTCCGGCCCCACGGGCGGACTAGTCCGTTCTCACTCAGGACCTCTTGGTCCGGACTCAAACGGACAAGTCCGTGGTTTTGAGACTTAGTCTCCAAAACCCACTCACTGCTACCCGGACTAGTCCGGCCACGAACGGACTAGTCCAATCTCAGTCAGACCCTTCTGGTCCGGCTGAATACGGACTTGGCCACCCAGGGGCGGACTAGTCCGACCACCTGCACGGACTAGTCCGACCCTACTGCCAGTCTGCTTATCCACTCTTTTCTCTCAAGGGGTTTGACCTCTAAAACACTTTGAGCTCCCAAACTTGATATCAATGCACTTTACACACGCACCCTCCTATTTCTACGGCTAGTCTAACTCAACACGCTAGAAACCCTAGTTTCTACGCTTCGAGTTGACTCCGTTTCCTTCCTTTTCCTTTTTGAGGGTTTGCGTCTCCGATCGAGTCCACACCTGTGCTAAGATCACTTGAGCTCATTAGCGACTTAATTGTCGTCATCAATCATCCAAAACCCACGGGGAACCTAGATGCACTTTCAATCTCCCCCTTTTTGGTGATTGATGACAACACATTAAGTCCTTCAACAATTAAGAGTATTAAAATTGGTTTTCATAACTTGTGTGCGTATGAATGACTCCCCCTCAATGTATGCAACATGTAAAAGAGGTGGAGGAGATCTTTCATACCCACACACGTTATGGTGGGGTGCCTACGTGATGTGCTCAACAATTGTGACAAGACAAAAAGAGCATCAATATAATCAAAAGATTGACAATAAGAGCATTATATTGATATTAAACAACATTAACAAGTCTTGCACAAATGTAAACATCCAAGAGCATGCATGAAAGTATTACAAGACAAGTCCACAAACCACAAGCACACACACAAAAGATTAACTTCCCCTTAACTCTCCCCCTTTGGCATCAAAGCCAAAAAGGAAAAGAAGGGAGGAAACTAAGACCTAAGAACTAGTCCTCGTCTTCGCCACTTCCACTCTCCGTGGCCTCGGAATCTTCGACGTTTTCCTCATGATCATCGGCGTCGTCGTCGTCGTCGGAGTTCCTTGCCGAGGGAGCAGCCCGAGAGGAGCTTCCATCCTCTTGGAGCTGGGCGAGCTCATCGGCGGTGATGTTGGGGAATGGAGTGATCTCCCCATCACTCACCTCCGGAGAGGACATCGGGACCTCCAGCTTGTCGCACACCGCCTTAAGATATTTTTCCTGACGCTTGTGTCCCGGGACCACCTGTCGGGTCCTGGGACACACCTTGTAACAGCTGAGTCCTTGAACTATAAAAGGGCTCAGTGGACGACCTTAGCAAAGGACGGAAAAATTAGACCAAGGCTCATACACGCTCAAGCAAGGCAATATACAATACTCCCGTGGACGTAGGGTATTACGCTCTGGCGGCCCGAACCACGTAAATCCCCTGTGTTCATCATCCTGCTGTGTTCGATCTCCTGGGACTAGCCCTCGTGAATCCAATGAACCTCCGTGGACTGCTCTCTAAGCAGGTCCGGGGGAAGTGTCGTTTACGACCTTCGACATTTGGCGCGCCAGGTAGGGGGCTTTTTCCCCGTCAAGATCTTCACCAGCAGCAATGGTGAATGACCAATCCAACGCCGGATCATCCAGGGCGCAGTCGCGACGACGGACAGTGGCGGAGGATCAGGCGTCATCCCGCTCTAGGGCAGGCTACCGCTCTAGGGCTGGAAGGTCAGGACCTTCGCATCGCCCCGCAGTTACTTCGCCGGCTGCAGGCCGGCACGCCACCCCACGGCGTACTCCGGCCGTGACAGCAATCACGGCGCCATCGGCTGCAAGCCCGGAGAGCGTGCTTGCGGCAACGCGCGCGCTACTCCACAACCCTCCTGCTGGGGATGCCCCTCAGGGAGCAGCTCAGCAGTGGATCAACGACATCGACCACCTCGTCACCGCCACGCTCAACGTGCCTCCAGCGAGGGAGACACATGCCCAGCTGATGCATGTGTCATTGTCGCGAACACCGACCATCGACCGGTGGACGACAGACTCGTGCTCGACCAGGATCTCAACAACAGATCTGAGAACCGGGTTGCAGCGCCGCAGGGCCGGAGAGGACTGCCGAGTCACCACCGAGCGCCAGAGGGAACGTCGGCGCAACCTCGAGGCAGATTACAGTGTGCCGGGCCCCGTGCCCTAGGCTCATGTTGTGCCCCCACCACACCAGACGTACGTCGTGCCTCCACCGCACCAGGCGTACGTTGCGCCTCCTCCACAGGCGTATGCAACGCCGCCCCAGCATCAGGTGTACGCAGGCCCGCCTGCTCATCCAGGGTATGCGCTTCCGCCGCCGGCACCAGTCAGCCCTAGCCAAGGGTGTGCAGCGCTAGCGCCTCACCTTCGTTTCGTGGTCTGGCCACGAAAGTTCCGGCCACACATGCCGGAGAAGTACAACGGGAGTGTCAACCCGAGCGAGTTCCTGCAGATCTACACCACTGCGATACTAGCTGCAGGAGGCGACGAGGCCATTATGGCTAACTACTTCCCCGTCGTCCTGACCGGCCCAGCTCGGTCATGGCTCATAAACCTGCCCCAGGGGTCCATAACCTCCTGGGATGAGTTGTGCCGACAGTTCGTGGCTAACTTCGGCAGTTCCTACAAGCGCCCCGGCACCGAGCTTGACCTCCACGCCGTTAGGCAGCGCGCTGGAGAGTTGCTGCGATCGTTCATCCAGCGGTTCTCCCAGGTACGGAACACCATCCCTCATGTTGCTAGCGCATCGGTTATCGTCGTGTTCAGACTGGGTGTGAGGGACAAGAAGATGCTCGAGAAGCTAGCCACGCACGAGGTGCGTGATGTCTCCGAGCTGTTCTCCCTAGCAGACAGATGTGCTAGGACAGCTGAGAGGCGCAACTGGCACTCCCAGCCATCCTCAGAAGCAAGGGAAGCCACCCTGACTGAGGAAGGAGCCTCTGCAAGGAGCAGCGGCAAGAAGAAGAAGAAGGGCAGTGGCAAGAACAGGCCAAAGCCCAGAGCCCAGGCAATGGCGGTTGCGGCGCCCGGCGGAACCCGAGCGCCGCGCCGAGACAAGCGCCCTAGGCAGTCGCCTGATCCCGAGGAGCCTGACTTCAAGTGCCCGGTGCAGCGTACAAATAGCCATAGTGCTAGCGAGTGCCGGGAAGTGAAGAGATTCGCGGAACGATTCCGCGAACAGAAACAGAGGCTGCAGCGCCAGGAGGGTGCACCCCCCCCCCCCCCCCCCCCCCGCCAGAGGGAGGGCAAGCAGAAGGCTGATCCTGAGAAGGAGGATGACACCGAGATGGGGTTTCAGGAACCCCAGCGGGCGGTCAAGGCCATCTTCGAGGGTGGCGACTCCGACTCCAGCAGTGATAAGGAGCGCCGCAAGACCCTCCATGTCATCTACGGGGGAGCCACCGACCCCATGTCCCGAAACACGGTGAAAACCCTGCGTCGGGCAGTGGCCGCAGTGGCCCCTGCCCCAAGTCCTGCTCCCCACCACAAGTGGATGAGCACGGCGATCAGCTTTGACGCTTCGAACTGCCTGAAGAACATGGCTGGGGCAGGAGTGCTCCCGCTGTTGGTATCCCTGACCATCGCCAACGTGAAGGTCTTCCACGTGCTGATAGATGGAGGGGCGGGCCTCAACCTCATATCCATGGCGGCTTTCCGAAAGCTGCAGCTACCGATGTCCCAGCTCACACCCTCGAGCCCGTTCTCGGGTGTCGGACCTCGACAGATCCTCCCGTATGGCAACATACACCTCCCGGTGACCTTCGGGACCCCGGAGAACTACCGTACGGAGAGCGTTTTATTCGACGTGGCAGACGTCGACCTCCCCTTCAACACAATCATCGGGAGGCCAACCCTCTACAGGTTCATGGCTGTAGCCCACTACGGCTACCTCATCCTGAAGATGCCGACGCCTTCCGGTGTCCTCAAGATCAGAGGGGACCGCCCAGCCGCAGTGTCAGCCTTGGAGCAGCTCCAAGCACTTGCAGCGGGGAGGGCTCCGGCCCCAGGAGGCTCGAAGGAGAGTCGGCCAGAGCAAGGCCCGGCACAACGAGCCTCCACTACTGCACCTCGTGTGCAACCTGCCAATGACGACGACGTCCCTGTGAAGGTCGTCAGGATTGGCGCCGAGGCTGCCCAGACAACCCGTATCGCGGGGAACCTGGACAACAAATAGGAATGTGCGCTCATCACCTTCCTCCGGGACAACGTCGATGTGTTTGCATGGCAACCATCGCAAATGCCCGGGATCCCCAGGGAGGTGATTGAGCACCATCTGAAGATCTACCCCGACGCCCGACCGGTACAGCAGAAGCCCAGGAAATAGTCCATCGAGCAGCAGAACTTCATCCGTGAAGAAATCAAGAAGTTGCTCGATGCTGGTTTCATCCGGGAGGTCCACCACCCACGGTGGTTGGTCAACCCTGTTGTCGTTCCCAAGGCTGGCGGGAAGCTCCGGATGTGCATCGACTACACCAATCTCAATAAGGCATGTCCCAAGGATCCATTCCCTCTTCCTAGGATAGATCAAATAGTAGACTCAACATCAGGATGTGACCTTCTGTGTTTCCTCGATGCGTATTCCAGTTTTCACCAAATACCCATGTCTAGGGAAGATGAGGAACACACTGCTTTCATAACAGTAGACGACCTGTATTGTTATGTCTCCATGCCTTATGGTCTCAAGAATGCTCTTCCCACCTTTGTACGTGCAATGCATAAGACATTCGGGGACCTCATTAGAGATCTGGTAGAGGTGTACGTCGACGACATCGTGGTAAAAATCAGGGAAAGCACATCCCTGTTAGACAACCTAGCCCGAGTCTTCAGCAAACTGCACACGACACGCATGATGTTGAACCCCGACAAGTGTGTCTTTGGGGTTTCTGCAGGGAAGCTCCTTGGTTTCTTGGTATCGCACCGAGGGATCGAAGCTAACCCAGAGAAGATCAAGGCGATAGAGTTGATGCGGCCGTCGGCCTGCATCAAGGACGTGCAGAAGCTTGCAGGATGTTTGGCAGCCCTCAGTCGGTTCATCTCAAGACTGGCTGAGCGAGCCCTGCCCTTCTTCAAGATTCCGCGGAAGTCAGGCCCCTTTGAGTGGACTGAGGAAGCTGAAGTGGCCTTCCAGGAGCTCAAGAAACACCTGACGACGCTACCCATTATGGTGGAGCCACAACCCGGCGAACCGCTCCTGTTGTACATCACCGCAACAATGGAAGTGGTCAGCATGGTCTTGGTTGCAGAGCGATCGGAGCTGCTACCGCAACAAGCACCAGAAAGGAGCCCTAGAGGGGGAGGTCGAGCCTCAAGGCCCGAACCCAGAAGAGCCCCCCCCCCCCCCCCCCCCCCCGCTGTGAGTTCCAGTGACCAAGTGCCTTACGGGTCACAACCCCTGGAGGCCCAGCTAGACCCTGGGAGCCACATTCCCCAGGATGCAGACGCATTGCAAGGAGCCCCGGACTCCCCGGGGAGGGTTCGGACCTCCCAACGGCCAGTCAACTATGTCAGTGAGGTCCTCCATGAAGCAAAAACAAGATATTTGGAGGTACACAAACTGCTATATGCAGTGCTTATAGCGTCGAGGAAGCTCCAGCATTACTTCCAGGCTCACCGGGTTTCAGTGGTCACCTCCTTCCCACTGAAAACCGTACTCCACAACCCCAATTCCACTGGCAGCATTGCCAAGTGGGCAGCGGAGCTCGCTGAGTTCGAGCTAGAATTCTTACCTCGACATGCAGTCAAAAGCCAAGCACTGGCGGACTTCTTGGCCGAATGGACCCCATCGCCAAGCAACCTTGGGGGGGGGGGGGGGGGGGGCGGACAACGGCGAAACGGTGCCCAAGGCTCCAGTTTTCACCGAGACCCCCTGGACGCTCTACTTTGACGGCTCCTTGCAGAAGCAGGGGGCCGGGGCCGGAGTCCTGCTCCTCACCCCGACTGGGGAGCAGTTCAAGTACATGGTGCGCCTCGACTTCAAGGCGGCAAATAACATGGCGGAGTATGAAGCCCTAATCTTTGGGCTGAAGACTGCCCTGACCCTCAATGTCCGACAGCTTCTGGCTAAAGGTGATTCTCAACTGATCATCAAGCAGGCCAGAGGAGAGTGCAGCTGCAACGAACCTCAATTAGTAGCATACCTGCTGCACGTTCGGAAGCTGGAGAAGGACTTTGAAGTCTTGGACTTGTGCCATGTACCCCGAGCTGACAACTCAGTCGCAGACGACCTGTCAACGAAGGCCTCCACAGGGGCCCCAGTGCCCCAAGGAGTCTTCGCAAGGACGTTACCGCGACCAACCGCCCGAGCAGCCGAACCGGGCGAAGGGGGCGAGCCCAGCACCTCGAAGCTGGCAGTCCCGGCAACCCTGCTACCATGGAGTCCGCCAAGGATCGTATGTGCCACCGGCGGCTCCGAGCTATCGGGCGCCCAAGATCCAGAGGCTCAAGCAAGTCTTGATGCATGGATCTCGGAGGTACGAGACTACTTGAAAGACAATATCCTTCCCGAAGAACATGCTCTGGCAGAAAGGATTGTTCGCATGGCTAAAAGGTACACGCTTGTGGAAGGGGATCTCTACCGGCGTGGCGCCAACGACATCCTACTGCGATGCATTACCCGGGAGGAGGGCTGCGACCTGCTCACAAAGATCCATGGAGGCGAGTGCGGGAACCATGCGTCCTCCCGCACGCTGGTCGGTAAAGCCTTTTGGCATGACTTTTATTGGCCTACAGCACTCCAGGATGCGCCGAGATGGTAAAGAGATGCAAGGCTTGCCAGTTCCATGCCAAGCAGATCCACACACCAGCTCAGGCGCTGCAGATGATCCCTCCCTCATGGCCATTCGCTGTATGGGGGTTTGACATCCTGGGACCCTTTCCCAGAGCCGTCAGAGGATTCTGGCATCTCTACGTCGCCGTAGATAAGTTCACCAAGTGGCCGGAAGCCGCCCCAGTTGTCACCATCAACAAGCAGTCGGCAGTAAAATTCATCAAGTTGATCGTCTGCCGGTTCGGGGTCCCGAACAGAATCATAACTGATAACGGGACCCAGTTCACAAGTGCAGCGTTCTAGGAATACTGCGAGGACCTGGGGATCCAAGTCTGCTATGCATCAGTTGCTCATCCAGAGAGCAATGGGCAGGTTGAGAGAGCCAATGCAGAGATCCTCAAGGGCCTCAAGACTCGCACATTCTCACACCTTGAGAAACATGGTGCAAATTGGGTGGATGAGCTTCCGTGTGCGCTGTGGGCTAGCCGGACATCAACCAGTCGAGCCACGGGGGAAATGCCTTTCTTCTTGGTGTATGGGGCAGAGGCCGTCCTCCCCCCAGAAATTACCATGGGCTCCCCCCGTGCCCGGAGGTACGACGAAGCCGCGCAGGACCAGCTCCAGCGTGAAGACCTGGACCTCGTCGACGAGGGACGAGTGTGAGCAGCTCTCCGAAATGCACAGTACAGGCAGGCGCTCCAGCGCTACCATCAGAGGACCATGCGGAGTAGGGATCTAAAGGTAGACAACCTGGTGTTGCGCCGCATACTCTCCCGGGAGGGGTCTAACAAACTCTCCCCCAGCTGGGAGGGTCCCTTCCGGGTAACAGAGGTTTGCCGCCCAGGATGCGTCCGCCTGGCTACGGAGGATGGACAGCGATTACCCAACCCATGGAACATCGAGCATCTCCGTAAGTTCTACCCCTAGACCAGGGTTGGGGCAACGCTATTTCATAGTAAAAGTTGCATACTGCCTCAGGACAGCACTTAGCATAGGGCGATGGGGCTCCGAGTGCACATTCCGCTTAGCCTGGTCCAGAACCCTAAGTAGGTGCACTCGACTTCATCTGACACCCAGGCCGGGTTATTCCCTTTGTAAATTCTGCTCCATCTTATGAGAAACTACAATGAAAGAATGTTGTCCTGCCTGGTATAGGGTTTGTCAATTCAAAAATTATCTTTAATTTTTATGATGTTGTTGTAAGCCCGCCATAGCTCGTGATCTATCATGAGCGCTGTCGTTTTCCCCTGCTTTAGCAATAGTGGGAGCCTTGCTGTCTGGACTGCAGGTGGGATTGCTTGAGGTACCTGCAATGCGCCTGGGGCCTCGGATGTTCCAATACTCGGGGGCCTGTGTCTCCAGATGGTCTCCCCCGGAAAAGGCTTACGCCGAGCGGGAGGTCCAGGGCCACAGCCTGCTTAGCCTGGTCCCGTACCCTAAGCCTGTGCGCTCTGCCTCCCCAGTGCTACAGCCGAGTACTGGGGGCCAGATGGACCACCCTTGGGTAATATGAACGACGAGTCCTAGGTGCAGAAGCACCGAATTACCCAAGCCCCACGAGTCATCCCAAGATCGTAAGTCAAGCGACCTACAAAAAGAGCAG
Source organism: Tuctoria greenei (assembly GCA_036927565.1). Classification (NCBI taxonomy): domain Eukaryota; kingdom Viridiplantae; phylum Streptophyta; class Magnoliopsida; order Poales; family Poaceae; genus Tuctoria; species Tuctoria greenei. The sequence continues at coordinate 9,846,592 of JAYESD010000005.1, forward strand.
GGGTAAAATGACCAACGAATAGAATTACTTCTCTTTTTTGATCTATGTACAGGTCTTTGAGGAAGTTATTCCAGCAATCACAGTCAGAGTACCCGCGAATATGGCGGGCACCGCCGGCCTGAAGCTCTGGCGGCACCCCCAGGGGCCCCGCTGTCGACCTCTCGCTGAAGATGGCAGGCACCGCCGGCCTGAAGCTCCAGCGGCACCCCCAGGGGGCCCGCTGTCGACCTCTCGCTGAAGATGGCGGGCACCGCCGGCCTGGAGCTCCGGCGGCACCCCCAAGGGGCCCGCTGTCGACCTCTCCATAAAAATGGTGCCCACCGCGGAACTGAAGCTCCGGCGGCACCCCTGGGGGGGCCGCTTTCGGCATACCTGCATACTCAGCTCCGGCAATGCTACCTACGAATCCTAGGATTCTCCTGCACCGGTCCGCCCTAAACCCTAAGTGTGTGATAGGTGTGCCCATAACAACTGGACACGCCTGTCAGGGGGCCATACTTAGGAGGACATCAGGTCCTGGAGGCTAAGGAACAGAAAGCAGCTGGAAGACATTGCTGGAAATAAAAGCAAACTGAGTATAAAAGGGCACCACAGACATATTTTTTATCGCACAAATAAAGAGTTTGTCATCACAGCCAGCCACAAGACAAAAGACAGAAAGACAAAAACTTAAACAGACGCCCGTGGAGCCCTTAACCGCTCCGTTGGAACCTTGAGGCGATGAGTGCCATCGCATATGAAACTTCAGACTTGGCGGCCTCTTCCCTCTCGGGGATGGGCCCCTCGAGGATCGGCTGTAGGGAGACGTCGGGGTACCAGCTCCGGTAGCAGGACAGGATGTGCGTCGCCACCTCCTTCACCAGCATCCGTCCCTCGGCCTCTAGCTGGTTCTCAAGGATGGCACCCAGCGAGCGCATCCTCGAGCTGGTGGAGTCGAGTGCCGGGAACACCTGACTCACCTCCTGCGCCGGCTCCCCCACGCGCGTCGGGCTGAAGCCGAGCGGCACCAGAGTTGAGTCGGCACTGCCAAGGAACTCCCAGACCTTCCGGGCCTCGGCGGAGCGCGCCTGTCGGTGGTTTGGAACCGGCAGATCTCCCTACACTACTAAAGGGATAGGAGAGTTTGATGTTCGGTGTGGGCGCACGGAGATTCAAGAAGGTGAATAAGAATTGACACAGGAGACACAAGAATTTACGTGGTTCGGGCTGCCTGAGCGTAATACCCTACTCCATGGGTGTGTTGGTGTTGTATTAGTAGTATGAGCTTGTGATGAACGTATGAGGCGCGTGAGTGTATGTTCAGCCCCCTGAACGTGTCGTCGGCCTGTCCTTTTATAGTACAAGGGCAGGCCGTTACAAGTTAGACTGGCCCGACATGTGGCCCCGACGGTTACTAGTATTGACACTTATTTAACACATTTAATCGCTCTTAATGATCCTGTAACGGGCTTTGACAACACCGTTACTGGTGTTAAGATCGTCCGTTTAAGTGTCATTAATATGGCATTAATGACACTTAATCGGGTCTTGAAGTCCTTGGCTCTCCTTTGAAGATCCGGAGCCGTTGTGGGGTCTTCCAGAGGTTAGAAGCTGAAGATCCGACGATCGGACACGTGGCAGCTCCGGAACATACTGAGGAAACAGGTACCTCCGGGGCTACCCGACACGTGTCAGGTCCGGAGCTTCTCTCGATCTGGGGCTAAGTCCGGAGGTGCCATTTCGGTACATGGCCCGGATCTTCCCCCTTGTGGGCGGTAGCTCCGGTTTGGTAGTACACGTGGCGACCCAGGGATTAACCATGTTGGAGAAGCGGGTCCGGTTATGTCTGACATGTGGGCCTTCGAGGGTCTTTAAACCAAGTAGATGACTTTCCTTTGAGATCTTTGTAACCTCAAGGGGTGTACGGTTTCTAGGGTACTGACAGTGGCCCCCTGGACCTACCTCCGGGGAAGATCACTGGGGTGAAGTCATTCCGCCGGAGGTGGGTCCATCCTCGTGACTCTTGAACTGAGTCTTCAAGGGTCTTTGAAGGTTCCGTTGGAAGGGATTTATAGTTAGATCCCCGCCGCGTGGCGCACCCTGCGTGCAGCAGATGAGATCTTTGACGTGCGTATCTCACGCAATTGAAGGTCGCCGGTTCCCCATACGAAAACTGTATCGGTCTCGCGCGCCTTGTCAGGCCGCCCCCTTTGGGTTTCCCGCCTCGTGATGACAACCGTTCGCCTGGGTAAGAGCCTCGACTTGATCGTCGGGGTGGTCCCGGGCCCTCTTGTCATCGGCTGGGTGGAATTTTTGAATGGTATCTTCGACTTCCTTGCGGTTTCCATCCAAGCGTTGCGATGGCTTACTTAAGAAGGAAAGCGTGCACCGTCGGGAGTTCTTTACGCCTCTCATCTGTTATTGCGATCAAACTCCCAACTTGTGCTTCGCTTTTCTTCTCTTGCCTAGCTGTGCTGCGATGGAGTTGGGTCTCCGCGAGAGTCGCTTGAAGGCCGACGGCGACCTGAAGAAGGTTCGGGCCCTCATGGGGTAGTCCTCGGACTTCTTCAACCGCTCGGTCTGCGTCGGTGGAGAGCTCCTGTTCGAGAAGGAGCACTCCGGCGAAATGGTGTACTTCTCCTCGTACGCCATGGTGGGGTTGATCCCACCTTTTTCTTCCTTTTTCTTGATGCTGCTAGACTTCTATGGTCTGCAGTTATATCACCTTGGCCCTCACTCCATCCTCCTCGTGTCCATCTTCGTCCACTTCTGTGAGATGTGGGCGGGCATCCCCCCTGCATTGAACTCTTCCGAACCTTCTTCACCGTCCACACCACCGGCCGGAGCAATGAGTACATTGGCTTCTACTACTTCGTGAAGCGCAAGAAGTGCCCATTCAAGTACCTCCGGTCGTTTCCTTCTGGGAAGTGGGATGACTGGAAGAAAGACTGGATAGTCGTCAGGGTGGAGGAGCACGAGAGGCTGGAGCTGCCCGATAGTCTGCCCGGCATCGACATGACGATCTGGAGTGAAGCTCCGGTGCTGGCGGAAGCTTTCAACGCCACTTTGACCAGGATCCGCCAATGCGTGGAGGGAGGATTGACTCCTCAGGCGGTATTTTGCAATTTCCTGGTCAACAGGTGGGCGCCGCTAAAGAGGAGGGAGAAACTCGCTTGGGCCCTCAACAGCGTGATGGACGACGACCGGGTTGAGACCGGGTTGAAGTCCAACATGGTGGGGAAAACCTTGGAGTTCCACCTCAAGAAATTCTAGCACGGCATCGACGTCGACGGTGATGACTTGACTCCCCCGTCGGCCTTCCTCCCTCTGAACATGGAAGCGGAGTTCAGCAGGGAGCTCCGGCGAAAGATGCCCGTACTTGACGACCTTGGTGTCGTCGAGAGAAGATCAACCACCCGGGTGGCGATCCCCGGAATGCCCGAAGATGGCTCCGTCCTTGCCCCAAAGCCAAGGGTCGAGGTCGTCGGCAAGGGCAAGGAGCTGGCGGATGAACCAGAGAGCCGGAAGAGGAAGCATGCCGACGGAAGGTCCGTCAGGCCCGCTACTTCCGCTTCGGTTCCTTCTCCCAGGAGGGGAAGGCCTTTTACCACCATGGTGGTTGTCCCCGTAATGGGGTCCTCCCGGAACGAGACCGTTCCTGCAGTGGGGTCCTCCCGGAGCGCGTCTGTTCCCGCGGTGGGATCCTCCCGGGGTGTTAGCTCCGGGCGCATGACTCCGGCACCTGGGCCGGTGGAGGCCTCCAGGTCCGGGGGTTCTTCCCGATCGAGGAGGGCCTCGACCAGGGAAACGCCCGTGGCCGCGACAAGTTCCGGGGGGCCTTCCGGAGCTTCTACACCGACTATGGCCAGCCCAGAACGCCCGGGAAAAAGGTTTCGCGCAAGCTGGTGCGGAAGCCTCCCAAGGTAATTTTTAATCTCTACCTTGTTCAATTATTTTAATTGTAGCAACTGTTTGTTAATTTTCTTCGTCCATCGTCTGCAGCGTCCCCAAGAAGGGGAATGAGGCTCCACCCTCAGCCACAGTGTCTGAGGCCGTGAGGGTGGGAGCTTCTGCTCCTGTCCCGGTGCCGCCCCAAGTGGTGGCTAAGGCTGCGACAGCTCCGGCGCCGGCTGTCGTGGTCATGGACCTCGACTCGTCCCTAGAAGTTCCCGTGGTAGCGCCGGACCACGGGAGTGAAGACATGCCAGCGGCACTTGTCCTGGAGGTTGAAGCTCCGGGTCCTGGTGCTGCGATGATGGAAGCTCCGGCTGTTGAGCCGAAGGAAGTAGTAATCCCGGCCTCTGAGCCGGAAAGTGTCGAAGCCCCGACGGTTGAGCCGGAGGTGACTGAAGCTCCGGCGTGCGTGTCGGAAGCTGAGGTAGTTCCGGCAGTTGGGCCGGCTACCTCCGAAGCACCGACCACTGAGCCGGTTATTGTTGGAGCTCCGGCCACAGGGCCAGGCGATGTTGAAGATCTTCCGGCTCCTAAGCCGGTGGTTGAAGAGGTGATGGAGCTTGAGCCTCCGTCAGAAGAGGTGCCCAGACCGGAGCCAGTAGCGGCTCCTGCTCCGGAAGCGACGACGTCGGAGGTACCTGCGGCCGAGCTGGAGTGCCCCAGCGAAGTCGCTGGCCCCCAGCCTGAGGGGATGAACGAAGATTTGGCGGCAGGGCCTTCTTCGATGGCGACTGAGGCCATCCCGGAGGACAGCCCTAGTGCCTTGGAAACTCAGGGGTCCACTCTTGTGGAGTGGGACCCAATTTTTGTATCTGAAGACCCGCTGGAACCAGCGGAGGAGACCCCAGCAGGTCCGGAACCCATCCTGTTGTCGCTTTCTATTGACAACGCATGTTCCAGTCTGCGTCAAGTCCAACTGGCCTTCTTCCACGACAGCAATGCTCTTGAAGAGGAGCGCCAAACCCTTAGGCGGTGGCGTAACCGGCTCTACTTCGAGACCAAGCTGGCGCAGTCGAGGCTAGCAGATGACAAGGAGTGGATCAAACGGGAGAAGATTCGCCTGGAGTACTGGGGCAAGTTACTGGATGACAGGGAGAGTATGACTCATGCCCTCGACGCTCAATCCCGGGAGATCTACGATCAGGCCAAAGCTGCCAATAACGCGGCCGATGCACGCCACGAACAGCTTGAGGCCATTAACACCGCACTCATCAAGCGCCGAGAGGCACTTGAAGAGAGGGAGAAACGGCTCGAGGATGAAGAGCAGAAACTCCTTGCGCTGTGGGATGACGTCCTGAGGAGGGAAGAGGAGCTCGCCGAGAAAGTAGCTCTGGCTGACAAGGGCCTCGAGGAGCGCGCCAAGAAATTGGAAGAGCACTGCCAAGAGGAAGAGGAGAAGACTTGGGTGCGAGGGCAGGAACTCTACGAACAAGAGTGTGCCCTTGTTGCCTGGGAGAAGAAAGTGAGGGGTAGGGAGAAGGACCTGGTTGACCGCCGGAACAAGATCCACCTCCGGGAGGAGGAGCTCGGAAAACTCGAAAGGCGGGTTGCTGAAAAGATTCAGCAAAACGCCAAAGAAGTCGAGCGCCTTGCCCGTGAGAATTCTGAACTGGTGGCGGCCAGAAGATCTCTGGAAGAGATGAAGGGCTTGAGGGCTGAGGACTCCCTACAGATTTGGGAGTTCTTGAGCAAGGCCAATGATGCACTGACGCCGATGGGTTTCAGCCCCGTGCGCCCGGATGATCCGGAGCCAGAGCCGGACCTTGCGCTGCAGGCGTTGAGCGTAGCAGGTAGCAAGCTCTCCAAGGTGGGCGATGTCATCGCGGACCAACTGGAGGTTGAGGGGCAATCCCTGGCGAAGAACGTCGCAGAGTATGTGCTGACGTGCTACACCAGCCGGAACTCCCAATTTCCTCTGGACCCGGTGCTTGAAGGTCCCGTCGAAGGAGAAGGCGAAGCTACCCGAGCCAGCGTATCGGAGGTTGCCCAGAAGGTCGCCCAATTCTTCCATAGGGTCTAGGACCATCTCTGTAATTCTCACTTGTATTTTCTCTTCTTCTTCCTCAATTTTGTAATCCCTTGTCTCCAGATGTAATCTCTTGTCTCCAGATAAATGAAATCCCCAAATTTGCGAATTTCACTTTTTGTCTTCAACACTTTTATCTTCACTTGGCCCCCTGGTAGATGTACACAATTTGATTGTGAACATGTACCAAGAGGATATTGTGCATTGTTGAAGACTCTTTTGCTCCGAACTTGTAGAATTTAGGTTTGAAGTCTTCGATAGTGAAGGCCCCCTGAAGTTGTCGGAGCTTAGAAGCTCCGGCATTGTCTATCGCTGGAGCTTAGTAGCTCCGGCAATAGTCTATATCAACGTGTAGAGCATCGATAGTTAACCCTCTGGGGTGTCGGAGCTTAGTAGCTCCGGCAGTGACCTTTGCCAACACTTAGTTTGTTGGCAGCAGACTCCATTCGCGGGGTCTTCTCACCATCTTTTATTTAGCGTCGACGACTGACCCCCTTAGGGGAGTCGGAGCTTATTTAGCTCCGACTTTCCTCCATCAATGTAGACTTTATTTTTCCTGCACACTTAAGCCAAGAAAAATAGTAAAATTCGTTCCTTGTCTATAATTTCGTTGCGGCTTACGATTCTCAAGAAGACCTTAAGTCAAACGCGATTTTAAATACAACCGAATGCGTTGTCTTTTCTTCTAGATTCAACTGTCCATGGACCCGCCTTACTTCGGCCTGCCGAGGTGTAGGTAGAGTGGCGTACTTAGGGTGCTTGACCAGGCTAAGTCGATAGCACACTCCAGCCCTAGATTGGCTTGGCGGCTTTCAGACGAGTTGGCCATGAGCGATATTTGAATCCAAAAGAACTGACAATACAACTCGAATCGTATATAAACCGGTCGAACAAAAATTTCTTAAGAATTGCACGTCTTTGTTATAGACAAGAAAGAGAAAAATAAAAATGTTGAGCCTGTACAAAATAAATGAACGTGGAGTCTATTTCGCATGAAGATGTCTTTCATTATAGGTCCGTGGTACAGGGGAAACAAGCACACTCTTAGGGTACAGAACCAGGCTAAGGGTGTTTCATTTCTCGTTTGACCCAGGGTAGTTAGCCGCACTTTTAGTCCTGAGACTGTGACAAGTGTGGCATGAGCTTTGCGGACCTTTCGGGAAAGGTCCGGCTGCTCTCCCGGAGGGACTACCCGACTCTGTACAATGACTCTATAACAGACACCTCAAGTTGCTCAAGACTCACCTCCGTGGTATTAAGTGTAGAACTTACGGAGGTGATCGATGTTCCAAGGATTTGGGAGAGGTGTCCCATCCTCGGTAGCCAAGTGAACGCTTCCGGGACGGGATACTTTAATCACTCAGAAGGGCCCCTCCCAGCCGGGGGAGAGTTTGTTTAACCCTTCTCTGGATTGTATTCTCCGTAGCACCAGATCGCCTTCCTCGAGCTGTCGGTTGTTTACATGCCGCTGGTGATAACGCCGTAGGGCTTGACGATATCGGGCATTCCGAACAGCTGCTTGGCACCTTCCCTCCTCAAGGAGGTCTAGGTCTTCACGTCGGAGCTGGTCCTGCGCGGCTTCGTCGAAGGTCTGGACCCGGAGTGAACCCAAGGTGATTTCCGGAGGAAGGATTGCTTCAGCTCCGTACACCAGAAAGAAGGGTGTCTCTCCGGTTGACCGTTTTGGAGATGTCCTGGTGGCCCATAGAGTGGGCGGAAGCTCTTCGATCCAGTTGGCTCCATGTTTTTTCAAGCGCTCATAAGTGCACGTTTTAAGTCCTTTAAGGATTTCAGCATTTGCTCTCTCAGCTTGGCCATTGCTGGCTGGATGAGCTACGGAGGTGTAGCAAACTTGTATGCCGAGGTCTTCGCAATATCCTTGGAATGTGGAGCTTGTGAATTGGGTCCTGTCGACTGTTGGAGTCGGCAGATCTCCTGACACTACAAAAGTGTTGAAGGAGTTTGTGGTTCGGTGTGGGTGCGCGGAGACTCAAGAGGGTGAATTGCAGTTTAACACAGGACACACAAGGATTTACGTGGTTCGGGCCGCCTGAGCGTAATACCCTACTCCACGGGTGTGTTGATGTTGTATTAGCTTGTCACGTATGATCGCTTGTCCACGTCTGTGAACGTCTGTCCCCCCTGAGTGTATCGTTGGCCTGTCCTTTTATAGTACAAGGACAGGCCGTTACAAGCTAGCCTGGCCCGACATGTGGCCCCGGCGGTTACTAGTATTGATACACGATTAATTGTTGTTAATGATCCTGTAACGGGCTCCGACAGCGCCGTTACAGGTGTTAAGGTCGTCTGTTTAAGTGTCATTAATATGGCATTAATGACATTTAATCGGGTCTTGAAGTCCTTGGCTTTCCTTTGAAGATCCGGAGCCGTTACAGGGTCTTCCGGAGGTTAGAGGCTAGCAGGTCCGACGATTTGACACGTGGCAGCTCCGGAGCTTGCTGAGGGAAGCAGGTAGCTCCGGGGCTATTAGGCACGTGTCAGGTCCGGAGCTTCTCTCGGTCTGGGGTTAAGTCCGGAGGTGCTGTTTCGGTACGTGGCCCGGAGCTTCCCCCTTGCGGGCGGTAGCTCCGAGTTAGTCGTACACGTGGCGACCCAGGGATTAACCATGTTGGAGAAGCGGGTCCGGTCATGTCTGACAAGTGGGCCTCCGAGGGTCTTCAATCCAAGTGGACGGCCTTCCCTCGAGATCTTTGTAACCTCACGGGGTGTACGGTTTTTAGGGTACCGACAGTGGCCCCCTGGACCTACCTCCGAGGAAGGTCACTGGGGTGAAGTCGTTTCGTCGGAGGTGGGTCCATCGTTGCGACTCTTGAACTGGGTCTTCAAGGGTCTTCGGAGGTGCCTTTGGCAGGGTTTTACAGTTAGATCCCGCCGCGTGGCGTACCTCACGCGGCAGATGAAATCTTTGACGTGTGGATCTCACGCAATTGAAGGTCGCCGGTTCCCGATACGAAAACTGTATCGGTTCCGCGCGCCCTGTCAGGCCGTCGCCTTTGGGTTTCCCGCCTCGTGATGACAACCGTTCGCCTGGGTAAGAGCCTCGACTTGATCGTCGGGGTGGTCACGGGCCCTCTTGTCATTGGCTGGGTTGAATTCTTGAGTAGTATCTTCGACTTTCCTGCAGTTTCCATCCAAGCGTTGCAAGGGCTTACTTAAGAAGGAAAGCGCTCACCGTCGGGAGTTCTTTACGCCTCTCATCTGATCTTGCGCTCAAACTCCCGACTCGTACTTTGCTCCTCTTCTCTTGCCTAGCTGTGGCGCGATGGAGTTGGGTCTGCGTGAGAGTCGCCTGAAGACCGACAACGATTTGAAGAAGGTCTAGGCCCTCATGGGGTGGTCATCGGACTTCTTCAACCGCTTGGTCCGTGCCGGCGGGGAGCTCCCCTTTGAGAAGGAGCGCGCTGGCGAGATGGTGTACTTTTCTTCGTACGCCATGGTGGGGCTGATCCCACCTTTTTCTTCTTTCTTTTTGATGCTGCTAGACTTCTATGGTCTGCAGCTATACCACCTTGGCCCTCACTCCATTCTCCTCGTGTCCATCTTTGTCCACTTCTGCGAGATGTGGGTGGGCATCCCCCCCTGCGTCGAGCTCTTCCGAACCTTCTTCACCGTTCACACCACCGGCCGGAGCAATGAGTACCTTGGCTTCTACTACTTCGTGAAGCGCAAGAAGTGCCCATTCAAGTACCTCCGGTCGTTCCCTTCCGGGAAGTGGGATGACTGGAAGAAAGATTGGATAGTCATTAGGGTGGAGGAGCATGAGCGGTTGGAGCTGCCAGACGGTCTGCCTGGCATCGACACGTCGATATGGAGTGAAGTTCCGGTGCTGGAAGAAGCTTTCGACTCTGCCTTGACCAGGATCCGCCGATGCGTGGAGGGAGGATTGACTCCACAGGCGGTGTTCTGCAACTTCCTGGCCAACAGGTGGGCGCCGCTGAAGAGGAGGGAGAAGCTCGCCTGGGCCCTCAACAGCGTGATGGACTAGGACCGGGTTGAGACTGGGTTGAAGTCCAACATGGTGGGGAAGACCTTGGAGTTCCACCTCAAGAAATTCCAGCACGGCATCGACATCGACGGTGATGACTTGACTCCACCGTCGGCCTTTCTCCCCCTGAACATGGAAGTGGAGTTCAGCAGGGAGCTCCGGCGGACGATGCCCGCGCTTGACGACCTGGGTGTCGTCGAGAGAAGACCAACCACCCGGGTGGCAATCCCCGGGGTGCCCGAAGACGGCTCGGTCCCTGCTCCACAGCCAAGGGTCGAGGTCATCGGCAAGGGCAAGGAGCTGGCGGAGGAGCCGGAGAGTCGGAAGAGGAAGCTACGACATGCCGACGGAAGGTCCGTCAGGCCCGCTACTTCCGCCTCGGTTCCTTCTCCCCAGGGAGGAAGATCTTCTGCCGCCGTGGCGACTGTCCCCGTAGTGGGGTCCTTCCGGAATGATACTGTTCCTGTAGTGGGATCCTCCCGGAGCGCGTCTGTCCCTGTGGTGGAGCCCTCCAGGGGTGCTAGCTCTGGGTGCACGACTCCGGCACCTGGGACGGTGGGAGCCTCCAGGTCCAGGGGTTCCTCCCGATCGAGGAGAGCCTCGACCCGGGAAACGCCCGTGGCTGCAACAAGTTCTGGGGGGCCTCCCGGAGCTCCTTCGCCGACCATGGCCAGCCCGGAACGTCCGGGAAAAAGGTTCCGCCCAAGCTGGTGCGGAAGCCTTCCAAGGTAATTTTTGATCTTTACCTTGGTTAATTTTTTAGTTGTAGCGATTGTTTGTTAATTTTCTTTATCCATACTCTGCAGCGTCCCCAAGAAGGGGAGTGAAGCTCCACCCTCGGCCACGATGTCTGAGGCCGTGGGAGCTTCTGCTCCTGTCCCAGTGCCGCCCCAGGTGGTGGCTGAGGCTGCGACAGCTCCGGCGCCGGCTGTCGTGGTCATGAACCTCGACTCGTCCCCAGAATTTCCCGTGGTAGCACCGGACCACGGGAGTGAAGACACGCCAGCGGCACTTGTCTCGGAGGTTGAAGCTCCGGGTCCTGGTGCTGCAGTAGTGGAAGCTCCGGCTGTAGAGCCGGAAGAAGTAGTAGTCCCGGCCTCGGAGCCGGAACTTGTCGAAGCCCCGGCGATTGAGCCGGAGGTGACTGAAGCTCCGGCATGCGAGCCGAAAGTCTAGGTAGTTCTGGCAGTTGAGCCGGTTACCTCCGAAGCACCGGTCGCTGAGCCGGTTATTGTTGGAGCGCCGGTCACAGAGCCGGCGGTTGAAGAGGCGAGGGAGCTCGAGCCTCCCTCGGAAGAGGTGTCCCGGCCGGAGCCAGTAGTAGCTCCTGCTCCGGAGGCGACGACGTCGATGGTACCTGCGGCCGAGCCGGAGTGCCTAAACGAAGTCGCTGGCCCCCTGCCCGAGGGGGCGAATGAAGACTTGGTGGCGGGGCCTTCTTCGATGGCGATTGAGGCCATCCCGGAGGACGGCCCTAGCGTCTTGGAAGCTCAGGGTTCCACTCTCGTAGAGTGGGACCCAATTTTTGTATGTGAAGACCCGCTGGAACCAGCGGAGGAGACCCCAGCAGGTCCGGAGCCCATCCCGATGTCGATGTCTGTCGACAACGCCTGCTCCAGTCTACGTCAGGTCAAACTGGCCTTCTTCCACGACAGCAAGGCTCTTGAAGAGGAGCGCCAAACCCTTAGGCGGTGGCGTAATCGGCTCTACTTCGAGACTAAGCTGGCGCAGTCTAGGCTAGCGGACGACAAGGAGTGGATCAAGCGGGAGAAGATCCGCCTGGAGTACTGGGACAAGCTGCTGGATGAGAGGGAGAGTATGACCCATGCCCTTGACGCTCAATCCCGGGAGATCCACGATCAGGCCAAGGCTGCCAACGACGCGGCCAATGCTCAGTACGAACAGCTTGAGGCCATCAACGGCGCTCATCAAGTGTCGAGAGGCACTCGAAGGGAGGGAGAGACGGCTCGAGGACGAAGAGCAAAAACTCCTGGAGCTGCGGGATGACGTCCTGAGAAGGGAAGAGTAGCTCGCCGAGAAAGGAGCTCTGGCTGACAAGGGCCTCGAGGAGCGCATTAAGAAGTTGGAAGAGCGCTGCCTCGAGGAAGAGGAGAAGACCTGGGTGCGGGGGCAAGAACTCTACGAATACGAGTGTGCCCTTGTTGCCCGGGAGAAGAAAGTGGAGGCTAGGGAGAAGGACCTGGTCGATCGTCGGAACAAGATCCACCTCCAGGAGGAGGAGCTCGGAAGACTTGAGAGGCGGGTTGCTGCAAAGATTCAGCAAAACGCCAAAGAAGTTGAGCGCCTCACCCGTGAGAATTCCGAACTGACGGCGGCTAAGAGATCCCTGGAAGAGATGAAGAGCCTGAGGACGGCGGACTCCCTGCAGATTTGGGAGTTCCTGGGCAAGGCCAATGATGCGCTGACGCCGATGGGTTTTAGCCCCGTGCGCCCGGATGATCTGGAGCTGGAGCCGGACCTTGCGCTGCAGGCGTTGAGCGCAGCAGGTAGCAAGCTCTCCAAGGTGGGCGATGTCATCGCGGACCAACTGGAGGTCGAGGGACAATCCCTGGCGAGGAACGTCACAGAATATGTGCTGACGTGCTACACCAGCCGGAACCCTCAATTTCCTTTGGACCCGGTGCTCGAAGGCCCCGTCGAAGGAGAAGGCGAAGCTACCCGAGCCAGCGTGTCGGAGGTCGCCCAGAAGGTCGCCGAGTTCTTCCATAGGGTCTAGGACCATCTCTTTAGCTCTCACTTGTATTTTCTCTTCTTCTTCCTCAATTTTGTAATCCCTTGTCTCCAGATGTAATCTCCTGTCTCCAGATGAATGAAATCCCCAAATTTTTGCGAATTTCATTTTTTGTCTTCAACATCTTTATCTTCACTTGGCCCCCTGGTAGATGTACACAATTTGATTGTGAACATGTAACAAAAGGATATTGAGTTTTGTTGAAGACGCATTTGCTCCGAACTTGTAGAATTTAGGTCCGAAGTCTTCGATAGTGAAGGTCCCCTAAGGTTGTCGGAGCTTAGAAGCTCCGGCATTGTCCATCGCTAGAGCTTGGTAGCTCCGGCAATAGCCTCTATCTACACGTAGAGCGTCAATAGTTAGTCCTCCGAGGTGTCGGAGCTTAGTAGCTCCGGCAGTGACCTTTGCCAACACTTGGTTTGTTGGCAGCAGACTCCATTTACGGGGTCTTCTCACCATCTTTTACTCATCGTCGACGGTTGACCCCCTTGAGGGAGTCAGAGCTTGGTTAGCTCCGGCTTTTCTCCATCAACGTAGAGTTTATTTTTCCTGCACACTTAAGCCAAGAAAAATGGTAAAATTCGTTCCTTGTCTATAATTTCGTCGCGGCTTACGATTCTCAAGAAAATTTTAAGTTGAACGCGATTTTAGATACAACCGGATGCGTTGTCTTTTCTCTTAGATCCAATTGTCCATGGACCCGCCTTACTTCGGCCTGCCGGGGTGTAGGTAGAGTGGCGTACTTAGGGTGCTTGACCAGGCTAAGTCGATAGCGCACTCCGGCCCTAGATTGGCTTGGCGGCTTTCAAGCGAGTTGGTCATAAACGATATTTAAATCCAAAAGATCTGACAATACAACTCGAATCGAATATAAATCGGTCGAACTAAAAATTTCTTAAGAATTGCACGTCTCTGTTATAGACAAGAAAGAGAAAAATAAAAATATCGAGCCTACACAAAATGAATGCACGTGGAGTCTATTTCACATGAAGATGTCTTTCATTATAGGTCCGGGGTACAGGGGAAACAAGTACACTCTTAGGGTACGGAACCAGGCTAAGTGTGTTTGGTTTCTCGTTTGACCCAGGGTAGTTAGCCACACTTTTAGTCCGGAGACTGTGAAAAGTGCTGCATGAGCTTTGCAGACCTTTCGGGAAAGGTCCGGCTGCTCTCCCGGAGGAACTACCCGAGCCTGTACAATGACTCTATAACATACATTTCAAGTTACTTAAGACTCACCTCCGTGGAATTAAGTGTAGAACTTACGGAGGTGCTCGATGTTCCAAGGATTTGGGAGAGGTGTCCCATCCTCGGTAGCCAAGCGAACGCTTCCGGGACGGGATACTTTGATCACTCGGAAGGGCCCCTCCCAGCCGGGGGAGAGTTTGTTTAACCCTTCTCTGGATAGTATTCTCCGTAGCACCAGATCGCCTTCCTCGAGTTATCGGTTGTGTACATGCCGCTGGTGATAACGCCGTAGAGCTTGGCGATATCGGGCATTCCGAACAGCTGCTTGGCACCTTCCCTCCTCGAGGAGGTCTAGGTCTTCACGCCGGAGCTGGTCCTGCGCAGCTTCGTCGAAGGTCCGGACCCGGAGCAAACCCAAGGTGATTTCCGGAGGAAGGATTGCTTCAGCTCCGTACACCAGAAAGAAGGGTGTTTCTCCGGTTGACCGGTTTGGAGAAGTCCTGTTGGCCCATAAAGTGGGCGGAAGCTCTTCGATCCAGTTGGCTCCGTGTTTTTTCAAGCGCTCATAGGTGCGCATTTTGAGTCCTTTAAGGATTTCTGCATTTCCTCTCTCGGCTTGGCCATTGCTGGCTGGATGAGCTACGGAGGCGTAGCAATCTTGTATGCCGAGGTCTTCGCAATATCCTTGGAATGCGGAGCTTGTGAATTGAGTCCCATTATCAGTGATGATCTTGTTCGGGACTCCAAATCTGCTCACAATGGATTGCAGAAAGTTGATAGCAGATTGCTTGTTGATCGTCACAACTGGAGTTGCTTCCGGCCACTTGGTGAACTTGTCAATGGCGACGTACAGGAACTTGTAACCTCCGACGGCTCTTGGGAAGGGTCCCAAGATGTCCATCCCCCACACAGCGAAGGGCCATGTAGGAGGTATCGTTTGTAAGGGATGAGCAGGTGTATGAATTTGCTTTGCATGAAATTGGCATGCTTCGCATTTCTTCACTAGCTGAGTGGCATCCTGGAGCGCTGTAGGCCAGTAGAAGCCATGCCGAAAGGCTTTTCCGACCAGCGTGCGGGAAGATGCGTGGTTCCCACACTCGCCTCCATGGATTTCTGCGAGGAGCTCGCAGCCTTCTTCCCTTGTGATGCACCGCATTAGGATGTCGTTGGCACCGCGCCGGTAGGGATCCCCTTCTACCAGCGTGTATCTTTTAGCCAATCTGACTACCCGGTCAGCGGATACATCATCGTCAGGAAGGATGTTGTCTTTCAAGTAGTTCCGGATCTCCGAGATCCATGCATCGGAACTGACTTGAGCATTTGAGTCTTGCGTGCTGGGTTGCTCGGAGCTTCCGGCAGCACCTACGACCCTTGATGGCTGCCATGGTAACAGGGCCATCGGGACCGTCAGCTTCGGAATGCTGATCTCACCCCCTTCGTTCAGTTCGGCAGGCTGAACTGTGGGTTTTGACAACCTCTGGACAAAGATTCCGTCAGGAGCCGGAGCTCCGGTTGACGCTTTGGTCGAGAGTTCGTCAGCTTCAGCGTTGTGGGCACGCTGAACATGGTGGAGGTCTAGGACTTCAAAGTCCTTCTGAAGCCTCTGGACTTCAAGGAGGTAAGCAGCTAGCTGGAGATTATTGCAGTAGCATTCACCCTTCACCTGTTTGATAATGAGCTGTAAATCTCCTTTGACCTGCAGTTGCTTGACACCGTATGATAGTGCCACCTTTAGTCCATAGATGAGTGCTTCATACTCCGCCATGTTGTTGGTCGCCTTGAAGTCAAGGTGTACCATGTATTTTACCTTCTCCCCAGTCGGTGCAAGGAGAAGGATTCCAGCTCTGGACCCCTGCTTCTGCATGGAGCCATCGAAGTAGAGGGTCCAGTGAGGCTCGGTGAAGGTTGGAACTTGATGCTCCGTCTTCTGCTCGTTGGGTCCCCTAGGGTTTGATGGAGAGGGAGTCCATTCCGCCACGAAATCTGCCAACGCTTGACTCTTGATTGCTTGCCTCGGAATGAATTCGAGATCGAATTCAGCCAATTCCGCTGCCCACTTTGCAATATTCCCAGTTAAATTGGGATTATGCAAGATCGCTCGAAGTGGATAGGAGGTCACCACCGAGACTTTGTGAGCTTGGAAGTAGTGTCGAAGCTTCCTGGAGGCAATAAGAACTGCATAAAGCAGCTTATGCACCTCTAGGTATCGAGTCTTGGCATCATGTAATACTTCAGTGATGAAGTATACCGGGCGTTGAATGGTCCAGACCCTCCCGGAGGGATCCGGAGCTTCCTCTTCATTGATCCGGACCCTGCCGGAGGAGTCCAGATTCTCTTCGGGGACCTCCGGGTTCTGGCTGGAGGAACCCGGAGCTTCTTCAGAAATGACCTGGACCCTCTCAGAGGGGTCTGGGTCTTCTGAAGTGACTTCTTGTGGATTTGAGTCTGGGAGCTGGGACCCAGACTCACTTTCAGGAACCTCCGGACCCTCCCGAAGGGGTCTGGATTCCTGAGTATGGGGTAGTTCCGGTCTCTCCGCAACCAGAACCATACTGACGACTTCGTCAGTAGCTGAAATGTAAAGCAACAAAGGCTCACCAGGGTTCGGAGCTACCAGAATTGGTAGGGTGGTGAGGAACTGTTTCAGCTCCTGGAATGCCTTCTCTGCTTCTTCGGACCATTGGAATGGTCCGGACTTCCTCAACAACTTGAAGAAGGGAAGTGCCCGTTCCGGCAGTCTTGATATGAACCGGCTGAGGGCCGCTAGACACCCAGTTAACTTTTGGACGTCTTTGATGCGGGTTGGTGGCCGCATGTCTTCAATGGCTTTTATCTTCGCCGGATTAGCCTCTATGCCCCGGTGACTTACCAGGAAACCAAGAAGTTTTCCGGAGCTAACCCCGAAGACACACTTGTCTGGGTTTAGCTTCGTGCGGGTGGCCCGCAGCTTGTCGAAGACAGCCTGCAAGGTGTCCAAGAGGGACTCCTTGTTCTTGACCTTGACCACGATGTCATCGACGTACACTTCCACTATGTCTCTGATGAGTTCTTCAAAGGTTTTGTACATAGCTCGTACAAAAGTTGAAGCTGCATTCTTAAGACCAAATGGCATGGCTGTGTAACAATACAATCCATCTACTGTGATGAATGAAGTATGCTCTTCATCCTCCCTAGACATCCTGATTTGATGATACCCAGAATATGCATCTAGGAAACACAGTAACTCACACCCGAAGGTGGAATCCACTATCTGATCTATTCTAGGTAGTGGGAATGGATCTTTTGGACATGCCTTATTCAGTGTGGTGTAGTCGATGCACATTCGAAGCTTCCCGCCGGCCTTGGGCACAACGACTGGGTTCGCCAGCCATTTTGGATGGAAGACTTCTCGGATGAATCCGGCTTCGAGCAATTTCTTCACTTCTTGTCGGATGAAGTTCTGCCGCTCTACGGATTGCTTCGGAGGCTTCTGATGCACAGGCCAAGCATCGGGGTAAATCTTCAGATTGTGCTCAATCACTTCCCTGGGGATCCCAGGCATTTGTGACGGTTGCCAGGCAAACACATCAACATTAGCCCAGAGGAAAGTGATGAGCGCGAGTTCCTATTTGTCGTTCAACCCTCCCGATATACGGGTGGTTTGAGCAGCATCGGAACCAATTTGGATGACTTTGACGGGAATGTTGGTGTCGCCGCTTGGCTGCACACGGGGTGCAGAGGTTGAGCCTCGTTGACGAATGCTCGGGGGTTTCGGAGCTTGCTCCTGTCTGGAGTCCTCCTCTTGCGCCGTGGTGAGTGCATGGAGCTCCTCCAGAGCAGTTACTCCGGCGGTGCGATCTCCGCGGATCCGGAGAACGCCTACTGGTGTTGGCATCTTCAACACCAGGTATCCATAATGAGCAGCTGCCATAAATTTGTATAGGGCAGGTCTACCCAAGATGGTGTTGAATGGTAAGTTGATCTGGGCGACATCGAAGACCAACTTCTCGGTGCGATACTTCTCCCGTGTCCCGAAGGTAACGGGGAGAGTTATAGCTCCGAGTGGGGTAATGGTCCCCGGACCTACTCCGGAGAAAGGTCGAGAGGGCTGAAGATCCGAAGGTCGGAGCTGAAGCTTGGTAAAAGCTTCAAAGCTTATGAGGTTCAGCCCCGAACCTCCGTCCACAATAACATGATGGAGCTGGATGTTATTGATGGTGGGAGATACCATCAAAGGTAACTGTCCAGCTCCGACCATGCTTCGAGGACAGTCCGAAGCATCAAAAGTGATGGATGTGTCCATCCACTTTCGATGTGGCTCCAGCTAGCTGTAGGAGCTACATCGGCCATATCTCGCCGCATAGTCTTGATGACGCGACGGGAGGTGATGTCCCATGATCCACCAAAAATGGTGTTCATGGTTTTCCGACGCTCGTTGTCAGAGACGTCAGAGTCATCGTCGACGGAGGTGTAGACGGCCTTCAGGACCTTTTTGGGGTCCTGAAACCCTAACTCCTCTTCAGCCGGAGCTTCGTCGACCTTCTGTTTTCCTTCCCTCTGTCGGAAAGGGGACCCTTCCTGGCGCTTGCTGTAGCGCTCGGCAAGGTTTTGGACCTCCCGGCAGTCTTCCAAACCGTGGCTGCCCGTTTTGTGAATGGGACACCACACTTTGGGTTTGCCACCGTCTTCGGAAGACGTTCGAGGTCGCTTCTCGGGGCGTGGCCCCCGGCCACCCGGAGTTGCAGCAGCTGCAATGTTGGATGTGCCGGCCGACGGCTTCTTCTTGCCGTTGGTCTTCTTTTTCTTCTTGCCACTCCTGGAGGTAGCGGCTTCTTCTTTGGAGGATTTCTTGTGATCCTCCGAGGCTGGTTTGGAGTGCATTTCACGGCCCTCCGCAGCTCTGGCACATTTGTCTGCCAGGCTGAAGAGTTCCGTGACGCTGGTGATCTCTTTGATCGCTAGCATCTCCAACATTTTCTTATCCCGTACGCCCTGTCTGAATGCCATAATGACAGAAGCGCTTGAGATAGAAGGGATTGTGTTACGTACCTAAGAGAACCTCTGGATGAAGGACCGCAAATATTCTCCCCCTTTTTGCACGACCGCAAAAAGGTACAGTTCAGTGCCTGGTCGGGTGTATGAACTCCCGAAATTGGCAGTGAACTGACGGCACAGCTCCTCCCAACTGTTGATAGAGTTGGGTGGAAGGCTCATAAACCAGGACCTGGCGGTCCCGGTTAAGGCCACTGGAAAGTAATTGGCCATTACAGCCTCGTTTCCTCCAGCTGCCAAGATTGCAGTGGAGTATATCTGAAGGAATTCGGCGGGGTTGACAGTCCCGTCGAATTTTTCCGGCAGGTGTGGCCGGAACTTCTGTGGCCATCTAACCATGCGCAAGTGCATGGCTAGGGCTGAACAACCTCCTCCTACCCCTTCCAGAGTAGAAAGGTCCTGAGCTTCCTGTCTTTCACGAGCTCGCTCAATATGGACACGACCATCTTGCTGGCGGTATCGGCGATCAAGCTCCGCCCGGAGGTCATGAGTCGAAAGCCGGGATACCGTATGGGTGCGTCGTGCCCCAGAGGGCAACGACGTCACCTACTGTGACGCAGATCGTCTCCTGTTGTTGGAGACGTGCGGACCAAGTCTTCCAGACAAAGTCCACCGCTGCGACGGGGCTCGTCCCGAAGGAGGAGGACCCTGGTTGTTGAGGCGTTCGGCCGCTGCTGCGACCAAATGCTCCACATCGGCCCTCCACTGCTCCATTGCATCTCGAGATGCATCCGGAGGTGGTGGACGTTGGAGAAGAGCACGCGCTGCATGGAGCGCGTGTTCTGGGTTGTCATGACTTGCCGACAAAGTAAGTGACGCCAGCGCACCATCACGTTGCCCAGCACGATTTGCTGGAGAAGATGGTGGTGGTGGGAGTGTGGCTCCTGCTGGTGCCGAGGCTCCTGCTGGTGGCTGGCTGTTGGAGGGATTGCCCCCAACAACCTGAGCAGCAGGTTGGCCGTTGGATGATCCAGCCGCGGAGTTCACCATTCTCGATAATCTCAGGCGCCCCTACCTGGCGCGCCAACTGTCGACTGTTGGAGTCGGCAGATCTCCTGACACTACAAAAGTGTTGAAGGAGTTTGTGGTTCGGTGTGGGTGCGCGGAGACTCAAGAGGGTGAATTGCAGTTTAACACAGGAGACACAAGGATTTACGTGGTTCGGGCCGCCTGAGCGTAATACCCTACTCCACAGGTGTGTTGATGTTGTATTAGCTTGTCACGTATGATCGCTTGTCCACGTCTGTGAATGTCTGTCCCCCCCCTGAGTGTATCGTCGGCCTGTCCTTTTATAGTACAAGGACAGGCCGTTACAAGCTAGCCTGGCCCGACATGTGGCCCCGGCGGTTACTAGTATTGATACACGATTAATTGTTGTTAATGATCCTGTAACGGGCTCCGACAGCGCCGTTACAGGTGTTAAGATCGTCCGTTTAAGTGTCATTAATATGGCATTAATGACATTTAATCAGGTCTTGAAGTCCTTGGCTTTCCTTTGAAGATCCGGAGCCGTTACAGGGTCTTCCGGAGGTTAGAGGCTGGCAGGTCCGACGATTTGACACGTGGTAGCTCCGGAGCTTGCTGAGGGAAGCAGGTAGCTCCGGGGCTATTAGGCACGTGTCAGGTCCGGAGCTTCTCTCGGTCTGGGGTTAAGTCCGGAGGTCCTGTTTCGGTACGTGGCCCGGAGCTTCCCCCTTGCGGGCGGTAGCTCCGGGTTAGTCGTACACGTGGCGACCCAGGGATTAACCATGTTGGAGAAGCGGGTCTGGTCATGTCTGACAAGTGGGACTCCGAGGGTCTTCAATCCAAGTGGACGGCCTTCCCTCGAGATCTTTGTAACCTCATGGGGTGTACGGTTTTTAGGGTACCGACAGGTCCCATTATCAGTGATGATTTTGTTTGGGACTCCAAATTTGCATACAATGGACTGTAAGAAGTTGATAGCAGATTGTTTGTTGATTGTCATAACTGGAGTTGCTTCCGGCCACTTGGTGAACTTGTCAATGGCGACGTACAGGAACTTGTAACCTCCGACGGCTCTTGGGAAAGGTCCCAAGATGTCCATCCCCCACACAGCGAAGGGCCATGTAGGAGGTATCATTTGTAAGGGTTGAGCCGGAGTGTGAATTTGCTTTGCATGAAATTGACATGCTTTGCATTTTTTCACCAGCTCAGTTGCATCCTGGAGCGCTGTAGGCCAGTAGAAGCCATGCCGAAAGGCTTTACCGACCAGCGTGCGGGAAGACGCGTGGTTCCCACACTCGCCTCCATGGATTTCTGCGAGAAGTTCGCAACCTTCTTCCTTTGTGATGCACCGCATTAGGATGCCGTTGGCACCGCGCCGGTAGAGATCCCCTTCTACCAGCGTGTATCTTTTAGCCAATCTGACTATCCGGTCAGCGGATACATCATCGTCAGGAAGGATGTTGTCTTTCAAGTAGCTCCGGATCTCCGATATCCATGCATCAGAACTAGCTTGAGCTTTTGAGTCTTGCGTGCTGGGTTGCTCGGAGCTCCCGGTAGCACCTACGACCCTTGATGGTTGCCATGGTAACAGGGCCATCGGGACCATCAGCTTCGGGATGCTGATCTCGCCCCCTTCGCTCAGTTCGGCAGGCTGAGCTGTTGGCTTTGACAACCTCTGGACAAAGATTCCGTCAGGATCCGGAGCTCCAGTTGACGCTTTGGTCGAGAGTTCATCAGCTTCAGCGTTATGAGCACGCTGAACATGGTGGAGATCTAGGACTTCAAAGTCCTTCTGAAGCCTATGGACTTCAAGGAGGTAAGCAGCTAGCTGGAGATTATTGCAGGAGCATTCACCCTTCACCTGCTTAATGATGAGCTGTGAATCTCCCTTGACCAGCAATTGCTTGACACCATATGACAGTGCCACCTTTAGTCCGTAGATGAGTGCTTCATACTCTGCCATGTTGTTGGTTGCCTTGAAGTCAAGGTGTACCATGTATTTCACCTTCTCCCCAGTCGGTTGAAGGAGAAGGATTCCAGCTCCGCCCCCCTGCTTCTGCATGGAGCCGTCGAAGTATAGGGTCCAGTGAGGCTCAGTGAAGGTTGGAGCTTGATGCTCCGTCTTCTGCTCACTAGGGCCCCTAGGGTTTGATGGAGAGGGAGTCCATTCTGCCACAAAATCTGCCAATGCTTGACTCTTGACTGCTTGCCTTGAAATAAATTCAAGATCAAATTCAGCCAATTCCGCTGCCCATTTTGCAATATTCCCAGTTGAATTGGGATTATGCAAAATTGCTCGAAGTGGGTAAGAAGTCACCACTGAGACTTTGTGAGCTTGGAAGTAATGGCGAAGCTTCCTGGAGGCAATAAGAACTGCATAGAGCAGCTTATGCACCTCTAGGTATCGAGTCTTGGCATCATGTAGTACTTCACTAATGAAGTACACTGGGCGCTGAATGGTCCGGACCCTCCCGGAGGGGTCCGGAGCTTCCTCTTCACTGACCCGGATCCTCTCGGAGGAATCCGGATTTTCTTCGGGTACCTCCGGGTTCTCGCTGGAGGAACCCGGAGCTTCTTTAGAAATGAACTGGACCCTCCCGGAGGGGTCTAGGTCTCCTGAAGCGACTTCTGGTGGATTCGAATCTGGGAGCTGGGACCCAGACTCGCTTTCAGGAACCTCCGGACCCTCCCGAAGGGGTCTGGATTCCTGAGTGTGGGGTAGTTCTGGTCTCTCCGCAACTAGAACCATACTGACGACTTCGTCAGTAGCTGAAATATAAAGCAATAAAGGCTCACCAGGGTTCGGAGCTACCGGAATTGGTAGGGTGGTGAGGAACTGTTTCAGCTCTTGAATGCCTTTTTTGCTTCTTCGGACCATTGGAATGGTCCGGACTTCCTCAATAACTTGAAGAAGGGGAGTGCCCGTTCCGCCAGTCTTGAGTTGAACCGGCTGAGGGCTGCTAGACATCCAGTTAATTTTTGGACGTCCTTGATACGGGTTGGTGGCCGCATGTCTTCAATGGCTTTGATCTTCGCCGGATTAGCGTCTATGCCCCGGTGACTTACCAGGAAACCAACAAGTTTTCCGGAGCTAACCCCGAAGATGCACTTGTCTGGGTTTAGCTTTGTGCGGGTGGCCCGCAGCTTGTCGAAGACAGCCTGCAAGGTGTCGAGGAGTGACTCCTTGTTCTTGACCTTGACCACAATGTCATCAACGTACACTTCCACTATGTCTCTAATGAGTTCTTCAAAAGTTTTGTACATAGCTCGTACAAAAGTTGAAGCTGCATTCTTGAGACCAAAGGGCATGGCTGTGTAACAATACAATCCATCTAATGTGATGAATGAAGTATTCTCTTCATCCTCCCTGGACATCCTGATTTGGTGATACCCAGAATATGCGTCTAGGAAACACAGTAATTCACACCCGAAGGTGGAATCCACTATCTGATCTATTCTAGGTAGTGGGAATGGATCTTTTGAACATGCCTTATTTAGTGTGGTGTAGTCGATGCACATCCGAAGCTTCCCGCCGGCCTTGGGCACAACGACTGGGTTTGCTAGCCATTTTAGATGGAAGACTTCTCAGATGAATCCGGCTTCGAGCAACTTCTTCACTTCTTGTCGGATGAAGTTTTGTCGCTCTACGGATTGCTTCCGAGGCTTCTGATGCACAGGCCGGGCATCGGGGTAGATCTTCAGATTGTGCTCAATCACTTCCCTGGGGATCCCAGGCATTTGTGACAGTTGCCAAGCAAACACGTCGACGTTAGCCCAGAGGAAAGTGATGAGCGCGAGTTCCTATTTGTCGTTCAATCCTCCCGATATACGGGTGGTTTGAGCGGCATCGGAACCAATTTGGACGACTTTGACGGGAATGTCGGTGTCGCCGCTTGGCTGCACTCGAGGTGCAGAAGTCGAGCCTCGTTGGCGAATGCTCGGGGGTTTTGGAGCTTGCTCCTGCCTGGAGTCCTCCTCTTGCGCCGTGGTGAGCGCATGGAGCTCTTCCAGTGCAGTTACTCCGGCGGTGCGATCTCCGCGGATCCAGAGAACGCCTACTGGCATTGGCATCTTCAACACCAGATAGCCATAATGAGCAGCCGCCATGAATTTGTACAAGGCAGGTCTACCCAAGATGGCATTGAAGGGTAAGTTGATCTGCGCGACGTCGAAGATCAACTTCTCGGTGCGGTACTTCTCCCGTGTCCCGAAGGTAACAGGGAGAGTAATAGCTTCGAGTGGGGTGATGGCCCCTGGACCTACTCCAGAGAAAGGTCGAGAGGGGTGGAGATCCGAAGGTCGGAGCTAAAGCTTAGTGAAAGCTTCAAAGCTGATGAGGTTTAGCCCCGAACCTCCGTCTACCATGACGTGGTGGAGCTGGATGTTGTTGATGGTAGGACATACCATCAAGGTAACTGTCCTGCTCCAACCATGCTCCGGGGACAATCCGAAGCATCAAAAGTGATGGCTGTGTCCATCCACTTTCGGTGAGGTTCCGGCCTGACTATAGGAGCTACAGCGGCCATATCCCGACGCATAGTCTTGATGACGCGACGGGAGGTGATATCCCATGATCCACCAAAAATGGTGTTCATGGTTTTCCGACGCTCGTTGTCAGAGACGTCAGAATCATCGTCGACGGAGGTGTAGACGGCCTTCAGGACCTTTTTGGGATCCTGGAACCCTAACTCCTCTTCAGCCGGAGCTTCGTCAACTTTTTGCTTTCCTTCCCTCTGTCGGAAAGGAGATTCTTCCCGGCGCTTGTTGTAGCGCTCAGCAAGGTTTTGGACCTCCCGGCAGTCTTCCAAACTGTGGCTGCCCGTTTTGTGAATGTGACACCACACTTTGGGTTTGCCACCGTCTTCAGAAGACGGTCGAGGTTGCTTCTCGGGGCGTGGCCCCCGGCCACCCAGAGTTGCAGCAGCTGCAACATTGGATGTGCCGGCCGACGGCTTCTTCTTGCCGTTGGTCTTCTTTTTCCTCTTGCCACCTCCGGAGGTAGCGGCTTCTTCTTTGGAGGGTTTCTTGTGACCCTCCGAGGTTGGTTTGGAGTGCATCTCACGGCCCTCCGCAGCTCAGGCACATTTGTCAGCCAAGCAGAAGAGTTTCGTGACACTGGTGATCTCCTTGATCGCCAGTTTCTCCAACATATTCTTGTCCCGTACACCTTGTCTAAATGCCACAATGACAGAGGCGCTAGAGATAGAAGGGATAGTGTTTCGTACCTGAGAGAACCTCTGGATGAATGATCGCGAGGATTCTCCCCCTTTTTGCACGACCGCAAAAAGGTCCAGTTCAGTGCCTGGTCGGGTGTATGAACTCCTGAAGTTGGCAGTGAACTGATGGCATAGCTCCTCCCAACTGTTGATAGAGTTGGGTGAAAGGCTCATAAACCAGGACCTGGCAGTCCCAGTTAAGGCCACTGGAAAGTAATTGGCCATCACGGCCTCGTTTCCTCTGGCTGTTAAGATTGCAGTGGAGTAGATTTGAAGAAATTCGGCGGGATTAACAGTCCCGTCGAATTTTTCCGGCAGGTGAGGCCGAAACTTCTGTGGCCATCTAACCATGCGCAGATGCATGGCCAAGGCTGAACAGCCTCCTCCTACTCCTTCAGGAGTAGAAAGGTCCTGAGCTTCCCGTCTTTGACGGGCACGCTCAATATGGACTTGGCCGTCCTGCTGACGGTAACGGCGATCAAGCTCCACCCGGAGGTCGTGAGTTGAAAGCCAGGATACCGTATGAGTACATCGTGCCCCGGAGGGCAATGACGTCACTTGTTGTGACGCAGCACGTCTCCTGCTATTGGAAACCTGCGGACCAAGTCTTCCAGACAAAGTCCGTCACTGCGACGGGGCTCGTCCTGAAGGAGGAGGACCCTGGTTGCTGAGGCGTTCGGCTGCTGCTGCAACCAAATGCTCCACATCGGCCCTCCACTGCTCTAGTGCATCCCGAGATGCATCCTGAGGTGGTGGACGTTGGAGAAGAGCACGTGCTGCATGAAGCGTGTGTTCCGGGTTGACATGATTTGCCGACGCAGTGATTGACGCCGGCGCACCATCACGCTGCCCAGCACGATTTGCTGGAGGAGACGGTGGTGGTGGGAGTGTGACTCCTGCTGGTGCTGAGGCTCCTGCTGGTGGCTGCCTATTGGAGGGATTGCCTCCAACAGTCTGAGCAGCAGGTTGGCCGTTGGATGATCCAGCAGCAGAGTTCACCATTCTCGAAATCCCAGGCGCCCCCTTCCTGGCGCGCCAACTGTCGGTGGTTTGGAACCGGCAGATCTCCCTACACTACTAAAGTGATAGGGGAGTTTGATGTTCGGTGTGGGCGCGCGGAGATTCAAGAAGGTGAATAAGAATTGACACAGGAGACACAAGAATTTACGTGGTTCGGGCCGCCTGAGCATAATACCCTACTCCACGGGTGTGTTGGTGTTGTATTAACAGTATGAGCTTGTGATGAACGTATGAGGCGCGTGAGTGTATGTTCAGCCCCCTGAACGTGTCGTCGGCCTGTCCTTTTATAGTACAAGGGCAGGCCGGTACAAGTTAGCTTGGCCCGACATGTGGCCCCGGCGGTTACTAGTATTGACACTTATTTAACACATTTAATCGCTCTTAATGATCCTATAACGGGCTTTGACAGCATCGTTACTGGTGTTAAGATCGTCCGTTTAAGTTTCATTAATATGGCATTAATGACACTTAATTGGGTCTTGAAGTCCTTGACTCTCCTTTGAAGATCCGGAGCCGTTGCGGGGTCTTCCGGAGGTTAGAAGCTGAAGATCCGACGATCGGACATGTGGCAGCTCCGGAACATACTGTGGAAACAGGTAGCTCCGGGGCTACCCGACACGTGTCAGGTCCGGAGCTTCTCTCGGTCTGGGGCTAAGTCCGGAGGTGCCATTTCGGTACATGGCCCGAAGCTTCCCCCTTGTGGGCAGTAGCTCCGGTTTGGTAGTACACGTGGCGACCCAGGGATTAACCATGTTGGAGAAGCGGGTCCGGTTATGTCTGACATGTGGGCCTTCGAGGGTCTTTAAACCAAGTAGATGACTTTCCTTTGAGATCTTTGTAACCTCAAGGGGTGTACGGTTTCTAGGGTACTGACAGCGCCGCCCGGAGCTCCTCCACCTCCTGCTGGGCCGCCGCCAGTGCCCGGGGGCCGCCGTCCAGGAACCGCTTCTCCTTGGCCGCCAAGGCCCTCTCGCGCTCGCCGACCCCCGCCTCGCGGCGGTCCAAGTCACCCTCCTTGAGGGCGACGTTGAACTCGCGGTCCAGGAGGGCCTGGTGCTCGATGGACTGGGCCTGCTGCGCCTCGGCCACGGCGGCTTCCCGGCGGTCCAACTCGGCGGTGCGGACTCGCGCCCCTTCCTGCTGGAGGATGAGCCCGCGGCAGGTCGCCTCCACTTCGGCCTGCTTCGCCACCAGCTCCTACTCCCGTTCGGCTAGAGCAGCCTCCCGGAGGGACACCAGGTGCTAAAGGTCCTCACAGGCCTGGAGGCGGGAGCTAGCCTCGGCGTGGATGGCCTCGGCGTCAGCCTTCAGCTTCTGGGTGACGGCGTCCAGCTGGGCGATGAGGTCGCGCTCCTGCTCGAGGATCCTCATCGCCAGCCGGGTCCGGGCCTCCAGGGCCCTCGCCCATTCTCGGAGCCGGTCGTCCTCGTCCTCGAGCCGCCCCTTCTCTCGGGCAAGGGCCGCCTCGGCCTGCTGGAAGCCGGAGCAGGCCACGGCCAGAGCCTAGGACAGGGGGAGAGGCTCCGCCGTAGCAGCGGCCCCTGCCTCCCCACTTCCTCAATGTCGTCCTCCATCTGGAGGACCACTGGGGATGTGGGGACCAGGGCTCCCTCCCGGATGGCCGCACCTGGGGCAGTGGCGCCAGCCGACGTAGCAGTGTCGGAGGGCGCAGCAGCATCAGCTGGCATGAAGTAGCCGGTGGACGCCGAGTCGTTGGCGGGCGCGGCGGCGGTTGTCGGCGTGCGCGGCTGGGCCTCGGCAGCCGCTGTGGGAACCTCGGGCACGGGGGCCTGAGGCACCCCGGCGGCAGCAGCCTGGTGCACCGGAGCAGGGCCCGAGGCACCAGACGATCCCCGCGAGCCAGCTGGAGCGGCAGACCCCCCAGCAGAGGTGCCCGCGGGTGGTGGAGTAGCTGTGGTGGCGCTGAAACCAAGCAAACTCAAACCATAAGAGATTGACAGGGTAGGCGCACAGCAAAGAACACCCAAGCAAAAGTCTGAGCAGGCTTACCGGGGGACGCTGAAGTTCTACCGCTTCCCGAAAGGGTTGGGGGGTTCGGACCCCCCGCACCCGTGACGGGGGCCCCTGAGTGTGTCGGGGGCCCCTGTGGTGAAGGTGTCGGCGGCACCCCTGAGGTCTGGCGCCCCTCCGAACGGAGAGGGAACGCTGGGGTCCCGTCAGCGTTGAGGAGCCTCCCCCTCTTGCATGTGGAGGACTCGGGTGGCAAGGTGGCGCCATCGGCGCCCCCTGGCGACGAGCGCGGCAGGGCTCCGGAGTCCTGACGAGGGGCAGACGGGGCCGACGGCGGCGATTGGTCGTGCTTCTTGGGGGACGGGTCCAGCACCGGAACCGACACCTTCCCCTTCCCCTTGTCGCCGGGGGCGACGGCGCCACCCCATGGATGGTGCTGGGGGCTGCTCGAGGAGTCGTCGCTGGAAGAACCAGCGTCGCTTAAGGGAGCCTCGCCTCCCTCAACGTCGTCAGCAATGTTGACCCCCCGGAACAGGTCCCCGATCTGGCGCCGCGCTAGCCCGGACTCGTCGAGGGTCGGCATCGTCTTCAGCAGCTGCCTCCTCAACTCGGAATCCGAGCACAAGGGGCGGTAGGCCGGCGGAAGAGCAAGTGCCTCAGTGGAGATGTCGTCGGGGCAGACCCGGGTCAGCATGTCAAGCATCTGCTGCTCGCCTAGGTTGGAGTCGGGACCGGTCTCGAGCCGGGTGCAGTCCGACAGGCCGGTGAACATCGACACCGGGCGGGCGCGATGTTGAAGTGGAGCTATGCGGCGGGACATGAAGTCCCTCAGCACCATGGCAGACGACAACCCGTGGTTCGCCAACATCTGGATCCTCTCCAGCACCGGGTTGAACGCCTCCTCCAGCTCTGGGCGCTCCTCCCAGAATGATCGCTCGGAGTAGGGGATCCTGGTGGGGAGGCACATCCGGTCGTGGGCCTCGACCTTGGCGATCATCCAATCTTCGCGCCACAGCTCCCACCGCGCGGAGTTGAAGGAAGCAATGTACCTCGTGGGGACCTTTGTCCGGCGCTGGAAGTAGTAGGCGCCGAGGTGCTCCTTCGAACTCCTGCCGGTGGCCCTCAGTACAAAAAAGTACCAGAAGAGCTTTTCCGACGGCATCACCCCCACGAACATCTCGCAGAGGTGAACGAAGACCGCCAGCATGGCGATCGATTTTGGAGCGAGGTGGTGGAGTTGGAGGCCGAAGGTCTCCAGGAGCATAACCAGGAAGGCGGATGCTGGCGGGACGAAGCCGGCCAACACGTATGACGAGAAGAGGACCATCTCCCCGGCGGAGAGGCTCAGCGGGAGCCTCCCGGGACGGAGCCACGACTCCCGCTCAGGAGTATGCCAGCCAAAAAGCCGGCGCATCGGGGCTAGGTCAGCGGGCTTGGACAACCTGGACTTGGGCAACATGCTCGCCATGAGGATTGGGGAAGGAGGCTCTGGACGGGGAGACTGGGAACTAGAGCGCAAGAACTGGGCTTGAGGCAAAAGCACGAGCGCAGGAGAGCAGAGGCGGGAGAAAGGACCCTTAGGGGGAAAGTTCTCTTTTTATGCACCCCTGCAGGTCAACAGGCGCAAAAGCGTGGATCGCCACAGCCTCAGTAGAAGAGTAGCGAACTCGTGTGGGCAATGACATAAGGGTCCGAGTCGCTCGACGAAGAAGGCGAGCCGGGCGGCTAGCCATACGGGAGGTAACTCGGCGGTTTCCGAAAGGGCGAAAGCAGCGGAAGTGCAGGAGCCACCTTGGGAACCACCGCAGTTAAAGCACGATTGAAGGCAGGAGTCAAGTCATGCAGCGCCTGTTCAGCACCTTCACTTACCGGAAGGAGACACGTCGCCTCAACGGCAGGGGCGTGCCGCCTGGGGAACTGCCTCGAAGTGGAATCGGAAGAGTTGCGCGGGAAGAAAAGGAAAAAGACCCCACCTGCGGTATCTACGACTCTCCCGAGGTGGGCTCGGGGGCCACTGTCGGTACCCTGCAGACCGGGTACCCCCGCGCATAGGAGAAAACCGCTAAGGACTCCGCCCCTGCCTAAGGGTCGAATCCAAGGCTGCCACGTCGAGGAGGGAAGGACCAGCGCCTACCTCCCCGTCGGAGGGGGGGCTCCCAAGCCGCCACGTGGCTAGTAGGACCGGACCCGCGCGTCCCCGCTGAGGCGGGCTCCAGAGCCGCCACGTGGCCAATCGGGGCCTCAGGGCCAAGCCCGCGTCCACAAAAGGGAAGGCACCGGAGCTACCACGTGGCCTGCAGGGCTGAGCCCCCACCCCCTCCATAGGGGTGGGCTCCGAATGCGCCACGTGGTCTGATCCGCCAAGTGCTTCACTTCCCGCAGAGGCAGGCTCCAGCGCAACCACGTGGCGGACATCCAACTCATTGCGGTAGGAAGCTGCAGTAAAGGAACGCGTGCGCTGTTTAGACAGGCATTAAGTACGCGTGCGCCTTCCCTAGGCAGGCTGAGTCGCGCTTGCGAAAGTCAAGGCTCCAGTGTCCAGTCTTGTCCTAGTAGCCGGTACAAACCCACGCCGCAAGACGGACGAATGGGCCGTGAGGACAAGACGGACAAGACGTGCACTGCCATCATCACCAACTATGTGTAGCCCTGGCGCGCGGCGCGGCGCGGCGGGACGGCACATTGAAGCCCCTGACAAAGGGAAGTAGATAACAATTAATCCTAGATCTTTTATAGGATTCGGCTCTCCCCAGGACCACCTGTCGGGTCCTGGGACACTCCTTGTAACAGCTGAGTCCTTGAACTATAAAAGGGCTCGGTGGACGACCTTAGCAAAGGACGGAAAAATTAGACCAAGGCTCATACACGCTCAAGCAAGGCAATATACAACACTCCCGTGGACGAAGTGTATTACGCTCCGGCGGCCCGAACCACGTAAATCTCCTGTGTTCATCATCCTGCTGTGTTCGATCTCCTGGGACTAGCCCTCGTGAATCTAAAGAACCTCCACGGACTGCTCTCTAAGCAGGTCCGGAGGAAGTGTCGTTTACAACCTTCAACAAATTCGTTCTCAAAATGTATAATAAAAAAAATTCTGCACGGACAGGGAACGAAACGAACGTCGCGAACTGTCGCCCTTGGCATACTGGGCCTGCCTCCCGGGATCCCACCCCACTGATTTTAAAGTTTACGCGATATTTCAACTTACTCCTCAATCGCTACCATGATTTTCTTTCCGAAATACAACCGTGACGTCTCGAAACAAACTACAATTGCGACATTTCTGAAACACGGGATTGGGTTTATGAACCTCATATCTTCGTTACTCTCTCCAATCTAAGATAAATAACGTTTAAAACAACTATTTTAATTAAAATTTAACTAGACTGTTTATCCTAACAGTTACTTTCGTACCCAAATGGATACGAGCACTACGATCCGAACTCGGTGAACTAAACCGCTAATTACGGAAACCGGTGGGCCTCCAGGTCTCGTCGGCTGCATCTAATCTCCTGGCCGACGATGGTAAAACGTGCCGGATGGGTTGCGAAACTGATGCCGACCTTGGTCAATACGCGACGCGCACACAGCCACCACAAGGACAAAAAGTTGACGCACGCACGCAGTAGGGAAAACATCGTCAAATATTGTCCCCGCGAGACTTTTACCCCGGGCGATGGGGCGAATTGGAACCCAAACCACGCCACAAGCTAACGAGTACAGTACGTCTTTTAACTATAGTGGTACCGTACTTTGGATGAACAAATGGTGAAGTACGCGCGGCCAGCTCGAGGGACCTAATTTGCACTTTCAAATTTTTCCGTTCACAGGTGAGACTTTACTGAACACGCTGGTGTCCCGGCACGATCTGTCCAAGTATCCTCCCTCGAAGAAGACGTCGAGACTCGAGATCTAACTGTCGCAACCGAATAGTCGGGGCACGTGTAATAGACTATCCTTCCCCTCCCCTTTGCTCCGCCAATCTAATCTTCATGTGGAAATGGAATGTCCAACGTACGCTGACTAGTGACTACTGCTGATATGCAGGTCTCTTTGGCAGATCTGATTCTTTAGTAAAGTGATTATGTGGTTATATATGATTCTCTATAATTATTTAGAATAAATTTATAAAATCAAAATAGAAAATCACTTCACATAATTAGAAGAAGCTATTTTTTTCAGCTTCCAGTCTTATAGTTCATTTGAAAGAATCACTTTACGTAATCAGCCAATAATCACTTTTTCTAAAAGAACAATATTTGGCACAACTTCTCAGATTTTAGCTGATAAAGGACCGTAATTTCATAACCACGCCACTCTAGTCGCCGCAGTTCGCTCAGTTTTTTCTAGCGTGATCATGTACAGACCAACCCTATTATCTTATCAACAAGACTTGTGAGTTGAACTACAAATATTAAAAATCTGTGACAGGGACGAGGACTGTGGATCACCGCAGGCGCCTCTTTCGGACGGAGGCCTGCCCACGCGTCGAAAAGCACAGGCGAAGTCGGTACAGAACAAGCCAAACACCGCGCGTTTGCCGCGTCCGGTCGGGGGGAGAAGGCGCCTCTCGCTTTGCGTCCAGTCTCCGGTGCCGACGTGGTGCCGCGTCGCCTGCTCCCCCCCCCCCCCCCCCCCCCCCCCCCCCCCCCGAGGAGATGTCGCTCTCTGTCTCTAATCCTCCGTCCTCCCGCCGACCGCTGCGGCCAGCGTCCCCACCGAGCGCGCGCGCGTCCGTATCGTATCGTACCATACGTACGTGAGTGGCGTCTCGCACGAGCCACGAGCCGCCTGAGGAAGAGGCCTGGTCCGCGAGCGCCACCCATCTGGACGGGGGCTGCGGGGGTGGTGGTGGCGGCGGCAGGCCACGCGTGCGCGTATTCGCGGGAGCCACTTGGCAAGCTAGCTCGGGCGACGTGCTGCTAGCGCTCGCGTGCGCCGAGGAAAGTCGCGGGCACGTCAATCGGAGGCGACAGACCGTGAGCATGGCGGCGTCGGGGCGTACGCCTGCGTGTCTGGACTGTACATCCATGTTATGCGGTCTCAGTTCGCTCGTCCATGCCATTTACGGACGGATAGGTTCAACGACACCGGAGAAAGACCCTGGAAAAGCTAGTACAGACAATACAGTGGTTGAAGTTTAGCTGTGGAAGCGAAGGGTTCGGCATTGTAAATAAAGGCCGGGTTCATTTTCTGGTTGGGGTGTCGCTAAGGGTTAAAATCTGGGGAAAACTAAAGTGCTAATCAGTGACCTCAAACTATGTAGAGCTCCAACTTTTCAGAAATCCTAATGTTCAGCGCGTGATCTAGAAAAATTACATACAATGTTGCGGACTGTCAATTTTACTTTAAATTTTGTGCATATTTTTTAAGAATTGTGCTAGCTCAACCTTATCTTCTCCCTCACAATTCTAACTATCGATTGATTGAGGCGGCAATGTATGGGCGTGCAACGGCGGTGAGGAGTTGCGGACAGTGACAGCGTGGACGAGCCAAAAATGGTGGTGGCTGATGAGGAAGAAGAAAGATTACTAGTTTTGCAATTTACTAATTGTATTATGTTAGTTTATAAGGATTATATTAATTGTAAAACAATGAAATAAAATAGATTTTCTCAACGCATATTTCATAGGAAAAATGTTCACATTGTTAATTATAAGAATTAATTGTTAATGATAGTGATTAATCATTAATTAAGGTCATCTGAAAATTTGTCCAATGTTGTATGAAAATTTAAATAGACCCCTAATTTTTTGGGTCTGTCTAAATTTTTAGCAGGTAATTATTATCATTAACTACTAATTTGTATAATTAACCATTAACCCTTAAATCTGTAGGTTAATCAATTACAATTTTTTTTATTATTTTACACTTAATATGACAACAATTAACAAAAAAGACGAAGAAATTAAAGTGGTCGACACAAATCTTAAAGCAAATATAATCGTCACCTGAAAAAGATTTGAATTTCAAACACCTGATAAATAACATTTCTCTAATTTTCCCCCTTCCCTTCATCCACCCTCTTCTCTGTGTCAGCAAAAGGAAGCTTTTCTCCGGTGAGGTTAGGATCTTGGTGTTTTGGAATTCTAGATTGGGGGCTCGACGGAGTCTAGTGAGATTTAGAAGTGGGGTTTTCTGGCATGAGGGAGGGAGGTTGGAAGTTGATAGTGGGTTGTGGATGCGAAGATGTCACCAAAGATGCTAGAGGATAATAAATGGACAAAACTAGAGTGAGGGCTAGGAAGACGTGTATTGGTGTCGAAGCTGATGGTAGGACGGGACGACTTGGAAGTTGTCCTCGACGGGACTCTAGCATGTCGAAGCAGGGCATCAACATTGTGTTAGCTGCATAGGGAGATTAGTGAAGAAGAGATCTTTTCATTCTGATCTAGTCTAATGGTTATAAAATTTAGGTGTAGGATCCTTTAGAATTTGTGTATTATCTAGAAAGTAAAATTATATATCAAACATTATAAGTTTGATATTAGAATATATTTTTATAACTACTAGATTTAAGTTACATGACACAATGAAACACATG
Source organism: Tuctoria greenei (assembly GCA_036927565.1). Taxonomy (NCBI): domain Eukaryota; kingdom Viridiplantae; phylum Streptophyta; class Magnoliopsida; order Poales; family Poaceae; genus Tuctoria; species Tuctoria greenei. The sequence goes on from JAYESD010000005.1 coordinate 9,881,245, forward strand.
AAGATCAGAAGTTCAGAACTGCTGAAGTTTACGTCTAAGAAAATTGAAGACAAGGATCATACTATATCTATACACAATAAATGTAGAGGATGATATCTTTCCTCTAAATAATAAATGTAAAGGATGATATCATTCCTCTAAATAATAAATGTCAAGGATGATATTTTCTTCTAAATAATAATGTGAAGGATGATACCTTTTCTCTAAATATAAATGTTAAGGATGATATCTTCCCTCTAAATAAATGAGAAAATCTCTACCATAATCAAAACACAAAATCGGTCGTATGAATGTACGATCTTGCCACAACACGTTGCAAACGCAGACCCTCTGCCCAAGCGGGCCCCACCAGTCGGTCCGTCAGGGACCCCAGCCAGTGTTGGCGCGTACCAACACAGGTTTCCCGCGGTTCCTCTCCCGCCAGAAGCATCGGACGGCCAGGATCGGCCATGGAACACCGCAGCGGCACGGTGCTCGTGGGAACGACGAACGAACCCATTCCTTTCTTGGTCCTCGCCGCGCCCTCCAGTTGCGCTATCCGTTACTGCGTTACACTTCGTCTTTGCACCTCGCCCCCTCCACAAGTTTCTAATTATTCCTAGAGTGTCGAGACCTGAAACTGAAACGGACGCTGCGGGCTTCTTCCTTCCGTCCTTCCTTGCGGCTGCCTCTCCGTCACTTCCAAAGAACAGAGAGCGAGAGAAAGAGAACGGGAGGAGCCCGACTCGGAGAAGGGGAAATTTTTTCTGGAACCCCCCGGAGTTCTAAATTCCGGTGGATTCGTACAGGCGTGCGGATCCGGCGGGTAGGCGCGGCGTCGTCGAGATCTATGCGCGGGGGCGGTGGAGCGGGCTGAGGAGGGGAGGAATGGAGGACGAAGCGGGGAAGGCTTCCTCGGCGGCGGCCGTGTGGCTGGCGGTGGCGCTGCTGGTCTTGGTGCCGGCGCTGGCGGTGCTGGTGCGGAGCCGCTGGCGCCGGGCCGCGGCGCGGAGGGAGGAGGTGCGACGCCTCGTGCAGATGGCCGCGGAGGAGGCCGAGCTGGCGGAGCGGGAGTCGGTGCTCGCCTACTACTCCGAGCTGTTCCCCAGCGTTGTGCACGCCGCAGAGGTGCCCGAGGCGCCGGTCTGGGCGCCGACGCCCCCAGTGGCGGCTCCGAGCCCGGCGCATGAGGAGGTGGAGGCGCAGCTGCCACATGCGCAGCCCCCCGCGGGTACCAAGGGAGTCTGCGCGGTGTGCTTCAGGCCGACCACCTTCAGGTGCAAGCGGTGCAAAGCCGTGAAATACTGGTGAGTACGCTGAGCCCTGTTCCTGACTCCATTTCCTCTTTCTCACGTTTGATTTAGTTATTGCGCAATCGTGTGGAGATAATCCGTGATTTGTACAATCGGGGGTGTGGTTGTCCCGTATTTAGTACAAAGTGTGGTGTTGATAGCATACGATTTTCTTGGGCTCCCCAATTTTTCCTCGGTTTAAAGTTCTTGGCATTGAATCCGGTTGACTTTAATCCTCAATCAGTCTCTATTCCTGTTCGTTGCTGTAGTTCAGGGTAACCTCAGATGGAGCAACAGCGTTGTTAGTACACAAACTCTGATCAGATTGAACTTTGCTTGTGAGTTATTAAATTACCTGGAAATTTCTAGGGTCCCTCATATTCCTACCAATCTAGTTGGCACATTGATTTAGATCAATTTAGGTTGCAACCTGTCTAAGGTCATTAACCAGATGAGCATAGTAATGTTCCATGCTACAATGTTATGAGCTTTCAGCACAGACAGTACTGGCATTGATCTGTTTCAGGATATGCCTAATCAAGGAACAAATGTGCTGAAGGGTATCCACGTTTGTTGGTTGTACTATCTGCATGTAAATCGGTAGTACTTAAAGTTTTGCGGTTGCAAGTGATGAGGTTAGTTTACGTCCATACTTAAATTGGCATAAACTTATTACTGAATTAAAGCATTTAGCGTTAGTAATGTATATTTACAATTGCTTGTCGTAGTTATATTTTCGGAACATGTACGCTCCAAATATCACTTATCTGTGACAGGAGAAAGTACCGTGCATGGTATGGTTGTTTGATTGCGAGTAAATGCACCAGCTAACAACTCTTGCTACAATAATATCTAGATAGTTTTATAATAGCACAGCTGTAGAATATTTGTTGACACCCTGCAATACTGATCCTTTTTGCCCATATTGGTTGATGTGCCTGAGAACTTCTGTTGCTATTTCCTAGTGGAGGGACATTGATACCTCCTAGTGGAAGGACGAGTTGGATAAGTTAATACTTGACCAAAGTGCTGTGCATTTATCAGTCATCAAAAACATATTTGAATTTAGGTTGTTCATATTCAATTCCTATTAGCTAAATTTGGCACTTTATTCTATTGTATGAATGTTACTGTTTGTTTTTGGGCAATGGTTAAGTGCTGTTTTATTCAATTCTAATACATATGTTTTTCTTTTCTGTGCACCTAATTTTTTTAAATCACTACATTCAACACATGCATATGCATCGCAGGATCTGACACGTGCACAAGCATGCTGCTTGCACTCACAACACCTCTGAGATCATTTGATAATTGAGATTTTGTTTGGCTTGATGAGATGTGTGGTGCTAGTATTCATATGCTTGTCCTAGATTCTATGTAATTTCTTGATTTGTTTCATCCTTGCTAATACTTGTTTTAATCATTCATTTGCATGTGTGCTTCTGATTGGTGTGGCATTTGGTACATTTGTGTGCATGGTTTTCCTGCTAGGAGATATATTTACTTTTAGTCGTTGCTTCCTTAAATCACTAAAATGGAAGTATAATACACTTGGTAAAGAATAGGAATGGTAAAGGGGAATGAACCATGTCTGAAATGGAAATGGAATGTGTGGTGAGTTGCTTCATGCAAACACTTCTTTTAGTTACAAATAGTGATCGACGGTTGAGATAGGACTGGCGGATCTGATATCAGGGTCCTGCAGGTGCTTGCGTTAAAGTCTTCCCAGTGTGAGACTTTGGGTTCTTAAAATGTTACAATGTAGTATGTATTCATAAGATCAAATAAACTCTGTTAATTCTCCATATTTAATGAAACATCCTTTTTTGCAGTTCCTTCAAGTGCCAGATAGCCCACTGGAGACAAGGTCACAAACATGAATGTCATCCGCCCAATGTTAATTCCAAGTCAGATGACGGAGGAGATGTTGAAGATGGAAGAGCTTCAAGGGGGAATGTGTTGGTCGGTGCAAAAGCAGTTGCTGTTGGACCTGAAACTTCTGGTGCAAACCATAACTTGACAACTTTGACTGAGACAAATAAGCATTTAGAAGAGGTATGCACCAGCACAGAGATCCCTAGAGATAGCCATTTCAATGGAAAGATCGAAATTTCTCGAATTGCCAGGCCACCTGTTAACAGTAGTAAGACAGGATCAGGTATCAAGCCTGCAAATTTTGATGAAAGCGGATCTACTACTGGGGCCTTGAATGAGACATTGCTATGCAACTCCCAAGCTTCTGCGCAGGAGATAAATTGCCATAGCACTCATGGCAGAGAAGAAGCCTTTAATCGTAGAGCTCAGGATGGCAGTGTTGTCAAGCAGTGCTCTCAGGCAAGTTGTAATACAAAAATTGCGGAGAGCGACAATCCTCATGCTGCTGCATCTGTTCATGTACTTCAGCCTGAGAGTTCCAAGACTCCTACTCTTGTGAAAGTTGAGAAGTCCGAAACAAAATCTGTTAGTGATGACAACATTCAAAGCACAATAACTGTGCCATCTGCATCGACGGATGGCAAAGTTTCTTCTGTTCTTGGGGGATGTTCGATGACACCTGATCCTTTGAGAAGGGCTGATAATCTTTCTGAAATAAGTTCTAAAAAATCTGCGAGAGCAGGTTCAGCAGCAAATAACCTTGCAACATCTATGAAGAAAATTGTCAAGCAGCAAACAGCAGCAAAAGTTGTGAGGCATTACCCATCAGAAACGGTAAATAAATTGAAGTGCACTTATTAGCATTCCTTTTTATCTTTTTCATTTTCTTATAGTTCTCTTTTCGTGCCAGACAATCTTTCCATATGAACATTTTGTGAAGCTCTATGACAAGGTTGAGTTGCGACCTTTTGGTCTTCATAACCTTGGCAACAGGTAAACCATGATTTTTTTTCTTGCATAGTAGCAATAGGAAGCTTAATTAGCACATGCACGTGCTTTGAAGCTGATTCTGTTATTTTTTATCTTGGTATTTGTAAAAACGTTAGAAGCTGCTTCCATGAGTATATTACTTATGGATAAGACACCAGAATTAGTTAGACTATAGGACGAGTCAACCAGATTAGTGTCAGGATTGTACCTTTCCACACATAATACTTAGGCTTAGTAGCTTGTTTCAGCTGGACTCGTATTTGAGTACTATGTTCTTGTTCTCTTTATCTAATCCATGTCCTCTCCCTTCAGTTGCTATGCAAATGCTGTTCTCCAGTGCTTGATGTTTACTCGACCACTTACATCATATCTTTTGGGAAGGCTTCATTCAAAAAATTGTAAGTTTCTGCTACTATGTTTGTTACTAAATCCTTTAATCACGAATTATGTACTTATGTAATACCTCATGTTCTAGGTCCCAAAAAAGAATGGTGTTTCATGTGTGAATTTGAAAAACTCGTTGTGGAGGGCAAACAAGTCAGGACCGCCTTGTCGCCAACTGGAATACTCTCTCACTTGCATGACATTGGCAGTAGCTTTGGTCCTGGTAAACAAGAAGACGCTCATGAATTTCTTAGGTAACATAACATTATTTATTTATATTTTGCCTTGCATTGTATTCTTCAAGAGGCTGAAGCAGGGAGTTCATAATCATACAGAAACAATGGATATGTGAGTGTGAAAACTTTGAAACTAGAGGTTTATTGCAGTCTGACTATTAACTTGAAATTTTTTAACATTAATGGCCAATTATAATGGGTAGGTACAAGGAAAAATGTTTACTATATCTGGTCACATTTTTTACTAGCTTTTGAGTGAGCTCTATTGGAACTAAAGTTTATGACACAATGGCACATTAGTTTGCAGTTAGGATGTTCAAGTTTTTTCGATTTTAGAGCTGCATTTTTTTTGTTTCAATATGTCACCGGTTTAAATAAAAAAGCAAGTTGCAGGTATCTTTCTGTACAATTGGAATTCAAAGCCCAAAACTGAATCTAGGAATGTCATCTGCGCTAATGAAATGCTGTCTGGATTACTGTTTAAAACTCAACAGAACAATGAACTGGGAATCGTTGATTCTTGTATGTGCAAATTGATTCGCTGAATACCATTCACACTAACAAAATGCTGTCTAGGTTACAACTTAAAAGCTCGAATAGGACAATGGACAGGCAATAATTTATTTCTGTATTTGTTGAAATTAATCATGAATCTAGTGTAAGACTTGCTATTTTAGCCAACACATGATTCCATGATTTCTTTGATGGGACAACAATACCTGATCTGTTTAGGGTTTGCAGGTATGCCATTGACACCATGCAATCTGTATGCTTGAAGGAAGCCAGAAAAGGTGGTGCTCATCAGTTGGCAGAAGAAACAACTCTTGTCCAACAAATATTTGGGGGCTATCTGCGATCTAAGGTTCCTCTGCATAAAAGTTTTAAAATCCTGTTATCTGTTTTTATAAGCAGTTACCTTAGTAAACTAACCATTATTACATCCTTATTGATTATCTTTCATCTTTATTCTTTCTAGATAAGATGCTCAAGGTGCCATGTTAGTTCTGAGCAATCTGAGCGGAATTTGGATCTTACTGTTGAAATAGATGGCGACATCAGTTCACTCGAAGAAGCACTTGAGCGGTTTACGTCAACAGAAGTCTTGGATGGAGAAAATAGATATCAATGCAGCAGGTTGTGCTGCACACCTGTGCCTCTTGACCCTTTCCTATCCCCAAGTGCTCATGCTGCACTTTTTTTTAATTCATTTACTGATCATATTTTATCTGTGCATTATAATTTTCTGACAGTTATTCAAAGTTAATGAAATAATAATTTAACCAAAAAATATCAAAGATAATTTCAAAAGGTAGGAGCCTTGTTTCAGTTTGTTGTAGTTGCTGATGTGAAGTTAAAGATTCCACAGTTTTTTTATGTCATTGAAGGACCGTTGTTTCCTGAATTTGACACGTGTCATTATAAACTAACCTCATTATTAGAATATATTTGGTAGGTTAGATATTACTATCATAGATTGTCATATATTTCATAAGTATATTTGGTAAGCTAGATAGACTGTTATATATATGGGAAGTATATTTGATATGTTAGATATTAGTACCATAAACTACCATCATACTTTTAAATGCATGCATGGACGCCTAGGCGACCAGGCAAGATTGGCATGTAAAACCCTACCTTCCAGTTGTCTCCCCAACCGTCCTCTGCTCCATGTCCTGACCACGGCCTTTATCCGCCCCCCTCCCACCCCACACATGCCTGGGCCTCTATCGGTCCGCCCTGGTTGTGCCTAGGTGATGCCTTTACCCCCTCATATGGTATAGAGCCGCCACCTACAATGCTTCCGCAAGAGCCGACCCTGCCTTTTGTGTGCCCCGGGGCCGAACCAAGAATGGGGACCCTTGTTGACCATAAACATAACAAAGTAATATATCGATGACAACTATATTATAAAATCCCATTGATGTTAGAGATATAAGAGTTATTTGTATTTTCCCTTTTATATAAGGGGTTTTCTGCATATTTATAACTCTCTCGTACTTTACATATTTGAACCTTCTCACCTCATATCAATATAAGCGCTATTCACAACATGGTACAAAACCAAACTAGAGTCAATTTTTCTATACTACCCTAGCAATCCGATTTCGACGCTTCTTTTTGTGTCGCTCCCATCGGTTTCGACGTTTCTTCCTGCGCCACCTCTGTCGGCTTCATCGTGTCTGCTTCGTTGGCTTCGTCGTTGTCGGCAGACACTTTTTTTTTCTGCTTTGGATCTGGCGTTGTCAATTTCCAAATCTGAGTGACACTAGGGTCGCCACTCCCTCCATCGATTGTGCCATGTGTGGCAAGAAAAATCATCTATTAAAATGATATAATATCGATGCCCCCCTTTTGACTCACTAGATATAAAATGATATAATATCGATGTCCTCCATCAAAAGGACGCTGAGATGCTGACTCACTAGAACAATAAGGGAGTTGAACCCACTTTCCTAATCGACAACGTGACACTAACCTGACACTGAGCTAAAGACTCAGAATCGGAGACCGATCCTAAAAGACCACGATGAACTAGGGCAGACAGACGAGAGCCACAAAGATGACCCAGACAATGGTGCCATTGAGCGAACAACGAGGTGGCCGAAGTAGCAAAAGCGGAGCCGACAGAACTGACAGACGTAGTGGAAGAAGACGAAGCCAGTCAAGCTCTCAAATGCACTGTGAATCACGACAACGAGAGCTAGTACCAACCAGGCGACCCGTGTGACGATCCTGAACATAAAGATCAGGATCAAGAATCACTTGACAGTCATGAGTAGTGAGCTGACCAACAGATATAAGTTGCTAGACCAGGAACATAGGAAACATCATAAACATCAAAGGAGTCAGATAAAAGAGTGTCCTGTCCAACAACAAAAAGTGGAGAATCATCGACAGTATGACCAGTAAGAAAACGATGTGAAGGACTCAAAGAAGACAAACCGGTACGATAAGAAGTCATATGGAACGAAGCACCAAAATCAATAATCCATGAACAAGTACCTGGAGCAAAAGTAGACGGTGCTCTCCGTGAAACACTGGGAAGCACTAGCAGAACTCAAAGGTCAGGAGACTGAGTTGCATGCTATGGTTCTTGTGAGTGCAGAGGTTACTTGGTTACGGTGTTTGCTTGAGGATTTTGGTGTTTCTGTTTCGATGCTGTTTTTTTTTTGTCTGACAGTACAAGTGCTATCAGCATTGCTCGTGATCTGGTCAAACATGTGCTTATTAAGCATATTGTTGTTAGTGAGCACATATTTTATCTCTCCAAACTCAGTGTTCTTGATGCACCTCGAGTTTGAGGGGTGTTAGAGATACTGGAGTTATTTGTATTTTTTCTTTTGTATAAGGGGTCTTGTACGTATTTTAACTCTTCCTTACTCTATATATTTGGGCCGCCTGACCTCATACCAATACAAACACTATTCATAACAATTGCCACTAACAATGTTACAATAATAAGTTTAAAATTCTCACAACCACGTACATTGTTATCATCACCTATCGCTAACTACTCGGTGTTTCTTGAAGGATCCACTTTCTTAAACTTTTTGTCAATAGTACCTTTATGAGATTCAGCCAACTCATCTTGATGTTGCCTTTTCTTCTCTCACTGCTGGATGTATACTTTCTGATAGAAGATACGTGATTGGATTGGGTGAGAACAATCCAAATTGAAAAGAAAACTATTGTAGTATCGGTGATTGAAACTTGTCTAATGATATAAAAATGAAAATGAATTTGATTATCTAATTGAAATGTTTTGCGATGGCGCAATGGACGAACACGCCATGAATTCAATTAGGATTCTAGGAGATTTTGAACCTTGATCGTGAGATGGGGTGATCCTTACGTGCCGAACGATGGGGCGTCTGTCCGGATTTTGTGATGGCAATATGACAGGCAAGAAATCAACGACAACCTTATGGTGTGTAGAAGAAACTAACGAGGCAATGGTGGAATAGATAAATCGATTGGTCTTTGTGTACGTAACCTACTATTGCAAGAGGGTTGCATGGTGGGAAGTGGGCTTCAACCACATGTTCATGCCTTCTTGGGTTGTTTTCCTATTTGGGCCTGATTGAACTAGAATTCTAAAAGAACTAGCACGGTACCAGGATAGATGTTAGAGTATATATGTGTTATATATACCTCCAGATGGCGATAGTGATCCATGATTTTCAAGGGCTCACCACGGTCAACCCTCAAGCATTTGCCTAGGGTTGGCCTTGGCTTCCGCATCGCGCCCCTGGGAGATGTTCCCTCCGAGGGCAGCAACTTGTAGTTTAGTCGAGTCATCGATGTTTATCAAGTACCAGAGATTTTATTTGTCATCTTCAGATCGAACTTTCTCTCCTTTTTATTTTTTCCCGATCATATATCAGTTTCCATTTCCCCGCTGCTCATCGACGTTGTTGTCGGGCGTCACTGCCTCGTCTTCCACCTCTCCGATGCATCCTCTCCTTCAACGACTGTGTGACATAACACCATGTGCTTGTAGATATCACCTCCTCTATGGCCTTCCAAGCACATCATCAACCCATTGTCGTCAAGCTGGATCATTGTCGCCAAACAACGTCGTCCTTGAGCGTGATGCGTTGGCCACCATTGAGAATCGACAATTGTATTGTTGCCATCATTGGCGTGGTCGCCTACCAAGGCGGTAGCGCCAACCATGATTGGTCCTCGTCACATGGCTAATGGTTTGAGTCAACATTGTCCACCACTACCTCTAGCCTCCAGGAGGCTACCACCGTAGATGTTACAAACGTTTGTTTGAAGTAGGCCACACTTGTTGACATGTACGAGCACCATGTTGCCCATGCCATCACATGTTGGCTAGACGTCCTACGAGCAGCGTTTTCACGACACACTTGGATGCCTAGGCGAGTTAGATGCCCAACAAATCAACCATTTTATGATTTCCAATTTTAGACCTCTATTTCTTACATCTTGTGACGATTGTTCCTATTTCCTATTTCAAACTTCCTATTTTCAATTTCCTACTTTAGTCTTCCTATTTTCTATTCCCTATTTTCTATTTTCCTACTTCCCGTTTTCTATTTCTTGTGACAATGGTTCCTACTTCCTATTTCATGTTTCATATTTCTCTATACCTATTTCCTATATCCCGTGGTGACGGTTCCTATTTCTTTTTTCAGCCTTCCTACTTCCTATTCCAAACTTTCTATTTTAGTATTTTCTATTTACTGTGATGACGTTTTCTATTTACTATTTCCTGTGACGACAGTTCCTATTTCCTAAACTCGTTGCCTTGAAGCCCCCAAACGGTCACCTGCTATGTCAGCCACTTCCTCGCGGCTCCTGCCCTCCCCTTCATGGCCCTGCTTTCTTCCCTCTCGTGGACCAGCCATGCGCACCTGGAGGCCGTCTTGGCACTAGGCAAGACGCTTAGGCACCATGGTGACGATTGGTTGTCCTAGGTGTTCACCACAAGCGTTCCAAGCGAGTCGACCAACCAAGGTGTCCGGACCGGATCATGTGGACATCTAGGCGACATCGTGAAAACAATCTATGAGTTCATCGATCGAGCACAACTAATTTTTGTGCATCCATCTGCTTGCCTTGACGATTTTGGATCAACACACTCCACGGCTACGACCACAACGTCTCGTTCCGGGCTACTTCGGCACAAAGGGTTATCATCCATGTGTGCTACTCATCAGTTTCTACAACAGCGCCGGATGTCAACTTGTCGGTTTCTACCTTCGGCTTCTTCTCCAGGCTCACCATCTATGGTGCTCTTGTTGTGACCGTGGGGGTGTTAGAGTATACTCCCCCTGTCCCAAAAAGTTTGTCGCTTTGTAGTTCAAAAATGAACTACGAAGTGATAAACTTTTTGGGATGGAGTATTTGATAGGCTAGATATTTGACCATAGTCTACCATATATATCGGAATTATATTTGGTAGGCTAAATAGGCTGCCATATATTCCGGAAGTATATTTGATAGGCTAGATATTAGTACTACAAACAGCCATATGTATGGGCGTCTCCCTAGCTCCTAAGTCTCTCGAGAGGCACGCTGCAATACAATATCACAATCCACCATTGTACAAAATATATTTCTCTCACACTCATGACAATTATCTTAAAGCTTTATAGCACATTACTTTTGAGAAGATAAAAAAGGGTACCTTGTCAAAGGGTCCGTTGAAAAGAACATAGGGTGGATTTACTATTGCTAGTAAATTTGATAATTGGATGCCACTTTTGTGGCTTCCATATTTTCATTTGAAAAATTTGCCATCTTTTAATGCCCACTTCAATTTTAACACTTGCATGTAGCTTGAACTTGCTTGGCTTGCCTAATTCTGACTCCACTAGCTCTATCTTTTCTTGTCAGCTGCAAATCCTATGAGCGTGCTAAAAAGAAGTTGACGATATCGGAAGCGCCAAATGTCCTGACTATTGCATTAAAAAGATATCAGGTCCCATTTGGATTGCTTATGATATTTACCTCTTTCTGAAATTGCTATAATCATAATAAAAATATATTTTGTTGGCGTCTATTAATCACCCCTTTTCTATGTGCACAGTTTGGAATGTTTGGGAAGATCAGCAAAGCTATCAGATTTCCAGAGACCCTGAACTTGGCTCGCTATATGAGCACAAACAATGACTATTGCCCTGTTTACAGCCTCTATGCTGTGGTGGTCCATAACGATGTTATGAATGCTGCCTTTTCTGGCCATTATGTATGTTATGTTAAGGACACACAGGGGAAGTGGTACAAAGCAGATGACAGTCAGGTACAGTTACTCTTTCTAACAATCTCCATATTCTGTTTAAGTCTTTCAGTAATCATAAATGGGACTAAAATACTTATTGGTAATGAAGATAATTTATATGTTTGTAGCAGAATAGCACACATATTATATGGTGACAGTCCCTGTATTGAATCAGCTGATGTTGTTGTATAGTAATCTAACTTTCTAAATCACCGCTGGCCTTTGTTGTGTGCAGGTCAAACCTACATCTCTGGAAAATGTCATGTCAAAGTGTGCATATATGCTCCTGTATGCAAGGTGGATAGCAAGACCCTGTTTTATATCACATACCAGCACTAGTCCTTTGTATTTTTGTCAGAACACTCTAAATCCTGTGTTAACTGAATCAGGTGTTCACCGAGGGCACCAAGCTCTGTGAGGCAGGCAATGATGGTTCAAGACCCAGCACGTGTGAAGAAAGTCAAGTCGAAGGTAATTTCAGAAGGGGCGACAGTTCATGGAGATTCCTCGAGCAGAAACCAGGGTGTTCAGATGCAGATGAAAAATGACATTTCTCATACATTCGATGACTATGGATCATACCCACCTGCGGAATCTCCAAGTCCAAGTGAAAGTTCATCGCTTTTCAGCAACTCTGATGCTGGCTCGCACAGCACTGTCAGCATTGATAGCAATGAGAGCACAAGGAACTCGACCAGCATGGAGGAGTATGAATATTTAGTATCCGGCACCTCAGGAGGACGAATGGCAGAATCTGAGGAGAACGATTCCATGGTGTATTCTAGTTCGAGGTCTAGCTCGAAGACCAGCTCATCGGACCGGGAAGCAGGCGAGGCTGGGAGGTATACTGAGGACAGGCTTCAGGGAACCGGAGGGCTTTGGGTGGAGTGTGACGAGGGCTCATCGTCCTCGTACACTGACAGAAGTAAACAGCACTTTAGCAGTAAGTTAACAGAACGCTATAGACCGTTAGATGGGGCTGGACATGACCCTGGAGAATCTGGGGGTAGCAGCCTGTTTAGAAGAGCGGCTAGAGAAAGGAGCACCCAGGCATTTTATTGATATGGAGTTTGGGTTGTAGAGAGATGATATTGTAGTCTGTAAGGTTACCCCGTTGCAATGTGAAAAGAAGAGATATGTGGTAGTTTATAAAAAGTGTGGGAAAATAAGCAACCTTATCTCCACCCCCACCCCAACCCTTTTTAAATCATGAAGCTGCCTCGTTATGAAACGTGAAATCATCAAAACTAGTGCCTGTAGTTCCGGATTAATGGGTTTGGTAGTATCAAGGGGCAGAATCAAGGTACTCGATAATGGGACAAGTTTAGTATAGGATTTAACAACCAACTTTTAAAACTGGCGATGTCAAATCTGAATTTTCTTCGGTCAGCGTTAGAGCGTGGAATGGGAATGTGGAACGCAAATTCTTTTAGTAGTCTTTTCCTTGGACCCGGAGACTCGACTAATAAAACAAATCAGTAGGAATGGATGTAAAAATTTGTATTTAGTCAAATCTAGTTGATTAGTGACTCGTTCTTTACGTCGTGCATGGACATCACTTCGGACGTGGCCGTTGCACTGCAAACTGAACGTGACCGAGCACGACGGGAAGTGGGTGCATAGTTAGGATTACAAACTGATCGTGAGCACGTACACCTCATGTATAAATATGCAATGAAATTGATCGTGAGGGGTGTTGAGCCAAATACAATCCATTGCCTTTCACATGGTATCAAAGCCAAGATCCAACTAAACCGGTGCCTCTAATCATCTAACCATGTCATTCGACACCACCAGCCCGTCAGCCAGCACCCAGACGAGCAACAACACCACTGATGGCAATGGAGGAGTGCCTGTTCAAGGAAATGCCTTCTCCATCACAATCTTCAACCATCTCATCACTGTCAAGCTCAACAGTGATAACTTTCTGTTATGGACAATACAATTGTTCCCATATCTCAAGGGCCAACGGCTCATGGGGTTCATCGACGGCACAAGCGTCTGCCCCAACTCAACCATCGTCATCAAGGACGACGGTGACAAGGTGCGTGTTGTTGTTAATCCAGAGTATATACACTAGATGCAACAGGATCAGGCTGTTCTGAGCGTCATCCTCTCGTCCCTCTCTGATGAGATCCTGGCCCAAGTCGTAGGCTGCACTACGGCGCGCCAAGTCTGGTGCAAAATTGAGAAGCATCATGCTGCTCGCTCCAGTGCGCAAATCATGCAACTTCGGATGAAGCTTTCAATAGTACAAAAGAAGGTCAGAGTATTGCAGCTTACTTCCGCAACATGAAGAATATTGCCGACACGCTAGCTGTCATCGGCAAGCGCCTAGAAGATGACGAGATCATCTCCTACATGTTGTGCGGACTGGGGCCGGAGTATGATTCTCTGGTCACCAGCCTAACTACATAGACTGAATCTATGTCGATCAGTGATGTGTATGCACACATGCTCAGCTACGAGCTGAGGATTGAAAACAACAACAACCATATTCAGGCAAATCAGGTGAGTCGGAACCAAGGGCGTGGTGGCAACAACAACAGTGGTGGTCACGGTCGCGGCCGTGGCCGTAACAACAATCGTGGAGGTCGTGGCAACAGTGGTCGTGGCAACTACAGAAACTCTGAAGGAAATAGAGCTCCTTGTCAGATCTGTCATCTCACTAATCATGATGCATCTACATGTTATCATCATTTTGACCAAAGTTATCAATCAAAGGATATTGTCAGTACCCTGCGTACCGGATACCCCTTGGAACTGCGAAAAGTGCAAAGGAACTCCACCTATCTGAGTTGAAGACCTCCGAAGGCCCCACGTGTCATACGGAACCGGACCTGCCTCCCTTCTATGGTTAGTCCCAGTGCCGCCACGTGTATCGTAACACCAGAGCTACATTCTATATATGGGAAAGCTCCGGACTAGATACCTGTGTGCCACCCCCGGACCTAACCTCCGACAGAGGGAAGCTCCGGTACCGACACGTGTACAACAACATCGGACCTACCCGTCCAAGACAGTAAGCTCCGGAGCTGCCACGCGTCCAACCGTCAAACCTTCAACCTCAACAGGAAGATTGGTGGACCTCCAACAGCTCGGACCTTCAAGGAAGATTAAAGACTTCAAGACATGATTAAGTGTCATTAATGCTATCTTAATGACACACGATCGGATGACCCTTAATACCAGTAACGCCACCATTAAGGGGCGTTACTACGCTATTAAGGGGAATTAAGTACATTAACCGTGTATTAGACACCAGTAACCGCTAGGGCCACATGTCGGGCTAGGCTGATGGTGTAACGGCCAATCCTTGTGTTATAAATGGACCGGCCGAGCGATACACGTGAGAGACTTCCACACGCGCCTAAGACTCCAAAAAACTCTGGTCTCTCACACTTAAGCGCTCAGACGCTCAATACAACAACAACACACACCCGTGGAGTAGGGTATTACGCTCAGGCGGCCCGAACCACGTAAATCCTCCTGTCAACTCGCCATCTTGTTTTGAATCTCCGCGCGCCCACAACCGAACTAAGAAACTCCACGGGCTGCCAACGGTAGTACCGGAAGAATTGTCGGAACCACACTCCTATAGTTGGCGTGCCAGGTAGGGGGCAGCGCCTGAGATTCGAAGATGGTGAATTCTGCTGCTAGATCGTCCAACGACAACCATGTTGCACAACATGCTGGAGGCAATCCCTCCAACATACAGCAGCCAACAGGTGTTGTGGTTCCAGCAGGAGTCATGCCACCACCGCCACCGTCCGCACCGGCGAATCAAGCTGGACGGTGAGATGGAGCGTCTGCGTCGGTCACTGCGTCGGTGAACAACAACCCCAAACACACGCTTAATGCTGCGCGTGCTCTTCTCCAACGTCCACCACCTCTATGAGTATCTCAGGGTGCAATGGAGCAGTGGAGAGCTGATGTGGATCATTTGGTTGCAGCAGCAGCCGATCGCATCAGCAATCAAGCCCCCCCCCCTCGGGGCAGGCCCAATCGCAGCATCGGACCTTGTCGGGTAGACTCGGTCCGCACGCTTCACAGCACAAGAGGCGTGCTGCATCCCTACAGGCGACGTCTGTGCCTTCTGGGGCGCGACATACTCATACAATAACGAGGGTTTCGACTCATGACCTCCGGGCAGAGCTCGATCGTCGTTACCGTCAACAGGGCGGCTGTGTCCACATCGAGTGTGCTCGCAAGAGGCGAAAGGCTCGGGACAACCTTGCTCCTGAGGGAGTAGGAGGAGGCTGTTCTGCCTTGGCCATGCACCTACGCATGATCAGATGGCCGTAAAAGTTCCGGCCTCACCTGCCGGAGAAATTTGACAGGACTGTCAATCTCGCCGAATTTCTTCAAATCTACTCCACCACTATACCTGCGGCTGGGGGCAATGAGGCCGTGATGGCCAATTATTTTCCTGTGGCTTTGACTGGGAGTGCCAGGTCTTGATTCATGAGCCTTCCGCCTGACTCTATCAACAGTTGGGCGGAGTTGTGCCAACAGTTCACCGCCAATTTCGGGAGCTCATACACCCGACCAGGCACAAAACTGGACCTTTTTGCTGTCAAGCAAAAAGGGGAGAGTCCTCACGATCTTTCATCCAAAGGTTCTCCCAGGTATGAAATACCATTCCTTCTATCTCAAGCGTTTCTGTTATTGTAGCATTCAGGCAGGGCGTTCGAGATAAGAAGATGCTGGAGAAGCTGGCGACTAAGGAAGTCACCAGCGTCACGAAACTCTTCAGCTTGGCAGACAAGTGTGTCAAGGCTGCCGAGGGTCGTGAAATGCACTCCCAACCACCTCCAGAGGCCAACAAAAAATCTTCCAAGGGTGAAGCCACTACCTCCGGGAGTGGCAAGAAGAAGAAAAAGTCCAACGGCAAGAAGAAGCCGTCGGCCGGCACACCTACTGCTGTTGTTGCAGCAGCTCCGGGTGGCCGGGGGCCACGCCCCGAGAAACAACCGTGGTCGTCGTCTGAAGACGGTAGCAGCTCCAAGATGTTGTGTCCCATACACAAGATGGACAACAACAACCTGGAAAACTGCCGAGAGGTCTAGAACCTCGCCGAGCGCTACAACAAGCGCCGGGAAGAAGCTCCTTTCCATCAAAGGGAAGGAAAACAAAAAGTCAACCAAGCTCCGGCTGAAGAGGAGTTAGGATTTCAGGACCCAAAAAGGTCTTGAAGGCTGTTTACACCTCTGTTGACAACGACTCCGACATCTCTGATAACGAGCATCAGAAGACCATAAACACCATCTTTGGTGGTTCATGGGACATTACTTCCCGCCGTGTCCTCAAGACAATGCGGCGGGACATGGTCTCTGTAGCTCCCACCGCCAGGGTGGAGCCTCATCGGAAGTGGATGGATACTGCTATCACCTTTGATGCTTCGGACTGCCCTCGGAACATGATCGAAGCTGGCCAACTTCCACTGATGGTATCTTCGACCATCAACAACATCCAGCTCCACCACGTAATGGTGGACGGAGGTTCGGGGCTGAACCTCATAAGCTTCGAAGCCTTCGTCAAGCTTCAGCTCCGACCTTCGGATCTTCGCCCCTCCCGACCTTTCTCCGGAGTAGGTCCGGGAGCCATACTTCCACTCGGTGCCATTATTCTCCCGGTGACCTTCGGGGCCCGGGAGAATTACAGGACTGAGAAGTTGGTCTTCAACGTGGCACAAATCAACTTGCCATTCAACGCCATCTTGGGTAGGCCAGCCTTGTACAAATTCATGGTTGTTGCTCATTACGGCTACTTGGTGTTGAAGATGCCAACACCGTCAGGCATTCTCCGGATCCGCGGAGACCACACCGCTGGAGTTACTGCTCTGGAAGAACTCCACGCGCTTGCTACAACACAGGAGGAAGAATCCAGAAAGGAGCAAGCTCTGAAGCCTCCGAGCTTTCGTCATCGAGGCTCAACCTCCACACCTCGTGTGCAACCAAGCGGCAACACCAACATTCCCGTCAAAGTCATACAAATCGGTTCCAACGCTGCTCAGACCACTTGTATATTCGGAGGTCTGAGCGACAAATAGGAACTCGCGCTCATCACTTTCCTCCGGGCTAATGTCGACGTGTTCGCCTGGCAACCGTCACAAATTCCTGGGATCCCTAGGGAAGTGATTGAGCACAATCTGAAGATTTATCCCGACACTCGGCCTGTACATCAGAAGCCTCGGAAGCAATCAGTAGAGCAACAAAACTTCATACGTCAAGAAGTGAAGAAGTTGCTCGAAGCTGGATTCATCCGGGAAGTCTTCCACCCAAAATGGCTGGCAAACCCAGTCGTCGTACCCAAGGCCGGCGGGAAGCTTTGGATGTGTATCGACTACAAAACACTGAATAAGGCATGCCCAAAGGATCCATTCCCACTACCTAGAATTGATCAGATAGTGGATTCCACCTCCGGGTGTGAATTACTGTGTTTTATATACGCATATTCTAGATATCATCAAATCAGAATGTCCACGGAAGATGACGAGCATACTTCCTTCATCACAGTAGATGGATTATACTATTACACTGCCATGCCATTTGGTCTCAAAAACGCTGCTTCAACGTTTGTGCGAGCTATGTACAAAACTTTTGGAGAGCTCATCAGAGATGTAGTGGAAGTGTACGACGATGACATCGTCGTCAAGATCAAGAACAAGGAGTCATTTCTTGACACCTTGCAAGCTGTCTTCGACAAGTTGCGGGTCACACGCACAAAGCTGAACCCAGACAAGTGTTTCTTTGGGGTTAGCTCCGGAAAGCTTCTTGGATTCTTGGTGAACCACCAAGGAATAGAGGCGAATCCGGCGAAGATTAAAGCTATTGAAGACATGCGACCACCAGCCTGCATCAAGGATGTACAGAAGCCGACTGGATGTATAGCTACCCTCAGCCGGTTCATCTCAAGACTGGTTGAACGGGCACTACCCTTCTTCAAATTATTGAGGAAGTCCGAACCATTCCAATGGTCTGAAGAATCAGAAAAGGCTTTCCAAGAGCTAAAGCAGCTCCTCACCACTCTACCAACTTTGGTAGCTCTGAATCCTGGTGAGCCACTTCTGCTTTATATTTCAGCAACTGACGAAGTTGTCAGCATGGTCCTGGTTGCAGAAAGACTAGAACCATCCCTAGTTCAGGAATCCAGACCCCTCCGGGAAGGTCCGGAACTACCTGAAGACGAGCCTGAGTCTCAGACCCCAGACCCTGATCCTCGAGGTGATATGCCAGAGGATCAACCTCCTTCAAATGAAGGAGTTACTGTTGCTGAACAAGAAGATCTGTACCCTTCCGGGAAGGTCCTGATCACTATAGAAGAAGCTCCGGGTTCCTCTAGCAAGAACTTGGAGGTCCCTGAAGAAGGTCCGGACCCCTCCGGGAGGGTCCGGGTTGATGAGGAGGAAGCTTCCGGCCCCTCTAGGAGGGTTCGGACAGTCCAGCGCCCAGTGTACTTCATCAGTGAAGTACTCCATGACGCCAAGACTCGGTACTTAGAGGTGTATAAGCCGCTCTATGCAATTCTTATTGTCTCTAGAAAGCTTTGTAACTACTTCCAAACTCAGAAGATTTCAGTGGTAACCTCTTATCCACTGGGTGCAATCTTGCATAACCCCAACTCTACGGGGAACATTGCAAAGTGGGCAGAGGAATTGGCCGAGTTCGATCTTGAATTCGTCCACAGACAAGAGATCAAGAGTCAAGCATTGGCAAACTTTGTGGCAGAATGGACCCCCTCTTCCATCAAATCCTGGGGGCCCCAGTGAGCAGAAGCCGGAACCCATGGTTCCAGTCTTCACTAAGCCTCACTGGACTCTCTACTTCGACGGCTCCGTGCAGAAGCAGGGGGCCAGAGCTGGAGTCCTTCTCCTCGCTCCGACCGGGGAAAAGGTCAAATACATGGTTCACCTTTACTTCAAGGCGACCAACAACATGGCGGAGTATGAAGCACTAATCTACGGGCTCAAGGTGGCACTATCGTATGGTGTCAAGCAACTGTTGGTAAAGGGTGATTCGCAGCTTGTCGATACTCTGCGTACTGAATAACACTTGGGACTGCAAAAAGAGCAAAGGAACTTCACCTGTCTGAGTTGAAGACCTCCAAAGGCGCCACATGTCATATGGAACCAGACCTGCCTCCTTTCTATGGTTAGTCCCAGTGCTGCCACATGTATCCTGCAACCAGAGCTACATCCCACACATGGGATAGCTCCAGGCTGAATACCTGTGCGGCAACCCCGTACCTAACCCCCGACAGAGGCAAGCTCCGGTACTGACACGTGTATAACAGCACCGGACCTACCCATCCCAGGCGTAAAGCTCCGGAGCTGCTACACATCCAACCGTCGGACCATCAACTTAAACAAGCAGACTGGTGGACCCCCAACAGCTCGGACCTTCAAGTGGCAATTAAAGACTTAAAGACCCGATTAAGTGTCATTAATACCATCTTAATGACACACGATCGGGGGACCCTTAATACTAATAACAGCACTATCAAGGCGCGTTACCACACTATTACGGGTAATTAAGCTCATTAATTGTGTATTAAGCATAAGTAACCGTGAGGGCCACATGTTGGGCCAGGCTAACGATGTACAGTCCTTGTACTATAAAAGGACTGGTCGAGCGATACACAGGGAGACTCTTGGAGACTTCCAGACTCTACTCTGACACACGCCCACAAGCGCTCAGATGCTCAATACAACAACTACACACCCCGTGGAGTAGGGTATTACGCTTAGGCGGCCCGAACCACGTAAATCCTCGTGTCAACTTGCCATCATGTTCTGAATCTCTGCGCGCCCAAACCTGAACTACAAACTTTGCGGGCTGCCAATGGTAGTACCGGGAGAATTGCTAGAACCAAACTTCGTCAGTTGGCGCGCCAGGTAGGGGTGCCTGAGATTCAAGGATAGTGAACTCTACTGCTGGATCGTCCAATGGCAACCCTACTGCGCAACCTGCTGGAGGCAATCCCTCCAACATGCAGCAGCCAGCAGGTGTTGTGGCTCCAGCAGGTGTTGTGGTGAATCAAGCTGGACAGCGAGATGGGGCGTCCACGTCGGTCACTGCATTGGCAAACAACAACCCTGAACACGCACTTCATGCTGCGCGTGCTCTTCTCCAACGTCCACCGCCTCCAGGAGTGTAACACCCTCAATTTTTGCATCATGCATTGCATACATGTTCATGCATTAAATATTAATAGAATAAAAGAAAAATAATAAAACATAAAATATACATATACATATATGGTGTAGCAAAAGAAAAAAAAAGAAAAAAATAATAATTATATCCTAAAACATGTATTAGGGAATAAATCTAAAATAATAATAATAATATATATAAAGAAATATATATAAATAAATTATATAATAATATATATAATAATAATAAATAAATAAAATATAAATAATAATATAGTAATATATTTATAAAAAAAAGAAAAGGGGGCCACTGCCGGCCAGGCAAAACCGACCCAGCCCGCAGCGCCCCGGCGCCGAGCCGCCCTTCCGCGCGCCTCCCGCGCGTTGACGCGCCGTGCCTCCCGGCTCCCGCGCTCGCCCCGCCCTTCCCGCGCAGCGCGCGCTCCCCGCCGCCACGCGCCCCGCTGGGCCCCACCCCGCACCGTGCCCCGATCCTGCGCGCTAGCGCCGCCAGCCCCGCTCCTACGCGCGCGCCGCGCGATGCGCCGAGCCCCACCCCGCACCGCCTGCCGCCCGGCTCCCCCGCTCCCACGCGGCCTCCACGCGCCGACCCAGCCGGCGCCCCGCTCGCCCGCTGCCTCCCCGCGCCTGGGCCCCGCACCTCCCGCATCCCACGCTCGCGACCGCCTGGCCCCGCGAATCCCGGCCTCCCGCGCGACCTCGCCCCGGGCCCCACCCGCCGCGACCGATCCGCCCGCGCCGCCAGCCCCGCGAATCGCCCGAGACTCCCGCACGCGTACGCCCTAGCCGCGCCTATAAAACACTAGGGTCTCTGTAGGTTTTTTTCCCGATCCCAGGAAAAGCACCGCCGCCTCCAGGATAAAAGCCACGCTGCCAGCAACAGAAAAGAAAGGCACCAGAGAGCTGCGCCGCCAGGGAAAAGAGGGGAAGGAGAGGAAGAAAAAGAGGAGAGCGCCGCGGTCCGCCGGAGATTGTCATCGCCATCGCGTCGCTGTCGTCGTGCTGCCAGAGGACCCTGCGCATCTACTTCGTCTACGCATTGTCCCCATCCCGCGATCATCGAAGCCATCGCATCTACGGTAGGCCATGTTCCCGATGCGAATTTTAGCGACCATATTGAATCTAATAGACGTAAATTGATCGTAGTTGCGTCGTCTTTTTATTTTCAGCAGCATTAATCCACGCTAAAACCCCCGTAAACTCATGAACACGTATGAACTAGTTGCATCTAATTAATAAATAACCATAGTTAATCAATTATTGTACTTCGCATGCATGCATATCATCGCATGTTGATTAATGTGTGTGCATCATGTTGATTTGTATGTATATTCTTGTATGTGTGATCATGAGTAGAGGGAAGTGCTCAAGAGGTCGTGTACGAGGATTTTCAGAATCAAGATTTCGAAGCGCTTGAGCAACCCTATCCGTCGGAACAAGGCAAGTGTCCTTGAAGCATATTGATCCTGTTTTTAAAATAAATGTTTTGTTTGCAAACTGCATGCTTGTGTCAATTTGATGGGAATCCTATGATAGGAAGTTTACTAGTTTTGTTTGACCACCCTTGTCACCTAGAATATATGGTAGAGAGTCGGGAAGGGCTTTTTACTTTTTGCTTCGCTTAATCAACTGGGATGGAAAACAACTATACCACTCAATTTAATTATGCATGGATGAGATTATGGATGACATGAACTGGTTAATACGGTATTGTAATGGGTGATCTAAGAAAGCCTGGTATGTGGATGGGTTGGATGTTATGGTGGTTTGCTTGCTTTAGATCTAAGGACCGGTTCATGCGAGAATAAGCCAGGACTACAGTGCCACCACGAGGCCAAGTATGGGTGCGGCGTAGCTAATTAATTAGGGCTTTGCTAGTGCTGTTTGGACCATTGTGGATGCTCGGGGAAGGGGTAGTCGGATTGGGTTTGTTGATGATTGGTGGGACTATCCTGGGATCCGAATGTCTCAAGAGGGGGCCCTTGGTTGAAGATGTGCCCAGTTGGAGGCATCACCACCGGTGAAACCTCAGTGGGGTCTAAATAGGCTAGTAATCCCTTTGTAAAGGCTATTTTGTGATCTCTTGGCCACACACCAACGAAAGTGTGTAATGTGACCGACGGGTCATGGGCATAAGGGAGATTCTTAGTCGCCGAAAGGTGATGAAATCACGAACACGTGGGTAAAGAGGTACAAACTCTGCAGAGTTAACTAAAACTATCATGATAGCCGTGCTCCCGGTTATGAGCACCTGGACAACTTCCATGATTAGAGGGAAATTGAATTTGGGATGGTTATGGTTTGATAATGGTTGTGGTTTGGTGATGATTATGGTTGATATTATGATTATGGTTATGGTTATGGGATGGAATTATGGTTTATGACATTGATTATGGTTATTGGTAATGGTGATTTATGGACTGGTATTATTATGGTTACATGGTTTATGATGGGATTACTGCACATAAATATGATTCATTGCTTTCCAAATGTTTTACTGTACTTTTCAGCACTTAGCCATTATTACATTCGTCATTTGAATCAGCCACATGTCATACTTTCCACACTTGCTGAGTACGACATGTACTCACTCTTGCACTCCCCCCTAACAGTTGTAGGTCAGGATTGTGAGTTTAATGACGATAATGTGGAGATCTAGGCCGTGTCTACCATCAACTTTGCCTGTGGTGTTATTGGAGCTGTGCTATCCCTTTTGCTTAGTTTGCTTAGTTGTTTAATTAGTTTATTTCCGCTGCATTAGTTGAACTGTCATTAATATTCATTAGAGCTTGTATTCGAGGATAATATGGTTTGTGTAATAAAATTTGATAATTAATCTTGTTCTGTGGTAATTATCTGTATATCGTTTGTGATTGCACTCGTATATGTGTGATGAACATCCTGGGCACACATATGCGTTAGCTTGGTTCATTTTTCGGAACCGAGCGTCACAGATTGGTATCAGAGCCACGGGTGACCGTAGGATGCAGCCTAGATAGAATGGACACTTTAGAGCACATAGGAGCACTCAGGAATCGATTTGATTTTGTTGGCTTGCTGTTTGCTATATATATATTGGTTGCTTGTGTGCTTAATAGAGGATTTTGGGATGCTTTAGCATTGCCATGTCCACCTAGGCTAGTATAGCTAGTTGGTTAGCTTCATATCTGTCGGTACCCTAAAAACCATACACCCCTGAGGTTGCAAAAATCTCAAGGGAAGGACATCTACTTAAATTGAAGACCCTCGGGGGCCCACTTGCCAGACGTAACCGGACCCGCTTCTCCAACATGGTTAGCCCCTAGGTTGCCACGTGTACTGTCAGACCAGAGCTATTACCCGTAAGGGTGAAGCTCCGGGCCAAGTACTGAAACGGCACCTCCGGAGGTAACCCCTGACCGAGAGAAGCTCCGGACCTGACACGTGGCAGGCCGCCCCGGAGCTTCCCGCTTCCCACGAGCAAGCTCCGGAGCTACCACGTGTCCATACGTCGGAGCTGGCCGCTTTAAACCTCTGGGAGACATTGTAACGGCTCCGGATCTCCAAAGGACAGCCGCGGACTTCAAGACCCGATTAATTATCATTAATTACACGTTAATGATATTTAACCGGACGATCTTAACACCTGTAACGGCACTGTCGGAGCCGTTACAGAGTTATTAACAACAATTAATCTTGTGTATCAATACCAATAACCGCCAGGGCCACATGTCGGGCCAGGCTGACTTGTAACGGTTTGTCCTTGTACTATAAAAGGACAAACCGACGATACACGAGAGAAAAAAAACGAGAGCGGGGGAACACCCTGAAGTTGACAAGTCAATACACACACACACACCCGTGGAGTAGGGTATTACGCTCAGGCGGCCCGAACCACGTAAACCGCTGTGTCATTCGTGTCCAATCGCGTTTCACCTTCTTGAGTCTCCGCGCTCCCAAACCGAACCACAAACTCCTTCCACACTTTCGTAGTGTCAGGGGATCTGCCGACTCCAACAGTTGACAATATCCCTTGATGCATATAGTTGGGGACGTTTCTTAATTCTTACCTATTGCTCTCCTTCAGATGGTGAGGACTCGCAATCAGAGGGATGTCAATGGTGAGGAGGAGAACCATGGAGTACCTCAGAATAATACTAGACAAGGACCTGCTCATGGAGCCATCAATATCGAGCAGCTACTAGCTATGCAAACCAACTCATGCAGACCATGATACAAACTATGGGACAGCTGCAGGCTGACAATAACAACAATCAGCCCCACATGCCTCCACCGCCACCCTGTGACGCCCGGTTCCGAAAATGAACCAAGCTAACGCATATGTGTGCCCAGGATGTTCATCACACATACACGAGTGAAATCACAAAAGGATATACAGAAAATTACCACAGCTCAAATTATTAAATAAGTACTCTTATTACACAATTCATTAAATCCTCGAATACAAGCTCTAATGAATATTAATGATAAGTTCAACTAATGCAGCGGAAATAAACTAATTAAGCAACTAAGCAAACTAAGCAACTATGCAGCATAAGCGACAGGGTATGTATGCGCAGCACCAATCAACACCACAGGCAAAGCTGACGGTAGACACGGCCTAGAACTCCGCATTATCACCATTAAAATCCCAGTCTTGACCTGCAACTGTTGGGGTGGGGGATTGCAAGAGTGAGTACATGTCGTACTCAGCAAGTGTGGAAAGTATGACATGTGGCTGATTCAAATGACGACAATAATAATGGCAAAGTGCTGAAAAGTACATTAAAACATTTGAAAAGCAATATATTATAATTATATAAATCAAAACCATCATAATCATAAGTAATACCATAATACCAAACTGAATTCCTTACCATCATAAATAATTCCAGATTTCACCATCGTCAATAACCATATTCAATACCAGAAATTAATCCATAACCATCCATAATCATAACCATTACCAAATTCCAATTTGCCTCTAATCATGGAAGTTGTCCAGGTGCTCATAACCGGGAGCACGGCTATCATGATAGTTTTAATTAACACTCTGCAGAGTTTGTACCTCTTTACCCACGTGTCCGTGATTTCATCACCCTTCGGTGACTAAGAACCTCCCTTATGCCCATGACCCGTCGGTCACATTACACACTTCCGTTGGTGTGTGGCCAAGAGATCACAAAATAGCCTTTACAAAGGGATTACTAGCCTATTTAGACCCCACTGAGGTTTCACCGGTGGCGATGTCTCCCGCAGAGCACATCTTCAACCAAGGGCCCCCTCTTGAGCCATTCGGATCCCAGGGTAGTCCCACCAATCATCAACAAACCCAATCCGACTACCCCTTCCCCGAGCATCCACAATGGTCCAAACAGCACTAGCAAAGCCCTAATTAATCAGCTACGCCGCACCCATAACTTGGCCTCGTGGTGGCACTGTAGTCCTGGCTTATTCTCGCATGAACCGGTCCTTAGATCTAAAGCAAGCAAACCACCATAACATCCAACCCATCCACATACCAGGCTTGCTTAGATCATCCATTACCATACCATGTTTAACCAGTTCATGTTAACCATAATCTCATCCATGCATAATTAAATTGAGTGATATAGTTGTTTCCCATCCCAGTTGATTAAGCGAAGCAAAAAGGTAAAAACCCTTCCCGACTCTCTACCATAAATTCCAGGTGACAAGGATGGTTTAGCAAATCTAGTAAACTTCCTACCATAGGATTTCCCATCAATTTGACACAAGCATGCAGTTTTGCAAACAAAACATTTATTTTAAAACAGGATCAATATGCTTCAAGGACACTTGCCTTGCTCTTGCTGTTGATTAGGGTCAAAGCCTTCAAACTCTTGATGCTGTAGATCCTCCGCGGCACTCTCTAGCGCAAATCCGTCTAATCCACACAATAAACATACAAAACAAGAAACAAAATCAAAGAGTGCACAAATATTACTCAATATGTCATGACATGCATGATTGATGCAATGCAAGGTAGAACTTGTTACTAGATTGCTTTTAATGATTACTAACTAGCTCTAATAGATTATAACAAGTTTATACAGGTTTGGATTCGATTAGATCAAATTTTAGAATTAATTCAACACAATTTAACCAGAAAGATCGGACTAGTCCGCTTGGGACCGGACAAGTCCGCACTCTGCGAGATCAGCGGATTAGGGTTTTCTAGATCGACGTGAGTTTGGAGATTAGGGGTTGAATTCTCGTAAGGAAAAGAGAATAGAAGGTATACCAGGTGTTTAGAACTCCAATGAACCAAGAAACTTGGAGGTAACACTTGGATCTTGATGATCTAGGGTTGGTAATGAACTTGGAGACGAATTGGTGGTGAAGGACGAAACTTGGTGGAGATCTTGATCCTCCTTTGTTTCCTCCCCTTCTTCTTCTTGTTTGGGATCTTCTCCTCCCTCCTTGATGGTGGCTCCCCACGAACTAGGGTTTGGGTGGGTGGAAAAGTGGCAAATAGATGTCAAACCAAGGGGTGGGGCTGTTTATATAGGAGTGGAGGCTAGGGTTAGATGGATCTCGAGTTTTGGGATGAGTAGAGGACGGTTTAGAGTCCCACATGGGCTCTAAAAGAGTTGGGCACGACGTCCCTAGGCCCACTTGACGTGAAACCCAAGAAACAAGTCGTAAAAGAAAAGGTCAATCTCGGAGTCACGAAATATCGGACAAGTCCGGAAAGGACCGGACTAGTCCGAAGTCGTCCAGAGAGAAAATCGGACAAGTCTGGCCAAAAATCGGACAAGTCCGATCTTAGTCAGAAAGGAAAACGGACAAGTCCGCTGGAACACCGGACTAGTCCGGAAAAGTCCAGGGACTTAGCAAATTTTCAAGGATTCATGGAATATCGGACTAGTCCGCACAAAATCGGACAAGTCCGAAAGTTTCCAGAGCCAAAATCGGACTAGTCCGCAGCAAAAACGGACAAGTCCGTTTTTAGTCAGAGAGAAATCGGACTAGTCCTCAGCAAAATCGGACTAGTCCGCACTTTCCTGCGTTTTAAGTGCGGTTTTGCTCCAAATCAATTTTAAATGCTCCGAACCAATGTTAAACTCGTTCCTCTTTATGTGGGTTAATGTTAAACATGTATATGAGTGCATGTAGGGCATGATGCATGAAAATGAGGGTGTTACAAACCTACCCCCCTTAAAATGAATCTCGCCCTCGAGATTCGACGCGGAAGAGAAGAGATGGGGAAATTCCTTCTTGAGATCATCTTCTAACTCCCAAGTTGCTTCTTTTTCGGTATGGTGCTTCCATTGGACTTTACACCATCGAATCACCTTGTTCCTTGTGACTCTCTCCTTGGTTTCCAAGATTTTGGCCGGTTGCTCGGCATACGTCAAGTCTTCCTCTAGTTCCAATTCTTCCATTGGCACTTGATCTTCCGGTACCCTCAAGCACTTCTTGAGCTGGGAAACGTGAAACACATCATGTACGTCTGAAAGATGAGCTGGCATCTCCAACTTATACGCTACTTCTCCTCTTTTGTCCAAAATCTTGAATGGTCCGATATAACGAGGTGCGAGCTTACCCCTTATGTTAAACCTCTTATGACCTCTCATTGGTGACACCTTGAGGTAAACAAAATCTCCTATTTCAAAGGCTAATTTCCTTCTCCTATTATCCGCATAGCCTTTTTGCCTTGATTGGGCAGCCCTCAAGTTTCCACGAATTATTTGGACTTGCTTCTCGGCTTCTTGCAACACGTCCGGACCAAATACTTGAGTTTCTCCTGCCTCATTCCAAAATAAAGGCGTCCTACACTTCCTCCCATAAAGCGCTTCATATGGTGACATTTTCAAGCTTGCTTGGTAACTATTGTTGTATGAAAATTCTGCGTATGGCAAGCTTTTGTCCCAACTTTTCCCATGCTTTAAAGCACAAGCTCTTAACATGTCCTCCAAAATCTGATTGGTCCTCTCGGTTTGTCCATCCGTTTGAGGATGATATGCTGAACTAAAATTCAACCTCGTTCCCAAAGCTTCATGCAATTTCTGCCAAAATCTGGAGGTAAATTGAGAACCTCTATCCGAGACTATCTTCTTAGGGACTCCATGTCGACACACAATATGCTCCATGTATATTTCGGCCAATCGTGCAGCTGTATACTTGGTCTTCACAGGGACAAAATGAGCTGACTTGGTTAAGCGATCCACAATTACCCAAATTGAGTCATACCCGGACTGAGTACGGGGTAACCCAACTATGAAGTCCATACCAATTTCTTCCCACTTCCATTCCGGAATCTTCAACGGTTGCAATAATCCGGCTGGCCTTTGATGTTCCGCCTTGACTCGTTGGCACACATCACATAATGCTACATATTCAGCTATGTCCCTTTTCATGCTATCCCACCAATAGCAAGTCTTCAAATCCTTGTACATCTTCGTACAACCAGGGTGGATTGAGTATGGCGAGTCATGTGCCTCCTTTAATATTGTTTCTCGAATATGCTTTACATTAGGCACAACAATTCTCTTTCCAATCCATAAGGTACCATGTTCGTCTTCATCAAATCTGAATTCTCTTCCTTCTTTGATTCTTTCCTTGATTTCCTTGATCTCCTCATCCGTGGTTTGTGCTTCTCGAATTTCTTGCTCCAAGGTTGGGTTTAACTCCATCATATCCATCTCATTTACAAACCCAAGGTTCAACCGCTCAAACTCCTTGCATAACTCGGACGGTAACTCTCGAACTGTAAGTTGATGGCTTACTCCCTTTCTACTCAAAGCATCAGCCACTACATTGGCTTTTCCCGGATGATAGTTGATCCCCAAATCATAATCTTTGATGAGTTCCAACCATCTTCGTTGCCTCAAGTTCAGATCCGTTTGTGTGAAAATATACTTCAAACTCTTATGATCCGTATAAATTTCACACCTATGTCCAAGAATATAGTGTCTCCAAATCTTCAATGCATGTACCACGGCCGCGAGTTCCAAATCGTGCGTGGGGTAATTCTGCTCATGTTTCTTCAATTGTCTTGACGCATAGGCGACCACTTGACCTCCTTGCATCAATACACATCCAAGCCCTTGTCTTGATGCATCGCAATAAATGTCAAAACTCTTGCTTACATCCGGCAGTACCAAAACTGGGGCTGTTGTCAACCGCTTCTTCAACTCCTCAAAACTCTCTTGACAAGCTTGAGTCCATTGGAATGCCTTTCCCTTCATTAGAAACTCCGTCATAGGCTTGGCTATCTTGGAAAAATCCTTGATGAATCTACGGTAATACCCAGCCATCCCAAGAAAACTCCTTATTTCCTTGATATTTTGCGGCGGTTCCCACTTCAACACATCTCTCACCTTCCCTGGGTCAACTGATACTCCTCCTCCGGAAATAATATGGCCTAAGAAGGAAACTTCCCGTAACCAGAATTGACATTTACTGAACTTGGCATACAATTGATGCTCCCTCAATTTCTGCAACGTAAGCCTCAAGTGTTCCTCATGTTCCTTCTCATCCTTCGAGTAGATCATGATATCATCAATAAACACCACAACGAACTTATCTAAGTACTCCATGAAGACCTTATTCATGAGGTACATAAAGTAAGCAGGCGCATTTGTCAATCCAAATGACATCACGGTGTACTCATAAGATCCATACCGTGTCCTAAAAGCTGTCTTGGGTATGTCCGATGGTCTAATCTTCATTTGAAAGTATCCCGACCTCAAGTCAATCTTAGAGAAGACACAAGCACCCTTCATCTGATCAAACAAGTCTTCTATGCGTGGCAAGGTGTACTTGTTCTTGATTGTTACCTCGTTGAGAGCTCGGTAATCCACGCACATCCTTTGGGATCCGTCCTTCTTGTCCACAAATAAAACGGGCGCTCCCCAGGGTGAAGAGCTAGGGCGAATAAAACCCTTCTCTAATTGCTCTTGAATTTGTTTCTTGAGCTCCACTAATTCCATAGGAGGCATTCTATACGGCCTCTTAGCTATAGGTGCAGTTCCAGGTATTAGATCAATAACAAACTCAATGTCTCGATCGGGTGGCATACCTGGCAACTCGTCCGGAAAAACATCCAAAAATTCACACACCACCGGGATCTCCTCAATTGCGACACCGTCCATGTGATTCAGCTCTAATTGCTTTGGCGCATGTTGGGTTGCTTCAAATTCTACGGTGATCCCTTCTTCATTAGTCAACTTCACCGTCTTTGTGGCACATTCAATAACTCCATTGTGCTTCCTCAACCAGTCCATACCAAGTATAATATCCAAACCTTGAGAATCTAAAACAATGAGGTTGGCGGAGAAGTCTACCCCCCTTATTCTAAGGCTTACTTTTGGACATACTATATTTGTCCTCATCTCTCCTCCAGGAGATTTAACCAACAGAGTAAACTTCATATGAGAGATAGGCAAACTATACTTGGCAACATACTTTGATGCAATGAATGAATGCGATGCTCCAGAATCAAATAACATAGTTGCGGGGTTGGAGTTGGCGAGAAACATACCAATGACCACGTCATCCGCTTGTTGAGCATCCTCCGTAGAGACATGGTTCACGTTGCCACGAGCAAAATTTTGCTGTCCCCGGCTTCCTTGTGGCTGTCCTCCATTAGGTCTTGGGTTTTGCTTCGATGCATTGCTTCCTTGACCAAGGCCCGACTTAGGACATTGATTTGCAAAGTGTCCAGCTTCTCCACAAGTATAGCACTTCTTAACTCCACCAGAATTATTGGGACGAGCTTGGTTTTGAACATTGGTTCCAGGGGAATCAGCACGAGGTGCATAAGGCGTCGGAGGCCTAGGTGCTTGCATAACAGGGCGCTGCTGCACAAACTGAGTTGGGCGCGGTGCATAACCAGGGCGCTGAGCAGGAATAGAGGAGCTGTAATGAGGCGCATTGGGCGGCGTAAAGCGAGGGCGCACATTACTTCCTTGTTCCTGTCCTTGATATGGCGCCTTCCTCTTGATTTCTTGCTCCATCTCACGGATCTTGTTCTCAACCACAATTGCCTTGTCCACAAGCTTCTGGAAATTGACATAATCACAGTTGAGCAATTGTACTTGGATCGTATTGTTCAATCCCCTCATGAACAAGTATTGCTTCCGGCTGTCCCGGCTAACATCCTCAGGCGCATATCTTGACAGTTGAGTGAATTTATTGAGATATTCACTCACGCTTGATCTTCCTTGCCTTAAATTCTCAAATTCTTGCCTCTTCAAGATCATAACACCCTCGGGCACATAATGAGAACGAAAATTCTCCTTGAATTCGGCCCAAGTAATTCTCTCTTGATTCTCATGAGCACTGCAATAAGAATCCCACCAATCTGCAGCTGCTCCAACGAGTTGATGAGAAGCAAATAGCACCTTCTCCCGGTCACTGCATTGGACAATGGCTAGCTTCTTCTCCACGGACTTGAGCCAATCATCAGCATCCATAGGGTCAGCAGCTTGAGCAAAGGTTGGCGGCCTAGTCCTCATAAACTCTCCCAATCGGTTATGAGGAGGTGGGGGTGGCGGTGGAGGCATGTGGGGCTGATTGTTGATATTGCCAGCCTGCAGCTGTCCCATAGTCTGTATCATGGTCTGCATGAGCTGGTTTTGCATGGCCAATAGCTGCTCGATGTTGATAGCTCCCCGAGTAGATCCTTGCCCATTGTTGTTCTGAGGCACTCCATTGTTCTCCTCTTCATCATTGCCATCCCTCTGGTTGCGAGTCCTCGCCATCTGAAGAAAAGCAGTAGGTAAGAATTAGAAAACGTCCCCAACTATATGCATCAAGGGATATGAAACTAAACAGCTAGCTACACTAGCCTAGGTGGACATGGCAATGCTAAGGCATCCCAAAATCCTCTATTAAGCACACAAGCAGCAATATATATAGCAAACAGCACACCAAGCAAAAATACATCGATTCCTGAGTGCTCCTATGTGCTCTAAAGTGTCCATTCTATCTAGGCTGCATCCTACGGTCAACCTGTGGCTCTGATACCAATCTGTGACGCCCGGTTCCGAAAATGAACCAAGCTAACGCATATGTGTGCCCAGGATGTTCATCACACATACACGAGTGAAATCACAAAAGGATATACAGAAAATTACCACAGCTCAAATTATTAAATAAGTACTCTTATTACACAATTCATTAAATCCTCGAATACAAGCTCTAATGAATATTAATGATAAGTTCAACTAATGCAGCGGAAATAAACTAATTAAGCAACTAAGCAAACTAAGCAACTATGCAGCATAAGCGACAGGGTATGTATGCGCAGCACCAATCAACACCACAGGCAAAGCTGACGGTAGACACGGCCTAGAACTCCGCATTATCACCATTAAAATCCCAGTCTTGACCTGCAACTGTTGGGGTGGGGGATTGCAAGAGTGAGTACATGTCGTACTCAGCAAGTGTGGAAAGTATGACATGTGGCTGATTCAAATGACGACAATAATAATGGCAAAGTGCTGAAAAGTACATTAAAACATTTGAAAAGCAATATATTATAATTATATAAATCAAAACCATCATAATCATAAGTAATACCATAATACCAAACTGAATTCCTTACCATCATAAATAATTCCAGATTTCACCATCGTCAATAACCATATTCAATACCAGAAATTAATCCATAACCATCCATAATCATAACCATTACCAAATTCCAATTTGCCTCTAATCATGGAAGTTGTCCAGGTGCTCATAACCGGGAGCACGGCTATCATGATAGTTTTAATTAACACTCTGCAGAGTTTGTACCTCTTTACCCACGTGTCCGTGATTTCATCACCCTTCGGTGACTAAGAACCTCCCTTATGCCCATGACCCGTCGGTCACATTACACACTTCCGTTGGTGTGTGGCCAAGAGATCACAAAATAGCCTTTACAAAGGGATTACTAGCCTATTTAGACCCCACTGAGGTTTCACCGGTGGCGATGTCTCCCGCAGAGCACATCTTCAACCAAGGGCCCCCTCTTGAGCCATTCGGATCCCAGGGTAGTCCCACCAATCATCAACAAACCCAATCCGACTACCCCTTCCCCGAGCATCCACAATGGTCCAAACAGCACTAGCAAAGCCCTAATTAATCAGCTACGCCGCACCCATAACTTGGCCTCGTGGTGGCACTGTAGTCCTGGCTTATTCTCGCATGAACCGGTCCTTAGATCTAAAGCAAGCAAACCACCATAACATCCAACCCATCCACATACCAGGCTTGCTTAGATCATCCATTACCATACCATGTTTAACCAGTTCATGTTAACCATAATCTCATCCATGCATAATTAAATTGAGTGATATAGTTGTTTCCCATCCCAGTTGATTAAGCGAAGCAAAAAGGTAAAAACCCTTCCCGACTCTCTACCATAAATTCCAGGTGACAAGGATGGTTTAGCAAATCTAGTAAACTTCCTACCATAGGATTTCCCATCAATTTGACACAAGCATGCAGTTTTGCAAACAAAACATTTATTTTAAAACAGGATCAATATGCTTCAAGGACACTTGCCTTGCTCTTGCTGTTGATTAGGGTCAAAGCCTTCAAACTCTTGATGCTGTAGATCCTCCGCGGCACTCTCTAGCGCAAATCCGTCTAATCCACACAATAAACATACAAAACAAGAAACAAAATCAAAGAGTGCACAAATATTACTCAATATGTCATGACATGCATGATTGATGCAATGCAAGGTAGAACTTGTTACTAGATTGCTTTTAATGATTACTAACTAGCTCTAATAGATTATAACAAGTTTATACAGGTTTGGATTCGATTAGATCAAATTTTAGAATTAATTCAACACAATTTAACCAGAAAGATCGGACTAGTCCGCTTGGGACCGGACAAGTCCGCACTCTGCGAGATCAGCGGATTAGGGTTTTCTAGATCGACGTGAGTTTGGAGATTAGGGGTTGAATTCTCGTAAGGAAAAGAGAATAGAAGGTATACCAGGTGTTTAGAACTCCAATGAACCAAGAAACTTGGAGGTAACACTTGGATCTTGATGATCTAGGGTTGGTAATGAACTTGGAGACGAATTGGTGGTGAAGGACGAAACTTGGTGGAGATCTTGATCCTCCTTTGTTTCCTCCCCTTCTTCTTCTTGTTTGGGATCTTCTCCTCCCTCCTTGATGGTGGCTCCCCACGAACTAGGGTTTGGGTGGGTGGAAAAGTGGCAAATAGATGTCAAACCAAGGGGTGGGGCTGTTTATATAGGAGTGGAGGCTAGGGTTAGATGGATCTCGAGTTTTGGGATGAGTAGAGGACGGTTTAGAGTCCCACATGGGCTCTAAAAGAGTTGGGCACGACGTCCCTAGGCCCACTTGACGTGAAACCCAAGAAACAAGTCGTAAAAGAAAAGGTCAATCTCGGAGTCACGAAATATCGGACAAGTCCGGAAAGGACCGGACTAGTCCGAAGTCGTCCAGAGAGAAAATCGGACAAGTCTGGCCAAAAATCGGACAAGTCCGATCTTAGTCAGAAAGGAAAACGGACAAGTCCGCTGGAACACCGGACTAGTCCGGAAAAGTCCAGGGACTTAGCAAATTTTCAAGGATTCATGGAATATCGGACTAGTCCGCACAAAATCGGACAAGTCCGAAAGTTTCCAGAGCCAAAATCGGACTAGTCCGCAGCAAAAACGGACAAGTCCGTTTTTAGTCAGAGAGAAATCGGACTAGTCCTCAGCAAAATCGGACTAGTCCGCACTTTCCTGCGTTTTAAGTGCGGTTTTGCTCCAAATCAATTTTAAATGCTCCGAACCAATGTTAAACTCGTTCCTCTTTATGTGGGTTAATGTTAAACATGTATATGAGTGCATGTAGGGCATGATGCATGAAAATGAGGGTGTTACACACCCCCGCCTCCTCATAACCGATTGGGAGAGTTTATGAGGACTAGACCGCCAACCTTTGCTCAAGCTGCTGACCCTATGAATGCTGATGATTGGCTCAAGTCCGTGGAGAAGAAACTTGCTATTGTCCAGTGCAATGACCGGGAGAAAGTGCATTTTGCTTCTCATCAACTCGTTGGAGCAGCTGCGGATTGGTGGGATGCTTATTGCAGTGCTCATGAGAACCAAGAAAGAATCACTTGGGCCGAATTTAAGGAGAATTTTCATTCTCATTATGTGCCCGAGGGTGTTATGATCTTGAAGAGGCAAGAATTTGAGAATTTAAGGCAAGGAAGATCAAGCGTGAGTGAATATCTCAATAAGTTCACTCAACTCTCAAGATATGCGCCTGAGGATGTTAGTCGGGACAGCCGGAAGCAATATTTGTTCATGAGGGGCTTGAACAATGAGATCCAAGTGCAACTACTCAACTGCGATTATGCCAATTTTCAGAAGCTTGTGGACAAAGAAATTGTGGTTGAGAACAAGATCCGTGAGATGGAGCAAGAAATCAAGAGGAAGGCGCTATATCAAGGACAGCAACAAGGAAGTAATGTGCGCCCTCGCCTTGCACCACCCAATGCACCTCATTACAGCTCCTCTATTCCTGCTCAGCGCCCTAGTTATGCGCCACGTCCAACTCAGTTCGTGCAGCAACGCCCTGTTATGCAAGCACCTAGGCCTCCAATGCCTTATGCACCTCGTGCTGATTTTCCTGGAGCCAATGTTCAAAACCAAGCTCATCCCAATAATTCTGGTGGAGTTAAGAAGTGTTATACTTGTGGAGAAGCTGGACACTTTGCGAATCAATGTCCTAAGTCGGGCCTTGGGCAAGGAAGCAATGCACCGAGGCAAAACCCAAAACCTAATGGAAGACAGCCACAAGGAAGTCGTGGACAGCAAAATTTTGCTCGTGGCAACGTGAACCATGTCTCTACGGAGGATGTTCAACAAGCGGATGACGTGGTCATTGGTATGCTTCTCGCCAACTCCAACCCCGCGACTATGTTATTTGATTCTGGAGCATCGCATTCATTCATTGCATCGAAGTATGTTGCCAAGTATAGTTTGCCTATCTCTCATATGAAGTTTACTCTGTTGGTTAAGTCTCCTGGAGGAGATATGAGGACAAATATGGTATGTCCAAAAGTAAGCCTTAGAATAAGGGGGGTAGACTTCTCCGCCAACCTCATTGTTTTGGATTCTCAAGGATTGGACATTATACTTGGTATGGACTAGTTGAGGAAGCACAATGGAGTTATTGAGTGTGCCACAAAGACGGTGAAGTTGACTAATGAGGAAGGGATCACCGTAGAATTTGAAGCATCTCAAACCGCACCAAAGCAATTGGAGCTGAATCATATGGACGGTGCCGCAATTGAGGAGATTCCGGTGGTGTGCGAATTTTTGGATGTTTTTCCGGACGAATTGCCAGGTATGCCACTCGATCGGGACATTGAGTTTGTTATTGATTTAATCCCTGGAACTGCACCAATAGCTAAGAGGCCGTATAGGATGCCTCCTTTGGAACTAGCGGAGCTCAAGAAGCAAATTCAAGAGCAACTAGAGAAGGGTTTTATTCGCCCTAGCTCTTCACCTTGGGGAGCGCCCGTTCTATTTGTGGACAAGAAGGATGGAACGCAAAGGATGTGTGTGGATTACTAAGCTCTCAACGAGGTGACCATCAAGAACAAGTACACCTTGCCCCGTATAGAGGATTTGTTTGATCAGATGAAAGGCGCCCGTGTGTTTTCCAAGATTGATTTAAGGTCGGGATACTTTCAAATGAAGATTAGACCATCGGACATACCCAAGACAGCTTTTAGGACACGGTATGGATCTTATGAGTACACCGTGATGTCTTTTGGATTAACAAATGCACCTGCCTACTTTATATACCTCATGAATAAAGTCTTCATGGAGTACCTGGACAAGTTCGTTGTGGTGTTTATTGATGACATTATGATCTACTCGAAGGATGAGAAGGAACATGAGGAACACTTGAGGCTTACGTTGTAGAAATTGAGGGAGCATCGATTGTATGCCGAGTTCAACAAGTGTCAGTTTTGGTTGAAAGAGGTGCCATTTTTGGGTCATATAATCTCAGGAGGAGGAGTATCGGTTGACCCCGGAAAAGTGAGAGACGTGTTGAAGTGGGAACCACCGCAAAACGTCAAGGAAATAAGGAGTTTTCTTGGGATGGCTGGATATTACCGTCGGTTTATCAAGGATTTTTCCAAGATAGCCAAGCCCATGACGGAATTGCTAATGAAGGGGAAGGCTTTCCAATGGACTGAAGCTTGTCGGAATAGTTTTGAGGAGTTGAAGAAGAGGTTGACAACAACCCCAGTTTTGGTATTGCCGGATGTAAGCAAGGGTTTTGATATTTATTGTGATGCATCAAGACAAGGATTAGGATGTGTGCTTATGCAAGAAGGTCAAGTGGTCGCCTATGCATCAAGACTATTGAAGAAACATGAGCAGAATTACCCCACACATGATCTTGAACTAGCAGCCGTGGTACACGCATTGAAGATTTGGAGACACTATATTTTGGGACATAGGTGTGAAATTTACACGGATCATAAGAGTTTGAAGTATATTTTCACACAAACAGATCTGAACTTGAGGCAACGAAGATGGTTGGAGCTCATCAAAGATTATGATTTGGGGATCAACTATCATCCGGGAAAAGCCAATGTAGTGGCCGATGCTTTGAGTAGAAAAGGAGTAAGTCATCAACTCACGGTTCGAGAGTTACCATTCGAGTTATGTAAGGAGTTTGAAAGGTTAAACCTCGGATTTGTAAATGAGATGGAGATGATGGAGTTAAACCCAACCTTGGAGCAAGAAATTCGAGAGGCCCAAACCGCAGATGAAGAGATCAAGGAAATCAAGGAAAGGACTGAGGAAGGGAGAGAATTCAGATTTGATGAAGACGAATATGGTACCTTATGGCTTGGAAAGAGGATCGTTGTGCCTAATGTAAAGCATATTCGGGAGACAATATTAAAGGAGGCACATGACTCGCCTTACTCAATTCACCCTGGTTGGACAAAGATGTACAAAGACTTGAAGACTTGCTATTAGTGGGATAGCATGAAGAAGGACATAGCTGAATACGTAGCATTGTGTGATGTGTGCCAACGAGTCAAGGCGGAACATGAAAGGTCAGCCGGATTATTACAACTGTTGAAGATTCCGGAATGGAAGTGGGAAGAAATTGGAATGGAACTTCATAGTTGGGTTACCACGTACTCAGTCCGGGTATGACTAGATTTGGGTAATTGTGGATCGCTTAACCAAGTCGGCTCATTTTGTCACTGTGAAGACCAAGTATACAGCTGCACAGTTGGCCGAAATATACATGGAGCATATTGCGTGTCGACATGGAGTCCCTAAGAAGATAGTCTCGGATAGAGGTTCTCAATTTACCTCCAGATTTTGGCAAAAATTGCATGAAGCTTTGAGAACGAGGTTGAATTTTAGTTCAACATATCATCCTCAAACGGATGGACAAACCGAGAGGACCAATCAGGTTTTGGAGGACATGTTAAGAGCTTGTGCTTTAAAGCATGGGAAAAGTTGGGACAAAAGCTTGCCATACGCGGAATTTTCATACAACAATAGCTACCAAGCAAGCTTGAAAATGTCACCATATGAAGCGCTTTATGGGAGGAAGTGTAGGACACCTTTATTCTGGAATGAGGCAGGAGAAACTCAAGTATTTGGTCCGGATGTGTTGCAAGAAGCCGAAAAGCAAGTCCAGATAATTCGTGAAAACTTGAGGGCTGCCCAATCAAGACAAAAAGGCTATGCGGATAATAGGAGAAGGGAACTAGCCTTTGAAATAGGAGATTTTGTTTACCTCAAGGTGTCACCTATGAGAGGTCATAAGAGGTTTAACATAAGAGGCAAGCTCGCACCTCGTTATATTGGACCATTCAAGATTTTGGACAAAAGAGGAGAAGTAGCATATAAGTTGGAGATGTCAGCTCATCTTTCAGACGTACATGATGTGTTTCATGTTTCCCAACTCAAGAAGTGTCTCAGGGTGCCAGAAGAACAAGTGCTGACGGACGAGTTGGGACTTCAGGAGAATTTGTCTTATGTCGAGCAACCTATCAAGATCTTGGACGTGAAGGAAAGGGTCACGAGAAATAAGAGGATCCGTTGGTGCAAAGTGCAATGGAAACACCATACAGAAGCCGAAGCTACGTGGGAACATGAAGAAGACCTGAAGGCAGAATTCCCGCATCTTTTCTCCACGCTATCGAATCTCGAGGGCGAGATTCACTTTAAGGGGGTAGGTTTGTAACACCCTCAATTTTTGCATCATGCATTGCATACATGTTCATGCATTAAATATTAATAGAATAAAAGAAAAATAATAAAACATAAAATATACATATACATATATGGTGTAGCAAAAGAAAAAAAGAAGAAAATTAATAATTATATCCTAAAACATGTATTAGGGAATAAATATAAAATAATAATAATAATATATAAAAGGCAATGACTAGTATGCAATCTCATCTATGGTGCAAGCATGCAATCATCCACTCTCAACCATTGGATGTCCATCCTAGGGTGGTTGTATTTTTTCACTTAACTCCCTTTATGTGGTAGAGGGGGTTAAGTGAAAAAACGTACCCACCCTAGGATATACATCCAATGGTTGATGATAGATGATTGCATGCTTGCACCATAGATGTGATTGCATACTAGTCATTCCCTATATAAAAAGAAATATATATAAATAAATTATATAATAATATATATATATAATAAATAATTAAAATATAAATAATAATATAGTAATATATTTATAAAAAAAAGGGGGCCACTTCCGGCCAGGCCAAACCGGCCCAGCCCGCAGCGCCCTGGCACCGAGCCGCCCTTTCGCGCGCCTCCCGCGTGTTGACGCGCCGCGCCTCCTGGCTCCCGCGCTCGCCCCGCCCTTCCCGCGCAGCGCGCGCTCCCCGCCGCCACGCGCCCCACTCGGCCCCACCCCATCCCGCGCGCTAGCGCTGCCAGCCCCGCTCCTACGCGTGCGCCTCGCGATGCGTCGGGCCCCACCCCGCACCGCCTGCCGCCCGGCTCCCCCGCTCCCACGCGACCTCCACGCGCCGACCCAGTCGGCGCCCCGCTCACCCGCTGCCTCCCCGCGCCTGGGCCCCGCACCTCCCGCGTCCCACGCCCGCGACCGCCTGGCCCCGCGAATCCCGGCCTCCCGCGCGACCTCACCCCGGGCCCCACCCGCCGTGATTGATCCGCCCGCGCCGCCAGCCCCGCGAATCGCCCGAGACTCCCGCACGCGTACGCCCTAGCCGCGCCTATAAAACACCAGGGTCTCCGTAGGTTTTTTTCCCGATCCCAGGAAAAGCATCGCCGCCTCCAGGATAAAAGCCACGCCGCCAGCAACAGAAAAGAAAGGCACCAGAGAGCTGCGCCGCCAGGGAAAAGAGGGGAAGGAGAGGAAGAAAAAGAGGAGAGCGCCGCGGTCTGCCGGAGATCGTCGTCGCCATCGCGTCGCCGTCGTCGTGCCGCCGGAGGACCCTGCACATCTACTTCGTCTACACATTGTTCCCATCCCGCGATCATCAAAGCCATCGCATCTACGGTAGGCCATGTTCCCGATGCGAATTTTAGCGACCATATTGAATCTAATAGACGTAAATTGATCGTAGTTGCGTCGTCTTTTTATTTTCAGCATCATTAATCCACGCTAAAACCCCCGTAAACTCATATGAACACGTATGAACTAGTTGCATCTAATTAATAAATAACCATAGTTAATCAATTATTGTACTTCGCATGCATGCATATCATCGCATGTTGATTAATGTGTGTGCATCATGTTGATTTGTATGTATATTCTTGTATGTGTGATCATGAGTAGAGAGAAGTGCTCAAGAGGTCGTGTACGAGGATTTTCAGAATCAAGATTTCGAAGCGCTTGAGCAACCCTATCCGCCGGAACAAGGCAAGTGTCCTTGAAGCATATTGATCCTGTTTTTAAAATAAATGTTTTGTTTGCAAACTGCATGCTTGTGTCAATTTGATGGGAATCCTATGATAGGAAGTTTACTAGTTTTGTTTGATCACCCTTGTTACCTGGAATATATGGAGAGAGTCGGGAAGGGCTTTTTACTTTTTGCTTCGCTTAATCAAGTGGGATGGAAAACAACTATACCACTCAATTTAATTATGCATGGATGAGATTATGGATGACATGAACTGGTTAATACGGTATTGTAATGGGTGATCTAAGCAAGCCTGGTATGTGGATGGGTTGGTTGTTATGGTGGTTTGATTGCTTTAGATCTAAGGACCGGTTCATGCGAGAATAAGCCAGGACTACAGTGCCACCACGAGACCAAGTATGGGTGCGGCGTAGCTGATTAATTAGGGCTTTGCTAGTGCTGTTTGGACCATTGTGGATGCTCGGGGAAAGGGTAGTCGGATTGGGTTTGTTGATGATTGGTGGGACTATCCTGGGATCCGAATGGCTCAAGAGGGGGACCTTGGTTGAAGATGTGCTCAGTTGGAGGCATCGCCACCGGTGAAACCTCAGTGGGGTCTAAATAGGCTAGTAATCCCTTTGTAAAGGCTATTTTGTGATCTCTTGGCCACACACCAACGAAAGTGTGTAATGTGACTGACAGGTCATGGGCATAAGGGAGATTCTTAGTCGCCGAAAGGTGATGAAATCACGAACATGTGGGTAAAGAGGTACAAACTCTGCAGAGTTAACTAAAACTATCATAATAGCCGTGCTCCCGGTTATGAGCACCTGGACAACTTCCATGATTAGAGGGAAATTGGAATTTGGGATGGTTATGGTTTGATAATGGTTGTGGTTTGGTGATGGTTATGATTGATATTATGATTATGGTTATGGTTATGGGATGGAATTATGGTTTATGACATTGATTATGGTTATTGGTAATGGTGATTTATGGACTGGTATTATTATGGTTACATGGTTTATGATGGGATTACTTCACATAAATATGATCCATTGCTTTCCAAATGTTTTACTTTACTTTTCAGCACTTAGCCATTATTACATTCGTCATTTGAATCAGCCACATGTCATATTTTCCACACTTGCTGAGTACGACATGTACTCACTCTTGCAATCCCCCCCAACAGTTGCAGGTCAAGATTGTGAGTTTAATGGCGATAATATGGAGATCTAGGTCGTGCCTAGCGTCAACTTTGCCTGTGGTGTTATTGGAGCTGCGCTATCCCTTTTGCTTAGTTTGCTTAGTTGTTTAATTAGTTTATTTCCGCTGCATTAGTTGAACTGTCATTAATATTCATTAGAGATTGTATTCGAGGATAATATGGTTTGTGTAATAAAATTTGATAATTAATCTTGTTCTATGGTAATTATCTGTATATCGTTTGTGATTGCACTCGTATATGTGTGATGAACATCCTGGGCACACATATGCGTTAGCTTGGTTCATTTTTCAGAACTGGGCGTCACAAGGAGCATCCTAGGATGCAATGGAGTAGTGGAGAGCTGATGTTGAACATTTGGTTGCAGCAGCAGCCGATCGCATCAGCAACCAAGGTCCCCCCCCGGGGTGGGCCCCATCGCAGGATCGAATTGTGTCGGGTAGACTTGGTCTGCACGCTTCACAGCACAGGAGGTGTGCTACATCTCAGCAGGCGACGTTGCTGCCTTCCGGGGCGCGACGTACCCACACAGTAACCAGGCTTTCGACTACGACCTCCGGGCGGAGCTTGATCGCTGTTACCGTCAAGAGGATGGCCGCGTCCATATCGAGCGTGCTCGCGAGAGGCGAGAGGCTTGGGATAGTCCTGCTCCCGAAGGAGTAGGAGGAGGCTATTCTGCCCTGGCCATGCACCTACGCATGGTCAGATGGCCGCAAAAATTCCGGCTTGATTTTAATATGATTTTTTGTGCAACTAGCGCGAAAGCCGTTGCGCGTTAGCTCACCTGCCGGAGAAATTCGACGAGACTGTCAATCTCGCCGAATTTCTCCAAATCTACTCCACCGCAATCCTTGCGGATGGAGGCAACAAGGTCGTGATGGCCAACTATTTCCCCGTGGCTTTGACTGGGACCGCCAGGTCTTGGTTCATGAGCCTCCCGCCCGACTCCATCAACAGTTGGGCGGAACTGTGCCAACAATTCACTGCCAACTTCGAGAGTTCATATACCCGACCAGGCACAAAACTGGACCTTTTTGCTGTCAAGCAGAAGGGGGGGGAGAGTCCATGCGATCCTTCATCCAGAGGTTCTCCCAGGTATGAAACACCATACCTTCTATCTCAAGCACTTCTGTTATTGTGACATTTAGACAGAGCGTATGAGACAAGAGGATGCTGGAGAAGCTGGCGACCAAGGAAGTCACCAGCGTCACGGAACTCTTCAGCTTGGCAGACAAGTGTGTCAAGGCTGCTGAGGGTCGTGAAATGCACTCCCAACCACCTCCGGAGGACAACAAAAAGTTCTCCAAGGGTGAAGCCACTACCTCCGGGAGTGGTAATAAGAAGAAAAAGTCCAACGACAAGAAGAAGCCGTCAGCCGACACATCTACAGCCGCTGCTGCCGCAGCTCCGGGTGACCGGGGGCCACGCCCTGAGAAACGACCTCGGCTGTTGTCTGAAGATGGTGGCAACTCCAAGATGTGGTGTCCCATACACAAGACGAACATCCACAACCTGGAAGGCTGCCGAAAGGTCCAGAACCTTGTCGAGCACTACAACAAGCGCCGGGAAGAAGTTCCTTTCCGTCAAAGGGAAGGAAAACAAAAGTCTACGAAGCTCCGGCTGAAGAGGAGTTAGGCATTCTGGACCCTAGAAAGGTATTGAAGGCTGTTTACACCTCAGTCGATGACGACTCCGACGTCTCCGACAACGAGCGTGAGAAGACCATGAATGCCATCTTTGGTGGTTCATGGGACATCACTTCCCGCCGTGTACTCAAGAAAATG
This sequence comes from Tuctoria greenei, assembly GCA_036927565.1. Taxonomy (NCBI): domain Eukaryota; kingdom Viridiplantae; phylum Streptophyta; class Magnoliopsida; order Poales; family Poaceae; genus Tuctoria; species Tuctoria greenei. The sequence goes on from JAYESD010000005.1 coordinate 9,925,789, forward strand.
CGGCGGGACATGGCCTCAGTAGCTCCCACCGCCAGGGCGGAGCCTCACCGGAAGTGGATGGACACTGCTATCACTTTCGATGCTTTGGACTGCCCTTGGAACATGATCGGAGCTGGCCAAATTCCTCTAATGGTATCTCTGACCATCAAGAACATCCAACTCCACCACGTGATGGTGGACGGAGGTTCGAGGCTGAACCTCATAAGCTTCGAAGCCTTCGTCAAGCTTCAGCTCCGACCTTTGGATCTTCGCCCCTCCCGACCTTTCTCCGGAGTAGGTCCGGGGGCCATAACTCCACTGGGTGCTATTACTCTCCCGGTGACCTTAGGGGCCCGGGAGAATTACCGCACTGAGAAGTTGGTCTTCGACGTGGCGCAGATCAACTTACCATTCAACGCCGTCTTGGGTAGGCCAGCCTTGTATAAATTCATGGCTGCTGCTCATTATGGCTACTTGGTGTTGAAGATGCCAACACCAGTAGGTGTTCTCCGGATCCGCAGAGATCGCACCGCTGGAGTTACTGCACTGGAAGAACTCCATGCGCTTGCTACAACGTAGGAGGAAGAATCTGGAAAGGAGCAAGCTCCGAAACCCCCGAGAATTCGTCATCGAGGCTCAACCTCTGCACCTCGTGTGCAACCAAGCGGCGACACCGACATTCCCGTAAAAGTCGTCCAAATTGGTTCCGACGCTGCTCAGACCACCCGTATATCGAGAGGTCTGGATGACAAATAGGAACTCGCGCTCATCACTTTCCTTCGGGATAATGTTGATGTGTTTGCCTGGAAACCGTTACAAATGCCTGGGATCCCTAGGGAAGTGATCGAGCACAATCTGAAGATTTATCCCGACGCTCGGCCTGTACATCAGAAGCCTTGGAAGCAATCAGTAGAGCGACAAAACTTCATACGTCAAGAAGTGAAGAAGTTGCTTGAAGCTAGATTCATCCAAGAAGTCTTCCACCCAAAATGGTTGGCAAACCAACTCGTTGTACCCAAGGCCGGCGGGAAGCTTCGGATGTGTATCGACTACACTACACTGAATAAGGCATGTCCAAAAGATCCATTCCCACTACCTAGAATAGATCAGATAGTGGATTCCACCTCCGGGTGCGAATTACTGTGTTTCCTAGACGCATATTTTGGGTATCATCAAATCAGAATGTCTAGGGAAGATGAAGAGCATACTTTCTTCATCACAGTAGATGGATTATATTGTTACACTGCCATGCCATTCGTTCTCAAAAAATGCTGCTTCAACGTTTGTACGAGCTATGTACAAAACTTTTGGAGAGCTCATCAGAGATATAGTGGAAGTGTACGTCGATGACATTGTTGTGAAGATCAAGAACAAGGAGTCATTCCTTGACACCTTGCAAGCTGTCCTCGACAAGTCGCGAATCACACGCACGAAGTTGAACCCGGACAAGTGTGTCTTCGGGGTTAGCTCCGGAAAACTTCTTGGCTTCTTGGTGAACCACCAAGGAATAGAAGAAAATCCGGTGAAGATTAAAGCCATTGAAGACATGCGACCACCAGCCCGCATCAAGGACGTCCAGAAGCTGACTGGATGTCTAGCTGCCCTCAGCCGGTTCATCTCAAGACTGGCGGAATGGGCGCTACCCTTCTTCAAGTTATTGAGGAAGTCCGACCCTGTTTTCAAGTCATCGACTAGTCGTCGACTAGTCATCCAGTCGGTCCCGGGAGGCCGACTGAGGCCTCCGACTTGACTTTCATGGCAAGTCAGGCGACTTGCCATCAGCTTGCCTTTTCCAGTCGACTAGTCGTCGACTTATGTCTTTAAGTCGGGCGACTTGTGATCTTCTCAGCCCAGCCCACAGCCCAAGGCCCATTAGGAATTGGAACCCTAAAAATCCTCTCCTCTCTGCCCGACTCCTCTCTGCCTGACCCTCCCGTTCCCGTCTCCTGCACCCAGCGGCCGCTGCCGCCTCCTGCGCCCAGCGGCCGACGCCGTCTCCTCCACCAACAGCCCCCGCCCCCCTCCAGCGCCTCCCTCCTCTAGCACCGCCGCCACCCTCTCTAGCGCCGCCGTCGCCATGCAGTGCCGCCATCGCCCTGCAGTGCTGCCGCCCTGCAGTGCCGCCGTCGCCCTACAGTGCTGCCGCCGCCCTGCAGTGCCGCCCCTCAAGCGCCTTCCTCGTCTCCAGCACCCTCTCCGGCACCCTCTCCCACTTTCCAGCGCCATGTGATTGTTATGAACTTATGAGTTTGACTTATGTGCCCGATTGGTTTCCGTCTTTCCGAAGTGAATTTGGTTCAGATTCATCCTTCAAATGAGGTAAAACATGCCCTTCCTTTGACCTGGATACTAGTTATTTGAGTTTGATTCAGTTTCAGCCTACAAATGAGGTAAATCATGCTCTTTTTTTTGAACTAGATGCTGTTTTTTTAGTTTGACTCAGTTTCAGCCTTCAAACGGGTTAAAACATACCCTTTCTTCATATATAAATACTATATTGTCTATATGAATCCACTATATAGGCAAAACAACCACTATATTTGGCAAGTCAATGACTAGTCGACTGACTTATCGACTAGTCACCAAGTCGGTACCTTGTCGACTCGACTCGACTTACCGACTTGAAAACACTGAAGTCCGGACCATTTCAATGGTCTGAAGAAGCATAAAAGGCATTCCAGGAGCTGAAGCAGCTCCTCACCACTCTACCAACTTTGGTAGCTCCGAATCCTGGTGAGCCACTTCTGCTTTACATTTCGGCAACTAATGAAGTTGTCAGCATAGTCCTGGTTGCGGAAAGACCAGAACCATCTCCAGTTCAGAAGTCCAGACCCCTCCGGGAGGGTCCGGAGTTACCTGAAGATGAGTCTGGGTCCCATCTCCAAGACCCGAATCCTTAAGACGAGATTCCAGAGGAGCCACTCCCTCCAAGTGGAGGAGTCACTGTTACTGAACAAGAAGATCCGGACCCCTCCGGGAAGGTCTGGATCACTTTAGAAGAAGCTCCGGGTTCCTCCAGCAGGAACCCGAAGGTCCCCGAAGAAGGTACGGACCCCTCTGGGAGGGTCCGGGTTGATGAGGAGGAAGCTCCGGGCCCCTTCGGGAGGGTTCGGATAGTCCAACGCCCAGTGTACTTCATCAGCGAAGTACTCCATAATGCCAAGACTCGATACCTGGAGGTGCATAAGCTGCTCTACGCAGTTCTTATTGCCTCTAGGAAGCTTCAACACTACTTCCAAGCTCACAATATTTCAGTGGTAACTTCTTATCCACTGCGTGCAATCTTGCATAACCCCAACTCTACTGGGAACATTGCAAAGTGGGAAGAAGAATTGGCCGAGTTCGACCTTGAATTCGTCCCAAGACAAGCGATCAAGAGTCAAGCATTGGCGGACTTTGTGGCAGAATGGACTCCCTCTCCATCGAATCCTGGGGGCCCTAGTGAGCAAAAGCCAGAACCCAAGGTTCCGGTCTTCATCGAGCCTCACTGGACTCTCTACTTCGACGGCTCCGTGCAGAAGCAGGGGGCCGGAGCTGGAGTCCTTCTCCTCGCTCCGACCATGGAGAAGGTCAAATACCTGGTTCACCTTGACTTCAAGGCGACTAACAACATGGCGGAGTATGAAGCATTGATCTATGGGCTCAAGGTGGCATTGTCATATGGTGTCAAATAGCTGTTGGTAAAGGGTGATTCGCAGCTCGTCATAAAACAAGTCAAAGGTGAATGCTGCTGCAACAACCCTCAACTAGCTGCATACCTACTTGAAGTCCAGAAGCTTCAAAAGGACTTCGACGTCCTCGATCTTTGCCATGTCCAACATCTCAACAATGCTGAGGCCAACGAACTCTCGACGAAAGCTTCAACTGGAGCTCCGGCTCTCGACGGAACCTTCGTTCGGAGATTGTCAAGTCCAACAGCTCAGCCTGCCAGACTGAGCGAAGGGGGCGAGACCAGCACCTCGAAGCTGGCGGTCCCGATGGCCGTGTTACCATGGCGTCCATCAAGGGTCGTAGGTGCTGCGGGAAGCTCCGAGCAACCCAGCACGCAAGACTCAAATGCTCAAGTTAGCTTCGATGCATGGATCTCGGAGATCCGAAGCTACATGAAAGACAATTTCCTTCCTGAAGATAATGTATCTGCTGACTGGATAGTCAGATTGGCTAAAAGATACACACTCGTAGAAGGGGATCTCTACCGGCGTGGTGCCAACGGCGTCCTAATGCGGTGCATTACAAGGGAAGAAGGCTGTGAGCTTCTCGCAGAAATCCATGGAGGCAAGTGTGGAAACCACACGTCTTCCCGCACGCTGGTCGGTAAAGCCTTCCGGCATGGTTTTTACAGGCCTACATCACTCCAGGATGCAATCGAGCTAGTGAAGAAATGCGAAGCATGCCAGTTCCCTGCAAAGCAAATTCACACACCAGCTCAACCTCTACAAATGATACCTCCTACATGGCCATTCGCTGTGTGGGGGATGGATATCTTGGGACCTTTCCCAAGAGCCGTCAGAGGTTACAAGTTCCTGTATGTTGCCATCGATAAGTTCACCAAATGGCCGGAAGCAACTCCAGTTGTGACAATAAACAAGCAATCAGCTATCAATTTCTTGCAGTCCATCGTATGTAAATTTGGAGTCCCAAACAAGATCATAACTGATAATGGGACCCAATTCACAAGATCTGCATTCCAAGGATATTGCGAAGACCTCGACATTCAAGTCAGCTACGCTTCAATAGCTCACCCGGCAAGCAATGGCCGAGCTAAGAGAGCAAATGCAGAAATCCTAAGAGGACTCAAGACGCACACATATGAGCGCCTGAAAAAACATGGAGCCAACTGGATTGAAGAGCTTCCACCCACCTTGTGGGCAAATAGGACAACTCCAAATCGGTCAACTGGAGAGACACCCTTCTTCATGGTGTACGAAGCTGAAGCAGTCCTTCCTCCGGAAATCACCTTGGGGTCGCTTCGGGTCCGGACCTTCGACGATGCCACGCAGGACCAGCTCCGACGTGAAGACCATGACCTCGTTGAAGAGGGAAGGTGCCGAGCAGCTGTTCGGAATGCCCGGTACTGCCAAGCTCTTCGACGCTATCACCAAAGGCATGTTCACAGCCGACAGCTCAAGGAAGGCGATCTGGTGCTACGGAGAATACAAACTCGAGAAGGGTTAAACAAACTCTCTCTCAGCTAGGAAGGACCCTTTCGAGTGATCAAAGTATCCCGTCCCAGATGCGTTCGCTTGGCAACCGAGGATGGGACACCTCTCCCTAATCCTTGGAACATTGAGCACCTCCGTAAGTTCTACGCTTAATATCACGGAGGTGATTCTGTAGTTACATGTGATGTATTTTATAGAGTCATTGTACAGAGTCAGGTAGCTCCTTCAGGAGAACAGTCGGACCTTCCCCGAAAAGTCCGCAAAGTTCAGGCAACACTTGTCATAGTCTCAGAACTAAAAATGTAGCTAGCTACCTTGGGTCAAACGAGAAACGCAACACACTTAGCCTGGTTCCGTACCCTAAGAGTGTACTTGTTTCCCCTGTACCCCGGACCTATAGTGAAAGACATCATTGTGTGAAAACAGACTCCACGTGCATTTATTTTGTACAAGCTCAATATTTTTAATTTTTCTCTTTCTTGTCTATAGCAAAGTTGTGCAATTTTTAAGAAACTTTAGCTCGACCAATTCAGATATAATTCAAGTTGCATTGTCAATTCTTCTGGGTCTAAACATTGGTAATGGTCTACTCGTCTGAATGCCGCCAAGCCAATCTAGGTCCGAAGTGTGCTATCGACTTAGCTTGGTCCTGCACCCTAAGTATGCCACTCTACCTACACCCCGGCAGGCCGAAGTAAGGCGAGTCCAGAAATGATTGGACCTGAAGAAAAAAACAAATGCACTTGATTGTGTACAGAATTGCTGTCGATCTAAAATGTCTTTCGGGAATAATAAGCTGCAAATGAGTTATAGATAAGAAACGGATTTTATTGTTTATCTGGACTTCAATGTGCAGGAAAAATAAAGATCTCATAATGATGGTGGATGAAGCCGGAGCTATAAAAGCTCCGACAGCCCCTATGGTGACCTGTTGTCGATGTTTTAAACATTGATAGTAGGTGTCGCCCGAGCTACCAAGTTCTGGCAAATCCATGGGGCCAGCTGTCAACATGGAGAAAAGATGGTGGGAAGACTCCCCAGTTGGGTCTGCTGTCGACACACCGCGTGTTGACAGTGGTTGTTGCCGGAGCTACCAAGCTCCGACAACCCTAGAGGACTAACTGTTGATGCTCTACGTGTTGACAAGGGTCACTGCCAGAGCTACTAAGCTCCGACAACCTCACGGGGCCCCTACTTTCGACAACTTCGGACCTACAAACTCCAAGTTTGAAGCGCGCAAGTCTTCAACAAAATGCTACATCCTCTCGGTACATGTTCACAATCAAGTTGTGTACATCTACCAGGGGGACAAGTGGGACAAAGGTGTCGAAGAAAAAAAATGAAATTCATAAAATTCTTAGATTTCATTAATCTGGAGACAAGATATTACAAAATTGGAGAAAAAGAAGAGAAGATACAAGCGGGAGCTACAAAGAGAAAGTCCTAAACCCTATGGAAGAATGAGGCGACCTTCTGGGCAACCTCCGACACGCTGGCCTTGGCGGCGTCTCCCTCTCCATCGATGGGACCTTCAAGCACCGGATCCAGTGGGAAGTGAGGATCCCGGCTTGTGTAGCACATCAGCATGTACTCTGCGACGTTCTTTGCCAGGGATTGTCCTTCGGTTTCCAACTGTTCCGCGATGACATTGCCCATCTTATTGAGTTTGCTGCCCATCGAGCTCAACGCCAGGTCCAGCTCCGGCTCCGGATCATTTGGGCACACCGGACTGAAGCCCATCGGCGTTAGCGCGTCATTGGCTTTGACAAAGAAGTCCCAAACTTGTTGGGACTCCACAGCCCTTGAGCCTCGCACCTCTTCCAAGGATCTCTTGGTCGCTACAAGCTCCGAATCCTCCCGGGCAAGGCGCTCGACCTCTTTGGCGTTCTGCTGAATATTTTCAGTAACCTACCTTTCGAGTTTACCGAGCTCCTCCTCCCGGAGGTGGATCTTGTTCCGGCAGTTGACCAGGTCCTTCTCCCGGCCCCGCACTTTCTTCTCCCTTACAGCAATTTCATTCTCCCTCTTGTTGAGGTCCTGTCCTCACTGCCAGACCTTCTTCTCCTCTTTCTCGCAGTGCTCCTCCAGCTTCTTGGTGCGCTCTGCGAGACTCTTGTCACCCAGAGTCAGCCTCTGAGTAAGCTCCTCCTCCCTCTTCACGAGGTCATCACGCAACTCTAGGAGTTTTTGCTCTTAATGTTCGAGCTTTTTCTCCCGCTCCTCAAGAGCCTCCTAGCACTTGATGAGGCTGTCGTGGATGGCGCTGAGCTTCTCTTGGTGGTCATTCGCTGCTTCATTAGCACCCACAGCTTGTTCATGGATGGCCCAGGACTGGTTGTCAAGGGATCGCATCATGCTTTCCCTCTCATCCAGCAGATGACCCCAGTACTCCAACCGGACCTTCTTCCTTTTCACCCACTCCTTGTCGTCGGCCAGCCTCGACTACGCCAGCTTGGTCTCGATTTGGAGCCGATTGCGCCACCTCCTAAGGGTTTGGTGCTCCTCCTCGAGGGCCTTGCTGTTGTGGTAAAAGGCCAGCTGGACCTGACGAAGACTGGAGTAGGCGTTGTCGATAGACAGCGACAAAGGGAATGGCTCCGGACCTGCCAGGGTCTTCTCCGTTGGCTCCAGCGGGTTTTTCGTAACAAAAATCGGGTCCCACTTTACAAGAGTGGTCCCCTGAGCTTCCACGACACTAGGGCCGCCCTCCGGGATAGCCTCGGTCACCGCCGAGGAAGGTCCTGCAACAGAAGTTCCTACCCCCAGAGTTGGCTCTGAAGGTCCCACCACCAGGTCATCAGCAACTGGTCCCTCAGGCGGAGGAACGGTCGCTTCGTTTTGGCACCTTGGCTCAGGTGCGGGTACCTCCGGAACTGTCACCTCCGGGGCAGGCATTGAAGATTCGGTCGGAGCTGAGGTCACTTCCAGCTCCGGTATTGGTGCCTCCTCTGCCGCCTGTTCAGTCGCCAGTGTTTCGACCTCCATTGGCTCGGGCGCCGGCACTTCTGCGACAACCGACTCAGGCGCCGGAACTTCATCAAGACCGGGCTCCACCGCCGGAGCTTCATCAACACCCGGCTCCACCGTCGGGGCTTCATCAACACTCGGATCTGCCATAGGGGCTTCAACAACATCCGACTCTAAGGCCAGAACTGCAGCTACCTTCGGCTCTGAGGTCAGAGCGTCCATCATCTCAGCATCCAGAACTAGAGCTTCAACCTGTGGAGCTGGTGCCGCTGGTACATCTTCAATCCCATGGTCCGACGCTACCACGGGAGCTTCAGGGAATGAATCGAGGTCAAGGACCACAACAGATGGCACCGGAGCTGCCGCGACCTCAGCCACCTCTTGGGGCGGCGCTGGAACTGGAGCCGGAGCCTCTGTTTGCGCAGCATCTGTTGCTGCTGCAGAAATCGGAGCTTCAACCCCTTTCTTGGGTACCCTGTGGATGAAGGACGAAGAAACTCAAAATATGATTGCATTAAAAAACAATCAACCGAGGTAAAAAATCAAATTTACCTCGGAAGGCTTCCGCTCCAGCTAGCGTGGAACCTCTTCACCGGACGCTCAGGACCAGACCCTGTCGCCACTGGCGTAGTAGCTCCGGAAGGCTCCCCTTTTTTGGATACCTGTGGATGAAGGATGAAGAAATTCAAAATATTATTACGACAAAAACAACCAACTGAGGTAAAAAAGCAAATTTACCTTGGGAGACTTCCGCTCCAGCTAGCGCGGAACCTCTTCACCGGACGCTCGGAGCCCGACCCAGTCGCAACTGGGGTAGTAGCTCCGGAAGGCCCTCTTGAGCTTGCTGTTGCCGCCAACGACATCTTGGTTGGGGCCCCCCTCGACTGAGAAGGACCCTCGGACCTAGAGCCCTTAGCTGGCCCTGGTGCCAGAGTCACCTGGTCAGAGCTGGCGCTCCGGGGGGACGCCGATGCTGGAGTGGTGTCGCCGTTGAAGACCTCCCTCCCCGGGGAGAAGGAGCTGTTGTGGAAGGAGCAGGTCTGACGGGCCTCCCGTCAAAATGCTTCAACTTCCTTTTTCGCCTGGAGGGCTCGACCAACTCTTTGCCCTTGCCCACGACTTCAGCTCTCTGTCTCGGGGCAGAAGCAGGGCCACCCTCGGAAGCTCCAGGGATCGCCAGCTTGGTGGTCGGACGCCTCTCAACTTCACCGAGGTAGTCAAGCACCGGTATCTTCCGCTGGAGCTCCCTGCTGAACTCTACCTCCATGTTCAAAGGGAGGAAAGCCGCCGGCGGAATTAAGTCGTCGCCCTCAACGTCTATGGCATGCTGGAACTTCTTGAGATGAAGCTCCAAAGCAGCACCTTCCAGATTGGACTTCAGAACGGTTTCAATCCGATCATCGTCCATCACGCTGTTGAGGGCCCATGCGAGCTTCTCCCTCTTCTTTAGCGGAGCCCACCTGCTGACCAGGAAGTTGCATAAGACCGCCTGGGGGTCACCCCTCCTTCCACACATTGGCGGATCCTGGTCAGAGCAGGGTTGAAGGCCTCCGACAGCACCGAAACTTCACTCCAGGCTTCAGTGTCAATGTTGGGAAGGCCTTCAGGCAGCTCCAGCTTCTCGTGCTCCTCTGTCGTGATGACAATACAATCCTTCTTCCAGTCATCCCACTTGCCGGAAGGGAACGACCTCAAGTACTTGTAGGGTCATTTCTTGCGCTTCATAAAATAGTAGAAGCCAAGATACTCATCGCTCTTGCCGGTAGTGTGGATGGTGAAGAAGGTACGAAAAAGCTCAACGCAGGGGGGAATACCCACCCACATCTCGCAGAAGTGGACAAAGGTTTACACAAGAAGAACGGAGTGGGGGCCAAGGTGGTACAACTGCAGACCATAGAAGTCTAACAACATCAAGAGAAAAGTGGAGAAAGGTGGGATCAGTCACACCATGGCGTACGCGGAAAAGTACACCATGTCGCCGACGCGCTCCTTCTTGAACGGGAGCTTGCCAGCGCGGACCAGGTGGTTGAAGGAGTCCCTGGACCACCCCATGTAGGTCTGGACCTTCTTCAAATTGCCGTCGTTCAGGAGACGACTCTTGCGGAGACCCAACTCCATCGCAGCACGGCGGAGTGAGAGAGGAAAAGTAAGCGGAAGTTTGGAGGATTCGAGCGCAAGTTCAAATGAAGGTGTAAGGAATCCCCAAACAGTGTTCTTTCCTTCTTAAGTAAGCCCCTGTAACGCTTGGATGGAAACCGCACAAGGGCCAACGATACAGTTCAAAAACTTCACCCTCCAATGACAAGGGGGCCCGAGGCCACCCTGACGATCAAGTCGAGGTCCTTACCCCAGGCGAACAATTGTCATCATGAGAGGCGGGAAACCTGAGGGTTGCGGCCTGACAGGGCGCGCGGAACCGATATGGTTTTTGTATTGGGAACCGATGACCTTCAATTGTGTGAGATCCACACACGCAGATCTCACCTGCCGCATCCTGAAGATGCCACGCGGCGATGGTTTAACTGCGAACCACCACCTCAACGGCACATCCAAAAACCCTTGAAGACACAGCGCAGAAATCAAAAGATGGACCCGCCTCCGGCAGAATGACTTAATCCAAAAGGTCTCTCCCAGAGGTGGGCCCAGGGGGCCACTGTCGGTACCCTGCATACCGGATACCCCTTGGAACTGCGAAGAGTACAAAGGAACTCCACCTATCTGAGTTGAAGACCTCCGAAGGCCCTATGTGTCATACGAAACCAGACCTGCCTCTCTTTTATGGTTAGTCCCAGTGACGCCACGTGTATCGTAACACCGGAGCTAGATTCCATATATGGGAAAGCTCTGGACTAGATACCTGTGTAGCACCCCCGGACCTAACCCCCGACAGAGGGAAGCTCCAGTACCGACATGTGTACAACAGCACCAGACCTACTCGTCCAAGACAGTAAGCTCCAGAGCTGCCACGCGTCCAATCGTCACACCTTCAACCTCAACATGCAGATTAGTGGACCTCCAACGGCTCAAACCTTCAAGGAAGATTAAAGACTTCAAGACCTAATTAAGTGTCATTAATGCTATCTTAATGACACACGATCAAATGACCCTTAATACCAGTAACGCCACCATTAAGGGGCGTTACTATGCTATTAAGGGGAATTAAGTACATTAACCGTGTATTAGACATCAGTAACCGCCAGGGCCACATGTTGGGCCAGACTGATGGTGTAACGGCTAGTCCTTGTGCTATAAAAGGACTGGTCGAGCGATACATGGAAGAGACTTCCCCACGCGCCTAAGACTCCCAGACACTCTGGTCTCTCACACTTAAGCGTTCAGACGCTCAATACAACAACAACACACACCCGTGGAGTAGGGTATTACGCTCAGACGGTCCAAATCATGTAAATCCTCGTGTCAACCCGCCATCTTGTTCTGAATCTCCACGTGCCCACAATCGAACTATAAAACTCCGCAGGCTGCCAACGGTAGTACCAGGAAAATGCCCGAAATCACACTCCGATAGATACTAACCGTGTTGCAGCAGCAACAGTCAACAACAACAACTACACGGTGGATCCCAACTGGCATGCCGACACCGGAGCGACCGATCATCAACAAATGATCTGGAGAGATTGACAATGAAGGAACGGTACAATAGCAATGACCATGTTCAAGTCACAAACGGCGTAGGTTTGTCCATAATCCATGTAGGAAAATCTTTTATTGCTGCTACTCCACGATCACTATCTCTAAACAATGTTCTGCATGTTCCCAAAATAAACCGTCACCTTCTATCTGTCCACAAACTTGCTTGTGATAATAATGCATATCTTGAATTTTACTTAAATTACTTTGTTGTCAGGGATCAAGCCACCAAGACAGTACTGCTTAGAGGATCATGTGAAGATGGCCTTTACTACTTCCCAAATTAAATTTCCAAGCAAGCATATTCCTCTGCCAAGATCTCTGAAGAACTCTGACACAAACGTCTTGGGCATCCATCCTCCTTGATCACTCGACAAATCCTTCAAGAGAACAATCTTAATGTAGTAGAAAATAAAGAGTCTCGTGTCTGTGACGCCTATCAACAGGGAAAGGCTCATCAGTTGGCCTTTAGTTCTTCTCAGCATGTAGCCTCAAGGCCTTTAGAACTCATTCATATGGATGTTTAGGGCCCTGCCCGTACCTTTGTAAATGAGTTCAAATACTATTTAAGTATTGTTGATGACTTCAGCAGATTTGTGTGGATTTATTTTCTTAAGACCAAATAACAAGTCCATCAAATTTTTCTTCAGTATCAGGCACGTGCTGAAAGACTGACAGGAAACAAAATTGTTACTGTCCAGTCAGATTGGGGAGGAGAATTCCAGAGATTACACCACTTCTTTAAGCACATAGGAATTTCTCATCGTATCTCATGCCCTCATACTCATCAGCAAAGTGGTCTAGTGGAGAGAAAACACAAACACATCATAGAAACAGGAATCACCCTTTTAGCACAATCAGGGTTGCCTGTAAGGTTTTGGAATGAGGCCTTCTATTTTGCTTGCTATCTTATTAACAGAATGCCCAGTAAGGTCATTGATAATTATACTCCTCTCTTCCGTCTCTTTGGTGCAAAACCAAACTACCAAATGCTCAAGGTTTTCGACTGTGCTTGCTGGCCAAACTTGAGACCCTATAACTCAAGAAAATTGGATTTTAGATCAAGACAGTGCGTGTTCATAGGATGTTCAGTTAACCACAAGGGGTATAAATGCCTAGATCGTCAGACAGGCAGAGTTTTCATCTCGAGAGATGTTGTGTTTGATGAACATTTCTTTCCCTTCGAAAATGCTGAAAATCATCCCGGTCCACCAGTCCAAACCTCAAACAAACCAACAGTCTTACCATCCTTCACACTCGTGTCACAGTATAGTGAAGCTTTCCCGATTGAACAAGAACCAGCATCACCAAATATATCACATGACCTATCCAAATATGCAGACCAAACCAGCACACCTAGGAATGCAACAGTAAATGAATTTCCTACTGACATTGGGCAAACTGACATTGTTGATGAATCCGAAGTTGCAGGTACTCATGAAACTGCAGATATGCTTGACAGTTCAGGTTTAGAGTCTGAAACTCCTGACCTTAATGCTGAAAGAGAACCAGAAGAAGCACCAGTCGGCCACCCAATTCAAACTAGGTTAAAGAATAATATTGTCAAGCCCAAGCAATTCACTGATGGCACAACCGTATATGGCAATACTGTCAAGACTCAAGCTGTGCCAGCAGATTCCATTTCTTATGCTGAAGCTTGCAAATACAGAGAGTGAAAAGAGGCCATGGACTCTGAATACAGTGCACTAATGAAAAACAAGACATGGACTCTGATTCCAGCAAAAAAAAAAAAGAGCATGAATCTAATTGATAGCTGTTAGAGATATAATAGTAATATTATATTAGATGATGTACTAGGGACTTATTTGCATATTTGTTATTCTTGTACATCTATTTATAGAGGCCACCGGCCTCCTCAATAATATAAGATCAAAGATCCTATATTCATAACATGGTATCAGAGCTAGGTTAATTTTTTTCGGCGACGGCGGCGACTCTTCTTCGATCTGATCGATTGCCGCTGCCCCGCCCGCGGCTTCGTTCTGTTGCTTCCCTGTTCACCGTGGTTTTGCGCCCTCAACTCGCGATGATCCGGACCTGGTTCCAGTTCCCCTCGCCGTGCGCTTGCACGTAGTCCCGGAGCCGCTCGTCCTCCTGCGGCGTCCACGGGCCCTTCCTCAGAGGCGGCGCCGCGGCATCTCCTCCGTCCCCCTCGCTCTCGGTCTCCTCGTTGTAGTCATTGTCGTCGCCGTCGTCGGGCGTCAGCGGCGGCGGGGGGGGGGGGGGGGGGGGGGGGGGAGCGGCAGATCTGCCCGTTCGCCGCGCCCAGGCACTCGTCCCGCGGCTCCGGCGAGGATGTCTTCGGTGCTGGTCACGGGCGCCACCGGGTTCATCGGCACGCACTGCTCGCTCGCGCTCCGCAGGCGCGGCGACGGCGTCGACAACTTCAACGCCTACTACGACCCGTCCCTCAAGCAGGCGCGCAAGTCGGTGCTCGCCTCCCACGGGGTGTTCGTCGTCAAGGGCAACATCAATGACGCCCAAGCTCTTCGACGTCGCGCCCTTCACGCACGTGCTCCACCTCGCCGCGCAGGACGGCGTGCGCTACGCCATGGAGAACCCGGTGTCCTACGTCCACTCCAGCATCACCAGGCTCATCACGCTGCTTGAGGCCTGCAAGGACGCCGACCCGCAGCCGGCCATCGTCTGGGCGTCCCCCTCCTCCGTCTACGGCCTCAACGACAAGGTGCCCTTCTCCGAGCGCGACCGCACCGACCAGCCGGCCTCGCTCTACGCGGCCACCAAGAAGGCCGGCGAGGAGATCACCCACACATCCGTTGCGTCCCTCGCCTGGGCCAAGCCGTCGTTGTTCCACGACTATCGGTGTATAATCGTGCGCCTTCGACCGCCGAGCAAAAGGCTGCAGTACTAGTCTACGGTGTTCAGTCACATCTTCATGGTCTATGGTGTTCCTGGATGTCCACGTCTCATGGATCTGGGTATGGTCATGCCGACATCAGCATGACATCAGCGCGATGTCATCCAGAACAGATCTAAGAAGCTTGATTAAAAAAACGGACGGCAGCAGATGACTCCTCTTCAGATCGGAGGTGGAATTGACGTTTTTTGGGTGTCTTCTTTTGGCTGCCCGTGACGTCTTGATCTATCATTGATTCGGAAGCTCCATCTACGTCTCAAAAAAAATGTTGTATGTACCACTTCTTTTGCTCTCTCGCCGTCGCCTGCCGCTGCATATGTTTGCATCTTGCCGTTTTGGTCATCTTCGTCATGATGACTTTCTCCTTCGGTCGGAATTACAGCTATGCGATGTGCTTTTCAATTGCACTAATAGCCGTGATTGGGTTCCTCGGATGCGTCTATATATGTGTGGTTTACAACTCTGGGAGTGCTCATAGACGATCTCTGGTTGGTATTGATCCTCGTCGGCGTGATTCGCAACATGTTTGGTAGCTTGACTGGCTTCGTCTTTCTTCCGCTGCGCGTGCTAGTTTTGCCGGCTCCTGTTTTGCTGCTTCATCTACTTCGACGTTCTGCTTAGTGACACCAAAGATCATCTTTGTGGCTTCAATATGTTTTTATCTTCAAAATCAATGTTCTTGATGCACCTTGACACTACAAGGATTCTGACCTATTGCAACGATTGTACTGCAACAAATACTAAATCGTTGCAGTAAGCTTGGCTTTTTGCCATGATTCACTAGTTCGTGGCACCAGGATCTATCGCCATGGAACAGAATCGCTGCATTAGGATCTGTTGCCACGAATTACTGGTTCGTGGCGTTACAACTTTATTGTCACAGAACACAGCCATTGCATTAGGATCTGTTGCCACGAATCAGCAAATAGTTGCATTTGGACCGTAATGCAACGAAACAGAATCGTTGCATTAGGATGTGTTGCCACGATATTCTGGTTCGTGGCGTTAGTATCAATGGCCACGGACCCCAATCGTAGCAATTAGGATGTGTGGCCACAATTCACTTTTTCGTGGCGTCAGGATGCTAATGCAACGAAACACAATCATTGCATTAGGATCTGTTGCCACGAATCACTAGTTCGTGGCGTCAGGATGCTAATGCAACAGACCACAATCGTTGCATTAGGATCTGTTGCCACAAATAACTGGTTCGTGGCGTTACAGGATCTATCGCCACAGACCACAATCGTTGCATTAGGATCTGTTGCCACGAATTACTGGTTCATGGCGTTACAGCTTTATTGCCACGGAACACAATCGTTGCATTAGGATCTGTTGCCACGAATTATTGATTCGTGGCGTTACAACTTTATTGCCACGGAACACAGTCGTTGCATTAGGATCCATTGCCACAAATCAGCAAACAGTTGCATTTGGACCGTAATGCAACGAAACAGAATCGTTGCATTAGGATGTGTTGCCACGATATTCTGGTTCGTGGCGTTAGTATCAATGGCCACGGACCCCAATCGTAGCAATTAGGATGTGTGGCCACGATTCAATTTTTCGTGGTGTCAGGATGCTAATGCAACGAAACACAATCATTGCATTAGGATCTGTTGCCACGAATCACTAGTTCGTGGCGTCAGGATGCTAATGCAACGGACCACAATCGTTGCATTAGGATCTATTGCCACAAATTACTGGTTTGTGGCGTTACAGGATCTATCGCCACAGACCACAATCGTTGCATTAGGATCTGTTGCCATGAATTACTGGTTCGTGGCGTTACAGCTTTATTGCTACGGAACACAATCGTTACATTAGGATCTGTTGCCACGAATTATTGGTTCGTGGCGTTACAGCTTTATTGCCACGGAACACAGTCGTTGCATTAGGATCTGTTGCCACGAATCAGCAAACAGTTGCATTTGGACCGTAATGCAACAAAACAGAATCGTTGCATTAGGATGTGTTGCCACGATACTCTGGTTCGTGGCGTTAGTATCAATGGCCACGGACCCCAATCGTAACAATTAGGATGTGTGGCCATGATTCAATTTTTCGTGGCGTCAGTATGCTAATGCAACAAAACACAATTGTTGCATTAGGATTTGTTGCCACGAATCACTAGTTCGTGGCGTCAGGATGCTAATACAACAGACCACAATCGTTGCATTAGGATCTGTTGCCACGAATTACTGGTTCGTGGCATTACAGGATCTATCACCACATACCACAATCGTTGTATTAGGATCTGTTGCTACGAATTACTGATTCGTGGCGTTACATCTTTATTGCCACAGAACACAATCGTTGCATTAGGATCTGTTGCCACGAATTACTGGTTCAGGGCGTCACAGCTTTATTGCCACAGAACACAGTCTTTGTATTAGGATCTGTTGCCACGAATCAGCAAACAGTTGCATTTGGACCGTAATGCAATGTAACAGAATCGTTTCATTAGGATGTGTTGCCACAATACTCTGATTCGTGGCGTTAGTATCAATGGACACGGACCCCAATCTTAGCAATTAGGATGTGTGGCCACGATTTACTTTTTTCGTGGCGTCGGGATGCTAATGCAACAAAACACAATCGTTGCATTAGAATGTCTTGCCACAATTCACTGGTTCGTGGCGTCAGGATGCTAATGCAACAGACCACAATCGTTGCATTAGGATCTGTTGTCACGAATTACTGGTTTGTGGCGTTACAGGATCTATTGCCACGGAACACAATCGTTGCATTAGGATGTGTTGCCACGATACTCTGGTTCGTGGCGTTAGTATCAATGGCCACGGACCCCAATCGTAGCAATTAGGATGTGTGACCATGATTCACTTTTTCGTGGCGTCAGGATACTAATGCAACGAAACACAATTGTTGCATTAGGATGTCTTGCCACGATTCACTGGTTCATGGCGTTAGGATCTATCGCGACGGGACCACAATCGTTGCATTAGGATGGAGCTACATGAAGTTGCATCCGAGGACATGGACGTTCACTCTCCAAATCTTACAGCCAAGGGCACACTGCACGGTTCCCGCGACTGTATCACCCTGCCCTCATGATTGCCACGTACGCGAGCGCACCAAATCTTGCAGGGCGCACGGGCACACACGAACTCCACGTCCGAACTTTGCTCAGCGATCCGAATAACTAGGCGCTCGGCATGCACGATTGATCGTCATGCACACGAATAATATTATGAAATTATCAACTTTGATGATTCAATAATCTCAATCAAGTTTCATCCAACCTACCAACAAAAAATTGGATCGTCCAGTCCATCCAACCAAACGTTAATTTGGATGATCCAAGACATAAAGAAATGGATGATCTATCTCCAATCGAACTTCGACGTCAAACCAAACGCAATTGATGACTGAGCACTTTGTCAGATGTCACTAGAGTGTACGCACAAATGACAAATACACGGCCTCAACACCGGGTTTAGGGTGCATCGTGGACTAACCACATGACCCGACCAAACACTCACGTAATTACCATACACCTGCAAGAGCAACCATCTGGCCGCATCCACCAACGCATCCCGACCCTGCGAAAGGATAACAAGCAGCGGTAGGTGAACACGTTGCAGCGGCGACGCAATGGAAAATGGTGGTAGAGGACAGTGACGTACCTGGATGTTGGCGTAGTCGACCTCGCACATCTTCCGCGAGTCGTTCACCTTCCGCGGCGAGCTGAACCACATTGGCAGGAACTCCTCTGGCGATGTGACGTTGACAAAGCAGTAGCCCTTGTTGGCCTCGGAGCTTGGCAAATGCAACAAATGAGGTTAAGTATCAATCAGTAAAAGACCGGAGCTTGATTAGTATAATCATATATTTCAAAGCATAGGAGTGGTACTTGAAGTCAAATGGAACGTGAATAAAATCGTAAAACCGACTTGACGCGGCCAACTGCAATTTTCGCGTTCTCCTCGGCGCAGTGCTGATCAATGATGTTCATTACTTTTTGCCTCCTGACGACTTAGTGCTGGACTAACGACGCTGATGATCCGCAACATACTCAATGATGTAAAACATCAGGTATTAACGCATCAACAAATATGTGGGGGAGAATATCAACGCGCAGATTTAAAAGTATGTTGCGGATCATCAGCATCCTAAGTCCAGAAACAGGGTAGAAGCGGCACCGTGGCCGCCGCGAACTCGAGAACGGATGAGGAGAAGGCTCATCGCCAACGGCGAGGGGACGGAAGCTACACGACCGCTATGGGCGATGAACCTTCCCCTCGATCCGTCCTTGAGTCAGGGGCGGGCCGGCGGTGGGGGCGTAGGGGCGGCGGGCCGGCGGCGGAGCCTGGGGTGTGGCGGCGGGGGCGCGGCACACGACGTTGTGCGGCAGGGCCACAAAAAATTTATTTCCGCCCGCCTAGGCCCAGAGCCGGGCCTGCCTTTAAGACCATCTGCAGTGGTTCACGATAAAGCGGTGATGGGACACGGAGCGGTTCCAATTGAATTCAAAGATGTGCATGCGAGATGCATAACCTCTGTAGTACTGCAGGTGCAGTACAGTTACTGACATGTGGGCCCCACAGCTAGCCGGACCCTCATGTCAGTGACTGTTACTGCACCTGCAGTACCGCAGGTGATTTCAACGCATACGCTGCGCACGTCTAAGGCGCCTCGGTGACTGGCGCGCACGTAAGCTCGGTGCGCCCGGTCGCATCAGCCGCCTGTACAAATGGCTACGGCTTGAACGAACAATGAAGGATGAAACCTTATGCGACAAACAGCAACGTATAATACTTCCTCTGCCCCAACTCAACTCTATTTCTGTTTTGGTCGAACTAATTACCTTTGAAAAATGATTTATATGGAATTTATTAACTTCAATAACATGTAGTACTAGATTGTATATTACGGAAATATTTTCATGGTGAATCTAAAAGTACAATTCTTGTATGTTAAAACAGATCAAAGTTGCGTAAATCTGAAAGATAGATTTGACGAAACCTAAGACTTCCCTTTGAAAAAGTTTTATACTTTACATAAGTTTTACATATGTAATATGCACATAGGATATATCACTAAATAGTTTTGCAAAAAAAAAACATGCAGGAGAAATATGTATATCCCATATATATGCTACTACTACGTAAATTAGGGGTGGGCAAATAAACCAAGACCGAAAAACCAAAACCGATAAAACCGAGACCAGAACTGAAAAGACCGAAATATCAGGTATCGAGTACTTTTCGGGTAGCAAATATAAATAACTGAAAAATAAATGTCGACTTAATTATACTAAAAATCATCATCTTCGCTGTCGTCCCCCCACAATGGAGCTACATGACCATCATTGGTATATGAATCGTCGTCGTCGTCGTCGTCTTCATTTTCTGATGCAACTCCATCTACCTCAAACCGATCACCTGACGTTGTCCCCAATATGCTATCACAAATGTTTTTCTCAATGTGCATGACATCCAAGTTATGCCTTATTAGCAATGTCTTCCAATAAAGGAGGTCGAAAAATATACTTTTCTTCTTCCAATTATGTCATCTATTTTCCTCGGTGTGCTTTCTATTATTATTCGTCGGTCCAAAACTCACTTGATCAAAACACTCGTATTGTTGGAGTACTTCGTCACCAGAGAATGATGTTGGAGCCTCTCTATTCTCTGCCTTGTTGTTGAAAGAACCTTTGTTTCGACGCCATCTGTGATCCTAAGGTAGGAAACGACGATGACCCATGTAACAATGCTTTCGTCCATATTTCAACTAGAAGACCTTTCAACCATACCGCAGTGGTCCGGCCTGGCGGCCTCACGACGGAGCTCATGATCCACCTGGATCACTACCTCGACTATACGCCGCTGGTCCACCCCAACTCCCCGGCCTCCTCGTCATCAGGCGACTCTTCTGACGGACACTCCTTGGTGTCCTCGAACTCTTCCGGGGACACCTTCCCGCGGCCGAAGAGATTCTACTGGCAGCGTGGGGAAGTGGATGAGGCGGATAAGCAACTCTTTTAGTATGGCTACCAAAGTGTCCTAGCTCATGTGCTACGTTTTCTTACTCGTATTGTCTTCACTTTTTTCTTTCCAGTCCTAGCTACCGACCTGTTGCATTTTCCTGTTACTACTACTTTACAGACCGCTTTGCGGGCCCTGCTGCGGGCGATCTCCTGGCAACTCCACCGGTTTGGGGACAAGGAGGGTTTGGCGATCGGAAAATTCGAACTAATTTTGCACAGATAGTACATCCATGAACAAGAACACCAAGTACATTTAACTTAAAAACATTACTCCCTCCGTCCCAAAATACTACTTGTCCCTTTTGATAGAGGGAGTATCTCCGTCCCAAAATACTTGTCGCTTTGGATGGAGGGAGTATATTAAAAACACAAGAAAAGATAAACTACAACTAAAACCATGAAACGAAAAACTACAACAAAAAACATGAAACGAAAAACTACAACTAAAAACATGAAAAGAAAACACCTAAATACTACTCTACTCAGCCTCCACCTCCTCCTCCTCGGGTGGGTCCTCGGGCTCCTGACCCTCCTCTAGCGCCTCGGGCTCCGATGGCGGAAGGTGACCCAGTATCAAGGCCGCCGCCACGACGAGGTTGCGACGACCCGCGACGCCGAGCTCAGCCGCCATCGTCTCCCAGAGGGAGTCGAGACGAGAGGCCACGTGCGAGAGGCCGAAGACGTAGTGGCCCGTGGTGTCCATTCAAGTACTTTGTGGAAGGGTACCAAGCCCAAGGCGTTCCATGGAGTGAGATGTATCCGTAAATACATCTCGGGCCATGTTGAACAGGAGGGTACCTTAACGCGCGGCAGCCAGGGGGGGTCCAACCGCGGCCGCTTACCGGCGGCCGGGTCCCTCGGTCGGCTCGCTAGCGGAGGGTTGCTCGAGCTCGAAAGCATTTGCTGTATACTAGCCGCGGCTAGGTTTTGTGGAGAGAAGATAGGATGTTGGAACGGTTGTGCGGAAAAGACGATGGCGCGGGTGACCATCTTATACTCCCTCCATCCCAAGTAAATATCTTCACAAGCGGTTGATACTTAATAACCTTCTGAGAAGATTTTTATCTCAGGCAGGTATTACTTACCAACCGTATAAGATAATACCCGATACTGTTCTTCAGTTTTTTCCTTATCCCTTGCTTCTTTTTTATTTAGATTCCAATATAAATAGTCAAACATGTTTAGATTCTGCAAATTGTGTCCAAATTAGATGATTCTTTCTTCTACATTTGTATAAAATTAACATCTACCACCTGAACAAAATATTTTAAAACTTGTATAGCTGACATTGTGATGTTTTGGTAAATATCAAATTAATTTCTACTCATATATTATTCACATTTGTGTATCTCGTAAAAAGAAGATCCTTCACTCAAATTTGTTTGTATGAACATATTTGTATCATTTATACATGTATGAATTTTGTTAATTTTTTTAAAAGCATTCCAACATGTCAAAGTTCAAATTATCCATCATTCTAACTAAATGCTCATATACATATGAGGTATTCATCAAATTATGAACACACATTGATTCAAAAAAATTTAAAAAAATATGAAAAAATTCATAGATGTTGGTATGATGAGTAAAAATGTCCACTAAAAAAATAAATGAAAAAGGCATTATATTCATCAAGATAGAAAAATGAAAAATATTATTTGTTGTATGTTTTTTATGTTCTGACCGATTTCAAATGATTTATGAAGTGAAATTTCATGGTAACCTTTACTTATCAATAATATTACAAGAAAGTGGAATTTTGCCTTTTTAAAGGACCCACATTTAATCAAGAATATTAATTAAGAAGAAGTAAATATCTTCACAGGCAGTTGGTACTTAATAACCTTCATTCACTCACACAGTTAACAGAGTTGAAGAACACAAAAGATACTCATTCATTAACAATATCCAATCACACATCTCACAAAAGAACACAAGATACACAAGTAATATTCAGTCACATAGATGAACAAGATAAATTTCATTCATTAACAATATTTACAAAACAAAAGCAACTAAAAACAACAAAGAAAAACTAATTAAATCCTACTCCTACTCCTACTCCTCTTCCTCCTCCTCGTCCTCCGGCGCCGGTGCAATAGGGGCCGGTTGCACCGGCTGCACCGGCAGTGCAACCCCGAGGTTGCTAGCCGTCGCCTCCACCAGCGTTCTGCGGCCCTCGGGCCAAGAACCTGGGCCATCGTCGCGAACAGAATGTCGAGACGAGCAGCCACCCCCGTGAGGGCGTAGAGGTAGTGGTCGATGATACCCATTCCAATATACTCTGGAAGGGTACCCAGCCCCAAGGCACTCATGGCGCGAGACATATTGTTGTACGCCTCTCGCGCCATGAGGAAGCGCTGCTGGGTGTTGAACCTCTCGGGGGGGCTACAACATAATTTCTTGCAAGGTGGCTCCTTCGGAGGGCTTGGCGGCGGAAGGTCGGCCATAATGGTGTTGGGTTGTCGGAGCGGAGGAAGACGAAGAAAAGAAGAGGATTCAAAGTGAGCGACGCGCTTGTGGAGAACTAACGGGTGATAGCGTGTCTTTAAGGCCGTGCGGAGTGGAAGGTGGAGCAGTTGGTTTACCGCGCATTGAAAGGTCGCGCCTCGGGGAAAAGAAAGGTCGTGGACGGTCGTCGACACGTCTTCACAGGAGGTTGGTGAGGGGTCTTTATGTAGTCGTTCATCAAATTATGAACACACATTGATTCAAAAAAAATTAAAAAAATCTGAAAAAATTCATAGAGGTTGGTATGACGAGTAAAAATGTCCACTGAAAAAATAAATGAAAAAAGCATTATATTCATCAAGGTAGAAAAATGAAAAATAGCATTTGTTGTATGTTTTTTATGTTCTGACCAATTTCAAATGATTTATGAAGTGAAATTTAATGGTAACCTTTACATATCAATAATATTACAAGAAAGTGGAATTTTGCCTTTTTAAAGGACCCAAATTTAATCAAGAATATTAATTAAAAAGAAATAAATATCTTCACAGATGGTTGGTACTTAATAACCGCCTGAGAAGATGTTTATCTCGGATGTTACTATCCAACCGCCTAAGATAATTTTATCTTCTCAGGCGGTTGGTAAGTAAAATCCGCCTGAGGTAACCATCTTCTCAGACGGTCGGTACTTAAAATCCGCCTGAGAAAATTGGAGTTTATATATACCCTCGGCAGCCAAGTGTTCGCCCTCGTCACTTCCAGGTAGGCCGCCGAGCTTTGCCATCGCCACCGAGCTTCGCCCTAGTCACTTCGAGGTACGCCCTCATCGTTGAAAAAGAGTGTCTCTTCTCGCCTGCAGCTACCTCGCCTCGCCTCACCTCACCATCCAAATCCAAGTGCCACACTTTGCGATTCTTGATACTAGAAAAAGGCTGGAGGATTTGCTTTTTGTCCCTTGCTTGATCAGTTATAGGTCCGGAGTTAGGCGCCGCCTAGTAAACCTCAAGAACGTGGTCGCCACTCTGAACGAAGCTAGCCTATTTAGAATAAGAAGATAAAATTGCCATTGCTGGTGAGCAACTTTAACATGCTTGTCACCCTCGCAATGTATAAGAACCTTTTGGTCAGTCGCCTTAAACCCTAGAATGCCTTATCAAATCCTATAATGCTTACATCTTTTTCTTCATGCAACACTTCATGTAGAGTTAATATGCCATTTATTAGATTTTTTGTCTTATTAGTTCTAGCATGGAAAGCCCTAAGAAGACTGGTCCTGGTAGTAACAATAAAGAAGATAATATGGAGTTTATTGACTCCAGCAGTTCAGGCTCCTATCACAGTCCATCGGATCCTTTTCTGAATATAAAAATTAAAAAGACTTCAGTGGATCTAGATCCGGAATATGATCCTGCCGACGAGGTATGGATCACGAATCTTAACTTCAGCAGTTCAAGTTAATGTTGGTTGTCAAGTATACGAAGTCTTATAATTTTTTTCTACCTAGATTAATCGTGGAGACAATGAAGTGACATCGGCTCCTAAAACCGCAGAAGGTTCTCCAATGGATGAATCCTCAACTTCACTCAAGCGGAAACGAGGGCAACGAGGTCCCAATAAGGGTCCATTGGACCACGTCATGTACATAACAAGGGTCGGTCCAGGTGGGCTTCCCCAAGAACCACTAGATTCAGTTACCAAGTACCGTAATGTATGTGGTTTTATTGTTAGGGAGGTTGTGTCTATCACAACCGAGAATTGGAGGAAATTACCCAAGCGGACCAAGAATGAGTTGTGGGAAAGGATAAAGAAACAATTCAAGTTCCCGAAAGGCACAAAAGAAGCTGTAAAGAAAGCAACATTGGTCTCTTGCGGCAAGAAGTTTCGATGCTAGAAGAGTGAAATGAATGCTTATGTTAAGGCCGATAAGGTCCCTAGCCCGAGGAAGATGGGAAAAATCACACAAGCTCAGTGGCAAGAGTTTGTTCGTCAAAAGAGCACACCTGATGCTAAAGCTCTAAGTGCAACTAGGTCAGAGCTTGCAAAAAAGAACAAATACTATCATCGCTTGGGGTCTGACGGATATGCCCCCAAAGTCTAGAAATGAAATAAGATATTAGATGAAATTACCAGTAAGGGCAATCCTCACCCATTAGAAGGGTGTGATGAGCGAACTCAACGTTGGGTCTTTGCTCGGTTAGGTTTGACCAGCGAGGGCAAACTTGAAAAGCCTGACTCTCTGAATGAAGTAGAGGATACAATGAAAGAAGTAATTGAAAAGCAACAGAAGGGTCTCTTCAAGCCGAAGAGGGAGAATGACCAACTTACCGTTATCTTAGGAAACCCTGAACACAGCGGACGAGTTCGAGCGATCTCTTCTCAAATGTCTTGGCTAGATGGTTTCCCTAAAGATCAAGACACATATAGAAGACGTGAGAAGTTTAAGAAAACACTTGATGAAATGAATGCTCAAAAGATCAAAGAAAATATGCAAGAAATAATGGAACAACTTAGACAATCGGGACAATTAGTGGCACCGAGTACAATGATGGTTCCGGTGCAAAAGGAGCAATTAGTATCTCCAACTGCCTACCCTAGCAGCGTTGGTTCTGTGCCAGGCTCAGGGTCAACCCATAAGTTCCCTGTCGATGATATTGCTAACGACAAATCTTGTCATCTTCTTGTCCCGATAGGCAGAGTAGGGAACAAAACCAAACAAGTTGCCACTGCTATGGCAAAGCCTGATCGTAACTTCAACGGGAATCCACTTCTTTGTATTATGCTGTGGTGCAAGTTTTTCAGATCATTGATAATGATTATGAAGATTATGAAATATACCATGTCACACCTGAGGGGATCGCGACTCTGGGGCAGGCTGTCAACCAATTAATCCTTTGGCACCGATGCGATATCGTGTTGGACGATGAGCCAATTTCTAGCCCCGTCGCATCTCCAAATATTGCAACCCCATATTCTAAGGTGAAAGTGCATGAAGATCCACTCCCAGTCCAGGAAGATCCACTCCCCCTATGTCTCAGCAAGGATGATATCCAAGAGCAACAAGTTGGACAACAGCTTAAAGCAGTACCAGAGCAAGCTATTTCTAGTAAAGAGCAACCAGTTGAGCAACAGCTTGAAGTAGTACTAGAGCCAACTGCTGAGAGTAAAGAGCAATCAGTTGAACAACAGGTTCAACAATAATCCAATGTCCAACTTTCGACGAATACTCCTCAATCATCAATGCCTATCAAAGTTACCTCATACGAAAATAAGAAACCTTCATCAGAAGTGTCAAAATATTTGGAAACTATGAAGGAAAATATTATAAAATTGAGTGCATCTCGTTCTTCTCATGAGCCATCATTAGGAGATATCAAGGAGTAGGAAGAAGACGGTGTCATGTATAATCGGCGGACGACTTTAGTTAAACCAGGAGTTCCAATATACAAGCTTGAGGATGTCCCTCCTAAATTTAAGAATGGGAAGCCGTTCATGACATCCGTACAACTTAGCAAACAACCCGTCCAGCTCAGAAGAATGCATGAGTGGTACATCCTTGCCAGCACAAAATATGGTCTTAATTGCATAACATTTCGTATTCCAAAAGAAGCATTCTGGAGCACTGGAGTGGATAGACGAGTCATTTTATTTGAAGAGCTGCATGCCATTTTCCATCGAGGCATGCTCGAAATCAACCTGCTGCTCGTCTGGTGCTTGTAAGTGCTCTAATATTTTGTATTTGCTTTTCTTACTACACGCATACGCATTTCATGAGATTATACGCATTTCATGGACTTCTTCAATAGGATGCAATACATGGATAATGAAAAGTTGGAGCGCAAGACAGGTATCCTTGACCCTACTAGGATTGCAAAGGTGCTATTCGACGTCCAGGTGGATCAAGACTCAGCACAGTTCAAACACATGAAAAAAAAAGATTTTGAAAAAGCAATCACAAAACTTAAGAAGGATAAAAGGACAGAAGTTGCAGCTTACATAGGACATGCGATGTTTAACTTTGTCAGAGACGGCAATGACCTCATAAAGGCTCCATACCACTTCGAGTATGTTCGACACATGACATTGAAATAGCAATTATTGGTAATTGTTAACACATGTGTCTGTATGTTTGCAGTAATCACTACATAATGATCTTCATCAAGCCAAACGCAGGGAATGACAACAGTCTTGGACTCGGCTGATTTCTCACCACATCGTTACAAAGATTTCCTTTCCATTTTGAAATTGTACGTTTATTCAATAATTTTAATTACGTACATTTAGAATGTGTTGACAAGTTTTATATGACATTTCTTGTATTACAACACTTGGTGGTTTTACGCGGAACGGCTTGGCTGTGAGAGACCTTCCAATACGAATGCATTGGACATTAAAATGTATTATGCTTGTCCGAAGCAGCCTGCTGGGAGTGTCTTATGCGGGTATTATGTATGTGAGCATCTTCGGACCGCTGGCGTATATAGAGTGAATTGTGAGGATGTAAGTTATCCTTAATGTTGATACCTTATTTTCTTATTTTTGTGTTTTATTTTCATTGTAACTAGCATAGTTTAATACTTATATTCTCTGCTCTTCAATATTACCAGAAACATTATTTTAATATTTTGATTCCAACTTCAAAATTCAATTGCTCATAGTACAACTGCTCCAGAAATACCAAATAAATTTCTATATACTCTCACTTTGATCTATACTTTGAGATTGTTCAAACCAATACATTCTAAACCTTGTTATGTGTTATATTACAGTACACGAAGAATCTAAACGAAGAATGGCCGGTTTGTAGAAGTATTCCTAGTGGAGGAGCCGACAGGATTGCTGCTGAACTCTGTCAATTCATTCGTCACGAAATTTTGCACAAAAGAGGGGAGTTCTTTGATGAGGATGGTGCAGCAGCTAATGTGCCAGAACTTTGCGACTATGCCAATAGAAACAGTTTTTAGTGAAAACTTGCAAACTTTGAGATGAATTGTATCTGTAACTTGTACATATGTATATTGTTTTAGTGAAATTGACTTCTGTGATAATAATATTGTTGACTTTTGTTCTGTGATGATATTATTGATTTTTGTTATGTGATTATATTGAATTGACCTAGAAATTAGAAATAACAACAGTAGTACTGCATAGGTTATACCTTATTATAGGCGGTTATTAACCAACGGCTAGGCATGTCTGTGAAAAACAATTATCAAAGACGTCTAGATACAAGTAAAGAACCATCTGTGATAACCTAATTATCTCAGGCGGTTACTGTTATGGTACAAAGCGGCTACGGTAAAAGGTCTTCACAGAGGAACAATGATATTGAGTTCATTAACATAAAACAATACTACTACAAAACAAGAAAAACAACATCACGAAACAAGAAAACCAACACCACAGACCCTTTCTTCCTCGCGCCGAGGGCGCGCGCGGCGCCGGCATGGCGGGGCTCACCGGGCGCGGAGATCTTGCCGCTGGCCTTTCCAGTGCGCCAAGTAACTAACGCGCCGCACGAGGTCTGCGGAGAAGTTAAGAGGTCGTGGTGCAGGGACGCGTGCGCGACATTCCACATAGATACAAGAAAGGGACTGAAATCCCCTGAAGTACTGCAAGTGCATTAGAAGTCACTAACATGTGAGTCCCATAGAGCATAGGGCCCACATGTCAGTGACCTCTAATGCACCTGCAGTACTGCAGGGGATTCGGTTCCACAAGAGAGACGGAAGGATCTCTGAAGATCGTCTTCCACAGTGGTTTAATTGCGCCGCACGAGGTTTGCAAAGAGTTCAATGCGTGGGAAATGAACCGCTCTCTCGTCTACTCTGCACAGACCATATATAAGTGAAAGTTGCCTAGAGGGGGGGTGAATAGGCTAATCGACCTGCAAATGACTCAATAAAACGAGATTAAATCACAGGGGGCGAACTAGTCCGGTCTGGGGGCGGACTAGTCCGGTCAGCCTGCATGAAGAACCCTAAAAAGTGTTTCTAGAAAGTTTTCAGGGTATTTTCTCGAGGCTACAGGTGAGGATATGTTTATGTCAAGTTTAGCAACTATCAACACAAGAGTGAGTCAAGTTTCAACAAGATTATAGCAATGTGAAGCACAAGACAAAACTAGCAACCCTAGGACGAAATATTCGATAAATGAAATGCGAAGAACACGGAGACACAATGATTTTATCCCGAGGTTCGATTCCACACAAGAATCTACGTCCCCGTTGAGGAGTCCAGAAAGGACCGGGTTCGACAACCCTTCCCTCACCAAGTTTACCGCACGGGCCTAACTTGGTTCTCCACTATCTCAAGGAGTGAATACAAGATTCGTTGGGGCTTCTCACAATCTGAGGCTCCCACACCACAAAGATGATCAACAACACGAAACACACTCAACACACAGGTCACAACGACTCAATGAGTGCAAGAGATCAAACCGGGAGCACAAGCGCGATGTTCTTCCTCTTCTCCACCTCACTAAATCCTAATCCACTCAAGAAGTAGTTTTAGAGGGAAAGTAGGCAAGAAAGAGGATTAAGAGTGCTCCAAGTTGGCTGTGGCGGCGCTAGGGTTCGAGAGAGTTTGAAATGAGGCCGGGGGTCCCCTTTTTATAGGGGTCCCAAGCCCAAACTGCTGACCTCAGCAAAAGGGCGGACTAGTCCGGCCTCAGGCCCGGACTAGTCCGGCCTAGGGGACCACTGACCCCTCTGACAATTGTCGCACTGCGCGGCAATCGTCACGCTACCCGCCAAACTTCAAATTCAAACGGTAACTTCAACAATGGACTAGTCCGGCCCTCATCGGACTAGTCCGATCTCACACAGAACCTTTTGTTCTGTGTGAAAACGGACTAGTCTGGAGACCACGGACTAGTCCGACCCCAAGGGCGGACTAGTCCGGCCTTCCCAGACTTAGTCGCAAAACCTCTCTGCACTTAGCAACACGGACAAGTCCGGCCCACGGACGGACTAGTCCGATCTCACACAAGACCTTTTGGTCCGCCCCAAAACGGACAAGTCCGCTCTCTAGGACTTAGTCCCGAAACTCCACCCTAAGGGGTACCCCGGACTAGTCCGTCCCACTACGGACTAGTCCGAAGTCACACAGGACCTTCTGGTCCGTGTGAAAATGGACTAGTCTGGCCAGGCGCGAACTAGTCCGGCCCTAAGGCGGACTAGTCCGGCCACTCCTGCCAGACTACTCTAACTTCAACTTTAAATAGGGTTTCTACCTCAACCACCACTCTTGAGCTCCTACTTTGATCTCTTTTCACATTACGCACACACCCTCCTATTTCTACGGCTAGTCTAACTCAACACGCTAGAAACCCTAGTTTCTACGCTTTGAGTCGACTCCGTTTCCTTCCTTTTCCTTTTTGAGGGTTTGCGTCTCCGATCGAGTCCACACCTGTGCTAGGATCACATGAGCTCATTAGCGACTTAATTGTCGTCATCAATCATCCAAAACCGGGGAACCTAGATGCACTTTCAATCTCCCCCTTTTTGGTGATTGATGACAACACATCAAGTCCTTCACAATTAAGAGTATAATATTTGGTTTTCATAACATGTGTGCGTATGATAGACTCCCCCTCAATGTATGCAGCATGTAAAAGAGGTGGAGGAGATCTTTCATACCCACACACGTTATGGTGGGGTGCCTACGTGATGTGCTCAACAATTGTGACAAGACATAAAGAACATCAATATAATCATAAGATTGACAATAAGAACATTATATTGATATTAAACAACACTAACAAGTCTTGCACAAATGTAAACATCCAAGTAGCATGAAAATATTACAAGACAAGTCCGAATGCCAAAAGCACACCACACAACACAAAAGACTACCTCCCCCCAACTCCACACAAAGGACTAACTCCCCCTAACTCTCCCCCTTTGGCATCAAGGCACCAAAAAGGAAAAGAAGGGGGACTAGGACCTAAAAGCTAGTCCTCGTCCTCATCACTATCGCCGTCGCGGGAGTCGCTCTCCGTGGCCTCCGGGTCCTCGACGTCTTCCTCATGATAGTTGGCATCGTCGTCGTCGTCGTCGTCGTCGTCGGAGCCCGGTGCAGAGGTACCCTCCGTCTCACCCAAGAGTGCCAACTCATCGGGGGTGAGAAGGGGGTATGGAGTGAGCTCGTCATCGGAGGCCTCAGGACTCATCGGGATCTCCATCTTGTCGCAGAGCTTCCTCACGTATCGCTCAGTCCGCTGAGCTCGCACCTCGGCTTTGCGGCACGAGGTGAAGATGGACCGAAGAAAATTAAGGACTCCGCTGCTAGAGGAGCCACTGGGTGAGTGAGAGGCACGGCGAGAGGCTCCAACACGAGGTTCCTCCGACTGAGAGGGAGGATCTGCGTTCTTCCGGCGCGGAGGGATCGGGACAGTAGGTGGCATCTGGGGTCGGAGAGGCTAGTGAGTGGTGTCCTTCACAAACACGAGCCTGGACACCTTCTCGATCAGACACATTATGTAAGGGGCATAGCCACAGGCACGGTTGGGTGTGTGTGAGATGTTGTAGATATCATTGAAGATGTAATCCACAAGGTTGAACATCTCATGTCCATCAATGAGAGCCAACAGGTGCCTGAGGTGACCCTGGATGATCCCTGCATCCCCTTCTTTAGGAGCCACGGTCCTCCTAAGAATCCTGTTAAGGATGCTGTAGAAAGGAAGGATGTTTCTGGCCAATCCAACTTCACAGTGGACGTGAGGAGGGTACATATAGCTCATGTCATCCCTGTCCATAGCCTTGAGATTGGAGATAATGATCTCATGGTCCAGGTGACTCTCCAGACCAAGATCCTGAGCAAAAAACCTCAAAGGTGGCATAGTACTGCTCACCATTGGTCATCCAAGTGATGGCTCGGTCGCCACGAGAGTGGAAGTGAACTGTGGTATAAAACTGTACGATGACCTCCTCATTCCAGTCATACTTGAATCCAAGAATGTCCTTGATCCCGTGGCGCTCAGCTGCCTCAATCACTGCGTCAAACGCCTCGTGTTTTTTCTTAGCCATATAGGTCCAGTCCACCCATTGAGCCTGGATTACGCTTCTTCATTGCCTGATAGACTGTGCGATAGTAATCGCAATGGAAGTCACACCAGAATCGAGGGTCGGCGGTGGACCTCTCATACCTATAGACATTCTCATCTCTGAGCCTCCTGGCCTTCTCAGCTCCCTTTCCTTTGAATGTGTTGGCTGAGAGGTTGGGCCGACGGTTTGGGTTGCGTGTTGGACTGTGCATCATGAGAGGGCCAACGGCTTGGGCCTTCCCTTTTTCACGGATCACTACTCCTCCGGGTGCCTTCTTGGCTGGCACCTTGACAGATGGCTTTTTCTTCTTTGGCTCGACTGGAGCCGGAGCCTTTCCTTTCTTAGGGTCACGCTCGACCCTAGGCTCATCTTCCCTCTGGACTTGCTCCTTGCCCTTTGCCTTCTCGCCAACAGTGATGAGTTTCTTCCTTTTGGGGGCATTGGCCTCAGCGGACCTGGAGTTGTGAGCCTCCCTATCTTGCCTCTTCTTCCTCCTTAGCTCATTAAGAGATTCTGCAGTTGCTCGTGCCATAGCTTCTTCTTCATTGTAAATGGTTGCGGCTACTTTGGAGGCTTCAAGTGCCTTCAGCCGCCTTTCTTCCTTTTCCTTCTGCACCTTAATGAGGGCAGCCTTCGTCCTTGCCTCGATGATCTGTGCTTTGGTGCGGCCTTCCCGGGGCACTTCAGCACCTCTCTCCTCGGTGCGGCCTCGATAGGTCTCAACACGTTCTTCCTCGCCCGCGGGATTGAGACGAGAAGGGGAACACTCCGAGTTCGACATGCTGCGGAAAATGCAGAGAAAAGAAGGTATGAGTCCAAGAAGAGGGAGCGTTGCAGAAGAAATCTCGAGAGGAGACTAGGACCAGGGTTTGCTCTGCGCAAACCGGACTTGTCCGCCCCAGGGGCAGACTAGTCCGGGTTGCACAGGATAAACCCTAACCCTAATCGATTCTTTGAAAAATCTTCAAATCAGCGCGCAATACTCCTAGGCTATGATCGCAAGGGTATATGGAGCAACATCAATGAAGGTGTTCCTATCAAAAACTTCAAGAATCAAGAATGGGGAAAGTTTTTGAAAAAGAGGGAATACCTTCTCAAATCCGCGAGAATCGACGAAATCGAAGATGGATCGCGAAGGTGGAGCGCGGGGAAATGATCCCTCACTCCCAAATACTCCAATGCACGGATTGGAATCGAGATTCGGTGGTTGGAGCGAAAAATCGCCAAAAGAGGCGGTTTCTAGCGCGCGGGAGAGTGAGAAGCCGGAGTGAGAGGAGAGAGGAGGGGTTTGGGCCGCCCCTGGGGTTTAAGTACCCAAGGGCCGGACTAGTCCGGTGGCAGGGCGGACTAGTCCGGTGTGCGGACCAGCCGCGGACTAGTCTAGACCCAGACTTGTCCGTCCACAGGGGCGGACTAGTCCGGTCCGACTGGGCTGAAAAACAATATTTTTGAGTTTTGCCCACAAACTATCGGTCCTTTTGGACAACTAGCAATACAAACATGATTATTGAGGAAAAATATGATAAATACAAGATCATTTTCTAGGAAAAAGTTTTCTCAAATAGTTTTTGAAGAGAAATCAAGATAGAGAAGAGTTTTCGAAATATAGCTCAAAATATATGAGGAATGTGGTTTAAGCCACATTCCTAGAATCCAAAATGTTGAGCTCACTTCTTAGCTCACAGAAACGCTTCTCATAAAGAGGCTTGGTGAAGATATCCGCAAGTTGATGTTCCGTCCTCACATGAGAAATCACAATATCTCCCTTCATTGAGTGGTCTCTCAAGAAGTGATGTCGTATGTCTATGTGCTTGGTCCTAGAGTGCTCCACCGGATTATGGGCTATCTTTATGGCACTCTCGTTGTCACACAAGAGTGGAATGTTGCGCAAGTTAATCCCATAATCCCTAAGGGTTTGTTGCATCCAAAGAAGTTGTGCACAACAACTTCCGGCTGCAACATATTCCGCTTCGGCGGTGGAGAGAGCAATAGAGTTTTGCTTCTTGGAGGACCAAGACACTAGAGATCAACCCAAGAATTGGCATGTACCCGATGTGCTCTTCCTATCAACTTTGCACCCCGCATAGTCCGCATCGGAATATCCAATGAGGTTAAACTTAGATCCTTTGGGGTACCAAAGTCCTAGGGAAGGTGTGTGTACTAGATATCTCAAGATCCTTTTAACGGCGGTCAAATGACAAGCCTTAGGTGCCGCTTGAAAGCGTGCACACATACACACACTTAGCATGATATTGGGCCTAGATGCACAAAGATAGAGAAGTGAACTAATCATAGACCTATATAACTTTTGATCCACACTTGGACCGTCCTCATTTAGGTCTAGGTGTCCATTTGTCCCCATAGGGGTTTTGATGGGTTTTGCCTTATCCATGTCAAACTTCCTTAGAATGTCTTGTGTATACTTAGTTTGACTTATGAACATCCCTTCTTTGAGTTGTTTTACTTGAAATCCTAGAAAGAACTTCAACTCACCCATCATGGACATTTTAAACCTCTCCGTCATTATCTTGGAGAACTCATCACAAAACACCTTATTTGTGGAACCAAATATGATGTCATCCACATATATTTGGCACACAAAAAGATCCTCGTTGAAGTTCTTTGTGAAAAGGGTATAATCCGCTTTGCCTATCCTAAAACCATTTTCAACTAGAAAGTCTCTTAGGCACTCATACCAAGCTCTAGGAGCTTGCTTGAGGCCATAAAGAGCCTTTCGCAATTTGTAAACATGGTTAGGATAGTCTTGGTCTTCAAACCCCGGAGGTTGCTCTACATAAACTTCTTCCTTGATTGGGCCATTAAGGAATGCACTCTTAACATCCATTTGGTAGAGCTTGAAGTCATGATGAGTAGCAAAGGCTAGTAATATCCGAATGGACTCAAGCCTAGCTACGGGGGCAAATGTCTCATCAAAATTCAATCCTTCAACTTGTGAGTACCCTTTTGCCACAAGTCGTGCCTTGTTTCTAGTTACCACGCCATGCTCATCTTGCTTGTTACGGAACACCCACTTGGTTCCAACAACATTAGCTTGTGGGCGCTTGACAAGCTCCCAAACCTTGTTCCTTTCAAAGTTATTGAGCTCCTCTTGCATGGCAACTACCCAATCCGGATCTCTTAAGGCATCTTCAACCTTATGAGGTTCCAAGGATGAGACAAAGGAGAAGTGCTCACAAAAGTTTGCAACACGTGAACGTGTTGTTACTCCTTTTGTGATATCTCCTAGAATATTGTCAACGGGATGATCCCGTTGAACACTTTGATGAACACGAGGATGCGGAGGTTGAGCACTTGAACCACTTGCTTCATCTTCTTCACTTTGGTCTCCCCCTTGATCCATGCCTCCCCTTTGATCTTCATTACCATTATCACTTTGGGGAGCATCTAGTGGATCTCCAACTTGTCCAATGGGGGTTTGATCTACTTCCTAGTGAGGATGGTCACTTGGGCTTTGAGATGGTTCTTGTGGGCGAGCATCTCCAAGTGCCATTCTCCTTAGAGCTTCTAGTGGAGGTTCCTCTTTATCAATGGCATGTTGATCAACTTGCTCCACTTGAGAGCCATTGGTTTCATCAAACACCATGTCACGTGCTATTTCAACAATTCCGGAGGATTTGTTGAACACACGGTACGCATGAGTGTTTGATTCATATCCAAGCAAGAAACCCTCATCGGACTCTGAAGCAAACTTCGAAGTCCTAGGCTTCTTGTTGAGGATATAACACTTGCTAGCAAAGACATGAAAGTAAGAAACATTGGGTTTCTTACCAACGAGAAGCTCATAAGGAGTCTTCTTGAGGAGGCGATGAAGGTACAATCAGTTTACGGCGTGGCAAGCGATGTTAACCGCTTCCGCCCAAAACCGGTCCGATGTTTTGTACTCATCTAGCATCGTCCTTGACATCTCAATAAGCGTCCTATTCTTTCTTTTGGCAATCCCATTTTGTTGAGGAGAATAGGGAGCGGAAAACTCATGCTTGATGCCCTCCTCATCTAGGAACTCTTCTACTTGCATGTTCTTGAATTCGGTGCCATTGTAACTCCTTATAGCCTTTATCCTTAAGGTGAACTCATTTTGAGCTCTCCTTAGGAATTTCTTGAGGACACCGGGGGTTTCACTCTTATCATGCAAGAAGAACACCCAAGTGTATCTAGAGAAGTCATCAACGATGACTAGACCATACTTGTTGCCACCAATGCTAATATAAGCAATGGGGCCAAATAGATCCATATGGAGTAACTCCAAAGGTCTAGTTGTCGTCATGACATTCTTAGAGGGGTGTTGAGCTCCTACTTGCTTTCCAGCTTGGCACGCACTATATGGCCTATCCTTTTCAAATACCACATCCTTTAGGCCACGAACGTGCTCTCCTTTAAGGAGCTTTTGAAGGTTCCTCATTCCAACATGGGCTAGCCTTCTATGCCAAAGCCATCCCATGTTGGCTTTCGCCATTAAGCATGTGTCAAGTTGAGCCTTATATGTGGTAAAGTCCACGAGATAGAGCTTTCCCTTGAGCACTCCCTTAAAGGATATCGAGTCATTACCCTCTCTAAGAACGCTCACACCCTCACTAGTAAATACACACTTATATCCTTTATCACATAGTTGTGATATGGATAGGAGGTTATAGTCTAGGGAATCAACATGCAAAACATTAGATAGAGTATGTAAAGAGGAGATAGCAATTTTACCGGAGCCAAGGATTTTCCCTTGGCTATTATCCCCAAAGAATATTCCTTCACTTGGGTCCTCGTTCTCCTCATACTCTATGAACATGCTCCTCTCTCCGGTCATGTGGTTGGTACATCCACTATCCAACACCCATTTTGATCCGCCGGATGAGTAAGCCTACAAAACAAATTTATGCCTTCCTTTTAGGTACCCAAGCGGAGTTGGGTCCTTTCACGTTAGTGGTTAGGCATTTGGGCACCCACATGCAAGGCTTGGGGCTCTTGCGGAGTGGCCCAACATATCTAGCAAACACTTTGCCATATTTGTTCCTCATAAGCACATACGATGCATCAAACTCATGGAATAGAGGATGTGGTTCAGATTTAGGCATTTTGTTGCTAGAGGGTGAGTTCTTTTCATTTTTAGTTGTGGATGAACTCCCCTTAACAAAGACAATCATGTCTTTGCCATACTTGGAGGTTTTGGCATTATGTCTTCCACCTCTAGTATAGCCAAGACCATCCTTGACATGGGGAGGTCTTGTGTTGGTGTATGCACTTCGTGCATACGCCACCTTCTCCTTGTCAAAGATGGCACCCTTAGGTGCTTGCTTGCCCTGCGCTAAGTTGAGTTCATCCTTAAGCTTAAGGATTAAGTTAGAGCACTTGCAAGGCGGAGTTGCATTGGATGAGGCCTTTGAGGAGGTTGAGCTCTTGGAGGAAGAGGCTACATTGTTCTTGAGAGACTCAACTTGAGTCTCAAGGATCTTGTTAACTTTTGACAAGTTCCCAAGTTCATCCTTGAGTTCAATTGATTTCTCCTCAAGACTTGAACATGTTTTCTTACTTAGAGCAAGTTCGTGTTCCAATGCCTTGCTCTTCTCTCTTTCAAGCTCAAGGAGCTCATTAAGCTCTTGACATCTCTCCTTTTCAAGGATGAGCATGTCCTCTTGTCTGTTGATGAGATCCTCCTTCTCAAAGATCTCATCCATAAGCAACTTCATCCTACGCAGGGTGCTTTTGCTTATGTCCTTAAACATATGCTCATTTTCACTAGCGCTATCAAATTCATCATGAGAGGAAATGGAGGAGGGGGAGTGAGATGTTACCTTTCTCCTTCCCTCCTTTGCCATAAGGCAAGTTGGTTTGTAGTCGTTGTTGAGGTTGGGGAAGAGCTTGCTTCCCTTGGAGCTCCTCCGGATGGCTATGGTAGCCATCTTCTCCTCTTCTTCTTCGGAGGAGGACTCATCATTAGAGTCCCACTCCTTGCCCAAGTGTGCTTGTCCGGAGGGCCTCTTCTTCCTGAAGAATTTCTTCTCTTGAGGCTTGCCCTCCTTCTTCTTCTTCACTTCTTCATGAGGGCAATCAGCGATGAAGTGGTCGTACTCGCCACAATTGTAGCAAGCCCTTTTTGATTTGGGCCTTGCTCTTTCCTTCCCCTTGCCTTCATGGTTGTATCCGCCTTTCTTCCTCATCATCATCCTCTTGAATTTGTTGATGAAGAAGGCCTCTTCCTCATCGGTGTTGAGGCTCTCCTCATCACTTTCCTCTTGCTCCTTTGGAGAGGGTGTTGCCTTGAGTGCAACATTCTTCATCTTGGAGGCAGTGAACTTCTGAAGTTCGTTGTAGAAGAGCGCCTCCTTCTCCATGATCTCGTGGTTGATGATCCTACCAAGGACCTCCTCCGGGGTCATTTGAGTGAACCCCGGGCTTTCTCGAATCATGGAGCAAAGAGCGACGTTCCTAGGCATGAATGCCCGGATCATCCTCTTCACCACCTCGTGGTCGGTCCACTTGGTGCAGCCATATGATCGGCTCTTGTTGATGAGTATCTTCAACCGGTTGTACATGTCTTGAGGAGATTCACCATCCATGATGGCGAACCTCCCAAGCTCTCCTTCGATGAGCTCGATCTTGGCCTCCTTGACCACACGATTTCCCTCATGCGCCGTCTTGAGGGTATCCCATATATCTTTGGCCACCTCAAGACCATCGACGCGGTTGAACTCATCTCTTGAGAGGGATGAGATGATCACACCCGCAGCTTGAGCGTTGCGGTGGATGAGGATGGCTTGTTCTTGCGTGATGTTGTCCTCATCCTTCGGGATCTCCACCCCGGTCATGACAATTTGCCACAATGCCGGATTGAGTGACACAAGGTGGATCTTCATGTTGTGTTTCCACATCCCGTAGTCGGTTCCATCGAATTGAGGAGGTTTCCCTAATGGGATGGAGAGGTAGTGGTTGTTGGCGGCAAGGCGTTCATAATTGAACCCTTGTCGGTTGTAGTTGACCCCACCACCACCGCTTGATGAGCTTGATGGCTCAACCACATCAATCTTCAGCTTCTCCCGGAGCTTCGCCTTGAGCTGCCGAGTCTCCTCATCATCCGTTGGCTTGTCTTGATAAGCCATTGTCTCCTCACGTGTCGGTTGAGAATCATTGGTCGACACCTCTTTGTAGGGATCGAATGCCCAAGAGGGGGGGTGAATTGGGCTACTTCAAATTTTAAGTCAATTTAAAGCTTAAGTGAAATCTAATTCTCTAAGCAAGCCAACAGTGCAATTAAGAGAATTAAGTGCGGAATTGAGAATTGCGTAATCGTAAAGGAGTAGGGAGGAGGAATGCAAACGCTCGAAGACACGGGGACACGTCGATTTTTCCCGTGGTTCGGTGAGATCACTAGGATCCACCTACGTCCACGTTGTGGCACCCACCTAAGGGTATCGCCACTCCCAAGTCACCGAGACGAGGGAATCCACTAACTTCCTCCGTTCGCCATCCTTGGCAAGGTGGAGCTCAAGCCTTGTACAACTTCGATCCTCCGGGCTTCCACAATGGTCTCGGCAAGCTCCGGAGCGATCTCTTCACTCTCCTCTTGATACAAGGTGAGTGCAATCACCAAGAATGCACTTTCTCACGGCTCTCCCTACTCTAGAGTCTCCACTCACCCAGAGAGGACGCACACAAGCTTAACTCTAAGAGGAACTAGCCTATATCTTGAGGTGTGAAAGGGTTACAAGAGTGTGAAAATGAGTATTCTAAGTCTTGGACAGTTGGGGAATGTGTAGTGGTGCTCTTGTTGTCCAGCCACCCCGAAATGACTGGTGGGAGGGGGTTAAATACTCAGCCCAACCGAATTAGCCGTTGGAAAAGTGGGCTGATTACTTTTTCTGTGTACATCGGATGATCCGATGACCCCCTTTTATGAGCATCGGTCTAATTAGATTAGCTGACGTCATTCTGTCAGAAATGACCGTTATTAGACCGATGCTTCATCATCGGAGGATCCGATGAATAGATCTTCAGTCTGGTTGAGTTGATAATTTGCTTCTGTTGTAATCGACCGATGTGTATCTGCCTTCAACATCGGATGATCCGGTGTTCAGTCCTTCAGAACACTTCAGAAAATTTGCTTACTGTTGTATTCATCCGATGTTCACTTGATACACATCGGATGATCCGGTGTGTACTTCATTCTGAGGTCTTCTTCTTCTGTTGAGTCCAAATCGACCGATGCAGTCATTCTTCAGATCACCGGATGATCCGGTGTGTACAATTTGTTTCCTTCGAGTTGAGTTGGACTGATCTTTTGGATTTTGGACTTGTGACCTCTTGAACACTTGTTTGTATGGCTCTTCTGATGGATATGAAGCTTCTTGTGTTGCCAATTTTGATAAGGTTGCGTCGTTGTACGAGTTCCTCATTTGTTTCCGATTAACCCCTTAGGTTAGTTCGTTGAGGGGTCTCCTTTTGCATCCAATGAGCAGTAGATGACATTTATGAGTGATTGATCGACGTTTGATTCATTGTACATGAAACCTCGCATCCACAAACTCATTAGTGGTAATTAACGGTTGTCATTAATCACCGAAACCGTACCTCGTGGGGGCCTAGATGCTTTCAATCTCCCCCTTTTTGGTGATTGATGACAACACAACGAGTAGAGCATAAAAGTAATGGAATTTGAAACGCAAACGCAATGCTCATAAAGAAATGTAATCGGAACAACATGCAACACAAGGAGCTCGAAGGCTCAAACAGTGATCAAATATAAATCATAAGAGTGAAGTAGCATACTGAATTACAAATAGTAGCAAATGATAACAATCAAGTCTCAAATAGAAGCAAATAACAAGTCTGAAAGCAAATAGATAACTAGCACTCCCCCTAAGCCCAAGACACTCCCCCTAACTCTAACTCTTCTCCCCCTTTGGCATCAAGACACCAAAAAGGGAAGAGGAGTACCTAGGACTCCGGAGCTCTCGGGGCGACGGTGAAGCGGTCGACGTCGGCGGTGTCGGAGCTGCTCGAGGTAGACGTCGCCGGAGCTGGTGCTGGAGCGGGAGGAGCCGGAGGTGCTGATGTGGCTGGAGCTGGAGCTGCTGGAGGGTCCGCTGGAGCTGGAGCTGGAGCGGCTGGTGGAGAAGGCACGGCCGGGAGAGGCGAGAACTGGAACGGCACCGTCGAAGCCAGCAGTGGAGACATGCTGTAGCTCGGGATCGGCGACGCCGGTGCTGGAACTGAGGCTGGAGCCAGAGGAGGTGCTGCTGGAGGCTGACTGAGACCGGTGTGCTGTGGCGGAAGGGCTATCCCGGTCTGCTGGTAGAGGTTGGTGATCAACCCCAGGATACCCATCATCGCCTGCTGGGTCTGCTGCTGCTGGTCCAGTGTCCTCCGGTGCATCTGGTCCACCAGACTCGTGAACCGGTCCGTGTCCTCGCGCCTCTGGCGGGCCATCTCTAGCTGCATCTCTGTCTGCTGCCTCTGAAGCTCTGCGAGCCGCGCAGCCTGCTCTGCCCTGGCCTGCTCGGCTGCAAGCCGGTCCTGCCGCTGCTGCTCGACCATCTGCTGGAGCAGTGTGGTGAGCTCGGACGGCTGGGACACCTGAGCCTCTGACACTGGTGGAGGCGTCGGTGGAGCAGCAGTGGAAGCTCCCGCCTCCGCGTCGTGCTGCCTCGGAGAAGGAGGCGGAGGAGGGAAGTACTCCTCAACACTGTCGCTGGTGTCACTGTCTGACCACACGTGCTCAAGTCCACCTCCCTGAGCCTCAGCCTGAGCGAGCGCCTCATCCTCCTGAGCTAACTCGGTCCAGTCCTCCTCGGAGAGGCGAGCTCTGACCTGTCGCTCGACTGGACGACCAAGACGGCGGTCTCCAGGAGCCGGCACCCGGTAGTGGCCGAACCTCGTGGCGTGCATCTCTGTCATGGGTGCGGTGACTGGCGAGTCCTCTGGCGCTAGCAGGAACAACAGACGGCTGATCCAGTGACCGTAGACCAACTGTCTCAGCATGCCGACTCCGTCAGTGATCACGTCCTCCATCTCGCAGATCAGCACATCTACGATGTCGAACTCCATCCCGTTCATGACGTAGAACAGGATGGTCTGCTGGAGGCTGGTGAACCCCTCTAAGTAGCCGGACCTCGGTAGAAGTGTACGCCTGAGAATGTGGTGAACGGTCCTGGCTGCAGGTGTGAGGAGAGCTGGCACCCTCGGCTGATCTGGCGTGAAAGGGTGGGTGAACAAGCCTCTGATCTCCTCAAACGGGGGTGACACTCCCCCTGTCAGCGGCCTCCTCGGCGGGTCTGCTCCTTCGTACACAACCTCGTGCAGGCACGTGAGGTGTGTGTCCACTCCCAGCAGCTGAGCCAGTCTCTCTCTGGATACGTCGTGCTGCTGCCCCATGAACATGAAGTGAATGGACCGACGTCCCTCAGCGACGTAGAGTGTCGCGTAGAACACACGGACCCACTCCTCCACGTAGACACTCCTCTGGTGCGACAGCAGATCCACCAGTCCTCTGTACCTCTCAAAGAACGGCCTGATGCCGTGACCCACTGCCGCTGCAAGCTGATTCCAATCGATGTACGTGTGCTGGAACAGCTTGTGCCCCCGACGTCTGTACGTCTCGTACAAAGACGCCTGCGTCACCGTCCAGAATCGGGGGTCCACACGAGTGTCCCTGGGCTGCGGGAACCACTCCTCAGGCAGTGCAGTCCATCTGAGCTTCTTCAACTGCTTGGCCTTGTACTTGCGGTAATCTGTCAGTCTGACGTCTTCGGCGACCCTGGCAGCAGTATCCATCTCGTAGATGGCCCTCTGGGCCTCTCTGTCCTCAGCGAGGTCGGCCGCAGTGGGGCGGCGACTCGCGGTGGGGGTCTGACCTCCCCCTCGAGTCCTGACGGTGTGTCGGCGAACCAGTGGCGTCACCGCAGTCTCGTCCTCGTCCTCAGAGTCGTCCGGCGGCACTGGCTGCACCGGCGGCTGCTGCTGCGACTGCCTCTCACGTGCCTCGCGAATCCGGAGGGATCCGCGATGGCCACGCTTGCGCTCCTCGGCGGCGCGAGCGGCCAACTCTGCGCGTCGTGCATCCTTCGATTCTTTGCGGCAGGCTCCTCGATAGCCTTGCCTTTGCCTTTGCGATCACGGGCCATCTTCAAGAAATTCGAGAGCAAGGGTTAGCGAAAAGATGACGGGAAACAATGAAGGACATCGCGCTGCACGGAACAAACCTCGTCGACGAAAAGACACGAGATCGATGAAAGGCGACGAACGGCGACGATCGATGGCTCGGGCGAGAAACCCTAGCAGGGAGAACTGCCGGCGGTGGAGGCTGGTGAAGGAGGTGATGTCTGGTGGTGGCTGCGGCGACCAGAGGAGAAGCGGCGGCGGCGCCCTGGAGAGGCGGCGGCGGCAGCCGACAGAGGCGACGGCGGCGGCGCGGCCTGGGGAGGCGCGGCGGCGGCGGTCGGGAGAGAGGCGGCGGCGCCCTTGGGGACGGCGGCGGCGCGGCCTGGGGAGGCGCGGCGGCGGCGGTCGGGAGAGAGGCGGCGGCGCCCTTGGGGACGGCGGCGGCGCGGCCTGGGGAGGCGCGGCGGCGGCGCGGCCTAGGGTGGCGGCGCGAGGGGCGGTGATGGAGGCGCGGCGGCGGGAGGAGGCGAGGCGCGGCGGCGCGGGAGGTGAGGAGGCGTGGA
The DNA here is from genome assembly GCA_036927565.1 of Tuctoria greenei. Classification (NCBI taxonomy): domain Eukaryota; kingdom Viridiplantae; phylum Streptophyta; class Magnoliopsida; order Poales; family Poaceae; genus Tuctoria; species Tuctoria greenei. The sequence goes on from JAYESD010000005.1 coordinate 9,969,614, forward strand.
GTGAAGAAGCGCCGGCCGTACGATTTTTAATAGGAACCCGATGACCTAGCCGTTACGCGAACACCGGATCGACCGATGTGCATTGGTGGCAAGCATCGGTCGAACTCAACAGAGAGTTAGTCCAAAAACCCTCGTTGAACACCGGATGATCCGACGTGCACTTCGTCGATCATCGGTCGAATTCTGCAGGGCACCAGTAGATTGAACATCGGATGCTCCGATGTTTCCTGAAATGAACTCATCGGTCGATTTCTGGATGCTGGCTGAACTGAACTCTGAACTGAAGCATCAACTGATCCGATGACTGTTCTGGCCTTAGCATCGGATAATACGATGACTACAGAAAACCTAAGACTGCCCATATATGTCCTTGGACTTTAAACACACAAAGAGAAAACGAGTCTTAGGACTTTTTGGGCACCTCCTAATCCTAATAAGGCTTTTCGATATAGTGCCACATATCGGCTAAGCCCTTAAGCAAATAGAGCACACAAAGAGAATTAGGAGGGAAAAACCACGAAAATGTAGGCCCATGCTTTGTGAGCTAGAGTATGGAAACTTCTATCTCATTAAAGCATGTTCCTTTAGAATTTTGCTCTTTCCACATCATATGAGTTGAGATATTGCATTTCAAACAAGTCTCCTTCTCATGATGTGGGTTCCCCTTTGTGACAATCTACCGTATGCAATGTCAAACAAGATAATGCAAAATATTAGATGAATGCAAGTCTATATGACAGGAATCATGCAAGGCATAAAATAAATCTATCTTGCCAAGTTTAAACCTGCCAAAGGCTTACTCAGGGAAAACTATTTCTAGCTCGCCCCTATCCTTTGGGAGTTAGGCAAGACCTATATGACATGCAACCTTACATGAACATGGCAATTTACATGACGTTAGATGCATCTAGCACATTTAACTCACTTCTAAGCCTAGAAAAAGTTTTCTCATCAAGTGGTTTGGTGAAGATATCCGCCAATTGTTCTTCGGACCTAACACCTTGCAAAGAGATTTCTCCCTTAGCCTCATGGTCCCGCAAGAAGTGATGGCGAATATCAATGTGCTTAGTGCGGGAGTGTTGAACGGGGTTTCTAGCTATCTTAACCGCACTTTCATTGTCACAAAGGAGAGGCACACAACCAAACTTAATTCCAAAGTCCAAGAGGGTTTGCTTCATATATAGGATTTGGGCACAACATGCACCGGCCGCTATATACTCCGCCTCCGCGGTGGACAAAGCCACGGAATTTTGCTTCTTGCTCGACCAAGAAACTAGGGAACGCCCAAGTAAGTGGCAACCCCCGGAGGTACTCTTGCGGTCTACACGGCATCCGGCAAAGTCCGAATCCGAGTAACCTAAGAGATGAAAACTAGCGTTCTTGGGGTACCACAAACCTACACTTGGGGTATGCTTGAGATACCGAAGTATCCTAAAGACCGCCTTCTTGTGCGATTCTTTAGGTGCCGCTTGAAAGCGAGCACACAAGCACACACTAAACATAATATCGGGCCTAGATGCGGTAAGATATAGCAATGAACCAATCATGGAACGGTAATGAGATTGATCAATAGATTTACCGTCCATGTCCGCGTCGAGATGACAATTTGTCGCCATTGGAGTGCTTCTTGAGCTACAATCTCCCATCTCAAACTTCTTCAAGAGGTCCTTAGTGTACTTCTCTTGATGGATGAAGGTCCCCTCTTGAAGTTGCTTGATTTGAAATCCTAGGAAGAAGTTGAGCTCTCCAATCATTGACATCTCGAATTCCCTAGACATCATTTTGCCAAACTCATGGCTAAGAGCTTTGTTAGTTGAGCCAAAAATAATATCATCGACATAAATTTGACAAAGAAATAAGTCTCCGTCGATGTCCTTGGTGAAGAGTGTAGTGTCCACCCTCCCAATCTTGAAACCTTGCATGACGAGGAAGTCCCTTAAGCGCTCGTACCATGCCCTTGGAGCTTGCTTGAGTCCATAGAGTGCTTTGTTTAGCCTATAGACATGGTTAGGGTTTCCTGGGTCCTCAAACCCGGGAGGTTGCTCAACAAACACAAGTTCATTAATATAGCCATTGAGAAATGCACTCTTAACATCCATTTGATAAAGCATGATATTATGATGAGAAGCAAAAGCAAGGAGTATGCGGATAGCTTCTAACCGTGCTACCAGGGCGAATGTCTCCCCAAAATCCAAACCTTCAACTTGAGCAAATCCCTTCGCCACAAGCCTAGCTTTGTTGCGGACCACCACGCCATTCTCATCTTGCTTGTTGCGGTAGACCCACTTCGTTCCAATCACATTCTTGTCCTTGGGTCGCTCCTCCAACACCCAAACTTCATTGCGGGTGAAGTTGTTGAGTTCCTCTTGCATAGCCATCACCCAATTGGAGTCTTGGAGAGCTTCCTCAATGCTTTTGGGTTCTACACACGACACAAAAGAGTAGTGCTCACAAAAAGATGCAACATGACGTGAACGAGTACTTACTCCCCGTGAAGGACTTCCAATGATTTGATCCATTGGATGTGCCTTGGAGATGCGCCCATGTCTCATCAACGGTTGTGAGTCACTTGGTGGTGGTGAAGCATCTTGCTCGTCTTGTGGTTGGACTTCATCTTGGACTTCATCTTCTTCTTGGTGTTGTGTGGCTTGTTGGTCCTGCATAGGCAATGGATCATCTTTGTCTTCTTCTTCATCCACTTGAGGCGCCATGGAGGTGTTGATGTTCGGACTTGAAGCTCCCCCTTGATCATGGCTCTCCTCAACTTCGGGCTTGATGTCTCCTATGGTCATGTTCTTCATAGCTTCTCGTAGAGGCTCATCATCTATATCATCATGACCAAAACTCTCCTCTTGGGAGCCATTAGTCTCATCAAACTCAACGTCACAACTTTCTTCAACTAACCCGGAGGTTTGGTTGAATACTCGATATGCCTTTGAGTTTGACGCATAACCAAGGAAAATACCAACATCGCACCTTCTTTCAAACTTACCAAGTCTTTTCTTGCGGTAGATGTAGCACTTGCATCCGAAGACCCGGAAGTAGGAGATGTTGGGCTTTCTCCCAATGAGGAGCTCGTAGGGAGTCTTTTGGAGAAGTCGATGAAGGTAGACTCTATTTGCGGCATGGCATGCCGTGTTGATCGCTTCCGCCCAAAACTTCTCCGACGTCCCATAATCATCAAGCATGGCTCTTGCGAGGGTGATTAGAGTCTTGTTCTTTCTCTCAACAACACCGTTTTGTTGAGGGGTGTATGTAGCCGAAAATTCGTGCTTGACTCCTTCACGGTCACACCACTCCCCAATATTGTAGTTCTTGAACTCGGTGCCGTTGTCACTCCGGACCTTGATGATGGGAAGTTGGAATTCCCGTTGAGCTCGTTTTGCAAAGGTCTTGAAGACTTCCGGGGTTTCACCCTTGTCACCTAAAAACAAAGTCCAAGCATAGCGAGAGTAATCATCAACAATAACGAGACAATAGAGATTACCGCCAAGGCTTTGGTAGGTGGACGGTCCGAAGAGGTCCATGTGAAGTAGTTCGAGCGGCTTGGAGGTAGACACCATTGTCTTCATCGGATGGTGCGAAGCCACTTGCTTCCCGGTTTGACATGCGCTACATAGCTTGTTCTTTTCAAACGTCACGTCCTTTACGCCGGTCACCATCCCTAGCTTGAAAGACTTCTTGAGCTTGCTCATTCCTATGTGAGCAATCCTCCGATGCCATAGCCACCCCAAACTTGTCTTGGTGAAAAGACAAGTGGTTAGGCTTGCGCTCTTGTTGGAGAAGTCCACCAAATATAGATGACCATGCCTAAAGCCCTTGAATATTAGCTCTTTGCTAGCTACACTAGACACCACAACACCATCTTTGTCAAATGTGCACGTTAGTCCAAGATCACAAAGTTGAGCAATAGAGAGCAAATTAAAGCCAAGAGACTTAACGTAAAGCACATTCGAAATGGACAAGTCATTAGAAATTGCAATTTTACCTAAACCAATTACCTTCCCCTTTGAGTTATCACCAAAGGTGACTTGTTCATGATTGTCGGGGTCTTCTATGGAGGTGAACATACCATCATTGCCGGTCATGTGTTGAGTGCACCCACTATCGAGTACCCAATGTTTTCCTCCGGCTTTGTAGTTCACCTACACACATGAAGTTAGTTTTTGAGTTTAGGAACCCAAGCCAACTTAGGTCCTTGTATGTGTGATACAAGTGATTTTGGGACCCAAAGTTGCTTGGGGAGCTTCCCCTTCATGCCCTTGATGTTTTTGCCAATGAACTTCGCCTTCACCTTTCCACCTACTTTGCTCAATAGATAGTGACAATCATTGAAAGTAGATGAATAGTTAGGAGGTAATTTTGGAGAAGGACGAGTGGGAAGAGGGCACTCCCTAGTGTGATGTCCGGTGACCTCACAATGTTGGCAATAGGATCCCACTTCCTTGATGAAGCTTGTCCTAAGCTCCGGTGAGGGCACCTTCCATTTGTTGGGCGTAGGGAAGGTCCCAAGTCCCCTCTTGTTGAAGCCTTTAGCTTGTTGGAAGAGGATCTCCTTGTGCTTGTCCTCTCCCTTGGAAAGTCTAGCCACACTAGTGCGGAGACTTTCGATCTCGTCCATTAGCTCCTTCTCCCTATTAGCTTTCAATGGCAAAGACTCATGCAAATTGTTAGTGGCATGTGAACTAGCGGGTGTTTTGCCATCAAGAGTTTCTTTCTTCAAGTTATTCAATTTTAGTTCCATTGCTTCATAGGAAAGACTAAGTGTCTCATGCTCTTGAACTAACTCGTTATGCTTAGCCAATAGTGCCGAGTTAGCTAAGTCAAGCTCATGGAACTCAAGCTTGATTTGAGCCTTCTCCTCCTCGATTTGCTTGACATGTGACTTGAGCGTTTCATGCTCATTAAGTATGGTGACATACTTGTCTTGCAAATCGAGGTTGGCACCCTCTAGCTTAGCGCGAGTTAGCTCAAGTGCCTTAACCTTAGCCTTTTCCCTTTTGATAATGGCATGATATTCATTAATCATAGATGCTAGTTCATCGGGAGAAAGTTCATCATCACTTGAGTCATCACATACCTTTGTGTTACCTTTCGCCATGAGGCACATAGGCGGTGGAGGAAGGGGTGAGTCATCCTTGTTGACGATAGCGAGGCTTGCCAAGTTTTCTTCCTCATCTTCACTATCATCACTTGTTTCTTCATCGGTGACCCACTCATTTGCTTCGCACATGAAGACCTTTTGAGGTCCTCTTCTCTTCTTTGGAAAGAGCTTGGTCTTCTTGCCTTTGTCAAGTTTCTTCTTTCCAAAGGTGCGCTTGGGCTTTGCATCTTCATCATCATCACTCTCTTCTAGCTTGCGATGCTTGCCCTTGTCCTTCCTCTTGTCCGGTCTTGGACAATCATATGATATGTGGCCTTGATCGCCACAATTGTAGCACGTCTTGTTTTCATCTCTCCTTGGCAAGAAGGCTTTCTTCTTGGGATCAAACGAGTATCCCTTCTTGGCAATCTTTGAGTTGAGACGTGAAAACTTCCTCATCATCAATGCAAGCTCATCATCATCATCATCTTCACTTGTAGCTTGTTCTTCCTCACTTGAGCTAGGCTCAACCACTTTCTTCTTCTTGGTATGTGTCTTCTTGGTTGAGGCCTTGAGAGCAATGGTCTTTGATGATGATGACTCCTCCATCATTCCAAGCACACTCATCTCATGAGCATGTATCTCTCCAATGAGCTCCGAAACCTCAATGTTGTCAAGTGACTCCTTTTGGAGCATTGAGTTGATGATGTTGTATTGGGCTTGGGAAGTAGCATGAGGATCTTGCGGTTGATGAGTCCCTTGCCAAGAGAAACAATGTCAAGAGCATTAATTTCCTCAATGAGTACATTTAAGCGAGAAAACATTTGATTAACATTCTCATGAGGAAGCATTTTAAAATCATCATACTTGGATTTAAGCAAGTGATATTTGAGCTCTTTGACACGAGAGGAACCCTCATGGATCTCAATCAAGCAAGCCCAAATTTCACAAGCTTTCTCCTTACTAGCAATTCTAGCAAATACATCTTGACTAATGCACTCATAAATAGCATTCCTAGCCTTAGCATCCCATTTTAGTTGATCACCAATATATTCATGGTTGCCAAATCCCGCATGGGTCGCTTCCCACACTTCGGGAGAAATTGCCTCAAGGTAAGCGCGCATGCGTGCTTTCCAATAAGCAAAATTCTTGCCCTCGAAGGTAGGAACCGAACCCCCATTCTTGGCCATTTTTGCTCTCTAGCGGTGAAGCTAGAATGATCCAATGAGCAACCTTGCTCTGATACCAATTGTAGGGATCGAATGCCCAAGAGGGGGGGGTGAATTGGGCTACTTCAAATTTTAAGTCAATTTAAAGCTTAAGTGAAATCTAATTCTCTAAGCAAGCCAACAGTGCAATTAAGAGAATTAAGTGCGGAATTGAGAATTGCGTAATCGTAAAGGAGTAGGGAGGAGGAATGCAAACGCTCGAAGACACGGGGACACGTCGATTTTTCCCGTGGTTCGGTGAGATCACTAGGATCCACCTACGTCCACGTTGTGGCACCCACCTAAGGGTATCGCCACTCCCAAGTCACCGAGACGAGGGAATCCACTAACTTCCTCCGTTCGCCATCCTTGGCAAGGTGGAGCTCAAGCCTTGTACAACTTCGATCCTCCGGGCTTCCACAATGGTCTCGGCAAGCTCCGGAGCGATCTCTTCACTCTCCTCTTGATACAAGGTGAGTGCAATCACCAAGAATGCACTTTCTCACGGCTCTCCCTACTCTAGAGTCTCCACTCACCCAGAGAGGACGCACACAAGCTTAACTCTAAGAGGAACTAGCCTATATCTTGAGGTGTGAAAGGGTTACAAGAGTGTGAAAATGAGTATTCTAAGTCTTGGACACTTGGGGAATGTGTAGTGGTGCTCTTGTTGTCCAGCCACCCCGAAATGACTGGTGGGAGGGGGTTAAATACTCAGCCCAACCGAATTAGCCGTTGGAAAAGTGGGCTGATTACTTTTTCTGTGTACATCGGATGATCCGATGACCCCCTTTTATGAGCATCGGTCTAATTAGATTAGCTGACGTCATTCTGTCAGAAATGACCGTTATTAGACCGATGCTTCATCATCGGAGGATCCGATGAATAGATCTTCAGTCTGGTTGAGTTGATAATTTGCTTCTGTTGTAATCGACCGATGTGTATCTGCCTTCAACATCGGATGATCCGGTGTTCAGTCCTTCAGAACACTTCAGAAAATTTGCTTACTGTTGTATTCATCCGATGTTCACTTGATACACATCGGATGATCCGGTGTGTACTTCATTCTGAGGTCTTCTTCTTCTGTTGAGTCCAAATCGACCGATGCAGTCATTCTTCAGATCACCGGATGATCCGGTGTGTACAATTTGTTTCCTTCGAGTTGAGTTGGACTGATCTTTTGGATTTTGGACTTGTGACCTCTTGAACACTTGTTTGTATGGCTCTTCTGATGGATATGAAGCTTCTTGTGTTGCCAATTTTGATAAGGTTGCGTCGTTGTACGAGTTCCTCATTTGTTTCCAATTAACCCCTTAGGTTAGTTCGTTGAGGGGTCTCCTTTTGCATCCAATGAGCAGTAGATGACATTTATGAGTGATTGATCGACGTTTGATTCATTGTACATGAAACCTCGCATCCACAAACTCATTAGTGGTAATTAACGGTTGTCATTAATCACCGAAACCGTACCTCGTGGGGGCCTAGATGCTTTCACTCTTCAAACACCACTCCGGCCATCTCTCCGAGTTGTTAGACTCTTTGTGGAGAGTCCCGCTCTGATACCAATTGAAAGTTGCCTAGAGGGGGGTGAATAGGCTAATCGACCTGCAAATGCCTCAATAAAATGAGATTAAATCACAGGGGGGCGGACTAGTCCGGTCTGGGGGCGGACTAGTCCGGTCAGCCTGCGTGAAGAATCCTAAAAAGTGTTTCTAGAAAGTTTTAAGGGTATTTTCTCGAGGCTACAGGTGAGGATATGTTTATGTCAAGTTTAGCAACTATCAACACAAGAGTGAGTCAAGTTTCAAAGCAATGTGAAGCACAAGACAAAACTAGCAACCCTAGGATGAAATATTCGATAAATGAAATGCGAAGAACACGGAGACACAAGGATTTTATCCCGAGGTTCGATTCCACACAAGAATCTACGTCCCCGTTGAGGAGTCCACAAAGGACCGGGTTCAACAACCCTTCCCTCACCAAGTTTACCGCACGGGCCTAACTTGGTTCTCCACTATCTCAAGGAGTGAATACAAGATTCGTTGGGGCTTCTCACAATCTTAGGCTCCCACACCACAAAGATGATCAACAACACGAAACACACTCAACACACAGGTCACAACGACTCAATGAGTGCAAGAGATCAAACCGGGAGCACAAGCGCGATGTTCTTCCTCTTCTCCACCTCCCTAAACCCTAATCCACTCAAGAATTAGTTTTAGAGGGAAAGTAGGCAAGAAAGAGGCTTAAGAGTGCTCCAAGTTGGCTGTGGCGGCGCTAGGGTTCGAGAGAGTTTGAAATGAGGCCGGGGGTCCCCTTTTTATAGGGGTCCCGAGCCCAAACTGTTGACCTCAGCAAAAGGGCGGACTAGTCCGGCCTCAGGCCCGGAATAGTCCGGCCTAGGGGACCACTGACCCCTCTGACAACTGTCGCACTGCGCGGCAATCGTCACGCTACCCGCCAAACTTCAAATTCAAACGGTAACTTCAACAACGGACTAGTCCGGCCCTCACCGGACTAGTCCGATCGCACACAGAACCTTTTGTTCCGTGTGAAAACGGACTAGTCTGGAGACCACGGACTAGTCCGGCCCCAAGGGCAGACTAGTCTGACCTTCCAGACTTAGTCGCAAAAGCTCTCTGCACTTAGCAACACGGACTAGTCCGGCCCACGGACGGACTAGTCCGATCTCACACAGGACCTTTTGGTCCGCCCCAAAACGAACAAGTCCGCTCTCTAGGACTTAGTCCCGAAACTCCACCCTAAGGGGTACCCCGGACTGGTCCGTCCCACTACGGACTAGTCTGAAGTCACACAGGACCTTCTGGTCCGTGTGAAAACGGACTAGTCTGGCCAGGAGCGGACTAGTCCGGCCCTAAGGCGGACTAGTCCGGCCACTCCCGCCAGACTACTCTAACTTCAACTTTAAATAGGGTTTCTACCTCAACCACCACTCTTGAGATCCTACTTTGATCTCTTTGCACATTACGCACACACCCTCCTATTTCTACGGCTAGTCTAACTCAACACGCTAGAAACCCTAGTTTCTACGCTTTGAGTCGACTCCGTTTCCTTCCTTTTCCTTTTTGAGGGTTTGTGTCTCCGATCGAGTCCACACCTGTGCTAAGATCACATGAGCTCATTAGCGACTTAATTGTCGTCATCAATCATCCAAAACCCATGGGGAACCTAGATGCACTTTCAATAAGACCATCCGCGGCGGTTTCCTCTAAAACTTACTCTATCTCTCTAAACTTTTAGTATATCCTCTATACTTCCAGCATTTGTCTCTAGACACTTACTCTATACTTCCAGTAATTTACTCTATATTTACAGTCCAGTAAGCTTTTTGGTGAACCACTGCGGATGGTCTAAGGCGCGTCGTCAGTTATGTACAAGCATAGAACTTTCGCACTCCTTTCTTCTTCTTCCATCGTTCCACCTCCTAGCCCGGCGCCGACGAACCACCACAGCCATGGCCAACCTTCCGCCTCCTAGCCCGCCGAGGCAGCCACCTTGCAAGCGGATATGCTGCAGCTCCCCCGAGAGGGTGAACGACGACCAGCGCCTCATTATGGCGCGAGAGGCGTACAACAGTAGGTCTCGGGCCTTGGACGCCTTGGGTCTTGGTACCCTTCCCGAGTTTCCGGTAATGGATACCACCGGCCGCTACCTCTACGCCCTCACGGGTGTGGCCGATCGCCTGGACATCTTGTCCGGGACAATGGCCCAGGAGCTCGGCGCCGAGGGTTGTAGTTCCCTGGTGGCGGCGACGAAGAGGAACTTCCGTCGCGGCGGGGTTCCACCGCTGGTGCAGCTGGAGCCACCGGTACAGCCGGAGCAATCGGCTCAGCCGGAGCAGCCGGCCCACTCTCCTGCTGCATCGTCGCCGGAGGAGGAGGAGGAGGAGGAGGAGGAGGAGGAGGAGGACGACGACGACGACGATGATGATGATGACGACGACGACGATGATGATGATGACAACGACGACAATGACGATGGCGACGACGACGGCGACCACCACAATGACGACGACGATGACGACGAGGATGAGGAGGACCGCTTGTCGTGGTTTGAGAAGTTGGGGGAGAGGGCGGAGGAGGCGGGGCCAGCATAGTAGTTTTAGGAGTTCTTGTACATATTTCTTTTGTAGTTTTAGGAGTTCTTGTACATGTTTAGCTTCAATTCTGTTCTTGTACATATTTCTTGTGTTTTGTAATATATATGTGTTCATTCGTGTCAATGAATACTGGTGTGTTAGAATTTCTGGATTTCAATCAAGTGAATGTGCTCTAAGTTTAGTGATGTGTTAATCTGTCACAAGTGAACTGAGCAATTTGGACAAAAACAAAAGATCTTAGGGTTTGAAGCTCGTCTCGATTTGTAATTGCAAAGCTAAAGGAGACAAACAATGACTTTAAGCACGTCTCGCATCACTTTGTGATCGACGGACATCCGATCTGTTGCCCATCGTTGTCTCTTATTTGGGTTTCTTACATAGTGTAATTGGTTGATCATGTTTGCGGTCCGTGCATGTTAGACATAGCTAGAATTAAAACACCTCAGTCATGTTTAACAACACTAACATGCATGCATATATATATATATATATATATATATATATATATATATATATATATATATATATATATATATATATATATATATATATATATATATATATATATATATATATACCTCAAACCTCAGTAATGCGTGCAGGACTAGGCCCATGTTCGCTGCAAGGCGTCCCCTGGCACGGACGCGCAGTCACGAAGTTGGCTTAGGCGTGTACGGACGTATTTTTTTTATATAACGAAAAAATTGTTTTTCCCCGCGTGTAAATTTACTCCTAATGGGACGCGTCGAGCCGTTGGGACCGAGAGGATGAACCGCAGTTTCGAGGAAACCGGGGCCACCAACCGGTTCATAATTAAGCATGATTTCCTCTAGCGTCCGATCATCTCGACACGCCCGCTTAGACGACGACCCGCTATAAAGGCTCACCGTCCTCTTGCTTCTCCGCCGCAACACTCCTTAGATCCTATCCTCTAAACTTCTCCCCCCGCCACCGTCGACCACCTCTCGCTCTTTCTCTGCACCTCCGTCGCCACACAAATGGGTAGCCCCGCGCCGAAGCGCTCTAGGCCATCGACGTCCTCTGAACCTCCTTCTCAATTTCCATCACCGCTGGCAATGTCGGTGGAACTGATGGCAGCGCCCGCATCTCCGCCCGCGGCGCCTGCACTTCCTCATCCCAGTTGGGTTGAGAAGACTCTCAGACTCCTCACCGACCGCATCAACGAACTCGATCGGCGCCTTAAGGTGGCCACCGACGCCAAATCCGCCGCTGCTCATAGTGCACTAGCGCTCAACGCAGTGGCGCAGAAGGTCTTTTTTCGACACAGATCGCTCGTGTCGCCGTCTGGGTCTTGGGACCCTTCCCCTCCACACGAGCATGGACACCGCGGGCCACTACTCCTACGGGTTGATGACTGTGGCCGATCGTCTCGACACCCTCCACGAGATGATCGCGGAGGTTGCTGGGGTAGAGGGCCTCCTGAAGATTAAGCACCGCGTCGCTGGGAAGCTTCGGACTGTGACGGAGGTTGAGGAGTATGAGACAGCTTGGGCAGCGGCGGCATCGGAGGAGGCGGAGTAGGAGGCATCTCTTGAGGCGGAGGTGGACGCGGCTATGGAGGCGGCGGCAGCGGCGGAGGAGGAGCAGGAGGAGGCGCCAGCGACGGCGGAGGCGGAGGCGGCAGCAGCGGCGGCAGCGGCGGAGGAGGAGGAGGAGGGGGCGGCACCGGCGGCGGAGGCGGAGGAGGCGGCAGCGGCGGAGGAGGAGGACGTGGTTTTCTCCTAGTAGAGTAGTATTAGGAGTAGTTTATCTATTTCGTGATCTCTGAGTAGAGTAGTATTAGGTGTAGTTTATCTTGTTCTTGCTGTCTACTACGTGTTTTCCTATTACTTGTTTGTTAATGAAATATGTCTTTATGTTCATGAACAATGTGTTCTATATATGCAGTATCGAAAAACTTCTTTTATCGAAAACATCTCCTATATGTTTGTAACTTGGGACCGTCTATATTTCTTGTGGCTGAATGAATGAAATCCGGTAAACATTATCCTTACAAGTAATAGAACTAACAATAGACATGATGCATAATTAACTTGATTAGGAAATTACATCATCTAAATTGCTAACTAGTCCATCGCCTGATGCAATTGGTGCATGAAAAGTACTTTATCCGTTGTAACTAATATCTGATGACATTGTTGATATATATATCGTATGTACCTTTGATACTCGTATCACAGGCGGCTTTGGATCGACGACCTGAAGATTAGACATCACAGGGGAAAATGTTTTTTTTTTTGTAGTAGTAGTATATACTCTGTATATGTTATCATTTCATTGCGACGAATGTTATATATAAAATGCTGATTGTTTACCTTTTACTAGACCATGGATTTGCCGTCCTCCTTTCGTGGACTTGGGTGTTCTCTGTATTTGCATGTCGTTTGCATTAGCACAATGATACATTTGGCGATTCATATTTTTGTTCATATTTTTTTTGGAATTTCCCACTACCACATGACTGCTTTTACATCTCCATGAAAACAAAGATGAACGACAGGTAGCGGTCCCTCGAAATTTTTTTTGTTCTTCTTGGCGCGCATAATTGAGATTTTCACAATTGAAACTTCACTCCGTACGCCCAAAATTCCAGTCCCGCCCATTTGTAGCTAGCCACGACGAATATAAATGTGTGTCTCCCTCTAATCCCACAGTGGCTTCCGTTCCCAGCACACATGTTCTCCTCTTATTGCTGTGTTCCAAACTTGCATTCCTAAGAAATTCCCGTGTGAGCGGTGGTGGTGACTGTGGGTACAAAGTCGAGCGACCAAGTTTGACGGGCTCTACCGAAACTCTTCGTCGCCGACCCCGCCCTGTGACATCCCGGACTCCAGTTTTGTGCTACGTAAGTTCTACACGATCCATGTCGTCTTTTTATAGAGTTACTCCCTCCTTATCGCTTTAGTCGTCGTCCCAACAGCTCCAGCCAGTTCATTCCTAGTTGTCGTCCCAACTCCTTATATGCTCTTATGTTTTATGAATGTCTAGTATAAAATCTGATTAATGGTGCAATCGTGCAATCAACTATCCTCAATCGTTAGATCTGCATCCTACAGTGGATTCATCTTTTTATTTTACCCTAGCATCTGATTGCATTCTACTTTTTTCCATATATAAAATACACTACACCTCTACCCCGAAATAAATGTCACTCCAACAGTTTATGGTAGTGTATTTCTAGTACATTTCCATGTCAGGAAAGATAACTATTAAAAATCGCATGTACTATGTAATTTCTTGATTTAGAAGTAAATGACGCCAGAGTTATCTGATCAACCACTCCCAATGTTGTACTCTCATTCCTGTGTTCCAAACTTGTATTCCTAAGATTTTCAGTTCCCACGGTTTATACACGTTTTTCTTGTTTTTCTTTCTCGGATTGTACGGTTTTTTTCCTACTCCTTCATTTCTAATTCCTCCGTTCAAAACAAACATTTTCAGTTCATAGCAACCATACCGCCCGATCTAAAATACACATCCTCATGTAATCTAACATTATCACTGTTACTTACTATATATACTCTTTACTTTAGGAACAAGATGCCAAACCGTCATGTCGTCTACAAGTAATCGTGATGGGCAACAAGCACCTGGTATAACTATAAATGTGTTTACTATCAAAATACACATATTTATAACACGTTAATTCCTTTGCATCGTATGCAGAGAATATTGCAGCACCTGATGCTCAGGAACCCCGAGATTCGTCATCCCATGCTGGTACTACGAGTATAAATATGTACCGGGCTCTACTAAATATTTTAGCATTGCGATTGTAGTTTCCTAGTCCCAGTTAACAGTTAATCAGTATATGTGATGGCGTGATTTATTGATGCCTACACACGCATGATGGGCTCTCTCGCCGCCGGCCACTCCGGCACCAGCGACCACACCATGTTGCTGCTCACTTTAGTGTCCTCTCCGACGCGTCTCCCTCCACCATCGCCATGTCCCATCCTTCGCGTGTCATGATGACCCCGCCGCCCGCAAACCCCTGTCGCCGCCGGTCACTCCGGCACCGGCCGGCGCCCATGCCCTACTAGTGAGTATATGTAATGGCGTGATTTATTGATGCCTACACGCGCACGCTGGGCTCTCTCGCCGCCGCCACTCCGGCACCGGCGACCACGCCCTGCTGCTGCTCACTTCAGGGTCCTCAGAAACGCGTCTCCCTCGACCATCACCGTGTCCCATCCTTCACGTGTCATGATGACCCCATCGCCCGCAAACCCATGTCACCGCCGGTCACTCCAGCATCGGTCGGCGCCCACGCTCTGTTGGTGGTCACTTCAATGTCCTCCCCGATGCGTCTCCCTCCATCTCCACATCCCATCGTTCGCGTGCCATGATGACCCCGCCGCCCGCAAACCCCTGGCCATTACGGCGTACCTACATGCTATGCCCCATATGACATGGCATACCCTGGAAAAAATAGTCCAATATCATTAACCCCTGTCCACTAAGAAATATTAGCATCATATAGTTTAGAGATGCATGTACATGAGGGTTCATTGCTGCTTATATGATCTCAATTCCGTTTTTTACACTGCCAAATGTGTTGCTGATGTCTGGTAATTAACGCAAGATTATATTCATGTATCCGTTCTAGTAGCACTTTAGGGCGAGATGCTAACATGCAGAGCAAAATATCAGTATGCAATCCACCTAAATTTAATTCCTAGATCTGCCACACTGTCCTCCTAGCCTCGAGACTTGCTCCGGGGTGATATCAATGAACGCAGATCACCTGACTTATACGTTTTTACTGCACGCGATGCAGTAAAGATCCAACGGAATCACACCATTGGATCTTTACTGCATCGCCTGCAGTAAAAACGTAAGTCACGTGAGATCACCGGTGTGATCTGGATGTCGATCCCCTGACTTAAATGTGGTCACTGCACTGCCAGACCGAACCCTAGCTTTGTTAAACGTCGCAAGATGCCCGCCTCATCCCTCTTGCATCCTCTACCTGCTAATACCGCTGACGTCCATGACTCGCCCTGCCACCAATTCGCCTTGAGACGCGCTCCTGCTGATGTCGGTCAGACCGAACCGGCAGTACTGCAGAGGATGAGCACCCGGCGAACCCTCTCTTTCTCTAGCATCGCCAGCTACTGTCTTGCCTGCTTCGCAGCTGGACTGAAAATCCCCTGCAGTACTATGGGTGCTATAGTGCCACTGACTACTGCCTGACGCCTGATTGTAGGGTATGAACAACAACAAAGAAGTCAACAAGTCGATACATCGCCCAATATGGAGCAAAATGCTGTTGCGGCGCGGTGTTCCCACGCTCGTATTTGCCGCACTGGTCTTGAAGATGGTAAAACATCATACTTCTTCTTCTTTCACACTATTTGTACATGATACTAGGCCTGGTCAGTTGCTAATTTGCTTTAAACGTTTACCGTTTAAATGACACTAACAGAAGGAAAGAAGTTTGGAAGAGGGGTTGCTAAAGGACTTAAGGTTGCTAAATTACGCTATCTAGCATCTGCAAATAGAACGAATGATCAGAATCGGAAGCTACAAATTCAGTGGTCCGATAGTTTGGGTGCTGCGGTTGGTCCTAATCAGCGGCACTTTGTTGATGATGTGGTTATTACAACAAAAAAATGCACCCCTCGCTGGTGTAAGGAAGTGGGCAGAGGTTGGCGATACTTCGAAGAGCGATATAGTGAGAGACATTCTGGTTAGTGTTGTGACACCCCACCTAAGTATTTTTTTCTAGCGACCTCCATCTTGTACGTTTATAACAGTGTGATATACAATGTACATAATTCATGGGACTTGGAGGACACAGATGATACCAGAAGAAAAATATTGAAGATTGCTAGTGAGTGCTACAAGGGGTGGCGATCAACATTGCATGCCACCTATAAGAAGTATTCGACCGATGAGGAATATATACAAAACAAGCCTGTTGACGTAGCAGATTCCGATTGGTTGGCGCTTATGGACTATTTTGGGTCCGAGCGATTCAAGGTCAGCTAGCTTTCTAATACCTTCATATCCTACTAAAACTATTTGATAACACCCATTCATGAAATTAATTCTTAAAATTGCAGTCAATAAGCAGAAACAATTCACGAAATCGAAGTACTCAAAAGACAAAACACTTGCTTGGCTCAAAATCCTATGCCCAACTTAGTTACGAGAAGGTATGAAAACTAAATCATGCTTTTACTTTGCACTGCAATCATTCAATCAAATTTTACTTGTATTTGATGTAGCGAGACCCAGAGACTGGAAAAGAACCCGATGACATAGAACTGTGGGAGGAAAGCCATGTGAAGAACGATCAATGGGCAAACGAGCAGGCAGAAGCTGTACATGTGAGAAACACTTCAAACAGTCCCCATTTAAATAAATATTTGCAATGTACATGTGACTTTTCTTTTTGTATATAGACCCAGGCACGTTCCCAAATCAACGTCAAGGAAGCTGGGCTGGGAGTCCCAATCCCAGATGAGGAAAGAAACAACATCTTCTAGCTTACTTATATATCTGCAACAGGTTCTGGAGGATCACAATTTCGGGGGCGTGGTTATATAGCTAAACCTAATGTTTCTGAAAGACTACGTATCCAGATGTCTGACCAGCTCGGCCAGCAATTTCGATCCTTGCAAAATAGAAATGAAGACCTCAGCTCTCAGGTGCAAGAGTTGGAAGGAAGAAATGATTATATGACCTCCCAGATGGATGGCTTCGTCCAAGCAAATGAACAGCTCAACCAGGAAGTCCAGGCTTTACATGATCAGATGGCAGCCAATTCTGCACGACAAGAAAAGGAGCTAGCAGACATGCGCAGAATGATGGAGAGCTTGCAAAATCAACAATGGCTAGCAGCAACTCCACAAAAGGCTTCTGCTCGCACCAAGTCGAAGTTGGATGTTCAAGAAACTATTCCTAATACTACAACTCGTCGTGGTGCTATTTTAATGGGTACAATGTTGCAACCTGAAAAAACTGTAAATAACATCGTCTCGCAACGACGCAAGGGTCCTTGAGCGTTGCATCAATTGCTGGATGTTTGTTGTTAAGTCGACAGACGTATCATGTGCGAATAAATTAATTCTATTGCCACTAATTTTCAAACCTGGTGCATTAGGATTCTAGTGCCGCTAATTATAAAATGTGGCATTAACAGATTATTGCGACGAAAATAAACTGTTGCAATAGGAAGCTAGCTATTGCCACAAATTATAAAACGTTGCATTACAAACATTTGGCTACGACCAAAAAAGCGTTGCACTAGACTGCTATTGCCACCACCCAGAGAACGTCGCATTACGACCCTGTTGCAACAGATTTGAATATGTTGCATTACGAACCTATTGCCACACATCAGAAATCGTTGCAATACAGTACTATTGTCATGGTTTTGAAATCGTTGCAATACCGTACTATTCGCCATGAATGTGAAATCGTTGCATTACCGTATTATTGGCCACGGCTGTGAAATCATCGCGATACCATATTATTCGCCACGAGTGTGAAATATTCGCGATATCGTACTATTCGCCACGAAAGTGAAATCGTTGCAACACCGTAGTATTCGCCACGAATGTGAAAACGTCGCGATACGATATTATTCGCCACGAGTGTGAAATCGTCGCGATACCGTACTATTCGTCGTGGATGTGAAAACGTCGCGATACCATATTATTCGCCACGAGTGTGAAATCGTCGCGATACCGTACTATTCGCCACGGATATGAAATCGCTGCAACACCATATATTCGCCACGAATGTAAAACCGTTGCCATACCGTACTATTCGCTACGGATGTGAAATCGTTGCAACACCGTACTATTCGCCGCGAATGTGAAAACATTGCGATACCATACTATTCGCCACGAGTATGAAATCATCGCGATAACGTACTTATCGCCACAGATGTGAAATCGTTGCAAATAACGTACTATTCATTGCAATACGTTAAATCGTCGCAATACGTTAAACCGTTGCAATACCATACTATTTGCCACGAACGTGGAGTCGTTGCAATACCATACTTTTTGCCACGAATGTGGCATCGTTGCAACACCGTTATTTTCGTTGCAATACATTAAATCGTCGCAATACGTTAAACCGTTGCAATACCATACTATTTGCTACGAACGTGGAGTCGTCGCAATACCATACTTCTTGCCACGAATGTGGCATCGTTGCAACACCATTATTTTCGTTGCAATACGTTAAATCGTCGCAATATGTTAAACCGTTACAATACCATACTATTTGCCACAAACGTGGAGGCGTCGCAATACCATACTTTTTGCCACGAATATGGCATCGTTGCAACACCGTTATTTTCGTTGCAATACGTTAAATCATCGCAATACGTTAAACCGTTGTAATACCATACTATTTGCCACAAACGTGGAGTCATTGCAATACCATACTTTTTGCCACGAATGTGGCATCGTTGCAACACCGTTATTTTCGTTGCAATACGTTAAATCGTCGCAATACGTTAAACCGTTGCAATACCATACTATTTGCCACCAACGTGGAGTCGTCGCAATACCATACTATTTGCCACGGATGTCAAGTCGTCGCAATAACCTATTGCCACGGCTGTTATCGCCACGAATCGGAAAAACTATCGCAACGTTCTATTTCGTTGCGACAACAACCTATCGCGACGAATTTTGACCTATTACAACGATCTTTTTCGTCGCAATAAACCGGAATCCTGGTAGTGTGAGTTTTGAGGGGGGTGTTAGAGATATAATAGTAATATTATATTAGATGATGTACTAGGGACTTATTTGCATATTTTTCATCCTTGTACATCTATTTATAGAGGCCTCCGACCTCCTCAATAATATAATATCTAAGATCCTATATTCATAACAATAGCAAATGAGTTTTCAGAATAAAAAGAAAAGTTGATAGCTCAATAGAAAGATATAAAGCAAGATTAGTAGCAAAGGATTTCAAACAAAGACTTGATATTGATTATTCAGACACATATTGTCCAGTGTTAAAGCACACAACTATAAGAACAATTATTTCACTAGCTGTTGCTAAAGGCTGGACAATGAGGCAAGTATACATCCAAAATGCCTTCTTGCATGGGATTCTTGAAGAAAAGGTCTACATAAAGCAGCCGACTGGATATGAAGATCCCAAGGTACCCTCAAAGTATGTTTGCAAACTCAAACAAAGCATTATATGGACTAAAGCAGGCCCCAAGAGCCTGGTATTCTAACACAGAAACTTGAGAAACTCAGTTTTAAACCCTTTCAGGCAGACACATCACTCTTCATTTTTAGACAAAGTGATCTCACAATATATATGCTAATTTATGTTGATGACATTATTATTGTGAGTTCTCAGTCCAGTGCCACAAACAAGCTCATTGGAGAATTAAGTGAAGACTTTGGAGTGAAAGACCTGGGGAAGCTGCAATACTTCCTGGGAATAGAGGTAAAGCCCTATATGCATGGAATAATTCTAAGCCAGCAGAGATATGCAAAGGATCTTCTCATAAAGACTAAGATGGACAATTGCAAACCTATCTCCACTCCAATGGCTGCTAGTGACAAACTAATGAAGGACCAGGGTACACCACTTTCAGAGGAAGGACAATATCAGCATCGAAGCACAGTTGGAGCACTCCAATATCTGACTCTTACAAGACCAGATTTGTCCTTCGATGTCAATCGTGTGTGTCAATACATGCAAAGCCCAAGTGATGTGCATTAGAGCGCTGTCAAGGGAATACTTTAGGTATGTAAAGGGAACAACAAACATTGGACTGAATTTTCAGAAAAGCAAAACTGAAACTTTGTCAGCATTTTCTGACGCCGATTGGGGTGGCTGCCCGGATGACCGTAGATTAACTAGTGGCTTTGCAGTAATGATGGGATCAAACCTAATCAGCTGGAGCTCTAAGAAGCAGGCTACTGTGTATCAAGGTCGAGCACAGAAGCAGAGTATAAAGCCATCGCTAATGTTGCAGCAGAATTGGTGTGGCTTCACTCGTTGATGAAAGAACTTGAAATTTATCAAGACAAGGCTCCAATTCTCTGGTGCAACAACCTAGGAGCAACATATATAACTTCAAATCCAATGTTTCACGCTAGAACCAAGCACATAGAAATCGACCTCCATTTCGTTAGAGAACAAGTTGCACAAAAAGCTCTGGAAATTTGTTTCATCTCATCAAAGGACCAACTAGCTGACATACTTACTAAAGCACGCTCAAGAGCACCATTCAGTAGAGCGTGTGACAATCTCATCCTTGTTAAACAGGGTTGTGATTGAGGGAGTGTGTTAAAATTTGTATTTACTCAAGTCTAGCTGATCAGTGACCCGTTCTTTTACGTCGTGCATGCACATCACTTCGGACGTGGCTGTTGCGCTGCAAACTGAATGTAACCAAGCACGACGGGAAGTGGGCACATAATTAGGATCACAAACTGATCGTGAGCAGGTACACCTCATGTATAAATATGCAATGGAACTGATTGTGAGAGGTGTTCAGCCAAATACAATCCATTGCCTTTCACAATGGAGAGTGGGATGTGGTACAATATTCCGATAGTCTGAAGAAATATATATATATATATAGAGAGAGTGAGCGTCATATGAAGTCTACACCGGACAGTGAAAATGCACATATATAGAATGTAAATTGGTCGGTATATAGAAGATGCTCTCAGAACAGCAATTCATGGTTCGAATACCCAACTTATTATACGGACGGACGCGGCACGTCCCGGTCCGTGCACGACCGCAAGTACAACTTGACGCACTGCTACACCAGGATGTGGTTGGCCGGATGCGTAGCGCGAGGACTTCGGATTCTTTGCCCTCTACCCATTGATTGCATGGGCCCCAAGTTATGGCCAGGACCAACGATTGCAGAAGGCGATCGGGTCGATTATTGGGGCCTATCCATCTGCTCGTTGGCCGAAATGTGTCACGTCACGTGCTTCATGATAGCCCGTCGTTATCAGTGAGTGAGGAGCATGGAGCGCCATGGAGGCATATGGACGGCTCAGCTGCGTTCTCCTTTTGGCCGTTTCCATTTGGGGAAAGAAAATCTATCAAAGCTCGCGTGTTGGTGCCCAAGCAAAGTGCCAATCCATTGGCCACGATTCAGGTAACGACGATCATACAATAGTTTGTATAAAACTGGACTCAACCTCGAAATGGATGAGGAAAATACAAATGCGAAGTGGATCTCTCACGTTTGAAATTTAGATCGCTTCCACTGTAGCCATCCACCATCTACACCTACGCGGAGTGAAATTACCGGGTCGCCTCACGATCAGATCGTCGAAGTCGATCATGACGGCCGTCCGTGCGCACGCACCCGTGACAGAAACGGGGCAGGCGGGCGCGCGCGCGCGCCGTGATCACGGCCCCGGCCGGCAGCCGCATTCGTGTGTGCCGGGCTCCTTGAGCCGTACACACCGCCATGTCGGCATGTCGCCCATCGCCAATGCCGGATCCTCCGCACCGCGCCGGCTGTATGATGCTCGCCTCGCACCGTTTGCCGTCTCATGCAAGATGTGATATGAGCCATTGCGCGACCGCGTTCGTGCCCACGCCGCGCTCGCGCGTCGACGTCGCCGTGCCCAGCTGCTCTCGGCGCGTGGAAGTTGGATCATCACGTACGAGCGCGCGCGGCCGGTCGCCGTGGCTAGCGTGGCCTGCCCGTGTCGTCAAGTCAAAGCATGCGGCCCATTCCTTGCTTATATCTCGCGGCCGGTCTGGCTGTGGCTGGCCGACCGACCGGCTGGTTCAAAAGCCTAAACAAAGAAATCTCTCGTCTTCCAGCTCTACACATCCTCTCTGCTAGCTGGTAGCTGCCATGCGCGTGCCATGGAAAGGCCCCCGAGGACCCCTCACTCCATTATTACGGCGACACATCAACCGCCAGCCTTGCTCTTACTTACACCCCGAGCTAGCTAGCTGATAAAAAGACGTCCTCTCGAGCGTCTCACGCTTGTTTGTGCCGCGGTAGCACCATGGACGGGGAGAGGTTTTACGGAGGTCGCCGCGAGGACGGGGTCGTCCCGGACTTCACGCGGCTGGCACATCATGGTGGTGGCCATGGGCGGCAGCAGCAGCAGCATATGGAGTGCTTCTCTGACGAGGTGAGCAGCCGCGACGGCGAGGAGGAGGGCAGGGATGGAAGCAGTGGCCCTGCAGCCGCGGCGGGCTCGGGTCCGGGAGGCTGTGACAGGGCGACCGCCGAGACGGGGAAGCGGAGGCGGGGGCGGCCGCCAGGGTCCAAGAACAAGCCTAAACGGCCGCCGGTGGTCACGCGGGCCGTGGAGCCCGCGGCCGCGATGCGGCCGCACGTGCTCGAGATCCCCGGAGGCGGCGACGTCGCCGTCGCGCTCGCGGGGTTCGCGCGCCGCCGCGGCCTCGGGATCTGCGTGCTCGCCGGGACAGGCGCCGTCGCCGACGTGCCGCTCCGCCACCCGTCACCTGCCGCCGCCACGGAAGCGGGCGGCGGCGCCACGGTCGTCTTCCGCGGCCGGTACGAGATCCTCTCCATATCGGCCACGTTCCTCCCGCCGTCCATGTCCGCGGCCGTGCCCCGCGCCGCCAGCAGGGACCTCTCGATATCGCTCGCCGGCCCGCATGGTCAGATCATCGGAGGCGCCGTGACAGGACCACTCATCGCCGCAACCACCGTCGTCATCCTGGCCGCCGCGTTCACAGACCTTACCTTCCAGCGTCTCCCCCTAGAGGACGACGTGTCAGCGTCCGTCTCCGCCGGCAGCGGCGACGCTGACGAGCACCGTGGGCACCAGCTGCCAGAGCCGCAGGACGCGAGTCGGCTGCAGCCGCACCTGCATAGCATGGCGCCGGCGACTCAGACGACTCCTTTCTATGCGCGTCAGCACCCAGAGGCGTGGGCGCCGGCGGCTAACACACAACGCCCGAGGCCACCGTATCCATAGATCGGAGCCTTTGACGAACATGCTTCTCTTCTCTGGCACCATATGCCTGAGGCATTGATGAGGTTTGATTCTTGTGTATAGACGAGTATTTTCTTCGATTGGATGATCTTAGCTACTATGTACTTTTGCGATTGATACAACTGAAACTGTAGCTACTGTTATTAGGGTTAAAAATCCAATACATTGATGGTTTAACTAGTTGTCAGGACTAAACATTTTCTGTTAGCAAAAATGAGTCCATATATCAGATGCCAATGGCTCCTGCAACTGTGTAATCTGCATTACGTTCGTATTCGGGACAGGACACCATTATAACCCGTAAATGCACTGAAGGAGAGAACTGAGAACCCATTTCTGTAATCCGCCACGTTCAGTCACTAAGCATTTCGCAAAATGGAAGGAGAGAACACGTACGCCCCTCCTGTTGTTAAGCTTTGTTCCGTAGTAGGAGTAGGCGAGTAGCATCTTATGGCGGAGGCGGGCCAGGAGAATGAATGACGCAAAGCAAAGATGGCGATGCATGCATGGTCCCTCCTCGCATCGCATTTCATGGCCTCTACTGTATTTGGACGGCATCAGAGCCTCCCGTGAGGCCGTGACGTCCCAAGGTTCGCCAGCCGCGTGTCGTCGAGCTCCCAACTGCGCACGGGCGCGGCTCACGGCGACGGAGACGATGAGCGGGGAGGAGGAGGAGCAGGTGCCCCGCCGCGCCGAAGCAAGATGAATGACGCGGTTCGAGATGCCGTGACGAGAGCACGCCCAGGCTTTCCTTTTGAGAAAGCCGTCGGTCGATGGATGATGAGACGGGTCGCGACGTCGATGCGCTCTGTGCTTTTACGGAAGGGTTTGGTCAGGTGTTCGTTCTCTGCTTTTCAAGCACGCGGCCGGTCTGTGTACTCCTGACTACTTGCGTCTCAGTCAGCAGAATCGATTTCCTCTTCCGGCTGATTTGCAATTTATTAATTTGTTCAGGAAGCTAGAGAAACGAGCTTAAAGCGTGGTTGTCTTGGTGTCAGATGAGGCCCAACCCGATCACCCACACATTTCGACGCGAGGACTAGTCCAACTTCATGCCCATTGGAAACCACCACAATTTGTGGCCCATTTCAACACACCAGAATTTGTGCCCCATCTGGACCCACCAAAATCCGTGGCTCATTCGAAACCACCAAAATTTATGGCCCATTCGAACCCACCAAACACGCCCAGTCCCTGCCCACCACGGGAGCACCACTGCACCAGGCCGTACGGTTTATACTTTACCCCCATTCCACACCTCGTGCGGTCGGAGCGCGGCGGCGGCGGCGGCGGACGCGACAGAGACAGGACCGACCCCTGAAGGCGAGGCTCGAGGAGAGAGAGAGAGGGAGGAGGCCGGCGAAGATGAGCGGGAGCGGCGCGAAGAAGGTGGCCGACGTGGCGATCAAGGCCGGCAAGGCGATCGACTGGGACGGCATGGCCAAGATGCTCGTCTCCGAGGAGGCGCGCAAGGAGTTCGCCACCCTCCGCCGCACCTTCGAGGACGTTAACCACCAGCTGCAGACCAAGTTCTCGCAGGTACCCGACCCGCGTCTCGTTCCCCCTGTTGATCTGACCTAGGGGTTCCAGATCTGGCGCCCCCCTCTTTCTGCCCGATTCCTCCACCTACCTAATGGATCCGATCTGTAACTGATATCATATTGTAGTTAGGTTAATTTCGTTTGAACCAAACGAGGTGCCTATCATGCAGGATGTTATTTGAAATTGAGTGGCCGCTTTGCTACACTGTCATTTCCTGTTATTATTGTTCTTTGCTTTTCTGTTGGTCATTAATAAACGCAGTAACGGGTTGAGCTCTGACGTTTTTGTAATTGGCATAACACTACATTGAGCAATCCTCGACTTAGGCTAATAATGACTTGTTCTGTGAAGATTTTATTCTGTTGCTGATGGAAAAATAGAGGTGCTACATATGGAAATTTGGTTGCAGAGTAATTATCTGCTGTTATCATCAATAATAATGATCAAAGAACGACATTTCTGGCTTCACATGCTACCAAATTATTCTCTTGGTTAAACAAGTTTGATGCATATGGGGCTTACCATTCAAATTACATTTCTATTTTCATTGCTGGCAGCAAGATTTTTTTTTGGAAATAAGACTATTATGGGTGTGCATTTGATGGCATTTCTAATTTCTACCATGCTGTATGCTTACAGCGTACCTTTTTTTTTGCTACTTATCTTGAAAAGGCCTGGAAGCATAAGAGAGCGGAGCCTTGTATTCTCCCTTCATATTCTTGATAAATATGCTCTCTATGTTCTGTATATGTTTTGTTGTTGCAGGAACCTCAACCAATTGATTGGGAGTACTACAGAAAAGGAATTGGATCCAAAGTAGTGGATATGTACAAAGAGGCATATGAAAGTAAGCATCCTGATACTGCAAGCCTCGTTTTGACTTATCAAAAAGTTTTTTTCCTGTACTATTGATGTCATCATCCTGTATTGGCCATTTACTGTTTTTTTTTTCGATCTTCTAGTTAATTGACACTGGTGCTCGTTCATGATATCCAGCATATACCTTTAATGCTCACAAAATAATCCTGCAATGTGTTATCAATTTCAGACCCTTCAGTTGTTGATTACATTAATGATTCCATTGAGTATACATTGAACTTGCAATGATATGTCTCAGTGTGAGTCTGAACAATTAGTCTTTGTATTGAATGTCTGTTTTGCAACATGTAAGATTGTTTCTTATTGCAGATCACAGAACTTTTGTGCTATGTATACTGACAAGATGTAGGATACTGTTATTCCACATATAGTGGACTTTGCTCTTATAAACACATTATAGTACACATTATACTTCAGTTCTGTTGTAACAACAACCACAAAGTAAACCTATGTTTACAGAAATACTTGCCAGGGTATTGTTAGTTCCACATTTTCTTTTGGTGCTATGTAATCATTTTTTGTCTGCTGATCTGCTCACTTGCTGACACCGTGAGCTTGAAATGAAATGCAGGCATTGAGATCCCCAAATATGTTGATACTGTTACTCCCGCGTACAAGCCAAAGTTCGATGCTCTGGTGAGCAGCTATTTTGTACTCTGTTTCATCCAAGTTATTTCCATTTTGAGAGACTATGCTGCTTATGCATATGCGGACATTCTTATGTGATTCATCATTATTTTATTCCTTTCAATTTGTATATTACATGTAGGTTGTTGAACTGAAAGAGGCAGAGAAAGCATCTCTGAAGGAGTCGGAGAGGATAGAGAAGGAGCTTGCTGAACTAAGGGAAATGAAGGTGGATCTTTCAACCCTGATTCATGAAGTCCACATGTCTTTCAATTTTAAGAGAAGATGTATGTTTGCTTGAACACCTTGTTTATACATGCAGAAAAAGATCAGCACAATGACGGCGGATGAGTACTTTGAGAAGCACCCTGAAGTCAAGCAGAAGTTCGACGATGAAATCCGTAATGACTACTGGGGATACTGAAGAGCAGAACAGAACTCTTATTTTTCCATTTCCTAGTCTGTCAAGAGCTAATAATTTTTCTGTCCCCCAATATGTATAGGGGAAACCTAGTATCTCAAATTTGTTGGTTTCTGGAACATGTGGACGGGGCTTGTTGAAATTCCAACAGAACCGACTGTCATGTGTCTTGAGATTCCAACTAAAAATGCACTTTCTCCGACTTCCATCAATTTCTTGAGGATTGTCAGTTTTTTTTTTCTGAAGACGTTCAATTTTTCCAGCTTCTTTTGACTTCAATAAGAGGATTTCTGGAGACTTATTCCTCCACATTCCTCATGCGACTTTGTGGTGTTTTTACTGGATTCACATCCTCTGAAGTGAAGAACAAAATTCAGAGAGCTACAGTTCTCTGAATTTGTTTCGTCTTCAGACGTTTGATGGGAAACGAACGGAGTATATCAGCTGCTACAGGACGTATGAACAGTAGCTGAATTTACTTTTTAACAAGCTGTTGCTGCAGTATTACTTCAGGGTGCAGTATTACTTAAGGGAATTGTTCAGCCTCTCACAAAACACTGTAGCGCTAGCTACATTTCTTTGCATTTCCTTCTCCACTGCAGAGGATATGTATCCGTTTTTACTCTAAGCGCCTTAATGTTGTTGCGTGCAGGATTGATGCTTGTGCTCTTTTAGAGCTGCCATGCATCTGCTGTAACTGCATTGTGGTTCGGTTCAGTCATTTGAACATGGGCGGTCCTCAATGGCCTTCCCAACGATATTTCATATTAAATCCCTCGCGCTATGCTTATGAACGTTTATTTATATTAAGATAATTTTTTGTAACCAGTTGGTTTATTTTTGAATTAACTGGTGGTAAACATTTGTCTGAGGGAGTATAAGAAATATTCATAGCTCTAGTTTCAGTGTCCCGTCTACGGGAAGTGATGTAATGTCCGTCATTTATGAAAGGGCCTCGCACAATATTGGCCCACACAGCAAGATCATTCCAGCCCAATAATCGCATATTGACCCACCTGTCACTGCGTAGGAGCCCAGCAAGCCACTCCGGCCACCACAGGAACTGGTGCGCGTCACACACGCACCCACGGGTTCAACCAAGCCACGCGCCCCGCCCCGTGCGACATGGCGGCCGCCCCACGCCTCCATTCCATCCCCCTCCTGCTCCCCCGGACTGCCGCCGCTGCACTTCGCCGTAGCCTCTGCGCTAGCGCCTCCCCAGCATCCTCATCCGCACAGGCGATGTCGACCCCGTCCGCATCGTCGGTGACCCCCTCTCCTTACACGACGCTCCAGGGACGCGTGCGCTGCGAGCGCGAGATCAAAAAGAGCAAGTTCATCGCCATCGCCGCTCCTGTTCCTAACGAGCGCGCCGCCATGGCCTTCCTCGACGAGGTGCTTCTCCAACCCTCCGCGCACAGTATTTATCTAGCCGTGACTCGTGATGTCCGACATCCTCATCTCTGGCTCGAGTTGCAGCGGAATGTGGGAGTAATTGCCTGTTAGGCTAGCGTTTTCGAAAAAAATTGCCTGTTAGGCTACCCATTTCGCTATGCTCGCGGTGCATCATCGTTTTAACCTGGATAAATTGTCATCAAATGTGGAAGTCACATTTGAACACTAACAAATGCTTCATCTGGAATTCAGCGATTTAATTTGAAACGGGAGCCACTCATCCTCTTCTAGCAAGCTTATACATGCCATGAATTGCTACCAATCTAGGATTCTTGTGTGTTATATTGACACGATCTGCTTGGTTTTGTGTAATAGGTCAAGGATACACGTGCCACACACAATTGCTGGGCGTACAAGGTTGTGATTCTCTCTTGAATTTTCCATCCAAGTTTGTGGTTAACAGTCAGCTGATCTTGCATGCATGTTGTTTAGCTGGGAGAACAGTTCCGTTACAATGATGATGGTGAACCATCTAGCACTGCCGGAAAGCCAATATACTCTGCCATCATTTCCTCTGGTGTTGATATGGTGATGGTGGTTGTGATTAGGTAATCATTCTTTTCCTGAGTAATGCACTTCAATTATATGTTCTTTGATCATGATCTACCAAATTGCATTTCGTGATCAGTGATGGGTTTTATCAATACAGTGTACCATGCTTGCATATTTTGACTGGATATGCTTGTCATATTACCTTGTATTTAATGGCATGGGCAGATATTTTGGTGGCATAAAACTGGGAACCGGTGGGCTGGTGAGAGCTTATGGAGGGGTTGCGTCTGAATGCCTAAAGGATGCTCCTACTTGTCTTGTGAAACCAAAGGTGACCAATGTTTAATTATATGGCATACACTTTTTTCTTGTTTCTTCCAATAATGTCGCTATAGTTCTTACATGGTGTTTATTTTCATGCAAGGCCCGTGTGGGTATGGAGGTACCATTTGATCTATTGGGCACAGTCTATCATCAGGTGACTATTAGTGCTTAATCGGCTCACCTCTAAATTAATGGAGTACAAAATAGTAAAATTAAAATTGCCGACACATTTTCCTAGCCTTTATTTACAAAAGAGTGGTCTATACTGAACTGTTGTCATGAGCATGTGACCGCGGATGTATGTTGTATCATATTAATGATTTTAAGTAAAAAAGTAAATTTATAAACTGTTTGGCGACAACACACTTCCAGCAACATACCAAATCAGCAATGCATCTGACTGTTTGATATGGCATACAGTCTTTACATTTTGTAGCATCTGCATAACCAGTGTAATGATTCTAGTAACCTCTAGTATATCTTGTAGCAGACTAGAAGGTTACTTTATGTTACTATGTTTGGTAATGTCGTTAAACAATAAACATTGGATTTTTTTGTTAGATTAGTCTATGAAGCAGTCTTTGTGGACCTGGTAAATCTCGTTTCTTAAAATTGTTGCTCTGTCGTTTGGTAAATTGATGTACTATGTTGAAAATAATTTTGTTTTTCTAGAATAAGCTAGAAATTAGGGGGTGTCCAGGTAGGACACGATTGGTTATTAGAAATAGAGTTCAAGTATTTTAGGAAGAGTCCTAGTACAAATTAAGTATAAGAGTCCAATTTAGATTAGAGATAGAGTCTTAAGAGGAGTTAAGTTGTCTGTAAGGGGCCTTTATATACAGCCGTATGCCTCCTGGCCAGATTAACCAGTTTTAATATTACATTTTTTTCATCTGGATTTCCAACAATTGGCATTAGAGTAAGTTCTGGCCCTAGGAGGGCATGCTCCTAGGGTGTCCACCGACGATCAGATCTAGCGGGCAGGAGCGGCACCGGACGGAGATTGCTGCGTAAATCAAGGCGAATGTCGCGGATCTGGGACGTTTCGGCGAGATCGGAGCGGATCACGTCGAAGCGTAGCCCCGGATTCCGGGGAGCGCGGTCGGAGTAACGCGGCTCCAAATCCAGGTTCGGCGTACGCGACTCAGACGACGGCCGTCGGGGCTGCTGGTCAGGGGATGATGAGTGTGGACGGTGCCGCGCAGATCTGAAGGCGACGCTTGCGTGGAGAGCGCGGGCGTGGTCCATGGTCCGCCTAGGCGGCACTGTTCCTGGCTGGCGAGCGAGGTGTCTCCTTAGGTGCTCAACGGAAGACGCAGAAAGGGAGTGGGAACCGTCGGTGTGCAGGCGAGGAAGCTTCGGCCCGGGGCGGATCAATCCGGCGGCTTGTCGGGGCGCGCATGCGACCGTAACACGCCCGGTGTCTTCGAGGCGGGACAAGCGGTAGATCTGGTACCCTGTTACAGAGTCACGGTTGTCTCACGTGAGCATGTGGCCACATGGGCTGGTAGTTGGGCCACAACCCACCGGGGTGGTTTGTTCCACCGGCTCTAAAGTGCATACGAGAGCTTGGACCAAGACACCAGGCCGCATGCATTGCAAGCTGGGCAGGTGTCAACGTGACAGGCACTGGGCTGTTATGGGCTTGGTTGGAGAGCTGGAAGTCTTCTGTTCACGTGATGGGCATACAGGAGATAAAAAGACAAGATTTTGGGAGTTTGGCTACATGCACTCGACAAAGTGCACCCAAGGTCTTGATTATTTGGTGGAGGTGATTTGCAGCAAGGAGATGACCGTGAAGAGAGGTGTGCTCGAGATGAAGATGTGACCATCTCAAGTGAGTGATCGGAATGAAGATGCGTCCATTCTGAAGAAGAGTGCTAGATGAAGATGTGTCCAACCTAAACTCGTGAGCTGGGGTTGAAGATGTGCCCAACCCAAAGGTGCTCGGGGTGTAGATGTGCTCATCCCAAAGTCGTGCGCAGGATGAAAATGAGTCCATCCTGAGGTTGAAGATGCGTCCAACCTAAATTTGTGTGCGGGGTGAAGATGTGCCCATCCCGGGGATGAAGATGTGTCCATCCAAAATTTTGTGCAGGGTGAAGATGTGACCATCCTGGGGTTGTAGTTGTGTCCACTCCAAATTAGATGTGTTTGGGATGTAGTTGTGTCCATCCTGAGAGTGTAGTTGTGTCCACTTCAAAATTAGGTGTGTTGGGATGTAGTTGTGTCCATCTCAAGGGTGTAGTTGTGTCCACCCGCAAAGTGTGTAGGATAGATATGTGTGTCTCCATCTTAAATGTGTCCTAGAAAACAAGATTAGGGGGTGTGTTAAAAATAATTTTGTTTTTCTAGAATAAGCTAGAAATTAGGGGGTGTTCAAGTAGGACACGATTGGTTATTAGAAATAGAGTTCAAGTATTTTAGGAAGAGTCCTAGTACAAATTAAATATAAGAGTCCAATTTAGATTAGTGATAGAGTCCTAAGAGGAGTTAAGTTGTCTGTAAGAGGCCTTTATATACAGTCGTATGCCTCCCGACCAGATTAACCAGTTTTAATATTGCATTTTTTCATCCAACATACTAACCCCCCCCTCCCCCCGAGTAAATAATGTAGACTTAAAACTTTTTCAAACTGATTATTGAAGCATTCTCTCTGTCATTCGAATTCTAAGGTAAAACACATTAGTTAGTCACCCCTATATTTGCAGCTTGAATTCTGTCAAACTTTCTATCATCGGTTAGTGGGAACAAGTGAGGTTGTGCAGCTGTGCTAGCCACTCCGTGGGCAACTCTCAGTTGCATAATATTCAAGGTTCCAAAAAGCGCTAGGCGCTAGGCGAGCGGTGACTAGGCGCTGTCTAGGCGTTTCAAGGCGCTGTGCACTGTATTGATGAATTCTTAAATTTTAGAAAGACTACAATATATTCATATTTCTCCTGTGGACTTATTTCTCGCAACTCACTTCAGCCGGAGCTTTAGCTTCTACAGTCCCAAGTAACAAACCAACCCAACTGTTGTTTGTCTCCTTCCACATAGGACACACTCCTGCTTTCTACACTCCAGATCCCCCACCCCTTCTTCCTCGCAGATCCACCTCCACTTGGGTGTTCTTCGAATTCGGCATCCCCATTTCCTCTCCTTCGCGGCTCGCCACCGGATCTGGCAGCCCCACCGCCCCTCCTCCATGGCTCACCTCCCGACCCCCCTCCCCCCGCCGCCTTGTGGCCGCCTACCCCCCAAGGCTAGGCGGTCCACTCGCGTGGAGCGCCTAAGCGAGCCTAGGCGAACGCCTTTTGGAACGGTGATAATATTAGAATGGTTAGCTAATTGTTTTCTCTCTTCGGTCATTGTCTTATGTTCCCTAACATTTGCTGTTTGTATTTGAACCCTGATATATGACATTAATAGAGTTGTATTTGCATGTTGGCTCAAATATAACTGTGATCTGTGGAGAATTGAACTCTGTTTTCTATTTACATTGAGATGCTCTCAGTGATGACCTGGCATACAATGAACCAAGTTGGACTCCCTTGTTTAATTTTTTCAGAAACATATGTATGACTAAATTAAATCTTCAAACAGCTGCAGCATTTCCAAGCTGAAGATATTAAACAGGACTACGACACTGGCAAAGATGGTACAGTTATGGTCATGTTCAAAGTAGGATATGAGAAAATTGAGGATCTTGGAAATGCGGTAAATTCAGCTTGCAGCAGGAAAATAGAATTACTTCTATAAACATCAGGTAGGTGAATAAAGGTGATTTCCAGTTCCAATATCTAAGATGCACCTGTACAGCTTGGTTGATTCTAAGTACGGAGGCATTCAAATCATATGTACCTTTTTGGGGGGAATAAATCGTATGTACTCCCAAGCCTTTAGTTATTCATTCCCTCCTGCTTGTACCTTTTTTCCTAGCTATTATTTTTTCCTGGAACCTTCATGGCTCTTTTTTGCTTCACCCCGCATGTAGTCACCATAAATATTCAGCCCCCCTGTTTGAGCTAACTGCTATGCCGTATTGATTGGCCCAGGCTAAACCGAACAGTCCTGGTGAAGGAGATTATTCATCGACAACAGTAAAGATGTATTAGCCTTATTCATGCTGGGCCACCTAACCTAACTGCCAACTAATGAAACACGTCATACTACTATCCGTTTTGCTGTATTGCCGAGTTTTTTTTTTTGAATTTCACAATGATATGGGTTCATGATCCATTGATCATTCTTTGGAACGACAATATCTTCTCGGTCATTTCGCCTTCATGTCCCGTGTTAGCTACATGCTCTTATGCTTCGAAAGTTTGCTTTAGGATTGATATATAAGCTATCTGAACACAAGATGATATCAGGAAACTAATCTTTTGTCCCATGTTTGTTAGTCCTTATCGTGTATCATGCTGTTATTTCTTTTAGAAAGAAGAAAAACATCTAGGATTGCAGGTAGCATATATTGCTTTGCAGTATGGAATAGGAAAAGATGTAACACTTAATAACAAAAGACAAGATGGTACAATCGACTGGCTGCATTTACAATCACATAACATGCTAGCCAGTATCACCCAAATAGCAGAACAAACATGAAAAGTAAAATGATAATGACCACATATGACAAATCAAATTTCCCACTAACAGTAATAAATATGTGTCTCCTGCTACTATGAACTTCATGGGCTGGTGGCTTTCGGTGGTGGAGCCATGAATTGAATGGGAGGCATCTGGAACCCAGGAATTGTAGGGATTGTTGTTGGGACCGTGGTTGGAATGGATGGCACAGATGTGGGGATTGAAGGCATTGGAGGCAGGGTTGCCGGCAGTGCCGGAATGGTTGGTACGGTGGTCGGAAATGAAGAATTTGGTAGTGACGGGATTGTGCCTGCGGCTGCTGGAGGCAGGGCGACCTTTGGGATAGGAATGGATGGTATTGGTGGGACTGTCACCTTTGGGACTGCTGGAATGGGAGGCACTGTGGTAGGAACTGCTGGTATGGATGGCATTGGAGGCAGTGTGCTCGGAACTGCTGGTATGGAAGGCTGAGCGGGTGCAGCCTCTGGCGCATCAACTGTGTCCAAGAGACGGCGCGCAGCAAAGCTGCCATTGAAGGCTGTCAAGGCTAGGAGCAACACAAGAAGACGGCAACCAGGTCTACCACAAGCCATGGTAAGTGATTTTAGCTGATGCTCGAGAAGTTATTTGAGTTTTCTTGCTATTTGATGATGGGCGTGGGTACTATTTATAGTACTGTGATCACTGCTCAGGGGAACAAAACAATGGCATTTATTGGTTGTTGACCTATGCTCTGCCTGTTGAACCAAAACTGTCCTTGGTTGTTTATCAGCCAATGCGCTTGGGGCCTGTAGTTCAGGGAATTAGGAATTTCTTGTGGGATTGTTGAGCTGATGGACGGTTGAGTTGTTGGATCTGTTGCTCTGAATTTGTGACCAAGCCAGCTTGTCTGTGTGACATAGTGGCGGCCTCCCCAGTTTTCAACACTTCAATTCAAATGGTTACAAATGTTACAGTGGCGGACCCAGACATGGGGGGGAGGGGGGCTGAACGAATCTCACACCCAGTCGAGCCCGCATCCACTGGCCCGCGGCTCCACACCCGTCGCTGCTCGTCACACGCACTCGCTCCCACACACACATTGTCGACTATCGCTCGAACTCGCTTGACGTCTGTCGTTGCTGATTGTTGCACTAATTAGCAAATTAAAGTAATGTGCGGGCAAGGCGGGACGATTGTTGCACTAATTAGCAAATTAAAGTAATGTGCAGGCGAGGCGGGACGACACAGTGACCCTTAATAAGCCGACAAAAATATTTTACAGTCGTGAGCTAGTTGAGAAACTTTCGAAAGTATACTTTATTGACGTGAGCTATTCTCAAGCTGACGACAATATGTTCTTATTATCGTGAGCTACTTCTGGCTCACAAAAATATATTTATTTTTGTGTGGGTCGATGAAAATAACCCTGGTCCATGATTTTTTTTTTGTTTTCCTGTAGTGGGTGTACATTATATTTTTTGAACAAGTTAGTGATGTATTCGCATTATATATTACATGCGTATACAATAGGAGTGGGAGAAGGTTGAACCTAGTAGTCAAGAATAAAAACAGCGAATCTAACAAAAACTGGGGTAAAAGAGGCTATTTTTGTCTACGATCTTGATATTCTATCCTACACTTTATTATCTCTTTATCCTTAATTTTGCGCACCAGCATCCTATACCGGTTCCTTTGCTAGTTCTCCAGTGATGGTTAGAGAGGTCAAGAAAAAAAAAGAGCAGAGAATATAACAAAAACTGAAGGCTAGTGGAACCTTTAATAACCCTCTGGTCAAGAAAAAAAAACGACTCTCGCTGCTCATCCACACCCGTCACTGCTCATCCACACGCACTCGCTGGTCGCCAGCCACACGCACATTGTCGACTGCTGCTCGAACTCCCGACGTCCGTCGCCGTCGATTGTCGCACTAATTAGCAAATCAAAGTAATATGCAGACGAGGTGGGACGGCGCGGCGGGGAACCCTTAATAAGCCTACAGAAATAATTTACAGTCGTGGGCTAGTCGAGAAACCCTCGAAAATATACTTTATTGTCGTGAGCCGTTCCCAAGCTGACGACAATATGTTCTTATTATCGTGAGCTATTTCTGGCTCACAAAAATATTTTTATTTTGGGCTGACGAAAATAACGCTGGCTCATGAAAATATTTTGTTTTCCTGTAGTGGGTGTGCATTATATTCTTTGAACAATTTAATAATGTATTCACATTATATATTACATGCGATTAGAATATACAATAGGAGTGGAAGAAAGTTGAACCTAGTAGTCAAGAATAAAAACAGCGAATCTAACAAAAACTGGAGTAAAAGAGGCTGCTTTTTTATCTTCAATTCTGCGCACCACCATCCTATACTGGTTCCTTTGCTAGTTCTCCAGTGATGGTTAGAGAGGTCAAGACAAAAAAGAGCAGAGAATATAACAAAAACTGAAGGCCAGGGGCTCGAACTCTTGACCAGAGGGCCTGTGCGCTAGCAGACTAAAGTGCTAGCCAACTGCACCAACATATTACTAATGAAAGTTTTTTTTGTTATTCCTTCTCTCCACCTGCAAAAATCATAGAGAAGGCTGAAGCTGAAGGGGGAGTTCCACTGTTGGACAGGGGGTAGGAGGGACTCGCCCCCCCCCCCCCCCCCCCCCCCCCCCCCCCTTCCCACCATGTCAGTTGTTGACTACAAAATATAGATCTTTCTTAGAATTAGAACTACCATGCCCTTCACCAAGTTAAACACACAAGGGCATGTTTCCCCAATTACATATGCAGCCTCTCAACAGTTTCATGCTTCCGATTGATTAAATTTGACAGTGGCTAATGATCTTATATTCCCTCAATTCCCAAATTGTTGACGTTGTGTCAAGAAAAAAAAAACACGAGTATGTTACAACTGCTATTGCACATTTCAAAGCTACATATGAAAGCTTACAGCAGTTACATATTCTTCACGGACTAACATTTAATCTCATAGCATTACCACTTGCAAACAGCATTTGAAGCTGTTGAGCGGCTACACCTACAACATACTCCAACATTTACCACCTCTAACGAGAAAACACAAAGAAAACTAGCGCTGAAGACCAGAGCTAAGACCGATCGCAGCGGTGCCTCTAAAGGCACCGCTATGCGCTTTAGCGCTCGGATCACCGGCGCAGTGGTGCCCCTATATCCACCTCTATTTTCAAGATTGCTACAGTATTGCGCTAAATATAGGGGCATCTCTATGTGGAGAGAGAAGGAAGAGAGGAGGAATAAAGGAAGAGAAAAAAGAAATAAAAGGGGAAGAAAGGAATAAAATAGGTGGGAAATGGTATAGAGGTATAATTTAGAGGTGAACGAGTGGGGAGAACAAAATTGTAAAGGAGGAATCTTTTTAGAGATGAGATATAGAGGTGGAATATAGAGGTGAACCAGTGCGAACGGTCTAACTACCAAGCTAAGCTTTCAAGATGAAACTAGGAAGATCTACTCACCAAAATTAGCGTGTGGAGTTCCACTTCTCAGTCAGCTTCCTGCGCCCATGTCATCTACGAACTAGAAATTACACATATACAAAGATCTGTGTACAACAGATTCCGATGTCGAATGGTGTCAGTGTATACAATTCACCATTTTCATCCTCGTTGTAGCACTACCAATTACCATTTGGCCATTCCATCCTGGTAGTAGCACTAATTGATCTCGATCACCACTTTCTTGTTCTTGCTGCCTTTGGGCCGCCCTCGTTTCTTTGTTCCAACCTTTACAAGTGAGGACCTCACTGGCATTGCAGCAGCCGGTTCCACGGCTGTCACCGTGGAAGTGACAGGAACGGCATCGCCGGTACCAACTGCCATGTTGCCTTCTACAACGCTACCGTGGCCTGGCAATGCCAAGTATGGCCCCAATGGATAAAATCCTAGAGTAGCTGGGGCCTGTTGTGCCGGGGAATTGACTGGTCCGGTGAACGCAGGGCCTCCAGGGAACCCCATTGGTAAGAATCCCCAGGAGCAGTAGTACATGTCAGTGCCTGGCACGATGGGCGGCGCTGTGGCCATTGCAGCGGCGAAGAACGGCTGGCGGCAGCTTGGGCACCGCAGGGTTTGCGCCTCCAAGGAGCGGTCATATTGGTGCAGATGGCAGCAGGACGGGCAAGCCGTCCAGAACGCCGGCTCATGTTGTGCCTCCTCTGCCTCCTGCTGCTTGGGCGGAGTTGCCGTGCGTTTGGCAGAGCGCGCCTGTCGCCCGCGCTTTGACGGCAGCGTAGCCGACGCCGCTTGCCGTGGTTTGGGAGCTGAGGATGGCGACGCTGGCTGTGGAGGTGGCGGTAGTGATTGTGATTGTGGCTGCGATTGATGCTGTTGCTGCTTCTGTGCAGAGGGAGCCGGGGGTGCACGAGCTGCGGCGGCAGCGGCCGTGGCGTCCAGGTCGGAATCGAGGGAGGCTTTCCGAAGCGGGTCCGACAAGAAAGCCCACGCGTCTGCGACGAGGCGGGAGGCGTTGGCGAAGGCGAGCGAGCAGGGGCGGTCGGGGTGGGAGCGGTTGAGCAGGAGGGAGAGGCGGCGGTAGTGTGAGTGGACGACGTCGGGGTCGCGAGAGGCCTGGACGGCGGAGTCGAGGCCGAGGACGGCGTAGGGGTCGGGGTCTCCAGATGAGAGGCGCCGGCGCCGGGCGGCGTGGAGGACGTCGGCGGCGGCGAACAGGTCGTCAGCGCCGGGGGCGCTGGGGTCGGCAGAGAGCGACTGGGAGGCGAACTGCTTGCAGCCCTCCAGGTCGCGCGCAATCAGCAGCTTCTCAGCTTCGCCCATCCACCGTTCCGCCTCCCGCCGCCGGGCGGCGGCAGGATCCATGGGGGGCTCGCCGTGGGGAGGAGCACAGCGCCACAGCCACAGTGGAGGTCTGGAGGAGGCGGGGATTTGACTGGGAAGTGGGGATGGATCAGAGGCCGTGTGAGGGTGTGCCTGCTGTGTGCGTGCAGTGATTTCGGCTGGCACGTTGGTATCTTTGGCTTTTGCTTCGATTCTCGCGTCTGAGTTGCAAACGAATTGCTAGGTGCACCCAAGTGGGATTCGCAGCTACAAGTGCACATCATGTACCATGTTGTTTTTTCTTATAGGCATTTTTTGCTATGCACTGTTTACAGTGTG
This sequence comes from Tuctoria greenei, assembly GCA_036927565.1. Lineage (NCBI taxonomy): Eukaryota > Viridiplantae > Streptophyta > Magnoliopsida > Poales > Poaceae > Tuctoria > Tuctoria greenei. The sequence goes on from JAYESD010000005.1 coordinate 10,008,426, forward strand.
CCATTTGTTATGAAGACACGTATTTTCATGTTTACTGCTGAACACTCAAATGTTGGCTATTTGCTAGAACACACAAAAACCACTAAAATAACAATATTTAGCTCAAGGAGAAAGAGAAATAATCTAAAATTACCAAACGTTTCTCTATTTGCGTCGTCGACTACATATAGCGCTGGATTAACATTGATACAACCATATAAAAATTAGAGTGGCTGGAAAGTGTTCGTTCCGTTTTTAAATTATGTCGTTAGCATAATAGTTTTAATTTGATTTTAAACTAGATTTATTCTTGTAACGTTATTAATTTAAAAATGGAAGAAATATAGGAATACTATGAGTGAGTAATCTCCACCCATTCTATTCACAATTCTCCATTTTAACATTTGCAAGAATTTTTTTCAAATAATGTCTAAAAAATGCTTCTGTAACATCCACATTTCAAAACTAGATAAATAAGATTAAAATATAATTAAGTAAATAATAAGTAAAGAAAGAATTAAAAGAAAAGAGAAATATTGTTGTACTTTAGTTTTAAAAATATAATTTAGTAAAATGGTGTGTCAAGTTATATGAATTCAAATATTGAAAACAAAAGTAAAAAAAGATAAATTAAATATTGTAATATGGAGCGAAGAATTGAGACCAATCAACATTTTTAAACTTGGGGGATAAATATATATATTGAAATAAGGTTTGCATCCTTTCTTTGTATTTTAAGTGGAAAAATTGAATTCAAAAGGCGCTAGAAATTGGGTTGAAGTTTGGAAATCAAGTGTAAAAAATGAGAAATGAATAAAAACCGTATCAGGCCTAGCCCATCTCTCCCTTACTCTCTCCCTCGTCGGCCCAACTCGCAGCCGCGACCCAAGGTCCAGCCGCACCCTTTCCTTTCCTTTCCCTCTCACTGCGCGCGAGACACGTCTGTCGGCTTACTCCCCCCTCTTGGTCGCGCGCGCCTGAGCGTGATTTCGGTCGGGGGCAAAATGCCAACAAGAAATCGCCACCTTAATGGCCCCAACTCACTTCCTTCCATGGGGATTTTATTCCCTAGTTTCTTCAACCCCGATTCCCTATAAAATGCAGGCATGCACCCCCATTTTTCCCTCCCAGAGCTCGAAACCCTAGCGCCACCGTTGGGGGCGAGTGTTGTCGCCGTTTCCGTTGCCTCGTCAATCTTTTCTCCATCCTAACATGTCCTTCATGTGTGCCATGTCCCTAGGGAGCTGCCTGACATCCTCGCTCGAAGTTTTGGAGGCAGTGCCGACAAAAGCGACGAACGTCGCCCGACGGCGCCGCACCTCGTCGTCTTAAGTCCTTCTCCGGTCGATTCCACGCGTGCGAAACACCCTAGGTGAGCCCCCTTGTTCTCTTTGAAAGTCGCCTAGAGGGGGTGAATAGGCAATAAGACTTGAAATGACTTAATCAAACGAGATTAAATTCTTGAGGTCGGACTTGTCTGGACAGGGCCGGACTAGTCCGCTCAGCATAGGGTGAAAACCTAAAAACTTGGTCTCGACAAGTTATTTGCGGAATTTTAGTTCAACCAAGATGTAACCAATGTATAGTAACTTAGTACAACTAAGATTGGAAGATTTAAGCACTTAGATCACAAGATTTCAACAAAGATCAAGAGTGAAAGGTAATGTGAACAATATGAACCCTAATAGTAATGTTAGTGACCACACGAAGTAAAAGACAAGTGAGACAAGATTTATCCCGTGGTTCAGCTTCACAAAGAAGCCTACATCCACGTTGAGAAATCCACACAAGGATCGGGTCTCACTTGACCCTTTTCTCACCAAGCCACCACGATGGCTGGCTTGGTTTCCACTATATCAATGGGTAATCACCAAGTTTGATGGGGCTACTCACAAGTTGAGGCTCTCACAAATCAATACAATGAGGAGCACACGAAGCTCAACTCACACAAGCCATTGTCAGAGTCTGGTTCCGGCAATTCTCCCGACACTACCGTTGGTAGCCCGCGGAGTTTGTAGTTTGGTAATGGGCGCGCAGAGATTCAGAACATGATGGCAAGTAGACACAAGAATTTACGTGGTTCGGGCCGCCTAAGCGTAATACCCTACTCCACGGGGTGTGTAGTTGTTGTATTGAGCATCTGAGCACTTGTGAATGTGTGTCAGAGCCGAGTCTGAGAGTGTTTAAGAGTCATAGAGAGCTTCCAGTGTATCGCTCGACTAGTCCTTTTATAGTACAAGGACTGGTCGTTACATCGCTAGCCTGGCCCGACATGTGGCCCTGGCGGTTACTGATGCTTAATACACAATTAATGAGGTTAATTACCCTTAATAATGTGGTAATGGGCCTTGACAGTGCCTTTACTGGTATTAAGGACCCTCCGATCGTGTGTCATTAATATGGTATTAATGAAACTTAACCGGGTCTTGAAGTCCTTGATTGTCCCTTGAAAGTCTGAGCCGTTGGGGGTACACCAGTCTGATTGTTGAGGCTGAAGGTCCGGCGGTTGGACATGTGGCAGCTCCGGAGCTTACCGTCTCGGACGGGTAGGTCCGGTGCAGTTGTACACGTGTCGGTACCGGAGCTTCCCCCTGTCGGGGGTTAGGTCTGGGGGTGCCGCGCAGGTATTTAGCACAGAGCTTTCCCATGTGTGGGACGTAGCTCCGGTTGCTGTATACACGTGGCAGCACCGGGACTAACCATAGAAGGGAGGCATGTCCGGTCCTGTATGACACGTGGGGCCTTTGGAGGTCTTCAACTCAGACAGGTGAAGTTCCTTTGGTATTTTTGCAGTTCCAAGGGGTATACGGTACGCAGGGTACCGATAGTGGCCCCTTGGGCCCACCTCTGGGAGAGACCTTTTGGATGAAGTCGTTCTGCCGGAGGTGGGTCCATCCTTCGGTTTTTGAGTCGTGTCTTCAAGGGTCTTTGGATGTGTCATTAGCGGTAGTCCGCAGTTAAACCAACGCTGTGTGGCATATCAAGGATGCAGCAGGTGAGATCTGAGCGTGCGGATCTTACGCAATTGAAGGTCACCGGTTCCCAATACGAAAACTGTATCGGTTCCGCGCGCCTTGTCAGGCCGCCGCCCTCGGGCTTCCCTCCTTTCATGATGACAACCGTTCGCCTGGGGTAAAGACCTCGACTTGATCGTCGGGGTGGCCCCGGGCCCCCTTCTCATTGGTAGGGTGAAGTTTTTGAACTGTATCATCGGCTCTTTCGCGGTTTCCATCCGAGCGTTGCGGGGGCTTACTTAAGAAGGAAAGCACACACCGTTTGAGGATTCTTTACGCCTTCATTTGAACTTGCGCTCCAATCCTCCAAATTTAGCCAGCTTTTCATCTCTTGCCCCGCTGTGCTGCGATGGAATTGGGTCTCGCAAGAGCCGCCTTAAGACCGACGGTGATCTGAAGAAGGTTCGGACCCTCATGAGGTGGTCCAGTGACTCCTTCAATCACCTGGTCCACGCCGGCAAACTTCATTTCAAGAAGGAGCACGCCGGTGACATGGTGTACTTCTCCGCGTACGCCATGGTGGGACTGATCCCACCCTTCTCCACTTTTCTCTTGATGATGCTAGACTTCTATGGTCTGCAGCTGTACCACCTTGGCCCCCACTCCATTCTTCTGGTGTCGATCTTTGTCCACTTCCGTGAGATGTGGGTGGGTATTCCCCCCTGCATCGAGCTCTTCCGCACCTTCTTCACCATCCACACCACCGACAAAAGTGACGAGTACCTTGGCTTATATTATTTTGTGAAGCACAAGAAGTGCCCGTACAAGTACTTGCGGTCGTTCCCTTATGGCAAGTGGGACAACTGGAAGAAGGATTGGATTGTCATCAGGGCGGAGGAGCATGAGAAGCTGGAGCTGCCTGAAGGCCTCCCCAACGTCGACACTGAAGCTTGGAGCGAAGTAACGATGCTATCGGATGCCTTCAATCTTGCTCTGACCAGGATCCGCCAATGTGTGGAGGGAGGGTGACTCCCCAGGCGGTATTCTGCAACTTCCTAGTCAACAGGTGGGCTCCGCTGAAGAAGAGGGAGAAGCTCGCCTGAGCCCTCAACAGCGTGATGGACGACGACCGGATCGAGACCGGTTTGAAGTCCAACCTGGAAGGCGTAGCTTTGGAGTTTCACCTCAAGAAGTTCCAGCACGTCATCGACGTCGAGCCTGATGACTTGACTCTGCCGGCGGCTTTCCTCCCTCTGAACATGGAGGCGGAGTTTAGCAGGGAGCTCCGGCAGAAGATGCCGGTGCTTGACGACCTCGGTGAAGTTGAGAGGCGTTCGACCACCGGGTTGGCGATCCTCGGAGCTTTCAAGGGTGGTCCCCCTTACGCCCCGAGACAGATAGTTGAAGTCGTGGGCAAGGGCAAATAATTGGCCGAGCCCTCGAGCCGTAAGAGGAAGTTGAAGCACTATGACGGGAGGTCCGTCAGACGTGCTCCTTCCGCATAATCTCTTTCTCCCCGGAGGGGAAGGTCTTCAACAGCGGCAACCACCCCAACATCAGCATCTCCTCGGGATGCTAGCTCCGGCCATGTGGCTCCGGTACCAGGGCCTGCTGAGAGCTCCAGGTCCGGGGGTCCTTCTCAGTCGAGGGGGGCCTCAACCAAGGTGACGCCGACGGCAGCAGCAAGCTTCGGGGAACCTTTCGGAGCTACCACGCCAGTGGCGACAGGGTCCGGCCCCGAGCATTCGGGAAAGAGGTTCCGCGCTAGCTGGAGCGGAAGCCTTCCGGGGTAAATTTGGTTTTTTTACCTCGGTTGGTTGTTTTTTGTTCTAACTGCATTTTGAGTGTCTTCGTACTTCATCCACAGAGTGCCCAAGAAAGGGGCTGAAGCTCCGGTTCCTGCAGCAGCAACTGATGCTGCGCAGACGGAGGCTCCAGCTTCAGTTCCAACGCCGCCCCAGGTGGTGGCTGAGGTCGCGGCAGCCCCGACACCGGCTGTCGTGGTCCTGGACCTCGACTCATCCCTTGAAGCTCTCGTGGTAGCGCCGGACCACGAGAATGAAGATGTACCAGCGGTACCAGCTCCGGAGGTTGAAGCTCCGGGTTTGGATGCTGGGATGATGGACGCTCTGGCCTCAGAGCCAGAGGTAGCTACAGTCCCGGCCCTAGAGCCGGACGTTGATGAAGCCTCGGCAGCGGAGCCGGTGGTTGATGAAGCCCCGACGATGAAGCCGGGTGTTGATGAAGTTCCGACGGTGGAGCCCGGTCTTGATGAAGTCCCGATGCCTGAGTCGGTTGTCGAAGAAGTGCCGGCGCCCGAGCCAATGGCAGTCAAGGCACCAGCGCCTGAACTGGCGGTGGAGGAGGCGCCAGCATCAGAGTCGGAAGTGGCTTTAGCTCCGGCTGAACCTTCAACGCCTACCCCGGAGGTAGTGGTTCCGGAGGTGCCCGCGCCTGAGTCAGGGTGCCAAGAGGAGGTTGCCGGTCCCCCGCCTGAGGGACAGTTGTTGATGACCAGGCGGTAGGACCTTCGGAGCTGACTCCGGAGATAGGAACTTCTGCTGCAGGACCTTCCTCGGCGGCGGCCAAGGCTATTATGGAGGGCAGCCCTAGTGCCGTCGAAGCTTAGAGGACCGCTCTTGTTGAGTGGGACCTGATTTTTGTTGTAGAGAACCCGCTGGAGCCAGCGGAGAGGACCCGAGCAGGTCCAGAGCCAATCCTCCTGTCGTTGTCTATCGACAACGCCTGCTCCATCCTTCGTCAAGTGCAACTGGACTTCTACCACGACAGCAAGGCCCTCAAGGAGGAGCGCCAAACCCTTAGGAGGTGGCGCAACCGGCTCCAATTCGAGACCAAGCTGGCGCAAACCAGGCTCGTTGACGACAGGGAGTGGGTGAAGAAGGAAAAGGCTCGGATGGAGTACTGGGGCCAGCTGCTGGATGAGAGGGAAAGCATGACGCGATCCCTTGACAACCAGTCCAGGGCCATCTACGAACAGGCCGTAGCTGCTAATAATGCAGCGAGTGATCGCCAAGAGAAGCTCAATGCCATCCAAGACAGCCTCATCAAGCGTCGGGAGGCTCTTGAGGAACGGGAGAAAAGGCTCGAAGATGAAGATCAAAAACTCCTGGAGCTGCGGGATGACCTTGTGAAGAAGGAGGAGGAGCTTACTCAGAGGCTGACTCTGGGTGACAAGAGTCTCGCAGAGCGCACCAAGAAGCTAGAGGGGCGCTGCGAGAAGGAGGAGAAGAAGACCTGGCAGCAAGGACAGGACCTCCACAAGAGGGAGGATGAAATTGCTGCTAGGGAGAAGAAAGTGCGGGGCCGGGAGAAGGACCTTGTCGACCGCCGGAACAAGATCCACCACTGGGAGGAGGAGCTCAATAAACTCGAAAGGCAGGTTGCTGAAAAGATTCAGCAAAATGCCAAAGAGGTTGAGCGCCTTGCCCGGGAGAATTCGGAGCTTGCGGCCACCAGAAGATCCTTGGAAGAGATGCGAGGCTCAAGGGCTGCGGAGTCCCAATAAGTTTGGGACTTCTTGAGCAAAGCCAACGATGCACTGACGTCGATGGATTTTAGTCCCGTGCGTCCGGATGATCCGGAGCCGGAGCTGGACCAGGCGTTGCTGGCGTTGAGTTCGGTAGGCAACAAGCTCACCAAGATGGGCGATGTCATCGCGGACCAGCTGGAAACCGAGGGACAATCCCTGGCGAAGAACGTCACAGAGTTCATGCTGACGTGCTACACAAGCCGGGACCCTCACTTCCCACTGGACCCAGTGCTTGAAGGCCCCATCGATGGAGAGGGAGAAGCCGCCAAAGCCAGCGTGTCAGAGGTTGCCCAGAAGGTCGCCTCGTTCTTCCATAGGGTCTAGGACTCTCTCTTTGTAGCTCCCGCTTGTATTCTCTCTTCTTTTTCTCCAATATTGTAATCTCTTGTCTCCAAATTAATGAAATCCAAATTTTTTATGAATTTCATTTTTTTTGTCTTGAACATCTTTGTCCCACTTGGCCCCTTGGTAGATGTATACAATTTGATTGTGAACATGTACCAAGAAGATTGTTGAAGACTTGCGTGCTTCGAACTTGTAGTTTGTAGGTCCGAAGTCGCTGATAGTAGGGGCCCCCTGAGGTTGCCGGAGCTTAGTAGCTCCGGCAGTGACCCTTGTCAACACGTAGAGCGTCGACGGCTAGTCCTATGGGGTTGTCGAAGCTTGGTAACTCTGGCAGCGACCACTGTCAACACGCAGTGCGTTGACAGCAGACCCCACTGGGGAGTCTTCCCACTATCTTTTCTCCACGTTGACGGCTGGCCCCCTGGATTTGCCAGAACTTTGTAGCTCCGATGATGTCTATTATCAATGTTTGAAACATCGACAGTAGACCACCTTAAGGGGTGTTGGAGCTTTGATAGCTCCGGTTTCTTCCACCATCATCATGAGATCTTTATTTTTCCTGCACACTGAAGTCAAGAAAAATAGTAAAATCCATTTCCTATCTATAACTCGTTTGCGGCTTACTATTCCCGAAAGAAATTTTTAGGTCAAACGCAATTCTAAATACAATCAAGTGCACTGGCTTGTTTTTTCCAGGTTCGATCGTTTCTGGACTCGCCTTACTTCGGCCTGCCGGGGTGTAGGTAGAGTAGCGTACTTAGGGTGCAGGACCAGGCTAAGTCGATAGCACACTCCGGTAGTGGACCGGCTTGGCGGCATTCAGACGAGTAGACCATTAACAATGTTTAGATCCGGAAGAATTTACAATGCAAATTGAATTATATATGAATTGGATAAAGTAAAGTTTCTTAAGAATTGCACAACTTTGTTATAGACAAGAAAGAGAAAAATAAAAAATATTGAGCTTGTACAAAATAAATGCACGTGGAGTCTGTTTTCACACAATGATGTCTTTCATTATAGGTCCGGGGTACAGGGGAAACAAGTACACTCTTAGGGTACAGAACTAGGCTAAGTGTGTTGCGTTTCTCGTTTGACCCATGGTAGCTAGCTACACTTTTAGTTCTGAGACTGTGACAAGTGTTGCCTGAACTTTGCGGAGCTTCCGGGGAAGGTCCGGCTGTTCTCTCGAAGGAGCTACCCGACTCTGTACAATGACTCTATAGCATACATCACATGTAACTACAGACTCACCTCCGTGATATTAAGCGTAGAACTTACGGAGGTGCTCATTGTTCCAAGGATTAGGGATCGGTGTCCCATCCTCAGTTGCCAAGCGAACGCATCCAGGACGGGATACTTTGATCACTCGGAAGGGTCCTTCCCAGCTGGGGGAGAGTTTGTTTAACCCTTCTTGAGTTTGTATTCTCTGTAGCACCAGATCGCCTTCCTCGAGCTGTCGGCTGTGAACATGCCGTTGGTGATAGCGCCGAAGAGCTTGGCGGTATCGGGCATTCCGAACAGCTGCTCGACACCTTCCCTCTTCAAGGAGGTCAAGGTCTTCACGCCGGAGCTGGTCCTGCGTGGCATTGTCGAAGGTCCGGACTGAATGTGGCCTAGAGGGGGGGTGAATAGGTGTAGGGATCGAATGCCCAAGAGGGGGGGGGGTGAATTGGGCTACTTCAAATTTTAAGTCAATTTAAAGCTTAAGTGAAATCTAATTCTCTAAGCAAGCCAACAGTGCAATTAAGAGAATTAAGTGCGGAATTGAGAATTGCGTAATCGTAAAGGAGTAGGGAGGAGGAATGCAAACGCTCGAAGACACGGGGACACGTCGATTTTTCCCGTGGTTCGGTGAGATCACTAGGATCCACCTACGTCCACGTTGTGGCACCCACCTAAGGGTATCGCCACTCCCAAGTCACCGAGACGAGGGAATCCACTAACTTCCTCCGTTCGCCATCCTTGGCAAGGTGGAGCTCAAGCCTTGTACAACTTCGATCCTCCGGGCTTCCACAATGGTCTCGGCAAGCTCCGGAGCGATCTCTTCACTCTCCTCTTGATACAAGGTGAGTGCAATCACCAAGAATGCACTTTCTCACGGCTCTCCCTACTCTAGAGTCTCCACTCACCCAGAGAGGACGCACACAAGCTTAACTCTAAGAGGAACTAGCCTATATCTTGAGGTGTGAAAGGGTTACAAGAGTGTGAAAATGAGTATTCTAAGACTTGGACACTTGGGGAATGTGTAGTGGTGCTCTTGTTGTTCAGCCTCACCGAAATGACTGGTGGGAGGGGGTTAAATACTCAGCCCAACCGAATTAGCCGTTGGAAAAGTGGGCTGATTACTTTTTCTGTGTACATCGGATGATCCGATGACCCCCTTTTATGAGCATCGGTCTAATTTGATTAGCTGACGTCATTCTGTCAGAAATGACCGTTATTAGACCGATGCTTCACCTCCTTCATCATCGGAGGATCCGATGAATAGATCTTCAGTCTGGTTGAGCTGATAATTTGCTTCTGTTGTAATCGACCGATGTGCATCTGCCTTCAACATCGGATGATCCGGTGTTCAGTCCTTCAGAACACTTCAGAAAATTTGCTTACTGTTGTATTCATCCGATGTTCACTTGACACACATCGGATGATCCGGTGTGTACTTCATTCTGAGGTCTTCTTCTTCTGTTGAGTCCAAATCGACCGATGCAGTCATTCTTCAGATCACCGGATGATCCGGTGTGTACAATTTGTTTCCTTCGAGTTGAGTTGGACTGATCTTTTGGATTTTGGACTTGTGACCTCTTGAACACTTGTTTGTATGGCTCTTCTGATGGATATGAAGCTTCTTGTGTTGCCAATTTTGATAAGGTTGCGTCGTTGTACGAGTTCCTCATTTGTTTCCGATTAACCCCTTAGGTTAGTTCGTTGAGGGGTCTCCTTTTGCATCCAATGAGCAGTAGATGACATTTATGAGTGATTGATCGACGTTTGATTCATTGTACATGAAACCTCGCATCCACAAACTCATTAGTGGTAATTAACGGTTGTCATTAATCACCGAAACCGTACCTCGTGGGGGCCTAGATGCTTTCAATCTCCCCCTTTTTGGTGATTGATGACAACACAACGAGTAGAGCATAAAAGTAATGGAATTTGAAATGCAAACGCAATGCTCATAAAGAAATGTAATCGGAACAACATGCAACACAAGGAGCTCGAAGGCTCAAACAGAGATCAAATATAAATCATAAGAGTGAAGTAGCATACTGAATTACAAATAGTGGCAAATGATAACAATCAAGTCTCAAATAGAAGCAAATAACAAGGCTGAAAGCAAATAGATAACTAGCACTCCCCCTAAGCCCAAGACACTCCCCCTAACTCTAAGTCTTCTCCCCCTTTGGCATCAAGACACCAAAAAGGGAAGAGGAGTACCTAGGACTCCGGAGCACTCGGGGCGACGGTGAAGCGGTCGACGTAGGCGGTGTCGGAGCTGCTCGAGGTAGACGTCGCCGGAGCTGGTGCTGGAGCGGGAGGAGCCGGAGGTGCTGACGTGGCTGGAGCTGGAGCTGCTGGAGGGTCCGCTGGAGCTGGAGGTGCTGGTGGAGAAGGCACGGCCGGGAGAGGCGAGAACTGGAACGGCACCGGCGAAGCCAGCAGTGGAGACATGCTGTAGCTCGGGATCGGCGACGCCGGTGCTGGAACTGAAGCTGGAGCCAGAGGAGGTGCTGCTGGAGGCTGACTGAGACCGGTGTGCTGTGGCGGAAGGGCTATCCCGGTCTGCTGGTAGAGGTTGGTGATCAACCCCAGGATACCCATCATCGCCTGCTGGGTCTGCTGCTGCTGGTCCAGTGTCCTCCGGTGCATCTGGTCCACCAGACTCGTGAACCGGTCCGTGTCCTCGCGCCTCTGGCGGGCCATCTCTAGCTGCATCTCTGTCTGCTGCCTCTGAAGCTCTGCGAGCCGCGCAGCCTGCTCTGCCCTGGCCTGCTCGGCTGCAAGCCGGTCCTGCCGCTGCTGCTCGACCATCTGCTGGAGCAGTGTGGTGAGCTCGGACGGCTGGGACACCTGAGCCTCTGACACTGGTGGAGGCGTCGGTGGTGCAGCAGTGGAAGCTCCCGCCTCCGCGTCGTGCTGCCTCGGAGAAGGAGGCGGAGGAGGGAAGTACTCCTCAACACTGTCGCTGGTGTCACTGTCTGACCACACGTGCTCAAGTCCACCTCCCTGAGCCTCAGCCTGAGCGAGCGCCTCATCCTCCTGAGCTAACTCGGTCCAGTCCTCCTCGGAGAGGCGAGCTCTGACCTGTCGCTCGACTGGACGACCAAGACGGCGGTCTCCAGGAGCCGGCACCCGGTAGTGGCCGAACCTCGTGGCGTGCATCTCTGTCATGGGTGCGGTGACTGGCGAGTCCTCTGGCGCTAGCAGGAACAACAGACGGCTGATCCAGTGACCATAGACCAACTGTCTCAGCATGCCGACTCCGTCAGTGATCACGTCCTCCATCTCGCAGATCAGCACATCTACGATGTCGAACTCCATCCCGTTCATGACGTAGAACAGGATGGTCTGCTGGAGGCTGGTGAACCCCTCTAAGTAGCCGGACCTCGGTAGAAGTGTACGCCTGAGAATGTGGTGAACGGTCCTGGCTGCAGGTGTGAGGAGAGCTGGCACCCTCGGCTGATCTGGCGTGAAAGGGTGGGTGAACAAGCCTCTGATCTCCTCAAACGGGGGTGACACTCCCCCTGTCAGCGGCCTCCTCGGCGGGTCTGCTCCTTCGTACACAACCTCGTGCAGGCACGTGAGGTGTGTGTCCACTCCCAGCAGCTGAGCCAGTCTCTCTCTGGATACGTCGTGCTGCTGCCCCATGAACATGAAGTGAATGGACCGACGTCCCTCAGCGACGTAGAGTGTCGCGTAGAACACACGGACCCACTCCTCCACGTAGACACTCCTCTGGCGCGACAGCAGATCCACCAGTCCTCTGTACCTCTCAAAGAACGGCCTGATGCCGTGACCCACTGCCGCTGCAAGCTGATCCCAATCGATGTACGTGTGCTGGAACAGCTTGTGCCCCCGACGTCTGTACGTCTCGTACAAAGACGCCTGCGTCACCGTCCAGAACCGGGGGTCCACACGAGTGTCCCTGGGCTGCGGGAACCACTCCTCACGCAGTGCAGTCCATCTGAGCTTCTTCAACTGCTTGGCCTTGTACTTGCGGTAATCTGTCAGTCTGACGTCTTCGGCGACCCTGGCAGCAGTATCCATCTCGTAGATGGCCCTCTGGGCCTCTCTGTCCTCAGCGAGGTCGGCCGCAGTGGGGCGGCGACTCGCGGTGGGGGTCTGACCTCCCCCTCGAGTCCTGACGGTGCGCCGGCGAACCAGTGGCGTCACCGCAGTCTCGTCCTCGTCCTCAGAGTCGTCCGGCGGCACTGGCTGCACCGGCGGCTGCTGCTGCGACTGCCTCTCACGTGCCTCGCGAATCCGGAGGGATCCGCGATGGCCACGCTTGCGCTCCTCGGCGGCGCGAGCGGCCAACTCTGCGCGTCGTGCATCCTTCGACAGCTTTGGCTTCTTTGCGGCGGGCTCCTCGATAGCCTTGCCTTTGCCTTTGCGATCACGGGCCATCTTCAAGAAATTCGAGAGCAAGGGTTAGCGAAAAGATGACGGGAAACAATGAAGGACGTCGCGCTGCACAGAACAAACCTCGTCGACGAAAAGACACGAGATCGATGAAAGGCGACGAACGGCGACGATCGATGGCTCGGGCAAGAAACCCTAGCAGGGAGAACTGCCGGCGGTGTGGCGGCGGCGACCAGAGGAGAAGCGGCGGCGGCGCCCTGGAGGGGCGGCGGCGGCGCGACCTAGGGTGGCGGCGCGAGGGGCGGTGATGGAGGCGCGGCGGCGGGAGGAGGCGAGGCGCGGCGGCGCGGGAGGTGAGGAGGCGTGGAGTGAAGAAGCGCCGGCCGTACGATTTTTAGTAGGAACCCGATGACCTAGCCGTTACGCGAACACCGGATCGACCGATGCGCATTGGGGGGATCATCGGTCGAGTTCAACAGAGAGTTGGTCCAAAAACTCTCTTTGCACACCGGATGATCCGACGTTGCTACGTCGATCATCGGTCGAATTCTGTAGGGTAACAGAGGATTGAACATCGGATGCTCCGATGTTTCCTGAAATGAACTCATCGGTCGATTTCTTGGTTCTGACTGATCTGCTCGTTGAACTGAAGCACCAATTGATCCGATGTAGCTGCTGACCCTAGCATCGGATAATCCGATGACTACAGAAAACCTAAAACTGCCCATATATGTCCTTGGACTTTAAACACACAAAGAGAAAACGAGTCTTAGGACTTTTTGGGCACCTCCTAATCCTAATAAGGCTTTTAGATATAGTGCCACATATCGGCTAAGCCCTTAAGCAAAAAGAGCACACAAAGAGAATTAGGAGGGAAAAACCACGAAAATGTAGGCCCATGCTTTGTGAGCTAGAGTATGGAAACTTCTATCTCATTAAAGCATGTTCCTTTAGAATTTTGCTCTTTCCACATCATATGAGTTGAGATATTGCATTTCAAACAAGTCTCCTTCTCATGATATGGGTTCCCCTTTGTGACAATCTACCGTATGCAATGTCAAACAAGATAATGCAAAATATTAGATGAATGCAAGTCTATATGACAGGAATCATGCAAGGCATAAAATAAATCTATCTCGCCAAGTTTAAACCTGCCAAAGGCTTACTCAGGGAAAACTATTTCTAGCTCGCCCCTATCCTTTGGGAGTTAGGCAAGACCTATATGACATGCAACCTTACATGAACATGGCAATTTACATGACGTTAGATGCATCTATCACATTTAACTCACTTCTAAGCCTAGAAAAAGTTTTCTCATCAAGTGGTTTGGTGAAGATATCCGCCAATTGTTCTTCGGACCTAACACCTTGCAAAGAGATTTCTCCCTTAGCCTCATGGTCCCGCAAGAAGTGATGGCGAATATCAATGTGCTTAGTGCGGGAGTGTTGAACGGGGTTTCTAGCTATCTTAACCGCACTTTCATTGTCACAAAGGAGAGGCACACAACCAAACTTAATTCCAAAGTCCAAGAGGGTTTGCTTCATATATAGGATTTGGGCACAACATGCACCGGCCGCTATATACTCCGCCTCCGCGGTGGACAAAGCCACGGAATTTTGCTTCTTGCTCGACCAAGAAACTAGGGAACGCCCAAGTAAGTGGCAACCCCCGGAGGTACTCTTGCGGTCTACACGGCATCCGGCAAAGTCCGAATCCGAGTAACCTAAGAGATGAAAACTAGCGTTCTTGGGGTACCACAAACCTACACTTGGGGTATGCTTGAGATACCGAAGTATCCTAAAGACCGCCTTCTTGTGCGATTCTTTAGGTGCCGCTTGAAAGCGAGCACACAAGCACACACTAAACATAATATCGGGCCTAGATGCGGTAAGATATAGCAATGAACCAATCATGGAACGGTAATGAGATTGATCAATAGATTTACCGTCCATGTCCGCGTCGAGATGACAATTTGTCGCCATTGGAGTGCTTCTTGAGCTACAATCTCCCATCTCAAATTTCTTCAAGAGGTCCTTAGTGTACTTCTCTTGATGGATGAAGGTCCCCTCTTGAAGTTGCTTGATTTGAAATCCTAGGAAGAAGTTGAGCTCTCCAATCATTGACATCTCGAATTCCCTAGACATCATTTTGCCAAACTCATGGCTAAGAGCTTTGTTAGTTGAGCCAAAAATAATATCATCGACATAAATTTGACAAAGAAATAAGTCTCCGTCGATGTCCTTGGTGAAGAGTGTAGTGTCCACCCTCCCAATCTTGAAACCTTGCATGACGAGGAAGTCCCTTAAGCGCTCGTACCATGCCCTTGGAGCTTGCTTGAGTCCATAGAGTGCTTTGTTTAGCCTATAGACATGGTTAGGGTTTCTTGGGTCCTCAAACCCGGGAGGTTGCTCAACAAACACAAGTTCATTAATATAGCCATTGAGAAATGCACTCTTAACATCCATTTGATAAAGCATGATATTATGATGAGAAGCAAAAGCAAGGAGTATGCGGATAGCTTCTAACCGTGCTACCGGGGCGAATGTCTCCCCAAAATCCAAACCTTCAACTTGAGCAAATCCCTTCGCCACAAGCCTAGCTTTGTTGCGGACCACCACGCCATTCTCATCTTGCTTGTTGCGGTAGACCCACTTCGTTACAATCACATTCTTGTCCTTGGGTCGCTCCTCCAACACCCAAACTTCATTGCGGGTGAAGTTGTTGAGTTCCTCTTGCATAGCCATCACCCAATTGGAGTCTTGGAGAGCTTCCTCAATGCTTTTGGGTTCTACACACGACACAAAAGAGTAGTGCTCACAAAAAGATGCAACATGACGTGAACGAGTACTTACTCCCCGTGAGGGACTTCCAATGATTTGATCCATTGGATGTGCCTTGGAGATGCGCCCATGTCTCATCAACGGTTGTGAGTCACTTGGTGGTGGTGAAGCATTTTGCTCGTCTTGTGGTTGGACTTCATCTTGGACTTCATCTTCTTCTTGGTGTTGTGTGGCTTGTTGGTCTTGCATAGGCAATGGATCATCTTTGTCTTCTTCTTCATCCACTTGAGGCGCCATGGAGGTGTTGATGTTCGGACTTGAAGCTCCCCCTTGATCATGGCTCTCCTCAACTTCGGGCTTGATGTCTCCTATGGTCATGTTCTTCATAGCTTCTCGTAGAGGCTCATCATCTATATCATCATGACCAAAACTCTCCTCTTGGGAGCCATTAGTCTCATCAAACTCAACATCACAACTTTCTTCAACTAACCCGGAGGTTTGGTTGAATACTCGATATGCCTTTGAGTTTGACGCATAACCAAGGAAAATACCAACATCGCACCTTCTTTCAAACTTACCAAGTCTTTTCTTGCGGTAGATGTAGCACTTGCATCCGAAGACCCGGAAGTAGGAGATGTTGGGCTTTCTCCCAATGAGGAGCTCGTAGGGAGTCTTTTGGAGAAGTCGATGAAGGTAGACTCTATTTGCGGCATGGCATGCCGTGTTGATCGCTTCCGCCCAAAACTTCTCCGACGTCCCATAATCATCAAGCATGGCTCTCGCGAGGGTGATTAGTGTCTTGTTCTTTCTCTCAACAACACCGTTTTGTTGAGGGGTGTATGTAGCCGAAAATTCGTGCTTGACTCCTTCACGGTCACACCACTCCCCAATATTGTAGTTCTTGAACTCGGTGCCGTTGTCACTCCGGACCTTGATGATGGGAAGTTGGAATTCCCGTTGAGCTCGTTTTGCAAAGGTCTTGAAGACTTCCGGGGTTTCACCCTTGTCACCTAAAAACAAAGTCCAAGCATAGCGAGAGTAATCATCAACAATAACGAGACAATAGAGATTACCGCCAAGGCTTTGGTAGGTGGACGGTCCGAAGAGGTCCATGTGAAGTAGTTCGAGCGGCTTGGAGGTAGACACCATTGTCTTCATCGGATGGTGCGAAGCCACTTGCTTCCCGGCTTGACATGCGCTACATAGCTTGTTCTTTTCAAACGTCACGTCCTTTACGCCAGTCACCATCCCTAGCTTGAAGGACTTCTTGAGCTTGCTCATTCCTATGTGAGCAATCCTCCGATGCCATAGCCACCCCAAACTTGTCTTGGTGAAAAGACAAGTGGTTAGGCTTGCGCTCTTGTTGGAGAAGTCCACCAAATATAGATGACCATGCCTAAAGCCCTTGAATATTAGCTCTTTGCTAGCTACACTTGACACCACAACACCATCTTTGTCAAATGTGCACGTTAGTCCAAGATCACAAAGTTGAGCAATAGAGAGCAAATTAAAGCTAAGAGACTTAACGTAAAGCACATTCGAAATGGACAAGTCATTAGAAATTGCAATTTTACCTAAACCAATTACCTTCCCCTTTGAGTTATCACCAAAGGTGACTTGTTCATGATTGCCGGGGTCTTCTATGGAGGTGAACATACCATCATTGCCGGTCATGTGTTGAGTGCACCCACTATCGAGTACCCAATGTTTTCCTCCGGCTTTGTAGTTCACCTACACACATGAAGTTAGTTTTTGAGTTTAGGAACCCAAGCCAACTTAGGTCCTTGTATGTGTGATACAAGTGATTTTGGGACCCAAAGTTGCTTGGGGAGCTTCCCCTTCATGCCCTTGATGTTTTTGCCAATGAACTTCGCCTTCACCTTTCCACCTACTTTGCTCAATAGATAGTGACAATCATTGAAAGTAGATGAATAGTTAGGAGGTAATTTTGGAGAAGGACGAGTGGGAAGAGGGCACTCCCTAGTGTGATGTCCGGTGACCTCACAATGTTGGCAATAGGATCCCACTTCCTTGATGAAGCTTGTCCTAAGCTCCGGTGAAGGCACCTTCCATTTGTTGGGCGTAGGGAAGGTCCCAAGTCCCCTCTTGTTGAAGCCTTTAGCTTGTTGGAAGAGGATCTCCTTGTGCTTGTCCTCTCCCTTGGAAAGTCTAGCCACACTAGTGCGGAGACTTTCGATCTCGTCCATTAGCTCCTTCTCCCTATTAGCTTTCAATGGCAAAGACTCATGCAAATTGTTAGTGGCATGTGAACTAGCGGGTGTTTTGCCATCAAGAGTTTCTTTCTTCAAGTTATTCAATTTTAGTTCCATTGCTTCATAGGAAAGACTAAGTGTCTCATGCTCTTGAACTAACTCGTTATGCTTAGCCAATAGTGCCGAGTTAGCTAAGTCAAGCTCATGGAACTCAAGCTTGATTTGAGCCTTCTCCTCCTCGATTTGCTTGACATGTGACTTGAGCGTTTCATGCTCATTAAGTATGGTGACATACTTGTCTTGCAAATCGAGGTTGGCACCCTCTAGCTTAGCGCGAGTTAGCTCAAGTGCCTTAACCTTAGCCTTTTCCCTTTTGATAATGGCATGATATTCATTAATCATAGATGCTAGTTCATCGGGAGAAAGTTCATCATGACTTGAGTCATCACATACCTTTGTGTTACCTTTCGCCATGAGGCACATAGGCGGTGGAGGAAGGGGTGAGTCATCCTTGTTGACGATAGCGAGGCTTGCCAAGTTTTCTTCCTCATCTTCACTATCATCACTTGTTTCTTCATCGGTGACCCACTCATTTGCTTCGCACATGAAGACCTTTTGAGGTCCTCTTCTCTTCTTAGGAAAGAGCTTGGTCTTCTTGCCTTTGTCAAGTTTCTTCTTTCCAAAAGTGTGCTTGGGCTTTGCATCTTCATCATCATCATTCTCTTCTAGCTTGCGATGCTTGCCCTTGTCCTTCCTCTTGTCCGGTCTTGGACAATCATATGATATGTGGCCTTGATCGCCACAATTGTAGCACGTCTTGTTTTCATCTCTCCTTGGCAAGAAGGCTTTCTTCTTGGGATCAAACGAGTATCCCTTCTTGGCAATCTTTGAGTTGAGACGTGAAAACTTCCTCATCATCAATGCAAGCTCATCATCATCATCATCTTCACTTGTAGCTTGTTCTTCCTCACTTGAGCTAGGCTCAACCACTTTCTTCTTTTTGGTATGTGTCTTCTTGGTTGAGGCCTTGAGAGCAATGGTCTTTGATGATGATGACTCCTCCATCATTCCAAGCACACTCATCTCATGAGCATGTATCTCTCCAATGAGCTCCGAAACCTCAATGTTGTCAAGTGACTCCTTTTGGAGCATTGAGTTGATGATGTTGTACTTGGGCTTTGGAAGTAGCATGAGGATCTTGCGGTTGATGAGTCCCTTGCCAAGAGAAGCAATGTCAAGAGCATTAATTTCCTCAATGAGTACATTTAAGCGAGAAAACATTTGATTAACATTCTCATGAGGAAGCATTTTAAAATCATCATACTTGGATTTAAGCAAGTGATATTTGAGCTCTTTGACACGAGAGGAACCCTCATGGATCTCAATCAAGCAAGCCCAAATTTCACAAGCTTTCTCCTTACTAGCAATTCTAGCAAATACATCTTGACTAATGCACTCATAAATAGCATTCCTAGCCTTAGCATCCCATTTTAGTTGATCACCAATATATTCATGGTTGCCAAACCCCGCATGGGTCGCTTCCCACACTTCGGGAGAAATTGCCTCAAGGTAAGCGCGCATGCGTGCTTTCCAATAAGCAAAATTCTTGCCCTCGAAGGTAGGAACCGAACCCCCATTCTTGGCCATTTTTGCTCTCTAGCGGTGAAGCTAGAATGATCCAATGAGCAACCTTGCTCTGATACCAATTGTAGGGATCGAATGCCCAAGAGGGGGGGGGGGTGAATTGGGCTACTTCAAATTTTAAGTCAATTTAAAGCTTAAGTGAAATCTAATTCTCTAAGCAAGCCAACAGTGCAATTAAGAGAATTAAGTGCGGAATTGAGAATTGCGTAATCGTAAAGGAGTAGGGAGGAGGAATGCAAACGCTCGAAGACACGGGGACACGTCGATTTTTCCCGTGGTTCGGTGAGATCACTAGGATCCACCTACGTCCACGTTGTGGCACCCACCTAAGGGTATCGCCACTCCCAAGTCACCGAGACGAGGGAATCCACTAACTTCCTCCGTTCGCCATCCTTGGCAAGGTGGAGCTCAAGCCTTGTACAACTTCGATCCTCCGGGCTTCCACAATGGTCTCGGCAAGCTCCGGAGCGATCTCTTCACTCTCCTCTTGATACAAGGTGAGTGCAATCACCAAGAATGCACTTTCTCACGGCTCTCCCTACTCTAGAGTCTCCACTCACCCAGAGAGGACGCACACAAGCTTAACTCTAAGAGGAACTAGCCTATATCTTGAGGTGTGAAAGGGTTACAAGAGTGTGAAAATGAGTATTCTAAGACTTGGACACTTGGGGAATGTGTAGTGGTGCTCTTGTTGTTCAGCCTCACCGAAATGACTGGTGGGAGGGGGTTAAATACTCAGCCCAACCGAATTAGCCGTTGGAAAAGTGGGCTGATTACTTTTTCTGTGTACATCGGATGATCCGATGACCCCCTTTTATGAGCATCGGTCTAATTTGATTAGCTGACGTCATTCTGTCAGAAATGACCGTTATTAGACCGATGCTTCACCTCCTTCATCATCGGAGGATCCGATGAATAGATCTTCAGTCTGGTTGAGCTGATAATTTGCTTCTGTTGTAATCGACCGATGTGCATCTGCCTTCAACATCGGATGATCCGGTGTTCAGTCCTTCAGAACACTTCAAAAAATTTGCTTACTGTTGTATTCATCCGATGTTCACTTGACACACATCGGATGATCCGGTGTGTACTTCATTCTGAGGTCTTCTTCTTCTGTTGAGTCCAAATCGACCGATGCAGTCATTCTTCAGATCACCGGATGATCCGGTGTGTACAATTTGTTTCCTTCGAGTTGAGTTGGACTGATCTTTTGGATTTTGGACTTGTGACCTCTTGAACACTTGTTTGTATGGCTCTTCTGATGGATATGAAGCTTCTTGTGTTGCCAATTTTGATAAGGTTGCGTCGTTGTACGAGTTCCTCATTTGTTTCCGATTAACCCCTTAGGTTAGTTCGTTGAGGGGTCTCCTTTTGCATCCAATGAGCAGTAGATGACATTTATGAGTGATTGATCGACGTTTGATTCATTGTACATGAAACCTCGCATCCACAAACTCATTAGTGGTAATTAACGGTTGTCATTAATCACCGAAACCGTACCTCGTGGGGGCCTAGATGCTTTCAATAGGCCTTTTGAATTTCCTGCACACTTAATAGAATCGTCAAAACTTAGTTGGCCGGACTAGTCCGGTTGTGTGGGCGGACTAGTCCGGTGTGCAAAAATTATGTGTGTTGATCAGGTGTTAATTGGGAAAATAAATTTCTTTAGCAGTGGAATTGAGAACAACAGATATTTGTACTTGATATTAATATAAGAATGCAGGTGTAACTTCTAATTGCCTTATGTTGAAGTTTAGCACTCAAATGATCTAATGAACAAAATTTAAAGTAAATGAGACACAAGACACACGAATTTTTCTCGAGGTTCGATCTCACCACGAGATCTACGTCCTCGTTGAGGAAGCTCACACAGAGCCGGGTCTCCAACCCTTTCCCTCCTCAAGTCACCACGAAGGCCGACTTGATTCCACTACCACGGGTAATCACCAAGTTTGTGGGGCAACCTCACACGTTGAGGGCTCCCACGAGAATTACAATGAAAAAGTGATCAAGTATACTCCAAAGTATTACAATGCAGAGTATGAGTGTAGAAAGATCAAACCCCGAGAGCTCGCAATGAAAGAATGACGATCTCCCAATCCCGAATCCAAGTGTTCAATTGATTTCACTCTTTTTGAACTTTAGATGTGTGGGGAGATGTGTTTTGGGCTCTTGGGACGAAGTGGCGGCGCTAGGGTTTGCTCTTTGATCAATATTCGACGTGTGTGTTTATAGGAAAGTCGTGGACTCTCTATTTATAGGGTTTCCAAAAGCTAGCCGTTGAAAAACCCTAACACTGGACTAGTCCGGTGCAAGTCCGGACTTGTCCGGTTCCAATGTGTTTCGAGGTCCAGAAAGTTTGCCGGACTAGTCCGGTCCAACATCGGACTAGTCCGGTGCTGTGTGAAAGTGACTCCAGAAAGTTCATCGGACTAGTCCGCGGACTAGTCCGATCTCCACGAATGGGAGATTACAGAAAGTTCAACGGACTAGTCCGGTTAATGATCGGACTAGTCCGGTCCCTCAGTATGAGAGACTCCAGAAACATCAACGGACTAGTCAGGTGGATGAACGGACTAGTCCGGTCTCCTTGTGAGTGGGATTCCAGAAAGGTGAACGGACTAGTCCGGTCCATGATCGGACTAGTCCGGTGCTTTGTTAAAGTTAGGTTAGTTTTAATCCCTTACCCTCGCGCAAAGTTGTGAGCTCTTAGAGTGTGTCTTTCATACACTCCCTATACATTCAAAATCTATTTTGGTCTTCCAAGCTTCATCAAAGTATTTCTCTTTGAACACCACTTCATTTTTCACCTTTTTGTGTGCACCGAAATGTTTCACTTGTTTGTCCTGCAATCATCTCAGTAGTTTCATTAGGATCTCATATGTTTGTCATCAATTATCCAAAACCCACAAGGTATATCCTAGATGCACTTACACGGACCCGGAGCGACCCCAAGGTGACTTCCGGAGGAAGGACTGCTTCAGCTCCGTACACCAGGAAGAAGGGTGTTTCTCCATCTGACCGGTTTGGAGTTGTCCTGTTGGCCCACAAGGTGGGCGGAAGCTCTTCGATCGAGTTGGCACCATGTTTTTTCAAGCGCTCATATGTGCGTGTCTTGAGTCCTTTTAGGATTTCTGCATTTGCTCTCTCAACTTGGCCATTGCTTGCCGGGTGAGCTACAGAAGCGTAGCTGACCTGAATGCCGAGGTCTTCGCAATATCCTTGAAATGCAGAGCTTGTGAATTGGGTCCCATTATTAGTTATGATATTGTTCGGGACTCCAAATCTGCATACGATGGACTGCAAGAAGTTGATAGCTGATTGCTTGTTTATTGTCACAACTGGAGTTGCTTCCGGCCATTTGGTGAACTTGTCAATGGCAACGTATAGGAACTTGTAACATCCGACGGCTCTTGGGAAAGGTCCCAAGATATCCATCCCCCACACAGCGAAGGACCATGTAGGAGGTATCATTTGTAGAGGTTGAGCTGGTGTGTGAATTTTCTTAGCATGGAACTGGCATGCTTCACATTTCTTCACTAGCTCAGTTGCATCCTGGAGAGCTGTAGGCTAGTAGAAGCCATGCCGGAAGGCTTTACCGACCAGCGTACCGGAAGACGCGTGGTTCCCACACTCGCCTCCATGGATTTCCGCGAGGAGCTCGCAACCTTCTTCCCTTGTAATGCACCGCATTAGGACGCCGTTGACACCACGCCAGTAGAGATCCCCTTCTACCAATGTGTATCTTTTAGCCAATCTGACTATCCGGTCAGCGGATACATTATCTTCAAGAAGGAAATTGTCTTTCAAGTAGCTCCGGATCTCCGAGATCCATGCGTTGGAGCTAACTTGAGGATTTGAGTCTTGCGTGCTGGGTTGCTCGGAGCTTCCGGCAGCACCTACGACCCTTGATGGACGCCATGGTAACAGGGCCATCCAGACCGCCAGCTTCGAGGTGTTGGACTTGCCCCCTTCGCTCAGTTCGGCAGGCTGAGCTGTTGGTCTTGAAAATCTCCGAACGAAGGTTCCATCAGGAGCCGGAGCTCCGGTTGAAGCTTTCGTCGAGAGTTCCTCGGCTTCAGCGTTGTTGAGACGCTGGACATGGCAAAGATCCAGGACTTCGAAGTCCTTCTGAAGCTTCTGTACTTCAAGTAGGTACGCAGCTAGTTGAGGGTTGTTGCAGCAGCATTCACCTTTGACTTGTTTTACAACAAGCTGTGAATCACCCTTTACCAACAGCTGCTTAACACCATACGATAGTGCCACCTTGAGCCCATAGATTAGTGCTTCATACTCCGCCATGTTGTTGGCCGCCTTGAAGTCAAGGTGAACCATGTATTTAACCTTCTCCCCGGTTGGAGCGAGGAGAAGGACTCCAGCTCCGGCCCCCTGCTTTTGCTCGGAGTTGTCGAAGTAGAGAGTCCAGTGAGGCTCAGTGAAGACTCGAACCTTGGGTTCCATCTTCTGCTCACTAGGGCCCCCAGGATTTGATGGAGAGGGGGTCCATTCCGCCACGAAGTCCGCCAGTGCTTGACTCTTAATTGCTTGTCTTGGGACGAATTCAAGATCGAACTCGGCCAGTTCCGCTGCCCACTTTGCAATGTTCCCAGTAGAGTTGGGGTTATGCAAGATTGCACGCAGTGGATAAGAAGTTACCACTGAAATCTTGTGAGCTTGGAAGTAGTGTCGGAGCTTCCTAGAAGCAATAAGAACTGCGTAGAGCAGCTTATGCACCTCCAGGTACCGAGTCTTGGCGTCATGAAGTACTTCACTGATGAAGTACACTGGGCGTTGGATTGTCCGGACCCTCCCGAAGGGGCCCGGAGCTTCCTCCTCATCAATCCGGACCCTCCCGGAGGGGTCTGGACCTTGTTCAGGGACCTCTGGGTTCCTACTGGAGGAACCCAGAGCTTCTTCTGCAGCGACCCGGACCTTCCCGAAGGGGTCCAGATCTTGTTGCTTAGTAGCAGTGAATTCTCCACTTGAAGGAGGTTGATCCTCTGGCATCTCGCCTTGAGGATCAGGGTCTGGGAGATGGGACCCAGACTCGTCGTCAGGTAGCTCTGGACCCTCCCAAAGGGGTCTGAATTCCTGAAGTGGAGATGGTTCTTGTCTTTCCGCAACCAGGACCATGCTGACAACTTTGTCAGTTGTCGAAATGTAAAGCAGTAATGGCTCACCAGGATTCGGTGCTACCAAGGTTGGTAGAGTGGTGAGGAGCTGCTTCAGCTACTGGAATGCATTTTCTGCTTCTTCAGACCATTGGAATGGTCCGAACTTCCTCAATAACTCAAAGAAGGGTAGCGCCCGTTCCACCAGTCTTGAGATGAACCGGCTGAGGGCAGCTAGACACGCAGTCAGCTTCTGGACGTCCTTGATGCGAGCTGGTAGCCGCATGTCTTTAATAGCTTTAATCTTTGCCGGATTCGCTTCTATTCCTCGATGGTTCACCAAGAATCCAAGAAGCTTTCTGGAGCTGACCCCGAAGACACACTTGTCTGGGTTTAGCTTCGTGCGTGTGACTCGCAACTTGTCGAAGACAGCTTGCAAGGTGTCAAGGAATGACTCCTTGTTCTTGATCTTGACAACGATGTAATCGACGTACACTTCCACTACGTCTCTAATAGACTCTCCAAAAGTTTGGTACATAGGTTGTACAAATGTTGAAGCAGCGTTTTTGAGACCGAATGACATGGCACTATAACAATATAATCCATCTACTGTGATGAAGGAAGTATGCTCTTCATCTTCCATAGACATTCTAATTTGATGATATCCAGAATATGCGTTTAGGAAACACAGTAATTCACACCTGGAGGTGTAATCCACCATCTGATCTATTCTAGGTAGTGGGAATGGATTATTTGGACATGCCTTATTCAGTTTAATGTAGTCGGTACACATCTGAAGCTTCCCGCCGACCTTAGGTACAAGGACTGGGTTTGCCAGCCATTTTGGGTGGAAGACTTCTTGGATGAATCCAGCTTCAAGCAACTTCTTAACTTCTTGACGTATGAAGTTTTGTCGCTCTAATGATTGCTTTCGAGGCTTCTGATGTACAGACCGAGCATCGGGATAGATCTTCAGATTGTGCTCGATCACTTCCCTAGGGATCCCAGGCATTTGTGACGGTCGCCAGGCAAACATGTCGACATTAACCCGGAGGAAAGTGACGAGTGCGAGTTCCTATTTCTCATTCAGGCCTCCCGATATACGGGTGGTCTGAGCAACGTCGAAACCTATTTGGACGACTTTGATGGGGATGTCGGTGTCGCCGCTTGGTTGCACGCGAGGTGCAGAGGTTGAGCCTCGATGACGAATGCTCGGGGGTTTCAGAGCTTGCTCCTTTCCGTATTCTTCCTATTGCGCTGTAGCAAGCGCATGGAGTTCTTCCAGAGCAGTCACTCCGGCGGTGCAATCCCCGCAGATCCGGAGAACACCTGCTGGTGTTGGCATCTTCAACACCAAGTAGCCATAATGGGCGGCAGCCATGAATTTGTACAAGGTTGGCCTGCCCAAAATGGCGTTGAACGGTAAGTTGATCTGCGCCATGTCGAAGACCAACTTCTTAGTGTGGTAATTATCCCGAGTCCTGAAGGTCACCGGGAGAGTAATGGCACCGAGTGGGGTTATGGCCCCCGGACCTACACCGGAGAAAGGTCAGGAGGGGCGAAGGTCCGAAGGTCGGAGCTGAAGCTTGACGAAAGCTTCGAAGCTTATGAGGTTCAACCCCGAACCTCCGTCCACCATCACATGGTGGAGCTGAATGTTGCTGATGGTCGGAGCTACCATCAGTGGAAGTTGGCCAGCTCCGATCATGTTTCGAGGGCAGTCTGAAGCATCGAAGGTGATGGCAGTGTCCATCCACTTCCGGTGCGGCTCCGCCCTGACGGTGGGAGCTACTGAGGCCATGTCCCGCCGCATGGTCTTGAGGACACGGCGGGAGGTGATGTTCCATGAACCACCAAAGATGGTGTTCATGGTTTTCCGACGTTCATTGTCGGAGACGTCGTCGACGGAGGTGTAAACAACCTTCAAGACCTTTTTAGGGTCCTGAAAACCTAACTCCTCTTCAGCCGGAGGTTCATCGACTTTCTGTTTTCCTTCCCTTTGACTGAAAGGAACTTCTTCTCGGCGCTTGTTGTAGCGCTCGGCAAGGTTTTGGACCTCTCGACAGCCTTCCAGGTTGTGGTTGTTCGACTTGTGTATGGGACACCACATCTTGGAGCTGCCTCTATCTTCATACGACGACCGAGGTCGTTTCTCGGGGCGTGGCCCCCGGCCACCCGGAGCTGCGGCAACAGCGGCTGTAGATGTGCCGGCCGATGGCTTCTTCTTGCCGTTGGACTTTTTCTTCTTCTTACCACTCTCGGAGGTAGTGGCTTCTCCCTTGGAGGACTTTTTGTTGTCCTCCAGAGGTGGTTGGGAGTGCATTTCACGACCCTCCGCAGCTTTGGCGCACTTGTCCGCCAAGCTGAAGAGTTCCGTGACGCTGGTGACCTCCTTGGTCGCCAGCTTCTCCAACATCTTCTTGTCTCATACGCCCTGTCTAACTGCCACAATAACAGAAGCGCTTGAGATAGAAGGTATGGTGTTTCGTACCTGGGAGAACCTCTGGATGAAGGATCACAGGGACTCTCCCCCCTTCTGCTTGACAGCAGAAAGGTCCAGTTCGGTGTCTGGTCGAGTGTATGAACTCCCGAAATTGGCGGTGAACTGTTGGCACAGTTCCGCCCAACTGTTGATGGATTCGGGCGGAAGGCTCATGAACCAGGACCTGGCGGTCCCAGTTAAAGCCATGGGGAAATAATTGGCCATCACGGCCTCATTGCCTCCAGCCGCGAGGATTGCGGTGGAGTAGATTTGGAGAAATTCGACGGGATTGACAGTCCCGTCAAATTTCTCCAGCAGGTGAGGCCGGAACTTCTGCAGCCACCTGACCATGCGTAGGTGCATGGCCAGGGCAAAACAGCCTCCTCCCACTCCCTCGGGAGCAGGACTGTCCTGAGCCTCTCGCCTTTCGCGAGTGCGCTCGATATGGACGCGACCATCCTGTTGACGGTAACAGCGATCAAGTTCCGCCCGGAGGTCGTGAGTTGAAAGCCTGGTTACCGTATGGGTGCGTCGCGCCCCAGAAGGCAGTGACGTCGCCTGTTGAGACGCAACACGCCTCCAGTGTTGTGAAGCGTGCAGACCAAGTGTACCCGACATGATCTGATGCTGCGATGGGGCCCACCCCAAGGGGGGAGGACCTTGGTTGCTAGTGCGATCGGCTGCTGCTGCAACCAAGTGTTCCACATCAGCCCTCCACTGCTCCATTGCACCCTGAGATGCTCCTAGAGGCAGTGGACGTTGGAGAAGAGCACGCGCGGCATGGAGCGTGTGTTCAGGGTTGTTGTTCGTCGATGCTGTGACTGACGTAGACGCCCCATCTCGCTGTACAGCTTGATTCGCCGGTGTGGATGGTGGCGGCAGTGGCGTGACTCCTGCTAGAGCCACAACACCTGTTGGCTGCTGCATGTTGGAGGGATTGCCTCCAGCAGGTTGCGCAGCAGGGTTGCCGTTGGACGATCCAGCAGCAGAGTTCACCATCCTTGAATCTCGGGCGCCCCTATCTAGCGCTCCAACTGTCGGAGTCTGGTTCCGGCCATTCTCCCGGCACTACTGTTGGTAGCCCGCGGAGTTTGTAGTTCGGTAATGGACGCATAGATTCAAAACACGATGGCAGGTAGACACAAGGATTTACGTGGCTCGGGCCGCCTAAGCGTAACACCCTACTCCACGGGTGTGTAGTTGTTGTATTGAGTGTCTGAGCACTTGTGAATGTGCGTCAGAGCTGAGTCTAAGAGTGTCTAAGAGTCGAGAGAGCTTCCTGTGTATCGCTCAACCAGTCCTTTTTTAGTACAAGGACTGGTCGTTACATCGCTAGCCTGGCCCGACATGTGGCCCTGGCGGTTACTGATGCTTAATATATAATTAATGAGGTTAATTACCCTTAATAGTGTGGTAACGGGCCTTGACAGTGCCGTTACTAGTATTAAGGGCCCTCCGATCGTGTGTTATTAATATGGTATTAATGACACTTAACCGGGTCTTGAAGTCCTTGATTGTCCCTTGAAGGTCCGCTGATTGTTGAGGCTGAAGGTCCTAAGGTTGGACACGTGGCAGCTCTGGAGCTTACCGTCTGGGACGGGTAGGTCCGGTGCAGTTATACAAGTGTCAGTACCGGAGCTTCCCTTTGTCGGGGGTTAGGTCCGGGGGTGCCGCGCAGGTATTTAGCCCGGAGCTTTCCCATGTGTGGGACGTAGCTCCGGTTGCTGTATACACGTGGCAGATCCGGGACTAACCATAGAAGGGAGGCAGGTCCGGTCCTGTATGACATGTGGGGCCTTCAGAGGTCTTCAACTCAGACAGGTGAAGTTTCTTTGGTCTTTTTGCAGTCCCAAGGGGTATACGGTACGCAGGGTAGCGACAGCCCCAAAACACAATTACAATGTGCAAAGAGATCAAACCGAGAGCCAAAGCGCGATGATCTTCCTTCACTCTCCTCCCCAAACCCTAACCTCTTCAAGATTTGTTCTTAGAGGACTAGTAGGACGAGTAGAAGGCTTTGGAAGGCTCTTGGTCACTTGTGGCGGCACTAGGGTTCTAGACTACTTCAAATGAGGTCGGGGGTTCCCTTTTTATTGGGGTCCCGAGCCCCTTCTGCTGACCTCAGCAGAAGGGATGACTAGTCCGACCTCTGGCCCCGGACTAGTCTGGCCCTATGGGACCACTGACCTCTGGTCAAGTCCTGACAACTTCCACACTACGTGACGATCGTCACGCAACCCGCCAAATTTCCAAATTCAAACGGTCACTAAACAACGGACTAGTCCGGTCCACAACGGACTAGTCCGAAGTAGGATAGAAGGGTTTAGTCCGGCTCAAAACGGACTCATCTGAGTAGGCCCGGACTAGTCTGGCCCTCTAGGGTTTCTCTCGGTTAATCTCACTAAGTCTCAAACGGACTAGTTCGCACCCAAACAGACAAGTTCGAACTTTTCCAGAAAGCTTTGGTCCGTCCAAAAACGGACAAGTTCGGTCTTCCGGGACTTAGCTCCAAATTCACTAAGAAACACTCCAAAGACATTTGGTCCTTCTCTAAACAGACTTGTCTGCCTGGCCGGACTAGTCCAGCCTTGAGGCCCGGACTAGTCCGACCTCCTAGGGTTTTTCCTCATTTTGGCTTCTCACTTAGGTTTTTCTCTAAAACACCACTTTGATCCCTCTAGAATCATCTCAATGCACATGATACATCCACCCCTTCACATGACATGACTCATATAAGCTCATCTTCATAGAAACCCTAATTTCTACTTCTTGAGCCTTTGACGCCCGTTATGTCCTTTTCCTTTTTGAAGGGTTTCTTCTTATTCAATCATTGTACCTGTGCTTAGGATCAACTTAGCTCATTAGACTCTCAATTGTCGTCATCAATCATCCAAAACCCACGGGGATGCCTAGATGCACTTTCAATCCCCCCCTTTTTAGTGATTGATGACAACACATTAAGACTTCAACAAAAAGGATAATAATTTGTTTTCATAACATGTATTTGTATGAGTGACTCCCCCTCAATGTATGCATCATGAGTAAGAGAGATTTGAGAGAGTTCTCATACATATATATGTTATGGTGGGGTGCCTAAGTGATGTGCTCATAAATTGTGATAAGGCAACAAATATGCAAGACAAGCATGTAACTCAAGCATAACATCACAATTGATATGAATTAAGTATTACAACAATTTGAGCGAGATTTTTGAACATAAGAACATAAGTCCAATCTTAGATCAATCAATCTCTCTCACTATTAACTAAGTAGAACTTTCAATCTCTCCCCCTATATAAATGCCTTATCCACCAATCTCTCCCCCTTCTCTAAGAGCTCTAAGAGCCTCTAAGAGCCACATCCACTAATTTCTCCCCCTTTGGCATAAAGACACCAAAAAGTAAAAGAAGAAAGGAAGAGCCTTTAGGACTACTCATCATCTTCATCGGTGTCGTCGTCGTCTCCGCCTTGGTGCCAGCTATCGCTCTCCGTGGCCTCCGGATCAATATTAGCATCATCATCATCGGTTGGGGCCGCGGTGGAAGTACCATCTTCACCAAATTGAGCGAGCTCCTCGGCGGTGAACTCTGGGAATGGAGTGATCTCTCCATCACTCTCCTCGGCGGGAGACATGAGAATGTCCAGCTTGCCGCACACCGCCTTGAGATACTTCTCTTGGCAACGCTCCATGCAACGTTGTCGAACTTCCGCCTTCCAGCAAGAAGAGAAAATGGCCTTGAAGCACTTGAGAAATCCACTCCCGCATTGTGATGAAGGTGGAGGTGGCGGAGGAGATGGAACAAAGCGAGAGGAAGAAGTAGGAGGATCCACATTCTTCCTCCTAGGGGCAACCGGCTCCGGAGGAGGGAGTTGGGGTCGAAACCTTCGGTGAATTATGTCTTTCTTGAAGGTGAGTCCGGAGATCTCCTCGATCATGTACATGATGTATGGAGCGTATCCACATGATCGGTTTGGAGTATGAGAGATGTTGAAGACGTCGTCGAAGATGTAGTCAACCACATTGAAGCGGACATCTCCATCAATGAGGACCATCAAGTGCCTCAAATTCCCTTGAATTATCCCCGCATCTCCGGAGCACCCTGTTGAGGACACTATAGAAGGGCTTGATGTTTCTTATGTACCCCGCTTCAAAGGGTACATGGCTAGGATACATGTACTCCAGGGTATCCCGATCAACTGGCCTTAAGTTGGAGATAATGATTTCATTGTCCAGTTGATCCTCCAAGTCAAGCAACTGAGCAAACTCTCAATTGGTGGTGGAGTATTGCTCTCCATGGGTCATCCATGTAATCCTCCTGTCCCCATCAATGTGAAAGTAAATAGTGGAATAGAACTGAGTAATAACTTGCACATTCCAATCATACTGGAAGGCCATGAACTTCTTCAAACCATGGTGCTCGACGGCCTCAATCACAGCATTGAAGGCCACATGATCCTTCTGAGCCATGTAGTCCCAGTCAATCCACTGAGCATCGGTGACTGGGGTCTGCTTGGACATGTAGACCGTTCAGTAGTAGTCACAGTGGAAGTCACACCAGAAACGGGGATCCACTGTGCTCCTGTCCCGCTGATAGACATTTATCTTCCTTAGCTTTCATGCCTTCTCAGCCCCATTGCCCTTGAAGATGTTGGTGTCAAAGGCAGCTGCACGGTTTGGGTTCCGTGCAGGAGAAGACATCCTCAAGGGGCCTATTGGTTGAGAGGCACCCTTCTTGGCCTTGCTTGCCGGCTTCTTGGCAATGATCACCCTCTTCTTGGGTGCAGCATCGACCCGGGCCTTTCCCTTATCCTTGGAGGTCCTCGCCTCTTGGGCTCGAGCTTGATCCCCCAATGTCACAAGCCTCTTTTTCTTTGGGGCCGCCTCCGCTGCTGTAGAGTTGTGTGCTTCTCGCTGCGTCTTCTTTGCTCTCTTTGATGCAAAGTAGGCATCAGTCATTTCTTGATCCTCGCACCTCCAGTGATAAAGGGCTTGCTTCTCGCTTTGGCCTCGGAGTTGGAAGGTGGAACATACTCATTTTTCGACATGGTTACTGATAAGAGAAGCAAGGGAATGTGTATGAGTCCAAGGAGTCAAGACAAAGTGGTAGAATTCACAAAATCGATCAATGTTAGGGTTTTCGCTGTGTAATCCGGACTTGTCCGCCCAAGGGACGAACTAGTCTGTACCCAACCGGACTTGTCCGCCCTGAAGACGGACTAGTCCGGCTCACACAGCAAGAACCTTAATCTAGAGAAATTTTGTAAAAACTACGGATCCTACCGCAAAAATGGAGGTACATGATCACAATGATGTGCACAACAACATTTGTGAAGAAGTTTCTATTAATAGACTCAAAAGAATTCAATTTCAAGGATTTTAGGGTTAGGTCAAGAATATCTCTTGAAATCTTCAAATTGATGAAATGTGGATGAAGAATCGGCCTCCGATGCTTGGGAAAAGATTCTTTAGCACCTTAGGGCTCCAATCCACGTATTGGAGTCGAGATTTGATGGTGGGAATCGAAAATCGCCGTTTGGGGAACGGTTTTCGAGCGTTTTTGGAGAGAGAGTGTTTGAATGGAAGTGGTGAGGTCGGGAGCTCCCTGGGGAGGTTAAGTCCCCAAGGGCCAGACTAGTCCGGTCACGGACCCGAACTTGTCCGGCTATCGGACTAAGTCCAGACTATTCTGAGTCACAGGACTAGTACGGTCTAGGGGTGGACTAGTCCGGTCTTAAGGCTAAAAACTCCTATATATTGAGTTTTTAGTGGAGATTTTATCCTTTTGGACTATATTTCACAAAAGATCTTTGTAAACATGGTCAGTAAGCAATCAACAGTCGAACTATGACCATGATTCACAAGAATTCAATAATTTCAAAATAATTTGTAGAAAAATCGAGGAGGATGAGTTTTTTGCAAGCATGTGTGAATTTTGAATATGACAATCAGATGTACAAGATTCAAGCCACATTTCGAGAATCCAAGATATTAAGCTTACTCCTAAGTTTACAAAATCTTTTCTCATCTAAGGGTTTGGTAAATATATCGGCCAATTGTTTATCGGTTCTCACATGTGAAATTGCAATATCTCCTTTGATGGAGTGATCTCTCAAGAAATGATGTCGAATATCGATGTGTTTGGTCCTTGAGTGTTCAACTGGATTATTGGCTATTTTGATGGCACTCTCATTGTCACATAGGAGGGGAATATGACGCAAGTTTATGCATAGTCCTTAAGAGTTTGTCACATCAAAAAAAGTTGTGCACAACTTCCGGCGACGACATACTCCACTTCGGCTGTGGAAAGAGCAATGAAGTTTTGTTTCTTTGAGGATCAAGACACAAGATATCTACCAAGAAATTGGCAAGTTTTCGATGTACTGTTCCTATCAACTTTGCACCCCGCATAGTCCGCATCGGAATATCTAATGAGTTTAAACTTAGAGCCTTTGGGGTACCAAAGTCCTAGGCTTGGTGTGTGAACCAAATATCTAAGAATTTTCTTAACGGCGGTCAAATGACACACTTTAGGAGCAGCTTGAAATCTAGCACACATACACACACTAAGCATGATATCAGGCCTAGATGCACATAAGTAGAGCAATGAGCCTATCATGGAACGATATACCTTTTGGTCCACACTTGAACCATCTTCATTGAATACATTTAGCTTAGGAAAAATGGAAATATCAATACATTTTTATGAGAACACTCTTATAATTTTTATATTAAGTATTGGTCTTGTTTATTTCTGAATAATTTATTTAGCTCTATGTTTTATGCTGAGATATTAGTTTTAATTACATTTAAATTAAGTAAATGCATTAAAAATACATAATACATTTAAAAATAAATATAAAAATGATATAAATTTTTGGAAAACCCTCATTGTCACCAAAAATTATATTTTGATTTAGTAATTATAGTAAAATTTCTATTAGGATTAAAAATGAATATAAAAATGGTATAAAATTTGTGAACCCAAACTTTTGCTCATAAAAGTCAATTTAAATATGCACACCAAACTCAAGTAGGTAAATACTACGTAGGAGCGATTATGCGTAGGTTTTTGTGTGATTGTTTATTTGATTGCCATGTTTGTCCATGTTTGCATGTTTCTTATTGTGTGTTGTTATTTTTATTTTGCGTGCAACGTCGTAATAGAGTCGGTTCCTGAGACGGCCCCACCTGCGAGACTTCCACTTCAACGACCAGCACTACGAAAGAGGCAAGTGTCCTTGCTCATTTTGCACCATTTTTTAAAATATTAGTTGCATGCTTAATTAATTTAAAACCTACTTTATGCTATTTACCCGTTCCACATTATTCCTTGTCGCCTGAGTTAGGTTTGGGTGGTTTCAGGTATTACTATCACGCTTAGTCATGCTTAGTATTTGAGAGGGAAACCTGGAAACATGTTATATTTTGAGTTATGATTATTTACGTTACATTGGAATTGATGGAGTAGTGTATAGAAATATGGTGGTTGGTTTGTTGGCATGGTGCATGCGTGCACGAGATCTGAGTTTGGGGAATGGCTCCGCTGGATTCTAAGGATCGGTTTACGTTAGATGTCACTAAGCTTTTGAGTACCACCGCGAGACTGGGAATGGGACAACTTGATCGATTAATTATGTTTTTCTCGACTTAGTACTAGTGGTTGGATGGTGCGAAGAATGGGTTCAGAGTAATTGCCTATGGATTCGCAAACTCAATAGGGGGCTTCTATTGGCGGAGAAGTACTCCAAAAATATCTCAGCGGCGAAACCTTAGAGGGCTAGTACTAGTCGGAGGTGCCTTTGTAAAGATCTTGTAGTGATCTTCTAATCACACACTTACAAAAGTGTGTAACGTGGTTGATCACCACATGTATCAGGGAGGTTTACTTAGTCCAACTGGTAATAGGGGATGAAATAACGGCTTGTGAGTAAAGGGTTCACACTCTGCAGAGTTTTAAACTATCTAGAAAGTCGTGCTCACAGATAAGAGTGGTTTGGTGTCAAATTCAAAATTAGTCGATGATTTGGGATGGTGGTTTGAATTGGTTCGGACTTGGTTTTGATTTACACTAGGAATATGGTTGGGATCAATCACATAGTAGTAGGTTGCTAATGAAAACTAAGGATAGGTTGTAGTGCTATAATGCTTAAACCCGGTTATAGCCTTTGTTGTTGAAGCTTGCATGTCATCTCTTTTTTTCACGTGCTGAGTACTTTATATACTCTTGCGCTTACCTTCTCCTCCAACACATGAAGAAGATGTGGAGAACACAGACTTCTACGTCAATCCGGATGAGACGTTCTAAGATGGCATACCCCCGATCAACTACTTGTACATGGAGCTCCGCTAGTTTTATTTCTGCTGCTTTGCTTTGAATTTTTTTTAGACCTATGAGTCATTACTGTAAGATATTTATGTACTAGAAAATGATTTGTAATAAACGATATTACAGTTTTGTCTACACATGTATGATGCAAATCGATCCTGATATACATGTGGAATCCATCTGATTGTGTGGTTGAGACCAGGTGTGACACCTTCCAAGTGTAATATCTATTTTTCCATGCAATTTTTTTTCAACATTTTGAATAGAAGAACTGTCTTTGTCTAAGAGTATAGTTTTCTTCGAGAATGAAGTTTGAGGCCCCCTTTGGCACAGCTCCAGCTTCTGATTCTTCTGGATTCACTTCTGATTCTCAGATGAACCTGATTCTCCTGATTCACCCGTGAATTAGAATCTGCTTGTTACAAATCGTTTGGCAAAAAAATTGATTCTAGATTTTTATTTGTAGGAATTGTCTATACTGCCCTCCAATCTGAGTTGTGTCAAAAATGCATATGCAAAATGTTGTGAATTAATAAATTAAATTCTATGCACCCAACTTTGACTATTTTCAGAAAAAAATCTGAATTGACCACAACATCATCTTTTTGTTTTCTGAGATGATCAACACGGCAATGTTTTTTGTGCGTGAGCTAAGATTTGAGGCTAGCATCAAGCTATTTTCTCTGAAATAAACATCACACTTTTTATGAAGCATGTGTCCATCGTCAACAAAATTGTGTACACCGAAAGGGAATATACTCTTCGAACCAAACGTAACAAGGAATAGTTGAGAATCAAGAAGGCATTTCCAAGATTTGTGTATAACAATATTCTCTGCAGCATCACCTTTACATGCATATAATATTTCCTAAACTTGACTGTACCGGATCAAAAGAAACACTAGCAAATCATATTTCAAATCTGTTAGATGATTACACGAAGGCATTATCAGTAGGGAACAACTGCAGTGCAATCTGCTGTTTTGTGCAAGCATGCAATCTTCACATCTCAACCGTTCCTTACCAATCTAAGGGTGGTTGCACTCAGGGTTCTTTTTGCATATTGTCAGCAGCACCAGGTGGGAGGATTTAAGTGCTAAAAGTGCACCACCCTTAGATCAGTAGGGAACAGTTGGGATGTGGAGATTGCATGCTTGCACAAAACAACAGATTGCATAGCAGTTGTTCCCTTATCAGTAACCGTGCAAACATTAGGCCTCGGGGGCAAAATCTGGAGGACATGCACTGATAAACTAAATAGTTGGTACACCATCATTGCCTTATTGGTCGAAGAAGCCTGTTTTTCAGCAATCTTCTCCAGCCGTTTCTTGAGGTAAGCTTGTCTCAGTTTCTCTCTAGAGCAGCATCCTGTTCTTGTCATTGAGATCATTCTGCCTTGTCTCACTTACTTCCTCATGAACCTCTCTGCATAAATACCATGGCACAAGTTAATGAAAGAGCCAGGTGCACAATCTACACTTTGCACTTCTTTCATAAAGAACAACAATATACAGGTTTTTTTCTTCAGTATTTCATTGCTGTTCAGAGCTAATCGTGGCAGATCCTGAAACTTGTCACACCGCTGTTATACACTAATCAAAATTGTGCTAAATCCTGAAACGTGTCACAAAACAAGCAATGCACATGCCACCTGCTGTTGAGTCAAATCAAGCAACTAGGAAACGAGAACTGGACAGAAAAAACCTAGCCAAAAAAAGTTCATTGTCAGCCTTCGGACCTAGTGGATGACGCACACAAAATCTGGAGAGAAATTAATAGATTGATGACATGCCACGTGCTCTTGGGTAGCAGGCGACCAGGATCTGAGAGGAGGATGCTTTTACTTCGCATGAATCGATGACTTGCAGCCAAGAACGGACGAACTCGAAGGAAGGGATAAGTACCATGGGAAGATCGTGCGAGATGATCCGGATACGGATGTATGGGCGCCGGAGGATCAGGAGTACGACAGGGGAGGTCGACGACGATTGCCAGCGGCGAGATCTCGGAGGTTGAAGGGCCTCCCGCATACGGAACCCTAGGCCGCCGCCCTGGGATCTTCCATCGCCAGGAGGAGTCGGGGGGAGTTGGGAGCGCGACAGGGACCGGGGCGGGGGATTGGGGCCCACACGAGGGGTTTTGATGGATGGCAATGCGGGTAAATAGTAGTCAATTTTGTGGGAAGGTTTGTATTTCGTTGGTTGAGAAGCTGTTTTAAGGTAGGGAGAAGCAGGTTTTTTTGGCTTCACGGTTCTTTTACAAAAATGAGAATTGATTCTTCGTGATTCACATATGAATCAGGTGTACAAAACACCTGTTTGGTACCGCTTCTCTGATTCTCATCGAGAATCAGAAGCTGAGAGCTGTACCAAAGGGGGCCTGAATATTACTAATGAACGGAGTAAACTAAAACTGGAGTAGACGCGTCTTCTATAAATCCTATTATGAAAAAAGAAGCCCGTGTTATCATTAGCTCAGTCCAATCATGGCCCAGCAGGCCTTGCCGAGAAGCCCAAGTTGAAAAGCGGCATACCGAGTCCATTCCAGGCAGACGACGCGGGCCATAAATCCGGCGACGCCGCCAGCGCAGCGACGGCGAGGAGGGCGGCATGAGCGTGTTCGGCGGGGACAGCTGGGGGCGCGACGCGCAGCAGCGGAAGCGCCGCGTCGATGAACTCATGCTCCCCGCCTCTAGGTCTTCGTCTCCCTTGACGCCCGATTCCTTCAAGAAGCTCCCCGACGGCAAGCTCGCCTGCCTTGTCTGCCCCCACCGCCCCGTCCTCGACTCCCCCCTCATGCTCTCCGTAAGCGATTCCTCCATCCCCAACGCCTGTGCTAAACTCCCGCAGTAAGTTAGCTTTCGGATTGCCCATGCCTGTATGGATTATTATTACTGTAAAATCGAGAATTCGCTTGTTTAAGATCTCGTTTCTCGTGTATCAATCCAGAGTCTAGTATTTGTCTAGCATTACTATGACCGGGTATCAAATCGCGGCATAGGTCACATTATGAAAAATGGTCATGTCTCCACACTGGAGGTTTTGGTTTATTTGAGACATCGGTTCGGTTCAGGCGATGTTCTGACGGAAACAGTATGAAACTGCTCTTTCAGTCTGAAATTTGTGCCACAAATACTGTCTCTTGCGCATCTTTAATTTATTAATCCCGCAAATGTTGTGTAAATATTTCCCAGGAAGCTGTATTGCTTTAAGTCCTAAATTTTAGGGGATCTGTAGTGGCTCCTATCACCTCAGCGTGTCATTTTAGACATGGCATGTTCAAAAAAGAGTTCGCTTACTAGTGTTTACTGGAACATGCTGGTAAACGCTGATCAAAGTGCATTTTACGATTAATCTGTCAGCGTTAGTTGCACTCAGTTAATCTAGTTTCTGATAATCGTGTTTAAATCTTAAAAATAATATGCGACTGCGCCTCGTCAAGAACAACATTCATTTCAACGAAGGCACACTATATGATACCTGACAGCCAATTTATCCTTTTTTTTTTCTTCTGACCATTAATTTAGCATTTTGTACTTTCAAAACTATTATGAAATCAGGAATATTGCACCTGTTTCTTTCTTATGTCTTTTCTGTTGTTATTTATCGTGCTTAATGCTGTGACCATGGTTCTATTGTGGTTGCATTTCTAATGACATTAAATTAACAGATGCATAATAAAGGCGCACGGCATATGGCAGCAGAATATAGGCTGAGGTCGAAAGAGTTATCGAGGCAACATGAAATTAACAAGAGACTGGCACTTTCTTCGGATACCACCATTTCAAATTCTAGTAATCCACACACTGGTGTTATGCCCAGTGTTATGAAAGAAAAACCTTTGATTGAGCAGACCAGAAGGGCTATTTTGGAAGCACAGTCAACCAGATTGAACAATTTTGGTGCCAACACGGTGAATTGTGATCAGAAGAGGATGATAAATGATTCATCCGATGACTCCCATGTTTCTCCTGCCATTTCAATGATAGCCTTGACTGAACATACTAGATCGATTGAATATGACAGTAGTAAAGGAGAAGCTGTTGTTGGAAATCAAAGTAAAGGCAATATATTTTCAGAGTGGCAAGCAGACTCCCAAAACCGCCGGGAGCAAGAACTTCGGTTCACTGCCTCAGGCTGGAAACGTGACTGTCATGGCAAATGGTACAGAGACGTAAACGTGAGTTGCATAATTTCTGTCATTTTCTTTTGTAAAGATATTGCCATTAAAAAAGTAGTTGGAAGTGATCCCCTGCTGTTATAGTTCTCTATATTTCTTTGATGCAACTTATGTTGATTTTACCAATGATATTATGTCTCCTTAGACTTCATACTAGAATCCTCAGTTAAGTACAATGCACATTACATTTCAGGAAGACAAAAGACAGAGTCGATAAATCTTTAAGATTATGTAGAATTATGCCATAGTAATCCAAAAACAGTATCTCCTTAAATATTTCAAAATATTTCTTGCTTTATATGTTCCAACTTTATATCCATGCCTAGATATTTTTACAATTCATTAACCCATGTCTGCTGGATGCCAGGTTGAATTTGATTCAGATGAAGATGATCCAAACGTCTGTCTTGGCTAATCATTTAAGAAGGTGTTCTGAATGGAACAATCTAAATGTGTAACTAGAATTTTTGAATTATTGTTTCACTGTGAGATGGAGCAGTATCAAGTCTGCGCGAAATTGATAATCTGTCAGATTTTCTGGTAAATTTTTACTGCATGTACTACTGAAAATATTATGTAATAGATTTTGTTCTTGTTGAATTAACTACTTAAAATTTTGCTTCCATGGTGAAGTAAAACGTGTATATTGGCACTTTATTAATAAAATGTGTATTCACTATTTATTTAGATAGTACTAATTACTTGGGATCCGAGAACGTTCAGACACGTGCATGTCTTGAGCTGCCGTCCTCTATAAATGATACAATTTATGTTTACCTTTTTTGTTTTTAGAGCTTGTTTGATATTTTCTAACATGTCCATGTTTGGGGGCTGGCTTAAATCGAGCACTTATTGTGCTAGCTACTTCAAAAAAGAATGATTCTAGTCTAACAAATATCAAACTAACTTTATCTACCAAGTGAACATGGTTGATGAACTATTCTTATTCTACAACAGATTAGTCCCTTTTCCTTGCACTCAACCATCTCAGAATTTCATACTCAACCATCTCAGAATTTCATCCATTCCTGTTGTCAACAGACGGGAGTTAGGAAACAGCGGTGGGTGTCTCATGTATCTTTACATTATAAATAAGATGGAAGGTATCACCTCTAAACATTTTCCAGCAACCTTTTTACGGCAGGCTGTGGTTTTCAACTTGTCTCTTTTCTTTTAGGACCTACGACAACTTTTGTGATGATGAATGGCTAACACTACTACAAAAGCATTTTTTCAAGCGCTCCGATTTTTTACACAGGCGGGTCGTAAAAAATCCGTCTGTATTATCGAATGCGTTAATAGCCACATGTGATAATGTAACTTTATAAACGACTCACATATAAGAGCCGCCTGTGTAAATTAACAATTTCTACAGGCGGCTCTTGGAAGACTAGCCGCTTGCAAAATAGCAATTTGTACAGGCGGGTGATGCGACCGGGCGCACTGAGCGTACGTGCGCGCTAGTTACCGATGTGCCTTAAACGCGCGCAACGCATGCACATCTTTTGAATTCAAATCGAACCGCTCCACGTCCCATCACCACTACTGCACGCGTTGTGAGACGAACCGCCAGACTGCTATGCTATAAGATCATCCGTGCACGCCATCGTCTTCTTCGCACAACCACTCTTCCTCTCTTCCTAAAACCGCGTCAAGAACATCATGGATAACAAGAAAATGCCACTGCCAAGCCCACCGAAGGACCTCAAGGGGAAGCGTCCCCGACTAGACTCCTCGGACATGGAGTGGGCTCTCCGGAAGAAGGCGAGCGATGTATTTGCGCTCCATGCACCGCCTTTGGCTTGGTCCCCTTCCAGAGTATACTGGAATGGGGACCACGAGCTACTATATTTTCGGCATGATGCACTTGGCCGATCGCCTCAACGTCTTTTGGGACACGCTGGCGGTCGAGCTCGGCGTCGCCGGCCGCGACAACCTGGTGGCAGCGGTGTCCAGAGGATTGAGCTTGCTGTCTCTGCCGCGGGAGGCGCTCCAGGCGTCCCTGCCCTGCCAAGAGGCCAAGGAGGAGGACGCGTAGTTTTTTTTTCTTGTTTTTAATTGTGTTGTTTTTCTTTTCTTGTTTTTAGTTTGTGTTTTTCTTTTTTCTTATTTGTAATATATTGTATTAAGATAATGAACTTTATTTTGCTGTTCATTGGTGTGCAAAAATAGTTCTAATGTTGTTGTCCTAACGATAAACCACTAAAAATGAACTAATAACGTGTTGTCCTAACGATAAATAAAAGATTTATAGATATGTATTAAGACTAAATAGGCCTGTGAAAAATAGTATTCTTAGGAGCATTGACTCAACTTCCCAGATGGTTATTAAAAATGTTTTATAATTTATTTAAAATGTTTTCCCAGGCGGTGATT
The DNA here is from genome assembly GCA_036927565.1 of Tuctoria greenei. Lineage (NCBI taxonomy): Eukaryota > Viridiplantae > Streptophyta > Magnoliopsida > Poales > Poaceae > Tuctoria > Tuctoria greenei. The sequence goes on from JAYESD010000005.1 coordinate 10,049,948, forward strand.
AAGAAACCACCGTCCGTGGAAACGTCGGTCGCACCCCGCAACTCTAACATTTTCATTTTGCCGCCAAGCCCTCCCCCGACGCCCCCAAACCCTCACCTCTTCATCCTCGCCCTCGTCGTCGCAGTCAATGCCGAGCGCCGTTCTCACCCTCGCCATCGCCGCCGAGCGTCGTTCTCACCCTCGCTGTCGCCATCCACCAAGCGCCGTCCTCACTCTCGACGTCGCCACCGAGCAATGTATTCACCCTCGTCGTCGCCCTCCACGTCGGGCGCTGTCCTCACCCTCGGCGTCACCGCCGAGTGTCGTCCTCACCCTCGCCTTCGCTGCTAGGTCTGCCCCTCTTCATACTATTATAGTGCAGTAAGGTACTGTTAGATATGTTGCTCTTTGTATTGTTATTATCTTGTTATTGTCTTGTTACTGTTAGATACATAGTACTTATCTTTTGTAATATTACTATTATAGTGCAATTACCGTTTTTTGTATTGTTACAATCATAATTGACCTTCTTAGTCTTGCAGTAAGATATGTTGCACAATTCATTTTGCATGAAAAATTAAGATGTTGTGCGATACTGAACTTGATATAGACAACCAGTATGGACAACCAGTTTCTCAATGCATCAATCCCAACTCCAATATAGACAACGAGTATTTTGAAAATGTTGCCTTAAAATCAATGTGAAGGTCAGTGCTGCGCAACCATGCCTGTTGTCCCTTTTAATAATATTCTTTGTGTGTTTTGGATATTAATATGTATATATTGTATGTATCAGGTTGGAGGATACAATTGCGAAGAATCTACCATTCATCTCGAAAGACTATGGAGAATTTACCTTCCCTCTTTGTCTTCATTAGGAACCAAGCTGGAAAAGGAGAAGACATTGATGCTACAAAGTGAGAGGTGGAACTTCAACAATCATGTCTTCCAGATTGCAATTTAGAAAGATTGGTGAAATAATTGCAGATCGATCTAGATTAAAGGGGAGACAGGTGAATGTGGGCCTAGAGGGGGGGGGGGGGGGGTGAATAGGCCTTTTTGCAAAATGTCGGATCCTGCAACACTTAACAACCAGTTCAATACCAGAGATATCGGACTAGTCCAGTAAAGTGCGGACTAGTCCGATGTTCACGGACTAAGTTGGTTGAGCTTGATCGATTAGATTGATTCTTTTATGTATGCAGCAGAAATATAGAATCAAATAAAGGTTTCAATGTTATATGCTAGATTATATCACAATTAAATCTTATGTTTAACAATTCAACGTGAGATAAGCAATGATTATGAAACCCTAGGTTATATTGATGAATAAGAACGATGAACACCAAAAACACAAGACACAAAGATTTATCCCGTGGTTCGGCTCCCACAAAGGCAACCTACATCCACGTTGAGAAGTCCACAAAAGGACCAGGTCTTCTCCAACCCTACCCTCGTCGGATCGCCACGAAGGCCAATCCTCTTCCACTAATCACAAAGGGGTGAATAACCGAATTCAAAGGGGCCTTCTCACACGTTGAGAGCTCCCTTGGATTACAACACGAAATACCACCAAAACACACTCAAAAGATTACAATTAAATCGCAGGAGTGTGTTAGAGAATCAAACCAAGAGCTCAATGTGATGTTGAATGTGTCTCTCCAATGAACTAGAGTGAATCCTCAAAGGATTGATCTTTGTTGCACTTAATTTCGAGGAGAGATGTGGTTTTTGAGTCTCTTGGGAGGTGTGACGGCGCTAGGGTTCGAGAGAGGGAAAAATATGGCCGTACAACTCTATTTATATGGGTTTCTAAAAGTGATCGTTAGGGTTCAGAAAGTTCGGACTAGTCCGTGGTGGTCACCGGACTAGTCCGGTGTGCTGAGTGTAGCAAAACCTAAGTGTCCTGAAATATCAGACTAGTCCGGCTAGGAGCGGACTTGTCCGATTTCACTACTGGAGATCTTCGGACTAGTTCGATAGTCATCAGACTTGTCCGGTTATGTGAAACCCTAAGTGTATAGAATGACAAGTCCGCACTTGGAGGACTTGTCCGATTCAGATCAGAGGGTTTTTCGAACTAGTTCGTGCAAACATCGGACTTGTCCGATTTGGATCAGAAAGAATATCGGACTAGTTCGGATATGATCGGACTTGTCTGATTTGTGTGACTTGTGAAGTGTTTTGAGGACTAGTCCGCACTGGGGAGGACTAGTCCGATTCTGGTGAGAAAGGATATCGGACTAGTCCGAAGGATATCGGACTTGTCCGGTGTCTATCGGACTAGTCCGGTCCTGTGTAACTTTGTGCAATGTGTGTGTTTAAATGTGGTTGAGCTCTTGGAATGTGTTTCCTTAACACACTCCATACACAATAATCTACTACTCTTCTTCCTTGAGCTCATTTCCACTTTGCTCATCATTCTTCCTTCTTTTTGGTACTTTGCTCATTTTTCTATCATAAGCCTGCACTCATCTCAACAAAGAGGTTAGGATCCCAATTGCTTGTCATAAATCATCCAAAACCCACAAGGGAGTCCTAGATGCACTTTCAATCTCCCCCTTTTTGGTGAGTGATGACAACCTATTGAGATTTCACAAAATGTGATAAAAATTGAGATAGTGCGGCTCCAAGCAAACCACGGGTAAGTCGACAGCACCACACAACCTATTACTCCGCATTATCCTCAGAATACTCTCAAACATCACCTGAAACTGTTGGTGATGGAATTGCAAAGGTGAACACATGTCGTACTCAGCAAGTGTGGGAAAATAATGACATGTAGCTTAAACAAGGAACGATAATAAATAATGGCTAGTTGCTGAAAATTATATTTAAAACATGTAAAAAACATCCTACAATGTCTATTTGAATTAATCCTATCATATCCCACATAAACATAATATTTCATATCCATCATTCATTATCCACCGATATACCATCATCATTAACCATGATCATTTATCACCATCCAATCCATAACCATAACCAAACCATAACTATACCAATTCTCAAGTTTCACTCTAATCATGGAAGTTGTCCAGGTGCTCATAATCGGGAGCATAACTATCATGATAGTTTTTAACACTTTACAGAGGTCGTACCACTTTACCCACAAGTTTGTGATTTCATCACCCGTTGGCGACTAAAGAAACCTCCCTTATGCCAGTTACACTTCCATAGGTGTATGACCAAAAGATCACAAAATAGCCTTTACAAAGGGACTACCAACATATTTAGACCCACTGAGGTTTCACCGGCGGTGATGCCTCCGACTGAGCACATCCAACCAAGGGCTCCCTCTTGTGTCGTTCGAATCCCAAGGCAGTCCCGCCACTATTGCAAACCCAATCGACTGTCATTCTCCACTCCCCCTAATGATCCAAATATTCCGGTAGCAAAACACCTAATTAATTGGCTAAGCCGCATCCATACTTGGCCTTGTGGTGGCACTGTTGTCCTGACATATTCTCACATGAACCGGTCCTTAGATCCAAGGCCAGCAAACCACCATATCATCCAACCCAATCCACAAATCATGCTTGCTTAGATCTCCCAAGTCCCATGTTGCCATTTAACCATATTCATCAATTCTCATGATCCATAAGTGCATTAATTCATAATTGAGACATTTAGTTGTTTTCCCATCCTAATTAATTAGAGCGAAGCAAAAAGGTAAAATGCTCTTCCCGACTCTCTGTAATATATTCCAAGCGACAAGGATGGTCAAACAAGACTAGTAAACACCTTTCATGATTTTCCCTCCAATTTGACACAAGCATGCATTTTTGCAAACAAAACATTTTAAAATAGGATCAAAATGATAAAGGACATTTGCCTTTTCTTGAGACTGATTTGGATCGAAGACTTCAAATTTCTGGTTATGCAGATCCTCAAAAGCACTCTCTATAGCAATACCTTCTATTTCGCGCAACAAACATTACAATCAATAAATGGTCATATATTACTCAATGTCCCATGATATGCATGATTAATGCAATTGTGAGATAAAACTTGTTAATGAGTTGCTATTAATGTTTACTAACTAGCTATAATGGTTTTTAACAAGTTTGAATAGGTTTCAAGTTGATTTGAGTCCAATTGGATTCAATTCAGCAATAACAGATTCAAAGGCCGGACAAGTCCTGTTTCAGGGCCGGACTAGTCCGCTCTATCGAGAAACTACGAGTTAGGGTTTTTCTAGACAACAAGATCAAAGGCCAAACTCACGTAGAAAATTGGATGTAGAGGGTATACCGTGAGTTTAGAGGTCCAAGGGTCGAGAATTGGGTGTAAAACTTGAATCTTGACGTTTAGGGTTTGGTGATGGGTGTTGATGACGAATTGGCGATGAAGAATGCCGATGTTGAGAAGTTGACGAAGATCACACTTGCTTGATCCTCCTGCTTCCCCCATTCTCCTTCTTCTCCCTACGGTGGAGGCTCCTTGACAGCGGCTCTCACGAACTAGGGTTAGGGGCTTCCTTCAACTGTGACAAAGGGATAAAAGGTGGGTCTTGGGGTATTTATATAGAAATGGTGGTGGTAGGGTTTGATGGATCTCGAGTTTAAGGCGGTGGAGGCCGCGGTGGGGTCCCACATGGGCTCCATAGGGGTTGGACACGACATTCTTGGGCCCAATTAAGGCAAAAACCCAATAACATGTCGTGGAGGAAGAGATTGAATCCGAGTCTGGCACACCGGACAAGTCCGATCGGAAACAGAGACTTGAATGGACAAGTCCGGTGGGAGTTCGGACAAGTCCAATAATGATCAGAAAGGAAAATGGACAAGTCCGGTGGGGGCCAGACAAGTCCGAGGTTGCAAAAGGAGAGGGTTTCCAGACTGGAATTTTGGCAAGATCAAACTAGTTCGTAGAGAGGTCAGACAAGTCTTAAAAACATTAGAACCTAAATCGGACTATGTGATGCCCGGTTCTGAAAAATGAACCAAGCTAACGCATATGTGTGCCCAGGATGTTCATCACACATACGCGAGTGCAACCACAAAAGAGTATACAGGAAATTACCACAGAACAAGATTAATTAACCAATTTATTACACAAACCATATTATCCTCGAATACAACCTCTAATGAATATTAACGACAAGTTTAACTAATGCAGCGAAAATAAACTAATTAAGCAAACTAAACAGCTAAGCAGCATAAGCAGTAGGGTATAGCGCAGCTCCAATCAACACCAGAGGCAAAGCTGACGGTAGACACGGCCTAGAACTCCACATTATCGCCATTAAACTCCCAATCCTGACCTGCAACTGTTGAGGGGGGATTGCAAGAGTGAGTACATGTCGTACTCAGCAAGTGTGGAAAATATGACATGTGGCTTATTCAAATGTCGACAATAATAATGGTCAAGTGCTGAAAAGTACATTAAAACATTTGAAAAGCAATATATTATATGTACGTGAAGTAAACCCATCATAATCATAAGTAATACCATAATACCAAATCTAAATTCACTACCATCATCAATAATTCCAGATTTCACCATTGCCAATAACCATATTCAATACCAGAAATTAATCCATAACCATAATACCAACCATAACCATTACCAAACCATAACCATTACCAAACCATAATCATCCCAAATTCCAAGTACCTTCTAATCATGGATGTTGTCCAGGTGCTCATAACCGAGAGCACGGCTATCATGATAGTTTTTATTTAACTCTGCAGAGTTTGTACCTCTTTACCCACGTGTTCGTGATTTCATCACCTTTCGATGACTAGAACCTCTATTATGCCGTCTCACACTTCCATCGGTGTGTGGCCAAGAGATCACAAAATAGCCTTTACAAAGGGATTACTAGCCTATTTAGAGCCCACTGAGGTTTCACCGGTGGCGATGCCTCCAACTGAGCACATCTTCAACCAAGGGCCCCCTCTTGAGCCATTCGGATCCCAGGGTAGTCCCACCAATCATCAACAAACCCAACCCGACTACCCCTTCCCCGAGCATCCATAATGGTCCAAATAGCACTGGCAAAGCCCTAATTAATCAGCTACGCCGCACCCATACTTGGCCTCGTGGTGGCACTGTAGTCCTGACTTATTCTCGCATGAACCGGTCCTTAGATCTAAAGCAAGCAAACCACCATATGTCCAACCCATCCACATACCAGGCTTGCTTAGATCACCCATCATTTAAACCAGTTCATGTTAATCATAATCTCATCCATGCATAATTAAATTGAGTGGTATAATTGGTCTCCATCCCAGTTGATTAAGCGAAGCAAAAGGTAAAAAGCCCTTCCCGACTCTCTACCATATATTCCAGGCGACAAGGGTGGTCAAAACAACGCTAGTAAACTTCCTACCATAGGATTCCCATCAAATTGACACAAGCATGCAATTTTACAAACAAAACATTTATTTTAAAAACAGGATCAATATGCTTCAAGGACACTTGCCTTGCTCTTGCTGTTGATTAGGATCAAAGCCTTCAAACTCTTGGTGCTGGAGATCCTCCGCGGCACTCTCTAGCGAAAATCCGTCTAATCCACACAATAAACATACAAGACAAGAAACACAATCAAAGAGTGCACATATATTACTCAATATGACATGACATGCATGATTGTTGCAAGTGCAAGGTAGAACTTGTTACTAGATTGCTTTTAATGATCAATAACTAGTTCTAATAGCTTTTAACAAGTTTATACAGGTTTGGAGTTGATTAGATCAAATTTTAGAATTAATTCAACACAATTTAACCAGAAAGATTGGACTAGTCCGCTAGGGATCGGACAAGTCCGCACTCCGCGAGATCAGCAGATTAGGGTTTTCTATATCGACGTAAATTCGGAGATTAGGGGTTGAATTCACGTAAGGAAAAGATAATAGAAGGTATACCAGGTGTTTAGAACTCCAATGAATCAAGAAACTTGGAGGTAGCACTTGGATCTTGGTGATCTAGGGTTGGTGATGGACTTGGAGATGAATTGGTGGTGAAGGATGAAATCTTGGTGGAGATCTTGATCCTCTTTCGTTTCCTCCTCTTCTTCTCCTTGCTTGGGATCTTCTCCTCCCTCCTTGATGGTGGCTCCCCACGAACTAGGGTTTGGGTGGGTGGAAAAGTGACAAATAGAGGTCAAACCATGGGGTGGGGCTGTTTATATAGAGGTGTAGGCTAGGGTTGGATGGATTTCGAGTTTGAGAGGAGTAGAGGCCGGTTTAGAGTCCCACATGGGCTCTAAAAGAGTTAGGCACGACGTCCCTAGGCCCACTTAATGTGAAACCCAAGAAACAAGTCATAAAACAAAAGATCAACTCGGAGTCACGAAATATCGGACAAGTCCGGAAAGGACCGGACTAGTCTGAAGTCATCCAGAGAGAAAATCGGACAAGTCTGGCCAAAGATCGGACAAGTTCGACTTTAAACAGAGAGGAAAACGGACAAGTCCGCTGGAAAACCAGACTAGTCCAGAAAAGTCCAAGGACTTAGCAATTTTTCAAGGATTCATGGAAAATCGGACTAGTCCGCAGCAAAAACGGACAAGTCTGTTTTTAGTTAGAGAGAAATCGGACTAGTCCTCAGGAAAATCGGACTAGTCTGCACTTTCCTGCATTTTAAGTGCGGTTTTGCTCCAAATCAATTTTAAACTTGTTCCTCTTGTTGTGGGTTAATGTTAAACATGCATATGAGTGTATGTAGGGCATGATGCATGAAAATGAGGGTGTTACAAACCTACCCCCCTTAAAATGAATCTCGCCCTCGAGATTCGACGCAGAAGAGAAGAGATAAGGAAAGACCTTCTTGAGATCATCCTCCAATTCCCACGTTGCTTCTTTTTCTGTGTGGTGCTTCCATTGAACTTTACACCATCTAATGACCTTGTTCCTTGTGACCCTCTCCTTGGTTTCCAAGATTTTGATCGGTTGCTCGAAATAAGTTAAACCTTCCTCTAGTTCCAATTCTTCCATTGGCACTTGTTCTTCCGGTACTCTCAAGCACTTCTTGAGCTGGGAAACATGAAAGACATCATGTACGTCTGAAAGATGAGCTGGCATCTCCAACTTATATGCTACTTCTCCTCTTTTGTCCAAAATCTTGAATGGTCCAATATAACGAGGTGCTAGATTTCCTCTTATGTTAAACCTCTTATGACCCCTCATCGGTGACACCTTGAGGTAAACAAAATCTCCCACTTCAAAGGCTAGTTTCCTTCTCCTATTGTACGCATAGCCTTTTTGCCTTGATTGGGCAGCCCTCAAGTTTTCACGAATTATTCGGACTTGCTTTTCGGCTTCTTGCAACACATCCAGACCAAATACTTGAGTTTCTCCTGCCTCATGCCAGAATAAAGGTGTCCTACACTTCCTCCCATAAAGCGCTTCATACGGTGACATCTTCAAACTTGCTTGATAACTATTGTTGTATGAAAATTCCGCGTATGGCAAGCTTTTGTCCCAAGTCTTCCCATGCTTCAAAGCACAAGCTCTTAACATGTCCTCTAAAATCTGATTGGTCCTCTCGGTTTGTCCATCTGTTTGAGGATGATATGCTGAACTAAAATTCAACTTCGTTCCCAAAGCTTCATGCAATTTTTGCCAAAATCTAGAGGTAAATTGAGAACCTCTATTCGAGACTATCTTCTTCGGTACTCCGTGTCGACACACAATATGCTCCATGTATATTTCGGCCAATTGTGCAGCTGTATATTTGGTCTTAACAGGGACAAAATGAGCCGACTTGGTTAAGCAATCCATAATTACCCAAATTGAGTCATACCCGGACTGAGTACGTGGTAACCCAACTATGAAGTCCATTCCAATTTCTTCCCACTTCCATTCCGGAATCTTTAATGGTTGTAATAGTCCAGCTGGCCTTTGATGTTCCACCTTGACTTGTTGGCACACATCACACAATGCTACATATTCAGCTATGTCCTTCTTCATGCTATCCCACCAATAGCTAGTCTTCAAGTCTTTGTACATCTTCGTACAACCAGGGTGAATTGAGTAAGGTGAGTCATGTGCCTCTTTTAATATTGTCTCTCGAATATGCTTTACATTAGGCACAACGATTCTCTTTCCAAGCCATAAGGTACCATGTTCATCTTCATCAAATCTAAATTCTCTCCCTTCCTCGATCCTTTCCTTTATTTCCTTGATCTCCTCATTTGTGGTTTGTGCCTCTCGAATTTCTTGCTCCAAGGTTGGGTTTAACTCCATATCTCTGTCTCATTTACAAACTCGAGGTTCAACCTTTCAAACTCCTTACATAACTCGGATGGTAACTCTCGAACTATGACTTGGTGACTTACTCCCTTTCTACTCAAAGCATCAGCCACTACATTGGCCTTTCCCGGATGATAGTTGATCCCCAAATCATAATCTTTGATGAGCTCCAACCATCTTCGTTGCCTCAAGTTCAGATCTGTTTGTGTGAAAATATACTTCAAACTCTTATGATCCATATAAATTTCACACCTATGTCCAAGAATATAGTGCCTCCAAATCTTCAATGCGTGTACCACGGCCGCGAGTTCCAAATCGTGCGTGGGGTAATTCTGCTCATGTTTCTTCAATTGTCTTGATGCATAGGCGACCACTTGGCCTTCTTGCATCAATACACATACAAGTCCTTGTCTTGATGCGTCGCAATAAATGTCAAAACTCTTGCTTACGTCCGGCAATACCAAAACTGGGGCTGTTGTCAACCTCTTCTTCAACTCCTCAAAACCATTTTGACAAGCTTGGGTCCATTGTAAAGCCTTTCCCTTCATTAGCAACTCCGTCATAGGCTTGGCTATCTTGGAGAAGTCCTTGATAAACCGACGGTAATATCCAGCCATCCCAAGAAAACTCCTTATTTCCTTGACATTTTGCGGCGGTTCCCACTTCAACACGTCTCTCACTTTTCCGGGGTCAACTGATACTCCTCCTCCTGAAATTATATGACCCAAAAATGACACCTCTCTCAACCAAAACTGACATTTGTTGAACTTGGCATACAATTGATGCTCCCTCAATTTCTGCAATGTAAACCTCAAGTGTTCCTCATGTTCTTTCTCATCCTTCAAGTAGACCATAATGTAATCAATAAACACCACAACGAACTTATCCAAGTACTCCATGAAGACCTTATTCATGAGGTACATAAAGTAGGCAGGTGCATTTGTTAATCCAAAAGACATCATGGTGTACTCATAAGATCAATACCGTGTCCTAAAAGCTGTCTTGGGTATGTCCGATGGTATAATCTTCTTTTGAAAGTATCCCGACCTCAAGTCAATCTTAGAGAAGACACAAGCACCCTTCATCTGATCAAACAAGTCTTCTATGCGTGGCAAGGTGTACTTGTTCTTGATTGTTACCTTGTTGAGAGCTCGGTAATCCACACACATCCTTTGGGATCCATCCTTCTTGTCCACAAATAGAACGGGCGCTCCCCTAGGCGAAGAGCTAGGGCGAATGAAACCCTTTTCTAATTGCTCTTGAATCTGCTTCTTGAGCTCCGCTAATCCCATAGGAGGCATCCTATACGGCCTCTTAGCTATAGGTGCAGTTCCAGGTATTAAATCAATAACAAACTCAATGTCTCGATCGGGTGGCATACCTGTCAACTCATCCGGAAAAAAACATCCAAAAATTCACACACCACCGAAATCTCCTCAATTGCAGCATTGTCCATATGATTCAACTCCAATTGCTTTGGTGCGGTTTGAGATGCTTCAAATTCTACGGTGATCCCTTCTTTGTTGGTCAACTTCACCGTCTTCGTGGCACACTCAATAACTCCATTGTGCTTCCTCAACCAGTCCATACCAAGTATAATGTCCAATCCTTGAGAATCCAAAACAATGAGGTTGGCAGAGAAGTCTAACCCCCTTATTCTAAGGCTTATTTTTGGACATACTATATTTGTCCTCATCTCTCCTCCAGGAGACTTAACCAATAGAGTAAACTTCATATGAGAGATAGGCAAACTATACTTGGTAACATACTTTGATGCAATGAATAAATGCGATGCTCCAGAATCAAATAACATAGTCGCGGGGTTGGAGTTGGCGAGAAACATACCAATGACCATGTCATCTGCTTGTTGAGCATCCTTCGTAGAGACATGGTTCACGTTGCCACGAGCAAAATTCAGCTGTCCGCGGTTTCCTTGTGGCGCTCCTCCATTGGGTCTTGGGTTTTGCCTCGGCGCATTGCTTCCTTGACCAAGGCCTGACTTAGGACATTGATGCGCAAAGTGTCCAACTTCTCCACAAGTATAGCACTTCTTAACTCCACCAGAATTATTGGGACGAGCTTGGTTTTGAACATTTGCAGCAGAAAAATTAGCACAGGGTGCATAAGGCATTGGAGGCCTAGGTGCTTGCATAATAGGGCACTGCTGCACAAATTGAGTTGGGCGCGGTGCATAACCAGGGTGCTGAGGAGGGATAGAGGAGCTGTAATAGGGCGCATTGGGTGCTGCAAGGCGAGGGCGCACATTACTTGTTGTTGTCCTTGATATCGCGCCTTCCTCTTGATTTCTTGCTCCATCTCACGGATCTTGTTCTCAACCACAATTGCTTTGTGCACAAGCTTCTGGAAATTTGCATAGTCACAATTGAGCAATTGTACTTGGATCTCATTGTTCAAGCCCCTCATGAACAAGTATTGCTTCCGGCTGTCCCGACTAACATCCTCAGGCGCGTACCTTGAGAGTTGAGTGAATTTATTGAGATATTCACTCACACTTGATCTTCCTTGCCTTAAATTCTCAAATTCTTGCCTCTTCAAGATCATAACACCCTCGGGCACATAATGAGAACGAAAATTCTCCTTGAATTCGGCCCAAGTAATTCTCTCTTGGTTCTCATGAGCATTGCAATACGAATCCCACCAATCCACAGCTGCTCCAACTAGTTGATGAGAAGCAAACAAGACCTTCTCCCGATCACTGCATTGGGCAATAACTAACTTCTTCTCCACAGACTTGAGCCAATCATCCGCATCCATAGGGTCAGCGGCTTGAGCAAAGGTTGGCGGCCTAGTCCTCATAAACTCTCCCAATCGGTTATGAGGAGGCGGGGGTGGCGGTGGAGGCATGTGGGGCTGATTGTTGATGTTGCCAGCCTGCAGCTGTCCCATTGTTTGTATCATGGTCTGCATGAGCTGGTTTTGCATAGCCAATAGCTGCTCAATGTTGATAGCTTCCTGAGTGGATCCTTGTACGACATTGTTCTGAGACACTCCATTGTTCTCCTCCTCATCATTGTCATCCCTCTGGTTGCGAGTCCTCACCATCTGAAGAAAGGCAATAGGTAAGAATTAGAAAACGTCCCCAACTATATGCATCAAGGGATATGAAGCTAACCAACTAGCTACACTAGCCTAGGTGGACATGGCAATGCTAAGGCATCCCAAAATCCTCTATTAAGCACACAAGCAAACAATATATATAGCAAACAGCACCCCAAGCAAAAACTCATCGATTCCTGAGTGCTCCTATATCCTCTAAAGTGTCCATTCTATCTAGGCTGCATCCTACGATCAACCTGTGGCTCTGATACCAATCTGTGACGCCCGGTTCCGAAAAATGAACCAAGCTAATGCATATGTTTGCCCAGGATGTTCATTACACATACACGAGTGCAATCACAAAAGAGTATACATAAAATTACCACAGAACAAGATTAATTAACCAAATTTTATTACACAAACCAGATTATCCTCGAATACAACCTCTAATGAATATTAACGACAAGTTTAACTAATGCAGCGGAAATAAACTAATTAAGCAAACTAAACAAGTAAGAGAACACGAGGTGGTGACAAGGAACAAGGCGCGACTTGTGGCCAAATGGTATTCAGAAGTCGAAGGTTTGGATTTTGATGAGACTTTTTCTCCCGTAGCTAGGCTTGAATCGATTTGAATATTATTTGCATATGCTACTCACCATGATTTCAAGCTTTATCAAATGGATGTTGTCGGTACCCTGCATACCGGATACCCCATGATACCTCAAGAAGTGCAAGAGAGTTCCACCTGTCAGAGTTGAAGGCTTCCTCAAGCCCCACATGTCACTCGAAACTGGACCCGCCTCCCTCATATGGGTAGCTCTGGGGTTGCCACGTGTAATGTAAGACCAGAGCTGAACTCCCAACCTCGGGAAGCTCTGCGGTTGACACGTGTATAATGACCCCAGACCTAACTCCCAGTAGAAGGGAGCTCTGGTGCCGCCACGTGTATGGCAGCACCGGACCTATCTCCCCACGAGGGGAAGCTGTGGAGCTGGCACGTGTGGATCCTCCGGACCTTACACTAACGAGGATATTGGCAGATCTCCAACAGCACGGACATTCAAGCGATAGTTACAAGACCTTATTACGTGTTATTAATGCTATATTAATGACACACGATCAGTGGGCTATTAATAGGGGTAACGCTACCATTAAGACACGTTATCATACCGTTAATCACACTTAATACTCATAGATTGTGTATTAGGCTCTTAAATACGCCAGGGCCACATGTCGGGTCAGGCAAGTGATGTAACGGCAAGTCCTTAGACTATAAAAAGACTGCACTGCACGATACATGGACATCTAAGCTCATACGCACACCAGCGCTACTGCAATCCTCAATACAACAACACACACCCCGTGGAGTAGGGTATTACGCTCAGGCGGCCCGAACCACGTAAATCTTTCGTGTCATCATCTTGTCTAAGATCTCTGCGCACCCAAACTGATACAAGAACCTCTGCGGGCTACATTTTAGAAGTACCGGGGGAAGTGTCGTTCGTACGCTTCGACATTTGGTGTGCCAGGTAGGGGTGCCTGAGATCACAAGATGGTGAACTCCGCCGCAGGATCATCCAACGGCAACAATGTTGTGCAACCTGTTGAAGGGAATCCTTTGAACATTCAACAACCAGCGAGTGTTGTTGTCTCTGTAGACATCGCACCACCACCACCATCTGTGTCGGTACCCTAAAAACCATACACCCCCTGAGGTTACAAAGATCTCGAGGGAAGGCCATCTACTTGGATTGAAGACCCTCGGAGGCCCACTTGTCAGACATGACCGGACCTGCTTCTCCAACATGGTTAATCCCTAGGTCGCCACGTGTACTGCCAAACCGGAGCTACCGCCCACAAGGAGGAAGCTCCGGGCCAGGTACCGAAATGGCACCTCCGGACTTAACCCCTGACCGAGAGAAGCTCTAGACCTGACACGTGTCAGATAGCCTCGGAGCTACCTGCTTCCCACAGTAAGCTCCGGAGCTGCCACGTGTCCAAACGTCGGAGCTGGCAGCCTCTAACCTCCGGAAGACCTTGTAACGGCTCCGGATCTTCAAAGGAGAGCCAAAGGCTTCAAGACCCGATTAAGCGTCATTAATGCCATATTAATGACGCTTAAACGGATGATCTTAACACCAGTAACGGCACTGTCGGAGCCCGTTACAGAATCATTAACAGCAATTAATCGTGTATCAATACTAGTAACTGTCGGGGCCACATGTCGGGCCAGGCTAGCTTGTAACGGTCTGTCCTTGTACTATAAAAGGACAGGCCGACGATACACGCAGGGACGTTCACGGACGTTGACAAGCAATCATACGTGACAAGCCAATACAACACCAACACACCCGTGGAGTAGGGTATTACGCTCAGGCGGCCCGAACCACGTAAATCCTTGTGTCTCCTGTGTTAAACTGCAATTCACCTTCTTGAGTCTCCGCGCGCCCACACCGAACCACAAACTCCTTCAAAACTTTAGCAGTGTCAGGAGATCTGCCGACTCCAACAGTCGACAGTTGACGCGCCAGGAAGGGGGGCACCTGAGATTTTCGAGAATGGTGAACTCTGCGGCTGGATCATCCAACGGCCAACCTGCTGCTCAGGCTGTTGGGGGCAATCCCTCCAACAGGCAGCCACCAGCAGGAGCCTCAGCACCAGCAGGAGCCACACTCCCACCACCACCATCTTCTCCAGCAAATCGTGCTGGGCAACGTGATGGTGCGCCGGCGTCACTTACTGCGTCGGCAAGTCATGACAACCCGGAACACGCGCTCCATGCAGCGCGTGCTCTTCTCCAACGTCCACCACCTCCGGATGCATCTCGAGATGCAATGGAGCAGTGGAGGGCCGATGTGGAGCATTTGGTCGTAGCAGCGGCCGAACGCCTCAACAACCAAGGTCCTCCTCCTTCGGGACGAGCCCCGTCGCAGCGGCGGACTTTGTCAGGTAGACTTGGTCCGCACGTCTCCAACAACAGGAGACGATCTGCGTCACAACAGGTGACGTCGTTGCCCTCTGGGGCACGACGCACCCATACGGTATCCAGGCTTTCGACTCATGACCTCCGGGCGGAGCTTGATCGCCGATACCGCCAACAGGATGGACGTGTCCATATCGAGCGCGCTCGTGAAAGACGGGAAGCTCAGCACCTTTCTACTCTGGAAGGAGTAGGAGGAGGCTGTTCAGCCCTATCCATGCACCTGCGCATGGTTAGATGGCCACAGAAGTTCCGGCCACACCTGCCGGAAAAATTCGACGGGACTGTCAACCCCGCCAAATTCCTTCAGATATACTCCACTGCAATCTTGGCAGCTGGAGGAAACGAGGCTATAATGGCCAATTACTTTCCAGTGGCCTTAACTGGGACCGCCAGGTCCTGGTTTATGAGCCTTCCACCCAACTCTATCAACAGTTGGGAGGAGCTGTGCCGTCAGTTCACTGCCAACTTCGGGAGTTCATACACCCGACCAGGCACTGAACTGGACCTTTTTGCGGTCGTGCAAAAAGGGGGAGAATCTTTGCGGTTCTTCATCCAGAGGTTCTCTCAGGTACGCAACACAATCCCTTCTATCTCAAGCGCTTCTGTCATTGTGGCATTCAGACAGGGCGTACCGGACAAGAAGATGTTGGAGAAGCTGGCGATCAAAGAGATCACCAGCGTCACGGAACTCTTCAGCCTGGCAGACAAATGTGCTAGAGCTGCGGAGGGCCATGAAATGCACTCCAAACCAGCCTCGGAGGATCACAAGAAATCCTCCAAAGAAGAAGCCGCTACCTCCGGGGGTGGCAAGAAGAAAAAGAAGACCAACGTCAAGAAGAAGCCGTCGGCTGGCACATCCAACGTTGCAGCTGCTGCAACTCCGGGTGGCCGGGGGCCACGCCCCGAGAAGCGACCTCGACCGTCTTCCAAAGACGGTGGCAAACCCAAAGTGTGGTGTCCCATTCACAAAACGGGCAGCCACGGTTTGGAAGACTGCCGGGAGGTCCAAAACCTTGCCGAGCGCTATAGCAAGCGTCGGGAAGGGTCCCCTTTCCGACAGAGGGAAGGAAAACAGAAGGTCGACGAAGCTCCAGCTGAAGAGGAGTTAGGGTTTCAGGACCCCAAAAAGGTCCTGAAGGCCGTCTACACCTCCGTCGACGATGACTCTGACGTCTCTGACAACGAGCGTCAGAAAACCATGAACACCATTTTTGGTGGATCATGGGACATCACCTCCCGTCGCGTCATCAATACTATGCGGCGGGATATGGCCGCTGTAGCTCCTACAGCTAGACCGGAGCCACATCGAAAGTGGATGGACACATCCATCACTTTTGATGCTTCGGACTGTCCTCGAAGCATGGTCGGAGCTAGACAGTTACCTTTGATGGTATCTCCCACCATCAATAACATCCAGCTCCATCATGTTATGGTAGACGGAGGTTCGGGGCTGAACCTCATAAGCTTTGAAGCTTTTACCAAGCTCCAGCTCCGACCTTCGGATCTCCAGCCCTCTCGACCTTTCTCCGGAGTAGGTCCGGGGGCCATTACCCCACTCGGAGCTATAACTCTCCCCGTTACCTTCGGGACACGGGAGAAGTATCGCACCGAGAAGTTGGTCTTTGACGTCGCTCAGATCAACTTACCATTCAACGCCATCTTGGATAGACCTGCCCTATACAAATTTATGGCAGCTGCTCATTATGGATACCTGGTGTTGAAGATGCCAACACCAGTAGGCGTTCTCCGGATCCGCGGGGATCGCACCGCCGGAGTAACTGCTCTGGAGGAGCTCCATGCACTCACCACGGCGCAAGAGGAGGACTCCAGACGGGAGCAAGCTTCGAAACCCCCGAGCATTCGTCAACGAGGCTCAACCTCTGCACCCCGTGTACAGCCAAGCAGCGACAACAACATTCTCGTCAAAGTCGTCCAAATTGGTTCCGATGCCGCTCAAACCACCCGTATATCGGGAGAGTTGAACGACAAATAGGAAGTCACGCTCCTCACTTTCCTCCGGGCTAATGTTGATGTGTTTGCCTGGCAACCGTCACAAATGCCTGGGATCCCCAGGGAAGTGATTGAGCACAATCTGAAGATTTACCCCGATGCTCGGCCTGTGCATCAGAAGCCTCAGAAGCAATCCGTAGAGCGGCAGATCTTCATCCGACAAGAAGTGAAGAAGTTGCTCGAAGCCGGATTCATCCGAGAAGTCTTCCATCCAAAATGGCTGGCGAACCTAGTCGTTGTGCCCAAGGTCGGCGGGAAGCTTCGGATGTGCATCGACTACACCACACTGAATAAGGCATGTCCAAAAGATCCATTCCCACTACCTAGAATAGATCAGATAGTGGATTCCACCTCCGGGTGTGAGTTACTGTGTTTCCTAGATGCATATTCTGGGTATCATCAAATCAGGATGTCTAGGGAGGATGAAGAGCATACTTCATTCATCACAGTAGATGGATTGTATTGTTACACAGCCATGCCATTTGGTCTCAAGAATGCAGCTTCAACTTTTGTACGAGCTATGTACAAAACTTTTGAAGAACTCATCAGAGACATAGTGGAAGTGTACGTCGATGACATCGTGGTCAAGGTGAGAACAAGGAGTCCCTCTTGGACACCTTGCAGGCTGTCTTCGACAAGCTGCGGGCCACCCGCACGAAGCTAAACCCAGACAAGTGTGTCTTCGGGGTTAGCTTCGGAAAACTTCTTGGTTTCCTGGTAAGTCACCGGGGCATGTGAGGCTAATCCGGCGAAGATAAAAGCCATTGAAGACATGCGGCCACCAACCCGCATCAAAGACGTCCAAAAGTTAACTGGGTGTCTAGCGGCCCTCAGCCGGTTCATATCAAGACTGGCGGAACGGGCACTTCCCTTCTTCAAGTTGTTGAGGAAGTCCGGACCATTCCAATGGTACGAAGAAGCAGAGAAGGCATTCCAAGAGCTGAAACAGTTCCTCACCACCCTACCAATTCTGGTAGCTCCGAACCCTGGTGAGCCTTTGTTGCTTTACATTTCAGCTACTGACGAAGTCGTCAGTATGGTTCTGGTTGCGGAGAGACCGGAACTACCCCATACTCAGGAATCCAGACCCCTTCGGGAGGGTCCGGAGGTTCCTGAAAGTGAGTCTGGGTCCAAGCTCCCAGACTCAAACCCACAAGAAGTCACTTCAGAAGACCCAGACCCCTCTGAGAGGGTCCAGGTCATTTCTGAGGAAGCTCCGGGTTCCTCCAGCCAAAACCCGGAAGTCCCCGAAGAGAATCTGGACTCCTTCGACAGGGTCCGGATCAATGAAGAGGAAACCCCGGACCCCTCCGGGAGGGTTCGGACCATTCAACGCCCTGTATACTTCATCAGTGAAGTATTACACGATGCCAAGACTCGATACCTAGAGGTGCATAAGCTGCTTTATGCAGTTCTTATTGCCTCCAGGAAGCTTCGACACTACTTCCAAGCTCACAAAGTCTCAGTGGTGACTTCCTATCCACTTCGAGCGATCTTGCATAATCCCAATTCAACTGGGAATATTGCAAAGTGGGCAGTGGAATTGGCTAAATTCGATCTCGAATTCATTTCGAGGCAAGCAATCAAGAGTCAAGCGTGGGAAGATTTCGTGGCGGAATGGACTCCCTCTCCATCAAACCCTGGGGGCCCCAGTGAACAGAAGACGAAGCATCAAGCTCCAACCTTCACCGAGCCTCACTGGACCCTCTACTTCGATGGCTCCATGCAGAAGCAGGGGGCCGGAGCTGGAATCCTTCTCCTTGCACCAACTGGGGAGAAGGTAAAATACATGGTACACCTTGACTTCAAGGCGACCAACAACATGGCGGAGTATGAAGCACTCATCTATGGACTAAAGGTGGCACTATCATACGGTGTCAAGCAACTGCTGGTCAAAGGAGATTCACAGCTCATCATCAAACAGGTGAAGGGTGAATGCTCCTGCAATAATCTCCAGCTAGCTTCTTACCTCCTTGAAGTCTAGAGGCTTCAGAAGGACTTTGAAGTCCTAGACCTCCACCATGTTCAGCGTGCCCACAATGCTGAAGCCGACGAACTCTCGACGAAAGCGTCAACCGGAGCTCCAGCTCCTGAAGGAACTTTTGTCCGGAGATTGTCGAAACCCACAGTTCAGCCTGCCGAACTGAACGAAGGGGGCGAGATCAGCATCCTGAAGCTGACGGTCCCGATGGCCCTGTTACCATGGCAGCCATCAAGGGTTGTAGGTGCTGCCGGAAGCCTCGAGCAACCCAGCATGCAAGACTCAAATGCTCAAGTCAGTTCCGATGCATGGATCTCGGAGATCCGGAACTACTTGAAAGACAACATCCTTCCTGACGATGATGTATCCGCTGACCGGGTAGTCAGATTGGCTAAAAGATACACGCTGGTAGAAGGGGATCTCTACCGGCGCGGTGCCAACGGCATCCTAATGCGGTGCATCACAAGGGAAGAAGGCTGCGAGCTCCTCGCAGAAATCCATGGAGGCGAGTGTGGGAACCACGCATCTTCCCGCACGCTGGTCGGAAAAGCCTTTCGGCATGGCTTCTACTGGCCTACAGTGCTCCAGGATGCCACTGAGCTGGTGAAGAAATGCGAAGCATGCCAATTTCATGCAAAGAAAATTCATACACCTGCTCAGCCCTTACAAATGATACCTCCTACATGGCCCTTCACTGTGTGGGGGATGGACATCTTGGGACCCTTCCCAAGAGCCGTCGGAGGTTACAAGTTCCTGTACGTCGCCATTGACAAGTTCACCAAGTGGTCGGAAGCAACTCCAGTTGTGACGATCAACAAGCAATCTGCTATCAACTTTCTGCAATCCATTGTAAGCAGATTCAGAGTCCCAAACAAGATCATCACTGATAATGGGACTCAATTCACAAGCTCCGCATTCCAAGGATATTGCGAAGACCTTGGCATACAAGTTTGCTACGCCTCCGTAGCTCATCCAGCCAGCAATGGCCAAGCCGAGAGAGAAAATGCAGAAATCCTTAAAGGACTCAAAACGCGTACCTATGAGCGCTTGAAAAAGCACGGAGCCAACTGGATCGAAGAGCTTCTGCCCACTCTATGGGCCAACAGGAGTTCTCCAAACCGGTCAACCGGAGAAACACCCTTCTTTCTGGTGTACGGAGCTGAAGCAATCCTTCCCCCGGAAATCACCTTGGGTTCGCTCCGGGTCCGGACCTTCGATGAAGCCGCGCAGGACCAGCTCCGGCGTGAAGACCTAGACCTCCTCGAGGAGGGAAGGTGCCAAGCAGCTGTTCGGAATGCCCGATATCGCCAAGCTCTACGGCGTTATCACCAGCAGCATGTACACAACCGACAGCTCGAGGAAGGCGATCTGGTGCTACGGAGAATACTATCCAGAGAAGGGTTAAACAAACTCTCCCCCGGCTGGGAGGGGCCCTTTTGAGTGATCAAAGTATCCCGTCCCGGAAGCGTTCGCTTGGCTACCGAGGATGGGACACCTCTCCCAAATCCTTGGAACATCGAGCACCTCCGTAAGTTCTACACTTAATACCACGGAGGTGAGTCTTGAGTAACTTGAGATGTATGTTATAGAGTCATTGTACAGAGTCGGGTAGTTCCTCCGGGAGAGCAGTCGGACCTTTCCCGAAAGGTCCGCAAAGCTCATGCAGAACTTGTCACAGTCTCCGGACTAAAAGTGTGGCTAACTACCCTGGGTCAAACGAGAAACCAAACACACTTAGCCTGGTTCCGTACCCTAAGAGTGTACTTGTTTCCCCTGTACCCCGGACCTATAATGAAAGACATCTTCATGTGAAATAGACTCCACGTGCATTCATTTTGTGCAGGCTCGACATTTTTATTTTTCTCTTTCTTGTCTATGACAGAGACGTGCAATTCTTAAGAAATTTTAGTTTGACCGGTTTATATACGATTCGAGTTGCATTGTCAGATCTTTTGGATTTAAATATCGTTTGTGGCCAACTCGCCTGAAAGCCGCCAAGCCAATCTAGGGCTGAAGTGTGCTATCGACTTAGCCTGGTCAAGCACCCTAAGTACGCCACTCTACCTACACCCCGGCAGGCCGAAGTAAGGCGGGTCCATGGACAATTGGATCTAAGAGAAAAGACAACGCATCCGGTTGTATTTAAAATCGCGTTCAACTTAAAATTTTCTTGAGAATCGTAAGCCGCGACGAAATTATAGACAAGGAACGAATTTTACCATTTTTCTTGGCTTAAGTGTGCAGGAAAAATAAACTCTACGTTGATGGAGAAAAGCCGGAGCTAACCAAGCTCTGACTCCCTCAAGGGGGTCAACCGTCGACGATGAGTAAAAGATGGTGAGAAGACCCCATAACTGGAGTCTGCTGCCAACAAACTAAGTGTTGGCAAAGGTCACTGCCGGAGCTACTAAGCTCCGACACCTCGGAGGACTAACTATCGACGCTCTACGTGTTGATAGAGGCTATTGCCGGAGCTACCAAGCTCCAGCGATGGACATTGCCGGAGCTTCTAAGCTCCGACAACCTCAGGGGACCTTCACTATCGAAGACTTCAGACCTAAATTCTACAAGTTCGGAGCAAATGCGTCTTCAACAAAACTCAATATCCCTTTGGTACATGTTCACAATCAAATTGTATACATCTACTAGGGGGCCAAGTGAAGATAAAGATGTTGAAGACAAAAAATGAAATTCGCAAAAATTTGGGGATTTCATTCATCTGGAGACAGAAGATTACATCTGGAGACAAGGGATTACAAAATTGAGGAAGAAGAAGAGAAAATACAAGTGAGAGCTAAAAGAGATGGTCCTAGACCCTATGGAAGAACTCGGCGACCTCCGATACGCTGGCTCGGGTAGCTTCGCCTCCTCCTTCGACGGGGCCTTCAAGCACCGGGTCCAGGGGAAATTGAGGGTTCCGGCTGGTGTAGCACGTCAACACATATTCTGTGACGTTCCTCGCCAGGGATTGCCCCTCGACCTCCAGTTGGTCCACGATGACGTCGCCCATCTTGGAGAGCTTGCTACCAGCTGCGCTCAGCGCTTGCAGCGCAAGGTCCGGCTCCGGCTCCGGATCATCCGGGCGCACGGGGCTAAAACCCATCAGCGTCAGCGTGTCGTTGGCCTTGCCCAGGAACTCCCAAATCTGCAGGGAGTCCGCTGTCCTCAGGCTCTTCACCTCTTCCAGGGATCTCTTGGCCGCCGTCAGTTCGGAATTCTCACGGGCGAGGCGCTCAACTTCTTTGGCGTTTTGCTGAATCTTTGCAACAACCCGCCTCTCAAGTCTTCCGAGCTCCTCCTCCCGGAGGTGGATCTTGTTCCGACGATCGACCAGGTCCTTCTCCCTAGCCTCCACTTTATTCTCCCGGGCAACAAGGGCACACTCGTATTCGTAGAGTTCCTGCCCCCACACCCAGGTCTTCTCCTCTTCCTCGAGGCAGCGCTCTTCCAACTTCTTAGTGCGCTCCTCGAGGCCCTTGTCAGCTAGAGCTACTTTCTCGGCGAGCTCCTCTTCCCTCCTCTGGACGTCATCCCGTAGCTCCAGGAGTTTCTGCTCTTCGTCCTGAAGCCGTCTCTCCCTCCCTTCAAGTGCCTCTCGGCGCTTGATGAGTGCGGCGTTGATGGCCTCAAGCTGTTCGTGCCGAGCATTGGCCGCGTCGTTGGCAGCCTTCGCCTGATCGTGGATCTCCCGGGATTGAGCGTCGAGGGCATGAGTCATGCTCTCCCTGTCATCCAGCAGCTTGCCCCAGTACTCCAGGCGGATCTTCTCCCGCTTGATCCACTCCTTGTCGTCCGCTAGCCTCAACTGCGCCAGCTTAGTCTCGAAGTGGAGCCGATTACGCCACCGCCTAAGGGTTTGGCGCTCCTCTTCAAGAGCCTTGCTGTCGTGGAAGAATGCCAGTTGGACCTGGCGTAGACTGGAGCAGGCGTTGTCGATAGACATCGACAACGGGATGGGCTCCGGACCTACTGGGGTCTCCTCTGCTGGTTCCAGCGGGTCTTCACATACAAAAATTGGGTCCCACTCTACGAGAGTGGAACCCTGAGCTTCCAAGGCACTAGGGCCGTCCTCCGGGATGGCCTCAGTCGCCATCGAAGAAGGCCCGCCGCCAAGTCTTCATTCGCCCCCTCGGGCAGGGGGCCAACGACTTCGCTTGGGCACTCCGGCTCGGCCGCAGGTACCATCAACGTCGTCGCCTCCGGAACAGGAGCTGCTACAGGCTCTGACCGGGACACCTCTTCCGAGGGAGGCTCGAGCTCCCTCGCCTCTTCAACCGCCGGCTCTGTGACCGGCGCACCAACAATAACCGGCTCAGCGACCGGTACTTCGGAGGTAACCGACTCAACTGCCGGAACTACCTCGACTTCCGGTTCGCATGCCGGAGCTTCAGTCACCTCCGGCTCAATCGCCGGGGCTTCGACAAGTTCCAGCTCCGAGGCCGGGACTACTGCTTCTTCCGGCTCTACAGCCGGAGCTTCCACTACTGTAGCACCAGGACCCGGAGCTTCAACCTCCGAGACAAGCGCCGCTGGCGTGTCTTCACTCCCGTGGTCTAGCGCTACCACGGGAAATTTTGGGGACGAGTCGAGGTTCATGACCACGACAGCCAGCGCCGGAGCTGTCGCAGCCTCAGCCACCACCTGGGGCGTCACTGGGACAGGAGCAGAAGCTCCCACGGCCTTAGACATCGTGGCCGAGGGTGGAGCTTCACTCCCCTTCTTGGGGACGCTGCAGAGGATGGATAAAGAAAATTAACAAACAATCGCTACAATTAAAAAGTTAACCAAGGTAAAGATCAAAAATTACCTTGGAAGGCTTCCGCACCAGCTTGCGCGAAACCTTTTTCCCGGACGTTCCGGGCTGGCCATGGTCGGCGTAGGAGCTCCGGGAGCCCCCCCCCAGAACTTGTCGCAGCCACGGGCGTTTCCCGGGTCGAGGCTCTCCTCGATCGGGAGGAACCCCTGGACCTGGAGGCTCCCACCGTCCCAGGTCCCGGAGTCGTGCACCCGAAGCTAGCACCCCAGGAGGGCTCCACCACGGGGACAGACGCGCTCCGGGAGGATCCCACTGCAGGAACAGTATCGTTCCGGAAAGACCCCACTATGGGGACAGTCGCCACGGCGGCAGAAGATCTTCCCCCCTGGGGAGAAGGAACCGAGGCGGAAGTAGCGGGCCTGACGGACCTTCCGTCGGCATGTCGTAGCTTCCTCTTCCGACTCTCCGGCTCCTCCGCCAGCTCCTTGCCCTTGCCGATGACCTCGACCCTCGGCTGTGGAGCAGGGACCGAGCCGTCTTCGGGCACCCCGGGGATTGCCACCCGGGTGGTTGGTCTTCTCTCGATGACACCAAGGTCGTCAAGCGCAGGCATCGTCCGCCGGAGCTCCCTGCTGAACTCCATTTCCATGTTCAGGGGGAGAAAGGCCGACGGTGGAGTCAAGTCATCACTGTCGACGTCGATGCCGTGCTGGAATTTCTTGAGGTGGAACTCCAAGGTCTTCTCCACCATGTTGGACTTCAACCCGGTCTCAACCCGGTCCTCGTCCATCACGCTGTTGAGGGCCCAGGCGAGCTTCTCCCTCCTCTTCAGCGGCGCCCACCTGTTGGCCAGGAAGTTGCAGAACACTGCCTGGGGAGTCAATCCTCCCTCCACGCATCGGCGGATCCTGGTTAGGGCAGGGTTGAAAGCTTCCGCCAGCACCGGAACTTCACTCCATATCGACGTGTCGACGCCGGGCAGACCGTCTGGCAGCTCCAACCGCTCATGCTCCTCCACCCTGACGACTATCCAATCTTTCTTCCAGTCATCCCACTTCCCGGAAGGGAACGACCGGAGGTACTTGAATGGGCACTTCTTGCGCTTCACGAAGTAGTAGAAGCCAAGGTACTCATTGCTCCGGCCGCTGGTGTGAACGGTGAAGAAGGTTCGGAAGAGCTCGATGCAGGGGGGGATGCCCACCCACATCTCGCAGAAGTGGACAAAGATGGACACGAGCAGAATGGAGTGAGGGCCAAGGTGGTATAGCTGCAGACCATAGAAGTCTAGCAGCATCAAGAAGAAAGAAGAAAAAGGTGGGATCATCCCCACCATGGCGTACGAAGAAAAGTACACCATCTCGCCAGCGCGCTCCTTCTCAAAGGGGAGCTCTCCGTCGGCACGGACCAAGCAGTTGAAGAAGTCCGAGGACCACCCCATGAGGGCCCAAACCTTCTTCAAATCGTTGTCAGTCTTCAGGCGACTCTCACGCAGACCCAACTCCATCGCGACACAGCTAGGCAAGAGAAGAAGAGCGAAGTACGAGTCGGGAGTTTGAGCGCAAGATCAGATGAGAGGCGTAAAGAACTCCCGACGGTGCGCGCTTTCCTTCTTAAGTAAGCCCTCGCAACGCTTGGATGGAAATTGCAGGGAAGTCGAAGATACTACTCAAGAATTCAACCCAGCCGATGACAAGAGGGCCCGGGACCACCCCAACGATCAAGTCAAAGCTCTTACCCAGGCGAACGGTTGTCATCACGAGGCGGGAAACCCAAAGGCGGCGGCCTGACAGGGCGCGCGGAACCGATACAGTTTTCGTATCGGGAACCGGCGACCTTCAATTGCGTGAGATCCGCACGTCAAAGATCTCATCTACCGCCTGAGGTGCGCCACGCGGCGGGATCTAGCTGTAAAACCCTGCCAACGGCACCTCCGAAGACCCTTGAAGACCCAGTTCAAGAGTCACAAGGATGGACCCACCTCCGACGGAACGACTTCACCCCAGTGACCTTCCTCGGAGGTAGGTCCAGGGGGCCACTGTCGGTACCCTAAAAACCGTACACCCCCTGAGGTTACAAAGATCTCGAGGGAAGGCCGTCTACTTGGATTGAAGACCCTCG
This sequence comes from Tuctoria greenei, assembly GCA_036927565.1. Classification (NCBI taxonomy): domain Eukaryota; kingdom Viridiplantae; phylum Streptophyta; class Magnoliopsida; order Poales; family Poaceae; genus Tuctoria; species Tuctoria greenei. Next base: position 10,076,038 of record JAYESD010000005.1, read on the forward strand.
GAGGCCCACTTGTCAGACATGACCGGACCTGCTTCTCCAACATGGTTAATCCCTAGGTCGCCACGTGTACTGCCAAACCAGAGCTACCGCCCACAAGGGGGAAGCTTCGGGCCAGGTACCGAAATGGCACCTCCGGACTTAACCCCTGACCGAGAGAAGCTCCGGACCTGACACGTGTCAGATAGCCCCGAAGCTACCTGCTTCCCACAGCAAGCTCCGGAGCTGCCACGTGTCCAAACGTCGGAGCTGGCAGCCTCTAACCTCCGGAAGACCTTGTAACGGCTCCGGATCTTCAAAGGAGAGCCAAAGGCTTCAAGACCCGATTAAGCGTCATTAATGCCATATTAATGACGCTTAAACGGACGATCTTAACAACAGTAACGGCACTGTCGGAGCCCGTTACAGAATCATTAACAGCAATTAATCGTGTATCAATACTAGTAACCGCCGGGGCCACATGTCGGGCCAGGCTAGCTTGTAACGGTCTGTCCTTGTACTATAAATGGACAGGCCGACGATACACGCGAGGACGTTCACAGACGTTGACAAGCAATCATACGTGACAAGCCAATACAACACCAACTGAAAGTGCATCTAGGACTCCCTTGTGGGTTTTGGATGATTTATGACAAGCAATTGGGATCCTAATTCTTTTGTTGAGATGAATGCAGAAAAATGATGAAAGATGAGCAAAGTGCCAAAAAGAGGAAATTGAGAAGGAAAATGGATTTGAGCTCAAGGAGAAGAAACTAGTAGTTTAGTATGTGTGGAGTGTGTTAAGGAAACACACCCAAGAGCTCAATCTCATTTAATCACACACACACATGCACAAAGCTATACAGGACCGGACTAGTCCGATGTCCACCGGACTAGTCCGATATCACATTCTGCACAAGATCGGACAAGTCCGGTCATCACCGGACTAGTCCGATAATTCTTCTGTTCCACTTCGGACTAGTCCTCCCCAGTGCGGACTAGTCCTCAACACAAGGCACAAGTCACTAGATCGGACAAGTCCGGTCTCCACCGGACTAGTCCGATATCCTTTCTGATCCACTTCGGACAAGTCCGGTGTTTACACGGACTAGTCCGATATACACACTGATCTAAATCGGACAAGTCCTCCAAGTGCGGACTTGTCATCCTAAACACTAAAGGTTTCACAGGTCCGGACCAGTCCGATGATAATCGGACTAGTCCGAAGTTTTCCAGCAGTGAAATCGGACAAGTCCGTTTTCAAACGGACTAGTCCGATATTCCTGGACACTTAGGGTTTGCTTCTCACAGCACACCGGACTAGTCCGGTCACCACCACGGACTAGTCCGAATTTTCTGAACCCTAACGGTAACTTCCAGAAACCCCTTATAAATAGAGGTGCACGGCCCACTTTCAAACTCTCTCGAACCCTAGCGCCGTCACACCTCCCAAGAGCCTCAAAAACTACCTCTCTCCACAAAACCAAGTGCTAAATTGATCACTACATTGAAGATCACTTGTAGATCATTGGAGAGGGCACTTGATACGCGATTGAGCTCTTGGTTTGAATCTCTAACACACTCTTGCATCTCAGTTTGTATATTTTGAAGTGTGTCATTGGTGGTCTTGAATCTTGTAATCAAGGGAGCGCTCAACTTGTGAGATCGCCCCTTAAACTCGGTGATTTACCCCTGTGTGATTAGTGGAATAGGATTGGCCTTCGTGGCGATCCGAACGAGGGAAGGGTTAGTGAAGACCCGGCCCTTTTGTGGGCTCCTCAACGTGGACGTAGGCTGCCTTCGTGGTAACCGAACCACGGGATAAATCTTGTGTCTTTCATTTGTGTTCTTTATTCTAGTTGATCAACATTATCTAGGGTTTGATTAGATTTGTTGAATACAAAGTTAATAGTTGAAATAAAGTCATATTCTTAATAGAATCTGTTACACAACTATTGAACTGATCACAAAGTTTATATTTCCGCTGCAAAAGTCAACAAACAATCAAATTGACCTAACTTGATCAACCTAGCCCGTAAAATCCGGACTAGTCCGCACTTTACCGGACTAGTCCGTTATATCTGTTTTTTGATCTCGTTGTTGAAGTGTTACAGGAACCGATAAAATTCAAGAAGGCCTATTCACCCCCCCTCTAGGCCAACATTCAATTGGTATCAGAGCAAGGTTCTTCAAGAAAGAGTGCAACCGCTCGAAGAGATCATGTCGGACATGAAGGAAGTCCAAAAGATCAACAACCAGGAAGAGATGAACAATGACAAGCATCAAAAGCTTGAGAAGTATCTCGAAGCCATTCAAGACTTTGACGATGATGATGAGGAGACATTGGAGCTGAAAGCTCTCCTTAGAAAGAAAGCGCTTTCCAAAGGGAAAGCCAAAGTTGAAGAAAAGAAGAAGGGGAGTAGTCACACCGACTACTCCCGATATCCTTTTAATTATGACCGTTTAAATTCTAACAGCAATCACTATCTATCCATTCCCCTTGGAAAAGCCCCACACTTCGATGGGAGTGACTACTCTATGTGGAGGCAAAACATGAAGATGCACTTGATTTCCCTTAACCCAAGTTTATGGCATATTGTGTGCACAGGAATCAATATCCCAGATGACGACGAAGAGCTCACGCCAAGTCAAGAGCAAGCCATCCACAGGAATGCACAAGCCGCAGCCGTCATCACCTCATCTCTAAGTCGAGATGAATTCACAAAGGTGGACGGATTAGAAATTGCCAAAGAAATCTGGGATACCCTACAAACAGCGCATGAAGGTGACAGACATGTGAGGGAAGCCAAGATTGAAATGATTGAGGGCGAACTAGGAAGGTTCGCGATTGAGGAAGATGAGTCACCCCAGGACATGTACAACAGACTGAAGACTCTCGTGAACAAGGTTCGATCATATGGGAGCAGAAAGTGGAATGATCACGAGGTTGTAAAGCTCATCCTTAGAGCTTTCATGCCTCGCAATGTTACACTTTGCTCTATGATCCGAGAGAGTCCGGGGTACAAGAAAATGACTCCTGATGAACTGCTTGGCAAGATCATTAACTTTGAGATGATGGAGAAGCAAGCCAAGCACGTAAAAGAAATAGCCGACCTCACATCGGCCAAGAAGAAGGGAGTTGCCCTAAAGTCCTCACTCAAGCCTTTATCCAAAGAAGCAAGAGAAGCACAGCTTGAGGAGGACAGCGATGATGAAAGCAGCGAGCTAGATGAAGAAGATATGATTTTGTTCATGAAGAAGTTTAAGAGAATTATGAAGAAAAGACAAGGAACAAAATCAAATGAAGCAAAATACAAAGAAAGGACGAAGCCAAAGATGAGGCGGGCGTGCTATAACTGTGGTGAATACAACCACTTTATAGTCGACTGCCCGTATGAGGACAATAAGAAGAAGAACAAAGAGTCCAAGCCTCAAGCAAAGAAGTTCTTCAAGAAGAAGAAACAAGCTGAACAAGCACACATTGGAAAGGAATGGGACTCAAACGATGAGTCTTCATCGTCCGATGAAGAAGAATTGGCTAGCATAGCCATCGAGAGCGTGTCCAAGAAACCCACACTCTTTCCCACGCTCGGTCCAAAGAAGGCAAATGGGACTTGCCTCATGGCTAAGGAAGGTAAACGCAAGGTAAATATCAAAACTCCTTCCTTACATTCTTATTCAAGTGATGATGATTTAGATAGTGATGAAGATATGCTAGCTGGCTTAGATAGAAAAACTGCTGCAAAAATGAAATTCTTGCTTAACCAACTTGTTGAGAAGGAAGAGCTAATCGATCGTCAAGAAGACATGATTATCTCCCAAAAGGAGAAGCATGTGGAACTTGACAATCTTCTAGTTCATGAAAAGGAAAGAAGCCACTCACTAGAGCTTGAGCTAGCTTCAAGCAAGAAAACTTGCTTGGAGCTAACCAACTCAAATGTAGCAATCAAGGACCAACTTGATGACCTGATCAAGGTCAACAAGATCCTTGAAGTGCAAATTGAGTCACTCAAGCTTAGTGAACCCTCCTCCTCTTCAAGCCTACCTTCTCAATCCACTTCAAGTAATAATACTCATATCTGCAAATGTGAAAAGATAAACACCAGGTTGAAAGAAAAGTCCACCTCCACAAAGGACAAAAACCCTACCCAATGTGTAATATTTGACAAGAAAAGGATCAACTATGCACGTAGTGCATATTTGGTCCAAAGACCTCCAAATGTCAAGTATGGCATTGGTTATTCCTATGATGGAAAGCAAAGAGCTGGAAATCATAAGAATAACAAGGGAAAGATTACCTTTGTGAAAGGAGGACCCTCACAACCCGGCAGCACGAAAACTAAAAATCTGAACTCTCATGAAAACCGGACTAGTCCGGTTGTGGTCCGGACAAGTCCGGTCATCCGGACAAGTCCGGTCACACAGACTAGTCCGACCAATAATCAGCAACAACTCCTGTTTAAAACCTTCGATGCAAAAAGAAAGATCCTTATGCCGGGTGTCTTTGGTACCCAAAAGGCTCAAAATTCAATCTCATTGGGTATTCCGATGCAGATTATGCCGGGTGCAAAGTAGATAGAAAAAGTACTTCCGGCACTTGCCAATTTCTAGGAAGATCCTTAGTTTCTTGGTCATCCAAGAAACAGAATTCCATTGCATTATCCACAGCCGAAGCGGAGTATGTTGCAGCCGGGAGTTGTTGTGCACAACTTCTTTGGATGCGACAAACTCTAAGGGATTATGGTTACAATATGAACCATATTCCTCTCCTTTGTGATAATGAGAGTGCCATTAAAATAGCACACAATCCAGTTGAGCACTCTAGAACAAAACATATAGACATAAGACACCACTTCTTGAGAGACCATTCCATGAAAGGAGACATATCCATCTCTCATGTCAACACCCAAAAACAATTAGCTGACATATTCACCAAGCCACTTGATGAAAAACGCTTTTGTGAACTCCGAAATGAGCTAAATGTTCTTGATTCTCGAAGTGTGGCTTGAAAAGTTGCATACCTGTATGTTTCTTCAAAATTTTGATTGAATTGTGAAAATCATCCCTCTTCACTTTTCTCTCGAAAACTATGTCAATTATTAGATCTTGATGAATTTTGATCATAGTATGATTGTTGTTTGCTTACTGGTCAAATTCATCAAGATTATTTGAATTGTTTTGTCTCTCTAATCTCTAATATTGAACCTTCAAATATATATAAATGGGCTATGCATTTCTCTCCTGGTGACCACGGACAAGTCCGTGGTTACCCGGACTAGTCCGCCCATTGCAGACTTGTCCGCAGAGTGCCGGTTAGGCCGGACTAGTCCGACAGACCACGGACTAGTCCGATATAAGTTTCTGGACGACTTCGGACTAGTCCGGTCATGTCCGGACTTGTCCGATTTTTCGTGTCCTTAACCCTAGCCGCCACCAAACCCTAATTCATTCACTCTCACACTCGCCCCAAGCATTCTCTCTCTTGCGCTCGAGCTCCCAAGGCAAATACTCGATTCCTCCGTCGAAAAGCCTCAAACTTGGGCGGAGATCAAGCTTGAAGACTCGGGGATTGAAGTTAGCGGACAAGTCCGGCCTCCAACCCCCAAAATCTCAAGCCTCCTTCGATTTCTTGGTAAATTTTCTTCAAACCCTAAGAAATCGCAAATTTCTCCATTGCTTATCGTTTGGCCTAGCATTCTTCACTAGTTACATGTCCAATAGATGTACTACGTGTATGCTAGACTATTTTTGGCTTAGGGATCAAATTTTACCCAATCTGTTAGGTTTTTGCGGATGAACACCGGACTAGTCCGGTCCAGGTACGGACAAGTCCGGTCCACCGGACTAGTCCGTGCCTGTGCACCGGACAAGTCCGTTGTTTCTGAACCAAAACCTAATTCCTTCATTCCCTAATGCCTTCCATTGCCATATTATCTCACCAATACCTTGTATAACCTGTATTTTACCTTGATCACTCATTCTCAGATCATGTCGAGCTCTGACTACGAAATGTCCGATTTTGAGTCCGAGGTGGCACCTCGGCCCTCGGCGGGTCTTGGCAAGAAACGCCAAGAGAAACCCTCCGAGCCAGCTCCCTCACCTCCCCTAGTCAGAAGGAAAGTGTGTGTGAAGAAAGCTGCATCGAAGGCCGGCACCTCCTCAAGTGGCCTTCGACAAACCAAAGGAAAGGGCAAAGGAGTTGCCACAGGGCCAGTTGGGCCCCTCAAGCTGCATGCCCCCAGAGAAGGGGCCCGGGACCCAAATGAAGAGAAGTTCACTGGCAAGGGCAGCGAGGTGGCTGCTAAGCTGAGAGGGGTAGACTGCTATGCAAGATCCAAGCAAGCAGCAGATGGCAGATTTTGGTCCAATTTCCACTCGGACTTCTACAAATTGGTCTATTTGCCTATGAAGACCCCAGTGGTGCGCAGTCAATGGATTGACTGGGCCCACCTGGAGAAGAAGAAGTGTGCAGCCTTTGATGAGGTTATTGCAGCTGCTGAGAAACACGGACTGAAGGACTTGTTTGCCTTCAGATATAACTGGAATGATGAAGTGATTGCACAGTTTTATGCAACGTGCCACTTCTCTAGTGAAGACGAGGAAAATGTGACTTGGATGACTCATGGATCCAAGTACTCAATTACTCAAGAAGAGTTTGCCAGTTTGCTGCACCTTGAGTCTGGAGGACATGACCACCTCATTATCCACAACATAGGGGTCATTGAGAGGGACAGGATGAAGTTCCTGTATGAGCCCAACTCCAAGTATGTCCCTCCCTCTACCAAGAATATGAAGCCTTTCTTTGTTGTGCTCAATAGAGTCCTCCGGAAGACAATAGCCCCCAAGGATGGGGATGCAGGGAGTGTACAAGGCTACCTCCGGACCCTGATGAGGGTCATAAGCAAGGACAGAAAGTTTGATGTGGCTGAATATATCTGGAATGATATGGTCAATATCTCAAGCACCCCCAACCGATCCTGTGGCTATGCCCCCTACTTGATGTTTATGATCGAGAAGGTCACAGGGATCGAGTTCGTGAAGGATGTGGAGCACACTCCACTAAGGCCTCAGAAGCCTCAGCCAGTAATTGTCCAAGCTCCTCCATCGCCGGCCTCAAGCCCCGAGGCACCGGCAAGACAAGAAGAAGCTGCTAGGGCTCCTCCTCCCTCCAGGGAAGCCCCTATGAAAGGATCCGCCAGTGGGATCCTGAAGTACTTGGTGTCTCTTCTCTCCTCCTGCAAGAAAACTGAAGTGAAGCTTCATAAGCTCAACCAGAAGAGGAAAGAAGACATGAGGTACATAAAAGCAAATGTGAAGCAGCTGAGTGAGAAACTGGAGATCAACCCAATAGGGTCTCCAGTCATTTCTGAAGACTCTGATCTGGACGTCACTGAACTCAGCCCCTTGACTACATCCGAGCTTGCCTATTTTGGCATTGGGGGCTCGAGCAGCTCCGTTCCTCCTCCTCCCTCTCAACCTCGCCAAGAAGAAAGCGATGAAGATGATGAAGACGATGAGAGGACTGACAGCGAAGAGTGAAGCCCTAGGACCTCCCTCTCTCTCTTTTTGGTGTCTTGATGCCAAAGGGGGAGAGATTGAGGGGGAGCTTCTAGACTTAGCTTTAGCTGCATAGAATGCGAGGAGAGAGTCTCCATGTATTTTCTATTTGTGATTGTAATTGTTTAACGCTATTTTCATATCATGTTTGGTCCTATGTTAAATTGCTCAGTTAATTTGCAAGTGTGTGATGAAATCTGAATTTTTGCTCCTGAAATGCTATATTCACTTGATATTAGTTGATCAATGCAAATTCTGTCATTCTTAATGCATTCATGCTCTTAGTATGCATCCCACCATAAAGAATGCACATATGAATGATTCTCTTGTTGCTTGATGCATTTTTGAGTCATATGTGCACACTTTATGAAAAATCTCATTTTATACCTCATTTTGTGAAATCTCAATTGGTTGTCATCAATCACCAAAAAGGGGGAGATTGAAAGTGCATCTAGGACTCCCTTGTGGGTTTTGGATGATTTATGACAAGCAATTGGGATCCTAATTCTTTTGTTGAGATGAATGCAGAAAAATGATGAAAGATGAGCAAAGTGCCAAAAAGAGGAAATTGAGAAGGAAAATGGATTTGAGCTCAAGGAGAAGAAACTAGTAGTTTAGTATGTGTGGAGTGTGTTAAGGAAACACACCCAAGAGCTCAATCTCATTTAATCACACACACACATGCACAAAGCTATACAGGACCGGACTAGTCCGATGTCCACCGGACTAGTCCGATATCACATTCTGCACAAGATCGGACAAGTCCGGTCATCACCGGACTAGTCCGATAATTCTTCTGTTCCACTTCGGACTAGTCCTCCCCAGTGCGGACTAGTCCTCAACACAAGGCACAAGTCACTAGATCGGACAAGTCCGGTCTCCACCGGACTAGTCCGATATCCTTTCTGATCCACTTCGGACAAGTCCGGTGTTTACACGGACTAGTCCGATATACACACTGATCTAAATCGGACAAGTCCTCCAAGTGCGGACTTGTCATCCTAAACACTAAAGGTTTCACAGGTCCGGACCAGTCCGATGATAATCGGACTAGTCCGAAGTTTTCCAGCAGTGAAATCGGACAAGTCCGTTTTCAAACGGACTAGTCCGATATTCCTGGACACTTAGGGTTTGCTTCTCACAGCACACCGGACTAGTCCGGTCACCACCACGGACTAGTCCGAATTTTCTGAACCCTAACGGTAACTTCCAGAAACCCCTTATAAATAGAGGTGCACGGCCCACTTTCAAACTCACTCGAACCCTAGCGCCGTCACACCTCCCAAGAGCCTCAAAAACTACCTCTCTCCACAAAACCAAGTGCTAAATTGATCACTACATTGAAGATCACTTGTAGATCATTGGAGAGGGCACTTGATACGCGATTGAGCTCTTGGTTTGAATCTCTAACACACTCTTGCATCTCAGTTTGTATATTTTGAAGTGTGTCATTGGTGGTCTTGAATCTTGTAATCAAGGGAGCGCTCAACTTGTGAGATCGCCCCTTAAACTCGGTGATTTACCCCTGTGTGATTAGTGGAATAGGATTGGCCTTCGTGGCGATCCGAACGAGGGAAGGGTTAGTGAAGACCCGGCCCTTTTGTGGGCTCCTCAACGTGGACGTAGGCTGCCTTCGTGGTAACCGAACCACGGGATAAATCTTGTGTCTTTCATTTGTGTTCTTTATTCTAGTTGATCAACATTATCTAGGGTTTGATTAGATTTGTTGAATACAAAGTTAATAGTTGAAATAAAGTCATATTCTTAATAGAATCTGTTACACAACTATTGAACTGATCACAAAGTTTATATTTCCGCTGCAAAAGTCAACAAACAATCAAATTGACCTAACTTGATCAACCTAGCCCGTAAAATCCGGACTAGTCCGCACTTTACCGGACTAGTCCGTTATATCTGTTTTTTGATCTCGTTGTTGAAGTGTTACAGGAACCGATAAAATTCAAGAAGGCCTATTCACCCCCCCTCTAGGCCAACATTCACCAACACACCCGTGGAGTAGGGTATTACACTCAGGCGGCCCGAACCACGTAAATCCTTGTGTCTCCTGTGTTAAACTGCAATTCACCTTCTTGAGTCTCCGTGCGCCCACACCTAACCACAAACTCCTTCAACACTTTAGCAGTGTCAGGAGATCTGCCGACTCCAACAGTCGACAATCTGCTTCAGCGAACAATGCTGGACAGCAGGATGGGGTACTTGTGTTGATCACAACATCGGCAAACAACAATCCTGAGAATGCGCTAATTGCTGCGCGAACTCTGTTGGAGCGCCCACCAGCGCCCGGAGCACCTCAGGGTGCGATGGAGCAATGGCGTGCTGATGTGCAGCATCTGGTTGCAGCCGCAGCTGATGCCATCAGCAACCAAGGTCCCCCCCCCCCCCCCCATCGGGGTAGGCACCAACTCAATGTAGAACCTTTTTTGGAAGACTTGGTCCTCACGTATCACAACACCGAAGGCATGCTGTATCTCAACAGGTGACATCGCTGCCTTCTGGGGCACGTTGCACCCACACTATGTCGAGGTTATCGACACACGATTTGCGGTTAGAGCTTGACTGCCACTACCAACAACAGGATGACTGTGTCCATATTGAGCTTGCTCGCGAAAGGCGAGAGGCTCGGGACAACCATGCTCCATTGGGAGTTGGAGGAGGTTGTTCTTCCTTGGTCATGCACCTACGCATGGTCAGTTGGCCACAGAAGTTCCGACCTCATCTGCTGGAGAAATTTGACGGGACTATCAACTCCACCGAATTCCTTCAAACCTACTCCACTGCTATACTTGCAGGAGGAGGCAATGAGGCCGTGATGGCCAACTACTTCCCGGTGGCTCTGACTGGGACCGCTAGGTCCTGGTTCATGAGTTTTCCACCCGACTCCATCAATAGTTGAGCGGAACAATGCCAACAGTTCACTGCCAACTTCGGGAGTTCTTACACCCGGACCGACACTGAATTGGACTTGTTTGCTGTGAAGCAAACAACAGGGGAATCACTGCGATCCTTTATCCAACGGTTTTCTCAGGTACGCAATACCTTCCCTTCTATCTCAAACGCTTCTGTTATTGTTGCATTCAGACACGGTGTCCGAGATAAGAAAATGTTTGAGAAGCTAGCGACTAAAGAAGTCACCAGCGTCGCAGAGTTGTTCAGCCTGGCTCACAAGTGCGCCCAGGCCACAGAGGGCTGGGAAATGCACTCAAAGCCAGCTCCGGAGGTTAACAAAAAACCTTCCAAAGCTGAACCCACTACTTCTGGATGTAGCAAAAAGAAGAAGAAGTCCAACGGCAAGAAGAAGTCGTCGGCTGGTGCACCTACTGCTGCGGCTGCTGCAGCTCCGGGTGGCTGGGGGCCGCGCCCTGAAAAACGACCTTGTCCTTCATCAAAAGACAACATCAACTCTAAAATGTGGTGTCCGATCCATAAGACGGACAAGCACAGTCTGGAGGATTATTGAGAGGTCCAAAACCTTGTCGAGCACTACAACAAGCATCGAGAAGATGCTCCTTTCCATCAACGGGAAGGAAAATAGAAAGTTGACGAAGCTCTGGCTGAGCCAGAGCTAGGCTTTCAGGATCCCAAGAAGGTCCTAAAGGTTGTCTACAACACAGTAGATGATGACGTCTCTTGTAACACCCTAAATTTTCGCATCATGCATTGCATACATGATCGTGCATTAAACATTAGTAGGATAAAAAAAAAATAATAAAACATAAAAGATGGAGCATATATACAAATGTATGTAGCAAAAGAAGAAAAATAAAATAATAGCGTAAAACTTGTAATAGGGAATAAGTATAAAACAATAATAATAAAATATATGTGAATATATATATAAATATATATATATATATAAATAGTAATATAAAAAATATAAAAAACAAATAATAGATAAATAGTAATATATTTATTAAAAAAAAGAAAAGAAAAAAAGAGGAAAAAAACAAAAACAAAAGGCTCCGCTGGCCAGGCGGCCGAGCCGGCCCAGCCAACCACGCCCCGCCGCACCTTGGCCCACCCCGACGCACGCGCTCCCACCAGCGCCCGAGGCGCCTGGCCCCGCCGCCCTCCCGCCCCGGCCGAAGCGGCTCACGCCGCCACGCCGCCCACCGGGCCCCACCCGCCGAATCCCGCCTCCCGCGCGGGATTCCCGCCAACTCCCGCCGACACCGCCGCCTAGCGCCCGACGCGCGCCCTCCCGCGATTCCGCACCCCGCCGAAACGCGCGCTCTGGGCCCGACCCCAAATCCCGCCCGACGCCCCGCCAGCCGCTCGCCCGATCCCGCTTGCGCACGCGCGCGATTCCCGGCCGAACCGACTCGGTCCCGGCCGGTACCGCCGGCTATAAATACGTAGGTCCCGTGGGTTTTTTCCCCGATCCCAGAAACGCCGCCGCCTTCCAGGAACGCCGCCGGTACAGAAGAAAAAGCACCAGAGAGCTGCACCGTCAGGGAAAAAGAGGGGAACAAGAGGAAGAAAAAGAGGAGGGCGCCACCGTCCGCTGGAGATCGTCGCCGTCGTCGTGCCGCCGGAGGACCCTGCGCATCTACTTCGTGTACGCATTGTCCCCATCCCGCGATCATCGAAGCCATCACATCTACGGTAGGCCATGTTTCCGATGCGAATTTTAGCGACCATATTGAATCTAATAGACGTAAATTGATTGTAGTTGCGTCGTCTTTTTATTTTCAGCAGCATTAATCCGCTCTAAAACTCCCGTAAACTCATATGGACACGTATGAACTAGTTGCATCTAATTAATAAACAACCGTAGTTAATTAATAATTGATCTTTGCATGCATGCATGCCATTGCATGTTGATTATTTTGTGTGCATTATATTGAAGTGTATGTATTTTCTTGTATGTATGATCACGCGTAGAGGAACGTGCTCAAGAGGCCGCATACGAGGATTTCCAAAATCAAGACTTTGAAGCACTTGAGCAACCCCATCCGCCGGAGCAAGGCAAGTGTCCTTGAAGCATATTGATCCTGTTTTATTAAATGTTTTGTTTGCGAACTTGCATGCTTGTGTCAAATTGATGGGAATCCTATGGTAGGAAGTTTACTAGTTTCGTTTGACCACCCTTGTCACTTGGGATATATGGTAGAGAGTCGGGAAGGGTTTTTACCTTTTGCTTCGCTTAATTAATTGGGATGACAAACAACACTACACGTTTAATTATGCATCAATGATATTCTGGTTAATGTGAACTGGTCAATACGATGGGTGATCTAAGCAAGCCTGGTATGTGGATGGGTTGGATGTTATGGTGGTTTGCTTGCCTTAGATCTAAGGACCGGTTCATGCGAGAATAGGCCAGGACTACAGTGCCACCACGAGGCCAAGTACGGGTGCAACATAGCTGATTAATTAGGGCTTTGCTAGTACTGTTTGGACCATTGTGGATGCTCGGGGAAGGGGTAGTCAGATTGGGTTTGTTGATGATTGGCGGGACTACCCTGGGATCCGAATGGCTCAAGAGGGGGCCCTTGGTTGAAGATGTGCTCAGTTGGAGGCATCACCGCCGGTGAAACCTCAGTGGGGTCTAAATAGGCTAGTAATCCCTTTGTAAAGGCTATTTTGTGATCTTTTGGCCACACACCAACGGAAGTGTGTAATATGACTGACGGGTCATGGGCATAAGGGAGATTCTTAGTCGCCGAAAGGTGATGAAATCACGAACACGTGGGTAAAGAGGTACAAACTCTGCAGAGTTAATTAAAACTATCATGATAGCCGTGCTCCCGATTATGAGCAACTGGACAACTTCCATGATTAGAGGGAAATTGAAATTTGGAATGGTTATGGTTTGGTAATGGTTATGGATGGTTATGGATTTATTTCTGGTATTGATTATGGTTATTGGCAATGGTAAATTATGGACTGGTATTATGATGGTTACATGGTTTATGATGGGATTACTTCACACACATATAATATATTGCTTTTCAAATGTTTTACTGTACTTTTCAGCACTTAGCCATTATTATTATCGTCATTTGAATCAGCCACATGTCATACTTTCCACACTTGCTGAGTACGACACGTACTCACTCTTGCAACCCCCCCAACAGTTGCAGGCCAGGATTGTGAGTTTAATGGCGATAATGTGGAGATCTAGGCCGTGTCTACCGTCAGCTTTGCCTGTGGTGTTATTGGAGCTCCGCTATTCCTTTTGCTTAGTTTGCTTAGTTGCTTAATTAGTTTCTTTCCGCTGCATTAGTTGAACTTGTCATAAATATTCATTAGAGCTTGTATTCGAGGATAATATAGTTTGTGTAATAAAATTTGATAATTAATCTTGTTCTGTGGTAATTTTATGTATACTCTTTTGTGATTGCACTCGTGTATGTGTGTTGAACATCTTGGGCACACATATACGTTAGCTTGGTTCATTTTTCGGAACCGGGTGTCACAGATTGGTATCAGAGCCACAGGTTGACCGTAGGATACAGCCTAGATAGAATGGACACTTTAGAGCACATAGGAGCACTCAGGAATCGATGTGTTTTTGCTTAGTGTGCTGTTTGCTATATATATTGTTTGCTTGTGTGCTTAATAGAGGATTTTGGGATGCTTTAGCATTGCCATGTCCACCTAGGCTAGTATAGCTAGTTGGTTAGATTTATATCCCTTGATGCATATAGTTGGGGACGTTTTCTAATTCTTACCTATTGCTTTTCTTCAGATGGTGAGGACTCGCAATCAGAGGGATGTCAATGACGAGGAGGAGAACCATGGAGTACCTCAGAACAACAACAGACAAGGACCTGCTCATGGAGCTATCAATATTGAGCAGCTACTGGCCATGCAAAACCAGCTCATGCAGACCATGATACAAACTATGGGACAGCTGCAGGCTGGCAATAACATCAACAATCAGCCCCACATGTCTCCACCGCCACCTCCGCCTCCTCATAACCGATTGGGAGAGTTCATGAGGACTAGGCCGCCAACCTTTGCTCAAGCTGCTGACCCTATGGATGCTGATGACTGGCTCAAATCTGTGGAGAATAAGGTAGCCATTGTCCAATGCAGTGACCGGGAGAAGGTCCTATTTGCTTCTCATCAACTCGTTCGAGCAGCTGCAGATTGGTGGAATTCTTATTGCAATGCTCATGAGAACCAAGAGAGAATTACTTGGGCCGAATTCAAGGAGAATTTTCGTTCCCATTATGTGCCGGAAGGTGTTATGCTCTTGAAGAGGCAATAATTTGAGAATTTAAGGCAAGGAAGATCAAGCGTGAGTGAATATCTCAATAAATTCACTCAACTCTCAAGGTATGCGCCTGAGGATGTTAGTCGGGACAGCCGGAAGCAATATTTGTTCATGAGGGGATTGAACAATGAGATCCAAGTGCAACTACTCAATTGTGATTATGCCAATTTCCAGAAGCTTGTGGATAAAGCAATTGTGGTTGAGAACAAGATCCGTGAGATGGAGCAAGAAATCAAGAGGAAGGCGCCATATCAAGGACAACAACAAGGAAGTAATGTGCGCCCTCGCCTTGCACCACCCAATGCACCCTATTACAGCTCCTCTATTCCTGCTCAGCGCCCTGGTTATGCACCACGCCCAACTCAGTTTGTGCAGCAGCACCCTGTTATGCAAGCACCTAGGCCTCCAATGCCTTATGCACCTCGTGCTAATTTCCCAAATGCAAATGCTCAAAACCAAGCTCGCCCCAATAATTCTGGTGGAGTTAAGAAGTGCTATACCTGTGGAGAAGCTGGACACTTTGCACATCAATGTCCGAAGTCAGGCCTTGGTCAAGGAAGCAATGTGCCGAGGCAAAACCCAAGACCCAATGGAGGACAGCCACAAGGAAGCCGTGGACAGCAGAGTTTTGCTCGTGGCAACGTGAACCATGTCTCAGGATGCTCAACAAGCTGATGACGTGGTCATTGGTATGTTTCTCGCCAACTCCAACCCCGCGACTATGTTATTTGACCCTGGAGCATTGCATTCATTCATTGCATCGAAGTATGTTGCCAAGTATAGTTTGCCTATCTCTCATATGAAGTTTACTTTACTGGTTAAGTCTCCTGGAGGAGAGATGAGGACAAATATAGTATGTCCAAAAGTAAGCCTTAGAATAAGGGGGGTAGACTTCTCCGCCAACCTCATAGTTTTGGATTCTCAAGGATTGGACATTATACTTGGTATGGACTGGTTGAGGAAGCACAATGGAGTTATTGAGTGTGCCACAAAGACGGTGAAGTTGACCAATGAAGAAGGAATCACCGTAGAATTTGAAGCATCTCAAACCGCACCGAAGCAATTGGAGCTGAATCATGTGGACGGTGCCGCAATTGAGGAGATTCCGGTAGTGTGTGAATTTTTGGATGTGTTTCCGGATGAGTTTCCAGGTATGCCGCCTGATCGAGACATTGAGTTTGTTATTGATTTAATACCTGGAACTGCACCTATAGCTAAGAGGCCGTATAGGATGCCTCCTATGGAATTAGCAGAGCTCAAGAAGCAAATTCAAGAGCAATTAGAGAAGGGTTTTATTCGCCCTAGCTCTTCACCTTGGCTAGCGCCCGTTCTATTTGTGGACAAGAAGGATGGATCTCAAAGGATGTGTGTGGATTACCAAGCTCTCAACGAGGTGACCATCAAGAACAAGTACACCTTGTCCCGTATAGAGGATTTGTTTGATCAGATGAAAGGCACCTGTGTGTTTTCCAAGATTGATTTGAGGTCGGGATACTTTCAAATGAAGATTATACCATCAGACATACCCAAAACAACTTTTAGAACATGGTATGGATCTTATGAGTACACCGTGATGTCATTTGGACTGACAAATGCGCCTGCCTACTTTATGTACCTCATGAATAAAGTCTTCATGGAGTACTTGGACAAGTTCGTCGTGGTGTTTATTGATGACATTATGATCTACTCGAAGGATGAGAAGGAACACGAGGAACACTTGAGGCTTACGTTGCAGAAATTGAGGGAGCATCGATTGTATGCCAAGTTCAACAAGTGTCAGTTTTGGTTGAAAGAGGTGCCATTTTTGGGTCATATAATCTCAGGTGGAGGAGTATCGGTTGACCCCGGAAAAGTGAGAGACGTGTTGAAGTGGGAACCACCGCAAAACGTCAAGGAAATAAGGAGTTTTCTTGGGATGGCTGGATATTACCGTCGGTTTATCAAGGACTTTTCCAAGATAGCCAAGCCAATGACGGAATTGCTAATGAAGGGGAAGGTGTTCCAATGGACTGAAGCTTGTCAGAATAGTTTTGAGGAGTTGAAGAAAAGGTTGACAACAGCCCCAGCTTTGGTATTGCCGAATGTAAGCAAGAGTTTCGACATCTATTGTGATGCATCAAGATAAGGACTTGGGTGTGTATTGATGCAAGAAGGTCAAGTGGTCGCCTATGCGTCAAGACAATTGAAGAAACATGAGCAGACTTACCCAACACATGATTTAGAACTTGCAGCCGTGGTACATGCATTGAAGATTTGGAGACATTATATTCTTGGACATAGGTGTGAAATTTACATGGATCATAAGAGTCTTAAGTATATTTTCACACAGACAGATCTGAATTTGAGGCAACGAAGATGGTTGGAGCTCATCAAGGATTATGATGTGGGGATCAACTATCATCCAGGAAAAGCCAATGTAGTGGCTGATGCTTTGAGTAGAAAGGGAGTAAGTCACCAACTCACAGTTTGAGAGTTACCATTCGAGTTATGTAAGGAGTTTGAAAGGTTAAACCTCAGATTTGTAAATGAGACAGAGATGATGGAGTTAAACCCAACCTTGGAGCAAGAAATTCAAGAAGCACAAACCACATATGAGGAGATCAAGGAAATCAAGGAAAGGACCGAAGAAGGGAGAGAATTCAGATTTGATGAAGACGAACATGGTACCTTATGGCTTGGAAAGAGAATCGTTGTGCCTAATGTGAAGCATATCCGGGAGATAATATTAAAGGAGGCACATGACTCGCCGTACTCAATTCATCCCGGTTGTACAAAGATGTACAAGGACTTGAAGACATGCTATTGGTGGGCCAGCATGAAAAAGGACATAGCCGAATATGTCGCATTGTGTGATGTGTGCCAACGAGTTAAAGCAGAACACCAAAGGCCAGCTGGATTATTGCAGCCATTAAAGATTCCGGAGTGGAAGTGGGAAGAAATTGGAATGGACTTCATAGTTGGGTTACCACGTACTCAGTCCGGGTATGACTCAATTTGGGTAATTGTGGATCGCATAACCAAGTCAGCTCATTTTGTCCCTGTAAAGACCAAATATACAGCTGCACGATTGGCCGAAATATACATGGAGCATATTGTGTGTCGACATGGAGTCCCTAAGAAGATAGTCTCGGATAGAGGTCCTCAATTTACCTCCAGATTTTGGCAAAAATTGCATGAAGCTTTGGGAATGAGGTTGAATTTTAGTTCAGCATATCATCCTCAAACGGACGGACAAACCGAGAGGACAAATCAGATTTTGGAGGGTATGTTAAGAGCTTGTGCTTTAAAGTATGGGAAAAGTTGGGACAAAAGCTTGCCATACGTGGAATTTTCATACAACAATAGTTACCAAGCCAGCTTGAAGATGTCACCATATGAAGCGCTTTATGGGAGGAAGTGTAGGACACCTTTATTCTGGAATGAGGCAAGAGAAACTCAAGTATTTGGTTCGGATGTGTTGCAAGAAGCCGACAAGCAAGTCCAGATAATTCGTGAAAACTTGAGGGCTGCCCAATAAAGACAAAAAGGCTATACGGACAATAGGAGAAGGAAATTAGCCTTTGAAATAGGAGATCTTGTTTACCTCAAGGTGTCACCTATGAGAGGTCATAAGAGGTTTAACATAAGAGGCAAGCTCACACCTCGTTATATTGGACCGTTCAAGATTTTGGACAAACGAGGAGAAGTGGCATATCGACTTGAGCTGCCGGCGTATCTCTCTGATGTACACGACGTGTTTCACGTCTCTCAACTCAAGAAGTGTCTCAGGGTACCGGAAGAACAAGTGCCGATGGACGAGTTAGAACTTTAAGAGGATTTGTCCTATGTCGAGCAACCTATCAAAATTTTGGACATGAAGGAAAGGGTCACGAGAAATAAGAGGATCCGTTGGTGCAAAGTGCAATGGAAACACCATACGGAAACCGAAGCTACATGGGAACGTGAAGAAGACCTGAAGGCAGAATTTCCTCATCTTTTCTCCACGCTGTCGAATCTCGAGGGCGAGATTCACTTTAAGGGGGGTAGGTTTGTAACACCCTAAATTTTCGCATCATGCATTGCATACATGATCGTGCATTAAACATTAGTAGGATAAAAGAAAAATAATAAAACATAAAAGATGGAGCATATATACAAATGTATGTAGCAAAAGAAGAAAAATAAAATAATAGCGTAAAACTTGTAATAGGGAATAAGTATAAAACAATAATAATAAAATATATGTGAATATATATATAAATATATATATATATAAATAGTAATATAAAAAATATAAAAAAACAAATAATAGATAAATAGTAATATATTTATTAAAAAAGAAAAGAAAAAAAAGAGGAAGAAAAACAAAAACAAAAGGCTCCACTGGCCAGGCGGCCGAGCCGGCCCAGCCAGCCACGCCCCGCCGCACCCTGGCCCACCCCGACGCACGCGCTCCCACCAGCGCCCGAGGCGCCTGGCCCCGCCGCCGTCCCGCCCCGGCCGACGCGGCTCACGCCGCCACGCCGCCCGCCGGGCCCCACCCGCCGAATCCCGCCTCCCGCACGGGATTCCCGCCAACTCCCGCCGACACCGCCGCCTAGCGCCCGACGCGTGCCCTCCCGCGATTCCGCGCCCCGCCGAAACGCGCGCTCTGGGCCCCACCCCAAATCCCGCCCGACGACCCGCCAGCCGCTCGCCCGATCCCGCTCGCGCACGCGCGCGATTCCCGGCCGAACCGACTCGGTCTCGGCCGGTACCCGCCGACTATAAATACGTAGGTCCCGTGGGTTTTTTCCCCGATCCCAGAAACGCCGCCGCCTTCCAGGAACGCCGCCGGTATATTAGAAAAAGCACCAGAGAGCTGCGCCGCTAGGGAAAAAGAGGGGAAGAAGAGGAAGAAAAAGAGGAGGGCGCCACCGTCCGCCGGAGATCGTCGCCGTCGTCGTGCCGCCGGAGGACCCTGCGCATCTATTTCGTGTATGCATTGTCCCCATCCCGCGATCATCGAAGCCATCGCATCTACGGTAGGCCATGTTCCCGATGCGAATTTTAGCGACCATATTGAATCTAATAGACGTAAATTGATCGTAGTTGCGTCGTCTTTTTATTTTCAGCAGCATTAATCCACTCTAAAACTCCCGTAAACTCATATGAACACGTATGAACTAGTTGCATCTAATTAATAAACAATCGTAGTTAATTAATAATTGATCTTCGCATGCATGCATGCCATTGCATGTTGATTATTTTGTGTGCATTATATTGAAGTGTATGTATTTTCTTGTATGTATGATCACGCGTAGAGGAACGTGCTCAAGAGGCCGCATACGAGGATTTCCAAAATCAAGACTTTGAAGCGCTTGAGCAACCCCATCTGCCGGAGCAAGGCAAGTGTCCTTGAAGCATATTGATCCTGTTTTATTAAATGTTTTGTTTGCGAACTTACATGCTTGTGTCAAATTGATGGGAATCCTATGGTAGGAAGTTTACTAGTTTTGTTTGACCACCCTTGTCACCTAGGATATATGGTAGAAAGTCGGGAAGGGTTTTTACCTTTTGCTTTGCTTAATTAATTGGGATGACAAACAACACTACACGTTTAATTATGCATCAATGGTATTCTGGTTAATGTGAACTAGTCAATACGATGGCTGATCTAAGCAAGCCTGGTATGTGGATGGGTTGGATGTTATGGTGGTTTGCTTGCCTTAGATCTAAGGACCGGTTCATGCGAGAATAGGCCAGGACTACAGTGCCACCACGAGGCCAAGTATGGGTGAGGCCAAGTTTGGACCACTGTGGATGCTCGGGGAGGGTAGTCAGATTGGGTTTGTTGATGATTGGCGGGACTACCCTGGGATCCGAATGGCTCAAGAGGGGGCCCTTGGTTGAAGATGTGCTCAGTTGGAGGCATCGCCACCGGTGAAACCTCAGTGGGGTCTAAATAGGCTAGTAATCCCTTTGTAAAGGCTATTTTGTGATCTCTTGGCCACACACCAACGGAAGTGTGTAATATGACTGACGGGTCATGGGCATAAGGGAGATTCTTAGTCGCCGAAAGGTGATGAAATCACGAACACGTGGGTAAAGAGGTACAAACTCTGCAGAGTTAATTAAAACTATCATGATAGCCGTGCTCCCAGTTATGAGCACCTGGACAACTTCCATGATTAGAGGGAAATTGAAATTTGGAATGGTTATGGTTTGGTAATGGTTATGGATGGTTATGGATTTATTTCTGATATTGATTATGGTTATTGGCAATGGTAAATTATGGACTGGTATTATGATGGTTACATGGTTTATGATGGGATTACTTCACACACATATAATATATTGCTTTTCAAATGTTTTACTGTACTTTTCAGCACTTAGCCATTATTATTGTTGTCATTTGAATCAGCCACATGTCATACTTTCCACACTTGCTGAGTACGACATGTACTCACTCTTGCAATCCCCCCAACAGTTGCAGGTCAGGATTGTGAGTTTAATGGCGATAATGTGGAGATCTAGGCCGTGTCTACCGTCAGCTTTGCCTGTGGTGTTATTGGAGCTGCGCTATTTCTTTTGCTTAGTTTGCTTAGTTGCTTATTTAGTTTCTTTCCGCTGCATTAGTTGAACTTGTCATAAATATTCATTAGAGCTTGTATCCGAGGATAATATAGTTTGTGTAATAAAATTTGATAATTAATCTTGTTCTGTGTTAATTTTCTGTATACTCTTTTGTGATTGCACTCGTGTATGTGTGTTGAACATCCTGGGCACACATATACGTTAGCTTGGTTCATTTTTCGGAACCGGGTGTCACATCTCTAACAATGAGCGTCGAAAGACCCTGAACACCATTTATGGTGGTTCCTGGGACATTACTTCTCGTCTCGTCCTCAAGACAATGCGACGGGACATGGCTGCTGCAGCTCCGAGTGCCAGGGCGAAACCTCATCGGATGTGGATGTACACTCCCATAACCTTCGATGCTACAGACCGCCTGCAAAACATGATCGGAGTTGGCCAATTGCCGTTATGGTGTCACCTACCATCAACAATGTCCAACTCTACGAAGCCTTTTAAGCCGTTTGGTGGACAGAGGAGTGGGGCTGAACCTTTTAAGCTACGAAGCCTTCGTCAAGCTCCAGCTCTGAGCCTTGGAACTTCACCCATCATGAACTTTTTCTGGGGTAGGTCCGGGGTCCATCAGCCCTCTTGGATCCATTACACTCCCGGTGACATTCGAAACTCGGGAGAAATATAGAACTGAAAAGTTGGTCTTTGACGCCACACAGATCAGATTACCATTCAATGCCATTCCGGGCAGGCTTGCCTTGTATAGGTTCATGGATGCAGCTTAGTACGGCTACCTGGTGTTGAAAATGCCAACACCCTCCAGCGTTCTCCGCATCCGCGAGGACCATACTGCAGGAGTCATCGCGCTGGAAGAACTCCACATGCTTGCAACAGCGCAGGAGGAGACATCCGGCAAAGAGCAAGCTGCTCTACCTCCGAACACTACTCGTCATCGAGACTCAACCTCTGCACCACATGTGCAACCAAGCGGCGACACTGACATTCCCGTCAAAGTTGTCCAAATCGGTTCTGATTCTGCTCAGACCACTTGTATATCGAGAGGTATAAACAACAAATAGGAACTCGCGCTCATCACTTTCCTCCAGGCGAATGTTGACGTGTTTTCCTGGCAACGTCACAAATGCCTGGGATCCCTAGGGAGGTGATTGAGCAAAATCTGAAGATTTATCCTGACGCACGTCCTACACAGCAGAAGCCCTGGAAGCAATATATCGAGCGACAAAACTTCATCCGGCAGGAGATAAAAAAGTTGCTCGAAGCAGGCTTCATCCAGGAAGTTTTTCATCCAAAATGGCTGGCAAACCCAGTCGTCGTACCCAAGGTCGGCAGAAAGCTTCGGATGTGTATCGACTACACAGCCTTAAGTAAGGCATGTCCAAAAGATCTATTTCCACTACCTAGGATAGATCAGATAGTGGACTCCACTTCCGGGTGCGAGCTATTTTGTTTCTTAGATGCATATTCTGGATATCATCAAATCCAAATGTCTAAGGAAGGTGAAGAGCGCACTGCCTTCATAACAATAGATGGATTATATTATTATACCGCCATGCCCTTTGGTCTTAAAAATGTTGCTTCAACCTTTGTGCGAGCTATGTACGAAACATTTGGAGAGCTAATTAGAGACTTAGTGGAGGTGTACGTTGATGACATTGTTGTGAAGATCAAGAACAAGGAGTCACTCCTTGAAAATTTACAAGCTGTCTTTGACAAGCTACGCATCACGCGCACCAAGCTGAACCCGGATAAGTGTGTCTTTGGGGTTAGCTCCGGGAATCTCCTTGGTTTCTTAGTGAATCACCGAGGAATTGAAGCAAACCGACAAAGATCAAGGCTATAGAAGACATGCGGCCTCCAACCCGCATCAAGGACACCCAGAAGCTAACTGGGTGTCTAGCTGCGCTCATCAGATTCATTTCAAGACTGGTAGAGCAGGCACTTCCCTTCTTCAAGCTATTGAGGAAGACCGGACCATTCCATTGGTCTGAATAAGCAGAAAAGGCATTTCAAGAGCTGAAGCAGCTCCTCACTACCCTACCAATCTTGGTAGCTCCAAACCCCGGTGAGCCTTTACTGCTTTACATTTCTACAACTATGGAAGTTGTAAGCATGGTCCCGGTCACGGATAGACCGGAGCCACATCAAGACCAGGAGCTTAGACCCCTCCGAGAGGGTCCGGAGCTACTTGAAGGCGAGTTTGGATCCCAGCCCCCAAACACGGAACCTCATGGCGGAATGCTAGGGGATCAACCTCTCTCGCCAGAGGGGGTTCACCTGTCTGACCAAGATGGTTCGGACCTTTACAACAAGGTCTGGGTCGAATAAGAAGAAGTTCTGGACCCCTCAGGGAGGGTCTGGGAAGCTCAACAAGAAGGCTCGAACCCCTCTGGGAGGGTCTGAGTCGATGGAGAGGAAACTCCGAGCTCCTTTGGAAGAGTCCAGACAGTTCGGCGCTCAGTGTACTTCATCAGCAAAGTACTCCACGACACCAAGACACGCTACATCGAGGTGCATAAGCTGCTTTACGCAGTTCTTATCGCCCCAAGGAAGCTTCATCACTACTTCCAAGCCCACAAGATATCAGTGGTAACTTCTTATCCACTGCGTGCCATATTGCATAACCCTAATTCAACTGGGAACATCGCAAAGTGGGCAGCGGAGTTGGCTGAGTTCGATCTCAAATTTGTGCCACAACAAGCAATCAAGAGTCAAACTTTGGCTGACTTCGTGGCAGAGTGGACTCCCTCTCCATCAAATCCTGGGGGCCCCAATGAGCAGAAGCTGAAACCCAAGGTCCCAGTCTTTAACGAACCTCTCTGGACTCTCTACTTCGACGATTCCATGCAGAAGCAGGGGGCCAGAGCTGGAATCCTTCTCCTTGCTCCAATCGGGGAGAAGGTCGAATACATGGTTCACCTTGACTTCAAGGCAACCAACAACATGACGGAGTATGAATCTCTCATCTACGGGCTCAAGGTGGCACTATACTATGGTGTCAAACAGTTGTTGGTGAGGGGTGATTTGCTGCTCATCATAAAACAAGCCAAAGGTGAATGCTGCTGCAACAACCCTCAGCTAGCCGCTTATCTCCTTGAAGTCTAGAGGCTTCAGAAGGACTTCAAAGTTCTGGATCTCCATCATGTTCAACGTCTCCATAATGCTGAAGCTGACGAACTCTCGACGAAGGCCTCAACAGGAGCTTTGGCTCCCGACAGAATCTTCGTCCAGAGGTTGTCAATACCAACAGCCCAGTCTGCCAAACTGAGCGAAGGGGGCGATACCAGCACCTCGAAGCTGGCGCTCCCAGTGACCCTGTTACCATGGCATCCACCAAGGGTCGTAGGTGCTGTTAGAAGCTCTGAGCAACCCAACACGCAAGACTCAGAAGCTCAAGTTAGCTCCGATGCATGGATCTCAGAGATCTAGAGCTACTTGAAAGACAACATCCTTCCTGAAGACAATGTATCCGTTGACTGGATCATCACATTGGCTAAAAGATACACGCTAGTAGCAGGGGATCTCTACCGGTGCCAATGGCGTTCTAATGTGGTGCATTGCAAGGGAAGAAGGCCGCAAGCTCCTCGTAGAGATCCACGGAGGTGAGTGTGGGAATCACGCATCTTCCCGCACGTTGGTTGGTAAAGCCTTCCGACATGGCCTTTAGTGGCCTACAACACTCCAGGATGCAGTTGAGTTGGTGAAAAAGTATGAAGCGTGTCAGTTCCACGCAAAACAAATTCACACACCGGCTCAGTCACTACAAATGATTCCTCCTACGTGGCCATTCGCTATGTGGGGCATGGACATATTGGGACCATTCCCAATAGCCGTCGGAGGTTACAGGTTCCTGTACGTCGCCATCGACAAGTTCACAAAGTGGCCAGAAGCTACTCCAGTTGTGACAATCAACAAGCAATCATCAATCAAGTTCTTGAAGTCCATAATATGCAGATTTGGAGTTCTGAACAAAATCATAAATGACAATGGAACCCAATTTACAAGTGCTGCATTCCAAGAATATTGCAAATACCTCGACATTCAAGTTAGCTACGCATCAGTAGCTCACCCAACAAGCAATGATCAAGCCAAGAGAGTAAATGCAGAAATTTTAAAAGGACTCAAGACACACACATATGAGCTCTTGAAAAAGCATGGAGCCAACTAGATTTAAGAGCTTCCATCTACACTTGGGGCGAACAGGACAACACCTAACCGGTCAACTGAGGAGACACCTTTCTTCCTGGTGTATGGAGCTGAAGCAGTCCTTCCTCCGGAGATCATCATGAGGTCGCTCCGGGTCCAAACCTTCGACGAAGCCGCGCAGGACCAGCTCTGACGGGAAGACCTTGACCTCGTCGACGAGGGAAGGTGCCAAGTAGCTGTTCGGAATGCACGCTATCGCCAAGCGCTCCGGCTCTATCATCAAAGGCATGTGCGTAACCGACAGCTCGAAGAAGGCAATCTGGTGCTGCGGAAAATACTAACTTGTGAAGGGATGAACAAACTTTCCCCCAGTTGGGAAGGTCCCTTTCAAGTGATCAAAGTATCCGGTCCCGGATGCGTTCGCTTGGCAACCGAGGATGGGACTCCGCTTCCTAATCCTTGGAACATCGAGCACCTCCATACGTTTTATACTTAGAATCACAGAGGTGAGTCTGTAATTGCACACAATGTATGTTATAGAGTCAATATAAAAAATCGGGTAGGTCCTCCGGTAGTTGGACCCCTCCGGGAGGGTCCGGGAAGCTCAAGTAACACTTGATACAGTCATAGCACTAAAAGTGTAACTACCTGCTCTGGGCTAGTTCAAGATGTATAACACACTTAGCATGGTCCTGTACCCTAAGTGTGTCTCTGTCTCCCCTGTAATCCGGACCTATAATGAAGAACATTGTTGTGTGAAAACAGACTTCACATGCATTTATTTTTGTACAAGGCTCGATATTTCAAATTATCATTTTTATCCTTTTTGTTTATAATGAAGTTGTGCAATTCTTTTTAAGTTTTAGTCCAAGTTATTCATGTGCGTCACAAGTTATATTGATAATCTCTTGGATCTTAACATTGCTGCAGAGTCTACTTGCCTGAATGCCAAGCCAACATAGGTTCGGAGTGTGCTATCGACTTAGCCTGGTCCTGCACCCTAAGTACGCCACTCTACCTACACCCCAACGGGCCTTAGTAGGGTGAGTACTACAAAAGCATACAGATCTGGAAAGATTACATCAATATACTTGTTATCATATTGAATTTCTTTGGATCTGGAACTAAAATAAGAATGATAAGTTGCAAACAATTTATAGACAAAGGGACGAGTTTTACCCTTTTTCTTGTCTTTAATGTACAGGAAAAACACAACGATGGTGGACGATGTCGGAGCTATCAAGCTCCGACAACCTCTAAGGGGCCCGCCATCGACGTTTTCAAACGTTGAAAGTGGGCACCACCAGAGCTAACAAGCTCCAATAACTTCCATGAGGGCCGGACATTGACATAAAGTATAATTCAATTGAAGATGGCATAACCACCCAACATTATCTACGATTGATGGTGGGTTTCGTTGGACCTACCAAGCTCTGACAACCCCAGGGGGCCCGCCGTTGACATTCTACGTGTTGATAGTGGGTGCTGTTGGACCTACCAAGCTCCAACAACCCTAGGGGGCCCGCTGTCGACGTTCTACGTGTTGATAGTGGGTGCCATCGGACCTATCAAGCTCCGACAACCCCAAGGGGCCCGCCGTCGACGTGGCAAAGGGTATCAAAGATAAATACTTCGGACCTAAAATCTATAAGTTTGAAGCATTCAAGTCATCAACATACTGTCAAAACCTTTTGGTACATGTTCACAATCGAATTGTGCACATATACACGGGGGCCAACAAGACAAAGCACACTATATTGAAGACAAAGATAAATTGAAATTCATGGCAGAAAGATCGGATTTCATTCATTCAAAGTACTAGATTAAAAAATCAGGCTGACAATAAAAGACAAAAACAAAAGGTCCTAGCTACTGGAGGATCTAAGTCCTGTGGAAAAATGAAGCAACCTTCTCAGTAGCCTCTTGGACACTAGCTCTGGCAGCATCGTCCTCTTCGGTAATGAGTCCTTCAAAGACTGGATCGAGAGAAAATTGGGGGTCTTGGCTTCTGTAACACGCCAAGACATACTCGATGATGTTTTTGGCCAGAGATTTCCCCTCTGTCTCCAGCTGATCAGCGATGACATTACCCATTGCGTCGAGTTTGCTGTCAGCAGAGCCAAGCGCCACAAGCGTGTGGTCCAGATCCTGTGCTAGGTTCTTCGGGCGTACTGGACTGAAGCCAAGAGGCACAAGGGCCCTGGCTGAACGTCCCAGAAAATCCCATACCATCAGAGATTCGGTTGCCCTCGAGCTTCGCAGCTCCCCTAGTGACCTCCGAGCGGCCGCTAGCTCCAAACTCTCCTGAGCGAGGCGCTCAACCGCTTTGGCATGTTGCTACATATTCTCATCTACTTGATTTTCACAGTCAGCTAACTATGTCTCTCGGAGGTGGATGCGGTTCCGCCGTTCCGCCCGGTCCTTCTCCCTGCCCCTTACTTTCCCTTCTCTGGTGACAACATCGTCTTCTCTTTTTGAGAGCTCCTGCCCCAGTTTCCAGTATTTTTCCTCCTCCTCCTCCTTACTCCACAGATCAAACTTCTTAGAGCGATCTGCTAAATTTTGCTCAGCTAGAGTCAGCTTCTGATTGAGCTCTTCTTCCCTTTTCAAAACATCCTCCTGCTGTTCCAGGAGCTTCTCTTCTATTGCATCAAGGTCTGACCGACGCTTCAGGAGGACCTCATTTAATTCCTTGAGGTTTTTGTGATGCTCATCAGCAGCATCACTCCTTTCCTTGGCATGTTCGAGGATATCTTGAGAATTAGCGTCGAACACCCTGATGGCTGCTTCCTTCTCCTCCAACACTTCGCCCCAGTATTCCATCCGGGCCGTTTCCCTCTTCACCCACTCCTTTTGATCAGCGAGCCTCGTCTGTGCAAGCTTGGTCTCGAAGTGGAGCCTGTTGCGCCAATGCATCAAGGTGTGGCGCTCCTCTTCAAGGACTTTACTTTCGTGATTGAAGGTGAGATGAACTTGTCGGAGGCTTGAGCAGGCATTGTCTATGGATAGTGCCAAGGGAATAGGCTCCGGACCTGCTGGGGTCACCTCCGCTGGCTCCAAGGGGTCTTCAAGAACAAATATAGGGTCCCACTACACAAGCGTGGTTCCCCGAGTTTCCACGGCACTGGGGCTTCCCTCTGGGAGCTCTTCAGCATTAGCAGAGGAAGAACCCACTAGGGGAACTTCTACCTCCGAAGCCGAAGCCGGAGGTCCTGACGCGGGAACTTCAATTTCTGGCTCTGCGGGTGAAAGCCTGCCTCCGCCTCCTCATGGTGTTCTGCCTCGGGCATGGGAACCTCCAGAGCAATTACTTCCGGGGTGGTCGTTGGAGCTTCTCCCAAAGATATTTCCATCACCGACTCAGACGTCAGTACATCAGCTACCCCCGGCTCAATTGCCAGAGCTTCAACAACTTCCAGCTCAAGGGCCGGAACTTCAAGTACCACTGACTCAGTTGTTGGGGCATCAACAACTTCCGGCTCAAGGGCCGGAGGTTCTGGTACCACCAGTTCGTCTACCGGCTCAACAGCAACTTCTGGGATAGTGACCGAAGCCTCAATTACCTCCGGCCCCATTGTCGGAGCTTCCAACATCTCCGCGTCCTGTGCCGGAGCTTCAATCGCTGGTGACGCCGCTACTGGAGCATCTTCATGTACGTCTCCCCCGTGGTCCGGCGCTACCACAGGAGTCTCTGGCGATGACTGTGAATCTAGATCCACAACAGCTGGCGCCAGATCTGCCGTGACCTCAGCCACCACTTGAGGAGGCACGGGGGTTGAATCTGGAGTTTTCGTCTGCACCATTTCGTCCGTTACAACAAAGACCGGAGCTTTAGACCTTGTCTATGATGCTAGGTAGTAAAAAAATTGGAAGATTCAAAACATGACAAAAATAAGAGTGGCAAAACAAGGTGAAAAAGCAAAGCTTACCTTGGGAAGCTACCATTCCAATCGGCGCGGAACTTCTTCGTCGGAGGCTCAGAGCTGGAACTTGCCATAGTTGGCATGAAGGGAGCTCTGGAATGTCGCCCGGAGCCTGCTGTCGTCGTTGGTGTTGCCCCAGCTGAGGTCTTCCTTGGCTGGGAAGGACTATCGGACCTGCAACCCGTAGCTGGCGCCAGAACTGGAGTCGATTGTAAAGAACGAGTGCCTCTCAAAGACTCTTGCACCGGAGGAGGTGTAGCCGTAGAAGATCTCCCTCGTCGGGGAGAAGGGGCAGTTGTAGATGGAGCAGGCCTGATAGACCTCACATCAGCGTGCTTCAGTTTTCTCTTCTGGCTGGAAGATTTGGCTAGCTCCTTGCCCTTGCCTTTACCGATGTCTTCAACGCTCTGGCTCGGAGTAGGGGTGGTCACCTCCTCGAAAGCTCCGGGTATTACAACCCTGGAGACCCTACACTTCTCCACCTCACCAAGGTCGTCTAGCGCTGACATCTTCCTCCGGAGCTCCCTTCTAATCTCTGGAATCATGTTTAAAGGCAGGAAAGCAGCCGGTGGAGCTAAGGCATCGTCGTCAATAGACCCATGCTGAAATTTCTTGAGATGGAGCTTCAAAGCTTCGTCATCCAAATTGGATTTCAAACCGGTTTCAATTCAGTCATCATCCATCACACTGTTGAAAGCCCAGGCGAGCTTCTCCCTCCTCCTCAATGGAGCCCACCTGTTCACCAAGAAGTTTCCGAAGACCATCTGAGGGGTCACACCACCCTCCACACATTCTCAGATCCTGTTTAGGACAGGGTTAAATGCATCTGACAGCTTCAGAACTACATTCCAGGCATCAGTGTCAACGTTGGGGAGTCCTTGGGGCAGCTCCAACCTGTCGCACTCCTCCACTGCAATGATGACCCAATCCTTCTTCCAGTCATCCCATTTGCCAGAGGGGAATGATTTCAAGTACTTGAAGGGACAGTTCTTGCGCTTCACAAAGTAGTAGAAGCCAAACAACTCTGTCCCCTTACCGGTGGAATGAGCTGTGAAGAAGGTCCGGAACAAGTCGATGCAGGGAGGCAAGCCCACCAACATCTCGCAGAAGTCGACAAAAGTGGCCACGAGTAGAAGGGAGTGCGGGACGAGGTGATGCAGTTGGAGGCCGTAGAAGTCCAGCAGCATCAAGATGAAGCCCGAGAAAGGTGGGATCAGTCCCACAAGGCGTGTGCCGAGAATTACACCATCTCCCTGCAGCGCTCCTTCTTGAAGGGGAGCTTGCCAGCACAGACCAAGTAGTTGAAGGAGTCGCTGGACCATCCCATGAAGGTCCGGACCTTCATCAGATTGTCCTTGTTCTAGATGCGGCTCTTGGGAAGACCTAACTCCATCGCGACAAAGTGGAGCAAAAGAGAAGAAAGCTAGGCAAAGTTTGGGAGGCTCTGAGCGCGAGTTTGATCAAAAGCGTAAAGAGTCCTCAAACCGTGCGTACTTTCCTTCTTATATAAGCCTCCACGACGCTTGGATGGAAACCGCAATGAGAACATGTCCAGATTACAAAGAACCTACCCCGTCAATGATGAATGGGCCTAGGACCACCCCGAAGAAGAGGTCGAGGTTATCACCCCAGGCGAACTGTTGTCATGATGGGCGGTGGGAAACCCAAAGGCGGCAGTCTGACAAGGCACTCAGAACCGATACGGTTTTTGTATTGGGAACTGACGGCCTTCAATTGCATGAGATCCACACTCAAAGATTTCATCTGTCGCATTCAAAACAAGCCACACGGCGATGGTTTAACCCTGAACCATCTCCCCAACGGTACATCAAAAAACCTTTGAAGCTACAACGCGGGAATTGAGGATGGCCCCACCTCTGGTAGAATAACTTAACCCAAAGGGTTTCTCCCAGAGGTGGGCCCAGGAGCCACTGTCATTACCCTGCGTATCGGATACCCCATGATACTGCAAGAAGTGCAAGAGAATTCCACCTGTCAGAGTTGAAGGCTTCCTCAGGCCCCACATGTCACTCGACACTAGACCCGCCTCCCTCATATGGGTAGCTCTAGTGTTGCCACGTGTAATGTAAGACCAGAGCTGTACTCCCAACCTAGCGAAGCTCCACAGTTGACACGTGTATAATGACCTCGTACCTAACCCCCAGTAGAGGTGAGCTCCGGTGCCGCCACGTGTATGGAAGCACCGGACCTATCTCCCCACGAGGGGAAGCTCCAGAGCTGCCACGTGTGGATTCTCCAGACCTTACACTAATGGGGCTATTGGCGGATCTCCAACAGCACAGACATTCAAGTGACAGTTACAAGACCAGATTACATGTCATTAATGATATATTAATGGCACACAATCAGTGGGCTGTTAATAGGGGTAACACTACCATTAAGACACATTGTCATACTGTTAATCACACTTAATACTCGTAGACTGTGTATTAGCCTCTTAAATACGCCAGAGCCACATGTCGGGTTAGGCAAGTGATGTAACGACCATTCCTTAGACTATAAAAGTACAGCACCGCACGATACATGGACATCTAAGCTGATACACACACCAGCGCTACTGAAATCCTCAATACAACAACACACACCCTGTGGAGTAGGGTATTATGCTTAGGCGGCCCGAACCACGTAAATATTTCATGTCATCATCTTGTCTAAGATCTTCGCACGCCCAAACCGATACAAGTACCTCCGCGGGATATATTTTAGTAGTACCGGGGGAAGTGTCGTTCGTACGCTTCGACATATGTGAAAAGTGCCTTCCTTAACAGACCGATCAAGGAGGAGGTGTACGTGGAGCAGCCCCTCGTGTTCGAAGATCAAGAGTTCCCCGACCATGTGTTCAAACTGTGTAAGGCTCTCTATGGCCTCAAACAAGCTCCTAGAGCTTGGTATGAGTGCCTTAGAGATTTTTTGATTGAAAATGGATTTAAGATTGAGTTTAGTAAGATTATGACAAATAGATTTGAGATGTCCATGATGGGAGAGTTGAGATATTTCTTGGGATTCCAAGTGAGGCAACAAAAGGAAGGAACATTCATAAGCCAAAAAAAGTACACTCGAGACATACTTAAGAAGTTTGGAAGACAAAGAAAAGCCTATAAAGATTCCCATGGCAACAAATGGACACTTGGATCTTAATGAAGATGGACCAAACGTGGATCAAAAGTTATATCACTCCATGATTGGCTCCCTACTTTGTTTGTGTGCATCTAGGTCTGATATTATGTTGAGTGTGTGTTTTTGTGCAAGATTTCAAGCCAATCCTAAGGAATGTCATTTGACAGTCGTAAAAAGGATCTTGCGATATTTAATTCATACACCCAACCTATCCCTTTGGTATCCTAAAGGTTCAAAGTTCAATCTCATTGGATACTCCGATGCAGATTATGCCGGATGCAAAGTAGATAGAAAAAGTACCTCCGGTACTTGCCAATTCCTAGGTAGATCCCTAGTTTCCTCCAAGAAACAAAACTCGATTGCCTTATCCACGGCCGAAGCAGAGTATGTTGCAGCCGGGAGTTGTTGTGCACAACTCCTTTGGATGCGACAAACTCTAAGGGATTACGGTTACAATATGAGCCGTATTCCACTCCTTTGTGACAATGAGAGTGCAATTAAGATTGCCCATAATCCCATTGAGCACTCTAGAACTAAACACATAGACATCCGACATCACTTTTTAAGAGATCATTCAATGAAAGGCGACATAACCATTTCCCATGTCAATACCGAAAAACAACTAGCTGACATCTTTACCAAGCCACTTGATGAGAAACATTTTTGTGAGCTCCGAAATGAACTAAATATCCTTGATGCTCGGAACGTGGTTTGAAAGCTTGCATACCTGTATGCCATCTTCAAAATCTATTGATTGTGTTATGAAAATCATCTCCCTCTATTTTCTCTAAAAAACTATGTTAATTACTTGATCTTGGTCAATTATGGTCATAGCTTGATTGTTGTATATTTACTAATCATATTCATCAAGATTATTTGTGTGTTTTGCCCCCTATTTTATTTGTAAGCACCTTCGAATATATATGAATGGTCTAACTGCTTCTGTTCTGGTGACCACAGACTAGTTCGTGGTTACCCGGACAGTCCACACAATGCAGACTAGTCCGCAGAGTTCTGGTAGTCCGGAGTAGTCGGGTCCGACCACGGACTAGTCTGATTTTTTGACTCCATAAACCTAGGGCCGCCAAAACCTAATCTTCTTCATCCTCAGAACTCACCTCATGTTCTCTCTCCTCACTCAAGTGCCCCTAAGGTGATTTGGCGATTTCTCCACCAAATCTTCTCAAATCTCTGTGGGAAACAATCTTCATCACAAGGGGATCGTGGACCCCAGACTTGTCTGCATCAAAACTCCTCCAACTCCGTGAATTGAAGGATTTGGTAAATTTTCTCCCAAACCCTAGAACCTTTGATTTCTTTTGTTTTGGACCAAGTAGCTTAGCTCCTCTAGTCTATACATGATTCCTTGGTGTATTTCAATTATCTCTAGTCTCTTTTACATTGAGAAACTCCATTGCCTTGTAAGTTAGGGTTTGAGCAACTTAATATCGGACTAGCCCGTTCTCTATGCGTACAAGTCCGGTACTCTGGACTAGTCCGCACTTGAGCACCGAACAAGTCTGACTTTTGACTGGAAATAACCCTAATTTCCTTTTACTCAATGCATTCGCTTGCCATCAATACTTATCTATGTCATGTATAACCTCCTTGTCAGGACAATGTCGAATGAAAACATTTTTTACTTTGAAGACGAGATGGATCAAAATGTGTTGCCGCGAGTCTCGGAGTCTCGCGTTAACAAAAGGTAAGAGTGTGCTACCGAGCCTTCGCCCACTCCACCTAGGATGCGGTGGAAGGTTGTGGCCAAGAAGCCAGCTTTGAAAGCTCAAGATATGGCTGGTTCTAGCTCAGCGGTTCATTGCCAATCCAAAGGGAAACACAAAGGGATTGCCTCTGGCCAGTTGGCCCTCTCAAGATGAGTGCTCCAAGGCAGGGGAATAGAGACCCCTCGAAAGAAAAATTCAATGGCAAGGGGAGTGATGTGGCTTGGAAGCTAAGGAAAGTTGATGCTTATGGTAATGCTTAGAAGGCAGTTCATCCAAGGTTTTGGAACAACTTTCACGGGGACTACTACAGTTCCGTGTACCTGCAGATGAAGACTCCAGTAGTTCGCAGTCAATGGATTGACTGGAGCCACATTGAAAGAAAAAGATATGGTGCCTTTGATGAAGTGGTACAGGCTATAGAGAGGCATGGCCTCAAGGACTTGTTTGCTTTCAGGTACAACTGAATGATGAGGTCATAGCATAGTTCTTTGCAACCTCCTTCTTTGCCAGTGATGAAGAAGAGCGAGTGACTTGGATGACTCATGGATCCAAGTACACTGTGACATATGATGAGTTTGCTAGGCTGCTGCACCTTGGCGACACCAGCAGCAATGAAGTGATTATTCACAACATTGAGATATTAGAGAAGGACAAGATGGATTTTCTCTATGATACCCGTCTCAAGTACAATCCTCCCTCAACCAGGAACATGAAGCCCTTCTTCATGGTTCTCAACGGGGTGCTTAGGAAGACAATTGCTTCGAAGGATGGAGATGCAGGGAGTGTCCAAGGCTACCTGAGGACAATGATGAAGGTGATTAGCAAGAATAGGAAATTTGAAATCTTTGACTACATCTGGAACGATAT
Source organism: Tuctoria greenei (assembly GCA_036927565.1). Lineage (NCBI taxonomy): Eukaryota > Viridiplantae > Streptophyta > Magnoliopsida > Poales > Poaceae > Tuctoria > Tuctoria greenei. The sequence goes on from JAYESD010000005.1 coordinate 10,111,179, forward strand.
GGTAAACATTTCCTGCACCCCTAACCATTCATGTGGCCATGCGCCTTATATCATGTTTATGATAGAGAAGGTCACAGGGATTGAGTTTGTGAAAGATGTTGAGCACATAGCCTTGAGGCCCCAGAAGCCTCCCCAAGCCACTCTCCCAGCTGCTCCATCTCCCGTGTCAAGTTAAGAGGCTCCGAGGAGAGCTCAAGGAGATGTAATGCCTGCCACTAACACTAGGGCCCCTCCTCACAAAGGGTCTCCTAGTGGCATTATGAAGTACCTGGCTGCTATCTTCGGTTCTTGCCGCAAAACTGAGGTGAAAGTCCACAAGTTAAACAAGGAAAGGAAAGAGGACATGAGGTACATAAAGCAAAATGTCAAAGCCATATGTCAGAAGCTGGAGGTTGAGCCTGTTGGATCTCCAGTTATCTTCGAGGACTCTCCTTCTGACTTCTCAGAGCTTCCACCTTTATCTCCTTCTGAACTTGACTATTTTGGAATTGGGGGCTTGATGAGTGGTTCTCATCCTCATCCTCATTAGGCTGCCAATGATGAAGACAATGAAAGGAGGGACAGTGAGGAGTAAGTCGGCGACGCCTACACTACAAGGATTCTGCCCTGTTGCATCGATTGTACTGCAATGAATACTAAATCGTTGCAGTAAGCTTGGTTTTTTGCCACGATTCACTAGTTTGTGGCATTAGCATATATCGCCATGGAACACAATCGTTGCATTAAGATCTGTTGCCACGATCCACTGGTTCGTGGCATTAGGATCTATCGCCACGAATCTGTTGCCACGATTCACTAGTTCGTGGTATTAGCATCTATCGCCACGGAACACGATCGTTGCATTAGGATCTGTTGCCATGATTCACTAGTTTGTGGCATTAGGATCTATCGCCACGAATTTGTTGCCACGATTCACTAGTTCGTGGCATTAGCATCTATCGCCATGGAACACGATCGTTGCACTAGGATATGTTGCCACGATTCACTAGTTCGTGACATTAGGATCTATCGCCACAAATCTGTTTCCACGATTCACTATTTCATGGCATTAGCATCTATCGCCACGGAACCCGATCGTTGCATTAGAATCTGTTGCCACGATTCACTAGTTCATGGCATTAGCATCTATCGCCACGAATCTGTTGCCACGATTCACTAGTTCATGGCATTAGCATATATCGCCACAGAACACGATCGTTGCACTAGGATCTGTTGCCACAATTCACTAGTTCGTGGCATTAGGATCTATCGCCACAAATCTGTTGCCACGATTCACTAGTTTGTGGCATTACCATCTATCGCCACGGAACCCAATCGTTGCATTAGAATCTATTGCCACGATTCACTAGTTCGTGGCGTTAGCATCTATCGCTACGGAACCCGATCGTTGCATTAGGATCTGTTGCTACGATTCAATAGTTCGTGACATTAGCATCTATCGCCATGGAACCCGATCGTTGCATTAGAATCTGTTGCCACGATTTACTAGTTCGTGGCATTAGCATCTATCGCCACGGAACACAATCGTTGCATTAAAATATGTTGCCACGATTCACTAGTTCGTGGCATTAGCATCTACCGCCACGAAACGTGATCATTGCATTAGGATTTGTTGCCACGATTCAATAGTTCGTGGCGTTAGCATCTATCACCGCGGAACACAATCGTTGCATTAGGAACTTTTGCCATGATTCACCAGTTCGTGGCGTTAGGATCTATCGCCACGAAACACAAACGTTGCATTAGGAACTTATGCCATGATTCACAAGTTCATGGCGATAGGATCTATCGCCACGCAACACAATCGTTGTATTAGGATCCGTTGCCATGAAATACCGGTTGGTGGCGTTAAGATCTATCGCCACAGAACACAAATGTTGCATTACATAGTTCACGTACAGCTAGCTCACACGGTACCTATATGAAAAAATCATCATCTTCGCTGTCCTCCCTCAATATTGGAGGTACAATACCATCATTGATATATGTATCATCATCGCCGTGGTCGTCGTCGTCGTCATCTTCATTTGAAAGAGCGGAAGCATCACCAGTTGCTCCGTCAATGTCATTCCTATCCCATGTGGTCATATCCTCATATATATTAGTAAGTCGTCGATCATCAAATAATGTCTCAGCCTCCATCGTCTCAGTAACATTATTTTCACTGTCTCCAGGGAGCATGGCAAAAAGGTTTCGTGGCTTCGTTTTAAAAACTGTAGCCCATTTAGGTTTCTTCACACTTCTAACGTAAAAAACTTGTTCTTCTTGGGCGGCTAGAATGTAAGGCTCATAATTAAATTGAGAAATAGTAGTGTCAACATCTATTATTCCTTATCGATCCATTTTGTAGCCTCTGCTTTGGCTCTGACTGGAACGAGGCCGATCAAACCATTCACATTCAAATAACAGAACCTCTTGATTTTTTTCGAAATCAACAGAAATCATTTTCTCGATTACTCCATACCACTCATGATCACCATCCCGAACAACAACATCACTGTTTTGCATCCGTAAATCTTTTTCCACCTCTGTTGTTCGAAAGAAGAAGCCATTTATGAATGATCAACTAAAAAAACGTGCCTGACGATCAGGTCCTCTAGATAATGCATACAAATAATCGGTTACTTTGCCTTCTTTGTGTAATGTCGTAATCTGTACACATTAATTAGTATAAAAGGGGTCATCGATAAACCAACTTCAGAACAAATATTTCTTCAATATTTCATCAAAGTAAAAACTTGCATGCACTTATTCGTTTTTGAAACCAATAAACAAACTCATCTCTATGGCGTTTTTCAACATCACGAGAATGAATCTTTTTTAGCTCTTCAAAATGCTCACCGAAAAGGGTACAAAATTAAATTAGTCATCTACAATAAGCATGATCCCTTAATATAGTATAGAACATCTGAGTGTTATACGTACTTGATCCATGGAGCGACCTCTTCAACATTAGAAATAATATAATGCCTAATGTTATGTAGTTCCACTATAGTAAGTTTGCCCCATTTAAAGCCTTTTTTAGAATTATCAACTTCTGTAAATATATTAGACTCGAGAGAAGGTTCATTCCTAGCTGCAGCTTCATGACGTTTTGGCCTATTAAGCTTGGTGTTGATGTTATCCAAAAATAGGCTACAAAAAGTCATACACACTTCCATAATATATCCCTCATCTATAGAACCCTCCGGGTGAGCTCTGTTACGTACATACCTCTTCAATGTACCAAGGTACCTCTCAATCTGATACATCCATCTGTAAGAAACAGGTCCACCCAAGCGAGCTTCTTCGCCAAGATAGATTGGAAGATGTACCATGATATCAAAGAAAGCGGGAGGAAGCAACATCTCAAGCTTACAAATTGTTTTAGGAAATTGTTCAATCATCTTATCCAAATCTAGTTCAGCCAATTCTTTAGAACAAATTCCAGAAAAGAATCTGCTAAACTCAATTAAAGGTTCAACAAACTTTTTAGGCAATATGTCACGTATTGCAATAGGAAGGAGCTTCTGAAATATAATATGGTAGTCATGACTTTTTAGACCTGATACCTTACGTGCTGTTATGTCCACACTTCTCTTGATGTTTGAGGCATAACCATCGGGCATCTTCACATTTGCCAAAAACTTGCACAAGGTGGTCTTCTGATCTTTTTGCAAAGTATATGATGCTGATGGACAATCATACTTCCCTTTCATACCCACCGGATGTTGCTTTGGCCGTATACCAATTTCCTGCATATCAAAACGAGCTTGTAGACTATCTTTTGTTTTACCATCCAAATTAGGCAATGTCCCCAATATGCTATCACAAATGTTTTTCTCAATGTGCATGACATCCAAGTTATGCCTTATTAGCAATGTATTGCAATACGGGAGCTGAAAAAATATACTTTTCTTCTTCCAACTATGTCACCTATCTTCCTCAGTGCGCTTTCTCTTATTATTCGTCTATCCAAAACTCACTTGATCAAAAGTCTCGTATTGTTGGAGTACTTCGTGACCAGAGAGTGATGTTGGAACTTCTCTATTTTCTATTTTGTTGTTGAAAGAAGCTTTGTCCCGACGCCACCGGTGATCCTGAGGTAGGAAACGACGATGATCCATGTAGCAATACTTTCGTCCATGTTTCAACCACAAGGCGTCAATGTTTACATGGCAGTATGGACATGCTAGCCTACCTTTTGTGCTCCATCCACAGCATTGCATATGCTGGAAAATCATTTATTGTCCACAATATAGAAGCTCACATGAGAAATGTCTCTTTCTTTGAACTGTCGTATGTTTCAACACCATCAGACCATAATTTCAGTCGCTCATCAATCAAAGGCTGCAGATACACATCAATGTTGTTTCTAGGTGACTTTGGCCCAGGAATTATCATTGACATCAACCAATAAGGCTGCTTCATACACAACCAAGGTGGTAGATTATAAGGGATTAGAATCACAGGCCATGTACTGTAAGAAACATTCATTACTCCAAAAGGATTGAAGCCATCAGATGCTAGCCAAAGTCTTATGTTGCGAGGATCAGATGAGAAATTTGGGTGAATGCTATCAAAATGCTTCCATGCTTTCGAATCTGTAGGATGGCATAATATTCCATCATTAATACGTTCTTCTTTGTGCCAGCGCATGTTTGATGTCGTTGATTCTGCCGTATAAAACCTTTGAAGACAGGGAATAAGAGGGAAGTATCATAGAATCTTGCGTGCTACAAGTTTCTTGGCTTTTCGACAAGGTAAAGCCTCTCTTGCATCCCCACCAGTACTATTTTTCCATCTTAATTCACCACATTTTGGGCATCGATCCAGCAGAGAATAGTCCTTTCAGAATAACACACAGTCATTGACACATGCATCGATCTTTTTGTAGCTCAGCCCGAGGTCACGAACAACCTTCTAAACTTTATCAAGTGTATTAGGAATGCAATGGCCCTCTGGAAGCACATATAATAATAGTTCAAGGATCAACTCACACGCTTTTTTGCTCAAACCAGTTAAACACTTTATCTGGTACAACATGACAATGAAGGATAATTGGGTCACCTTCTCACAACCTGGATACAACTCCTTTTTGGCATCATTTAATAAGTCATAGAATGCCTTTGCACACCCAGTTGGCTCCTACTGGTTTATAGCATTTTCTGGATCATCAACACCTGCTGAAGTACCACCATGATCACCAGTGCCTCTAAGAAGACTGGACATCATATTTTCCATAGCAGCATCATCAGAAATTATCTCCTCATTATTTGCTGATTGCTCAGCAATATTTTTCTCAACTCATTTTTCTCCATGGTGTACCCAACAAGTATAATAAAATGACATCCCATTATGAAGCAAGTGAAGATGAACTTCCTTGCGTCTCCCGTGGCAAATATTATGACATTTCGTGCAAGGACAAGGCTTAGTTTCTTCTTCACGAGTGCCCTGGAATGCTAAATTTAAAAATGACTTCATTCCATCCTACCACTGACTTGGCTCATGGACTGAAAATCCTCTGCAGTACTACGAGTGCGTACCGCCACTGACATGTGTACCTGATGGCTCATTTTAGGGTATGAACAGCAACAAAGAAGTCAATAATGTAACCCCCCATCAAAATAGTTGTTGTTAGGACAGTCCTAACTACTGTAGTAGTTAATTTTTAATTCATTTGTTGGTCTGATACCACAATTGATATAAACCAGGAAGGAGTACTACAGAACAAAATGGTGCTGGCACGACGCGGTCGTCCCACGCTCGTATGTGCCGCACTCGTCCTGAAGATGGTATGAACATCAGACTTTTCTTCTTTTCACACTGTTTGTACATGATACTAAACTTGTTCAGGCGGTAATGTAACAGAAGGAAGGAAGCTAGGAAGAAGTGTGGCTAAAGGACTTAAGGTTGCCAGAATATGCTATGCATCCCAAGTTAGTAGAACGGAG